>OY829914.1:247638417-248947949 GCA_963691935.1 Nephrotoma guestfalica
ATATTTTGTGCTGGTATAATAGAGCATTAGATCTGTCTTAAACAGAAGATTTTTAAAAATTGATCTAGATCAAATCGTTTTGCTCTAGATCAATTTCGGGGAGGATTTCTGTGCAAGACATCTTTCCTACGAAATATTAGCGTTTTTTTTGACTAATTTTACTTATTTTAATTTTGAGGTTAATTTCAATAATTTATACGGATCCCCCATACATATCATCGGAGCTTTTTGAAAAACTGTAAGTCATACTATTGATGCGCAAAAGAAACATTCCGTTATTTTAAGCGGTTCAAAAAAACTAAAAAAAGTTCTGGGACGACGTAGGTTTTTTATCAAATATTTTATCAAGCACGCTGTATATTTTGTTTATATAAATTAGTATTTGTTAAATTAAAACCAAATAGATTAATAATTAAATAAAATGTGTGCAACAAATTAAATTAAGCCAAAACTGCTTCCGTTTTTCTATTTGTTTGTACAATAAACAACCAAAAAATGAACACCGCAACACCCTATATCTCTAAAATGCTCTATAACAATCCATTTACTTGTCCAATTCAACAAAAAAAACATAAATTTATAAATATTATTTTATGAATAAATAAAACTTAATAATAAAAAATAAATAAAATTTCGTATTTCGATTTTTTACTGTTGTTGTGCGTGTTCACAGTTTTTGCGTCTTTACTTACAAGTGAATCTTTCTCCTAAAATAAAACAGATATAAATAATAAACAATCAAAATAAATAAACAAAACCAACCAAAATAATAAATATTAATAATAATAATAATATTAAATAAGTAATAAATTGGAAAAACTTTAAAAGCTTTTCTATATTTATGTTGAGCTTTTTGCGTCTTTTTTTTAAGTTTAATAAAAGTTTTATTTTATGGGGGGGATGTTATCACTATATTGAAGGGGTGTGGGATTTATGAAAATTATTTATGTTTATTTGTAAAAAAAATAAAAAAATAAAACAGAAAAAAAAACGACAAAAGACAATACGAAAGAAAAAAGATAATGGTGGCAATCCGATTTTCTTAAATAATTTCTGTTCATCAGAGATCGTAAACATTTAACTTACCGTTTCTGATCCAGCGGCGGTAACTAATTCCTGTAGGGCACGAACTGATAACGCTTGTTCGATAACAAACACGCACTGTGATAAATCGGGCGGTACATTTTTATCGGCAATATTTTCTAGAAAACAATGTCGATTACCAAATCCTTCCGCGGCCAAGCAGACGCGTTCACCGGTTGCTGTGCATGATAAACAAACCATGTCTTCCTGTGAATTGTAAAATAAAAACAAATTTCATTATTTTTGGGTTCATATATAGTTGATGGGTTATTATGGAGAGGGAGTAGAGATTATGGAATTTTGACATTGATAATGGAATTTAAGTATAAACAGAAAAATATTTTTTTTTAGAGAAGAATTGTTTAATTTTATGAAGGTACGAGTATAACGATATAATACTCGTAAGATGAGATTTGTTTTGTCATTTTGTATTACATCCTTACAAAATTGTTATCGGTAGAATGAAATAAGATATAACAGTAAGTACCTTAAGGGTTTATCTTTATATTTTTTTGATAACCAACATTGAACCGAAAAAGGGATCTTTTGGAATGGGTTAAATTTTATGTTGTATACAGGGTGTCCCAGTTAATGTCGTCTAAACGAGTCAATCTTAAAGAAGATTGCTATTTAATTACAGCTTATTATTATTACTAGTCAAGTACAATGCAATTTAAATAAATGCTTTACACTGGGAACAATGTTCCATTAACGTTTAACAAAATATAAATATGATGATCAGATTTTAAATTGAACTGGTTGTGGCCCAGAATATATTTCGGTAATAAATATCTTCTTTAGTTTCTCAAATATTAACAATGTTTGCCTGTTCACGTTCAAAGTGATATTGACAAGACTTAGTATTTCAATTTTACTGGTGATTAGGTATCATAATATTGTTTCATCTTTGGAAAGTACCAGCATACCACAATATCTACAGCATAATCACTCTCCTGTAACTTCAGTTTCATATCTCATTATATGATAACAAGGTTAAAAGACTGTCTCAGATAATTGTTAGAATTTATTTAACTTGAGTTTTGATTTTTTTAGTTTTAACAGTAATAAAAATCATTGCAACAACTACACTGGTTGATTGTATTCGCTTTATCAACAAATTGGACCTCATTTTAATAGCTAAATAATCCTAGGCCTATATCTGGTCTTAGTCTTATTCGACTTCCAAAAAATATTCCAATTCTAGCAGTTCTAAATTCAAGTAATACAACATCATATTACGAATGTAATTTGTTCTTACAATGAAGGACTAGATCATCTTATTAAAGTTAGCCAAAATACCCCAGTTTAATACAGAGTTATGAGTAGTTTCTTTACACGAACACAAAGGACAATTATTTCACTATGTAAACTGAATTTGATTTGGCCTATGTGAGTTATTGATCCACATACTATGTAGTAAATTTGCTCCTACAGTCATGAAACTCGTGAAGCGCAGTCTAATTCAATTAACCGCGGTAATTTCAGTTACCAGATTTTTCTCGCAACCAGTCAGATTTGGGTTTTATCCTGTCATATAAGTGCAGAGTATGACCATCTGGCGTATCCGTAAATCGTTAAATTATTGGACTCTTAATCTTTGGTGAATAATCATTTATATATAATATTTTCGTGTATTGGTAGGTTACTCGTCCATGGTTCTAGCTTTCATAAACAAAAACTTTCATTGCAAAAACTCATCTGAATCGACTCTTGTAATCTTTCCTCTATTTCATTTTTTATCTACAGAACTCAATATCAAAGCAAAAAATTAAATTGAATCATCCGTAAAATCAATTAGTAAATGGTTAAGCTCGGGACTGTACATGGCTCACTTGGGAAGATGAATCCTCTATTTTTCACTAAAGAAGCCCAATCCGTGATTATTTGTTTTGTTACTCGTTCTGAGCATCAGGTTATCAAAGTGTAAATAAAGCCAATAAATTTCTAGCATTTTCCTTCAAAGTGTTACAACTCCTCATAACATCATTTCATTTGAAATTTTGTTTTGTATTTTTAATTTCGTTGCACTCGAATGATTGATGCATTTTGCTGATGACAGCACCATCTGTTATCTGGCATTAATATTAAAATCTTTTGATTCTATGAAAATTAGCCTTAATATTTTGTTTTGCTTTTTATTCATATCCAGTGTTCATGCAAACGTCGAATGAATTGTAGAGCGAGACCAATGTGTAGAGCTTGTGAGTGTGTGCGACCGGCGGAGTTGTAGAGAAATATTTTGTTGTGCATTTCTCGTTTTCACGAGACTTTTTTGGTGCGAGAATTTTTTTTAGTTAGAGCCTAGTTTTTGTTTAAAAAACAGTTTTTTTGGGTTTAAACATTTTCGTAAAGACAGGCTAAGATAGTTTAAAAAAAAATTTAAAAATAGTGTAAAATATGATAATAACTAAATATTATATTTTTAATGATAATTATAACTATTATCTTTGTGATTATATTTTGTTGAGTGAAATAAAAACAAAAAATAATTTATTTATTTATTAAGAGTCTTTGTATGTATTTTGTGCGCACTGTGATACGGAAAAGTTTTCGTGAAAAGAGGTATTTGTTTCTTCGGTGACTCAGTTATGATAACGGGTGGTCAACAACGTGGCCAGCCTAATTTTTGATTGAAGGTGCGAAGACGCCCAAATATTACGGCGGCATATCGAGGCCAAATTTATTAACGGCGAGAAGGCTCTCAACATTTACGGTTACGGATGACCAACAACGTAGCCAGTTGCGTTTTTGGTTAACGGTGGGAAGACACCGCATATTTACGGTTAGGGTGGCCAGCGGAGGTCATTCGTTTTCTTTTAAAGGGGGGAAGTCAAATCTATTTTCGACGAGGAAGACGCCTAACATTTAGAGTTACGGGTGACCAACAACGTGGCCAGCCGCATTTTAACGGCGGGAAGACGCCCAATATTTACGGTTACGGATGGCCAACAACGTGGTTATTGGCGTTTTTGGCTAACGGCGGGAAAACGTTCTACATTTACGGTTACGGGTGGCTAGCTGAGGCGAGTCGTTTTTATGATAGGCAGGAAGACGCCCAATCATTCCTGCGGTCTATCGAGGTAAATTTATTTACGGCGAGGAAGACGCCCAACATTTACGGTTACGAGTGGCTAACAACGTGACCAGCCGCATTTTTACGGAAGGAAGGCGCTCTACCATTACAGCGGCCTATCGAGGCCAAATTTATTAACGCCGCACTCTCAAGGTCAACTTCAATGAGGTCAAAAGGTACCGAAAATTTAAATTTAATTTTTTTTTTGAATCAAAATTTTACATTTTTCAATTTTAATTTTATATTTTGTGTAATCGAGTGCCATAACGGATGATTGTTACGCACGAGAGAGTGCGCATTGGTTTTGCTGCACAATTTATTCATGATCAGCGATCATTTTTGCTTAAACTATTATTTTTAGTTTCACTACATAATTATTCAAGTTCAGCGACTATTTTCTGTTCAAATTTTCTTTTTTCTTTTCTCTTCTTCCTTTCTTCCGTCTCTTATTGTTGGTGAAAATTATTTAAATAAAAAATTGCACTGCGGCTCCTTTCGGAATTTGGTTTTATTATTTTTCTCCCTCATCGGCCTCGATTTACTTTTCCGTTATTGTCCTGGTTATGTTACGTATTTTTGTTTTTTTATGTTTTTGGTAATAAGATGAATTATATAATTTTTCGGATTAGTATGATGGGAGCGGGGTCTCATCTCGTGTCGGTTCCATAGTTGCAGGCTGGGCTTGTCACTCCTCGTCATCCCCTTGGCAGGATACCCACTGGGTCGGACTGGTGAGTCCAGCATATGTGTCGTCCTTTCTTCAGATGTGTGTAATGTGGGAAATTACCTAGATATCTCTCCGGGTGAAGAGAGGCTTTGTCTATTGGGTAGACCCCCCTACCCTCTAATGCTGCTTCATTGTGGCTGGGCATCGGTCTCTAGGGGTCGATGTGTCATTCGGGTCTCTACATCAGAAATTGTACTTGTCATTCGGCGATATCCGGTCGTTCCTGGATGGACACAGCCAGTTATTTTTATTTTTACTCACTTTCCTCAAATTTCGGTTGATTTAATTCTGCTGTAAATTCAATTTAGTCCTGAGATCTAGTCAGCAAAATCACCGTGAAAGAGGCCTCGGCATATTAAGATGCATCTGCGAGTATGTTCGTGCCATCCCAAAACAAAAGTTAGACTTTCGTTATATCTTCTGTTTGGTGGTCGTTGAGATTTAATCTGAAAATCATCGAAAGAACACTCTACTCTTCAAGTCAAGACACCAATAAAACCTTAGTTGTTTAAAATTTTCGTTATATAAGGTCGATGTGCAAACGGAGTTTAATCGCATGATCTTTATAAAGTAAAGATAGAATCAATCAATTAATCTTTTAAGCAAATATTTTCTTAAAAATAAATCAGATTCTCATCCTACTTGTTTGGACTGTACCAATAGAAGCCCGCATGTACATTTTTATGTTAAGTAATATTAAATTCTAGATAAATTTTGAGATGTAAATGGCATCCGGTAATTTTTCAGAATGCAATATATAAATTATATTATATTGCTGACTAATTCATAAATTTAAATATGACCTAAGCTATTAGAAAAACAACCTAAAGTATTGGTTACTAGTAGAAGTTTCTGATATATTGGCCAAAAACTGAAAATAAATAATTAAAAAGTTTTACATTTTCAAAACGATTGGTTATGAAATAGGCCAGCATGAGGGGATCCTAAAATTTTGTCCAAAACTTACTTTAAAATCCCTCATCAATACTACTATCCAAATTTCATCGTCATTCTTTAAGAAATGGCGGAAATACGGAATATTGTTAAATTTCAAGATTTCATTTGCCGAGTTCCTTTACTTCGGAGATCAATCAATTTGTCATTTTAAGGATCACTAATATTTTATTCCGCTGGGATGTTTTATTTAGTGAAAAAAGAGATACAAAATGAATACAAAATTTCATCTGGTAATTACATAACAAAATAAATTCTCTTTTATGGCGGTGCTTTTACTTGTGGCGAGTAGCGTAATCTCTTATTTTCCGCTGTCAAATTTCCGCTATCTTATACAGCATGTGAAACTTCATACTTAAGCTTTTTCCATTAATTGGGAGATCGCAGTGCTTTTTGGCTAAATTCGGTACACCGAAAGTGACAGTTCGTTGTTTTTAAATGGTTTGAAACTCATTTCACTTACGAGAAAAATAACCATGCACAAAAAGATAAAATTTGCAACAATACCGGTCCAGATTGAATTACGATTTTTGACAAAAAACTGATGAAAAACTCGTTTAGCAATAATAATTCGGCCCCGGTGCAGCTCTGACGAATTGATCGATCGAGATGAAACTTCATATTTAATCTTTTCCAGAAATTGGGAGATCCCTGTAGTTTTTGACCGAAATCGATCCATCTGACGTATGGCAGCTTCCATTTGGTGTTTTTCCGTTTTTTTTACAAATATTTTGAAAAGGTCTATAACATTCATGAAAAACGATTAAAACCAAAGAGACGGTAAATTAAATTTTAAATAAAGTTAGTTCACATAATTTTCTTGGAAATGACAAGTTTTAAAAAAAAACTTTATTTCTCCAAAATTCGAATATTTGGAATGAAACTTCATATACTTAAACGTTTTCCTTTTATTGGGAGATTAATGCTTAATTTGGTGGTAATTTGAAAGAAGATTTACAACCAACAAGAATTGGCCGGAAGTGGCTAGAAATTTTCAAACCAAACTAAAGTGTCAGAAAGTTATATAATTTTTAAAATTTTTATTGTCAACTAACACAAGCAAACCAGAAACACACGCAGATAAAAACTTTACCAGCCCTTTTCCGGTAGTTCAAACTAATACTTTTGGGTATAATTTTTTATTGTTGGTTTCTACCTTTGGAGTCATCTCATGCCTCCAATGGTGTTCAACATACGACGTATGTCTTGTTTGTTTTTCTATTTTCACGATGACGTATTCCACTTTTAAGTCCCTATCAAGGTTTTCTTGCCTAATGTACCGTGGAGCATTCACAACCCCTCGCAGCTCTTAATTTTGAAAGCATTGTTTCATTTGTACATTGGGCTTCATGGCACAACACCAAAGTTGGAGTGCTGTGCCAATGTATTTAGCTATATTTTCATAATAAATTTGGTTTTTGGATGTTAAGAACCACGGGAATCAAGTTTACATTTTGTTTTGTAAAGTTGACATGTACCGATCATTCATCATCTTCATTTAATTAGACGCGTCATTTTTTAGTCCAGTTACTCACTGTGTTAACTGCAATGTGCAGTTTGCTTGTTGCTTCCGATATATCTTTGCAAACTGTTAAGCTGTATCGTCTACAAATGTTGCTACTGTAGTACCTTGAATATTCGGTAAATCTCTCGTATAAAGGATAAACATAAAAAGTCTAAATACGCTACCTTGTGGTATACCAGTCTGCTGATATTCTTTTCAGTTCAGAGAACACATTTTCAATGTAAGATTTAAGAATTTGGTAAAACTGCTTAGGTAGGTCTCAATGCAGTTTATATTCAAGTCCTTGGTGCCAAACGTTGTCGAAAACTTATAGAGAGAGAGCTATATATCTAGGAAAATACTGGAGCATATATCTTCTTATTCTCAAACGCAATCTCAATGGGTATTGGATGATTGTGGCGATTGGAAGAGGTTGTTAATTCAGTCACCTTCCATTGATGTAGAAGATATTTCAGTCTAAAAGCTGCATTAATTATTTGCACTAATTTACGCAAACTGTTCTCAGGAATGTAAGCCATAACCTGGACATATAAGTTATTAATGATTTCATTTTCAGTTCCAATAAGGCTAGGTTAGATGATCTTAACATGCTTTATGTTAAGATGATCTATTTTATTTACGACAGTTGTATTTTCAATTGCTGTCTGTCTCGGTTGAAAGCTCTTTTTCAACTGGGCAGCAATCAGAGTGATTTTCTACTTGTCACTTTTAGCCCAGGATCCGTCATAGTTTTTAATAGGTGGCACAGGCATTTGGTTTTAGGGGGTTAAACCTTCGTTGCTTTCCAAAGTGAGTAATTGTCGCCTTTTAATTTAGAACGACCTCGGTGTTGCACAGAAAATTGAAAATATTTTTGTATCGTGGAGTACGAGTCTGCCTCTAAGTTTTACGACCTTTCCGTTTTACTCTAACTAGTTCTCTGACCTCAAGAGGATAATTTTGTTTTCTTAAGGAGTTGGTATGTTAAGCAACTGGTAAATAACTTTCTTTTTTTATTATCATTGCACTCAGAGTAATGATCGGTCAGTGGTCAGAGTTCTTCACTTAAGGTTGAAAGTTATGTAAGGTAAAATAATTGTTGGTATGAATCGCCAAATTTATAGCAGTTTACGCAATACAGAGATACAAACAGGATTTGACAGGGCAGATTGGAACAATTGAGGATAGCGGTCGGACTTCGAATATCAGTCAGAAGGTTTAAGTGTAGACGATTTAAATAACAGACGCGTGAACCTGTTGAGATATACTTCCCTAACCATCTAGGAAAACAGATTGTGCTCAGTGGTTGCTGATTCTCAGCAAATGGTATTGCAATTGAAACAACATTTGACACCACAAAAACAAAATTTCCATGAAATGAAGCAGGATTTGGTGCATAACATAAAAGATCAAAACGTCGGGAAGATACTGGATCAATCGAGACCCAGAATAGTAGGCAAACAAAATTATAATACCATATCGTCTGGAGCAGAAGGTCGATCATTCAGATATTGATGGAGAACAGATGAGGGAAATATCTGTAAAAAATATTGTAAATGTAAAACCCGGATGATAAAGATTATAAAACCAGCTGAGCCACCTCGAAATTTATGACAAATTTAATAGGACTTTGGTACTTAAAAAATTAAATAGAAACAAAAGTACAGCTACATGTCGATTCAGAGATGCTCCCAGATGATGCCGAGGAGCAATTGCAGCAGCTTCGCTTTAACCGGATTGAGAGACATAATCGTGAAAAATTTCCGGTAAGGACAAATTGAGACTGTTGGAGAGGTCTACTTAGGATCGGATGGAAGTGTGTTGATTAGAGCATTAAGGTGCCAGATGCTCTACCAGGTATAACTGCTAGGGAAGCAAGAGTAACCGGAAGCGGTGATTGGCAATTGCAGCTTCAATGAAAGGCTGTCCACCGTTTGTATTATTTGTTTTGCAACGGCTCGTGATTGAAAAGGAAATTTATCCAGAAGTAGCAAACATCAGAAGGGACTCTGCACAATCATAACGAATGATCAACATGGTTTTGAATATAGGAGTACCACCAGTAGACACATTTAGCGAATGTATTTCTCAAGGTATGAATTACAACCTAATTGCGATTGGTATGAATTACAACCTAAAGAAGGGATGCACGAATGGTCTAAAAATATAAGTAGTGGCGCCGATGACAATGAAACAAGCTAGACCATATTTCGCAGAAATTCAATAAGGTCCGTAGAAAGCGGAAAATATCGCCGATGGAATGCAGGTCAAAGAGAGAGATTGTTGCGGCTGCTGTTGAAACAATGGACACGTTGGATTGTGTAAGTGTTGGAGAGACACGCGGTGTTGCTAATTTGCGAGCAGTGCAATGGTAAACTGGATTTTAAACGAAATATAACTGAACGTAGAGAGCAGTTGGGTGATGAATGGCATGACGAGGCGCAAAAGTGTTGTAGAGAGTACAAGTGGGTTTGTTACTTGGGCCGGACGTAAGTCAGCGTAAATTGGTGATATCTAGATTTAAGTACTAGAAGTAATTTTATAATAGTTTAGGAACCTTTGTGAAAGATGTTGAATTTTCGTAGTAGAAAACTAGAATAAGTCAGTAATATAATTGCAATTAATTAAGAACTGTTGGGATGCTTAAAGCTAAGAAATTGCTATATATCAACCGAATTTGTTCGAATCCGATTAATGACGGTCCATTTATCATGCCTAGTTATTAACAGTCGATGATTTTGAATCACGATGAACAAAAAAGTCAAGCCCAACTAAAGTTTCTTCCTTACTGTTAGACGATACACCTGATTCCATATAAACAATCAAGAAATTTGTAACCTCGGGTTTTCAGAACACTAATCTGAATAATTACTTCTTTGTCGTCATAATTTTTAACTTACTTCACGATTCCCGTACATTAAGCTTTGACTAGATTAATGCAGCGCGCTAAAGACTTCAACGACTTCATATATTGCTTTATGGTTCATACTGTCAGCTAGGTGGTTTATCTCGCATCCAGTCAAAAATAATCTTACACATATGACTCTCACGTTATTCCAATAACTAAAGTCGCAACGTAAACCTAATCATATTCTATTAAGAATTGTGAATCGTTTTATACAATTAACTCCTCCTTACCTTAGAACATATCTTGGATTAGCTTTGCGCAAACCTAAATTTATTGTGAATTATATTCGTGCAATTTTTGATTTATTTCTAACTAAAATATACCAGCTGTGTAAATATGAAATCGGAATTTACCAATAAATGGCGCCTTCTGTCAATGTACCTTTCGACAAACCACGTCTTCGGCGCCATTGTTTTCTTTTGACATCTGTCAACAACATCCAATTCATAACCATTCAAGCCGTCTCCATACGTTTAAAAGCCATGGGAAAGATTCAGAAGCTAGCAAAATTGGTTTTGCGTACACTGAATGAAAGGCAACAAGAAAATAGAAAATCCACTTGCGAAATGTTGCTCGCCAGATACAACAAAAATCATTTCTCCATCGAATTGTGACTGGCGATGAAAAATGGATCTGTTTTGAGAATCAAAAGCGCAAAATGTCTTGGGTTGATCCAGGAGAACCATCGACATCGACTGCAAGACCAAATCCCTTCGGATGGAACACAATGCTCTGTATTTGGTGGGATCAGAAGAGTGTGATTTATTTTGAGCTTCTAGAATCTGGTGAAATCGTAAATACTGAAAACTACCAACAACAACTGATCAATTTGAATCGTGCTTTGGGTGAAAAACGACCAGAATATGATAAAACGTAACACAAAGTGATTTTGCTGCATGATAATGCAAATCACACAAAGTAAAATCGGCCATGGAAACGTTGGAATCACTTAATTGGGAAATACTTTCACAGGTGGCTTACTCGCCAGACTTGGGTCCGTCCGATTATCACTTATTTGCATCCTACGAAAATGGCTCGGTAACTGGTTTGCCTCAAAAGAAGAAAAGTTTTTTATGCCTGAGAGATGGTAAAAATGTATAACTAATAATGGGCAATATTTTGAATAAAATACTCTTAATCATTATTATACACGGCATCACATTACAAACGGCAGCGCACAATGGATCAAAAAATAAACTTATTTATCGCATTGCAACAAAATGCCCTTGTATAATTGAAATCAGGTCACCAATTCTTTATTTACCTTAAAATATTACTTAAGAACTTTAATGGTTTAGTTCAAGGTCTTACAATCCACAAGGGTTGAAAATCGATATAAGCACCAAAAATTCTTATTAATTAAAATTGAATAGAATGCAAAATCCAATGTGCGCAGGCTTCATGTCAAACTTGAAAATTTATAATCTCTAGTATTTATCACAGGATATTTCTTTACAAATTTCTAATTCAAATTACAGTCTTTTCATGCATATAATAGTATTTGATAACGGGTATTTGTTTATAACCACCAAGTTTAAAAGATTATGTAAGATTAGCTACTTACAGTGTGTTTTGCCTAATTGGGGTAATTTACAATGATTTATAAATTTTATTCTACTTCAACAAGTTTGTTATATGGTAAAACAGACATTAATTATATTTGCGTATTTTCGCGGTTTCTATAAACATTATTTATGGCTTTATACCAAAATTATTTGAAAAATAAAATTATTGTATTATTTGTTTAAATGAGAATAAGTGCTTTTCTTAAGGCCGTATTACGTAATTACCAACAATACCAAAGAATGAAATGCCGTTTCAACCAACTGTTCTTCTCATCTGTTCGTCCCAATCATGACAAATTTGGACCCCAGAACTCAAAAAAAGGAATTTTTAGAAAATGTGTGGTGCCGTTCAGACTAATTGTCTGTGCACTCTTTACAGTCCAGGCGGATAGCACTTACGAAAAAACGATTGAAAAACAAAAAGATTGTAAATAAAGGCCTCTATTCCCTTAGGCGTATCACTTCATGCAACGTGACTATGGATCTTCTTGCTTACTAGATGGTCGAAATATGCTGAATAATTTCGTACAAAACTCGCAGTGAATATTTTTCAAATCTTAGTTGGCTGCCTTAGTTTGGAAGTTTTTTTTTATTTGTCGCATCAAAATTTCAAGTGATGGAAATTGTCGTTTGTGATAGAAGTCACAAGAAAATATTTATAAAGCAGCATACTAAGATTTAAAAATCAGCCGCAACGAGTTTTGTAAATAATTATTTTGTAAGTTTCGATTTAATAATCTAGTTACCAAGAAGATGAGTAGTCACGTCGCATGAAGTGATGCGACTAAGGAAATAGGGTGAAAGTTTAAAAAAAAAAAATTATAGTGAGTCGATTAAGTAGTTGAATTAGCAAACAGTAATAAATAATTATAAAATATATATATCCCCTTATAAAATATATATACACCCTGCAATTTAAAAAAAATAGAGAATTACCTCCAATAACGTATTTGTACTTATTGGGATTTTCCCTTTTTACTAATGAATGCTAAATAAAACAATGACTTTTTCGGCCTTTTGTATTGAATATGCATTCGGTTAAATAAAAGCTTTTGTAAAGTGTGGATGTACAGCCGAAGTTTTTAAAATTGCCTCCTAAAAAGGCGGAATTAAGCGATGGACGACGAAAAATAATGCTGAATTAACTAAAGAAAATATATGCCAAACCATAAAGCACGGAGGAGGCAAGTGATGGTTTATGGTTGTTTTCTTACAATGGGGTAGGAAAATTGCATTTCATAAACGGTAAAATGAACACACGTATGTATTTCAAAATATTGCGGAATAATTTAGGAGCCAGTGCTCAGCTGCTTGGGATCGAGGATAGCTTTCTATTTCAACACGACAATGATCCAAAGCATACAGCGCGTATTGTGAAGGAATACATACTGTATAATGTACGACAAACGCTACCAACACCACCTCAATCACCGGATTTAAATCCGATTGAGAATCTGTGGGCTCATTTAAGCTCAAAACAGAACAAGAGCGACAACGGCGAGCGTCGTCGAATAAATAAAAAATATCGCTGTGATATCGCTGTAGCTAACAAAACAATAGCGTCAGCGTATGGCGATGAAAAACAATCACAAACGACATAACCACGACAAATTATAAAAATTGTGTATCTTTTGTGTTTTTGGCACATGCCGTTGGTGTGTTAGGCCATTAAACTTATAAGAAACCATAACAGATTTTATTCGACGAAGCATAGAAATAAAATAAACGGAAATCGATTGAAAAAAATGGTTAATAATATGACAGTTATAGGATTACCAACTTAAATAATATAAAAAACAGTTGGCAACATTGTTTCGCCAGCGATAAAAATAGAAATAGATTCTAAATTTGTTTCGACGAAAAAATCGTCGTCGCCAACGTCGATGGTTGTGTTTGTATTGGATGCTTTGTAATATGACAAGAGATTTCGCTCGCCGCATTCGCTCTTGTTCTGGATTGAGCGTTAAATCGACAAATCAGGAATTACAACATAAAAATCAAAGCAGGCCTGATAAATGCACTCAAAATGGAGTGAGCAAACATTTCTGTCGAAATGACAAACAATTTGGCGGAATCCATGCCAAGGCGATTGTGGGCTGTAATAGATGCAAAAGGGATGTATACAAAATATTAAATGGGGTAATATAAAAGAGAATTAAAAAAATAAAAATTTGCTGCAAAGCCAAGTGTTCAAATACTTTATGGGGCTTCATTTTTCTCTAATTGTTGAATAAACTTAACTAACTCAACTCGTTTATTTGTTATAATATGTTTTAGTTACTTAAATATCTAGAACTTGTTTGGTGTTCAAATACTTAATTTACACACTGTAGATCATTTTTAAAATTTTACCGGAAATGGAGTTTTATTTACGGAAAAAAACTTTATTTAGGGATTAAACTTAATGTATTTGTATTAATCCGAAGATATTTGCGAAATTTGGTGGACATTTGTGTACCGGTAGTGGCAGCTTCCAAGGGAGCGTTTCAATTTTTGTAATACTTCTAATGTGTAAAAGTTACAAAAACCGACAGAGAATTAAAACATTCAAATAAATTAAAAGATTAAATTTTCAACCAACTACGGTTGACCTTGGTGGTTTTCTAAAATTTAGCCGAAATAGTGTTTTACTTTCTTTTATGTATAGTAAAATAAAATATACTAATTATGAAAAATTTTGGCCGAGATTTTTGCAGATTTACCGTTCGCTGTATCGCTATATCGAAAAAGTCGTTTTTAGAAAACTCTCTGTGTGTCTGTCTATACAGTGATTGGTGTTCGCTTATACGCACCATATTTTTTCAATATATCCGAAAATTAAACCAAAATTTAACATTTTATGTATGTATTTTCTAAAAACTGTTATTGTTTAATTTAAAAAATTAAAAAAAAATATTTATGAATGGATTTCTTAAATTTTCATTCATTAAATTCAATTTTTTCACAAAATTATCGTATCCAATGTTTTTATCACAATTGTCAAGCTACATTCAACGTCTATCAAACTTTAAACATTGCTAACATGAAATATTAAATATTCTGTCAAAATTACAGCAACAAGGTTGTATTTAAAATGGATGATGCAACAATTTTGAGCAACAATGTTCTATTTAAACTAAAAAAATCATACTAAGTTCTATTTACATATTTATTAGTTTTGGTCTAGATCGCTTAGTTCTAACTGGAGGTTAGAACCTTCTTAACCAAATCTCAAATGAAAAATATGAAGATAGGAATTTGTTTTAAAGGTTATCTGGAAAACCAAAAGAGATAGAAAATTGGCAGTATCACCAATCGAAAGGGCATACTCGATTTATTAAGACACAATGCATAACTCATTTTCGTAAAAAATGTTAGTTAGAACTCTGTTGTTCTAAGGTTGCGATATAAATATATATTAGTAAAACTTGCTTGGAATTCAAAAGAATACAAGTCGAGATTTTGGGAGGTGGTCATCGATCTCATTAAAAAACTTCTTAAAAAGCAAGAACCCTCTGTCCTAAGATACTTCTAAGAGGCGACAACTTTTGAGATAGGTCTTTTCACTTTGTACTAGATCCAATCCATCTAGAAAACATGAGTTTTCCGGAAAAAATAGGGGAACACTCGGTTTAATATTCTAAAGTGGTAGAGGTAAAAATCGAAGTAATAACCCTCCAAAAGTATCTTTTGAATACTTCTAAAAGGTTACAACTTTTGAAATAGGTGTTTAAACTTTGTACTAGACTCAATGAACTAGACGCAACTCGCGCTTCAACTCATGTTTTCTAGTTGGATTGGGTCTAGTATAAAGTGAAAATATCTATTTCAAGAGTTGTAACCTCTTAGAAGTATCTTGGCATAGAGAGTTTTTACAACTACAACTTTTGAATATTAAACCCAGTGTTCCCCTAATTTTTCCAGAAAACTCATGTCTTATAGTTGGGTTGGGTCTAGTAAAAGGCGAAAACATCTATTCCAAGAGTTGTAACCTTTTAGAATTATCTTAGCACACAGGGTTATTACTTCGATTTTGACCTCTGCAACTTTTGAATATTAAACCCAGAGTTCCACTGATTTTTTCCGGTAAAGTCAGGTTTGCTAGTTGGATTTGGTCCTGCACAAAGTGAAAACATCTGTCTCTAGAGTTGTAACCTTATAGCAGTATCTTAGGGCAGAGGGTTTTTACTTCGATTTTTACCTCTACAACTTTTAAATATTAAACCCAGGGTTCCCCTAATTTTTCCGGAAAACTTATGTTTTCTAGTTGGATTGGGTCTAGTACAAAGTGAAAACATCTATCTGAAGAGTTGTAACCTCTTAAAAGTACCTTAGGACAAAGGGTTATTACTTCGATTTTTACCTCTACAACTTTTGAATATTAAACCCAGTGTTCCCCTAATTTTTCCGAGAAATTTATATTTTACAGTTGGATAAATTCTATTACAAAGTGAAAACAACTGTTTCAAGAGTTGTAACCTCTTATAAGTATCTTAGGACACAGGGTTATTACTTCGATTTTGACCTCTGCAACTTTTGAATATTAAACCCAGAGTTCTCCTAATTTTTCCGGTAAAGTCAGGTTTGCTAGTTGGATTTGGTCCTGCACAAAGTGAAAACATCTATCTCAAGAGTTGTAACCTATAGAAGTATCTTAGACACAGGGTTATTACTTCGATTTTTACCTCTACAACTTTTAAATATTAAACCCAGTGTTCCCCTAATTTTTCAGAGACATTTATATTTCACAGTTGGATAGATTCTATTACAAAGTGAAAACATCTGTTTCATGAGTTGTAACCTCTTATAAGTATCTTAGGACACAGGGTTATTACTTCGATTTTGACCTCTGCAACTTTTGAATATTAAACCCAGAGTTCCACTGATTTTTTCCGGTAAAGTCAGGTTTGCTAGTTGGATTTGGTCCTGCACAAAGTGAAAACATCTGTCTCAAGATTTGTAACCTTATAGAAGTATCTTAGGACACAGGGTTATTACTTCGATTTTTACCTCTACAACTTTTAAATATTAAACCCAGTGTTCCCCTAATTTTTCCGGAAAACTTGTGTTTTCTAGTTGGATTGGGTCTAGTACGAAGTGAAAACATCTATCTCAAGAGTTGTAACCTCTTAAAAGTACCTTAGGACAAAGGGTTATTACTTCGATTTTTACCTCTACAACTTTGGAATATTAAACCCAGTGTTCCCCTAATTTTTCCGAGAAATTTATATTTTACAGTTGGATAGATTCTATTACAAAGTGAAAACATCTGTTTACTTCGATTTTGACCTCTGCAACTTTTGAATATTAAACCCAGAGTTCCACTGATTTTTTCCGGTAAAGTCAGGTTTGATAGTTGGATTTGGTCCTGCATAAAGTGAAAACATCTGTCTCAAGATTTGTAACCTTATAGAAGTATCTTAGGACACAGGGTTTTTACTTCGATTTTTACCTCTACAACTTCTGAATATTAACCTAGTTTTCCTTTAATTGTTCCGAAAAAATCATATTTTCTAGTTGGATTGGGCCTAGTACAAAGTGAAGCCACCAATCACAAGAGTTGTAACCTCTTAGAAGTATCTTAGGACAGAAGGTTTTTACTACGACTTTTACGTCTGCATCTTTTGAATATTCAGCCTAGTGCTCTATGATTTCTAGATGGATTACATCTAGTACAAAGGGAAAAGACCTACCTCAAGAGCTGTCGCCTTTTAGAAGTATCTTAGGACAGAGGGTTTTTACTTTTTAAAAAGTTTTTTTTATCTGACCGATGACCACCTCACAAAATCTCGACTTGTATTCTTTTGACTTCCAAGCAAGTTTTAATAATATTTATATTTTAAGCTTATTTTAATTTTATACCAATATAATCATATTTTTATAGTTTTTAAATGCAATTGTAATAATTTTTGATATTTTAAACCTATCGTTGAGACTAGTTATTCACAAATGCACATTTAACCTTACAAATATTTATATTTTTTTTAATGTTTTAATCCTTGCAATCTGTTTTGGGGCCGAAGCACTACCAACTTTTTCGCGGTTCGTTTTTTCCATCCTACCTTACGCATTTGCCTGCCAAATTGAAGACGTACGGCCATAGGTCCGATTTACGTTACCATCTGCGCATTTCATAGCTCCATGCCAGCCTATAGTACTGGACATAGAAGATGGGTCGGCCGATGAGTTTTGCACGCCGACAGTGGGTCATAGTCGGAATCTGTTGATGAAAATTCCCTTTTGCATCCTGCTCCCTTTTAAGCACTATGCCGTTTGGTCGGTATATTTTTTGTTGCAAGAGAAAATTTTTAAGCTCTTGCTAGGTAAAATGTAGTTTCGCCTAAATGTTGATGTTTTAGTGTATATTTACTAATCCATATACAGTCCGGTCGAGTGATACTGGCGTCATAGTGTACTGTATTGAAGTCTAGATTTATACAGGGTGTCCCAGAATGAATGGATAACAAATAAATTAAATCCATCTGTTATAATATTGCTAATGGATTATTCTAATAGATATGCAGTAAATAGTATGAGTAGCTGTTGCACTTTCTTTGAAAAAAAAATCTAAGCTATAATTTTCAGCATGAAATGTGGTAAATATTTTTTTTATAAAAGTTTGAGCGTCTTTGGTGAAAAAAAATGTATGAGAACCTAAGTGGCGAACTATTTTAAAAACATGCGTGTTTAATGCAGATTCTAAAATAGTATAATACATCATTTTACCTAATGTAAAATTATTTACTATTTATTATTTTTAAAATATATTAAATGGTAAATAATTAAACATTAACATTATTAAACATTAATTTAATGCGTCACTCGACTTGTTCGATATCGCATGTATTTATTCCGTTTTTCTGGCTTGTATCTGGGTGGATTTTTGTGTATCAAAATGCCACGTAATCAGTGTACGTCACAAGAATACGCAAACATGCATTATATTTAAGGTGAATGCAGAAGTAACGCAAATGCAGCTGCAACCATTTATAGGGAAAGATACCCAAAGAGTCCACGGTTGTTACTCGGAAGGAAGATTACTTGGCAGCGGTGTTGGTGGTACTAGCACTGGAAGAGGGTAGCGTGAAATTTCCGACAAATTGACAAAAAACCGTACAAAAGCTTAAAAGTGTATATACACAAATATTCTGATTAAATTTTACCTACACTATTCATGTCTAGTAAGGAACAATAGTTAATGACAAGGCATCGTAGAGATGTCTATGCTTAACATTATGTACGATCATGGTAATTAGACAGTTCTTAATGTTTTCTAGAAGCCAACATATTTATGCGATGGGGCAGTCATAGATTTTTTTCAATTGTTAAATTTTGCTATAATAAAAAGTGTAGTGGAGGTTCGAAGGTCAATGACAAAGCATCGAAGAGATGTCTACGCTTAACGGAATATAAGATCATACTAACTAGGCAATTCTAAATGTTTTCTAGAAACCAACATATATTTGCGATGGGGCAGTCATAGATTTTTTTCATTTTTCGTTAAGCGTAGACATCTCTACGTCAAAATTGAAAAATTGAAAAAATCTATGACTGCCCCATCGCATAAATATGTTGGCTTCTAGAAAACATTAAGAACTGTCTAATTAACATGATCCTATATACAGTTAAGCGTAGACATCTCTACGATGCCTTGTCACTGACCTTCGAAAATCTATGATTGCCCCATCGCATAAATATGTTGGTTTTTTGAAAATATATTGAAAGGTTATGGCTTATTGTTGTGGCTAAATTAGCTTGCCATTGTGAATTTATTTTTATTAGCATTTTATTTCGATTTACAAAACAAGTATTTTTGAAAAAGTGTAGGTTCACACTTTGTGCGCTGTTGTAAAGTTTTTTGTCATTTTTAGTTTGTCAGAAACTTCACTATAGTCTGGAAGAGTCGCTAATATTGACACTGGAGAAACGGTGCTTGAGGTAATTGAGCGAGATCCGTCTACCTCTACAAGAGCAATAGCACGACGAACTGGAATCGCAAAATAGAACGTGCACCGTGTATTGAAAAAAAGATTAAGTGCCGACAGATGCTTGAGAAAATAGAATTTATTCCTTCTGCATACTAATAGCAATAACCTCGTTTCTACATTAGATAAAAGGATGTATTATACCATTTAAGAATCTGCATTAAACACGCATGTTTTAAAAATATTTGGCCACTTAGGTTCTCATACATTTTTTTTACCAAAGACGCTCAAACTTTTATAAAAAAATATATTTACCACATTTCATGCTGAAAATTAAAGCTTAGATTTTTTTTTTTCAAAGAAAGTGCAACAGCTACTCATACTATGTAATGTGAAAAATGGACTTTTTTTTTTATAAAAATGATATATCTTAGGTACTACTTGGGATATATTTTTTTGTATTTTATTTTGAGCGGCCAATAGCTCTAGTATAAGGTGGTTCAAACTTAACCATTCATTCTGGGACACCCTGCATGTCACTGAAAAAGCATGTGGCCATTTGATCTTTACACATTAATAAATGAATTAATAGAATAGCGTGTTTTGTGTGGCTGTGCTTTAGAAATAAAATCGTTACATTT
The DNA here is from genome assembly GCA_963691935.1 of Nephrotoma guestfalica. Classification (NCBI taxonomy): domain Eukaryota; kingdom Metazoa; phylum Arthropoda; class Insecta; order Diptera; family Tipulidae; genus Nephrotoma; species Nephrotoma guestfalica. The sequence goes on from OY829914.1 coordinate 247,658,777, forward strand.
GGCTGTAAAATTATATACTTTACTTGTGATTTTACGCGTTGTTTAACCGCGCTATACACACAACGTATATAATTTTTATAAGTATGTTTTTATTTATCTTAAGTGTACGGTTAGCCTACACCTTATTTAAATTTTATTTTTAAACGCACATTCATACTCGACATATGTAAGATGCCATATAGAATTCAAGTTTTCTTTATTTTTGTAAAATTGAGCTAAACCATCTGTTATCATTAGGTACGCATTTTAAACAACTAACTACTATATGATCATGAAGATCTGATTTGCTAAGTGTTATCACGTTATCAGCAGTGGAACACAAATACTAGTGTTCCCCGGATAATTAATTAAGATTGATCTTGGTGTATGTTAACTATACAATTTTGGTAGATACAGCAGCCAAAAATATTTATGGTGGTGTATAGTCTACATACCAACAAATAAGAATAATTTATTTTGGCTTGAAGCCAAATTACAGCATTTTTTTATAAGTTCACAGAATTCTAAATGACCAGACAAACAAGAAATAGTAATATTATAGTTTTTTATGTTTTTCTCTTGTATTGTGTGTGTAAAACTATATTCGAACTAATAGTTTTTAGTTTCAGCTATGTAAAAGAAATTTTATTTTCGGAATTGATTTTCATAAACAATGTTATAAATTCAATCATCTCAATGTATATATTACACAATCTCGTTAAATCAATATAGTGGTACAAAAGGACGCTGGAAGGACAAATATATATATTTAAACAAATTGTTTACTTACCGTACGCAAGAATGAAACATCATCCTGCTCGGAACCACCTTCAGCTTCTGCCATTTTCTAATATAATTTTTCCTAATTTTTCTGCGGTTCCCAATATAGTTTATTTGCTTGCTTGACGTTAAATATAAATTACTCGTGTGACGTCGTAACGACGTCACGCAAGTAGTTTTTTAAAAAAACACTAATATATCTTAAATTTTGTTTTTTGGTGCCGTTTTGTATATTTGCGATATAATAAATCTTAATTAATTAATTTTTTATTATGTATAAAAAAAAATAAAATTTCCCACTAAAAATAAACAAAATACAATTTAAATTTTATATATTTTATAACTTATGATCTAGGTACCGCTAGAATATTTATTTTCATCACATAATATCCAGGTATTTTATTTACCCACATATTAATTCGACCTCGCACATAAGAAAGCAAAGAGCTAATTGTTCGATTTTTCCCCGAATTGTTTAACATTCGTCGTGTACCAAAATTCGGTTACGCTTGGTATACTAAATTTATATTATTTTATATATTTTCATTTGGGGTGAAGTTGGAAAATGAAGAAAAATGTTTTTCGCATGTTGAACTTTTCCCAATGAATAAGTAAAAAAGGTAAAAAAAAAATTTAAATAACAATCTTAATAATAATAAATGTATTAACAAGATTCTGTGCTATGTACCTGTGTGTACCTGTATATACACTATTTGTGGAAAAGGAACAAAAAGATTTTCAGAAATAGAATTAAATATGAAAATCTCGTGTTTTAATGCGCTGAAATGGAGGCGCCGGATTTTCCATTCTTTTTTATTGCATGAACCTTTATTTCATTTCATTTCAAAGCTTATATTGATTTATGTTGTTATATGTTTGAGTGTGGGTGTGTGTGTGTGCAAATGTTCGTTTTATTATATGTGAAAAGTATACAGCAGAGATACGGCACCGTATGTATATGCATAGGTTCAGATATAAGTCGAGATCTTTGTCGAGGCGATTAAATTAGAAAAAGAAAATAATTACATGACAGGTGCGGTGCACAAGCGAAATTAATTGTTTCAATTGTGAGTTTGGCATACTTTCAAAAACACAAAAAACTTTTAAAATTAAATAATTTGAAAAAATGTTTTAATTTTCTAAGTGAAATTTCAAAAACAAAAGTTATAAATTCTTGATAGATTTTGTAATTGAACGCGAAAATGTTAAATAATATAATTTTGTAACAACTAAATGAAACTTCATCTCAAAACATAAGGCAAATAGTTTAATCATCGGATCAAGCGATTATTTCCATATTCGACCATACGTCGATTATGTCGAAAATTATATAATTTATTGTAGCCCGATGCTTTTATATATTACCAAAATATGGGCAGGTTCCTTTTAAACTTATCTCAAGATGAAAATTCAAAGAAAAGTAGTTTAAAGTATAACACAGGTGCAAATCTTTTTCTATACCACATTTCTAAGAGAGGGTCAAGTTCACGTCCCTTAAGCTAGCAGAACCCATACAGCAGAATATTACAAGATAGTTTGAATAATTATAGGCTAATAATAGGCTAATCAAATGCCCCATTAAAACATTTTGTGCCCCACTAGTTCTTGACCAAACTTCAGGTCATTTAATCTAAAGCTAGCAGAACCCAAATCGAAAATCGGGCCAAAACCGAAATTAGAACCCAAAACAAGATCAAATAACATACAAATAATTTTAGGCTCATTATGGGCTAATCAAATACCCCATTAACAAATTTTGGGTTCCACTAGTTCTTGACCAAACTTCAGGTAATTTAATCTAAAGCTAGCAGAACCCAAATCGAAAATTGGACCAAAACCGAAATTAGAACCCAAAACAAGATCAATTAACATACAAATAATTTTAGGCTTATTATGGCCTAATCAAATGCCCCATTAAAAAGTTTTAGGCTCCACTCGTTCTTGACCAAACTTCAGGTCATTTAACCTAAAGCTAGCAGAACCCAAATCGAAAATCGGGCCATAACCGGAATTAGAACCAAACACAAGATCAATTAACATACAAATAATTTTAGGCTCATTATGGCCTAATCAAATACCCCATTAAAAAATTTGAGTTCCACTAGTTCTTGACCAAACTTCAGGTCATTTAATCTAAAGCTAGCAGAACCCAAACCGAAAATTGGACCAACACCGAAATTAGAACCCAAAACAAGTTCAATTAACATACAAATAATTTCAGGCTCATTATGGGCTAGTTAAATACCCTATTAGCAAATTTTGGGTTCCACTAGTTCTTGACCAAACTTCAGGTCGTTTAATCTAAAGCTAGCAGAACCCAAATCGAAAATCGGGCCAAAACCGAAATTACAACCCAAAACAAGATCAAATAACATACAAATATTTTTAGGCTCATTATGGCCTAACCAAATACCCCATTAGAAAGTTTTGGACTCCACTAGTTCTTGACCTAACTTCAGGTCATTTAATCTAAAGCTAGCAGAACCAAAATCGAAAATTGGACCGAAACCGAAATTAGAACCCAAAACAAGATCAATTAACATACAAATAATTTTAGGCTCATTATGGGCTAGTTAAATACCCTATTAGCAAATTTTGGGTTCCACTAGTTTTTGACCAAACTTCAGGTCGTTTAATCTAAAGCCAGCAGAACCCAAATCGAAAATCGGACCAAAACCGAAATTAGAACCAAAAACAAGATCAATTAACATACAAATAATTTTAGGCCCATTATGGCCTAATCAAATACCCCATTAAAAAATTTTGGGCTCCACTAGTTCTAGACCTAACTTCAGGTCATTTAATCTAAAGCTAGCAGACCCCAAATCGAAAATTGGACCAAAACCGAAATTAGAACCCAAACCAAGATCAATTAACATACAAATAATTTTAGGCTCATTATGGGCTAATCAAATACCCCATTAACAAATTTTGGGTTCCACTAGTTCTTGACCAAACTTCAGGTAATTTAATCTAAAGCTAGCAGAACCCAAATCGAAAATTGGACCAAAACCGAAATTAGAACCCAAAACAAGATCAATTAACATACAAATAATTTTAGGCTTATTATGGCCTAATCAAATGCCCCATTAAAAAGTTTTAGGCTCCACTCGTTCTTGACCAAACTTCAGGTCATTTAATCTAAAGCTAGCAGAACCCAAATCGAAAATCGGGCCATAACCGGAATTAGAACCAAACACAAGATCAATTAACATACAAATAATTTTAGGCTCATTATGGCCTAATCAAATACCCCATTAAAAATTTGAGTTCCACTAGTTCTTGACCAAACTTCAGGTCATTTAATCTAAAGCTAGCAGAACCCAAACCGAAAATTGGACCAACACCGAAATTAGAACCCAAAACAAGTTCAATTAACATACAAATAATTTTAGGCTCATTATGGCCTAACCAAATGCCTCATTAAACAATTTTGGGCTCCACTTGTTTTTGACCAAACTTCAGGTCATTTAATCTAAAGCTAATAGAAGTTTGGTCAAGAACGAGAGGAGCCCAAAACTTAATGGGCTATTTGATTAGGCCATAATGAACCTGGTTTTGGGTTCTAATTTCGGTTTTGGTCTAATTTTCGATTTGGATTTTGCTAGCTTTAGATTAAATGACCTGAAGTTTGGTCAAGAACGAGTGGAGCCCAACATTTGTTGATGGGGTATTTGGTTAGGCCCTAAAGAGCCTAAAATGATTTGTATGTTAATTGATCTAGTTTTGAGAATAGTTTTAAAAATTAACCTTTAATTTTCCAATTGTTTTTAAAATATTTTTTGATATGGGTTCTGCTAACTTTTTCTCAAGCTAGCAGAACCCATCGTTTTAGTTGCAAGGGGTGAAACCCAACATTTTTTAGTAGAGCATTTAATTAGCCTGTAATTATTCTTACTATCTTGTAATGTTCTGCTGTATGGGTTCTGCTAGCTTAAGGGACGTTCAAGTTCAATATGTCCGAGAAAATTTTACTAATTTCTTTACGCGTCGTTTTTATAGCAATGGACCATTCCCATAACAAAAATATATTACACCATGTGAGTACCAACATTTTGCAAACCAAACGAAAAAATAAAACGAAGCTTACCACTCAGATTTTTGGAACTAGCAACCATACTAGGCATATATGCCAGCTTTTTTGCGATTTTTTTTATTATCCCTGCACTCTGTTATGGAGCCAAGGCTCTTCCAACTCTTTCGCGGTTTGCTTTTTCAATCCTTACGTTTGCCAGTGCCAGCCAATTCGAGGACGTACGTTTATAGGTCCAATTTTATCACCGTCTGCAATGTGCAAACATCAGATTTTTAACGTCGCTCGAAAATTGAAAGTTGCTAAACAGATTAAGTACCTTTGGGTAAATGATTCAGTGGTGCTGATGCGCAGGGTCGAAGGTGGAGAGGTTGTTCGTATAAGGCGAACAAGGGATTTATTGAATTTATAATTTAATTTACTTCCATACTTTTTATTATAGATGAGTCTTACAACTAATATATATATAACTTAAATAGCGACAACACTTCATCTTCTAATCCTGCTCTTAGCGTTACTGTTTCTAGCAAAACTCAATCAAAATTCGTTATACTGCTTCAAAATATACGTACCCTGCGTAGCAACTACTAAGCGTATTACAACTTTTTCAATTACAATCTAGTCGAAGACTAATGAGCAATTTTATTCTAACTTAAATTACTACATTTAATCGTTTTAACAACATTTAATACTACGTTTAATCATTTTAATGAAAATTTTTGTAACTAGATATTCTGCGTAGTGAACCTCGAGATTTTGGCACATGGCCATCTTCATAGTGTAATCGATGAAAGCAGTCCGCTTTCGAAAAAATACACCACATGTCTATGCGGATCTTCATGGTTCCCCATTCTCTATTTCATAAAATAACAATTCTGTAGCCTCTTACATAGTTCAATATATGAAAGCTGTCTTATTTTGCAAAAATATGCTTCATGTCTATGCGATAGTCAGGGTGCCTCACCTTAGCACCTCTGATAAGAGCCATTCAACCAAAAACTGAAACAAATCCACGACAATAATTTTATCTGAATTGAATTTGCGTCTGATATACAACTACGAGGAACTTCATAATCTACTTTCTGGTTCTATACGACACACAATTTCATCAATGAAAGCAGATTTTTTCAAATGACCATGGTTAGAAATTTACTGCCAAACGTGAACTGGAAATAATCGCCTTTACGTAGCAGAACCATTATGTTGAAAGATTTTTGACACTTTGAACAATATTTCGCGGAGATGGTCTTCGCGCTACTCGTAAATTTATCAGATTTTGCTTCATAAACAAGGCGTAACCCAGTGCGCAAAATCGTGTTTTCCTGCCAAAAATCTAAAATTCGAAGACACATAAAATCAACACACGCATAACTCGATATTATTCCAGATCGATTCGAACACATCCATTTGGACATCGTAGGATTACTTCCACCACCAAATGGATTCTCATACGTTTTCACTTGTGCTGCCCGAAGCGTAGTGCATCGAAGACATCAGTACAGCAACCATTTCCCAAACTTTTATGGCGCTTGGCAGAGGGAAATAATGATATAACTTTACTACAACTTTCACGCCAAGCAACCGTTGATTGCGTAAGTATAAATTGGGTGAACAGTAATTGTAAAAATGGAAGGAAATGAGATTATTTGCGAATAGTATAGAATAATTTTAAACAGCAAAAATGAAAGGATACCATTTCTAGTTGGAAGATAGGATGGGAGTTATTTTGGTTTAAGCCTATGATCTCATTTCCGGAGTTTTCGGGAGTGTAGATTTGGACTATGGCATCCGTTTTAACATTCAAAATGGCGTAGTAAGAGTACTTTTGTTTCCCGTAAGTCCAAATGGTAGCGGTGTGGTTTTTCGGGGGTGTACTGATAAAATTACTAGCACGCAGTTAAAAATCTAAAGTTGAAGACTTCGATATATTAAAAAAAATCTATGATTTTTTCTAATGGATTAAAAGGAAGTAAGTATTAGAATCCAAGAAACTCTGGGTCAATTTTAGATCCACCACGCACCCTCAGCTCTGTCGTGCCTTAAATGGTCATACAGCCTAAAGAGCTAGAGAATCGTTAAGCAGTCTCAGGTCCAATAGACTTAATATTTTGCGCTACCTTAGATGCTGAACTTTATGCATCTGCAAGAGCCGCCGAAACATTTGAGCAGTCTCAGGTTCGCCGGATCTAACCTTATGAATGTCACGCATCTGTAAGAGCAGTTGAGACATTGGAGCAGTTACAAGAACGTCGCTTTATAGATTCTGAGTGTCACGCATCTCTTATAGCTGCTGAGGCCTTTAAAGAGTCACAACGACTACGGCGTGCCTTCTACACGTCCAACTACAAGAAAGAAACCGCTGGTATGTGTTGCTCTGGTTGAGAAATCTCTCTTCCGTCATTGAGCCTGAAGAACCCCTTTAAACTATAATTTTATACGAGTGTAATGGATCAAGGCGTTTTTTAAAAAATAGAATTACAAAATAAAGTTTATGCTATCAATTCATGCTTGGTGGGATAGAGAAGTCATTATGTCAGGTTTTTCACCAACTTTTGCATTTCAAGGTCAAATTTAAAATATACTTGGTTCTTTGCTTCTGAATTAAATCAATGAAGCGGACCATAGACGACAGAATATCCAAAACATGGAAAAATACTGTTTTGAGTATTCATGAGAAGTGGGGAACGACAATATAACGCACCATTGATAAATGAAGTAGTAGCCGCACGGGTGGTTACAAGCGAACAGTTCGCATCTCATGACATCATTTAAAAAGCACATGATGACAGATTAACCATGGTGCCTGATACCCATAAATATAATGATGCATTGGTGCATCATTATCATTAAGGTTATCACTTTCAAATGCACAAATTAATCTTATAACAGACTTCTCTTTGCCAAACAAAAAAGTTTCTGGTAAATACTGGTCCCGATTTATTCTTAAGATGTGTTATGTTTTATGCATTCTAAAGAATAATTGTAGCGCGGCTTACCCCATATCCACTTTTTACTTTTACTTAAAAAACAGCAGCGCAAAAATACCTGATCTAACCAATAACAAGGCACTACCCGTCATCGATGCCCAGTCTCCTTGCATGAAAGATGGCAAATGCAATAAAACATTCCCACATGGATCGACCCTAGAAGAAGGAAGTTGGACGATTTTTATTAAGATACGAAACGGTAACGGGCACTTTAATGTCAATAATGGTTGGATGGTCCTTTATTCCCATATTTTGTAGTACTCATATCAACTTATAGAGGCTCGTTATTCACGTTACGTTAGTAAATTCAGGAGACCGACTTATTTTCAACTGTAGAACCGCAGGCCTTTCGAATTCCATAGTTGAAGTACACACATTCCCGTCTGGCTGTTGTGTCAGCAGCAATAACGCCATATGGCGGCTGTAATGTTTTCTGGCGAAAGGGCGTATTTTAATAAAATTTGTTTCCGTGCCCGAATGTCAAGTTGGGTTGCATTTGTTGAACTTTGGGCAAGATGCGATTTTGCAAAAAACTCTTTAATACGTTGTAGTGCCGAAATATTAAACCTGCGGAATACAAGAGGGAAAGATTGGAAACGTCGAGTTAGCAACATAGAATGCTTTCGGTTGAGAATGTTGTTACACCACAAGTGAGGGGCAACCCCTTTTAAATGTCTAGAAAATCAAAATAGGCAGGAATAGTCAATATACAGAGAGGATGTGCAGCAAAATGACTATTACAAAATAACGGGGTGTAACCCTGGAAGAGACCATACAATGCAGAACAGCGCTCGAGATGAGAGAGCTATTTACCATATTTAAATAACAATGTTGTGCAATCAATTGAAAGAGATGAAGATGTCTTATCCTTTTTAAATGCTCATAGGACTGGCAACATTTTTCTTTTAAATTTTTACCGGACAAGTGGTGCAGTGGTTAAAGCTTCAATACTTGGACTGCAAGTCTATATGGAAAGGTAATTTTCGTCTGCGACTACGGTCGGTGATGTTAATAAATACAACTAAGACCCTCTGGGTGCAGAATTCAGTGCCTACCTACCGTCCATGTACGTACGTACAGGTTGACATAGTGCTTACAATGTGCAGGTACAATTTTAAAAAAAAAAATGTTGCAGCAGCCTTCTCCAGAATATTTGCCACACTACCCCTGGGGGCCGAACGGTGCATTCAATATTTAATTTGTCGTTGAATTTTTCTCATGAAGAAACACCAATTTGAACGTCAGTAAATCTAGCGATTTTGGACGGGTGTTGCAGCAGTGTAAGCTGTAGGTCTGGGGCGGGTGCACAAAATCCCACAAAAGTGCAATCGAAGCACTGAACCGGACCATGATAGATATTAAAAGCAACCAACGTATCGCAGAGCAATTTGTTTCATTTTATTACCAACATGAACCATCTGAACTCCGAAAAGGGGTTACAGTTGTTGGGATTTAAACCAAGTACCTCTCCAATCCAAAGACCAAAGCTTTAAACACTGTGCCGTTTGTTCGGTAACTTTTCTTTTATTCTGGACGGATTATACGGATATGAAAACGCGTGAAGCGCAACACAAATATTTTGAGTTCTGCTTCATTTCATTGCACTTTTACTGTTTCATAAAATTCCACATTACTTATTGCCACTTTTAAGGTAAATGACCTCCGCGCTTACCAATATTTCAGTAATGGACTAGACTTTCACTTGCGGGAATTTCCACAAACGTACAAACAAAATAATTATAATGGATATTAAACCTCGTATTATAGTTTTTGGTTTTATGTTTATGAAAACACAAAAAAGTCGAGTCTATCTGGAAATTGCGTGACTTATTCGTTTCCATGTACTCGTTCGTATACAGGCAAATTAAAATACAACTAAAATTCTGAAAAATATTTCATGCCAAGTTAATTTTCATTTAGCTCGTAACACACCGTTATAGAAAATCAAACTTGTACTAAAATAAATGAATCGGAAATCTATAAACTCAACAGTCGACAGTAAATGTGATAACAATGGTTATGAGATTTTCCCGTTTAGCAAGGAAAACTGTTTTTCCAGGTCAAGGCTGTGAAATGAATCAGTAAAATACAGTAACGATTATAATTATTTTAACATGATGTGTGATTGATTGGTTTGGAAAGTGTTTTTACCGAACATGACGGAAAATCTATGATTTTGTTAAATAAATCGTTTGCGTTAATTACCTTCGTTAATTGCTTGGATATTAAACTTTTACGAATATTGTATTTTTAGAACAAACTATTTTCAAGATTATGGAATAATTATTATGTCGAAGTTCGGCAGATTCGATTTTCGTTGGACATATTTATCTAATAAAACGCCAAACCCACGTAAATAGACCATCGGTATATCAAATTCATCATTTGATTGTCATTTACACCTTGACATTTCGTTTGGTATCACTATTAAAAGTGATAAATTCATTTAGTGCACAGGGTGAGGCTATTTTACCGTTGTTTGACTTAATCAGTCTTTGTAACAGAAGTCAAATAAAGCAAAAGGTATTGTTCGTGCTAAATGCGAGAAAATCTTAAAGTGGAAATCACGTACAGATGTACCTAAGTTGAAATGCGCATTAGTTGGCAAAATTGTCTATAATCACGTGTGTTGTTTGAACATAATCGATAATAAATAAAACGGTAGACAAAATAAATTTTTTATATTTTCAGTAATTGATTGATAGAAAAAAGTCTCGCCCTCATTTGCGGTACGATAAAGAAAACGGAAAATTCGTTATTCGGATAATTCCAATTTTTGGAAATAAATTGCGCATTACGTAATTTCTAAACAAAATCTTCTTCGTTTACGTAGTAAAAGTACTTAGCAATCATGAACAATTTTGGCCTCGAGATTTTTGCTATATCGACGAAGTCAAAAAAGTAGTTTTTAAAAAATCTCTGTGTCTGTGTGTGGTGTGGTGCAGCTCAGACGGAGTGACCAAAATCTACTTAAACATAAGTCCTGCTAGCTCCACACATATAAAATAAACAATTACTAACTAAAGATGTATTGTCACTTATTTTTGTCTGTAGTAATTCTTTTTTTTAATAATCAGGCATAAATGTGCTCGTGCAGAAACAAAAAAATTTTTTTTTAAAAAAAATTCAAATTTTCTTTGCATTGTTGGTATACAGAGTTGTGCGTCTACGCGTATTTCAGAATTGTCTATATGTCGGTGTTGAGAATAGAGTAGACAATGTCGACAATTGGTAGAACCGTTTTGAATATTGTTTTATTGCACATGTTGATATTGTTTCAAAATATTCCCGGGCTTTACTGATGTCGCACATCTGTTAAACTATGCTTTCGTTGGGTCTCGCTAGAGGAGACGGCGGCTGGTGGTTTGCAATGCATCAGATCGTCTGAGCGATGCAATGGCCTGCGAAGGTGATATCTCACTTGGATTGTCACTGATAAGGAGTTTGCACAGCTTTGTTATTGGTCCTCCTTTCTGGCGCGAGTGTCCGTGACCCGTCCCAATTTCCACCGTGTTGCGATAAGTTGATCATCCTTCACCAATATCAGATCGTTTATTGTCAAATTTGGCTGGGAGGTATTCCACTTGCTCCGTTGTTGAAGTTGGTGAGTGTATTCAGAAGACCATCGCTTCCAAAAATCTTGGGCCATTTTTTCGACCATGTGTCAGCTCGTTCTTAATCCTATGTTGCTCATAGTCGCTTCAGGCATCGCCGTAAGAGCATCTCCAATGAGAAAGTGTCCTGGTGTTAGCGCTGCTGTATCCGTTGCGTCGTTGGTTAGTGCAGTTAGCAGCCGAGAATTGAGGACCACTTCTATTTGAGTGGTGAGATTGGTTAATTCTTCGAATGTTAGAGTTGAATCTTCTATTGCTCTCTTAAGAAGAAACTTCACGGATTTTTATTTCTGCTTTCCATATTCCGCCATAGTGTGGGGTATGAGGTGGTTTGAAGTGCCATGTCGTTTCATCACTAGCTAGCATAGCTGCTACGTCGTCGAATTTGCACCCACTAAATAGGTTCCCTTGTAGGATTTGTTACGCCGACCCTTTGTGGTTCTTAGTTGGATGGGTCCTGCACAGTCGATTCCCGTTTCAGACAATCGTCTTCCCGGGTCACTCTTGCTGATGGTAGACCACCATTAGTTATTCCATGTGTTTTTATTTGTAGTGAAAACAGGTTATACATTTTTGTATCACTTTTCTTACGGCTCGTCTCTCATCGACGTTCCAATATTTTTGTCTCAGCATTGCAAGGGTAAGTTTTGTGCCACCATGTAATGTTTTTGTTGGGTTTCCGCGATTATCCGTTGAGTAATTATGTTCTTTTTGCTTAGAAAGCAACAAATGTTTTGGCCATTAATAGCTGAGCTGCTGGTTTACCATTGTCATCCACTATCCTACAATAACCACTGCGCGTACCGCTAGGCGTACCCTGAAGCATCAGCAAACTCGTGTAGTTCCGTTTTGCATCTCGACGTTGTGATCCATCTTGGAATTTTTAATCTTGATATTTCAGTCAGGTTATCCTTGTAGTTCTGCCATTTGGTATTTATTCTTTCTGGTAGTTGTTCATCCCAGCCTATTCCCATTTTCCAAACATCATGCATCATGATCTTGACTGTGTGCTGGTTGTTGGTCCAGCTGCAGTCCGGCTATATCGATTTCGAAAATATCTTCCGCCGGGTTGTAGTATTCGTTTTATTGGTGTCATTTAATTTTAAGAATGCTTTACAATATTTTGGTAGAGTTGGATGCTCTTTTCCTCAAATTGAATCCACCTTGTGGTGTGAGGGCTTGCAGTTCTTGCAGTACCAATAGAGCCTCCTCAATTCTGTCTGCGACAGTGAGTAAATCGTCATTATTGAGGTAGGTCATCATTATTTTTGCTGCTTTTGGGTGAGTATTGGATCCTTCCTTGGCTAGTTGAAGTAATGTTCTTACCGCTAGGAAGCTGGCAGCGGTAGTTCCGTATGTTCTTGTTTTTAGTCTACTTGCTTTTATTGGCTCGGAAGCGTCCTGTCTCCATAATACTCGTTGATAGTTCTTATCGTTTGCGTTGAGCCAGATTTGACGGAACATTTTATCGATGTCGGCTGTCATGACAATCTTGTGTTTCCTCCACCTTAGCAGAATGTTGGCCAAGTCTTCTTGGTTGTTGAGCTGCCTGGTTTTATCATGCCATAATGAGGTATGTAATACATATTATCGACGCGCTCAACTTCTAGCTTTTCTTGTATTAACTCCATGTGGTTCAAAACTATATATTCTTTCATGAATTGTTTATATAATTGTTCGTAGTTCGGATCTTTGACGAATCGTCTTTCGATTTGCAGAAGTCTGGCTGCTGCTTTCTAGATTCTCCAAGCTTGACGTGATCATCCTTAAATGGAATTTTTACTATAATTCGTCCATCTGTGTGTCGATTCAATGTTGTTTGAAATGTCTCCGCAACTTGATTTTCTTCCGCTGTATGGCTTCTTTATTCAGGAATGCTATTAATCTCTATAAATAATTTTAGTTGCTCCTCGATTGACTTTGTCGTCACCATGGCTCTTCTTAGTTGGTTGTCCATGTTACTCATGCTACCGATTATACTCCATCCGAACTCTGAGTTCTGCGCCATTGGTTCTCGATGGTTACCTTTAATAATGCTGTTAGCTATTATTAATGGATTGTAATCTGCGCCTAGTATGATATCAATTGGTTGAGATAAATTGTAGTGTGGATCTGCCAGTTTTATGTTGTTGTAATGAGTCCATGCTCTATTGTCAATATCAGCTTCTGGTAGTTGTTGAGTTAACTTGTTTAATACCAAAGCTTCCACGTCCAACTTGAAGTCTCCATTGAATTTTGGCACCAGCTTTATGTTGATTGTATGTTTGCAGATTCCCGCCTCGCTACCGCCAATGCCTGAAATGTTCAGATGGGTTTTTCTCTTTTTGATGGTTAGTAGATTGGCCTCTCTCGAAGATATTAATGTAGCTTGGGACGCTGAATCAATTAACGGCCTCATTGCGGTGAGATGTCCAGTGTTGGTTGCTACCATTGCTGTTGGTAGTAATACAGGTTCTTGTTGTTTAACTATGAGGGTTTGTGTAGCGATGCCCTTGGTACACGATGCATCGTATTGCAGATCTGCGTGAGTTATCCTTTGGATGTCGCGTTAAACAACGTACACAAGTAGTTGTTTCGCTGACCAACTTTTTTCTGTCTAGTGTTGGCATTTGCTTGAACTATTGCAGTCTTGCAGCTGATGCTTTCCTTGGCATTCCTTTACTAAACACATTGGTGGACCCCATAGCCTCTAGTGATTAAAATCTTATTTCTATGAAGCTGAGGAATTCATTTGATTCGTCTAGTTTCTCTCGGATTCTCTAATGATGTTTCGTAGAGCCTAGTAGTTTTCAGGTCTAACTTTTGCCTAGAATGATCATCACTGTGAGTTATCTACCTGAACATCTTCTAGTGTACGTCTCCCGAACTACTGAGCTATCCAGACAATTTTTACAAAATATTTGAAAGTACAACTAATGCTTTCAAGTGACAGCTTTTGTAGCAACACAAATCGTTAACACAGGAAGGGTTTCATGCCTACGTGTAAAGTACAAGGACAAATTCGTCCCGTGAAATAAAACACGTGAAATAAAATCAAGCTTACAAATTTTATACCATGAACGCAGTCGTCTGGTAAATTTACTCATTACTGAGTTAGTAATTATTATCAGATTATCACAGAGTAGCCATTCGAGCAGACAAAACACTCTCTGGTGAACATGAAAACCGTTCAACGCTTTCACAATCAAACAAGTTGTTATTCTTATGGTCAGAAAGGATTTCGATCGATGTGATGTTTTATATCTATTGTCGAAATGGAAATCACACAGATCGTCTGATGCTCTTCAATACCCAATACTGTTTTGGAGGAGAAGGCAGATAACATTGCAGGCAAACAACACCGCTACAAGCGGTTGAAATATTGCAACAAAATATTTTTATCATACATATCGCAAAGTAGCAGCTCGCAATTTCAACGCAATTAATGGCACAATTCTAGATCGCTACCCGCATGTTTTACCACACGTAACTGATCAACAATATAAAAAGTGTCTCGTTTTCAAATCGCGACCTGATTCTTCATTCATTTTGTTGAATTATACTTGAGTGGCATTATAAATTGCATACCAAAGGATTAATTTGTCGCCACCGTCAAACGGCGAATTTCAGAACTAAAATCTGTTAATAAATTTGTTGCCTTTTCAAGACCTTTCAACAATGAATGATTTATATGTCACTTGATTTTATTGCAATGAGCTAAATGTACTTGCTTTCAGCGACACAACGGTAGTTTTGAGAATTAACGTGCTTCAATTTATTTTGTGGCATTCTTCAGGGATCTTTTCAATCAAATGAGATATGTAGGCATTCTATACCAAATGAATTTGTGAAATAAAATGCTGATAAAAAAATGTTCCTTCGTCCACTATCTTAAAAACTATATGCCACATTATGATGTCAGAATAAGTAAAAATGTTATGTTATGTTTTTTTATTAATTAAAGCGCTAATAACTAAATTGTTGCTTTTTGCAAACCCTTTCAAATGACATTCAGCATGATTATATGGAAATGACCACAATTTTAACTGCTTCCAGTGCTATAACGGTAGTTTTGAATGCTATATGATGCTTCAGAAAATTTTACGCCATTCTTCAAGATCTTTTCAACGTTATACGACACGTACATATTATATAAAAATTGAATAGTTAGTTACCCGCCAAAACGGTGAAAGCGCAGACTACAAAGTTGTTGCTTTTTCCACGACCTTTGAAATAATATACTTAGGTGTTTTAAAAAAATAACGGCTTTCTTTAAAACCTGTTTAACGATATACGACAAGCATGTATTGTATAATAAATGAAAAATTATAGCTACCAGTGCCAAAATGGTAGATTTATGAACTAAAGTTGCATCGAAACTGTTGTTTGAACCAAGATCTTTCAAACGATACTACACGAGTTTTGGATGGTTTTTTGTGTGATTTCCAATGGCAAATACCCAACTTCTTTGAGGTAAAACCTTTTTTGAGGTATCATCGGTAGAGACATCCAGGCGAGTGGACCAATTTTTTTTGGCATTTTTGGGATTAAGGAGCTTCAAAGCATCAAGAAAAGTGGTTTTGGGCCAGGGTCATTTTTAATTTTTATAAGGATTTCAATAACTTGGTCTTGCACATTTGGTTCTTGGGGCCCAATGATTTCATTACAAAGCGCAGTTGTGCTATACTGAGGCAGTCCTAATACGTGGAATCGTGAACTAAATCAATGAGTATTGTGACCAGAACGCTTAGGTGACTTTTCTTTAGGAAACCATGTTCCTCAATTTTATGGAGATGCGATTCTGAAATAAAGTATTTCGCCTTACGAGAGGTAGGAGACACAAGCCACGTTTGATTTGCTCGTTTAGAAACAAATGTATTAATACGTTATTTTCTCTTTCTAAAGACGTTCTTCGTTTCTTTTCTCTTTCTGCTGGTTCTCATCCAATTCATTTCAGTTGAGTACCATATTTGTTGCACCAAACTTATTGTAATCCTAAACCAGTTAGAAACAAACAGCAAACCAATTGTCTGTACGAACAATGATGCGCTTCTGCTTGCGGATCAGTAATTTTTGATGTCGTATGAAACACTGTTGAAATACTGTTTAAAAAACATCTAGACTACCAGAAGATGTTAGGTAACGGGGGATTAAATTTCCTCTCCAAATTTACTCACTCCATTACTCACTCGAACACCTGATTGGTGAAGTCAAAGCCTTAATTTTTTTCCAGATACCCAACAAATAAAAATTGTTTGTCAAACTTGGTTTAAATAGTATTTTTCGTTGGTCATAGAATTTGTGTGTTTAACCATCATATTATTTAAAAATTTTCAAAGTCCTAAAATTGACCCAGCCAAACAAGTTTTACTTGCAATAGGGCTGAGGTAACATGTAGGAATAAAATGGTTTTTAAAACAAGAATGGGAGTAAAATGCATGTCTCTGGTAACAACCTCCCAAGCTATGCTCGAAAACCTGACTAGCTTCGTATCGGAAGAATTTTATTTAACATCGGGTATTAGCATTACCTTTTTAACGTATCTTCAAAATTGGTCTCCTATAAATGTTTTCCATATAGTCTTTGCTTGAAAAAGAAGGAAACGGCTATCAGTCAATATTTTTACGTCTTCGCTTAATATTTATAAATTTGAATTGAAAATATTTCCATAAAATTGCAGATAATCAATCATGTGTTTTTTTAATTTATGTATATTGAATTTATGCATGTCATGATATATTATTATAGGAGTGGAAGGATCAGAGCTTTCGAACTCAAAAAAGTATGATGAATCATTTTATACACCGGGAATAATAAAGTGTCAATATATTCAACTTTGTATCCGAAAATTATGTGATTTATGTCACATCATTCTCTGATTACGTGCACAAAAAATGTTCGGCGTGATGCATTTGATATATGATCACTAAATGTATTGTTATATGGCCCCTTTATTTTAGAAACCTATGTCGTTCTTTCAGCGTTCTTAATGCTTTTATCTGTAATTTATCGGTAAAAGAGACTCGATTCTACTATTTGTACTCTAAAGAAGAACTTTAATATATTGAGCGTTTACAAAACGTGATTAGTAAAATTTTTTGTAAGGTTGTAATTTAATCATCCAAGTATCCGATAGCTACAAGAACGGAAAACCCACATTTGAACAACATTTACATAGTTTATGTTGTTCAAATGTGGGTTTTCCATTCTTGTAGCCGGTAACTGAATTGAGAGGCGCCCTTTAGAATGTTCGGTTGGCCAGTCGAGTACAATTCATTGGTAACCAATTTATTTAGATAAGCGCAAAAGGGTTGAAATTATACAACATGCAGAATAATCAGTATGACATATTTCCAGAAACCCGACACCCATGCAGTAAAGATTAATTTTTTACATTTTTCTATTTTGTCTTTGAAATAAACTGTCAGTAGAAATTTTATGTATAATTAAGGCCTTTAAAAAAAATAAAGCAGAATTAAAAATAATTTACAACCTTATAACTAGTTTTCACTCTGATTAACTAAACCCCACCAGTGGTACTTTAAATAATCATCGTTAAATAATATCAGAATAGAGGCCTGATTTTTCGTTCACCCTGAGAGCCAGATGCTCCCGGCATACAAATACAATAGTTAAGAGAAGTTGCTACGTATTTAGTAAGAATATAACAATCTTCCAAAGAAATTACAACAAAGACGGTGAAGTACGCAGAACAAAAACCTATTTAGAAACTCGTATAAGCAATTTATAGTCGTTATACCAGGAGTACTGTCGAAGACAAATAATAGACGTATATGACCTCCTCATAGGTGGTATGCGTCAACGGCTAAATAGATGACCGCCCAACACTTTGACATTATCGATGCCCAATCGGTCACAACCATCCATCGTCAGACACCAATTAGGTTTTTGTGTTTTACCAAACAACGAAACAAACTCATGGATTGGGATTCTTTGGATGATGGGGAGGGCAGTAAAAAACTATTTAACAAGCAGGACGTATCAATGCATCAATTATGGGTGTACTACGAAATCCCGGTTTTCAAAATTCCGATTCGAAAATCCAGGTTTTTAAAATCTCGGTTTTCTTTGCTTTTAGTCCATAAGTCTTGATTTTGAAAAAAATATTTTTTATTAATCCGGGCTGGCAGGATTAATAATATTTTAACATAAAAATAAGATATCTTGCCACCGACCAAATGTTATAGTGGTTAAAGCTTTGTCGCTTGGATCGGGAGGTACCGGGTTCGAATCCCGATAGGGGCAGGATGCAAAGGGAATTTTCATTAACAAATTACGATTTGTGATGAAAAGAAACACATCTAT
This sequence comes from Nephrotoma guestfalica, assembly GCA_963691935.1. Lineage (NCBI taxonomy): Eukaryota > Metazoa > Arthropoda > Insecta > Diptera > Tipulidae > Nephrotoma > Nephrotoma guestfalica. The sequence continues at coordinate 247,677,475 of OY829914.1, forward strand.
GACCCCCTGTCGGAGTGCAAAACTCATGGGCCGACCCATCTTCCATGCCAGTATAGGCTGGAGCTATACAATGTGCAGATGGTAATAAAATCGGACCTATTGTACATCCTCGAATTGGCCAATACAGGCGTAAAGGTAAGGAAGTAAATAAGCAAACCGGGCAAAAGAGTTGGGAGAGAATTGGCCCCAGAACAGATAGCAGGGAAAAAAAAGATATTTTGCCCAAAAATTTACTAGTAAAAACAAAGGCTGCGAAGTCAGAGGCGGGAATCAGTTTCGTGGAGTCAGTGCTATTTCATCGGAGTCGGAGTCGAAAAAAACTGAACTCCCATTTGTTTTTGTCAAATTACAACAACAATGCCATATATTGTAACCTGCTCTAGAATTAGTCGAATTCCTAGTTTTTGATGGTTTTCGAAAATTGCAATTGCAATTCCAATTTCTTCAAAAATAAAAAACGACTATAACGGAACTAAAACAGTAAAACCAGTACACAGTAAAAAACTAAAGAATCGGAATATATAAGTCGGGTCTCGGCGCTTCCGTAGGTTGTTTCCCGTGGAAAAAAACTTTTGTTTATACGAATTTAAAACCCATCTGGAGCGGGAGTATAGGATCGGATTCTATAAGTCGGGTCGCGGCGCTCCCGTTGCTTTGCTGCCTAGTTAGAGAAAAAATCATTTTGGAATTTAAAAATCGATAGGAGCGGAAGTATAGGATCGGAGTATATAAGTCTGGTCGCTGAGCTTCCATCGATTCTTTCCGTAATTAGAATTTTATTTTATTTTATAGTAATTTAAAAGTCGATAGGAGTGCGAGTATAGGATCGAGTAATATCAGGGTCGCTGCGTTCCGGTCGCTTCGCTCCTTAGTTAGAATTTCTTTTTCATATTATAGGAATTGAAAAATTGACAGGAGCGGGAGTATGGGTTCGGGTAATATCAGCCGGGTCGCTGCGCTCCTGTCGCTTTGCTCCCTAGTTAGACTAGCTGGGAATGGGTACGAAGGGCCGAATGTGTCCAAGAGCCAAATATGACAAAGATCGAAGGGTCTAATGTAGCCGAAGTGCCGAATGTGTCGAAGGGCCGAAAGTGTCAAAGGGGGTTAGGGTCATTTAACCGTTTCCGAAAACATCGTAACAAAATTATCGAATGATAAAATATCGGAAATGTCGAAAAAAAATTTAGTCGAAAAAAATATAGTCGAAAGAATAAACATCGACTTTCTTTTAATCGAATTTATGGTCGAATTTCTACTTTATTATTTTAAAATATATTATATTTAAAGCAATATTTTGTTAACGCAACATTTTGAAATCTAATATTTTATATCGATCCCAGAAAAAGTATTTCACTAAATTTCAACTAGTTCGGTTAAATGGCCTAGTTCCATAGCGATGGCCATATTTCAGAACTTTATCAAAAAATCATTTTAGAAATCCAGTCCCATCATAATTGTAGAATTTCAACAAAATCGGTTTAGGAATGGCCTAGTTCCATCACTATTGACCGCTTTACCGAAAAATCATTTTAGAATCCATTTCCATCTCACGTATCGAATTTCAACAAAATCTGTTTAGAAATGGACAAATTCCGTTCCTATTTGCCATTTTTTAGAACTTTATTACAAACTCCTTTTTGAATTTTGTCAAAAAATCATTTAAGAGTCCCATTTTCCTAAACGTCAAATTTGAAAAATTTTTCATTCCTAAAAATCGGATTTTTTTTATACAAAAACGGGATTTCGCCATCAATTATATCAAACAATTACAGCAATCGAGTATGCATTAGATCGCAGAATCCTCTAAGGACTATTTGCAACTAAAAATCAACCTGCTGCAAAAAATATGGATGAGATTGACCAATTGCACACTGCAATAAGGTAGAAACAATTGAAGATGAACAAAGAACCGAGTATTTTCAAATGGACTTCCACAGCACTTTGCAAGATAAGGTGGATGTAACAATTATTAGTTTGCAACAATGTCAAAGAAAAACATCACCCGCCACGGGATGTCTAAAAATTGTTGTATCTTAAATCGTAATTACAGGGAAGTGCAGCTCCACCTTTCAACAACCAGCGAAAATTATGAAATGGCTTGGAGCTCTTTGCAGTCATAATACAACAACCCACAACATCTAGCTGGCGAGTACTTCAATTCATTGCTATCACTGTCAACAACACAAGTTACAACTGCCAACGCGTTACGATATCTACACGACATCGCGAACAAATGTTACATACCGCCATGGTCAGCACCCAATGTTAGGTTAAGGCTTGTATAGAACGTCACTTCTTACAACAATGCGAGAAATTCCGGATAATGTCAACATAAGACAACGCAAGCCTAGTAAATGTCTGCGACCTCTGCGTACGTTGTCTCGCCCAACATAAAAAAGGTTAGCGCAGATCGACATCGTATATTGTTTGCATTGCTTCAAGCATGAGTACAAGTCAAGTTCTTCTGATAAACCGTCAAGGAACGGCTACCCATCGCGGTGTTTAAAGCAACTGGTAGCATTGGACAGCCCGTTACTTTAAGGGCCTTGAGAGAGTCAGGGTCCAATGCCATCACCTTAATATTAACAAAGGCTGCCAACTTATTGCATGCTCAAAAAAGGCAAACCGACGTAAATTTTGCGGGCAGTTAGCCGAACTACAATCGTTTCTTTATCTTTTATTAATAACCCACAACTTCATAAAGGGCAAATATAATGAACATATGGCGTAACATCTTGCGAAGTCATAGGAAGTACAACGAACGTCAAACAGGATCAGCCGTGGCGACAACTAAAGCAATTCAACATTGCAGAAGAACGAAATTTCACCAACGAAGAAATCAAAATTGGGGCGCAAACCGGATGGAAAATATACGATAAGGATTCCTTTTAAACCGAGTCATAGCACTCTCGAATAAAAATGGCTGTTGCCGGATTATTACAGCTCGAAAGGAAATTTACAATGGATGCATCATTCAAGCAGATGTATCACCAGTTCATTCAGGATTACATAGACCTGAGGCACGTGGATTTAATCCGAGCAGAGCGCGAAAATATCGAAGTGAATCAAAACTATTATGTACCGCATCACGGTGTGCGCAAGGAAGACAGCACAACAACGAAACTCCGTGTCGTGTTGGATGCGTAGCAAAATTCACCACGAGAGTATCATTAAATGACTTAATGATGTCAGACCTCAAGCTGCAGCAGGACAGATCAATAAAGGAGCTCAAGATGGTAGCAACGCTTACTCACCAGTAGCTAGATCTGTTAACAGAAAGAAACAGTCACATCACATTAAATAATGGGGTAAAAATCTTTGGAATCTTGTATCATCCCCTCGCAGATACATTTGCGGTGGATGTCTCGAGATTGCTGTCGGATTCTTTCAAATTATTTGATCCTATGTAAGATAGCTGTCATCACTATCCGTCACTAAGCTGCGATGATTGGCTACCAGTTACGCTTAACGCTAAATGGATGAAGTGTAATGAAGAAATGTCTGAAACGAAGTAATAATTGAGCGACATGTTTTTTCCAATGCACCCGATTCAGCGAATGTTATGTTGGTTTGTTGTGGAGCTTAATGTAGAACTGCCAAGCAGTGAAATTTCATCTCAAACGAGTTATTGGTGAATCAATCTTAATTTTCGAAGAACTGTATATGGTTACAACTCAAATTGAAGCGTGGCTCAACTCACGGCCTTTAACAGCAAATTACAGGAGAGAAATAAATGAACAAAGACCCAGCCAAACTTAACGATAATCGATTTAGTTGCATAAAGGATGATCAACTACTTGCCACACAGTGAAAGTTGGGACGGTTTCTTGAGATTCCAAGAGCTTTGAAATGCCAAGAAGCAACATATAAAAGGTCTATACTATACAAGTATGCAAGCTACCGAGAGAAGACGAACTCAAAGAAGCATTGCCACCAAGAAGATAGAAGATAAACTGGTAACAACAACCGAGCTCCGAGGCAACAACCACATATACAAGCAAAACATGTAGGGAGAACTACTCAAGTGACATTATCATTATTCTCTATGCGCTGTGAGGGGAGGGGGGGGGGTACATTTCGAGGAATTGGATAAGCAACTTGACTTCATAGTGGTAGAAAATTGAGAACTAACAGATAGCCAACACAGAATTATAGACGGTTTGTACGAAACAGACCGGTTTAAAATGTAATGCCATTCTACAGCCAGCTATTATTAAGCAACAAGGATCACAAAAAAAGTTTTGGAGACTCAATGAGCCTTGTGTTGTGGGACATATCCGGAATCCTCACCCAGCGAGAGGCTGGAAAATATGTGTCCGAGTTTGAAAAAAATTAACAATGATGAGAATCATCTTGTAGTTTACCATCAATTTAGAAAAACATAACACAAACTTTACCATGATATCGATAAACAATTTGATCAGGGATCAGCGCTAACGCGCATTTTTAACATGACTACTACTAAAGAGCCTCCAAGATACGTAACGAGGCTTACTTGACGTACTCTGGCATGCCGTACAAAAAATAGTTAGCTAAAAGAAGAGTTATAATTTATTGGACAACACGTGCCTGTAAGCATTACTCTACCTCGCACAATATTCTGGACCTCAATCATGTGTATCAAAGCATGAATATCTGCAGCCGAGTAACTCAGAAAAATGAAATAATTTAAATTATCTAACCGCTTTCGTTCGTGTGTGACTATACACTAATATGTAATTCCAAATTCAGATATCAATCATCAAAGCATGTAGTCACACGAATTGATGTCAAGTATTACAGCCTGTATATCCGTCGCAATGCTAGGTAGCGATCCTACAACACAAGAATAGACTAGATACCATATGCACACTAGCACAATAAAATCTAGTATTCACTGGTCCAAATTTCACACTACCAACCAATGGATATATGTGATACCCATTAAAATTACAGTCTATGTCATATGTGGTTCAAAGTTCCATTCTTACATCATTTTAGGCTCTAATCTTCGTGCTCAGAGATCTCGCACAATACAGTATCAACAAATCTTCTCGCCATTCAACTCGTCTAATGCATGGAGCCAACGACTTACGTGAATTTAGTGCGTTGGTCTAGAGTGAAACGAAGGAAGATAGTGAATTGAACATACTTACCACACGAGACACAACAAAAATGGATGAACAGAAAAATGACGAAGAGGTTATTCTCCATCACCAGAACGTTCATCATGTTCACCATTATGCAATAGGACTGAGTCATCAAGGTTATTAACAATTTAACGATAATTTAACGGTAATGATAATAATCAGTATGCAATATTTCTAGAAACCCGATACCAGATGCAGTGGAGAGTAATTTTAACATTTTTTCTATGTTGTCTATTTCCTATCAACTGTTCGAGAGCAGGAATAAAACCTTCTAAATAAAAATTAATCGGAATTAAAAATAATTTATAACTCATTTTGAGGCTGAGGCCTGATTTTTTAGTTAGAAAGGTTGTAGCGGTTACTGCGTTGCTTAGTTCTACACGAGACGCTTAAATATTTAAACTACTGTTTGCAACATCTGACATATACCGTGCCATTGCATCTTTTGAGGGCATACAGATTTTGCTGTTGTGTGGTATGATACCTTACCAGTTTGACCAGTAATGTCATTTTTAACAAGCCTATTCGGTTCAACATCAGCAAATCAACAATAACGGGCGGTTCCGTTCTCTGAACGCGTTCAAAAATATGTAACAACAAGGAGATAGGATGTTCATCGAACTGATAGTTTGGTATAATATCAACACCAACAAATGGTTTGTGATTTGCACATAGGGTGAGATTGTCAACATTTATTGGCTATTCGTTAAACCTTAGATAGGATAGATAACGGTTTTCGAGGTAACAGGTACTGGGCTATTGACTATGTGCAAGAGTCAAAGATTAATGGTGTGATCAATTTGAATTTAAAAGCCGCATTGAACCGGCAAACATATCTTTAATACAAAAACATTGGCGAAGAAGGAGAACTTGCGAAAACTGCCGAATTACAAAAAGATTGAATTAAACATAGATACCTTACTTGTTATCTTTAAGCTTCTTTAACCATTGACATTTCAAAATGTTTAATTTTAATGGGTTGATATTTTAATTGACATTAAATGTATCAAGATTATTCAATAACAAACTTTGTACCAAAACATAATTTTGAATGAATAAATGTCTTGCTTTACAAGACATATTTGAGAGATGTGCTCAACCCAATATCATATTTTTACTGTAAACACGATGAATCTGGCAAGTTTAACATTTTTTGTGGTAGTTCTTTACATAGTATGGGTAACTGTAGCAGGGAAACTTTCGAACTTCAAAATGACACTTTGCTTACCGATTAAGCCCAATTTGTGCTGATTAGTGCTCACGGGAAATATAACTTTCTAGTCTAGGGCCGTAAAAACGGAAAAATAAAATTTCAAATTTCGCCTTTCAGACGAACAAAATAAAACACGATTTCTAGGAAAAACAAGAATTAATTTTAGCCTAATTTTAACCCTTTCCAAATTCGGCTAAACTGACGAAATTTGTGCTTGTCATAAAAATGTAATTTTCATAAATTTTCATTAATTAATTGAAACAAACTAGCCCCTAAAAGATACTACAGTAAACAAAGAAATACAGGGGTATACCGTTCAATAATATTTGTGTTGAACAACAAATTAAGCAATAGAAACAAACTGTTATAAAATGTAAGAACAAGCAATTCAGATAGCATATTCCTGTCAGAAAATTTCATTGCCATACGAAAAATATAGCGGCTGAATTTGTGCTAATCAAGAATAGGCCCAATTTCATTGGACATCAAAGATCGTTGGATGAATGTTTTTCTGACATAAAGTGTTCTAGAAAGCAATGAACTTGGCACTTCTTATTGCATATTACTAGCAGGTATGCTTATTGCCATCCTAAAAATATTGTGGCTTAATTTGTGCTAATCCAGAATTGGCCCAATTTCATTGGACATCGAAGATCGTTGGATGAATGTTTTTCTGATATAAAGTGTTCTAGAAAGCAATGAACTTGGCACTTCTTATTGCATATTACTAGCAGGTATGCTTATTGCCATCCTAAAAATATAGTGGCTTAATTTGTGCTAATCCAGAATTGGCCCAATTTCATTGGACATCGAAGATCGTTGGATGAATGTTTTCCTGACATAAAGTGTTCTAGAAAGCAATGAACTTGGCACTTCCTATTGCATATTACTAGCAGGTATGCTTATTGCCATCCTAAAAATATAGTGGCTTAATTTGTGCTAATCCAGAATTGGCCCAATTTCATTGGACATCGAAGATCGTTGGATGAATGTTTTTCTGACATAAAGTGTTCTAGAAAGCAATGAACTTGGCACTTCTTATTGCATATTACTGGCAGGTATGCTTATTGCCATCCTAAAAATATAGTGGCTTAATTTGTGCTAATCCAGAATTGGCCCAATTTCATTGGACATCGAAGATCGTTGGATGAATGTTTTCCTGACATAAAGTGTTCTAGAAAGCAATGAACTTGGCACTTCCTATTGCATATTACTAGCAGGTATGCTTATTGCCATCCTAAAAATATAGTGGCTTAATTTGTGCTAATCCAGAATTGGCCCAATTTCATTGGACATCGAAGATCGTTGGATGAATGTTTTCCTGACATAAAGTGTTCTAGAAAGCAATGAACTTGGCACTTCCTATTGCATATTACTAGCAGGTATGCTTATTGCCATCCTAAAAATATAGTGGCTTAATTTGTGCTAATCCAGAATTGGCCCAATTTCATTGGACATCGAAGATCGTTGGATGAATGTTTTCCTGACATAAAGTGTTCTAGAAAGCAATGAACTTGGCACTTCCTATTGCATATTACTAGCAGGTATGCTTATTGCCATCCTAAAAATATAGTGGCTTAATTTGTGCTAATCCAGAATTGGCCCAATTTCATTGGACATCGAAGATCGTTGGATGAATGTTTTCCTGACATAAAGTGTTCTAGAAAGCAATGAACTTGGCACTTCCTATTGCATATTACTAGCAGGTATGCTTATTGCCATCCTAAAAATATAGTGGCTTAATTTGTGCTAATCCAGAATTGGCCCAATTTCATTGGACATCGAAGATCGTTGGATGAATGTTTTCCTGACATAAAGTGTTCTAGAAAGCAATGAACTTGGCACTTCCTATTGCATATTACTAGCAGGTATACTTATTGCCATCCTAAAAATATAGTGGCTTAATTTGTGCTAATCCAGAATTGGCCCAATTTCATTGGACATCGAAGATCGTTGGATGAATGTTTTTCTGATATAAAGTGTTCTAGAAAGCAATGAACTTGGCACTTCTTATTGCATATTACTAGCAGGTATGCTTATTGCCATCCTAAAAATATAGTGGCTTAATTTGTGCTAATCCAGAATTGGCCCAATTTCATTGGACATCGAAGATCGTTGGATGAATGTTTTCCTGACATAAAGTGTTCTAGAAAGCAATGAACTTGGCACTTCCTATTGCATATTACTAGCAGGTATGCTTATTGCCATCCTAAAAATATAGTGGCTTAATTTGTGCTAATCCAGAATTGGCCCAATTTCATTGGATATCGAAGATCGTTGGATGAATGTTTTCCTGACATAAAGTGTTCTAGAAAGCAATGAACTTGGCACTTCCTATTGCATATTACTAGCAGGTATGCTTATTACCATCCTAAAAATATAGTGGCTTAATTTGTGCTAATCCAGAATTGGCCCAATTTCATTGGACATCGAAGATCGTTGGATGAATGTTTTTCTGACATAAAGTGTTCTAGAAATCAATGAACTTGGCACTTCTTATTGCATATTACTGGCAGGTATGCTTATTGCCATCCTAAAAATATTGTGGCTTAATTTGTGCTAATCCAGAATTGGCCCAATTTCATTGGACATCGAAGATCGTTGGATGAATGTTTTTCTGACATAAAGTGTTCTAGAAAGCAATGAACTTGGCACTTCTTATTGCATATTACTAGCAGGTATGCTTATTGCCATCCTAAAAATATTGTGGCTTAATTTGTGCTAATCCAGAATTGGCCCAATTTCATTGGACATCGAAGATCGTTGGATGAATGTTTTTCTGATATAAAGTGTTCTAGAAAGCAGTGAACTTGGCACTTCTTATTGCATATTACTAGCAGGTATGCTTATTGCCATCCTAAAAATATAGTGGCTTAATTTGTGCTAATCCAGAATTGGCCCAATTTCATTGGACATCGAAGATCGTTGGATGAATGTTTTCCTGACATAAAGTGTTCTAGAAAGCAATGAACTTGGCACTTCTTATTGCATATTACTGGCAGGTATGCTTATTGCCATCCTAAAAATATAGTGGCTTAATTTGTGCTAATCCAGAATTGGCCCAATTTCATTGGACATCGAAGATCGTTGGATGAATGTTTTCCTGACATAAAGTGTTCTAGAAAGCAATGAACTTGGCACTTCCTATTGCATATTACTAGCAGGTATGCTTATTGCCATCCTAAAAATATAGTGGATTAATTTGTGCTAATCCAGAATTGGCCCAATTTCATTGGACATCGAAGATCGTTGGATGAATGTTTTCCTGACATAAAGTGTTCTAGAAAGCAATGAACTTGGCACTTCCTATTGCATATTACTAGCAGGTATGCTTATTGCCATCCTAAAAATATAGTGGCTTAATTTGTGCTAATCCAGAATTGGCCCAATTTCATTGGACATCGAAGATCGTTGGATGAATGTTTTCCTGACATAAAGTGTTCTAGAAAGCAATGAACTTGGCACTTCCTATTGCATATTACTAGCAGGTATGCTTATTGCCATCCTAAAAATATAGTGGCTTAATTTGTGCTAATCCAGAATTGGCCCAATTTCATTGGACATCGAAGATCGTTGGATGAATGTTTTCCTGACATAAAGTGTTCTAGAAAGCAATGAACTTGGCACTTCCTATTGCATATTACTAGCAGGTATGCTTATTGCCATCCTAAAAATATAGGGCTTAATTTGTGCTAATCCAGAATTGGCCCAATTTCATTGGACATCGAAGATCGTTGGATGAATGTTTTCCTGACATAAAGTGTTCTAGAAAGCAATGAACTTGGCACTTCCTATTGCATATTACTAGCAGGTATGCTTATTGCCATCCTAAAAATATAGTGGCTTAATTTGTGCTAATCCAGAATTGGCCCAATTTCATTGGACATCGAAGATCGTTGGATGAATGTTTTCCTGACATAAAGTGTTCTAGAAAGCAATGAACTTGGCACTTCCTATTGCATATTACTAGCAGGTATGCTTATTGCCATCCTAAAAATATAGTGGCTTAATTTGTGCTAATCCAGAATTGGCCCAATTTCATTGGACATCGAAGATCGTTGGATGAATGTTTTTCTGATATAAAGTGTTCTAGAAAGCAATGAACTTGGCACTTCTTATTGCATATTACTAGCAGGTATGCTTATTGCCATCCTAAAAATATAGTGGCTTAATTTGTGCTAATCCAGAATTGGCCCAATTTCATTGGACATCGAAGATCGTTGGATGAATGTTTTCCTGACATAAAGTGTTCTAGAAAGCAATGAACTTGGCACTTCCTATTGCATATTACTAGCAGGTATGCTTATTACCATCCTAAAAATATAGTGGCTTAATTTGTGCTAATCCAGAATTGGCCCAATTTCATTGGACATCGAAGATCGTTGGATGAATGTTTTCCTGACATAAAGTGTTCTAGAAAGCAATGAACTTGGCACTTCCTATTGCATATTACTAGCAGGTATGCTTATTGTCATCCTAAAAATATAGTGGCTTAATTTGTGCTAATCCAGAATTGGCCCAATTTCATTGGACATCGAAGATCGTTGGATGAATGTTTTTCTGACATAAAGTGTTCTAGAAAGCAATGAACTTGGCACTTCTTATTGCATATTACTGGCAGGTATGCTTATTGCCATCCTAAAAATATAGTGGCTTAATTTGTGCTACTCCAGAATTGGCCCAATTCCATTGGACATCGAAGATCGTTGGATGAATGTTTTTCTGACATAAAGTGTTCTAGAAAGCAATGAACTTGGCACTTCCTATTGCATATGCTTATTGCCATCCTAAAAATATTGTGGCTACATTTGTGCTAATGTAGAATTGACATAAACCCTTGAAAAACAAAGACCGTTGATTGAAAGTTTTTCTGGCATAAAGTGTTCTAGGAAGCAATGCACTTGTCATTTCTTATCGCATATTCCTATCAGAAAAGTTCATTACCATACGATAAATATAGTGCCCGAATTTGTACTGATCAAGAATTGGCCCAATTTCATTGAACATCAAAGAGCAAGCATTTAACTTGGCTCTTCTGAATGCAGATTTTTTATTTTTTTTATTGAAACACAAATGCTTATCATTTATTTTCAGTACATTTCTATGTGGCAAAGATAATAAAATACAAAATGAAAATAAATGATTAGGGTAATCATCACCGATTTAACGGCAGTATTGATCTACCCGTTAACAAAGAACAATTTACGATAAAAGGTTATGATAACATACGAAATAAAAACATAACAATAAAAATATAAGAAGATAAATAAATTAAAACTAAAATTAAACTAAAACTTAAACTTCATCAGACCCAAACTCTAAGTAGGAAATCGATATTAGGGTGCTCAAAAAGCCAAACTTTAAGTACCTGTAGAAATGATTTCGAATTAATTTGTTGTCGAATGCTAAATGGAAGTGGGTTGAATAAGGAAGAAGCAGTTACCAGGAAATATTTTCTACAATGTTCACTAAAAAAATGTGGAACACCAAATAAGAAACGAAAACCTTATAAACATATAGAGGTCGTAATGGTAAAACTTTGCAACTCAAAAATAATGGCCAAGCAGAAATCCGTGAAGACTTAAAACACATAATACGAATAGCATATTTGAATGATAGCAACCACCCCAACATGATAACGCATATTCAAACCTAGAGTTAATGCAAGCATAGTAGAATTTTAACAATACCAATTTAGGTGCTACTGGTCTTATATAATTAATAGATATAAAGTAGATAGATATAAATAGATATAAAATTCGTAACGCATTGCTAAGAGACTTTTTTATTTTATCGAGATGTTGCTTCCAACTCAGAACAATCAACAATAACTCCAAGATACTTGAAGCTCTCAACAGTTTCAATGGAAATGCACGAGCTGGAGCTGCTCACGTTAATGGTGAATGTAAACTACTGCTACCCAAACTAAAATGCATAATCTTAGTTTTGTCACTTACAATTAGGAAATGGTAGTCAAACTAAAACTAAAACTAAAAGATCGGCTGCAATTTTATGGCAAATATCAGTTTGTGAGGGCCCACGAAAGGATAAGCTCATATCGTCTGCAAAGGCAAACATAGAGCCTGCCAAATTTGCACTAAACATTGAGTTTAGGAGTTAATAAAAGAAACCCCAAGACGGAACCTTGAGGAACACCAATGTTTAAGACATAAGGGCCCATAGTTCCATTCACCTTAACAACATGATTACGATTTGCAAGATACGATTTAAACCAATTATTAATGTTTCCTCTGAAACCAATTTTAGAAAGCTTTGGCAATAGAAGGTTATGATCAACCATGTCAAAGGCTTTTTTTATGCCAACAAAAAGCCCAGCGCAAGAGTCAGAATTATTTAGCGAAGCATGCACGCCATTTAAAATTTCAATTAAAGCAGACTCCATGGAAAACCCAATTACGAAAACCGTGCTGACAACAACTTATAACACTATGCTTCTTTAGGAATACAACCATTCTAAATTTACTAATTTTTTCCATTATTTTTAACTAAACTGGCTGTAGAGCAATACGCCGGTAATTATTTAAGTCGAATCTGGAACCATTTTTATAAAGAGGTGGGACAATTGCTGATTTCAAAATTTCCGAAACAATACCGGTTCTAAAACAACAATTAAAAATAGCACATAAAGGAGGACATATAAGACCAACGGGATCTTTAATTAAGTAATTGTTACAACGGAATATATCGTAAGAGTTGCTTGATCTTAAAGAAGTAATGGCCTTAGAAACTTCAAGATCGTCAATTGAATGAAAAAAAAGATTACTCAACATAATCGCCGTCAGACTCCATAGAATTCCGATTATTTAATGGAAGACTAACACTTAAAATGTGACGCAATGCTTCCAAATAATTGCTTAACTCATTGGCAATATCAGACGCATCAGTTAAAAGATCATTATTATGCCACATAAGTTTGGAGTCACCGGAACAGTTATCAAATCTATTTTTACAATAAGCTACGCGAGCAGCAATGGTTTTTTTTACTTTATGACAACAGGCTGTAACATATTGCTAGAAACGTTGATTGGTTCTAACATGTTTCGCCTTTCTCAATAACCATTTTTTACGTTTGATCATGTTTAACAAGGCCTCAGAAATCCATGGTTTAATAGGACGATTACTACGCGATTTTTGTGAGTCTAGGCTAGCTGAGAAAACATCATTCCAAAGCGTTAAAAACACATCAAAAGCTGCATACTGATCGTCAAGGACATACATAGGAAAGAAATTACCTCTACTTAACGATTGCAAGAATTTAGGTAGAATGATTATTGGCTTAACATGTAATCTATCATTGCTTTTCACCTGGTTAATCTCGATCACAACATGCATCAAGTGATGGTCAGTAATCATATAATTAAATAATTCTCTTCTTAAATATCTTGATGTGAGACAATATGTTATCACATAATCTGCAAAAGAAGTGATCAATACAGTTAGAAGTAGTATCAGTTACTCTAGTTGGATCATTAATAAGCGGTGCTAGACCAACGGACGATATTATACAAATATATTTATCGGACACGGAAGAGCAAGATAAAATATCAATATTAATATCACCCAGATTGCTGCCAGGTATGTTCATTGCCATCCTAAAAATAATGTGGTTAAATTTGAACTAATCCAGAATTGGCATACTATGGGCAAAAATTACTGTGGGCAAAAAGTAGTAAGACTTTTTAATTTAAATTTCGCGCAGAAAACCATTCGTCGAAAATTTTTACGCTTGTCTTTCTGAAGTACAAAGAAGTTCCATTAAATTTTGTGTGCGGAATCAATTTTGTGGTGCCGAAACGTTCAGAATAGACCGACCAAATGGCACAGTGGTTAAAGCTTTGGCGTTTGGATCGGGAGGTACCGGGTTCGAATCCCGATAGGGGCAGGATGCAAAGGGAATTTTCATCAACAGATTACGGTCTGTGATGAAATGGAACACATCTATGACCCCTGTTGGAGTGCAAAACTCATGGGCCGGCCCATCTTCTATGCCAGTATAGGCTGGCATGGAGCTATGCAATGTGCAGATGGTAACAAAATCGGACCTATGACCGTACGTCCTCGAATTGGCCTACACACTGGCGTAAAAGTAAGGACGGAAAAAGCTAACCGCGAAAGAGTTGGGAGAGCCTTGGCCCCGGAACAGATTGCAGCGATACTAAAAAAAAAAAAACGTTCAGAATGATGCAAAAGGCCTTCGGTGATAATTGTATGTCTCGAGCAAGAGTTTTTATTGGTACAAATTGTTCAAAGAGGTTCGAGAACGTGTTGACTACGAACCACGTCTAGGACGGCCATCAATATCAACTGATGATCAACACGATTAACAGTCAGAGACCTTACTGGCATCGTTGAAATATCGGAAGGATCAGTGAAAACCATTTTGAAAGATCATTTGGGCCTAAGAACAGTGAACGCACGATTGGTTCCAAAATCAATCAATTTTTTGGAAAAACAGGGACGCGTTGATTTCTGTGAAACAATGATTTTCGACTACCAGGATGTCATGAAACGTATTATAACTGGCGATGAGTCTTGGATGCTTACGACCCGGAAACAGATGATCAATCGGCCGAATGTCGTACCAAAGGTGAGCCGAAGCCGAAAAAACCACGTCAAAGCAAGTCAAAAATCAAGGTGATGTTGACAGTTTTCTTCGATTATCGAGGTGTGGTGCACTCCGGATTCCTTCCGACCGTCCAAACTGTCAACAAGGAATACTATTTGAGTGTTATGCGTCGTTTACGTGAAGCTATTCTTAAAAAGAGGCCGGAATTATGGGTCGACAACTCTTGATTTTTGCACCAGGATAATGCACCTTCTCATACTGCGTTGGTTTTACGTGATTTTTTCGCCAAAAATTCCACCCATATCGTTCCGTAACAACTGTTTCGAGGATTGAAAACGTTGGCACAAGTGTATTGAGGCCGAGGGGGATTACATTGAGGGGGATGAAATAGATTTGGAGAAATAAATAAAGAATTTTAAAATTATGAACAAAGTCTTACTATTTTTTGCCCACAGTATTAAATCCTCTAAACCACAAAGAATGTTGAATGAACGAGTTTCTGTCATAAAATGTGCTAAAAACTAATTAACACGACACTTCTGAATGCAGATTGCTGCTTGGTACGTTCATTGCCATCCTAAAAATATTGTGGTTAAATTTGTGCTTATCTAGAATTGGCATAATTCTTTGAACAACAAGACCGTTGAATGAACGATTTTCAGACATAAAGTGTTCTAGTGCCAAATTCTTTATTTTTTTAGAAGATTTTAAGTAAGAAAATCGTTCATTCAGTTACCTACACTCTTTTGCTCTTCAGTGATTTGAAAAGCGCATGAATAAAAAGATTTCTTCTGCGCGAATTCCAATATAAAAAGTTTAAATTGAAAAAGGCTAGATATCTAGGGAGCACACTTTAGCACTTGAGCTATATACAGCGAACTGGTCTTTATGACCAGTGGCTAGTTTCTAAAGTTATGTGCTGTCTCACATCGGAATTTTTCATGTGTTAGAATATAACAAATTTTCCTGAGGTCCTCTAACCATGTAGATGGATATAAAAGAATAATTTTTGAGCCGAAAAAATTAAAAAAAATTAATGTGCCAATTTATATTTTTGCTTTCGAAGCATTACGTCATTCAAACTATTTACAATCTCGAACATGTGTGTGCCATTTTTATATTTACAATGAGTTTATCGAACATGTAACACCCTAGTAACATTTCTAATTTAAATCTGTACCATTTCTAGAACTTAAATAAAAAAAATTAAAACTCTTCTTCAGCATAAATCTAATTAAAATATGCAGATGGGTGGGTATATACGAGCACTAGAAATTTTGAAGTGTTTATAATTTTCCGCTTCTCGTTTTTCCATTTCGTTGTTAATTAGGAAATTTTACACAGCACCAGAAAAAAGATTTTCTTTTGTATGCTCTTGAACATAATAAGAGCACAACAATAAAAATAAAAATAAAAATGAAAATGAAATCGTTTTTGACTGTCACAAGAGATTTATAAAAGATATTTCGATTTGTGTAAGTGTATACAAAAGAACATTTGGGGTATATAAATAACCTCCAAGTAACGTTAATGTTGACGACCAACAACATTTTTATAAGCCGCAACAACAACCATCACAAGTTCATAGCGATATAAAAATAATCATCTGTGATGATAAAATGAAAATATTTTATAATTTTCCACACCCACCCATATTTTTTTTTTAAATTTACAAAGGGAAATTAAAATAATTCAACAGATGAGTTCAAGATTTTTTGTATGCGTGTACGGTACGCGAACAAAATTCATAAACGTGTTATAGTAGAGCACGTGTTAAAAACTTAACCTGATTCGGCACTGCATATTACATCTTTCTAATCGTTAATTGTTGTTTTTGTTCCGTTCACATACTTTTTAAAAATAGAACAATTCTACATTTAAAATATTTTTTTACACAAGAGGTATTCAACCTTTTGTGTTTCGTTATTATTTAATTATAAATTTTTGCCTTTTTTACTCGTGCGGTGACAAACCCATCACATATCGTTTTCGGCTATAAAACCACTTTGGCTTTCTTTTGTACGAGTGTGTACATATGCGAGTGTTATAAAATATATAAAAAAAAAATTCTAAAGAGGAAATATAAAATTAGAATTAAATTTTCACTGAATTTTCTTTTTTCTTTATTATTTAATTATAAAATCACACGTTTATTTTTTTATAAATTTTTTTTTTAAATGTACGAGGAAAAAAATTTTAAGACCGTAATCCAGGCCCGGCTTAAAATTTTTTTTGGTTGCTGAATTAATTTTTAATTGAATTTATGAACAAAATTTCCACTAAACACACACACACGCACGCACTCAATATATTATTAATATTTAATTATTAATTAATATTTAATTTCCACGTATATGTATGAAAATTATACATTTCGAATTTATTTATAAAGTGAACAAAATTCTTTTTTTTTTCATATCACTAAAATTATCCACTAGCCCCCGGGAAATTTTTTCATATTTAAAATTTTTTCACTGTGATTTTTCCAACTTTAAGCACACGTTTCACATATAAAACGATTAAATTATGAAAATTAATTATTAAATTAATTAATTATGTATCGGAAGTAGATAAAAAATTAATAAAATAATTAAATTTTTCATAAAAGAAAAAAATTCTTCTTCTTTATTTTTATAATTTTTTTTTTTTTACTTAGGAAAACTCACTTCGACTCGATTATTGCACAGCCCAGACTAAACTAAAATTAAAATTTGTGAAAAGGAAAATTGTCTGAAGAGAATTTTTATTTTTACCACTCGTCGCGTATAATTCAACGAGCGTTCGGTTTTTCGTATTGTGGAAGAGAGTTGCGTATAAGGGTTGTGTCGGGTAGAAAAAAATGGCGGTGAGAGATTTTTCCGAAGTTTTGTTTTGATACAATTTCCACGTGCGTGCTTCTCTGTGTACATACACAAATATTACGCGCTCGAGTTAAAATGTAAATAAACAAAATTGAGCCGAAAGATTTGTTGTGATTTTTGTTCGGGTCGGCAAGATTTGCGGTTTGTTTGGTGTTCGGTTTGTTTTTGCTTGGTTTTCGATTACAATGATGGATTCACTTTCGTTGCTTAGTGCGCCGTTTTCAATTTTTTGGCAGCCATTTGATTATTTTTTTAGTTGTTGTTGTAATTAGCATTTCTTGGGAAATTGATGACTCGATGGATTTTTGTGAGTTGTATATCACTCGAATTTATTTAGAATTAATTTTTTGTGCGAAAGAATGTTTCGTAATTTTTTTATTTATAGTAATCAACATATTTAAAACGAGTACGTGGGTGTTTTTAATGCTAATTTATTTTTCAATTATAGGGTGTTTTAGTAGGAACAGCAGTGAAATGGAATAGATTATGTGATGTCTATCGAGCAGCATAATCGTTTAAATTTAATTTGAAGTGTGTCTAAGCACCAGATAATACATCAAATTCCGACAAAACAAAAATTAACAATTCAAATTTAACAATGAGTACGAGCCCTCTACTGTTTAAGAGCCACACAAATATAAAACAGTGTCTCAGTTTTTAATATTTAACGAATACATTTTTTAGAGATGATCAAATTGTTGGTCTGAGCACAGAAAATCACGTGCCATCAAATTCAAAAAAAATTTAGACCAAAGAATTGGTAAATAAAAAGCGCGGTCATTAGAAGTATTGTTTTCGAAATGACGCATAATGGCAGGCGAGTGAGGCTTCATATTCGAACAATTTAAAAGCAGATCGACTCAAAATTACGTCATTAATCCAAAATGGCCAATACATGCAGAATCTGTGGCATTTAAATTTATTAGGTAAAAATCAGTAAGGCTAACCATCAGGGATTTTCGTAAAAAATCGAAAAAAATTTATTATTGAATTTCCGGTTGAATATGATTACAGGTAATGAGAATACTATATTGAGCATGAAACTAACGGTAAATTATGTATGGAAAGCGCGGTTTATGGAATTTTCGTATTTTGAAACCCGTGGGTCGCATTTTGTAGTCGATACTTGATTGCAGGCGAATTAGGCTTATATTCGAACAATTTAAAAGCAGATCAACTCAAAATTACGCCATTAATCCAAAATGGCCAATTCATGCAGAATCTGTGGCATTTAAATTTATTAGGTAAAAATCAGTAAGGCTAACCATCAGGGATTTTCGTAAAAAATCGAAAAAAATTTATTATTGAATTTCCGGTTGAATATGATTACAGGTAATGAGAATACTATATTGAGCATGAAACTAACGGTAAATTATGTATGGAAAGCGCGGTTTATGGAATTTTCGTATTTTGAAACCCGTGGGTCGCATTTTGTAGTCGATACTTGATTGCAGGCGAATTAGGCTTCATATTCGAACAATTTAAAAGCAGATCAACTCAAAATTACGTCATTAATCCAAAATGGCCAATACATGCAGAATCTGTGGCATTTAAATTTATTAGGTAAAAATCAGTAAGGCTAACCATCAGGGATTTTCGTAAAAAATCAAAAAAAAATTATTATTGAATTTCCGGTTGAATATGATTACAGGTAATGAGAATACTATATCGAGCATGAAACTAACGGTAAATTATGTATGGAAAGCGCGGTTTATGGAATTTTCGTATTTTGAAACCCGTGGGTCGCATTTTGTAGTCGATACTTGATTGCAGGCGAATTAGGCTTCATATTCGAACAATTTAAAAGCAGATCAACTCAAAATTACGTCATTAATCCAAAATGGCCAATACATGCAGAATCTGTGGCATTTAAATTTATTAGGTAAAAATCAGTAAGGCTAACCGTCAGGGATTTTCGTAAAAAATCGAAAAAAATTTATTATTGAATTTCCGGTTGAATATGATTACAGGTAATGAGAATACTATATTGAGCATGAAACTAACGGTAAATTATGTATGGAAAGCGCGGTTTATGGAATTTTCGTATTTTTAAACCCGTGGGTCGCATTTTGTAGTCGATACTTGATTGCAGGCGAATTAGGCTTCATATTCGAACAATTTAAAAGCAGATCAACTCAAAATTACGTCATTAATCCAAAATGGCCAATACATGCAGAATCTGTGGCATTTAAATTTATTAGGTAAAAATCAGTAAGGCTAACCATCAGGGATTTTCGTAAAAAATCGAAAAAAATTTATTATTGAATTTCCGGTTGAATATGATTACAGGTAATGAGAATACTATATTGAGCATGAAACTAACGGTAAATTATGTATGGAAAGCGCGGTTTATGGAATTTTCGTATTTTGAAACCCGTGGGTCGCATTTTGTAATCGAAACTTGATTGCAGGCGAATTAGGCTTCATATTCGAACAATTTAAAAGCAGATCGACTCAAAATTACGTCATTAATCCAAAATGGCCAATACATGCAGAATCTGTGGCATTTAAATTTATTAGGTAAAAATCAGTAAGGCTAACCATCAGGGATTTTCGTAAAAAATCGAAAAAAATTTATTATTGAATTTCCGGTTGAATATGATTACAGGTAATGAGAATACTATATTGAGCATGAAACTAACGGTAAATTATGTATGGAAAGCGCGGTTTATGGAATTTTCGTATTTTGAAACCCGTGGGTCGCATTTTGTAATCGAAACTTGATTGCAGGCGAATTAGGCTTCATATTCGAACAATTTAAAAGCAGATCAACTCAAAATTACGTCATTAATCCAAAATGGCCAATACATGCAGAATCTGTGGCATTTAAATTTATTAGGTAAAAATCAGTAAGGCTAACCATCAGGGATTTTCGTAAAAAATCGAAAAAAATTTATTATTGAATTTCCGGTTGAATATGATTACAGGTAATGAGAATACTATATTGAGCATGAAACTAACGGTAAATTATGTATGGAAAGCGCGGTTTATGGAATTTTCGTATTTTGAAACCCGTGGGTCGCATTTTGTAGTCGATACTTGATTGCAGGCGAATTAGGCTTCATATTCGAACAATTTAAAAGCAGATCAACTCAAAATTACGTCATTAATCCAAAATGGCCAATACATGCAGAATCTGTGGCATTTAAATTTATTAGGTAAAAATCAGTAAGGCTAACCATCAGGGATTTTCGTAAAAAATCGAAAAAAATTTATTATTGAATTTCCGGTTGAATATGATTACAGGTAATGAGAATACTATATTGAGCATGAAACTAACGGTAAATTATGTATGGAAAGCGCGGTTTATGGAATTTTCGTATTTTGAAACCCGTGGGTCGCATTTTGTAATCGAAACTTGATTGCAGGCGAATTAGGCTTCATATTCGAACAATTTAAAAGCAGATCAACTCAAAATTACGTCATTAATCCAAAATGGCCAATTCATGCAGAATCTGTGGCATTTAAATTTATTAGGTAAAAATCAGTAAGGCTAACCATCAGGGATTTTCGTAAAAAATCGAAAAAAATTTATTATTGAATTTCCGGTTGAATATGATTACAGGTAATGAGAATACTATATTGAGCATGAAACTAACGGTAAATTATGTATGGAAAGCGCGGTTTATGGAATTTTCGTATTTTGAAACCCGTGGGTCGCATTTTGTAGTCGATACTTGATTGCAGGCGAATTAGGCTTCATATTCGAACAATTTAAAAGCAGATCAACTCAAAATTACGTCATTAATCCAAAATGGCCAATACATGCAGAATCTGTGGCATTTAAATTTATTAGGTAAAAATCAGTAAGGCTAACCATCAGGGATTTTCGTAAAAAATCGAAAAAAATTTATTATTGAATTTCCGGTTGAATATGATTACAGGTAATGAGAATACTATATTGAGCATGAAACTAACGGTAAATTATGTATGGAAAGCGCGGTTTATGGAATTTTCGTATTTTGAAACCCGTGGGTCGCATTTTGTAATCGAAACTTGATTGCAGGCGAATTAGGCTTCATATTCGAACAATTTAAAAGCAGATCGACTCAAAATTACGTCATTAATCCAAAATGGCCAATACATGCAGAATCTGTGGCATTTAAATTTATTAGGTAAAAATCAGTAAGGCTAACCATCAGGGATTTTCGTAAAAAATCGAAAAAAATTATTATTGAATTTCCGGTTGAATATGATTACAGGTAATGAGAATACTATATTGAGCATGAAACTAACGGTAAATTATGTATGGAAAGCGCGGTTTATGGAATTTTCGTATTTTGAAACCCGTGGGTCGCATTTTGTAATCGAAACTTGATTGCAGGCGAATTAGGCTTCATATTCGAACAATTTAAAAGCAGATCAACTCAAAATTACGTCATTAATCCAAAATGGCCAATTCATGCAGAATCTGTGGCATTTAAATTTATTAGGTAAAAATCAGTAAGGCTAACCATCAGGGATTTTCGTAAAAAATCGAAAAAAATTTATTATTGAATTTCCGGTTGAATATGATTACAGGTAATGAGAATACTATATTGAGCATGAAACTAACGGTAAATTATGTATGGAAAGCGCGGTTTATGGAATTTTCGTATTTTGAAACCCGTGGGTCGCATTTTGTAATCGAAACTTGATTGCAGGCGAATTAGGCTTCATATTCGAACAATTTAAAAGCAGATCGACTCAAAATTACGTCATTAATCCAAAATGGCCAATACATGCAGAATCTGTGGCATTTAAATTTATTAGGTAAAAATCAGTAAGGCTAACCATCAGGGATTTTCGTAAAAAATCGAAAAAAATTATTATTGAATTTCCGGTTGAATATGATTACAGGTAATGAGAATACTATATTGAGCATGAAACTAACGGTAAATTATGTATGGAAAGCGCGGTTTATGGAATTTTCGTATTTTGAAACCCGTGGGTCGCATTTTGTAATCGAAACTTGATTGCAGGCGAATTAGGCTTCATATTCGAACAATTTAAAAGCAGATCGACTCAAAATTACGTCATTAATCCAAAATGGCCAATACATGCAGAATCTGTGGCATTTAAATTTATTAGGTAAAAATCAGTAAGGCTAACCATCAGGGATTTTCGTAAAAAATCGAAAAAAATTATTATTGAATTTCCGGTTGAATATGATTACAGGTAATGAGAATACTATATTGAGCATGAAACTAACGGTAAATTATGTATGGAAAGCGCGGTTTATGGAATTTTCGTATTTTGAAACCCGTGGGTCGCATTTTGTAATCGAAACTTGATTGCAGGCGAATTAGGCTTCATATTCGAACAATTTAAAAGCAGATCAACTCAAAATTACGTCATTAATCCAAAATGGCCAATTCATGCAGAATCTGTGGCATTTAAATTTATTAGGTAAAAATCAGTAAGGCTAACCATCAGGGATTTTCGTAAAAAATCGAAAAAAATTATTATTGAATTTCCGGTTGAATATGATTACAGGTAATGAGAATACTATATTGAGCATGAAACTAACGGTAAATTATGTATGGAAAGCGCGGTTTATGGAATTTTCGTATTTTGAAACCCGTGGGTCGCATTTTGTAATCGAAACTTGATTGCAGGCGAATTAGGCTTCATATTCGAACAATTTAAAAGCAGATCGACTCAAAATTACGTCATTAATCCAAAATGGCCAATACATGCAGAATCTGTGGCATTTAAATTCATTAGGTAAAAATCAGTAAGGCTAACCATCAGGGATTTTCGTAAAAAATCGAAAAAAAATTATTATTGAATTTCCGGTTGAATATGATTACAGGTAATGAGAATACTATATTGAGCATGAAACTAACGGTAAATTATGTATGGAAAGCGCGGTTTATGGAATTTTCGTATTTTGAAACCCGTGGGTCGCATTTTGTAGTCGACACTTGATTGCAGGCGAATTAGGCTTCATATTCGAACAATTTAAAAGCAGATCAACTCAAAATTACGTCATTAATCCAAAATGGCCAATACATGCAAAATCTGTGGCATTTAAATTTATTAGGTAAAAATCAGTAAGGCTAACCATCAGGGATTTTCGTAAAAAATCGAAAAAAAATTATTATTGAATTTCCGGTTGAATATGATTACAGGTAATGAGAATACTATATTGAGCATGAAACTAACGGTAAATTATGTATGGAAAGCGCGGTTTATGGAATTTTCGTATTTTGAAACCCGTGGGTCGCATTTTGTAATCGAAACTTGATTGCAGGCGAATTAGGCTTCATATTCGAACAATTTAAAAGCAGATCGACTCAAAATTACGTCATTAATCCAAAATGGCCAATACATGCAGAATCTGTGGCATTTAAATTCATTAGGTAAAAATCAGTAAGGCTAACCATCAGGGATTTTCGTAAAAAATCGAAAAAAAATTATTATTGAATTTCCGGTTGAATATGATTACAGGTAATGAGAATACTATATTGAGCATGAAACTAACGGTAAATTATGTATGGAAAGCGCGGTTTATGGAATTTTCGTATTTTGAAACCCGTGGGTCGCATTTTGTAGTCGACACTTGATTGCAGGCGAATTAGGCTTCATATTCGAACAATTTAAAAGCAGATCAACTCAAAATTACGTCATTAATCCAAAATGGCCAATACATGCAAAATCTGTGGCATTTAAATTTATTAGGTAAAAATCAGTAAGGCTAACCATCAGGGATTTTCGTAAAAAATCGAAAAAAAATTATTATTGAATTTCCGGTTGAATATGATTACAGGTAATGAGAATACTATATTGAGCATGAAACTAACGGTAAATTATGTATGGAAAGCGCGGTTTATGGAATTTTCGTATTTTGAAACCCGTGGGTCGCATTTTGTAATCGAAACTTGATTGCAGGCGAATTAGGCTTCATATTCGAACAATTTAAAAGCAGATCGACTCAAAATTACGTCATTAATCCAAAATGGCCAATACATGCAGAATCTGTGGCATTTAAATTCATTAGGTAAAAATCAGTAAGGCTAACCATCAGGGATTTTCGTAAAAAATCGAAAAAAAATTATTATTGAATTTCCGGTTGAATATGATTACAGGTAATGAGAATACTATATTGAGCATGAAACTAACGGTAAATTATGTATGGAAAGCGCGGTTTATGGAATTTTCGTATTTTGAAACCCGTGGGTCGCATTTTGTAGTCGACACTTGATTGCAGGCGAATTAGGCTTCATATTCGAACAATTTAAAAGCAGATCAACTCAAAATTACGTCATTAATCCAAAATGGCCAATACATGCAAAATCTGTGGCATTTAAATTTATTAGGTAAAAATCAGTAAGGCTAACCATCAGGGATTTTCGTAAAAAATCGAAAAAAAATTATTATTGAATTTCCGGTTGAATATGATTACAGGTAATGAGAATACTATATTGAGCATGAAACTAACGGTAAATTATGTATGGAAAGCGCGGTTTATGGAATTTTCGTATTTTGAAACCCGTGGGTCGCATTTTGTAGTCGACACTTGATTGCAGGCGAATTAGGCTTCATATTCGAACAATTTAAAAGCAGATCAACTCAAAATTACGTCATTAATCCAAAATGGCCAATACATGCAAAATCTGTGGCATTTAAATTTATTAGGTAAAAATCAGTAAGGCTAACCATCAGGGATTTTCGTAAAAAATCGAAAAAAAATTATTATTGAATTTCCGGTTGAATATGATTACAGGTAATGAGAATACTATATTGAGCATGAAACTAGCGGTAAATTATGTATGGAAAGCGCGGTTTATGGAATTTTCGTATTTTGAAACCCGTGGGTCGCATTTTGTAGTCGACACTTGATTGCAGGCGAATTAGGCTTCATATTCGAACAATTTAAAAGCAGATCAACTCAAAATTACGTCATTAATCCAAAATGGCCAATACATGCAGAATCTGTGGCATTTAAATTTATTAGGTAAAAATCAGTAAGGCTAACCATCAGGGATTTTCGTAAAAAATCGAAAAAAATTTATTATTGAATTTCCGGTTGAATATGATTACAGGTAATGAGAATACTATATTGAGCATGAAACTAACGGTAAATTATGTATGGAAAGCGCGGTTTATGGAATTTTCGTATTTTGAAACCCGTGGGTCGCATTTTGTAGTCGACACTTGATTGCAGGCGAATTAGGCTTCATATTCGAACAATTTAAAAGCAGATCAACTCAAAATTACGTCATTAATCCAAAATGGCCAATACATGCAAAATCTGTGGCATTTAAATTTATTAGGTAAAAATCAGTAAGGCTAACCATCAGGGATTTTCGTAAAAAATCGAAAAAAAATTATTATTGAATTTCCGGTTGAATATGATTACAGGTAATGAGAATACTATATTGAGCATGAAACTAACGGTAAATTATGTATGGAAAGCGCGGTTTATGGAATTTTCGTATTTTGAAACCCGTGGGTCGCATTTTGTAATCGAAACTTGATTGCAGGCGAATTAGGCTTCATATTCGAACAATTTAAAAGCAGATCGACTCAAAATTACGTCATTAATCCAAAATGGCCAATACATGCAGAATCTGTGGCATTTAAATTCATTAGGTAAAAATCAGTAAGGCTAACCATCAGGGATTTTCGTAAAAAATCGAAAAAAAATTATTATTGAATTTCCGGTTGAATATGATTACAGGTAATGAGAATACTATATTGAGCATGAAACTAACGGTAAATTATGTATGGAAAGCGCGGTTTATGGAATTTTCGTATTTTGAAACCCGTGGGTCGCATTTTGTAATCGAAACTTGATTGCAGGCGAATTAGGCTTCATATTCGAACAATTTAAAAGCAGATCGACTCAAAATTACGTCATTAATCCAAAATGGCCAATACATGCAGAATCTGTGGCATTTAAATTCATTAGGTAAAAATCAGTAAGGCTAACCATCAGGGATTTTCGTAAAAAATCGAAAAAAAATTATTATTGAATTTCCGGTTGAATATGATTACAGGTAATGAGAATACTATATTGAGCATGAAACTAACGGTAAATTATGTATGGAAAGCGCGGTTTATGGAATTTTCGTATTTTGAAACCCGTGGGTCGCATTTTGTAGTCGACACTTGATTGCAGGCGAATTAGGCTTCATATTCGAACAATTTAAAAGCAGATCAACTCAAAATTACGTCATTAATCCAAAATGGCCAATACATGCAAAATCTGTGGCATTTAAATTTATTAGGTAAAAATCAGTAAGGCTAACCATCAGGGATTTTCGTAAAAAATCGAAAAAAAATTATTATTGAATTTCCGGTTGAATATGATTACAGGTAATGAGAATACTATATTGAGCATGAAACTAACGGTAAATTATGTATGGAAAGCGCGGTTTATGGAATTTTCGTATTTTGAAACCCGTGGGTCGCATTTTGTAGTCGACACTTGATTGCAGGCGAATTAGGCTTCATATTCGAACAATTTAAAAGCAGATCAACTCAAAATTACGTCATTAATCCAAAATGGCCAATACATGCAAAATCTGTGGCATTTAAATTTATTAGGTAAAAATCAGTAAGGCTAACCATCAGGGATTTTCGTAAAAAATCGAAAAAAAATTATTATTGAATTTCCGGTTGAATATGATTACAGGTAATGAGAATACTATATTGAGCATGAAACTAACGGTAAATTATGTATGGAAAGCGCGGTTTATGGAATTTTCGTATTTTGAAACCCGTGGGTCGCATTTTGTAGTCGACACTTGATTGCAGGCGAATTAGGCTTCATATTCGAACAATTTAAAAGCAGATCAACTCAAAATTACGTCATTAATCCAAAATGGCCAATACATGCAAAATCTGTGGCATTTAAATTTATTAGGTAAAAATCAGTAAGGCTAACCATCAGGGATTTTCGTAAAAAATCGAAAAAAAATTATTATTGAATTTCCGGTTGAATATGATTACAGGTAATGAGAATACTATATTGAGCATGAAACTAACGGTAAATTATGTATGGAAAGCGCGGTTTATGGAATTTTCGTATTTTGAAACCCGTGGGTCGCATTTTGTAATCGAAACTTGATTGCAGGCGAATTAGGCTTCATATTCGAACAATTTAAAAGCAGATCGACTCAAAATTACGTCATTAATCCAAAATGGCCAATACATGCAGAATCTGTGGCATTTAAATTCATTAGGTAAAAATCAGTAAGGCTAACCATCAGGGATTTTCGTAAAAAATCGAAAAAAAATTATTATTGAATTTCCGGTTGAATATGATTACAGGTAATGAGAATACTATATTGAGCATGAAACTAACGGTAAATTATGTATGGAAAGCGCGGTTTATGGAATTTTCGTATTTTGAAACCCGTGGGTCGCATTTTGTAGTCGACACTTGATTGCAGGCGAATTAGGCTTCATATTCGAACAATTTAAAAGCAGATCAACTCAAAATTACGTCATTAATCCAAAATGGCCAATACATGCAAAATCTGTGGCATTTAAATTTATTAGGTAAAAATCAGTAAGGCTAACCATCAGGGATTTTCGTAAAAAATCGAAAAAAAATTATTATTGAATTTCCGGTTGAATATGATTACAGGTAATGAGAATACTATATTGAGCATGAAACTAACGGTAAATTATGTATGGAAAGCGCGGTTTATGGAATTTTCGTATTTTGAAACCCGTGGGTCGCATTTTGTAGTCGACACTTGATTGCAGGCGAATTAGGCTTCATATTCGAACAATTTAAAAGCAGATCAACTCAAAATTACGTCATTAATCCAAAATGGCCAATACATGCAAAATCTGTGGCATTTAAATTTATTAGGTAAAAATCAGTAAGGCTAACCATCAGGGATTTTCGTAAAAAATCGAAAAAAAATTATTATTGAATTTCCGGTTGAATATGATTACAGGTAATGAGAATACTATATTGAGCATGAAACTAGCGGTAAATTATGTATGGAAAGCGCGGTTTATGGAATTTTCGTATTTTGAAACCCGTGGGTCGCATTTTGTAGTCGACACTTGATTGCAGGCGAATTAGGCTTCATATTCGAACAATTTAAAAGCAGATCAACTCAAAATTACGTCATTAATCCAAAATGGCCAATACATGCAGAATCTGTGGCATTTAAATTTATTAGGTAAAAATCAGTAAGGCTAACCATCAGGGATTTTCGTAAAAAATCGAAAAAAATTTATTATTGAATTTCCGGTTGAATATGATTACAGGTAATGAGAATACTATATTGAGCATGAAACTAACGGTAAATTATGTATGGAAAGCGCGGTTTATGGAATTTTCGTATTTTGAAACCCGTGGGTCGCATTTTGTAATCGAAACTTGATTGCAGGCAAATTAGGCTTCATATTCGAACAATTTAAAAGCAGATCGACTCAAAATTACGTCATTAATCCAAAATGGCCAATACATGCAGAATCTGTGGCATTTAAATTCATTAGGTAAAAATCAGTAAGGCTAACCATCAGGGATTTTCGTAAAAAATCGAAAAAAAATTATTATTGAATTTCCGGTTGAATATGATTACAGGTAATGAGAATACTATATTGAGCATGAAACTAACGGTAAATTATGTATGGAAAGCGCGGTTTATGGAATTTTCGTATTTTGAAACCCGTGGGTCGCATTTTGTAATCGAAACTTGATTGCAGGCGAATTAGGCTTCATATTCGAACAATTTAAAAGCAGATCGACTCAAAATTACGTCATTAATCCAAAATGGCCAATACATGCAGAATCTGTGGCATTTAAATTCATTAGGTAAAAATCAGTAAGGCTAACCATCAGGGATTTTCGTAAAAAATCGAAAAAAAATTATTATTGAATTTCCGGTTGAATATGATTACAGGTAATGAGAATACTATATTGAGCATGAAACTAACGGTAAATTATGTATGGAAAGCGCGGTTTATGGAATTTTCGTATTTTGAAACCCGTGGGTCGCATTTTGTAGTCGACACTTGATTGCAGGCGAATTAGGCTTCATATTCGAACAATTTAAAAGCAGATCAACTCAAAATTACGTCATTAATCCAAAATGGCCAATACATGCAAAATCTGTGGCATTTAAATTTATTAGGTAAAAATCAGTAAGGCTAACCATCAGGGATTTTCGTAAAAAATCGAAAAAAAATTATTATTGAATTTCCGGTTGAATATGATTACAGGTAATGAGAATACTATATTGAGCATGAAACTAACGGTAAATTATGTATGGAAAGCGCGGTTTATGGAATTTTCGTATTTTGAAACCCGTGGGTCGCATTTTGTAGTCGACACTTGATTGCAGGCGAATTAGGCTTCATATTCGAACAATTTAAAAGCAGATCAACTCAAAATTACGTCATTAATCCAAAATGGCCAATTCATGCAGAATCTGTGGCATTTAAATTTATTAGGTAAAAATCAGTAAGGCTAACCATCAGGGATTTTCGTAAAAAATCGAAAAAAATTATTATTGAATTTCCGGTTGAATATGATTACAGGTAATGAGAATACTATATTGAGCATGAAACTAACGGTAAATTATGTATGGAAAGCGCGGTTTATGGAATTTTCGTATTTTGAAACCCGTGGGTCGCATTTTGTAATCGAAACTTGATTGCAGGCGAATTAGGCTTCATATTCGAACAATTTAAAAGCAGATCGACTCAAAATTACGTCATTAATCCAAAATGGCCAATACATGCAGAATCTGTGGCATTTAAATTCATTAGGTAAAAATCAGTAAGGCTAACCATCAGGGATTTTCGTAAAAAATCGAAAAAAAATTATTATTGAATTTCCGGTTGAATATGATTACAGGTAATGAGAATACTATATTGAGCATGAAACTAACGGTAAATTATGTATGGAAAGCGCGGTTTATGGAATTTTCGTATTTTGAAACCCGTGGGTCGCATTTTGTAGTCGACACTTGATTGCAGGCGAATTAGGCTTCATATTCGAACAATTTAAAAGCAGATCAACTCAAAATTACGTCATTAATCCAAAATGGCCAATACATGCAAAATCTGTGGCATTTAAATTTATTAGGTAAAAATCAGTAAGGCTAACCATCAGGGATTTTCGTAAAAAATCGAAAAAAAATTATTATTGAATTTCCGGTTGAATATGATTACAGGTAATGAGAATACTATATTGAGCATGAAACTAGCGGTAAATTATGTATGGAAAGCGCGGTTTATGGAATTTTCGTATTTTGAAACCCGTGGGTCGCATTTTGTAGTCGACACTTGATTGCAGGCGAATTAGGCTTCATATTCGAACAATTTAAAAGCAGATCAACTCAAAATTACGTCATTAATCCAAAATGGCCAATACATGCAGAATCTGTGGCATTTAAATTTATTAGGTAAAAATCAGTAAGGCTAACCATCAGGGATTTTCGTAAAAAATCGAAAAAAATTTATTATTGAATTTCCGGTTGAATATGATTACAGGTAATGAGAATACTATATTGAGCATGAAACTAACGGTAAATTATGTATGGAAAGCGCGGTTTATGGAATTTTCGTATTTTGAAACCCGTGGGTCGCATTTTGTAATCGAAACTTGATTGCAGGCAAATTAGGCTTCATATTCGAACAATTTAAAAGCAGATCGACTCAAAATTACGTCATTAATCCAAAATGGCCAATACATGCAGAATCTGTGGCATTTAAATTTATTAGGTAAAAATCAGTAAGGCTAACCATCAGGGATTTTCGTAAAAAATCGAAAAAAAATTATTATTGAATTTCCGGTTGAATATGATTACAGGTAATGAGAATACTATATTGAGCATGAAACTAACGGTAAATTATGTATGGAAAGCGCGGTTTATGGAATTTTCGTATTTTGAAACCCGTGGGTCGCATTTTGTAATCGACACTTGATTGCAGGCGAATTAGGCTTCATATTCGAACAATTTAAAAGCAGATCAACTCAAAATTACGTCATTAATCCAAAATGGCCAATACATGCAGAATCTGTGGCATTTAAATTTATTAGGTAAAAATCAGTAAGGCTAACCATCAGGGATTTTCGTAAAAAATCGAAAAAAAATTATTATTGAATTTCCGGTTGAATATGATTACAGGTAATGAGAATACTATATTGAGCATGAAACTAACGGTAAATTATGTATGGAAAGCGCGGTTTATGGAATTTTCGTATTTTGAAACCCGTGGGTCGCATTTTGTAATCGAAACTTGATTGCAGGCGAATTAGGCTTCATATTCGAACAATTTAAAAGCAGATCGACTCAAAATTACGTCATTAATTCAAAATGGCCAATACATGCAGAATCTATGGCATTTAAATTTATTATTGAATTTCCGGTTGAATATGATTACAGGTAATGAGAATACTATATTGAGCATGAAACTAACGGTAAATTATGTATGGAAAGCGCGGTTTATGGAATTTTCGTATTTTGAAACCCGTGGGTCGCATTTTGTAGTCGATACTTGATTGCAGGCGAATTAGGCTTCATATTCGAACAATTTAAAAGCAGATCAACTCAAAATTACGTCATTAATCCAAAATGGCCAATACATGCAGAATCTGTGGCATTTAAATTTATTAGGTAAAAATCAGTAAGGCTAACCATCAGGGATTTTCGTAAAAAATCGAAAAAAATTTATTATTGAATTTCCGGTTGAATATGATTACAGGTAATGAGAATACTATATTGAGCATGAAACTAACGGTAAATTATGTATGGAAAGCGCGGTTTATGGAATTTTCGTATTTTGAAACCCGTGGGTCGCATTTTGTAATCGAAACTTGATTGCAGGCGAATTAGGCTTCATATTCGAACAATTTAAAAGCAGATCGACTCAAAATTACGTCATTAATTCAAAATGGCCAATACATGCAGAATCTATGGCATTTAAATTTATTATTGAATTTCCGGTTGAATATGATTACAGGTAATGAGAATACTATATTGAGCATGAAACTAACGGTAAATTATGTATGGAAAGCGCGGTTTATGGAATTTTCGTATTTTGAAACCCGTGGGTCGCATTTTGTAGTCGATACTTGATTGCAGGCGAATTAGGCTTCATATTCGAACAATTTAAAAGCAGATCAACTCAAAATTACGTCATTAATCCAAAATGGCCAATACATGCAGAATCTGTGGCATTTAAATTTATTAGGTAAAAATCAGTAAGGCTAACCATCAGGGATTTTCGTAAAAAATCGAAAAAAATTTATTATTGAATTTCCGGTTGAATATGATTACAGGTAATGAGAATACTATATTGAGCATGAAACTAACGGTAAATTATGTATGGAAAGCGCGGTTTATGGAATTTTCGTATTTTGAAACCCGTGGGTCGCATTTTGTAATCGAAACTTGATTGCAGGCGAATTAGGCTTCATATTCGAACAATTTAAAAGCAGATCGACTCAAAATTACGTCATTAATCCAAAATGGCCAATACATGCAGAATCTGTGGCATTTAAATTTATTAGGTAAAAATCAGTAAGGCTAACCATCAGGGATTTTCGTAAAAAATCGAAAAAAAATTATTATTGAATTTCCGGTTGAATATGATTACAGGTAATGAGAATACTATATTGAGCATGAAACTAACGGTAAATTATGTATGGAAAGCGCGGTTTATGGAATTTTCGTATTTTGAAACCCGTGGGTCGCATTTTGTAATCGACACTTGATTGCAGGCGAATTAGGCTTCATATTCGAACAATTTAAAAGCAGATCAACTCAAAATTACGTCATTAATCCAAAATGGCCAATACATGCAGAATCTGTGGCATTTAAATTTATTAGGTAAAAATCAGTAAGGCTAACCATCAGGGATTTTCGTAAAAAATCGAA
This sequence comes from Nephrotoma guestfalica, assembly GCA_963691935.1. NCBI lineage: Eukaryota > Metazoa > Arthropoda > Insecta > Diptera > Tipulidae > Nephrotoma > Nephrotoma guestfalica. Next base: position 247,711,104 of record OY829914.1, read on the forward strand.
AAAAAATTATTATTGAATTTCCGGTTGAATATGATTACAGGTAATGAGAATACTATATTGAGCATGAAACTAACGGTAAATTATGTATGGAAAGCGCGGTTTATGGAATTTTCGTATTTTGAAACCCGTGGGTCGCATTTTGTAATCGAAACTTGATTGCAGGCGAATTAGGCTTCATATTCGAACAATTTAAAAGCAGATCGACTCAAAATTACGTCATTAATCCAAAATGGCCAATACATGCAGAATCTGTGGCATTTAAATTCATTAGGTAAAAATCAGTAAGGCTAACCATCAGGGATTTTCGTAAAAAATCGAAAAAAAATTATTATTGAATTTCCGGTTGAATATGATTACAGGTAATGAGAATACTATATTGAGCATGAAACTAACGGTAAATTATGTATGGAAAGCGCGGTTTATGGAATTTTCGTATTTTGAAACCCGTGGGTCGCATTTTGTAATCGACACTTGATTGCAGGCGAATTAGGCTTCATATTCGAACAATTTAAAAGCAGATCAACTCAAAATTACGTCATTAATCCAAAATGGCCAATTCATGCAGAATCTGTGGCATTTAAATTTATTAGGTAAAAATCAGTAAGGCTAACCCATCAGGGATTTTCGTAAAAAATCGAAAAAAAAATTATTATTGAATTTCCGGTTGAATATGATTACAGGTAATGAGAATACTATATTGAGCATGAAACTAACGGTAAATTATGTATGGAAAGCGCGGTTTATGGAATTTTCGTATTTTGAAACCCGTGGGTCGCATTTTGTAATCGACACTTGATTGCAGGCGAATTAGGCTTCATATTCGAACAATTTAAAAGCAGATCAACTCAAAATTACGTCATTAATCCAAAATGGCCAATACATGCAGAATCTGTGGCATTTAAATTTATTAGGTAAAAATCAGTAAGGCTAACCATCAGGGATTTTCGTAAAAAATCGAAAAAAATTTATTATTGAATTTCCGGTTGAATATGATTACAGGTAATGAGAATACTATATTGAGCATGAAACTAACGGTAAATTATGTATGGAAAGCGCGGTTTATGGAATTTTCGTATTTTGAAACCCGTGGGTCGCATTTTGTAGTCGACACTTGATTGCAGGCGAATTAGGCTTCATATTCGAACAATTTAAAAGCAGATCAACTCAAAATTACGTCATTAATCCAAAATGGCCAATACATGCAGAATCTGTGGCATTTAAATTTATTAGGTAAAAATCAGTAAGGCTAACCATCAGGGATTTTCGTAAAAAATCGAAAAAAATTTATTATTGAATTTCCGGTTGAATATGATTACAGGTAATGAGAATACTATATTGAGCATGAAACTAACGGTAAATTATGTATGGAAAGCGCGGTTTATGGAATTTTCGTATTTTGAAACCCGTGGGTCGCATTTTGTAATCGAAACTTGATTGCAGGCAAATTAGGCTTCATATTCGAACAATTTAAAAGCAGATCAACTCAAAATTACGTCATTAATCCAAAATGGCCAATACATGCAGAATCTGTGGCATTTAAATTTATTAGGTAAAAATCAGTAAGGCTAACCATCAGGGATTTTCGTAAAAAATCGAAAAAAATTTATTATTGAATTTCCGGTTGAATATGATTACAGGTAATGAGAATACTATATTGAGCATGAAACTAACGGTAAATTATGTATGGAAAGCGCGGTTTATGGAATTTTCGTATTTTGAAACCCGTGGGTCGCATTTTGTAATCGAAACTTGATTGCAGGCAAATTAGGCTTCATATTCGAACAATTTAAAAGCAGATCAACTCAAAATTACGTCATTAATCCAAAATGGCCAATACATGCAGAATCTGTGGCATTTAAATTTATTAGGTAAAAATCAGTAAGGCTAACCATCAGGGATTTTCGTAAAAAATCGAAAAAAATTTATTATTGAATTTCCGGTTGAATATGATTACAGGTAATGAGAATACTATATTGAGCATGAAACTAACGGTAAATTATGTATGGAAAGCGCGGTTTATGGAATTTTCGTATTTTGAAACCCGTGGGTCGCATTTTGTAATCGAAACTTGATTGCAGGCAAATTAGGCTTCATATTCGAACAATTTAAAAGCAGATCAACTCAAAATTACGTCATTAATCCAAAATGGCCAATACATGCAGAATCTGTGGCATTTAAATTTATTAGGTAAAAATCAGTAAGGCTAACCATCAGGGATTTTCGTAAAAAATCGAAAAAAATTTATTATTGAATTTCCGGTTGAATATGATTACAGGTAATGAGAATACTATATTGAGCATGAAACTAACGGTAAATTATGTATGGAAAGCGCGGTTTATGGAATTTTCGTATTTTGAAACCCGTGGGTCGCATTTTGTAGTCGACACTTGATTGCAGGCGAATTAGGCTTCATATTCGAACAATTTAAAAGCAGATCAACTCAAAATTACGTCATTAATCCAAAATGGCCAATACATGCAGAATCTGTGGCATTTAAATTTATTAGGTAAAAATCAGTAAGGCTAACCATCAGGGATTTTCGTAAAAAATCGAAAAAAATTTATTATTGAATTTCCGGTTGAATATGATTACAGGTAATGAGAATACTATATTGAGCATGAAACTAACGGTAAATTATGTATGGAAAGCGCGGTTTATGGAATTTTCGTATTTTGAAACCCGTGGGTCGCATTTTGTAATCGACACTTGATTGCAGGCGAATTAGGCTTCATATTCGAACAATTTAAAAGCAGATCAACTCAAAATTACGTCATTAATCCAAAATGGCCAATACATGCAGAATCTGTGGCATTTAAATTTATTAGGTAAAAATCAGTAAGGCTAACCATCAGGGATTTTCGTAAAAAATCGAAAAAAAATTATTATTGAATTTCCGGTTGAATATGATTACAGGTAATGAGAATACTATATTGAGCATGAAACTAACGGTAAATTATGTATGGAAAGCGCGGTTTATGGAATTTTCGTATTTTGAAACCCGTGGGTCGCATTTTGTAATCGAAACTTGATTGCAGGCGAATTAGGCTTCATATTCGAACAATTTAAAAGCAGATCGACTCAAAATTACGTCATTAATTCAAAATGGCCAATACATGCAGAATCTATGGCATTTAAATTTATTATTGAATTTCCGGTTGAATATGATTACAGGTAATGAGAATACTATATTGAGCATGAAACTAACGGTAAATTATGTATGGAAAGCGCGGTTTATGGAATTTTCGTATTTTGAAACCCGTGGGTCGCATTTTGTAGTCGATACTTGATTGCAGGCGAATTAGGCTTCATATTCGAACAATTTAAAAGCAGATCAACTCAAAATTACGTCATTAATCCAAAATGGCCAATACATGCAGAATCTGTGGCATTTAAATTTATTAGGTAAAAATCAGTAAGGCTAACCATCAGGGATTTTCGTAAAAAATCGAAAAAAATTTATTATTGAATTTCCGGTTGAATATGATTACAGGTAATGAGAATACTATATTGAGCATGAAACTAACGGTAAATTATGTATGGAAAGCGCGGTTTATGGAATTTTCGTATTTTGAAACCCGTGGGTCGCATTTTGTAATCGAAACTTGATTGCAGGCGAATTAGGCTTCATATTCGAACAATTTAAAAGCAGATCAACTCAAAATTACGTCATTAATCCAAAATGGCCAATACATGCAGAATCTGTGGCATTTAAATTTATTAGGTAAAAATCAGTAAGGCTAACCATCAGGGATTTTCGTAAAAAATCAAAAAAAAATTATTATTGAATTTCCGGTTGAATATGATTACAGGTAATGAGAATACTATATTGAGCATGAAACTAACGGTAAATTATGTATGGAAAGCGCGGTTTATGGAATTTTCGTATTTTGAAACCCGTGGGTCGCATTTTGTAGTCGATACTTGATTGCAGGCGAATTAGGCTTCATATTCGAACAATTTAAAAGCAGATCAACTCAAAATTACGCCATTAATCCAAAATGGCCAATTCATGCAGAATCTGCGGCATTTAAATTTATTAGGTAAAAATCAGTAAGGCTAACCATCAGGGATTTTCGTAAAAAATCGAAAAAAATTATTATTGAATTTCCGGTTGAATATGATTACAGGTAATGAGAATACTATATTGAGCATGAAACTAACGGTAAATTATGTATGGAAAGCGCGGTTTATGGAATTTTCGTATTTTGAAACCCGTGGGTCGCATTTTGTAATCGAAACTTGATTGCAGGCGAATTAGGCTTCATATTCGAACAATTTAAAAGCAGATCAACTCAAAATTACGTCATTAATCCAAAATGGCCAATTCATGCAGAATCTGTGGCATTTAAATTTATTAGGTAAAAATCAGTAAGGCTAACCATCAGGGATTTTCGTAAAAAATCGAAAAAAATTTATAATTGAATTTCCGGTTGAATATGATTACAGGTAATGAGAATACTATATTGAGCATGAAACTAACGGTAAATTATGTATGGAAAGCGCGGTTTATGGAATTTTCGTATTTTGAAACCCGTGGGTCGCATTTTGTAATCGAAACTTGATTGCAGGCGAATTAGGCTTCATATTCGAACAATTTAAAAGCAGATCGACTCAAAATTACGTCATTAATCCAAAATGGCCAATACATGCAGAATCTGTGGCATTTAAATTTATTAGGTAAAAATCAGTAAGGCTAACCATCAGGGATTTTCGTAAAAAATCGAAAAAAATTATTATTGAATTTCCGGTTGAATATGATTACAGGTAATGAGAATACTATATTGAGCATGAAACTAACGGTAAATTATGTATGGAAAGCGCGGTTTATGGAATTTTCGTATTTTGAAACCCGTGGGTCGCATTTTGTAATCGAAACTTGATTGCAGGCGAATTAGGCTTCATATTCGAACAATTTAAAAGCAGATCAACTCAAAATTACGTCATTAATCCAAAATGGCCAATTCATGCAGAATCTGTGGCATTTAAATTTATTAGGTAAAAATCAGTAAGGCTAACCATCAGGGATTTTCGTAAAAAATCGAAAAAAATTTATTATTGAATTTCCGGTTGAATATGATTACAGGTAATGAGAATACTATATTGAGCATGAAACTAACGGTAAATTATGTATGGAAAGCGCGGTTTATGGAATTTTCGTATTTTGAAACCCGTGGGTCGCATTTTGTAATCGAAACTTGATTGCAGGCGAATTAGGCTTCATATTCGAACAATTTAAAAGCAGATCGACTCAAAATTACGTCATTAATCCAAAATGGCCAATACATGCAGAATCTGTGGCATTTAAATTTATTAGGTAAAAATCAGTAAGGCTAACCATCAGGGATTTTCGTAAAAAATCGAAAAAAATTATTATTGAATTTCCGGTTGAATATGATTACAGGTAATGAGAATACTATATTGAGCATGAAACTAACGGTAAATTATGTATGGAAAGCGCGGTTTATGGAATTTTCGTATTTTGAAACCCGTGGGTCGCATTTTGTAGTCGATACTTGATTGCAGGCGAATTAGGCTTCATATTCGAACAATTTAAAAGCAGATCAACTCAAAATTACGTCATTAATCCAAAATGGCCAATACATGCAGAATCTGTGGCATTTAAATTTATTAGGTAAAAATCAGTAAGGCTAACCATCAGGGATTTTCGTAAAAAATCGAAAAAAATTTATTATTGAATTTCCGGTTGAATATGATTACAGGTAATGAGAATACTATATTGAGCATGAAACTAACGGTAAATTATGTATGGAAAGCGCGGTTTATGGAATTTTCGTATTTTGAAACCCGTGGGTCGCATTTTGTAATCGAAACTTGATTGCAGGCGAATTAGGCTTCATATTCGAACAATTTAAAAGCAGATCAACTCAAAATTACGTCATTAATCCAAAATGGCCAATTCATGCAGAATCTGTGGCATTTAAATTTATTAGGTAAAAATCAGTAAGGCTAACCATTAGGGATTTTCGTAAAAAATCGAAAAAAATTTATTATTGAATTTCCGGTTGAATATGATTACAGGTAATGAGAATACTATATTGAGCATGAAACTAACGGTAAATTATGTATGGAAAGCGCGGTTTATGGAATTTTCGTATTTTGAAACCCGTGGGTCGCATTTTGTAGTCGATACTTGATTGCAGGCGAATTAGGCTTCATATTCGAACAATTTAAAAGCAGATCAACTCAAAATTACGTCATTAATCCAAAATGGCCAATTCATGCAGAATCTGTGGCATTTAAATTTATTAGGTAAAAATTAGTAAGGCTAACCATCAGGGATTTTCGTAAAAAATCGAAAAATATTGATTATTGAATTTCCGGTTGAATATGATTACAGGTAATGAGAATACTATATTGAGCATGAAACTAACGGTAAATTATGTATGGAAAGCGCGGTTTATGGAATTTTCGTATTTTGAAACCCGTGGGTCGCATTTTGTAGTCGATACTTGATTGCAGGCGAATTAGGCTTCATATTCGAACAATTTAAAAGCAGATCAACTCAAAATTACGTCATTAATCCAAAATGGCCAATACATGCAGAATCTGTGGCATTTAAATTTATTAGGTAAAAATCAGTAAGGCTAACCATCAGGGATTTTCGTAAAAAATCGAAAAAAATTTATTATTGAATTTCCGGTTGAATATGATTACAGGTAATGAGAATACTATATTGAGCATGAAACTAACGGTAAATTATGTATGTAAAGCGCGGTTTATGGAATTTTCGTATTTTGAAACCCGTGGGTCGCATTTTGTAATCGAAACTTGATTGCAGGCGAATTAGGCTTCATATTCGAACAATTTAAAAGCAGATCAACTCAAAATTACGTCATTAATCCAAAATGGCCAATTCATGCAGAATCTGTGGCATTTAAATTTATTAGGTAAAAATCAGTAAGGCTAACCATTAGGGATTTTCGTAAAAAATCGAAAAAAATTTATTATTGAATTTCCGGTTGAATATGATTACAGGTAATGAGAATACTATATTGAGCATGAAACTAACGGTAAATTATGTATGGAAAGCGCGGTTTATGGAATTTTCGTATTTTGAAACCCGTGGGTCGCATTTTGTAGTCGATACTTGATTGCAGGCGAATTAGGCTTCATATTCGAACAATTTAAAAGCAGATCAACTCAAAATTACGTCATTAATCCAAAATGGCCAATTCATGCAGAATCTGTGGCATTTAAATTTATTAGGTAAAAATTAGTAAGGCTAACCATCAGGGATTTTCGTAAAAAATCGAAAAAAATTTATTATTGAATTTCCGGTTGAATATGATTACAGGTAATGAGAATACTATATTGAGCATGAAACTAACGGTAAATTATGTATGGAAAGCGCGGTTTATGGAATTTTCGTATTTTGAAACCCGTGGGTCGCATTTTGTAATCGAAACTTGATTGCAGGCGAATTAGGCTTCATATTCGAACAATTTAAAAGCAGATCGACTCAAAATTACGTCATTAATCCAAAATGGCCAATACATGCAGAATCTGTGGCATTTAAATTTATTAGGTAAAAATCAGTAAGGCTAACCATCAGGGATTTTCGTAAAAAATCGAAAAAAAATTATTATTGAATTTCCGGTTGAATATGATTACAGGTAATGAGAATACTATATTGAGCATGAAACTAACGGTAAATTATGTATGGAAAGCGCGGTTTATGGAATTTTCGTATTTTGAAACCCGTGGGTCGCATTTTGTAATCGACACTTGATTGCAGGCGAATTAGGCTTCATATTCGAACAATTTAAAAGCAGATCAACTCAAAATTACGTCATTAATCCAAAATGGCCAATACATGCAGAATCTGTGGCATTTAAATTTATTAGGTAAAAATCAGTAAGGCTAACCATCAGGGATTTTCGTAAAAAATCGAAAAAAAATTATTATTGAATTTCCGGTTGAATATGATTACAGGTAATGAGAATACTATATTGAGCATGAAACTAACGGTAAATTATGTATGGAAAGCGCGGTTTATGGAATTTTCGTATTTTGAAACCCGTGGGTCGCATTTTGTAATCGAAACTTGATTGCAGGCGAATTAGGCTTCATATTCGAACAATTTAAAAGCAGATCGACTCAAAATTACGTCATTAATTCAAAATGGCCAATACATGCAGAATCTATGGCATTTAAATTTATTATTGAATTTCCGGTTGAATATGATTACAGGTAATGAGAATACTATATTGAGCATGAAACTAACGGTAAATTATGTATGGAAAGCGCGGTTTATGGAATTTTCGTATTTTGAAACCCGTGGGTCGCATTTTGTAGTCGATACTTGATTGCAGGCGAATTAGGCTTCATATTCGAACAATTTAAAAGCAGATCAACTCAAAATTACGTCATTAATCCAAAATGGCCAATACATGCAGAATCTGTGGCATTTAAATTTATTAGGTAAAAATCAGTAAGGCTAACCATCAGGGATTTTCGTAAAAAATCGAAAAAAATTTATTATTGAATTTCCGGTTGAATATGATTACAGGTAATGAGAATACTATATTGAGCATGAAACTAACGGTAAATTATGTATGGAAAGCGCGGTTTATGGAATTTTCGTATTTTGAAACCCGTGGGTCGCATTTTGTAATCGAAACTTGATTGCAGGCGAATTAGGCTTCATATTCGAACAATTTAAAAGCAGATCAACTCAAAATTACGTCATTAATCCAAAATGGCCAATACATGCAGAATCTGTGGCATTTAAATTTATTAGGTAAAAATCAGTAAGGCTAACCATCAGGGATTTTCGTAAAAAATCAAAAAAAAATTATTATTGAATTTCCGGTTGAATATGATTACAGGTAATGAGAATACTATATTGAGCATGAAACTAACGGTAAATTATGTATGGAAAGCGCGGTTTATGGAATTTTCGTATTTTGAAACCCGTGGGTCGCATTTTGTAGTCGATACTTGATTGCAGGCGAATTAGGCTTCATATTCGAACAATTTAAAAGCAGATCAACTCAAAATTACGCCATTAATCCAAAATGGCCAATTCATGCAGAATCTGCGGCATTTAAATTTATTAGGTAAAAATCAGTAAGGCTAACCATCAGGGATTTTCGTAAAAAATCGAAAAAAATTATTATTGAATTTCCGGTTGAATATGATTACAGGTAATGAGAATACTATATTGAGCATGAAACTAACGGTAAATTATGTATGGAAAGCGCGGTTTATGGAATTTTCGTATTTTGAAACCCGTGGGTCGCATTTTGTAATCGAAACTTGATTGCAGGCGAATTAGGCTTCATATTCGAACAATTTAAAAGCAGATCAACTCAAAATTACGTCATTAATCCAAAATGGCCAATTCATGCAGAATCTGTGGCATTTAAATTTATTAGGTAAAAATCAGTAAGGCTAACCATCAGGGATTTTCGTAAAAAATCGAAAAAAATTTATTATTGAATTTCCGGTTGAATATGATTACAGGTAATGAGAATACTATATTGAGCATGAAACTAACGGTAAATTATGTATGGAAAGCGCGGTTTATGGAATTTTCGTATTTTGAAACCCGTGGGTCGCATTTTGTAATCGAAACTTGATTGCAGGCGAATTAGGCTTCATATTCGAACAATTTAAAAGCAGATCGACTCAAAATTACGTCATTAATCCAAAATGGCCAATACATGCAGAATCTGTGGCATTTAAATTTATTAGGTAAAAATCAGTAAGGCTAACCATCAGGGATTTTCGTAAAAAATCGAAAAAAATTATTATTGAATTTCCGGTTGAATATGATTACAGGTAATGAGAATACTATATTGAGCATGAAACTAACGGTAAATTATGTATGGAAAGCGCGGTTTATGGAATTTTCGTATTTTGAAACCCGTGGGTCGCATTTTGTAATCGAAACTTGATTGCAGGCGAATTAGGCTTCATATTCGAACAATTTAAAAGCAGATCAACTCAAAATTACGTCATTAATCCAAAATGGCCAATTCATGCAGAATCTGTGGCATTTAAATTTATTAGGTAAAAATCAGTAAGGCTAACCATCAGGGATTTTCGTAAAAAATCGAAAAAAATTTATTATTGAATTTCCGGTTGAATATGATTACAGGTAATGAGAATACTATATTGAGCATGAAACTAACGGTAAATTATGTATGGAAAGCGCGGTTTATGGAATTTTCGTATTTTGAAACCCGTGGGTCGCATTTTGTAATCGAAACTTGATTGCAGGCGAATTAGGCTTCATATTCGAACAATTTAAAAGCAGATCGACTCAAAATTACGTCATTAATCCAAAATGGCCAATACATGCAGAATCTGTGGCATTTAAATTTATTAGGTAAAAATCAGTAAGGCTAACCATCAGGGATTTTCGTAAAAAATCGAAAAAAATTATTATTGAATTTCCGGTTGAATATGATTACAGGTAATGAGAATACTATATTGAGCATGAAACTAACGGTAAATTATGTATGGAAAGCGCGGTTTATGGAATTTTCGTATTTTGAAACCCGTGGGTCGCATTTTGTAATCGAAACTTGATTGCAGGCGAATTAGGCTTCATATTCGAACAATTTAAAAGCAGATCAACTCAAAATTACGTCATTAATCCAAAATGGCCAATTCATGCAGAATCTGTGGCATTTAAATTTATTAGGTAAAAATCAGTAAGGCCAACCATTAGGGATTTTCGTAAAAAATCGAAAAAAATTTATTATTGAATTTCCGGTTGAATATGATTACAGGTAATGAGAATACTATATTGAGCATGAAACTAACGGTAAATTATGTATGGAAAGCGCGGTTTATGGAATTTTCGTATTTTGAAACCCGTGGGTCGCATTTTGTAGTCGATACTTGATTGCAGGCGAATTAGGCTTCATATTCGAACAATTTAAAAGCAGATCAACTCAAAATTACGTCATTAATCCAAAATGGCCAATTCATGCAGAATCTGTGGCATTTAAATTTATTAGGTAAAAATTAGTAAGGCTAACCATCAGGGATTTTCGTAAAAAATCGAAAAATATTGATTATTGAATTTCCGGTTGAATATGATTACAGGTAATGAGAATACTATATTGAGCATGAAACTAACGGTAAATTATGTATGGAAAGCGCGGTTTATGGAATTTTCGTATTTTGAAACCCGTGGGTCGCATTTTGTAGTCGATACTTGATTGCAGGCGAATTAGGCTTCATATTCGAACAATTTAAAAGCAGATCAACTCAAAATTACGTCATTAATCCAAAATGGCCAATACATGCAGAATCTGTGGCATTTAAATTTATTAGGTAAAAATCAGTAAGGCTAACCATCAGGGATTTTCGTAAAAAATCGAAAAAAATTTATTATTGAATTTCCGGTTGAATATGATTACAGGTAATGAGAATACTATATTGAGCATGAAACTAACGGTAAATTATGTATGTAAAGCGCGGTTTATGGAATTTTCGTATTTTGAAACCCGTGGGTCGCATTTTGTAATCGAAACTTGATTGCAGGCGAATTAGGCTTCATATTCGAACAATTTAAAAGCAGATCAACTCAAAATTACGTCATTAATCCAAAATGGCCAATTCATGCAGAATCTGTGGCATTTAAATTTATTAGGTAAAAATCAGTAAGGCTAACCATTAGGGATTTTCGTAAAAAATCGAAAAAAATTTATTATTGAATTTCCGGTTGAATATGATTACAGGTAATGAGAATACTATATTGAGCATGAAACTAACGGTAAATTATGTATGGAAAGCGCGGTTTATGGAATTTTCGTATTTTGAAACCCGTGGGTCGCATTTTGTAGTCGATACTTGATTGCAGGCGAATTAGGCTTCATATTCGAACAATTTAAAAGCAGATCAACTCAAAATTACGTCATTAATCCAAAATGGCCAATTCATGCAGAATCTGTGGCATTTAAATTTATTAGGTAAAAATTAGTAAGGCTAACCATCAGGGATTTTCGTAAAAAATCGAAAAAAATTTATTATTGAATTTCCGGTTGAATATGATTACAGGTAATGAGAATACTATATTGAGCATGAAACTAACGGTAAATTATGTATGGAAAGCGCGGTTTATGGAATTTTCGTATTTTGAAACCCGTGGGTCGCATTTTGTAATCGAAACTTGATTGCAGGCGAATTAGGCTTCATATTCGAACAATTTAAAAGCAGATCGACTCAAAATTACGTCATTAATCCAAAATGGCCAATACATGCAGAATCTGTGGCATTTAAATTTATTAGGTAAAAATCAGTAAGGCTAACCATCAGGGATTTTCGTAAAAAATCGAAAAAAATTATTATTGAATTTCCGGTTGAATATGATTACAGGTAATGAGAATACTATATTGAGCATGAAACTAACGGTAAATTATGTATGGAAAGCGCGGTTTATGGAATTTTCGTATTTTGAAACCCGTGGGTCGCATTTTGTAATCGAAACTTGATTGCAGGCGAATTAGGCTTCATATTCGAACAATTTAAAAGCAGATCAACTCAAAATTACGTCATTAATCCAAAATGGCCAATTCATGCAGAATCTGTGGCATTTAAATTTATTAGGTAAAAATCAGTAAGGCTAACCATCAGGGATTTTCGTAAAAAATCGAAAAAAATTTATTATTGAATTTCCGGTTGAATATGATTACAGGTAATGAGAATACTATATTGAGCATGAAACTAACGGTAAATTATGTATGGAAAGCGCGGTTTATGGAATTTTCGTATTTTGAAACCCGTGGGTCGCATTTTGTAATCGAAACTTGATTGCAGGCGAATTAGGCTTCATATTCGAACAATTTAAAAGCAGATCAACTCAAAATTACGTCATTAATCCAAAATGGCCAATACATGCAGAATCTGTGGCATTTAAATTTATTAGGTAAAAATCAGTAAGGCTACCCATCAGGGATTTTCGTAAAAAATCGAAAAAAATTTATTATTGAATTTCCGGTTGAATATGATTACAGGTAATGAGAATACTATATTGAGCATGAAACTAACGGTAAATTATGTATGGAAAGCGCGGTTTATGGAATTTTCGTATTTTGAAACCCGTGGGTTGCATTTTGTAATCGAAACTTGATTGCAGGCAAATTAGGCTTCATATTCGAACAATTTAAAAGCAGATCAACTCAAAATTACGTCATTAATCCAAAATGGCCAATACATGCAGAATCTGTGGCATTTAAATTTATTAGGTAAAAATTAGTAAGGCTAACCATCAGGGATTTTCGTAAAAAATCGAAAAAAATTTATTATTGAATTTCCGGTTGAATATGATTACAGGTAATGAGAATACTATATTGAGCATGAAACTAACGGTAAATTATGTATGGAAAGCGCGGTTTATGGAATTTTCGTATTTTGAAACCCGTGGGTTGCATTTTGTAATCGAAACTTGATTGCAGGCAAATTAGGCTTCATATTCGAACAATTTAAAAGCAGATCAACTCAAAATTACGTCATTAATCCAAAATGGCCAATACATGCAGAATCTGTGGCATTTAAATTTATTAGGTAAAAATTAGTAAGGCTAACCATCAGGGATTTTCGTAAAAAATCGAAAAATATTGATTATTGAATTTCCGGTTGAATATGATTACAGGTAATGAGAATACTATATTGAGCATGAAACTAACGGTAAATTATGTATGGAAAGCGCGGTTTATGGAATTTTCGTATTTTGAAACCCGTGGGTCGCATTTTGTAGTCGATACTTGATTGCAGGCGAATTAGGCTTCATATTCGAACAATTTAAAAGCAGATCAACTCAAAATTACGTCATTAATCCAAAATGGCCAATTCATGCAGAATCTGTGGCATTTAAATTTATTAGGTAAAAATTAGTAAGGCTAACCATCAGGGATTTTCGTAAAAAATCGAAAAATATTGATTATTGAATTTCCGGTTGAATATGATTACAGGTAATGAGAATACTATATTGAGCATGAAACTAACGGTAAATTATGTATGGAAAGCGCGGTTTATGGAATTTTCGTATTTTGAAACCCGTGGGTCGCATTTTGTAGTCGATACTTGATTGCAGGCGAATTAGGCTTCATATTCGAACAATTTAAAAGCAGATCAACTCAAAATTACGTCATTAATCCAAAATGGCCAATACATGCAGAATCTGTGGCATTTAAATTTATTAGGTAAAAATCAGTAAGGCTAACCATCAGGGATTTTTAAAAAATCGAAAAAAATTTATTATTGAATTTCCGGTTGAATATGATTACAGGTAATGAGAATACTATATTGAGCATGAAACTAACGGTAAATTATGTATGGAAAGCGCGGTTTATGGAATTTTCGTATTTTGAAACCCGTGGGTTGCATTTTGTAATCGAAACTTGATTGCAGGCAAATTAGGCTTCATATTCGAACAATTTAAAAGCAGATCAACTCAAAATTACGTCATTAATCCAAAATGGCCAATACATGCAGAATCTGTGGCATTTAAATTTATTAGGTAAAAATTAGTAAGGCTAACCATCAGGGATTTTCGTAAAAAATCGAAAAATATTGATTATTGAATTTCCGGTTGAATATGATTACAGGTAATGAGAATACTATATTGAGCATGAAACTAACGGTAAATTATGTATGGAAAGCGCGGTTTATGGAATTTTCGTATTTTGAAACCCGTGGGTTGCATTTTGTAATCGAAACTTGATTGCAGGCAAATTAGGCTTCATATTCGAACAATTTAAAAGCAGATCAACTCAAAATTACGTCATTAATCCAAAATGGCCAATACATGCAGAATCTGTGGCATTTAAATTTATTAGGTAAAAATCAGTAAGGCTAACCATCAGGGATTTTCGTAAAAAATCGAAAAAAATTTATTATTGAATTTCCGGTTGAATATGATTACAGGTAATGAGAATACTATATTGAGCATGAAACTAACGGTAAATTATGTATGGAAAGCGCGGTTTATGGAATTTTCGTATTTTGAAACCCGTGGGTTGCATTTTGTAATCGAAACTTGATTGCAGGCAAATTAGGCTTCATATTCGAACAATTTAAAAGCAGATCAACTCAAAATTACGTCATTAATCCAAAATGGCCAATACATGCAGAATCTGTGGCATTTAAATTTATTAGGTAAAAATTAGTAAGGCTAACCATCAGGGATTTTCGTAAAAAATCGAAAAATATTGATTATTGAATTTCCGGTTGAATATGATTACAGGTAATGAGAATACTATATTGAGCATGAAACTAACGGTAAATTATGTATGGAAAGCGCGGTTTATGGAATTTTCGTATTTTGAAACCCGTGGGTCGCATTTTGTAGTCGATACTTGATTGCAGGCGAATTAGGCTTCATATTCGAACAATTTAAAAGCAGATCAACTCAAAATTACGTCATTAATCCAAAATGGCCAATTCATGCAGAATCTGTGGCATTTAAATTTATTATTTCATCAGGGATTTTCGTAAAAAATCGAAAAAAATTTATTATTGAATTTCCGGTTGAATATGATTACAGGTAATGAGAATACTATATTGAGCATGAAACTAACGGTAAATTATGTATGGAAAGCGCGGTTTATGGAATTTTCGTATTTTGAAACTCGTGGGTCGCATTTTGTAATCGAACCTCGATTGCAGGCGAATTAGGCTTCATATTCGAACAATTTAAAAGCAGATCAACTCAAAATTACGTCATTAATCCAAAATGGCCAATACATGCAGAATCTGTAACATTTAAATTTATTCGGTAAAAATCAGTAAGGCTAACCATCAGGGATTTTCGTAAAAAATCGAAAAATATTGATTATTGAATTTCCGGTTGAATATGATTACAGGTAATGAGAATACTATATTGAGCATGAAACTAACGGTAAATTATGTATGGAAAGCGCGGTTTATGGAATTTTCGTATTTTGAAACCCGTGGGTTGCATTTTGTAATCGAAACTTGATTGCAGGCAAATTAGGCTTCATATTCGAACAATTTAAAAGCAGATCAACTCAAAATTACGTCATTAATCCAAAATGGCCAATACATGCAGAATCTGTGGCATTTAAATTTATTAGGTAAAAATTAGTAAGGCTAACCATCAGGGATTTTCGTAAAAAATCGAAAAATATTGATTATTGAATTTCCGGTTGAATATGATTACAGGTAATGAGAATACTATATTGAGCATGAAACTAACGGTAAATTATGTATGGAAAGCGCGGTTTATGGAATTTTCGTATTTTGAAACCCGTGGGTTGCATTTTGTAATCGAAACTTGATTGCAGGCAAATTAGGCTTCATATTCGAACAATTTAAAAGCAGATCAACTCAAAATTACGTCATTAATCCAAAATGGCCAATACATGCAGAATCTGTGGCATTTAAATTTATTAGGTAAAAATCAGTAAGGCTAACCATCAGGGATTTTCGTAAAAAATCGAAAAAAATTTATTATTGAATTTCCGGTTGAATATGATTACAGGTAATGAGAATACTATATTGAGCATGAAACTAACGGTAAATTATGTATGGAAAGCGCGGTTTATGGAATTTTCGTATTTTGAAACCCGTGGGTCGCATTTTGTAATCGAAACTTGATTGCAGGCGAATTAGGCTTCATATTGGAACAATTTAAAAGCAGATCGACTCAAAATTACGTCATTAATCCAAAATGGCCAATACATGCAGAATCTATGGCATTTAAATTTATTAGGTAAAAATCAGTAAGGCTTACCATCAGGGATTTTCGTAAAAAATCGAAAAAAAATTATTATTGAATTTCCGGTTGAATATGATTACAGGTAATGAGAATACTATATTGAGCATGAAACTAACGGTAAATTATGTATGGAAAGCGCGGTTTATGGAATTTTCGTATTTTGAAACCCGTGGGTCGCATTTTGTAATCGAAACTTGATTGCAGGCGAATTAGGCTTCATATTCGAACAATTTAAAAGCAGATCGACTCAAAATTACGTCATTAATCCAAAATGGCCAATACATGCAGAATCTGTGGCATTTAAATTTATTAGGTAAAAATCAGTAAGGCTAACCATCAGGGATTTTCGTAAAAAATCGAAAAAAAATTATTATTGAATTTCCGGTTGAATATGATTACAGGTAATGAGAATACTATATTGAGCATGAAACTAACGGTAAATTATGTATGGAAAGCGCGGTTTATGGAATTTTCGTATTTTGAAACCCGTGGGTCGCATTTTGTAATCGAAACTTGATTGCAGGCGAATTAGGCTTCATATTCGAACAATTTAAAAGCAGATCGACTCAAAATTACGTCATTAATCCAAAATGGCCAATACATGCAGAATCTATGGCATTTAAATTTATTAGGTAAAAATCAGTAAGGCTAACCATCAGGGATTTTCGTAAAAAATCGAAAAAAAATTATTATTGAATTTCCGGTTGAATATGATTACAGGTAATGAGAATACTATATTGAGCATGAAACTAACGGTAAATTATGTATGGAAAGCGCGGTTTATGGAATTTTCGTATTTTGAAACCCGTGGGTTGCATTTTGTAATCGAAACTTGATTGCAGGCGAATTAGGCTTCATATTCGAACAATTTAAAAGCAGATCAACTCAAAATTACGTCATTAATCCAAAATGGCCAATACATGCAGAATCTGTTGCATTTAAATTTATTAGGTAAAAATTAGTAAGGCTAACCATCAGGGATTTTCGTAAAAAATCGAAAAATATTGATTATTGAATTTCCGGTTGAATATGATTACAGGTAATGAGAATACTATATTGAGCATGAAACTAACGGTAAATTATGTATGGAAAGCGCGGTTTATGGAATTTTCGTATTTTGAAACCCGTGGGTCGCATTTTGTAATCGAAACTTGATTGCAGGCGAATTAGGCTTCATATTCGAACAATTTAAAAGCAGATCGACTCAAAATTACGTCATTAATCCAAAATGGCCAATACATGCAGAATCTGTGGCATTTAAATTTATTAGGTAAAAATCAGTAAGGCTAACCATCAGGGATTTTCGTAAAAAATCGAAAAAAATTTATTATTGAATTTCCGGTTGAATATGATTACAGGTAATGAGAATACTATATTGAGCATGAAACTAACGGTAAATTATGTATGGAAAGCGCGGTTTATGGAATTTTCGTATTTTGAAACCCGTGGGTTGCATTTTGTAATCGAAACTTGATTGCAGGCAAATTAGGCTTCATATTCGAACAATTTAAAAGCAGATCGACTCAAAATTACGTCATTAATCCAAAATGGCCAATACATGCAGAATCTATGGCATTTAAATTTATTAGGTAAAAATCAGTAAGGCTAACCATCAGGGATTTTCGTAAAAAATCGAAAAAAAATTATTATTGAATTTCCGGTTGAATATGATTACAGGTAATGAGAATACTATATTGAGCATGAAACTAACGGTAAATTATGTATGGAAAGCGCGGTTTATGGAATTTTCGTATTTTGAAACCCGTGGGTCGCATTTTGTAATCGAAACTTGATTGCAGGCGAATTAGGCTTCATATTCGAACAATTTAAAAGCAGATCGACTCAAAATTACGTCATTAATCCAAAATGGCCAATACATGCAGAATCTGTGGCATTTAAATTTATTAGGTAAAAATCAGTAAGGCTAACCATCAGGGATTTTCGTAAAAAATCGAAAAAAAATTATTATTGAATTTCCGGTTGAATATGATTACAGGTAATGAGAATACTATATTGAGCATGAAACTAACGGTAAATTATGTATGGAAAGCGCGGTTTATGGAATTTTCGTATTTTGAAACCCGTCGGTCCCATTTTGTAATCGAAACTTGATTGCAGGCGAATTAGGCTTCATATTCGAACAATTTAAAAGCAGATCAACTCAAAATTACGCCATTAATCCAAAATGGCCAATTCATGCAGAATCTGTGGCATTTAAATTTATTAGGTAAAAATCAGTAAGGCTAACCATCAGGGATTTTCGTAAAAAATCGAAAAAAAATTATTATTGAATTTCCGGTTGAATATGATTACAGGTAATGAGAATACTATATTGAGCATGAAACTAACGGTAAATTATGTATGGAAAGCGCGGTTTATGGAATTTTCGTATTTTGAAACCCGTGGGTCGCATTTTGTAATCGAAACTTGATTGCAGGCGAATTAGGCTTCATATTCGAACAATTTAAAAGCAGATCGACTCAAAATTACGTCATTAATCCAAAATGGCCAATACATGCAGAATCTATGGCATTTAAATTTATTAGGTAAAAATCAGTAAGGCTTACCATCAGGGATTTTCGTAAAAAATCGAAAAAAAATTATTATTGAATTTCCGGTTGAATATGATTACAGATAATGAGAATACTATATTGAGCATGAAACTAACGGTAAATTATGTATGGAAAGCGCGGTTTATGGAATTTTCGTATTTTGAAACCCGTGGGTCGCATTTTGTAATCGAAACTTGATTGCAGGCGAATTAGGCTTCATATTCGAACAATTTAAAAGCAGATCGACTCAAAATTACGTCATTAATCCAAAATGGCCAATACATGCAGAATCTATGGCATTTAAATTTATTAGGTAAAAATCAGTAAGGCTTACCATCAGGGATTTTCGTAAAAAATCGAAAAAAAATTATTATTGAATTTCCGGTTGAATATGATTACAGGTAATGAGAATACTATATTGAGCATGAAACTAACGGTAAATTATGTATGGAAAGCGCGGTTTATGGAATTTTCGTATTTTGAAACCCGTCGGTCCCATTTTGTAATCGAAACTTGATTGCAGGCGAATTAGGCTTCATATTCGAACAATTTAAAAGCAGATCGACTCAAAATTACGTCATTAATCCAAAATGGCCAATACATGCAGAATCTATGGCATTTAAATTTATTAGGTAAAAATCAGTAAGGCTAACCATCAGGGATTTTCGTAAAAAATCGAAAAAAAATTATTATTGAATTTCCGGTTGAATATGATTACAGGTAATGAGAATACTATATTGAGCATGAAACTAACGGTAAATTATGTATGGAAAGCGCGGTTTATGGAATTTTCGTATTTTGAAACCCGTGGGTTGCATTTTGTAATCGAAACTTGATTGTAGGCGAATTAGGCTTCATATTCGTACTACATGCAGAATCTGTGACATTTAAATTTATTCGCTAAAAATCAGTAAGGCTAACCTTCAGGGATTTTACCTTACCACCGTATTTGGAAATAGTTCACATTTTGTAATCGAACTAATTATAAAAATAGGAGGGCTGCTGTTAGGGAAAATCAATGATTAGATATATATCAAGGAAAATTTTAATCACAATTTTTGAATTATTAGGTTTTCTATGATGGATTGGTATATTTTAAATTTAGCCGCATTTTAATTGTATCTAAACAGGTCCACGGTATTTGATAATCTATGATTAAAGTTTTCAGAGTATTGGAAGGCATTTAACATTAAATTCCAGCAACATTATTTTACTTAAATTCAATAAATTTATGAAATAACTTACGTCGGTGTAATTTTGGTATTTGGCGCTAGTACAGTTAGTACCGACACTAACATGTCTATATCGTATTGGAAACTGAAAAACGCCCTTAAACACAAAAAAGCACATAGACAAATTTTCCATACATTTTCAAATCAATAACAGTGACACAAATAATTTAATTTTATAGTTGGGCTACTCGAATGTAGATGTCACGATACTACATAATTAAGCAGAGACACACACTATTTAGTTGATATTCGGTACACAAGCAATAAACACAATTTTGTTTTATTTTTTTGTTCATTTTTAATTTTTCAATTAATTAATTTTACATACAAATTTTTTTATTTTATTTAAATTAAATTAATTTTTATATATATATATATTTTTTATTATTAATAATATATAATTTATTTTTTCATCTGTAATTTTGTTGTTTTTAAACGATTTGATGTTGCTTTTGTTTGAGATGTTATTTTATCTGTATTTTTTATATTTTTTAATGAAAAAGGATGGAATTTTAATTAATTTCTTTTTATATATATATATATATTTTTACTTTGTAATTTAATTTTAAAAATAAAAATTAAAAAAAATTGAATTATTATTTTATTTATTTATTTATATATATTTATTTTTTGTTTTGTTAATTTTTATCTAAATTTCTATCTAAAATTTTTACTCTTAAATTTAAAATTATTAATTTTTTTGTTGTTTTTTAATATTTTGAAAAAAATTATTAATGTTAATATTTTTTGTGTGTTTTATGTTTTTCATTCTTTTTAAATTAATTTTAATTTTTTAATAATATATTAAATAATTAACAGGATATTCATATAATTTTTTATATTTAAATTTAATATGTACAATAAATATATAATATATTTTAATTATAATAATAATAATGTTTATGTTATAATTGTTTTTGTTTTTAATTTCAAATAAAACTTAAAATAATAAAATTAAAATGTATATAAGAAATATTTGGCAAATTTGATTATCAAAATTTATTTTTTATTTTGTATTTTTTTTTTTAATTTTTTGATTGTTTTTTTTTTAAAATAAAATAAAAATAATTAATACATTTTTATATATTTTATTTATTACCATCAACAAATAAAATAATACGTTTTTTATTTATTTATTTATTTTAATTTTGCATCAGTCACTTTTTTGGCATAATAAATTTATATTTATTTTTTAAATTAAGGGTGAAATATTTTTAACACCTAAAAAATAAAATAAAATAAAAATTTTTATTGAAAATAATTTTGTTTATTTATTTATGTTTATTCAATTATTAAAAAAATTAAATTATAGTCGAACATTTTATTTTATACGCGTTTTATGGTTAAATAATAAATATTTTCAATTAATTCGATATTTCATATTTTGCTGATAGACTTTTGATGAGGTGAGATCATTACAATTTTGTTTTATTGTCATCACACTAACTTTTTATAAATTGTTTTTTTTTTGTTTTAAATATTTTTAACGTTAAAATAAAATGGCCCACTATAATTTTATGTAATTTAAAATGTTTAGTCTTTAATTTAATTTTAACAAATTTTATTTAGATAATTCTTTAATTTAATCAGGGATTTTAAATTTATTTAAGGCACTTCGATTTTTTTTTCAATTAATAAATTTAAATTTGGCAATTTTTTATATTTTTGTCGATGATTGGATTGTTAATTTTTAATTATATAATTAAGAAAAAGTAATTTAAAATTAGGGCAAGATTAAATAATATTAATTAATTAAGAATAATATAAAATATTCACGTTCTTTGGTTTGCTTAAAAATTAAATAAAAATTAAAATTAAACAAAAAAATTAATTACGATAAACGAAACAAATTGGGAAGACATTTTACGATACACACACGAAACAAAATGGAGGACTATTTAATTTTTAAAAATTTTATTATTTTGTTCTATACAAAAATCCCTGAATAATAATAATAATAATAATAATCATAATAATTATAATAATTAGTTATAATTAATAAAAAAAAATTTATTTAATTTTTAATATTTAATTTTAATTTTTACAGTAATTTTAATAAATTCATCATTAATTTATTATTATTTTTTTGATAATTATAATTTTTAGATTTCTAATTAAAATAACACAATATGGGCGTCGACATACGCGAAAGATAAAAAATAAAATGGTGGATCACTGGTTAAATTATAATTATGCGCCATATTGATTTCAGTGTAATTAAACTTAATTTAATATCTATTTACAATTTTACATAATATTTTATTAATTAAAAGTAAAAATTGATTAATTTTATAATAATATTTAATTTAAAAAATTTTATTTTTTCGAAGTATATTCATTGTTCGATTGTTTTGATAATTTATATAATTTTAATTAATTTTATTAATTAAAATTTTTTTTTATTTGTATTTTTTGGTCTTAAAAAATAGATATATATATTTTTTAAATTTAATTAATAATTTATACATTTATAACATCAAATTGTATTTTTTTTTGTTTTGTTGAGTATGCTGAAGATTGGGCTTGGGGCAAGGAAGGACAAGGAATTATTAGGCGTAGTACGTTTCAATTTATTTTATATTATGGATAGTTTATTTAATTAATTAATAATTATAATGTAGAGAGAATTTTTAATGTTTTTTTTATTATTATTTAATTAATTAAATAATAATCATATAATTCTATACTAAATGACCATCCGCGTCTGTGTAGTGACCCATTGATGTATTGAATGAACTAAGATTTGTTGTTGTCGGATCGTAGCCGCCTACTATTAAATTATTACCTAGACCTGTTGGTATCACGTTTTGTACATTTAATATTTGTAAATTATTTAAATTATTTGCATTATTTTGCCTCAGTTTTGATGGATCTTTTAGAATACCCTGTGGCTGTTTCGGTGTCGATGATTGTAATTGTGATGACATTTGTGATATTGTACTATTATTATTACTTAATTGAGGTTGCTGCTGTTGCGATGATGCGGTCGACGATGGTGAAATGCCAAGTAGACCGCCACCATTAATTTGTTGATGATTATTATGTGTGGTGTGATGCGTTACATCCGGTGGTGGAACGAGCCGTGTGCCACGTCTCAATGTGCCACCGCCACCAATACCAACAATTGGACCATTTTGTTGTTGTTGCTGGTTAACAGGCAAACCAGTTTGTAAATTATGTGTTTGTAAAGGCAATGGCGGTGGTGTTGAAAATTCTATTGGTGGATAATCCATTGGCGGATATGATAAGTAACGATCACTGTTCATATTGTAATATGAACCATCTAGTGGGGGCGCTGGGGATGGTGCTGGAATATAACCCAGTTTACCGATCATTTGGTCATCTCGCGCACGTTGATCATGATTTGCTGTTATATGACGCGGATGTGGCAGAGTTCGCGTATGAACTAAAATACAAAAAATAAAATTAGTTTTGAAGCCAAATTTAATGTTTTGCAATTCTAACATCTAACACAAATTTAGAGGAGTTTTAGAAAAATAATTTCTGTTTGTTGTGTCATGTAATAAATTGTAAAAATATAAAAAAAAATTAAAATCACACAAACAAATTATATTAAGCAGAAATATAAAGCTTAAAAGGAGAGTGAGAGACATTTTAAAAATCTTGATCACTAAAACACCTCTCACTCTCTACGAGAGACACATAAAGCAAAACACCAACAAACATTTATATTTTTTGTATAGAGTTAGTATTCAAACCTGGATGATTTAGATTTATATTGTTAGGATAATGTGACGGCAACATACCATCCTTTTGATATCTAGGCGGTGGAATATCCGAATTTTCTACTAAATACGTTGACGCAGCTTTCTTCCGAGTCTCATCCTGTAACGAAATTCAAAGAAAAATTTATTAATATTTTGAAGTTGCACAAAATTAGAAGAAACGAAAGAATTTTAGGTCGAAATATTATTTGCCCCGGTCCCTGAATAGCAGTTATGACTACAACATTAATAGCTATGGTTATTTAAAAAACATTGCAGTACCGGTAAAATGTTTTCTAGATTATTAGGAACTTGCAGTTGGATCCTCGCCACAGTCAGTCGAATTGCCGACATCAAGAGATGTAAGAGAAATATAATTGAGCAAATTGCAATCCCTCATAGCTCCACAGAAGGTTAGTGATACAGTGTACAAAGACTTAACTAAACGTTGAACTGACCAGTTTGCTCCTACATTTAAATTTTTCAAACCAAAGCAAACTCCTCAGGAGACAGCACTCCTATCAATGAGTGCAAATTTCCAGTTAGAAGTGTGAACCGCCAGAGACATGATCGAACCGTATGCGATATTCTAGATTGGACCTTGCAACAACCGTTACTGGCTGACAAGAAATTAACTTTGGAAAAAGAATTCGATAGGGCTATAGTTGGCGACTAATTAACAGGGTCAAGTAAAATTTGGTTTTAGCAATCGCCTAAACTAGCCAACCAATCGTTCAATGCCACCATGCGATGACACAACTCACGAGAGTTAATCATTGGGAATGGCACTGTCAGCTGAGCCTATCTATACTATTTGCATGAACGTTGCGTGGAAAACCATCTCTTTGTATAAATTACGTAGCAGGAACAAACCAGAGTCTAACGAAAAGAAGAACCAGGCAAACTCAGTAAAACTGGTTTCCGTATTGAGCGATGCTAAGACATCGGAATCTGATTTGAGTTATTTATCTGGAATTCGGCAGTCCAGTAAAAGGTTTTGATGAAAATAATGATTGGCACCGTTTAGTCATCGTTTCGTCAGGATAGGCCACTCGTCTTCGTCGTTTGGTCACTTTTGCTTCGACGGTGCATTTTGAAAATCAATTTTTCTGTTTGGCCATAGTTTCAAACGAATTTTCGTTACAAATCATTAGGTACGGATGAACGAACGAAAAAAACTCATATTTTTATTTATGAATGAAAATTTTCAAATTAGAAAACAACCCTAATAAACGGTTTTGCTATTTATACCTGCTTTTTGGTAACGACATCTATTGGACATGATAGTAAGTTTAGTTTGATCAAATATTAACTGACTTATGGAACGTTCTTTGTTAAATTCGTTTGACGGAGCTCTGAATTGGCCCAATGTAGGCTTAAGCATCCTCAGGACTACTGATAGAGAGGTAGTTCAAACAAATAGCTTGTGGCGACACCACAAAATGATGTGAAATTAATAAATCAAAATTTATTACAGCGAAGGGTTAAGGTACGAACATTGCCATCTATCGGCATTTGTTCTTGGCAAAAATAAGAACAACAACTTTTTGGCTACCGACCAAATGGCACAGTGGTTAAAGCTTTGGCGTTTGGATCGGGAGGTACCGGGTTCGAATCCCGATAGGGGCAGGATGCAAAAGGAAATTTTCATCAACAGATTGTAATCTGTGATTTAAAGGAACACAACTACGACCCCCTATCGGCGTGCAAAACTCATGGGCCGACCCATCTTCCTTGTCCAGTACTATAGGCTGGCATGGAGGTATGCAATGCGCAGATGGTAACTTAAATCGGTCCTATAGCCGTACGTCTTCGATTTGGCAGGGATGCGTAAAGTAAGACGGAAAAATGAACCGCGAAAGAGCAGGGAGTGCTTCGGCCCCAGAAAAAGATTGCATGGGTTAAAAAAAAAACTTTTTGGCTACGAAGAAGAACGAGTTACACATTGTTAGTGGATAGACGCTATTACGTCATCGCAATAAAAAAAATAAAAATAATTAATTAAAAAAGTGAGCTGTATTTTCATTTTAATAACCACCAGCCTACAACCGGTGACCTATACGACGCGAATAAATACGTAAAAATTAGTGCGGTTTGTTGTTAAAAGTGTTCGATAAAATCCATTTTTAAGGTTAAGCATATTTTTTGTCGTGTTCTTGTGTATTTTTGCGACATAAAAAATTACAATGACAAGCGAAAACAATAAAAGTAACGTGATACATCGAGTGTCGGTGTAATTGCCACCGTTCTAGTATTTTATCACAAGTAAACGCGGCTGTTCTCAATCCACCGACAGAACAAAAATTCGACAATCTTAAAAAAGCATTGGTGGAACGCTACGCAGTTTCCGACCATAGGAAATTCAAAACGTTGCTCGAAGATATACAGCTGGGTGATAAAAAAAACGTCTTCTCTTCTTAACGAGATGCGGGCACTAGGTGGTTACAACGGTTGCCATCACAAATTAGGATGATCGTGTCAACCAGCAATGACCAAGTCGACGACATAGCTAAAATGGCGGATAAGTTAATCGAGCTATGCGATGCGTCTCACATCAACGTGACATAAACTAAGCAAAACTCATCGTGTGCAAGCGGTTCAAATTCGGCGGCAGACGTTACGTCGCTTGAAAATCAGATTCAAAGCATAACTAAACTGATCAGTAAAATCAAATTTCAGAGTCGATCGCGATCCTCATCAAGAGTACGACGGGAAAATAGTAAACCACCTTCCACTAATGCATCAACATACGAGAATTGTTGGTATCATAATAGATTCGGCACCTCAGCCACGAAGTGTCGCCAGCCGTGTAGTTTCAACGCATCAAACAACTGAAAACACAATCACTTGGGGAGGCAGAAGTGATTGAAAAAATTCAAATAAATCGATTATACGTTTCCGATCGTTCGACAAACATAAAATTTTTATCGATACCATTCATCGGTGTAGATTTCATCAAGCATTACAACCTACTAGTTGACATGGGCAATAACAAATTAATAGATATGGTAACGAAATTATCTATAAAAGGCCTCACTTCAATGGAGGAAACAAGTGGTATCAGGACATACAACGTGAATGATCCTATCGCTGATATTATTCAACAATATCAAGACATAACACTACCTCACGACAATCGAAAGCTAATGAAGGGAAATATATCCCATCACATCGTCACGAAAGGCCCACCAGTATTTTCCCGACCGAGAAGATTCCCACGACATAAGCTCTATAAGGCGAAGGCCGAGTTCGAGTTCTTGATGAAACAAGGCTTATGTAGGCCGTCAAACAGTAACTGGGCCTCGCCACTTCATATGGTCCCGAAGCCCAACGGAGATTGGCGCCCTTGCAGCCACTACCGTCAACTCAATGCGATTACGGTGCCCGACAAGAGTAAAGAGCATTCCATCAAGTCCCGGTCGAACCAGCCGACATATCCAAGACGGCAATAATAACACCCTTTGGGTTGTTTGAGTTTATGTTTATGCCATTTGGTCTACGAAATGCCGCGCAAACACAACATCGTTTAATGAACGAAGTACTGTATGGATTAAATTTCGTGTTTCCATACATTGACGACATCGCAATCGCGTCAACATCTGTGGACGAACACCAACAAGACCTACAGAGTGTATTTCAACGATTTCGGGGATACCAGCTGAGCGGCAACATTGCGAAATGTAATTTCTTCAAAACAGAATTGAAATTTTTAGGACACCTCATCACAGCAACGGAAATCGAACCATTGCCGAAAAAGGTTGAAGTTATACGATAGTACGAACAACCAAAAACAGCTCGGAAGATTAAACGATTTCTGGCAATGATTAATTTCTATCGGAGATTTATCCCACTTGCGGTAGACAATCAAATGGTTCTCCAAAAATTGCAGTGCACCATTCCAATGTTGTAAGACGATTTAGCAAATGCTACCTTCTTAGTATATCCAGCAAAAGATGCTGAAATTCAGCAATTCGTGGACGCTTCAGATGTGGCCATAGGAGCTGTATTTCACCACCACCACTTCTCAGCAACGAAACAACACTATAGCATATACGATCGAGAGCTAGAAGCAATGTATCGAGCAGTAGTTCATTTTCGACCATGCTGTAAGGTCAACAATTTTGCATCTATACGGATCACAAGCCATTGTCATTTGCATTTTCAAAAAAAAGCGACAAATCACCTCCACGACAAGTTCGATATTTAGACTATATCAGTCAATTTTCTACAGACATACCGCATATTACTGGATCAGATAACAACGTTGCAGATTTTTTGATCAAGAATTAATGCAATAGCAAAAAACGAAATAGATTTCGAATGTATTGCCAAATCGCAAAATGTCGATATTGAATTAAAGTCTATCATCGACGGTACAGCAACTGGGGTGATATTGTCCCTTAATCCCCAATCGCAATACCATCTTTGCATATTTATTGTGATACGTCGAATAATCGTATACGACCATTCATCACGTCAGAACGTAGACGTCAAATAGTTAGTAAATTACATAATTTGACGCATCCAGGTGTTCGAGGAACTACGAAGCTGATTGCGGAACGATTCGTTTGGCCATCTACGCGAGGCTTGATTGTAAACAATTCGTGCAAACGTCTCTACAGTGCCAACGAACGAAAGTGCACGGACACAATAAACAACAGGTTTCATCGTATGTCATGCCGACCGAACGTTTTCAACACTTAAACATCGATTTAATAGGCTCATTACCTTCATCGGAAGATAATCGCTATTGTTTAACAATAATAGACAGATTCCCGCGATGGGCTACTTCGATCCCGATCCTGACATTTCAGCTGAAACCATAGCCATCAATTTGATATCTGGATGGATACAGAATTTTGGGGTACCCGCGAGAATATCAAGTGACCTCGGTAGACAATTTGAATCCCAAATTTCAGCATCTAAAAACGACACCGTATCATCCACAGGCAAATGGGTTAATAGAGAGATGGCATAGAACACTTAAATCCGCAATTAAATGTCAACAGACTTACGATTGGGTGAAACTTTTGCCAACGATTTTATTGGGCCTGCGAGTTACATTCAAGAAAGATATTAATGCTTCGCCTGCCGAGCTCGTATTTGGAACAACGCTAAAGATACCAGGAGAGTTATTCACTCCCAGCAAAGAAAAAGTTAACGAAACCGAATTCATAAAGGAGTTTCGTCGTCATATGAATCAAATACGAAGATAGAACGAGATAGAACGATGCGATAAATATTTCGTTCTCAAAATCAACGGGAAATCATCACAGGTTGAAGGCTGCATTTACAAATATCAACGAGCATGATCAATCACCTGCAGTAATAACGTACACGGAAGGAAAGTTGCAATCAGCCGTTCCGGTAACAACCGAGCCAACCATCACACAACCACCGACTTCGAGATTTGGCTGATTGGGGAGAAAGGTGACCATTCCCACACGTTTTCTCTAGAGGCGGAGTGATGTGGCGACATCACAAAACCATGTGAAATTAATAAATCAAAATTAATTACAGCGAAGGGATAAGGTACGAACATTGCCATCAATCGGCATTTGTTCTTGGCAAAAATAAGAACAATAACTTTTTGGCTCCGAAGAAGAATGAGTTTCACATTGATAGTGGATAGACGCTATTACGCCATCGCATTTTCATTTTAATAACCACCAGCCTACAAGGTAAACAAAATATTGATGAGTACAGTAGTTTAGACACATATCGCATTAGGAACATCATTTGCAGCAATGTGATAGAGCGGCATCATGGCGCTGATAAATATGGATGATGCTATGACAGAGATTACGTATATGCTAGTGACATATAGTTAACTCTACAATCTTAAGCAACGATCTGAGTGGGTGCTGTGGAAGTCGAGTTTTCCGAAAATATTGGTACACAGCTGCAATGTGCAACATTAAGAGGATGTGAATATTGAACGGTTAGGATGTATTAGCCTTTATCTTAGGTGGAAAGTTTTTCATAGTCCTTATAAATTGAAGCACCATAAATTCTATAGCTGAGCGTTGAAGTTAGAAGAAGGGAAGTGAGCGTTAGATCTCGAACCAAATTATTTAATGCACGATAGCGTAAATAGAGGGAGAGAATAAAGTTTGATTGACGGCAGATTAATTTAAAACTATGTTGATGTTTTTGGAGAAGTGAGTTTTTGGCTGTGCTAAATCTTACCCCGGCATGAGTATTTTAGTGTTTATCTGGACAAAATAGTTGAACTAAATATCTCCCAAACACCGGCGTTGTCAAAATGTCTATATGAAAATATGTACCACACCATATTTCTTTTTTAAATTATACAATCAAGCGAGGAATGGCTAAATATTAGTTCGAATCTGTGGTCTCGACATCTTTTGTTGTGAAAATTTTGGCTAACCCCACAATAATATTTATTATACACTTACCATATAATCTGGTTGACTGCCCTCATTCGAATATGAATCACTTTTTTCCGAAACACTGGACAGTGTTTCCCCTGTAACCGTATCGTTATAACTACTTGGCGCATACATTTCAATTGTCGCCGTTTTACTATTTTGTGTTGAGGCTTCTAAATGAAATACGAAAATAAATATTTAGTAAAATTTAATTAAATAGTTTTATACAATTAAAAATAAAATAAAATTAAAATTAAATGTCTACCTTTACGACGTTTTCGATAAATTAAAAATGCCGCCAATGCAACGTTTGCGAGTAGCGTAATAATCCCGGCGATCGCAAAACCAATAATCGCTACTTTGGGTATTTCGCTCTTTTCGAGCACCTGTGGCGTCATCAACTCTTCTTCTATCGCTATTTTATAAATAAAATAAAAAAAACAAAAGAAAATAAAACAAAACATAAAATAACAAAATAAATAAAATATAAAATGGCGGTTAGTAGGTAGAGAGTCTTTCATCGCGTAAAGGTAGATCGACGAAATAAAAACAAAAAGCGAAACGCATAAAATTACAAAATGGCGTCAATCCTAACCTGATATACCACGTTTAATTCGTTTTTGGCTTCGTTTATGCAAACAACATCCGATCAATAAAATATTTATTAGGACTAGTGCTGTACCAGATGCAACACCAACTAAAAGTAATAACCCAGACGTACCACCGACAATGGGTAATGTTGTTGTCGGTGGTACACCAAGAGATGGTGCTGGTTGTGATGGTGGGGCATCTTTATAAAACAGTTTGGTTAGTAATAATATTTATAGTATTTACAATATCGGCTCACCTTTCGTTTGCGCCTTAGCCAAATCGGGAAGGTATCGACTACTTCCCAAATCGTTCATGGCCATAACCGAAAATAAATACATTGTATTCATTTTTAAACCGCTTATTGTCATTTTATTCGAATTCGGTCGGCCATCCTCGTACTTATAGTGTTCGCTCGTTGCTTCTCGATATCGAATTCGGTAGCTGGCTTTTCGGCCACCATCGAAACCCGGTACCCAATGCAGTGTTACGCTATCGTGTGTAACATTAACAATTGTTAAATTATGCGGCGGATCTGGCGATGACGTTACATCGAGTCGGACTAGTTCTGTTTTCGAGCCTAATGAATTGTTGGCCATACACTCGTACGAGCCGTAATCATTCGACGAGACGCGTTCGATTAAGAGTATCGATTCGTAGGTAAGCGTATCGATTTGTCTATATTCTACAAAATATTTGGAAGTTAGATTTACGTTCAGTCTTTGCCCGTTGCGGAACCATAGGAAATTCGGGGCTGGTACAGATTGGGCGCGACACGGTAGTCGGCCGCGTTCGTTGGCGCCACTTGCGGCTCGAAGCATATTTTTATCGATCTCTGGAGAAAATTTTACGATGAGTAGTACGTCGCGACTAGTTGGGTTTGATACTCGATTATCCGCTATGCACCGAAAATTGCCAACATCATCACGTTGCGCATTTTTAATAGTTAGATATGATGTACCATTTATATAGGTGGTTGATGTTTTGCTGGCCATGTCGTATCCCATACGCTCCCATCGAATATGTTCCGCGGATAATGGTTTTCCTTCGACGGTGCACGTTAAATTTGTTGCATTTCCAGGATTTGTGATTATGTTTTCTGATATATTTGTGATTAGGGCACCGTACTCCACGACCACCGTAATATTTATTATGGCCGATCCTTGTGAGTTTACCGCCTCGCACGTATAGATACCGGCATCTTTACGACTTAATTTTGTAATGTTTAGTATTGGACCTTCAGACACAATTCGTTCGATTCCATTTAGAGTTGCTGTTAGTATTGGGAGACCGTCCTTGGTCCATGTATATGCGATGGAGGCTGGATTTGCGGTCGCAGTCATTGCAACTTGGAGTGGTTCACCCTCGATACCAACCGCGGTATACGATGGTGGTGGTGTAAATTTTGGTGGATACAATACTTGTAATGTTACAACTTCATGTACACTTCGGTCGAGCTCCTCGTTTACACTTTGACATGTGAACTTAATTCCGTTCATTTCTTGTGTTACATTAATTTTCAACTCGGATGACGATATAGTGCCACCCCAAAGGCCGGCTTTGGTATTGTTCGTTGCTCCTTCGACAGGAATTCCATCTCGCCACCATGATAGTTTAGCAGGTGGATTACTCGAACTTGAATCGCATCTTAACATTGCTTCATCTCCAGGTTGCAATTCTTCTGGTTCCACGTGTATTTTAACAATTTCGGGCGCAAAATGCACACTGAGCGTTATGGTTTCGAAAAGTGGTATTTCCGTTGCACTGTTATGTGCCTCACACCGATATCTTGCCTGATTATCGGTCACATTTGCTAATATGGTCAATTCCGCCGAGATCGATTTATCTGATGACTTGGCAACCGAATTTATCTATACGTACAAAGAAAATTTATTTTTTTGTTATTAAGTTTTTCATGTACACAACACCGAATAGGGAAAAATTAAAGGAAAACAAATGTGTTCATTACCTTTTTGTCATTTTTGTACCATGTTAATGTTGCCAATGGATTACCACCAGACGATACACATAATAATTTTTGTACCGATCCAGCGGGAATTATTGAACCTTCTTTGTAGCCCGAAATCATTGGTGGTGATGGGGGATCTAAAATTGGAAAATGATTGGAAAAATATTTAATTAATTATTATACGTTCGTAACCAGTACAAGAGGAAAATCGAATTTTGTGTTTATGTACGGATTCCAATGAAAAATCCACCTACGCACAAAACCCAAAATCAAAATCGAAAGAAAACCTTGAAAATTAATTTTCCCCGAATAATTTTCTCCATCATGTTCGTTTTAATTTTTTATTTCTCTTTTTTATGGTTGGCAAACTGTAAATGATGCGGAGAGCAAGCCGTTTTTTATATTCCTGCTGAATTTTATTTTGGTTCATAATCCGATTATAATTAGATTCACAACCCTTATTTTATATCATAATGTGACGTATCGCAGCACAGCGCAAAGGTTTTCCCCCCACACCTTACTAATTTGGCAACCTTTTATTTTTCGTTTCATAGGACACAAAAAAACAAAAAAAAATTTAAATAATTTTTATTTAAATTGTATCAAATTATAAATTAAAAGATGGTTTACGGTTCTGTGTTACAAGATTTATCTCTAGCGAACGAGTTGAGTGAACACAGTATATATACACAGAATTATGATTTAAGTTTTTTCCGGTGAAAAATTAGCATGATGAAAATCGACATTTTCCGGTGAATGAATAAATTATTTTTATTTCTTTTGTTGGTGACTAAAAGGACATTTTTTTAATGTTTTGCGGATATGGAGCATGATCAGTGGGAAGTAGTCTTGTGGGAGTTCTTGTTTTATTCTCCGAAACTTTTCGTCTAAATTCATGTGAATCGAATTGAATTTTTCAGAATATTTTGCCAGCTGAATTGATTGGATTTACCAATGTTAAGTTTCTAGATCTTCCCTTTTAAATATTGAAAAATAAACTTATGCTAGTGTCCAAAATGCTGTTTTTCTATTCAAACCGTTTTCTGGCAAAATAAGTTATACAAAGGGGTCAACTCCGTAACCATCGCCTTTGAGATATTTACGCAGTTGTTGGCCGCAAATATTTCTCGATAGTTCTAGAAGCTCTATGCAGCTCGTACTTTTTGCACCTGTTCAAACGGACAAGTCGTACAGTGGTTAAAGCTTCGGCACTTGAACCGGGAGGTGCTGGGTTCAAATACCACCAGAGGCTGGAAGCGAATTTTTGTCATCGGTTGAAATGGAGCTTGAAATGTGCAGGTGGTACACTGAAATTGTGTGAATGAGTGGTGTGTGCGCGAATGAAAAGTGAGTACAATATTCCGTTGAAGTCGTAAAACTCTTTAAATATTATTGCTATTCGCTTGGGCCATGTTGGACCATTTCACAACTATCACAAAATTCCGAAAATCATCATGGTTGTAAGCATGTGATAGATCTAACATAAAAAAATCGTGAGAACGATGATTACTTGCAAAATCCCAACTAGTATTCCGTTGAATTCGAAAAAACTGTTTAAGCTGTAATGATATGGCTCTTGGCCATGTTTGGCCATTCCACAACACTAATAAAATTTTGAAAATCAACATGAATGTGGAAATTTGATAGGTTTACCATAAAACCATAGGTAGATCGATGATCATCTCGAAAATCTGCACTTGTATTCCGTGGAAATGGAAAACTACATGTATTCGTGTTGTACTACTGTGGGCAAAAAGTAGTAAGACATTTTGATTTAAAATTCGCGCGGAAAACCATTCGTCGAAAAATTATTTTTTTATGTTGGTATGACTATCAGTGACATCTGTGCTTAATGTCACATCAAAATAATCATTAATGTTTAGTATACGCTTGTCTTTCTGAAGTACAAAAAGTGTATTCGGCGATTTTTACAATGAGTGAAATTATCCAACAAAGAAATTCCATTAAATTTTGTGTGCGGAATCAATTTTGTGGTACCGAAACGTTCAGAATGTTGCAAAAGGCCTTCGGTGATAATTGTATGTGGCGAGCAAGTGTTTTTGATTGGTACAAATTGTTCAAAGAGGGTCGAGAACGTTGATCAATACGTTAATAAAATCAAGAAATTGGTGCTCGAGAATCGACGATTAACAGTCAGAGACCTGAAAACCATTTTGAAAGATCATTTGGGCCTAAGAAAAGTGAAAGCACGATTGGTTCCAAAATCACTCAATTTTTTGGAAAAACAGCGTCGCGTTGACGTCTGTGAAACAATGCTTTCCGACTACCAGGATTTCATGACACGTATTATAACTGGCGATGAGTCTTGTATCTATGCTTACAACCCGGAAACAGACGATCAATAGGCCGAATATCATGCCAAAGATGAGCCGAAGCCGAAAAAACCTCGACGAAGCAAGTCAAAAATCAAGATGATGTTGTCAGTTTTCTTCGATTATCGAGGTGTGGTGCACTCCGAATTCCTTCCGACCGGCCAAACTGTCAACAAGAAATACTATTTGAGTGTTATGCGTCGTTTGCGCGAAGCAATTCGTAAAAAAGGGCCGGAATTATGGGTCGACAACTCTTGGTTTTTGCACCACGATAATGCACCTTCTGATACTGCATTGCGTTTACGTGATTTTTTCGCCAAAAATTTCACCCATATCATTCCGCAACCACCGCCTTCGCTTAATTTAGCTCCGTGTGACTTCTGGCTGTTCAGCAAACTCAAACGACCGCTCCGGGAAACCGTTTTGAGTCAATTGAAGACATTAAACGTGAATCGCTTCGCGCATTGGAGGCTATTCCGGAAATTGACTTTAACAACTGTTTCGAGGATTGGAAAAAACGTTGGCACAAGTGTATTGAAGCCGGGGGGGATTATTTAGAGGGGGACGAAATAGATTTGGATACATAAATAAATAATTTTAAAATTATGAACAAAGTCTTACTATTTTTTGGCCACAGTATTATAATTACTAATACACACACAGTTTTTACTTAGAATTTTTTTTTATGAATTATTCCAAGCTGGTCAATACCAACCCCTTTCTTGCCTTGTTTTTCCAAAGAACCGTTAAGATTTGGGTTAAGGTTATAACCTTTGCACTTGTAAAATAACTATTCCGCAGGTGTGGTAGTTTTCAGCGTTTTTTTTAAAGAAGGTTCAAGGTTTCTTCAAGCAATCTAATCTCAGAATTATCGAATACCACTCTCAAAATTTTTAAACAATCCTGCACGTTCCTGAGATGTGTGGGTTTTCCTAAAATTGCCCTAAATATTTGATGTTGTATTTTAGGACGGATTAGTATATATTTTACGTAAATAAAGCAACATCATTTCCGGCTAAAATTTGGAAAACTGATTTGTACCGGGGTATTGTTACAAATTTAATTTAGAATTTTTTGGTTTATAATCGTGTTTTTTTCTTAGTGAAATACTTTTCAAAATATTTGCAAAAAACAAAAAACTTTTACGGAGTCTGGCACTTCCAATGGATCCATTTAGTATGAAATTTCACCACAATCATTCGATCTGTCTGTGCTGTAGAGAACCAACAACATTTAGTTTGCACGACACCACACGCAAACATTTTTTAAGAGCTGCTTTTTTTGACTTCGGCGATAAAGCAAATGGTAAATCTGAAAAAATCCCGAGGTGAACATTTTTCATGATTACTACTACGCAAAAGAAATTAAAAGCAATCTCAACGAAATGGAAACTGTTTCGTACTCACCCCGAAAACGTAATCCCAAGTCTCCAGTGTGGTCTGTATAGCAAACTTTAAAACTCCACCACTTGAATCAGGACTGGAATAAGAACTGGTAAACCCGGTTTTCAAAACCTCGGTTTGTCAAAATCCCGGTTTTTGTTATAAATCCCGGTTTGGCGAATAGGGCTAAAATGGCTAATAGGGATGAAATTTGGCCACTTCTTAATAGATTTTGTTGAAATTCGTTACGTGTGATGGAAATGGATTTCTAAAATGATTTTCTGATAAAGTTCTGAAATATGACCATCGCTATGAACTAGGCCATTTTTTAACCGATTTGGTTGGCATGTAGTTCCTAAATGGGATTCAATGGGGCCATTTGTTAACTAATTATGTTGAAATTTGACATGATCTAACGGGATTATTAAATGATTTTTGATAAAGCTCTGCGTATCTGGGCGAACAAAAAGGGCGATATATTTCAGAACTTAGTCAAAAAATCATTTTATAATCTTATTTCCATCACACGTCTCAAATTTTATTATAATCTGCCAAGAAATAACCAAGTTCTGTCGCTAATGGCCATATTCTAGAGCTTTAGCAAAAAATCATTTTAAAATCCCATTTAGACCTTACTTGTAGAGTTTTAACATGATCAGTAAATAAATGGTCAAGTTCCATCCCTATCGACCGTATTCTAGAACTGTATCAAAAAATCAGGTTTGAATTCGAATCATTCACTTAGAATAAAACTAGTAAAACTGCTCCTTTATTCCACAGGCCCTCTGAGGGCTAAACGAAGGGGAAGAGCGATGCGACTTCCCGCGTGCCCGCGAATGTTATTGAAGCCTCTACACTTCGGTATGATATCAAAGGGCTGAATGTCGAAGGACCGAATGGCAAAGAGTAAAATTACGAAGGACCAAATGTGTCGAAGGGCCGAATGGCAAAGAGTAAAATTACGAAGGACCAAATGTGTCGAAGGGCCGAATGGCTCGAAGAGCCACATGTATCGAAGGGTCAAATGTGTCAAAGGGGTTACTTTTCGTTTTTGGAGGAATATTTCGTAATTTTTGTTTTTTATCAAATATTAATGAATTTGATTGAGAAAATTTTCCTTCACCAAAATATATTCGAAAATAAATAGCAGAGTTACATAAGTCAAAAAAATAAACCATTAATTAAATGTTAAACAATATTTCAAAAATCACTTATTATTTTATTCACTTTCCATTTTATAAGAAGAAGACTTCGTAGCCTTGGTTTTTTCTAGTAAACTTTTGGGCAAGATACCTTATTTTTATGTTAAAATATTATTAATCCTGCCGGCCCGAATGAATAAAAAATATTTTTTTCAAAATCAAGACTTTAGAACTAAACGAAAAGAAAACCGAGATTTTGAAAACCGGATTGCGTAGTACACCCGTTATTAACATTATTAATAGTGCGGAAATACACCAACCAATGTTCAAAGTTAAGCTGGAACCTGAAACAGCACAAACCAAAGGGACACCTAAAATCTACAACATGACGTATATGTTGTATACTGAAGGGTGATAGTGAAAGAGCCACACATACGTAGGTCAATCTTACAATGTACCAATTTCCAAGAATTTGGGCATTCTTTAAACCCTTGCAAGCTGCCAGCTGTTTGGTGGTATGCCACAATTTGAATTAGCGAGTTTGGTTAAACAACACTAAACGAGCAATCAACCAAATACATAAATACCGAGTGAGAAAATTATTTCTGCAACCATTAACTCAGAAACATTATTTGCAGAGGAAGCTGCGGGTAACTTTCGAAATAAATTAACCTCAGATTAATGACGAGGGAATTTATAAAATAATAAGTACTCTCAACGGATCAATGAATAAATTTATGGAAATTATAGACGTGGGTAACTGCAGCAGGGACACTTTCGAATTTCAAAATGAAACTTTGCATACCGATTAAGCCTAATTTGTGCTCACGGGAAAAAATTAGTGCTAGTCCAGGAGCCGAAAAAACGGGGGAAAGAAAATTTCAAATTTCGCCTAAAAGACGGAATAAATAAAACCCGATTTCTAGAAAAAAAAAAACAGAAATAATTTAAGCCTTATTTTACAACTTTCTAAAGGCCGCTAAACTGATGAAATTTGTGCTTATCATAGAAATATAATTTTCATAAATTTTCATTCATAAATCGAGGAAACCCAAACCAGCCCCTGAAAGATACTATATTTAAAAAAAACGGAGCTGTTCAATAATATTTGTGTTGAACAACAAATAAAACAATAGATATAAAACGTTCTAAAATCCAAGGCATAAGCAATTCAGATAGTATATTCCTGTCAGGTATGTTCATTGCCATCCCAAAAATATAGTGACTGAATTTGTGCTTATCCAGAATTGGCCCAATTCCATTGAACAACAACGACCGGTGAATGAACAATTTTCTGATAAAAAGTGTTCTAGAAACCAATGAAGTTGGCACTTCTGCTTGCATATTCCGATCAGATATGTTCATTGCCATCCGAAAAATATAGTGGCTGAATCTGTGCTAATCCACAATTGGCCCAATTCCATTGAACAACAACGACCGTTGAATGAACAATTTTCTGACATAAAGTGTTCTAGAAACCAATGAAGTTGGCACTTCTGATTGCATATTCCGATCAGATATGTTCATTGCCATCCGAAAAATATAGTGGCTGAATTTGTGCTAATCCAGAATTGGCCCAATTCCATTGAACAACAACGACCGTTGAATGAACAATTTTCTGACAAAAAGTGTTCTAGGCAATTCTGGATTAGCACAAATTCAGTCACTATATTTTTGGGATGGCAATGGACATACTTGACAGGAATATACTATCTGAATTGCTTATGCCTTGGATTTTAGAACATTTTATTTCTATTGTTTCATTGGTTGTTCAACACAAATATTATTGAACGATATATCTCCGTTTTTTTAAATATAGTATCTTTCAGGGGCTGGTTTTGTTTTCCTCGATTTATGAATGAAAATTTTTTTTCTTGAAATCGGGTTTTATTTATTCCGTCTTTTAGGCGAAATTTGAAATTTTCTTTTCCCGTTTTTTCGGCTCCTGAACTAGCACTAATTTTTTCCCGTGAGCACTAATTAGCACAATTTGGGCTTAATCGGTCTGCAAAGTTTCATTTTGAAATTCGAAAGTTTCCCTGCTGCAGTTACCCACGTAAATTATGGAAACAAATATTCGACTAATGCTGCAAAACATGACAACCTGATGCAACTGTTAACGAACACTTAAAATTCAAAATGATTGAACATAAATTAACTTATAATGGCTACGGGCTAGCGCAATATAAATTAGGTAAATACATCATTTTCTTAATTAACAGAACATTGAGACTATGATGGGTTCAGAGACCCATTTTACACAAATGTGCTCTGTAAAATTTAGTAGTTACAAAATTTACGACGCCCAAAATCCTAGCCGAAAATCGCGTGGTACACCAACAATTATTATTCGAAAAATAATAAGACAACTGGAAACATTTTGCAAGGATCACATACAGGTAACTAACATCTGTTTAGAAGAATGGATTGGTAAATGCACCATAGACCGAGCCATCAACCGAAACATTTAATTAAAAAGCAACAATTTGAAAATTATTTCAAAACCTTGGGATATAATGCCACCTTTGGTATGTATGGAGAAGGGTAAACTAGGTCACGGCACATCAACATCTTGACCAACCAATAGATGAAAAATTCCCTATTTAATGAACTTCTATGTAACAACGAGTATTGCTGGAACTTATGTTACGGTCAGTTTTAATAACATTGAGCCCGCAAAAAAAAAATTAAATTCGGAACAAAATATATTCTTAAAGAACCCACATACTAATTGGACTCATCGAGCTCATTAATCAACCCACTTAAAAACATCTAATATTGATGAAGCGGTACAACATCTAACGAATACGTTAGAGAAAGAACCAAAGGATGCTAAATGCAGCTGCTTCTACTAAAGTGAAAATGCAACACCCATCACATAATATTCAGCAGCTCTTAAACGACTTGATGATGTGATCCGATATTATCTAGTTAAACTTATAGCGTAAGAAGCCAAGAAGACAACTCAATGTGGGAAGCTACAATAAAGCTGAAACAACCAACGCAATCATGCCCTCCGATTCGCCTCCCTGATGAAAACTGGGCAAGGAGCGATGCAGATAAAGCAAATATAATCGCACGAAAATTGTTGTGAAAATTCTAACTGTAACATTTTACCCTAATTTCCTATGTAGTCTCAGTATAACCTAAGCTATTAGAAAAATAAACGAAAGTATTGGTTACTAGTGAGAGTTTTTGAGGTAATGGCCAAAAGCTGAAAATAACTTATGATAAATTTTCCCGGGTTTTTTTTATGTAGTCCCAGTATGATCTACTGTAGAAAACCAACCGAA
Source organism: Nephrotoma guestfalica (assembly GCA_963691935.1). NCBI lineage: Eukaryota > Metazoa > Arthropoda > Insecta > Diptera > Tipulidae > Nephrotoma > Nephrotoma guestfalica. The sequence continues at coordinate 247,752,429 of OY829914.1, forward strand.
AGCATTGTTACTTGTGTTGTGTAAGCATTGGTTACTTGTTTGCGGCCCTCGTTGGCACACTAAGTATAGTACTTGCTCTGTTATTCGGGAGTACCGGGTTCGATTCCTGGTGGTGACCAGTAAAAAAAGTTGCGACTGGGTTTTTTAATCATGTCATATGTTATTTATATATGTTGGTCCATTTTCAGATTTGGACCCATAGTAGTTAAAGCTTTTTTCTCAATATTTTATTATTTTAGTTACATATCATCATGACCCTATTAGAAAAACAACGGAAAGTATTGTTTACATGAGAAAATTTTTGGGATATTATCGATAATCTGGAAATTAATTATTTGGCCGAAAAAATCAAAATAACTAATCGTAAGTCAGCAGTATTAATTTCAAGATTTAAAAATTATTTTCCCAATACGATATCTCAAAATAAATTATTAGGGATAACGAACTCAAATTTACATCAGAATTATTTAAAAATTTCATATTTATGAACGATAAAAACCTTCATTTTGCTACAACTAAAATCAGCACAGGAAATAGTCCGGTAGAAAGACTCCACTAAACAATAACAGAAATTGCAAGAATCGCAAATTTTCAAAAATAAAAAGATATCAATCTCCAAGCTTATAGACGATGCATTTCATCCACAACTCTCACTCCATTTGAACTAAACAGATGACATCTAAGTCATTTATACCCAATCCCAAAAAGTTGAAACCCACTACCAGACCAGATTTTGGAAAATATTGGGATGAGTTACGAACTAGTACAAAATTTAGTAGGGGGTCATAACCTCAAACAAAAGGAAAAAATAATTAATAACTTGAATAGAAACAAAAAAGATCATAAAACTTTTGAACTACGACTAACTGTTTTCTGGCTTACTACAACTAGGGTTAAATTAGCTGTATTCAATATACAATACGAACATTGTCACTAATAAACTAACTGTTCCGCGCTGCCTATATGCTAGGATTGGATTCGATTCAGGCAAGAATAATTCCAATGTCCACAAAGCTTACATGATGTTGTTCAAACCTTGTTCAATCATCGAAAACATATATCATTATCAAAAGGAGCAAATATATAGCATACCAAATAGCTGCATACCAAACATCCTTTTACATCAAAAACCAAACTGTATTAAATAATGATACAGATGATACCGATGACCTAGAAGACGAATTTATTTACGTATCATCCAATAAAGGAATATATTTTTATTAAACTTGCAACCAGCGAAACGGAACAATTAAAGTAAAAACTGCTACACTTGAAAGGTTTACAATTTAATTTGTGTAGCTACACTTCTCGTTAAAAAGCCCGGTGAGGTGTAACTACTGTAATACTTTAAGACGGCATAATATAAATTGTTGATAACATTTATTTTTAACACTACACTTTTGTGTGGCTAAACTTTTGTGTAGCTACACTTTTGTGTAGCTACACTTTTCATAAAAAAATTGCTTTGGTGTACTTGTTTATTTTATAATTTATCTTTATCTTTGAAACTGGAATAAGTTAATCGGCTAATTAATTTTGGTATATAAATATTAAGAGTGTATGGTGTTGAGTCAAACACGTTCTCATCTTTAAAGATCACTGATAATAAATTTTAATAAACTAGATGTATTAATATATTAATTTGATATTACCAACTATGTATAAAATTGGAAAAATGTTATGCTAATAAATTATTCGAAATTCATGAGAATCATTTATCTGTGTACCTACATCATCTAACTACATTCTAACACACAGTTTATATAAAAATAAAAATGTCAATAATTTTTTTTATGATATACACACATCTCCAGGTACATATTATATGATATGGAGCAGCATTATACGTATAAGGTACAGTTAGGTTAGTTATCTTGTGTATATAAATCGTATTGGATTGAATTCATTGGTATGTACGTACATCGAAGAACTGTTAAATTATTCATACAGCATATAAACTGGGAAGCAAATTATACGTATACGTATAATATATTGAATGTAGATTTGAGTAGTTTTTTCTGTTTTTAGATACGTGCATAATATTGCAGATATTTCTCTGTCATTCAACAAGCCCATCAAATACACCCCCAGCAGCAACTAAAAAATACAAAATCCACTTCTCGTGCCATCTGTGCGCGCGCTATTTGTAATTCATCACTCGCGTCAAAAAAATATTAAAGAGAAAACAACGGGATAAAAAGATACCACTTAATCTCCACAACTTTCACATCTAATTCATTTTTCTTTTCTATAACAATACAGCAACAACAACAATGTTTTCCATCTCACTGTCAATTCCTTTGAAATAGAATTAAATTTTACAAAAAAAATTTGAATATTTTTTTTTATTATTATTATGAAAATAAGTTAATTAATTAATTTAAAAACGGCGAACCAAAGTATATCTATAAATCGGATACATAAGACAGAAGATGAGCGCAAGAAACGGGCGGAGAAAGCTTTCCATAAATTTTTTGCTGCTCCACGATCGGACACAATTTTTCATTTATTTCATTATAATTTTAATTTTATTTACATTTCGTTTTGCCCTTCTATGTACGAGCAAACATTTTTCTTTTTATTATGATTAAAGTTGAAAGTTAAAATTAGGTTTTTCACATAATATAATTCAGCTATTTTTCCATCGTCGTCGCTTTACAACAAACATGCACACACACACACACACACACACACACACACACACACACACACAGACACATACACAAACAAACAATTTTTTCCAGAAAATTGAAAATAATCATAATAATAAAAATTGTGTTGGGAAATTCTAAAAAAACGATTAGTACGATGCTGTGACAAACAAGACTCGTTTAAAATGTAAGAGCGATAAAAATATCGAGTGTAAGTATCGTACACTTTATAATTAAGATTTACAACAAAAAATAATTGAAAATCGATTCGTAATTGAAAATTAACATTTAATATACAAATTTATTGGAAATGAACAATTTATTGTTTTACAATACACAATCAAAAACTATTGTACCGTAATGAAAATTGAACAGATAAAATATATACGATTTTCAAAAAAAGTTTTTCCATTTTCTTTGGTATATAAAAGAATTAATTTCTTTCGCTTTTGTATATTTTGAAAGGTTACCAGGCGGTGACTTTGTGTATAAATTGTGCTATATTAGAATTGCAAAACTTAAAGAGGGTACTAACTATGATATATTTTACGGTAGACAAATTATCAAAGTTATTAATTCGTATAGATACGGTTTCGTTCAACCGAAACGAATTGGAAATTGTTTCTACTATTTTCGGAAGATAGTGCGTTTAGTGTGAGAAATTCGCGTTGTCTAGGCCAATTCGCAGAATAATTATAATTTAGAAACTTAATAATAAGGTACGCAAGAACGAGAAAATAAACGAAACAAAACAAGGAGATTTAACTAATCTAAGGGAGTTTTATTTTATTATCTAGTAGAAATAAGGTGTATCGCCAACAAACATGAAAAGAATATGAATTGAATATGAATTGAATATGAATTGAATATGAATTGAATATGAATTGAATATGAATTGAATATGAATTGAATATGAATTGAATATGAATTGAATATGAATTGAATATGAATTGAATATGAATTGAATATGAATTGAATATGAATTGAATATGAATTGAATATGAATTGAATATGAATTGAATATGAATTGAATATGAATTGAATATGAATTGAATATGAATTGAATATGAATTGAATATGAATTGAATATGAATTGAATATGAATTGAATATGAATTGAATATGAATTGAATATGAATTGAATATGAATTGAATATGAATTGAATATGAATTGAATATGAATTGAATATGAATTGAATATGAATTGAATATGAATTGAATATGAATTGAATATGAATTGAATATGAATTGAATATGAATTGAATATGAATTGAATATGAATTGAATATGAATTGAATATGATGAATATGAATTGAAAATGAATTGAATATGAATTGAAAATGAATTGAATATGAATTGAATATTAATCGATTATGAATTGAATATGGATTGAATATGAATTGAATATGAATTCAATATGAATTGAATATGAATTGAATATGAATTGAATATGAATTGAATATGAATTGAATATGAATTGAATATGAATTGAATATGAATTGAATATGTATTGAATATGCATTGAATATGAATTGAATATGAATTGAATATGAATTGAATATGAATTGAATATGAATTGAATATGAATTGAATATGAATTGAATATGAATTGAATATGAATTGAATTGAATTTAATATGAATTTAATATGAATTGAATATGAATTTAATATGAATTTAATATGAATTGAATATGAATTGAATATGAATTGAATATGAATTGAATATGAATTGAATATGAATTGAATATGAATTGAATATGAATTGAATATGAATTGAATATGAATTGAATATGAATTGAATATGAATTGAATATGAATTGAATATGAATTGAATATGAATTGAATATGAATTGGATATGAATTGAATATGAATTGAATATGAATTGAATATGAATTGAATATGAATTAAATTTGAATTGAATATGAATTGCATATGAAGTAAATGTGAATTGAATATGAATTGAATATGAATTGAATATGGATTGAATATGAATTGAATATGAATTGAATATGAATTGAATATGAATTGAATATGAATTGAATATGAATTGAAAATGAATTGAATATGAATTGAAAATGAATTGAATAAGAATTGAATATGAATTTAAAATGGATTAATATGAATTGAATATGAATTGAATTTGAATTGAATATGAATTGAATATGAATTGAATATGAATTGGATATAAGTTTACTAAATTAAATATGAATTGAATATGAATTGAATATGAATTAAATATGAATTGATTATGAATTAAATATGAATTGAATATGAATTGAATATTGGATATGAATCATATTGAATATGAATTGAATATGAATTGAATATTCAATTAATTTCGAATTGAATATGAATTGAAAATGAATTGAATATGAATTGAATATGAATTGAAAATGAATTGAATATGAATTGAATAAGAATTGATCATGATTTGAAAATGATTTGAATATGAATTGAATATGAATTGAATATGAATTGAATATGAATTGAATATGAATTGAATATGAATTGAATATGAATTGAATATGAATTGAATATGAATTGAATATGAATTGCATATGAAGTGAATGTGAATTAAATATGAATTGAATATAAATTTAATATGAATTGAATATGAATTGAATATGAATTGATTATGAGATTATTTATTTATTTATTCGATATAAAGGATAAAGCATAACTTTTCTATCCATACAAATAAATTTATAATAAAAAATTTAGAAAAAATAAACTAAAACATAAATTAAAATGTATTTGTAAAAGGCTTCGCACGTCTAATCTCAATCGGCATCTCATTCCAACTTGCAATAGAGGTAAACAGAGGCGTTTTGTTGTAAGTATTTGAACGGTTAATTATTTTACGATTTCGATTAGACTGACTTTATATAATAGTAATAACGCTCTAAAGTAGAATAATTTAATCACAGTGCAATCAAAAAAATTTTCTCAGTTCATTAACATATCTAACGGTATTATTAAAAGTAGCTTGCAGCAAGTCACTTGAAGTGGAATCACATCTTAAAAAAGGAAATTCGCAATATGGTACGTGGGGAATTATTAATGGTCTAACGAACAAAATTCGAACAGATATTTTTATTGAGCTTCAAACCATATAAAGTAGAATTGATCTTACAGCAAACATTAACAACTTGTGAATACCAGATGAACCTGTCATTTATACAAATTCCCAGATTATTAACATGATTCGCAAACTTAATCTTCACACCTTCAATAAAGATATCGGGTAGCACTGGGAAACTTCATTTAGAAGTCAGAATTGCTTAAAGGTTAAAGGTTTCTAATATATTTTCACTAGTACCATCAAGATAAATTTCACAATTTCACAATCATCAGCATGTGATATTTATAGTATATTGTTGCTTCTGGTAAGTCATTACCACAAGTAATAATATATTTACTATTATATTCAATTCATATTCAATTCATATTCAATTCATATTCAATTCATATTCAATTCATATTCAATTCATATTCAATTCATATTCAATTCACATTCAATTCATATTCAATTCATATTCAATTCATATTTAATTCATATTCAATTCATATTCAATTCATATTCAATTCATATTCAATTCATATTCAATTCATATTCAATTCATATTCAATTCATATTCAATTCATATTCAATTCATATTCAATTCATATTCAATTCATATTCAATTCATATTCAATTCTTATTCAATTCATATTCAATTTATATTCAATTCATATTCAATTCATATTTAATTCATATTCAATCCATACTCAATTTATATTCAATTCATATTCAATTCATATTCAATTCATATTCAATTCATATTCAATTCATATTCAATTCATATTCAATTCATATTCAATTCATATTCAATTCATACTCAATTCATATTCAATTCATATTCAATTCATATTCAATTCATATTCAATTCATATTCAATTCATATTCAATTCATATTCAATTCATATTCAATTCATATTCAATTCATATTCAATTCATATTCAATTCATATTCAATTCATATTCAATTCATATTCAATTCATATTCAATTCATATTCAATTCATATTCAATTCATATTCAATTCATATTCAATTCATATTCAATTCATATTCAATTCATATTCGAATCATATTCGAATCATATTCAATTCATATTCAATTCATATTCAATTCATATTCAATTCATATTCAATTCATATTCAATTCATATTCAATTCATATTTAATTCATATTCAATTCATATTCAATTCATACTCAATTCGTATTCCAGTTAATATTCAAAGTATTAAGTAAAACATAAATTGGGGTTGCCGAATATTTTAGTAAATTTATTAAATTAATAAATTTCAATACAAAACCCGGAACCCATCCTTTTTCAACAGAACGTCATCTATGTTAACTGCTTCCATTAAATTATACGGTTTTGAAATGTAATTTACCAAGGGTCATGGCAAGTTAAATAATTTATGAGCTATTTATTTTGCTGTTCGATAAGATAGTTAATTAGTTATTTTCGTCTTGTACCCGCGCTCTATTTTGATATGACTGAATATTTCGATTTACCATCCTCACGTTTTGAGCCTGTTATATACGAATATCAAAATTAATTTCTATTTTCTTTTGACAAACAAGAGTATTTTGCGTTAATTATAAAAAATACGACACGTCTCGTATGTATATATGTGGAATCCTTAAAATATTTAAATGCCAAATGGGTCGGTCATGCACACGTTTTCGTAAATCGTTTTCAAGGCTTTGCTGTATATTTCGATATAAATTTTCCTCACGCCATATTATAACATAGAGATTAGAGCTTTGCATGCGCGCTTTGTACTGTTGTTGTAAAAGAAAAGTATATTCACCAGGTTTTCATCGAACCAAGGTACACGACAATGACAGAAAAAGAAAAAAGAAAACCGTTCAGGTGAGAGAAAATTTTTGTGAAATTTATCTGTTTTTTGTGAGCGTTATTATTCTTGCGCGCTGTATATTAAATTTTTGTTACATAGGTATGTGTGCGTACCTCATATTGTACAGGTACATCCTTTGTTGTGTTGAATATCATTTTCCAAGCCGATTGAAAGAATAATGCTCATAATAAAGTATTTTTGGCAGATTTAATACAGGGGTGTGGCTAAGTGTGGCTTTAACACATGGTAAGCGATGTTTGGATACACTTTTTGTGCAAACGGATGATAATAAATAATTTCGGTTGTTTGTACACGTTTGATATTCGAGCGATCTGGATGTTACCGTGTTAAATAAATAATATTATAAAATTCTTGAAACAGTTAACTCGTGGTTTTAATCATTTTAAGAATAAACATAAAGTATAAAATGCATCATGTACAGGTTTTATAAAATAAATATATCCTAATACAAAAAAGTGGTATACATTAAACATCATCATATAATGTTTTTTGCTATCCTACCCGCAAATCATATTTCATAAAATAATTAATTGCCATAATTACAATTTTGATTAACCAACTTCATAATTAACTTTTAGCCTGCACGCAAAAAAGTACCTGTCAGTGTATTAAAATGCCAACCATTAAACAAAAAAGATGGAAATTTATTAGGTTACGGTGCGGCCAGAAAATTATAAAGTGTATCATAAAACATCGTCGTTCCGATTCTTAAAGAATGTCTAAATTTACACTGGTGTAACGTAATATCGGGGTAACCATGCCATTGTTAGTGGAATGGGATCGGTTTCGCGTACTTATAACAAAATTAATTTTAATTACAAACAACTAGTTAAAGAATTTGTGTATGCCTCTCGCGCATTTATTCCCTTAATTTAGGATGGCAGTTAGAAGTACAAATAAATTAAAAAGTGTTATAGTGAAAATTTCGGGATAGATAAATACGGGAGTTGAATAAACAATTTTTATATAGGGAAACGGGTTTATTGTCGTATTTTATTATATTTTTAGAGTTTTGGGTTCAAAAATTAAAATCCTTAGGGACATACAAGGAACAATTTTGTATACAAACATTAAGATTACACGAATTTTTAATGAGGTGAGGTATAACGTTGCGCTTTATTGTTATAAATTGGATTTAATTTATGGGTACTAAATACTTGTATTCGTGTCCATTGTAGCGTTTCTTACAAATTCGTTTATTGTTTAAGACAAGCAATAATTTAAAGTATTGTGAGGTGAATAACATTCCTAGTCTAATTTAAAATTATTTAGTTTGCCCCGCCATACAGCTCTTATAGGATTTAGTATTTCTAAACGTGCGGTAGAATTCTACGCAGTGACCTTTCTTCATGATCACTAAAAACTTGTTTAGGAAATTATGGTAGGTAATTCGAATTTCTTATATTGTCGTGATTTTGACCTAAGTTGCCTCATTTACACACTCCGATAATCTTTCAACAAATTTCACGTTTATTGTATTTAGGGCTTATTTCTCTCTTTGTTAAACTCATTTATAATTTACCACCATAAAACGTTCATAACGTTTTTTCAAAAATCTTTTTATTTGAATGATCGTGTATTTGTTAAATCAGATGGTTCATTAGATATCAATAATTTAAAATAAAGTCGATCTGGACGATGCTAATACCAATTAATAGAAAATGTGATAAAATAGATGTCATTAGTGTTAATATCGATCAGGACTAGTACGAACTTCGTATTCCACGTTCAAATTATTGTCCTTTGTTCAATATCAAATCCCGAATATATTTTCAATGAATTTGTTCGAAAATTTCAATATTTGAAAAAATCTGAAAGCTGTTTAACATATTTCTAAATAAATGTACATTTCCGAGCTTCTTACCGTAACGATATTACTTTTAAATAATTCTGTCTTTATTTTCAACCTGCAGAAAACCAAGCTCAGTGTAAATAATAGATTTTATCATTTTTTACGTAAATAATGTAAATAATGATTAATTACGGTAAACATTGTAATAAATGTGAAAAATGTAATTAATGAGCGACATCTGTTTTCTAGTAGATAATGCAACCATTACAAGCAGCTACATCTATTGAAATTTTTAAATTAATATGTTATATATTATTTGGTGCGCCTGACATCTGCTAATTAATGGCGCTACTACAATAATATAATGTGTAAATTGTTACATAAATATTTGTTAGTATCAGTATTTTTAATAAATATTAATACACTTTTCTATAACGTTGCATACTATATTGTTTTTATTTTGCATTCAGAGAGCTTTTGAATTTTTAAGAATAAAATTTGTGAAAAACTCAAAAAAGCTCCATAAAATATTTTTTTACACAAATACTAATCCATTAAATAAGTTACGAGAAGGGAAAGCAAAATTCCATTATGTCTTTTGTTTCATAAACCTTTGGTCCTTTTTGTTCTTATATACCAATAATTTGGTTCTCATCAAGTTGAAATTTATAATCAAATTAGAGATAGATAATTTAATTTTTTAAAGAAAATATTTAAATATAAGTTTTAAGAGTCGACTGTCCGGTTTTACGAGTATCACGCGAGTTCTACTTTATTTGTATATTGAAAGCTTTTAAAAATAAACCTTCAGAACTGGTGAGACATTATTAGAGAAACATTTATTTTAATATCATTTTTATACAAATTACAATATAAACAGTATTTACAGTTTATGCTGCAATTATTTTAATGTAATTGTAAATAAAGCTCGAAGAAAGCTCAATAGAGTGTTTTTCATTTCTCTGAGAAATTACTAAAGGACAATTGTACAATCAATACATATGACAAATGGAAATTCGATACAAAACTAAGCTAATAGTAATAGGTAAAGCTTCTTTAAAATTTTGCGACACTGTTTGTTGAAATAAATAAAATAATAACTTTTCCATACATAAAAGCTCAATAGTCGACGGTCAGATTTAATTATATTTTATATAATAGTTTAACTATTTTAATTTTAAATTTAAAGCTTTTAAAAGCTTAATATACAAACTACAAATAATTTTAGTAAAAAATGATGATTAAAAATTACACTCAATAAATTTGCAATACGACTAACTATGTCACTTTAATTTAACACCTACTTTTAAAGACACTGAAGTGCTCAATAAAAGCTCCATAATATATATTTTTTTATGAGCAAATTTTTTTTAAGAGCAAATACTAAATTGTTCGTTAAGGTAAAATAAATTAAAGACAAATCCATTAGTTTAAGCTTTTCTTAAAGCTTTGATAGTATTTATGGACATAAACAAAAAATTTGGTACTCTTTTTTGATTCAAAAGTTCATTCTATTTCATGTTCCATGCTTTGATACTATTTTTTGTCTTGGTTCTCAATACGTGCAAATATAAATCTCAGGAGTAACTGTCAGATTAAATTAAATTTTATCAAGTGAGTTCTATTTTCATCCTTTTGAAGATGAACTTTCTAAACTACAGAGCCATTATGAAAGCTCCGTAAAATGATTATCATTTTCTAAATTATTACTAAAATAATCGCAATTATTGGATCAAAAAAAAAATCAAAAATAGATAAACCACATAAAACCCAGCTAATAGTAATAGGTAAAGTTTTTTTTCAAGCTTGCAAGCTTCTCAATTTTGATGAAATAAATAAAAATAAAGTGTTCGTCAAAGTTTTATTTATTAAAGAAGCATTTCTAGGGAATCTATATATACAAAAAATCTTTGTCGCCCTCGATAGCAGGGTAAGTAGACCATTTGCGCTGTTATTTGAGGATCTCGGGTTCGATTTGGAGTAACTCCCAGTCGTAACTTCTTATCTGGTCTCGGTGGTGACCAGATAAGAAGTTACGACTGGGTATTTCTAAATATCTGAAGCAGTAGTTGTAGGCTTTTCTAAAAAAAAACGCTCAACACAAATTGTAATTTATCGAGTGAGTAAAGTAAGTAAACTATTTTATTTTTATATTTAAAGCTTTTAAAAGCACAATCTACAAATAAATAATAAATATATTTAAAAATTGCACTCAACTAATTTGCGATACGACTAAACACTTACGTCACTTTAATTTAACAACTTTTTGTGAGGATACAGTTTGTAAAATGCAGATTTGCAAAAAGGTAAGTGAAATTAAAGTAAAATCTACGAATTATTTAGATCGAACTTTTTTTAAAGCTTTGATACTATTTATGGACATACACCAAAAATTTGGTAGTCTTTTAAGTTTTGATTCAAAAGTTCATTCTATTTCATGTTCCATAAAGCTTTGATACTATTATTTGCCAGGTTAAATTAACTTTTATCAAGTGAGTTCTATTTTCATCTTTCTAAAGATGAACTTTCTAAACTAAAGAGCCATTATGAAAGCTCAACGAAAGCTCCATAAAATGATTTTAATTTTTTTAAACTATTACTAAAATAATCGTAGTTATTGGATAAACAAAAGATCAAAAATAGAAAAACCACATAAAACCCAGCTAATGGTAATAGGTAAAGTTTATTTTTCAAGCTTGCAAGCTTCCCAATTTTGATGAAATAAATAAAAATAAAGTTTCCGTCAAAGTTTTATTTATTAAAGAAGCATTTCTAAGGAATCTATTTATATAAAAAGCCTTTGTCGCCCTCGATAGCAGGGTAAGTAGACCACTTGCGCTGTTATTCGAGGGTCCTGGGTTCGATTTTCGGTGGTGACCAGAGAAGAAGTTGCGACTGGGTATGTCTAAATATCTCCAGAGTAGTCGTAGGCTTTTCTAAAAAAAACGCTCAACAGTCAGATCAAATTGTAAGTACAGTAAGTAAACTATTTTAGTTATACATTTAAATCTTTTAAAAGCACAACCTACAAATTAATAATAAAGATATTTAAAAAATGATGTTGAGTTTTCCAATACGACTAAACACTTTCGTCACTTTAATTTAACAACTTATTGTAAGGCTATAATTTGTAAAATGCTGGTTTGTAAAAAGGTGAGTGAAATTTAAGTAAAAGCTTTGATTCTCAAAAATTAGGTTTTCTAAGTTTTAATATAAAGTTTCATTATATTTCATATTTCATAAAGCTTTGCTACTATTTTATTCTAAAAATGGGCATTCATCGGAACAGAGCAACAAGGGAAGGGTAGTAGTTTGTGGCAAGCCAAAATACATTTTCATTGTGGTGAGAGTGATCATTTTAAACGCGACTGTGCACAGAATAATAGAAAGAACAATTCAGATAACAACAATCAGAAAAATGGTTTAGACGATACATTTCTGCGTCATGGCTCGACTTCAAGTGTAGATAAAAACACTTGGGCGATGGACTAGGAGCTAGTGACCACATGTGCCATCGACGTGAATGGTTCGAGAACTTTGTGGAGGCATCATCACATATAACGCTGGGAAATGGTGTAAAGATTATGGCTCGCGGAAAGGGCGATATCAACATTCTTGCGTTTGATGGTGATTTTACCATGGATTTAAGTCATGGATCGAACTACTGAAGAATGGAAACATTTATGCAGTGCGAGTTCAACGCGACAGATTATTTCAAATGTGACTGCAACAAGAGAATGAACGTGCAAAAGATGCGCTGTTTTAGATCATACAACAAGACACAGTTCGTCAATGGGGTATTGAACATTTTTTTCATTGTGACGGGCATTGATGATCAGCGTACTATACCATATACGGCGAAGCAGAGCGGTTGTGTGGATTGTGACAATCGCACAATAGTGTAATCTGCGCGAAAAATGATGCATGCGAATCAGATGAAACACAAATTCTGGGCGGAGGCTGTTAATTTGACAGGGTATGTACTGAGTCGGGCTGAAACGAGACAGTGTCTGAGAAATAACCGTATGAATTTTCGGATTTCTGAGTCAGAGGTGTTTATGTACATTCTAAAGGAAAAATGAGAAAAACTGGATCCAAAAGAAATGAAGTGTGTTCGTCGGATATGATAATTATTCGAAATAGTATCGAGTATGGAATCCGGCGACGAGCAAAATTGTGATAGCCCGTGACATGATTTTTCTTCTGGAAGAATCAATGGTTGAACTGGGTATTAGTGTCCCTAAGGAGAAGGCCGACGAAAACGAAAACGTAACAGATAATAAAAAAAGGTGAACGATACTGTGACAATACCATCGCAATCAATCGAACGTGAAAATTTCGAACTGGATACGAAACGACATTAGCGCGATCAAAACAAAATTACAGATTGTCATGTTGACAATCAGCGAAGAATCAAAGACAAACAAGCAGGCAATTGTATCGGATGACCACCAGCAGTAGGAGCAGGCAATGAACGAGGAGTACGATTCGCTCATTAAAAATCGTACGTAAAACTTGGTCAATCAAGAAAAAAATCAAAAGGTGATTGATTATCGTTGGGTCTAGAAACTAAAGTAAAATCCAGATGGAAGGGGGTTCACACAGGAGTATGACATCGATTACATAGAAACATTTGGCCGTGTGGTTAAATTTACATCGATTCGAGCAATTCTGACGTTGGTGGCATCAAAACGAATGAGATTACAGCAGATTGACTTAAAAACAGCTTTTCTGAACGGTAATTTGAACGGTAATAATAGTCAGCCGAACGGATATGAATTATGATACTTGCCATTTATGTCGACGATGGTTTGATTGCAACGAAGAACGAGGGATATAAACCTCATTATGAAATACATAAAGGGAACAATGGACATGAAGATTCGATTTAAAGATGACATTAATTTAAGTTTGTGCGGCTACAGTGCCGGGGACTATGCAGGATACATCAAAACCAGGCCATCAACGTCCTTATATTTATATGCGAGGGAAATTTTATAAGTCAGTGACTTATTGAATCAAATATATTTTTTTCGGCAAAATACGTTTTATTTCTCAACATAAATTCTTTTAAGCTCGATACATTTAGTCCAGTGTTTTCCAATTTTTTATTACTTCAAGATATAGAGTTTTCCAATAAGAGGTTTCATTTTGAATAGCCTGCTATTTGGGCAGCTGTCAATTTTGAACATCTTTTAACATTTAACAAATAAAAACTACGCCATTACTAAAAGTGGTACGAAACACGCGTCAACAACGCACTGAAATTGTTAAAATTCACTACAAAAATGGTGAACATTTTGCAGTCACAATTCGCAAAACTAAATCACTTTTGGGTCGTTGTGAACCTTCTCGGCCGGCAATAGTGAAACTGGTGGAAAAATTTGAGTTATTGGGTTAGTGATGTGAGGAATCGAAACAGTGTGCGTCGCTCAAGAATAACTGAGAATATTGCTGCTGTAGCCCGTAGTGTTGACGAAAACCCAGGTTTGTCGATTCCCCGTCGATCTTTGAAATTAGACATTTCACAAACGACATTTCACAGTATTTTGCATAAAGACTTAGAATTTAAGGCTGAATATATAACTGAACTTTAACAGTTATCACAAGAACTCAAGCCGGTTGATCACCAAAAAGGTCGTATCTTCGCTGATTGGGTCCTTCAAATGCATCAAAATAATCCGGGTTTTCATCGAAAAATCATCTTCAGTTATGAGGCCCATTTTCATCTTGAAGCCTGCGTTAATAAGTAGAATTGTCGCGTTTGGGGCTCTGGAAATCCAAGAATGATTATTGAAAAGCCTCTCCATCCTCAACGTGTCACTGTTTGGTGCGGTTTTTGGGCTGGCGGTGTAATTGGACCATACTTATTCGAAAATGAGGCTGCTGCAACTGTTACGGTGAATGGATTGCGCTACCGAGCTTTGATTAACGATTTTTATGGCTGGAATTGGAAGATATTGAGACACAAGCAACGAAACAAGCGCAATTTTGCAAGAAAAGTTTCCCGACCGTGTTATTTCTCCAAGATGCGATGACAATTGGCCACCGAGATCTTGTGATTTAACACCTTTAGACTTTTATTTGGGGCCACGTGAAAGATAAGGTCTATATCAATGCTCCACAATCGATTCAAGACCTTAAAAATGGAATTCGTGAAGTTAACGAGTACATAGAGTCGTAAATGTGCGAATGGGTCTTGGACAATTCCATGAAAAGGATATGGTGCTGCAAGCGTAGCCGTGGCGGCGTTTTGGCTGATATCGTTTTCAAATGTTAATGAAATAAACATTCATTGATTTCTCTTAAAAAACACTCGTTTTTTTAAATATCAAAATGAAACCTGTTATTGGAAAATCCTTTAATAGGTTTCCTCAAGGCCCTCAAAATAGGCGTTTGTTTCAGTGATTACAACTTCGTTAGACCCAAATCTCTTACCGCCTAGCCATTTTTCAGGTTTGGAAACAGAAAATAGTCGGATAAATCTGGAGAATATGCTGAATGAGGTAGCAGTTCGTAGCCCAATTTATGGATTTTTGATATGGTGACTATTTCTGGCTTGACGCCCTCTTTTGGGCGAAATAAACGTTCAGCGTCACTTGTGTTGATATGACCGCAGCAGAACTCAGTAAACCACTTCTTTTCCATTGAAATTGTTGGTGCAGAGTGCCCATTTATCAAGCTTTTCCTTGGTTTCGATGATGATTTTTTGACCTAAAAAATAATGCTTAATCAGCACGCAAAATTCACTTTTGTCCATTTCCGTTAAAATTACGAGGTTGTGTGCTTTCAATGGCTGTCAAACACAAACTAAATTACGTAGCTTGCGGTTGACGGAAGCAGTGATGCTCAAAAAGTCACTGGTTTATCAAACAATAATTTCGGCCTCAGAACGCCAACAGATAGTGGCGTTTTCAACAACAGAGTCAAGGAATTGGTGTGGCTACATCGATTAATGCTCGAAATATCATCAACCGATTTGGACAAGGTGATTTTTCATTTGGATATCAAAAGTGCGATGCGGCTCATCAAAATTTCGGAATTCCATAAAACTAAGCACATAGACTTGCGATATAATTTCATCAGAAAGGGGTATGAGGATGGAACTTTTAATTTGGATTATGTGGCAATGGATACAGAGGCAGCCGATATAATCGCCAAAGCGTTACCATCAATATTTTTGCAAATTGATGGGCATAAAGCCAAAAGAGAATTGATGTGGTTTACATATTTTTTAAAAGAATATTGCAATTATTGAACTCTGGTGTAATTTAATAAAAAAGTGTTTGCGAAAGCACGTCAATTATGAGAGTCTTGTAATTTTTTTTTGACAGCGAACAAGAAACACGCTGAAATAATTTCTTCTTTGTTAAAAACACGCACCCATTTTATTGTGTTGGTTCCACTGCGTATTTGACTGGAGGTTAGAAAATTATCAAGCTTAAGGTTAATTCAACAATTCTACAAGGTCGTTTTTGGCATTCCCGTTAAGGTTTATGCCTATATAGTATATGTCAAAATTTATCTAAGATATATTACAAAATATATTGGTCATTATCAATTCATTTGTGTATTACAGAATCCGTTTAACGGATCAATAGCTGTGCAGAATATTTTAAGTAAAATCACAACCATTTATTTTGTCTTTGTATATATATTTCTGGGCTAAATTATTCTAATCACAATCAACAACTAAAACAGAAAATTCGGTTATATCCAACAATAAAAACTTTTTTAATGTCAATATAACCTAAAAAAATACTATAAAGTTTTGTATTTTATGTGTATGCGATCCGGGGTTCAAAAAAGGTCTTCTCCCTTGTACGTATATATGTACGTCTATATTTATAGACCGACCGACCGAATGTGCGAAACCAGAAAATTTAATATAATATTATACAAAGAATGTCAAGATAAGACAAGAGAAAAAAAATCTAAGAATATTAATTAAGTTTAATTTAATTTTAACCCCGTCATCGTTAAAATTTAGATTTTTATTTTAACAAATATTTTTTTTTGTGATTAATTTAAAATTACACTGATAAATGACCTTTTCTCAACTCGATCTGTATACTGTACCGAAATATCTTCTTATTCCTCATCGTCTACAGTATATAAAGTTGAGTTAACAATACAATAAAGTTTTAAATTAAATTTACTTTTGCTATATAGAATTTGCGAACAGAAAAGGAGAAAGCGAACTTCGAGTATTATAAATATTTACAAAAGTCAAAGTAATTTTCCGTTTTCCTAATCATTTTTCCCGTCATTTTATTGTTTTTCTATATTCTTCTTCACGGATGTAGTAGATATATAGATTGTCGTATCCTTTTATTATTATTACTCTTATTGTTATCATTATCGCCATCATTTTTCTTCTGTGTTTTTTTTACTTTATTTTTCATTTTCAATTCATGCTCATACCCAAACGATTAATAAAAGAAAAGCGAACACAAAAAAAGAATCGAAAATGGCAAAATAATATAAATCGTATCCTCCCAAGCGCGCACAATATATTTCCCAACAACTATATACACGAACGCAACAAAAAAGCTCAAACAAATTTAAATTCTCTAATACTTTAAAGTTTTTTTGTTTTTCTTGTTCGACACAAAATCATGTTATTGTTGTACATAGTTGAAATTTTATTGAGTCAAATTGATAACAAAAAAAAAAAATAAAATATAAAAAAGTTCAATAATGGGATGAGCTTTCTCAGTTCCCCGGAAAGTTTTATATTTCTATATTTTTTGTTTTGGTTGGACCGAAATGTCACACAGGTTTGGATAACAATAAGTTTGGGGACTAATACACATTAGTTATATCATAAAGACGCAATTGGCGTAATAAACTGTCTAAACTTTTATTTCATTTTTGACAACAACAACAACAACACAACACCAATAGCAGTAGCATCGTTGAGCATCAACCACACACCCAGAAAAAAAAAGTTTCACCAAAATAAGAATTTATATATTTAAATTCTCCGAATAATAAATCAATAAATTATATATTCGATATAAACATCGATATATAAAAAATAAATATAAACTGAAAGCTTTTTATTTTTTTCATATCTGAAACATAAAAGTTTTTTTTAAACTTAGTTTTTGGTTTTGTATTATTATTTAAAAAAAAAAGTTAAACTTTGCTTGTTCAACCAGAGAGAGAACAAGTTGTTATATATAATACATAACAAGAGGATTGACTAATTATAGACAAAAAGCTACACAAGTACATGAATAAAATTATAAGAAAGCTCTCCCAAATGTATACACAAAATTTCCGAAATAGCGTCGTAGCTGTATCATTTATTGGTTTTACCTAATCGCTTTATACTTTATAAATATATGTATCGAACAAAAGAACAAAACTTTTTTTGTGCTTTTTATAAAACAACACGAGTAAGAAGTTGATAAACTTCATCTTAATGTAAACTTTCACAGAAATTTCATTATTATTATTTAAACATTTAAAACAAACTGGGGAAGTGGGAAAATATTTTCGGAAAGGAAAATGGGAGTGATAGATGGATAAGACAAAACAATAAAAAGAAAAGTTTTATACATCTTTGCTATATATAACTTTGATTTGAATTTTAAATGTGTATCGAAAAGACAAAAAAAAAATATTTGACAGTTCAATGAAGCTTTTAATTTGGAAAAAAATTTGAAACTTTATTTACTGATATTTTATTATTTGGCCCGCACCAATCACGAACTAAATTTTAGGGTGGTTTTATCGTGTAAAAACGATAAAAGCTATATTTTACTACAAAGCTAAGCTTTTAGAAATATTAATTTTAGTTTGATTTGTGTAGTTAGTTTATTATGTGAAATAATATGAAAAATAATTTTTACAAAAAATATTGTTTAAACGTGGCCAAACAGAAACAAAAATATTTGACTTCCACGAACAATCTCGAAAACTAGCCTAAAAATAAAATTAGGAAAGTTTAAGACAAACTTGTACATTATAGTAATGAATTTCTTAAACTTTCATAAAAATTTAAATCCTCCATTTTTGTTTCAATGTATGCGTAAAACTTCTTATAAACGAGTAAATTATAATTGATGTAAATAAAATTACAAATGCTTTACACGATTTTTAACATATAGAGTTAAATATACAATTACTAATATTACTAAGTATACTTTTGGAATAATAAGGATGGGAATTAACCGAAAATCACCATACCTTGAAAAATTATAGGGCCTAAGGCTGTTTGCAATGCTGAATTCGCAATACGACAAATTTACGATATACGCGGTTTTCCATAAAATTTTTCCATTTCCTAGAAAATCTCCCACCATATACTAAATACACTTTCGAGATAATAGAAATTTAAGCTAAGCGAAAACCATCATCTCTTCAAAAGTTATAGGATCTGAGAGTATTCAGCATGCCGGATTCGCAATAAGATAACTTAACGACGTAAGCGATTTTCCTCAAACTAGTCTCATACCCTAGGAAAACCTCCACTAAGTATGAAGTGTACATTCGTGATAATAAAAAATCAATCCAATCGTAAATCACCATTCCTTGAAAAATTATAGTGGCTAAGTGAGGGAAAGTTATAAGGACTAAGTGTGTTTAGTAGGCTCAATTCGCAATACGACAAATTTACGATGTAAATGTTTTTCCATAAAATTTTCCCATGTCCTATAGGCAAACCCCATCAATCACTAAGTGTACTTTTTCGTTCACCATCCCTTGGAAAATTATAGAGGCTACCGCTGGTTAGTATGCTCAATAAATTTACATTGTAAGCGTCTTACCAGAAAATTTTACCAGATCCTAGAAAAACCCCCACCAAAAATTCCCTTAGTATTTATGTTTTCCTAGGACATGGGAAACTTTATAGGTAAACAGCTTACAACGATAAGTTCTCGAAATAAGAATTGAGAATACTACCCACCCTTATCCCCAAAGCTAGCAGAACCCATACAAAATCACATTACAAAATACGAGTATGGATAATTCTAGGCTAATAATAGGCTACATAAAAGTCCTATTAAAAATGATTTAAAAACAAATGGAAAATTAAAGGTTAATTTCTAGAAAAAGCGTAAGGCTTTATCACTTCAAAGATAGCAGAACCAGAATCGAAAATCGAACAAAAACGAAATTATAACGCAAAACAAGACCAATCGACATACAAATAGGCTTATTATGGCCTAATCAAATGATCCATTAACAATTTTGGGTTCCACTCGTTCTTGTTCGAGTTTTCAATCATTTAGTTTACCGGTAGAACTTATATCAAAAATCGTGTTAAAAGCAAATTTGGAACGCAAAAAGAATTCTATTAATGTGCGCAGTTCCAAGCTTTTATACACTGGAGAAAATAAAATTGACCTCACGTGGAAGTTTTGTGAACAAAATTTAAAGGTAAATAACTCAATGTAATCTCTCCTTGATTTCTAATAATTAAAATTATGTTATTGTTGTGTTTATAAAAGATGGGAAGTGGCAAGAGGTTATCTAGCGAAGGAACCGCATCAAATAGAGCAATTGCTATAAAATTAAAAAGATCTCCAAGAGTTATCAACAATTCTCTGAAAAAAAGGAATCCTATGGTCTCTATAATGGATCAGGCCGCAAAATCAGTCCTCAATGAACGTACTAAGTGGGCTATTATTAGCCGAGCACGAGTCAAATACCAAACATCGTCACAAATTCGAGCTGATTCACCGTTTCCACTTACTGTCCAACGGGTTCGAAAATTTTTACATTATGATCCTAACACTGTTTGGCGGAAAAGAGCACAAAACCTAAGTTAACTGAAAAACACCGTATGGCTAGGATGGAATTTGCTAAAAAATATATCACCTATGACATTGAGATGTGGAAAAAAGTTCTATCTAGCGACGAAAAGAAATTAAATCTGGATGGCCCAGACGGCTTCCAGTTCTATTGGCATGACTTGCGAAAATCTGTTGAGATATGCATGAGTCGTAATTTTGGTGGCGGGACGGTTATGATTTGGGTTTGCTTACTGTGGAAAGGTACTTCTCACTTGGATATCTACAAAAATAAAGGCACAGGACTACTTGAACCTTTTGGAGTACAGCCTTCTGGAACATACCACAAATTTGATGGGAGATGATTTTATTTTTCAACGGGATAATGCATCTATCCATTCTGCGAAGCTCGTAAAGTGTTGGTTCCGCGATAATAATATTAATGTTTTAGATAGGCCTGCATGCAATCCAGCCTTAAACCCAATAAAGAACCTCTGGAGGATAGTTGTGCGTCAGGTTTATCAGAATGGACAATAATTTTGCACAGTTGGCGAGCTGAAGGATCGTATAAGAACGGTTTGGATGGAAATGAGCTGGATATTCTCAGGAATTTAATCAGTAGTATGCCTGATCGATTATTTGAGGCCATTAGAAATAACCGAGGTCATACTCACTATTAACCAGTTTTAAAAAATTCAAAAGTGACTTTTTTGAGTTAAAAATTGAATTGAGATCAATTTTATTTTCACATTAATTTTAAGTTTGTAACATAAATTAAAATTAGTAATGAAAATACGATTATTGAATTATTTCTTGTTATTCAAGTTCAAATAAAATGTATTAAATAGAATTAACAACGTTTAAATTTATTCATATTTACGTTGTGCAAATAATTTGAGATTAACGAAGAAAATTTTAGTGAGGTCAATTTTATTTTCTCCAGTGTATTAAGTTTTTATGATTTGTGATATATTCTGTCACAAAAATAACGGGAATTGGTCAATGAAACATAAAATATACATAATTAATCATTCAAATTGATTGTATCGCTTTCAAAGTAGGCCCCTTCCGAATATACACTTATGCCAACGAATGATTCAATCATCAAAACATTTTTCAAGTGCATTTTCCGGTATCGACTTCAGTTCTCGCCGTAAATTATCTTTTATGTCTTTTATCGACTGAAAACGGGTGCCTCGAAGTGGTAATTTGAGTTTTGGAAAGAAAGAAAAAGTCAGTCGGAGACATATCCGGTGAACGCGGTGGTTGTTCGATGATATTTGTTGAGCTGTTGGCCAAAGATTTGTTCAAAATGATAGGAGGCCATAAGCCTAAAATTATTTGTTTGTCTATAGATCAAATTGTTCGTTCTAATTTCGGTTTTGGTCCGATTTTTGATTTGAGTTCCGCTAGCGTGGAAGGGATAAAGCCTTAGACAGTTTCTAGAACGAACAGAACAAAAAAAAATAAATATGGCATTTAATTAGCCTAAAATTAAGCTTTAATTTTCCAATTGTTTTTAAATGATTTTTTTGATATGCGCACTGCTAACTTTTTAAAAGCTAGCAGAACCCATCTTTTTAGTTGGAAGGGATGAAACCAAATTTTTTTTAACAGGACATTAAGTTAGCCTATTATTAGCCTATAGCTTAGCCCAAAAGTACACTTACTATTTGATAGGATTTTAATTTGACATGGGAAAATTTTATAGAAAACCGCTTACAAAGATAAATGTGTCATATTCCGAATCGACTTAGTATGCTCGATTGGGAATACTATAAATTTATCTTTGTAAGAGGTTTTCCATAAAATTTTCCACACTCTCAGCCCTTATCACTTTTCAAAAGATAGTGATTTTCGGTTAACTTAAATCCTTATTATCCCGAATGTTCACTTCTTATTTGGTGAACGTTTTGCTGAGGACATGGGAATATTTTATGGAAAACTGCTTACGACGTAAATCTGTCGTATTGCGAATTGAGCATACTAAACACCCTTAGCCGATAGAATTTTCCAAGTGATGGTGATTTTCTGTTAATTTGAATCCTTAATGATCTTCGGATTACACTTTGTATTTGCTGCGGATTTTCATATAACATAAGAACATTTCATGGAAAACAGCTTACAATTGAGCACACTAAAGACTTAGTATTTTTCAGTTAGTTTGTATTCTTTTTAACCCGAAAGTACACTTAGTGATATAAAAATGGCGGATTTAAATTTTTAGGAAAGTCATCACTATCATAAAGTTTTGCAAATTCAAATATCTCTAGAAATAGCTTGCTTTTATAAGCTCGGTACGTCATAAAATAAAATATTTATATGGGAGTGTTATAAACACTTCATTAATTAATTTAATTTAACATTTAATTTAATATCAAAGTTGGACTTAAGGTTTTTACCTAATTAAAATAATAAACCAAACCAATACAATGAGCTTTTTTAACATCACAATTTTAAATGTCGTTTTATTTATATAAACGAAGCTTTCAAAATACTTCAAATTGTAGTGACGATTTTTTGAATTAATTACTGATGATTTAGCTTTAATCCTATATTTACTAAATACGACTGACACTTTCAATTTCAATTTTGTATCAATGAAAAGCAACCCGTTGTTTTCCGGGGGTCAATTGGGTGCATCCATAGAGTGAAGACGTGTGTATATCGCTCTTCTATTTTCTTTCTTCTCTAAATTTTATTAAAAAAGGTTTTTATCTAGCGGAAATTCTAATATGGCGGATATGCAAGATGGAAGAGCGAAATGAAAATAAAAATAAAGCAAAATATAAAATGTAATTTAAAATCGTAAGTTGAGCTTCTCGTTTGAAAGTAATATCAGCCAGCACAATGGTGGTAGGACCTTGATATGATGCATCTGGACCTCTAATCAAAACGAATTTACTTTTAGGCCTGAGTATTCTAAAATAATCACATCCTCTTTCAGAATATGCTCCAAAGACGTAATATTTCGAGTGACGAGTATACCATCATCGAAATACGCAAGTAAATATAAGCGGTAAGTGTATTTCGTTTTTGTACTCTAATTTAACTCTAGAAACTGATCGCGAACTGTCAATAATACTCCGTTCAATATACAATTAAGTAACCGTGGAGAAATTGGCCATCGTTGTATAAAGCCCTTTTTAAACCACTAAATTACTTTTATAACTAAATTCACCAAATAATGGGGTATATATAGTGGTGGGCACTAAGAGATTATTTCTAAATTTACTACATCGAAAGCTTCCTTCAAATCGTTTGATGTAATCGATCCTTGATTTCCAGTCTGCCGTTCCTCGTCTACAACGCGTCGAACAGTGTACATGTGATCATCAGTTGAACGGTTTCATAAAAAGGCAGCTCAATGCGCGGTAGGTAAATTTAAATGTTCATCTAGTTTGTCAAGCAAAAGTTTTGAATAAATTTTCTAGTCCACATTACACAGTGTAATTCCTCTGTAGTTGTTGGAATTTCTGGGACGTTTTACCTTTGCAATTGCAACTTGGACAGTGTCAAGCCACTCAGTCGGTGGACTATAATTTATCCAGCCTTGCTCTACTTGTAGAAGAGATTGAATTACATTATGCGTACGATCGGTGTTGAGCATGTTATGCAACATTGGTTGAGTGAACCTTACTTAAGATCTTTGTAATTTAAATCACGGAAACAGTTAGTGCTCTCAAAACGGATCAGCGCTCGCCTTCTATTTGGCGTTAGAGATGTTATGGACTTCAAAATTGTCTGCCACTTTTTGCTAGTTACATCGTTATGTATGGCATCTTCGTATGCAGCCAATGATACTTTTCAACTAAAGTTGAAAATATTTTGGACCCAAACATGGAATATGTCCCGTAACGTAATTATTGATCTAACATAATTTTTGATTTGCTTTACATTTATTGAGAGTCGTCTGCTAACCAGAATACCCAAACCTCTTCGTTTTGCCTGCCCATATTTTTCTGGGTGCTATACAAATCAATACGATTTTTCTTCGAGAATTTAATCAATAGTGAGTCGTTTATGTTGGCCATTGATTCCACGAAAGTTCCATATGGCAAAACAAAATGACATTCGAGAGCTAATACAGCTCACTGATCTGGATAAAAAGTTTTAATTAAGCTTCCTGGAAGCCCACTGGAAGTGAGCTTCCGCCAGAGCTTTTACGTTTTAACACCGGAAGTCAGTTAATAGCTTAAAAGCTTTTCCATGTATTTTGAAAAGTACATCATTTACAAGAAAAACGTTTATAAACTACCAGATTCTACATTAATTTTGCGACAATACCGGTCTAGATCAGTTTTCCAAACTTTAAGCGGAGATGACGATTTTTTCCAAAAAAATTTTTAGTAAATACTTGATCCATGTACAGCCCATAGAGAAAAACTGATCGGGATGAAACTCAATACTTAAGCGTTTTACATAAATTGGAAGATTCCAGTGATTTTTGGCCGAAATTGGTCCACCAAAAGTGGGAGGCTTCCATAGAAGCTTTTTAGTTTTTTGCAAATATTTTGAAAAGTATCTGTATTATGAGAAATTCGACTATGAACTAAAAGCTTTTAGATAACATATCAAACAATATTGATCCAGATCAATTTTCCAACGTTTAAGCGGAAATGATTTTTTTTTGATACAAACTGTTTTTTATATTAATGATGAACATTTTTGACCTCGAGATTTTTGACTAAATGACTGTGTCCTCTGTACAGCCCAGACGAAATAATTGATCGAGATAAAATATCGTGCTAAAGCTTTTTCCATAAATTGGGTGGCTTTGGCCGATATCGTTGCACTGGAAATGACAGCTGCCATAGAAGACGTTTTTTTTTGCAAATATTGTGAAAAGTATGTCATTTACGAGAAAAGCTGTCCAATTCAGTATTTTAAAATTTAAGCGGAAATTACGATTTATGGGAAAAAATTGGGTTTCGGTGTTCTTACAGCCTAGACTGATTGATTAATCGGAATGGAACTTCATTTCCATAAATTTGGACATCCATGTGAAATGTGGTGGACATCTGTGTGCCGGAAATGATAGCTTCAAAGCTTTTTAAATTTTTGCAGTGAAAATTAGATTTTCAACAAGGGTTGAGCTTATTGATTTTGTGAAATTTAAGCAGGAACCATAATTTGTTTATTTACAGTTTTTATCAAAAATCCAGTATTTTTCGAGTTAGAAATTAAGTGTGATGTATTCGAGATTTGGATAAATTTGTCATAAATGAAAGCCGGGTGTTAGCAACAACAATTACACCCTTCCATTTTTTTGTATAGGTTAAAATCCACATCACTAACATCCTTTATGAATGTTATTGTGAACCTTAAAGACCTATCGTGGTTCTGTTTTGACTACGAACCTAATTTAAAGGTTTAATTTCCCAACATAACAGCTTTTATAAACAGAACGATTATATCCGAATCCACGTCCAATGAATTAATCTACAATCGATCGAAACTTTCCAATAATAACTTCTCTCAACACGTTAACCAAAACTGCCATGTTCCGCGCTAAATCGGTCAGAGTGCCTTTAGTTTTGCTCAACACCAGCTACAAGGTTTTTGGGCAACGTAGTTTCTTTTTTACAGCGA
Organism: Nephrotoma guestfalica; assembly: GCA_963691935.1. NCBI lineage: Eukaryota > Metazoa > Arthropoda > Insecta > Diptera > Tipulidae > Nephrotoma > Nephrotoma guestfalica. The sequence continues at coordinate 247,779,137 of OY829914.1, forward strand.
GCGCATTTTGACAGGTAAACAACCGATCAAACTATTCCTCTGAAAAAAGTGGTACGGAACGGACATCCCTGTGCATATTCTACTCAGAGATTTTCGGCAGGCATATATGATAGCATCCAAAACGAACACAATAAGGAGTGTTTTGCCAGATTCAGGCATTCCCTTCAAAATTGATAATCATGTGTAAGCTCCCAGAAATTTTCGAAATAACATAAGAAGTGCGGAACAGAGATTCATTATTTAACCATTGGAGGTCTGCTGAAAGCTTGCCTTTTTTAACGCAAACTATTACGAGTTACGCTAGAACTTTCTAATGATGGAGAAATGTCTCGGATGCGACTGAATCTAGAAATCAGAAATGATCTGAACAGCTTCGTTATAATTGGATCAATAAAATCAAAAAGGCATTCGAGGCATTCATAAAACAGGCATTCGAGTCCGCACCAATGAAAATAGGACTTGGTGGTGCAGGGGTTCTAGGTGGATGCACGATGATAAAGAGTACCTTCAAATTCTGGAGCCACCCTTTTGTTTGGAATCGAATTATCTGGAGAAGCATTGTTGAGGTTCTCAAATCCCTTCGTGGGAGGTAGCGCCATCGAATAAGAAGAAGGTATTTAACAAATCACGGAGGCTTAACAAATAAAATGCTAAATTATTATGAGATAGATTGTAAATTTCAGAACATTTTTTACTCTAACACAGTTTTAAAAATTGCGGAGTGAGAAGTCTGGTAAAATGAAACAAGGAAATATTATCGGCCAAAAAAAATTATTTTTCTACGTAGTCCTCTTTTAGCTCGATACAATTAGTCCAACGTGCTTCCGATTTTCCGATCCCTTCCGAATAATACGATTTCTCCAACCCTTCAAAATAGGCGTTTGTCGCATCGACGATCTCCTCTTTCCAGCCGAATCTCTTTCCGCCGAACCATTTCTTCAAGTTCGGAAACAGGAAATAGTCGCAGGGGGCTAAGTCTGGAGAATATGGTGTATGTGGAAGCAATTCAAAGCGTAATTCATGGATTTTGGCCATGGCAACTACACACGTGTGCACCCCGTGCATTGTCTTGATGGAAGAGAATTTTTTTCTTCGCCAAATGAGGTCGTTTTTCTTTCAAAACGTCGTTGAAACGGTCAAATAAGTTGCAGTAATATTCGCCGTTGACTGTTCTCCCCTTTTGAAGGTAATCGATGTGAAAACTGCCTTAGGCTTCTTTGGTGCAGATTTGTCAATAGAAATTCATTGTTTAGACTGTTCTTTGGTCTCCGGTGTATACTGATGGATCCATGCTTCATCCACAGTTATGAAACGACGCAAAAACTCCTTTTTATTTCGCTTGAACATCGCCAATCCTGCCCCTGAAGTTGTCACACGTGTGCGTTTTTGATCGATTGTAAGCAATGGCGTCACCCAACGCGCGGATAGCTGTTTTCATATTCAAATGTTTGTGTAATATATTGCGCACACGTTCATCTGAGATGCCTACTATCTCAGCTATCTCGCGTACTTTCACTCTGCAGTATTTCTTGCAATACTATATCATAGATTTTGTCAACCGTTTTTGGTGTGGTGACCGGGCGAATTGGGCGTCCTGAACGTTCGGCTTCAGTTGAGTTTGTACGACCACAACGAAAATCGGTAAACCACTTGTGAATCATTTTAATCGATGGTGAAGAGTCCCCATAGTATTTATCAAGCTTTGTTTTGGTTTGCGTAATGGTTTTTCCACGCAGTTTTAAATAATGTTTAATTAACTCACGAAATTGCTTTTTTCCATGTTTGCAAAAAAACAATGGGTTGTCTGTTTTTACTGATTGTCAAAACTGAACTAAATGTCAGATCTGCCTGATCTGTCTAATGACAGATGGTGTTGACACATGTCATCTGGGATTTGCGATTGTGGCGCCTTCTGTTGCAATTTTACCAGACTTCTCACTACACCCTCGTAGAATCGCATTGTAGTGTATTGTATGTAAATAAGTTTTTCACCATGGTCCAAATATATTAAAACACAAGTCGAGAATAAAGTTATTTTCACAAGAATGCGTAAGAGACGTCTAATAGCCTAAAGAATAATATTAAAAACGATTTTCTTACGAGGGTTATCTGAAAAGTTTCCGTCCTCAACATGAAGATGACAGCACTCGTCAACAAAAAGTAAAGATGTGAAAATGAAAAAAATCAAATTGTCATTAAATATTTATTTTTGAAAGGTAAATCGCCTATGCAAATCACAGACGATTTGGACGCTGTGTAAGGGGACTCCGCATAATCCTTTACGAACCGCGAAATTTTGGGCAGCTGAATTGACACGTCGCCGTACCAGCTTGGGTGACGATGAACGCTCTGGAGGTCCAAAAACTGCAACTACTGAAGATAACATCACTCAAGTTCACCAAATGTTGCTAGACAACCACCGAATTAAAATTATAGAGATAAAAAAGGCTATGAATATGCCAAAAGAACGTGCCACATATTGAATCAAGATTTAGGCATGAGAGTTTGCGCCCTTTGGACCAGAAACGTGTTTGTATGAACAGTTCCATGTTGGCGTAAATTAGGCGCAATAAATTAGAGTATTGGCGCCGACTAATTACTGTTAATGAAACTTGGATACAACATTACACTCCAGAATCACAAATACAGTTAAACCAGTGGACTATCAGGGGGGAAGTGGCTCCAAAAATGGCAGACTGTACCTTTGGCTGGGAATGCTACGGCGGCTGTTTTCTGGGACAGTCATGGAGTCCTATGATCAGATTTAGATCAAAGCGACTTTTTTTGTTCCCTAAACTAAAAGTGGCACTCGGAGGACAGCGATTTTCATCGAATGAGGAGGTCATCACCTTCGTAAACAACTATTTTACAGAGAAGAATTTCGAGTGGGAGAAGTGTATGAAATAAAAGTAAATTTGAAGAAAAATGTCTTGTATCTTTGTTAGGTCGGAAACTTTTCAGACAACCCTCGTATAGCTTCTTAATGTAGTTATGGTTTTAAGATCATTATTTATTAGTTAACCCAGATATTACGTAAGTTTTTACTAAATTTAAACTATAAAATTTTAGGTCTATCCCAATTTCTAAGAATCCTTTACTGATCAAATCAAGAGAGCTGTATTTATAATCTAAAGGTCTATCAAGAAGATCAATTTTATAATACTCAAGAAATAACGGCCGAGAAAAAAAACTGTTGTGAAAAACTGTTGAAACGTCGTTTCAATCTTTTGATTTTTAGGATTCAATTTTAGATATTGGACTTATTCTCTAATCTTAATGGGTCTAATCCAAAATTTTAATCTAACTGCGCCGATTACAGGAATTAAAAAAACTATGTAAACAAACATCAAGTGACTTCCTAGTTGTATGGAAATCGAATAAAACTTTAAGTTTACATATGAAAATTATTCGAGGTTCAACTATAAATTTAATACAAAATATATTTCTATAAGTACTTACATAACACATTTATGGTGTGCGTTGACACAACATTTTCAGTCAGCTGCATATTTAGGCCATGGCATATAACAACCAACGATCGTTTATTTGGTTCAATAACTGCTGTTATATTCGACGTTGTGATCCAACCACCTTCCGGACTTACAACAGTCCGTGGTGTGGCATTACGTATTTGTCGTCCACCCACCATCCATTTAATTTCAGCCGCCGGATTTGATGGTGCGGTTAAACATTGTAGTGGAACTGGATCACCGACACGAGCCTCCGATGGTCCAGATATAGAGACGTGCGTTGGAGCAACTAGATATTTAAAAAAAAATAATATATATTTTACAATTACTTGTTTTTAATTAGTTTATATACTTACATAACACAGTTAAATCAACTTCAGTCTTTAATGGGGTTTGTGACATAATATTACTGGCTTCGCATCGAAACCGTGCCTTATTGTCATTCGCTTCGGCGGTAAATGTATAAATATTTTCTGAGAGGCGGCCAGCCGTTCGATATGCCATACGCACTTGGGCGCCATTTTTATACCAAATTAATTGGGCTGGCGGATTACCGCCACGACTTTTACATACGAGTTCAACAGTTTGTCCTCGCCGTAATGTTTCACCCGATGTATATCCTTCGATGTATGGTGGCCCGGGGGGATCTAAAACAAATAAATAACAAAAAATAAGAATTAACATGAACATTTTTTTTGTATGTGTCCTTATATCCTTGTAAAGTATAATAAATACAAAACCAAATTTTTACCCTTAAGACATTTGATTAGGATAATAATAAACTATCATGTAGAATGATTATAATGATTACGATGCTGACGATCATGACGAATTGCCTTTTTTTATATATAGTATATACGAGTATACATAAACCACTTTTGAGCCTTTTTTTACGATTTATTTGCACAATGGACATTTATTTAGTTTGGGTCAACTAAAAATTATTGATTTTGTGGTTTAAGATTTGTTTAACTTTATTATAAATATTAACATGATTAGTGTTATGAGATTTGTGTAAGATGATGAATTTTCTCGATACTCTTCTGAGTTATAAATAAATTTATGGAGATAGCAAGATGGTACATTACCAAAATTTTATTATTATTATATGTACTTTACTTTGGATACTAATTAAACAAAAGAATGTTTATTATGTACATACGTAAACATTATGTACATAGAATCATCACACGATGAATGTGGCAAAATCAATTAAAATCTGGTATATCAACGTGCACACACAGTACTATTATGTGGTGTGTGTGTGTGTATCTAAAAACGTATCCACGAAAAATGGCAATGACGCCTTATTGTATGCAATGAAAATTATTTACCTACAGGGTGGACCAAAAATATTGGCCAATATATAGGCCAATAGTTTTGGTCCAGTCTGTGGGTAACTCCAACGAATTGCTCTTGATAATACTTAAACAAGAAAAAAATAAATTTAGGCTACAAAACTTTGTACCACCCTGCACTTTTTTCTATATTTTAATAATAAATATATTTATTAATAGTGAAATATATGTGCATAGAGATTATATTGAAAGCATTAAACAAATAATTCTATTTAAAAATTCATTCCGTGTTTATGTTAACAACAAACTCTGTACCTAATGCAATAACAACTTGAAATGTTAGTTTTACGATTCGATTTAAAATCGCACAAAAATTGTATAAATTCAATTATTTGAAATCTAAACTCTTTAAATTTAAAATAAAATACAAAATATTGAATTTCACCATGTTTTATGTCTTTTGTTGTACTACTATCTATACTCGTATTATATCTGCAATATTGCTGCCAGTGATTTGTATTGAAATTCTATGTACGTACAGTGACACAAAATAGTGGTTTCGTTTGTTTGCACTAACACAGTTTTATTCGTGGTTATGCTCTCTATAATCAACGATTATAATTGAAAAAAGGAAATTATAATTTTTATTTTTGCACAGCACGATGTTCATTCAACAATTCGATTGTGTGCTTTAAACAATAATTTCATTAATTAAAAGTGTCTCGGCTCCGATATAGCGACAATTTTTTTAAAAATAAATGTCGAAAATGTTATTCTCCGAAAATCAGTAAATTTGGTATGAGGTTTCTTAATTTAGTTTTTTTGTGGTTGGATTTCCGTCGTTTGCTTTGCGTGCAATTTACGAAATTCATTATTCCAGTTAGACCGCTGCTACCATCCGTATCATTTAAATGTGTCTTATAGTCAGTGTGGTGCCATATTGTCTACACCGCGTAGATAATTAACATTCTATCCATGTAAAGGCTGCTGCACGACTGTGAGATTTTACCAGCACTCGCACAGTCTGAAGTTATCAACTAATAGTTTTTGCTCAATAAAATTCGTCTACATTATTGACGTTTCGTTCATTCGTTTGAAATTGTTGTCATTGTGTTTTTATCAACATCGAATTTTTTTTTGCTTATTCTGCCCTACGATTGAGGTCCCTGTATTATTCCAACTGCAGAAACATGAAGATCTCAAAGTGGGCCCTTATACTCTGTAATCCTGAAATCTATTGGTATGCTAATTTTGAACGCTTAAATCAAGAGTTTCGGGATTCCATTATGATAACAGCGATCGAGCGAAAACTCGATTAATGTTTCAAATATGTTTTACAAAACCGAAGTCAAATTTCTACCAAATAACAAAAACTATACATGTGTGCGAATATACAAATAGTAAACATTTGGGCGGAATACTGGCAACAATTGTTGCTTGATTGATGGCAACAATTGTTGCTTGAAAGATAACAAGCAATATCTGCGACAGGTGTTGCACGAAAATTCAATGAAAAATTTTGTTGTACAGAAGTCAAAAGTCCCACATATACACACGGTTTTTTATGATGGCCTTGGTCCGTACTTTAATATAAAAATGCCAAATGGTCGGTCCCTGGGTTCGGTCATATGAATAACAAGCAATATCTGCAACAGGTGTTGCACGAAACTTCAATGAAAAATTTTGTTCTACAGAAGTCAAAAGTTTTGGCTAAGTGTTTTTTAGAGGTTTACATCTTTAAGTTGGCAACACTGTTTTGTTTGACAACCAATTTGACAGCTGACATTTGTTTTGTCATTAGTTTGATTTGCCATTTCATAATGATTAGACTCACACCAGAGCAACCGTTTTCGCGCCACGTATATTCTAAACGATAATACGCATCCAGTAAGACGTCAAACAGTGCATACCGAACAAGCGATAGACACTGTCCACAGGAAGTCGCAGGGGCCTAAATCTTGAGAATATGTTGGATGGGGTAGCTGTTCGTAGCCCAGTTTATGGGGTGATGCTCAGTTGAGATGGCTTCAGCGTCAGCCACCTCACGGACTTCCATTTTCTGATCATCCAATATCATTCCATGGATTTTATCGATTATTTCTGGCGTGACGACCCCTTTTGAGTGACTTGAACGTTCGGCGTCACACGACCAATACGGAACTCAGTAAACCACTTCATTAACATTGAAATGGATGGTCCAGAGTCCCCACAGAATTTATAAAGCATTTCCTTAATTTCGTTGTTGGTTTTGTTAAGCAAAAAATAATTCTTAATCAGCACACGAAATTCAAGTTCTCTGCTTTTAATGGCTAGCAAACACAAACTAAATGACGCAGCTTGCTGAAAATTTGACAGAGTCTATTAATAGATGGCAGTTGATGAGGGCTGTGTTGCATTTAAAGTTACTGCACGGGCAAATCGAAAAGTCACTGAGTGTCAAACTGCCCTCGTATTTGTGTTGTAAAAATTAAGTTATAACTTTCACAACATTGGAAATCCGCATTTTGAACTGGAAACCTGTGAGATAGCAACTCCTTGAAAAAAAGTGGGTAATACAACAAAAATGCAATAATCTACATTGCCTTCGAATATTCTACATACTCGACGGATTGTCGACATTGTCTATTCAATTGTTAGGAAAGCGATCTGATCAACATATTGTTACAGCACCTGTTGGGGAAAAATGATGTATCTTGTGAAATTCGCACCCAATTAATCACAAATCACCAACCCACTTAGAGAATTAGGTCATCGCAATTTCTTAACCATGTATATATATGGAAAACGAATTTTGGCTGAAACGATCAAGCCTTTTGAGGTGATTTTAAACATACTGGTTCATCCTACTAAGCCATCCAAGCCATATTATATATAAGGGATGACGTGATTTAAAATCCATAATTTAAACAATTTGTAGAAAAAAAGTTGAACCCAACAGACAAAAAACCACATCAGTTAGTTTAGCCGTTTTGTTTAATTTAGTTTCGTTTGGTTACTCTAAAAATTAATAAAATGTGAGTTATCAATATTAATTTCGGGCTGTAAGACCAAATTATTGAAATCCTGAAAAAATTTCGAAAAATTACTCTGAACCAAAACCATTTTTCTCGAGGTTTTGAAAGTCCCTGATTCCAAAAATGCAAAAACCAAGGTTGTCCGTCTGGTAATCTAGATGTCTGGATGTCGGTACCAACGAGGCCTCAAGGACTGCTATACGAATTCATTTTGGAGTGCTCTTTCATATATAGTGTTGGCAGGTATAACCCGGCCAATGAATACAACGGAAAAAGGAGAAAATACCCCAGGTGGCTAATCCACTCTCTAACGAGGCTGGCTTAATGGATTCTGGGGTGAGCCAATCGTTGCTATACCAATTTATAAGTAGTTCGAAAATGTCAAAATCACCAACTAGACAAACTAATTTAGCCAATCAGCTGAAAAATGAAAACGATGAACTCTGTCGGAAACTAAGTGAAGTAGAAATACTTATAACCCAACTAAGAAACGAACTCGACAAACTAAAAAAGGAAAATGAAGAATTAAAGAAGCCCAAATAAATGGAAATGAAAATTTCTGAAAACCCTCCCACCGAGTTCCATACTTATGAAAATGAACTAGCGAGAGAAACAGATTGGGTACTGAAACGGAAAAAAAGACCTACCAAAAAACGAAGAGCAGAATTCTCGCCTGAAGTTGGGGAACAATCGCAACCAGCAACAAAAACAACAGCAAGAAAATCAACAACAAAAGATAGCACCGAAAGAAAACGCCCCTCCGCCAATTACTCCATAAAACTCTCCTCCGTAAAACTCTCCTCTTATTTTTAATTGTTTGTAAACTACTGATGAGAAATTTCGTAGAAAATACAAAACGAATATGTTCCCGTTAGATCGGAGATAAACGTTACTGGTAAGTTAATAGTAAACTTAACTGGTAAGTTAATTTATAAACAGTTTATGTTCAAATATTCTTGCAAATATTCTGTCATTTGTATTTTTATCAACAAAAAAAAAATAAATGTGAAATATCACGTTTGTAATCGTTTTTCAAAGTTGTTGCGAAAATGCACCAATAGGCATATAATGACAATTTATATCTTTTTTGGGAAAACTCCGTTAAGTCTCTTAGAGGCTTTAGATGCCCTGGAAAGTCTACCAGATGATGTCCCAACGCCACTCGATGTGTATTTATGCCCTCCAAATTTCGGAGGAGGATTACGATCCCAACTTTTTTTAACCAAAAATCAGCTATTGGCTGAAGTCAAAGGAAGAACTCAGCAATCATGGGAAAATGGAGATGCAGATGGTCTGAAATGAGGGTGTTTTTATTACAACCATAAAAAGTGGGACGGTCAAAAATTTACCCACTCAATCTAAGTTGACAAAGCGACCCGATTGAAGTTTTTAAGTTTTTTGCTATACAAACTTGTGTTGAATCAGTCGTAAATCACACCATAAATTATGCCGCAAAGAAAAAAATTAAATTATACATATCGACACTGAAGGTTTTTATTGCTTTTATGGAGTAATGATTATAACTGGATACACTCCAATATCACGAAGACGTCACTACTGGTCTATAGATGATGATATTCACAATGAGTTCATAGTAAAATGGATGCGCCGTACTGCCTTTGAAGACATATTTGTTAACATCCATTTCTGCGATAATGATTTAATTGACAAGAGTTCCAGAAATCGACTTGTAAGAGTACGAATGTTTATAAATCATTTAAATGAACTCTTCTTGAAATACGCGCCGATTACCATGATCATTTCCGTCGACCAAGCAATTAAAAGTTCCATATTACGGCAGACACCCATGTTAGCACTATATACGGAATAAAGCTTGGGTCGCCGCTTGTCCAGCAGGATATTGTTATGCATTTGACATTTACCAAGGTCGCAACCAGGAGCGTGATAAGATGACGGCTTAGGTAAAAGTGTCGTGCTTGATTTTGCAAAAATAATTAAAGATCGGTTTCCAGATATTCCCTTTTCATATTTTTTGACAACTTCTTTACTGGACCAAATTTAATATGTTATGAGAAAATCATTTGAAGAATATCACGATGACCGATAAAAAACAGATAAATAAAAATATACGGGGTTATTACAAAAGTTTCTTACAAGATGGAAGAACAGTAAAATTGTTTCTATGATGTCGAATGCTTTTGGCATTCGATTTGGCCTTTACCAATGCGTGTTCATTAGCCAAAACCTATAACTGCCAACTAGACCAAAACGAGTTTCGGCGAGAGCGAGCTAAAGCTTTGCACACACAACATGAAAAGGTGCAACCAAAGCGAAGATCTTCACAATCACCAGGTTATCTCGCTAGGAGGAGCTCACACATCAAATAAAGAAACGTCTCGACTGCGATGAAAGCAATGTCAGCAACAGACATATTATAGATGTAACATATGTAATGTGCCTTTACACGCAAAGTGTTCAACCGAATTTTATAAAAATTTAAAATAAATCACAAAAGTTAGTTCCTTGAAAGCTTCAAAGAAACTTTAATAAGCTTAGATGCTGTGAATTACGAATTATTCTTTTTTATATTTCTAATAGTTTTTGTTTAATTTTTTTTAAACAAATAAATAAGAAAAAAGTTTAAAAAAATGTTTCCTATTGACAAGTGATGCGTTTATGCAACACCCCCTAATTCGGCACTACTCGTATATTAAAATTTTTTTATTTGAATTTCTCTTATATTTGACCAAAAATAATCAGAAAATAAAAAAAAGTTGAAAATTAAAAAAATATTCATGTTACAGATAGGTTAATGTGTTCGGTGTAACTAAATACAAACTATAATGAAATCAGTGACCACTAAGAAGTACTGAGCAGTATCACTAAACAATAACGTGTGGAAAATCAATAAACCAGATCCCGATAGATATCGAGCACTAGCCACAAAGCTCAATGAGGAGATAAAGAATAGTTCAGATACGAAGATAAAAACAACCGTGCAATCAAGGTTATGGTCAGAGTCGTTCATCCAACGTGTAGGAAGGATAATATAATGGAGTACCTCAATGCAAAAGGTCTGCAAATAGAAGATGCAGTAAATATCCTAAAACGAGAGAGAGGTGAGAATTATGAAGTAAAAAATTTGGGCTCTCACTCTTTATGCTTACTTTTAATAAAAAGGAGAATGTTGAAAAAAGTTTCAACATCAAATCAATTCTAAATATGAGGGTTAAAATAGAACACGCAGAAATATTGTGGTCGGGAGCCTAGATGCGTAAAATGTGCTGAAAAACACAACGCAAAAGAGTCTAAGGAAAGTAGAAACAACAGTGCAAAATGCATAAATTGTAAAGGACATCATTCTGTGAATTACAGAGGATGTGAAGTAGCCAAAGAACTCCAAAGGCTAAGAAACTAAATGTATCAGTTTCCTCAAAACTCTAAGGTTACCAGAGAGAAATCAAGTGAAATCCAACCGGAGCCAAATCCACCAGTTAAAGATGCAGGGCGGAAAACCTATTCGCAAATTTTACAACAATCATCTAATGTCATTACTGATGACCCTCTTGACATGATATGTAGAAGCATAGAAGCCATAAATGCTAGACTAGCAAAGCAAGAACGTGTACTAGAAGCTTTATATAATCGTCAGGAAAAGCACGAAACTGCGCACCTGGAACGCAAATGGACTAACGCAGTATCTTCCAGATTTAGACAATTTTCCAAATTTAGAAAAAATAGATATATTATGTCTTAAAACACTGCCTTCCACTCTAATCTAAGCAATTGTTGGTGACTTGAATGCAAAAAACATCTATTGGGGATCAAGACTTATAACCCGAACACTCAATTATCTGAGCAATAAACTGAAACAACTTATAAAATAAATTAAGAACGAAACTATTAACAAGTACTTAAGTGGTCTCACTGTATATAAAGACACTGATTACTCTCTTTGGAAAGCAACAAAGAGATTAAAAAGGACTAAAACACATATGCCGCCTATTAAAAATGAGGAAGGAACCTGGACCAAAAGTGGTAAGCAAAAAGCTACTTTATTTGCGTGTCACTTGGAAGAACCCTTTCAATTGTTACCTAGGCAAACTGCAGATGAAAACATATTAACAATTACCAAAATTGATCACCAATATGTACAATCTCTAACATTACAGGAATTGAAGGATGAGATCAAGTACAATTTAAATGCGAAAAAAGCTCCAGGTTACGATTTAATTACTGGCCAAGTCGTAAAAGCCATTCCTGAGAAGGGATTACGAAAACTGGTTCAAATAATCAATGCTGTCTCCAGACTTAAATATGTCCCACGACAGTGGAAGGTTACTGAAATAATTATGAATACTAAACCATGCAAACCAGCGAACGATAAAAAGTCGTACAGGCCGATTTCACTACTTCCTAGTTCCGTTTCAAAATTATTTGAAAAATTACTACTTAGAAGGTGTGGTGCACTTACTACCTGACATAATTGAAATTTTACATAGAAAGTAACGTAGCTGTAGAGAAAATCAATAATGAAGTTATTGGCTTGCTTCTTAAACAAAGTCGAGTATATTTAAGTACAGACGAAGTCGATATAGAAGATGAAAGTGAGTGTCTTAAATTACCACTAGAATATTTGAATTCCATCAATCGGGCTGGGTTAATTCAACATATACTATCAATCTAAACTGCGAACCATATAGTCTTGCTATACTTCGGCATCTCAACACTAAACTAGAACTATGCAACGGTACACGACTAGTTATGAAAGAATTGAAAGTTAACTTGAGATTTTTGCAGATTTATCATTCGAAGTCAAAAAAAGTCACTTTAAAAATCTTTGTGGTTCCATACAGACAAAATATTTGTACCTTTTCTACAGCCCAGACGGATTGACTGATTGTGATAAAACTTCATATCTAAGCTTTTTTCATAAATTGTGATATCCCAGTGATGTTAGACCAAGATCAGTTCACCGGAAACGACAGCATCCATAGGACCAAAAGATGGACTCTTTTGTAGGTATCCGAATTGCTATGCTTATCTGAGAATATAGAGAACACAATTGTGTTTTTACAGTTACTGTACATTTCATTCCGTACAGTTCTTACGAATCAATAATTAAATTTGTAATACATTTTCTTTTTAATTGGACCATACATAAATGGAACTGCAGTACTCGCGGAATGTGAGCGTACGAGACCCTTATAATTTTAATCCACACTAAACTATAATGCTTACACTTTCCGTGATTTTGTGAAGCTACACAACGGTCGATTAGTCTGAGTACAACAATCATTTAAGCCATCTTGAACTGAGACTGGTGTATAAAATTTCAGCTTATTGAAAAAAATATAAAATCGAATTAAATTTAACCTAGCATAAAGAAATAACAAACCACCACCATAATTACCATTAAATTGAAGCCCTACAAAAAAATTCCATTATTATTCTTTTCCATTTCTGCCAATATCTGCACATATTTATACCTGAAACTACCGACCAAATTCGACTCGAGTGAGGGTATAAATAGGAAAAAATCCATCAACATTTTTCATCCTGTATTTATTTCCTATACCTTTCCTATACCTCCAATATCTTATCTAGACATTTTCGATTTTCCTATTTGATTTCCTTTTGGTTATTTTAAAAAATAAAATTGAAAGAAATTTAATATATTTCTGTGTAGTAATACCTTTGATCTTTGTGTATACACAATATAAAAGGTAAACGGCAAGAAGATGTATTTATACCATAAACTTAAGACGTTACAAAATATAATTTATTCTTCAGTTTTAAACGATTTAATCATCGAACGTCATCATCATCATAATAATCATTGTTACCACCCTCGTAATGATAATAATTTTTACTTACATAGCACGGATAATTGTACGGTGGCACGCATTGGCATATCCGGTTGCAGTGCTTTATGTTTTGCCTGGCACGAATACTCCGTATAATCATCATCTGATTTTGGTTTTAAACGTAACGTTGATGTTGTTGTAAAACGTTTTCCTGCATTCGTTACCTTCTCGTCGGGTTTATCCGGTTTGTATTCGGAATGGCCACGAAACCAAATTATTTGTGCCGCTGGTTTTGCATCCGAAACGACACAGGTTAGTGTTAAGTCCTGATTCTCGCGCACCTCCACCTTGGAATTATGCGTGTACCCTTGGATTTCGATCGATGTTGGGGGTGCTGAAATCAAAAGAGAATTTTTTTATATTAATTATCGGTATTTTTTTAAAGAAATTAAGTGTCATTAGTGCGTCATGGGTTTCTCATCCACGGATTTAAATAAAAACCACCAAAGAAAATGAAAGTCGGTGAGTTTTGTAAGCTCAAGCATTTTGATTGAGTCTAAACTTAACGGCGGAAATAAATTCAACAAATAGTGTCGACTTTGAACATGTCGCAACTGCAAATCAATTTTCATTATTAGAATCATAGTAGCGGATATGTTAGCAATTGTTACACAGGTTGGCTCTAAATTGTCTTCTTGGAATTTTATAAGACATATCTCCTAGTACCGGTATGACGTACTTAACGTTAATGAAAAGTGTAGCTACACATTTTAATGAAAAGTGAAGACTCAAAAAGTGTAGGTACACAAATTATAAAAAAGTGGAGCTGCAACAGAAAAAAGTTTAAAATTCGAAATACGTGGTTTAATTAAAATTATTAAAAATAAACAAAAAATATTGAGAATCACAGTACTAAAATAATAAGTTTAAATACCTACTTTATAAAAAAAATAGTTTTAAAGTCTTTTTAATTTAGAAAATCTTCGGAATAATGAGTGCCGAGTGTGGAATTTAGTGTTCTCAACTTGATTTGGTGGTGAAATTTGTACAAAAGATTACAAGACAATTTGCATGTTGTGATTGGTGATATCGCGCTACACGTGGAAGAGACATTGGGGCTAAATTCACTTAATTCTTTAATTCAAAGCCGAGTCTGGAATTTACTGTTGTCAACTTGGTATGGTGTCGGAAGTTTGTACAAAAAAAAATTGTCTTAAACTTTTATGTACAAATTTCAGACACCATGCCAAGTTAAGAACACTAAATTCCACACTTGCAACTCATTGTTCCGATGATTTTTGAATTATTAAAGAATTAAGTGAATTTGTCCAAAAACGCTTCCACGTGTCGCGCCATATCGCCAATCACAACATGCAAATTGTCTTCAAATTTTTTGTACAAATTTCGGATACCATGCCATGGTGAGAACACTAAATTCCCACTCGGCACTCATTGTTCTGATGGTTTTTTGAATGAAAAGATGAATGAGCCGAATTTTGTCAAAGGCGCTTCCTCTTGTAGGGTTGTATCGCCAATCACAACAAGCAAATTGTCTTGAATTTTTTTTTACAAACTCCAGGCACCACCATAAATGGAGGTTTTAATAATTTTAATTACACCGCGTATTTCGAATTTCAAATCGTTTCTTATGCAGCTACACTTTTTGATAATTTGTGTATCTACACTTTTTGAGTCTACACTTTCCGTTAAAATGTGTAGCTACACTTTTTGTTAACGTTAAGTACTTCACACCGGTTCTCCTCGTATGTGAAAGCTGAAACTTTATGTCGTTCTTCTTCAGATTTCAGACACAATCACTATTGATCCAAATCATGAAGTACATTATATTGTCATCGAAGCCAGCCACGGCCCAATTGATATTGTGTATGTTAAAGCCACCTAGAATAATTATGTCATCGTTAGCATCAAGGGAAAGTTTATAGTACACTGATCAGCTTTGTCTAGCTGTGAAATGATAGAAGAGACATAACAGTTGAGAACATAAGCTCTCTTAGAGCACATTATAATTTGAATGCACAGAAAATCTCAAGTTCGTTAGTAATAAAAATTAAGATAAAACGACCCCTCCGGTATACTTCAGAGCCCATCGGACAAACTTGATTAGAAAAACTGCCGTACCACCGGTCTCAGTCATTGCAATGATATCATGAGGTAACAGACGAATATCAGACAATGCGGTGTCAGGTTTAGCTCATAGACCTCATATGTTTGGTAGACGATGAGAGCGCTGGGATCTTTTTAATGATTATACCCTCTTAGGCATGAACTGTATCAATACATGGGCATTCACTTTTTAGGCATGTTTAAGCGTTCAGCTTTATTTTAAATAAATACACTATTCAAGTACACTTTTAGCTTCATTTTATGTCTGTTAACTATATAGCACACAGCACTAACCAAGTATACAACAGTATATTACGTGTTTCGAAACCGGGGGTAAACAGGAAGCTCAACCTCCATTTCAAGGTTATCGATTTTTGTTTACTTCTTTGGTACCGACATTTTGAAGAAAATAAACTAAGTTTGATTGGCATTTATATGATATAAAATCAGATTAAACCAAAATAAAAATTTCGCTGACTCGAAAACCGAGAGAGCTTCTTTTGGTTTTGTTTAATCTTTTTATTTTTAGCATATTATTATAATTTTATTCAGATTTTTTTTTTGTGTTCGTATTTTGGAATATGATTTGGAATAACTTAAAAAATTATGCAAATTTTTTATTTTGTTTGGTTCTGTTTATGGTGCGGTACTTAATAGAGGCAATCTCTGCACACTCACATAATATACAACAATAATATACAAAACAACTATAAAAATGGCTTTTTCTTATAATAAAATAAATACAATTTTCTTTTATTATCCAAAAGGTGGTGTGGAAATTTAATATTTTAAATTTTGTTTTGGAAATAATTTATTTATTTATATTTTTTGTTAAGGAAACGGAATAATAATAAGTCAAGCGGGAAATATGATTTCTTCTTAGCTGTTTACGCTTTTATCCGATTATATATAAATGTCGAACCCCTTTATAAAAACGTATATGCATACGCAATACAAAAAAAAAGAAAAATAGGCATATGAGCTTTCTTAAGGAATGTGTATGTGAGGTACATGCGAAAGCTTTATTAAAATTTAATACTGTACGTTTGCCCCTAACATACGCTCGTTACTCGTATATATGAAATTTTCTAACTACCTTGTCACAGTCTCCCTATATATATATCCGTTTGCCTATATCCGCATATATACACACACATACGCACTTAAAAAATTAAATTATTTATTTATTTAAACAAAATAACAACACGAAGCTTTTTTTGGTGCGTGCGTTTTTCTTGTAAAATCATCAAAAATTCTATTTTGTTGTTCCTTCTCCTCTGCGCTGCTGCCAAAACAAACATTACAAAAAAAAAGTTGACTTTAAATTTCATTAGATTTTCGTTTTTAAAGTGAAATGACAAAACAAAGTTAAAAAAGCTGCTTACACACACAAGCGCACAAAGCTTCTAACCTGTATAATGTAAAATTATCCATTTGATTTTTTCTGTGTTGGTGCGAGTTGCTCTTATACGTAAAGTACAATACGACATGTATTCGTATGCTGCTTGTAGGGAACACGGATCTCGTACACGTTGTTATCCTCAACTAACCCTTAGATAATAAATTTTCAACTTTTCGGTACGCTGTTGTTGTTTTTGTTGCTGTCGCTTTTTTATAGTTGTTTGATTGTATTAAAGTCGCAATGACGCGGAAAAATATACGCACAAAATATATAACCGTATACCGAATTACATGTAGATAGAGCTTTAGTACGAAAGTGAAATGCTAAATGATAAGAATATTATTGTGTATGTGTATTGTGGGAAATGGACTGGGGAATTTCTTGTTTGTTCGGATTTGTTTGCTCGCGGATTATAGGCGGAAAGGTGGATCGTTTCTTTTTATGGATTTTCATCGGTTCTTTGTTGTTGTTGGTTAGTTATACTGAAGGTTGTCCTTTGAGCTTTTTCTCGCATTTTGTTAGTTTGCTTCGCTACTTGTTTATATATATTTGTGCCTCGTGAGAGATTATTTAAAGAACATAAATAGAAAATTTTCAAAAGTTGTACCGAATATTTAGATTCATATAACAAACTTACTGATATTTGGCGAGTGGTCTTTTCTATAAATAATAATTATGTAATTTAATTTAATTTACTCAATGGTAATTTATCTCTCGTACATACTTTGCTCTTCACAGAAACTTCATTCAAAATTTCTTTGCATGTTGATTTTTTTATATGCAATCCGATGCTTGAATCTTTTCGTGTAAAAACTAAATATTTATTTTAGTTGAGGAGTTTTATTCTACAGATGAAATTTTTTTTCTTCAGATGAGACATTTTTTCTTACATCAACACTTCCATTTCTCATAACGAGATTTTTTTTTTAAAATTGTTATGTAAAAATTATCCGGTTTAAAATTTTTAATATTCTCTTTAGCCTTTACACCCCAACGTGGTGGTAATATTTATACTGAAGTTAAACTTGTTTTTGTTTGGGTGTTTATTTGATTCTATTAATGAAGTTATGTTAAAAGACCCAAAAATCAGGCTTTCTCCAAATTTTAGAAAATATGCAATATTGATACAGCGGTAATTTTAGCTACAGATTGGCATTTGTCCTAGAATAATTTACCATTTCACAAATTGTATAGCATGATAGGGGTTAGCAATAATTAAGGTGTTAATAAACTTTCAATAAAGAAATAGAAACTAGAGAAAAAGAAAATATTTGCAAAGACAACCCATTTACTTCAATAGAACGAACTTGTATACTCATCAAAAATTTAATAATTTATTATTAAAAAAGATGTTAAAAAGGTGAAAGGCTGGAACTTCACAAATGATGTCACATCTCGACCCCAAAGAAAAAATAAGTAAAGAAAATGTAAAATTTTACATAATTTTTCCTTTCCTACTGCTCCACCAACCTACTGCCTAAAAACAATACAAAAACTTTGTTCATTGGCCAAACAATGAATAAAACAAGGAAGTTACAAAACTGGAATCCACAAGAAAAATAAAAGACAAGAGATTTGAAATAATATGAAAGAGAAAATGCAGGACTGTGACAAGGATCATTGATATGCTTTGTTCTTTATAAAAACTTCATTCAAAATTTCTTTAGATATTAATTTTTTACCATAATAAAATTACGTACTCAATTTCAGTAAGAATTTTATTTATCATTTTTAAGAAAGTTCTCCTTTTGAAAGGCCAGTGATTTAAATTTAGAGCATGTTTAAACCAAAATTTTTGGTATGTTTTCTAATTTGTAATGTAATTAAAAGCCCGTCAACCACTTTGTTTATGTATTTTTAATGTAGCATTATTACTTTACACGCAATCCGATGATTGAATCTGTTCGTGTTAAAAATATATTTATTTTAGTTGAGAAATATTATTCTTCAGATAAGAGTTTTTTTTCTTCAGATGAGAAATTTTTCTTACATCAAAACCTCCATTTCTCACAACGAGAAAATATTTTTTTTTTTTAATTTTTATGAAAAAATTTAACGGTTTATAGTTTTTAATATTCTCTTTAGCCTTTACACCCTAGCGTGGTGATAACATTTGTATGGAAGTTAAAATGGTTTTTGATTGGGTGGTTGTTTGATTCTATTAATGAAGTTATGTTAAAAAATCCCAAAAATTAGGCTTTCTCCAAATTTTAGAAAATATGCAATATTGATACAGCGGTAATTTTAGATACAGATTGGCATTTGCTCTAGAATAATTTACCATTTCACAAATTTTATAGCGTGATAGAGTTAGCATTAATTAAGGTGTTATTAAACTTTCAATAAAGTAATAACAACTAGAGAAAAAGAAAATAATTGCATTGAAAATCTAATTATTTCAATAGAACGAACTTGTATACTCATCAAAAATTTAATAATTAATTATTAAAAGAGATGTTAAAAAAGAAAATTAAGAAAAGAAAATTTAACATTTTACATAGTTTTTCCTTTCCTAAATATCGTCAAATCAATACAAATCATACCATTATCGAACTAAATGAATAAAATGAGCGGAATCCTCGATTGGAATTCTGGAAAGTTCGACGAGGATATTGGTGTGAAATTTTGAATTAGTGTTGATATTTTTTTAGTAAAATGGTTTGTCTATCAAAATTGTCCCAGATGAGAATCGACCACACTGAACGCATATTTGAGGTACTACGACACAATGGAAATTTTTTAGTTAGTATGAAATCAGCGAAATGAGTTTAAAGTTTCTGGTAAGAGGATTTGACATTTGAGGTGTTGCTGGACGTGATTCTAGCTAAAATTTTAATTTGGGGTTAGGGTAGTTTCATGGACGGGCTTATGTATTAGAAAATGGTGTTTTTCGATAACATCAAGCCAATCTTTAAAATGTATCCAATACATGTTTAAAATGTAGGGTCCATGAAATTGGTAAATACATTTTTTATTGATAAAATATTTGAAAAATTACAACTTTATCTCCCATGTCCTTATCAAATCCACCCCAACC
The DNA here is from genome assembly GCA_963691935.1 of Nephrotoma guestfalica. NCBI lineage: Eukaryota > Metazoa > Arthropoda > Insecta > Diptera > Tipulidae > Nephrotoma > Nephrotoma guestfalica. The sequence goes on from OY829914.1 coordinate 247,799,250, forward strand.
CTGTCGACAAATTAAGTTAGTTTGGTGTCCATCTGGAAAAATCTCGATTTATAAACGATTTTTGTTTAACAAAACAGAAATCAGTTGAAAAAAAGCCAATAACTTACTTATTGAAAACGCATATGATCCAACGTAATATGGATTACAGCTAGGATTGCAGAAACGAACTTGAAACCTGTGAAGCTTCACAATCTCGTCCCCAAAGAAAAATAATCCAAGGAAATTTAAGTTTTTACATAATTTTTTGTTTCCTAAATATCGCACAATTAATACAAATCATACCAATATCGAACAGTAGATTGGAAGAAATCCTCCACCGACCTACTAGACTAATTTTGACTAGGCATACGTTCAAACGAGAAGAGATCAAGACAGTATCATTGGCCACACTCTGAGATAAAACAAGAAATCATTATAAATCTGGAATCTACAAACAAAAGAAACTAACTAATCGCGTCATGGTGGTATCAATGAATTCATACGGTTAAAGTTAATAATATGGTTTAGACGAACATTTTGGTTAATGCAGAAACCCATTTTAAACGAGTCGAGAATGCAGATTCAAGTATTTGAAGAATAATAACTAAGAATTATTATTCAATATAACATTTTTCGGATTTCCGAATTTTTGAGTTTTCGCCGTAACAAGTGGAAGCAGTCGGCAATGCAAATTTAAATTAGTAACATAACAATTTACTAGCTGTAAAAAGTAAATTTGTTTCAATATCGAGCAGAAAATGAACAATTAATAAGACAAGAACTACCTTAAGACCTTGGTTTGCATTCGAGCTAAAAATATCGATGGCTCATTATAGTGAATATTTAAATTTTAATTAGCGAGGAATGATCACAGTTGGACACTGATTCCTCTAGACCATTTAGATAGAATTAGAAAAATTTGAAATTAGTTTGGCGTGGATCTAGAGAGATTAGATTAAATTTAGTTTTTACATTGAGTTTAGTTAAAGAGAGTTTAATCATAATTAAAAATTCTGGAAAATTCGATATGGTTAGTGATGTGAAGTGTTGCTGTTTTGAGATAAAATGGTTTGTGAATCGAAATTGTGTCAGATGGAAATCGATCTCACTGAGTGTACACGTATATTCGATGCACCCGAACACTATGAACAATTTAAATTTAGTATGAAATCACGAGATTTTGAGAGGTGATTCTTACTAGAATAATTTGATTAGTAGTTTGTTGTTTAGAATTATGAATTATAAAATTCAATTTTTCCATATCACCAGATCAGTTTTCAAAATTTATCCAGGTTTGTGGTCCATCGACATGGTATGGACATTCGGTGCACATCTTGCCAAATCAATATTTTATTGATAAAGCATTGGATAAACCATAATTTTATCACACCATGACCTCATCAAATCCACCTAAACCCTCTCGACAAAATAGGCTAGTGTCGTGTCCATCTGGAAGCATCGAAATAATTAAATTTGACTTTTTGACTACATGAAAATCAGTTAGGTTGGTTTTTTCGAAATTTAGATTTTAATTATTTTCGTTTATGCTGTGCTATCAAAACCAATTATGCTTAGGTCTGGCTTCGATAACAGAAACATCCTCTCATGCAAAACAATCCATTAATCGTATTAAATGTAAATTTTTTTATATTGAATACAATTATTTTCATGAGAAATTTTTTCTTGTATCAAAACTTTCATTTCTTATATGAAGAATTTTTTTTTTGTAAGATTCTGTTCTTTTTCGAAATTAGAAACAGTTTTCTCTCTCGTTCAGCACAATTGCGAATTGGTCAATTATTTTGCCAGATATTTCCGTTTTAAAATTAATAATTAAAAATGGCTAGATGACAAGAACCCCTTTAAATATTCTTATTTTTGGCTGGTATCACAAAATTGTTTTCATGTTAATCAACCACTTAATCTTGTTAAACGAAAGTTTTCTTAAATTGAGAAGTATTATTTTTATGACAATGATTTTCTTATACCAACTCTTCCGTTTCTTACATCAAGAAAATATTTTTGATGGTTTATACGCTTATCAGAGAAACAAATGGCGTTCGAATAAGTAATTAAAAAGAGAATTTTTATTTTTACTTTGAGCTGTGATAACAAAAACACTTTATCTATATGCTTATTTTTGGCTGGGATCCCACAAAAATGTTTTCATGTAAAAGAACCAATTAATCGTGTAAAACGAAAATTTTCTTAAATTGAGAATTTTTAAGATAATTACATCAAAACTTACGTTTCTTATATCAAGAAAATATGTGTTATTGGATTATGTTCTTAATAGAAACTGTTTTGGTTATATTCGAAAGTAAGTTCAGAATTTTTATTAGGGAATTTATCATTTATGTTTTCAAATTTTTTCTTTTTCTGATTAATATTTGAAAAATAAATTAATTTCTTTTTGAGCTGTCATAACAAGAATGCTTTTACAATATGCATATTTTTGGTTGGGAGAGCACAAAAATTTTTCATTTAAAAGAATCCATTTGTGTAATTAAATTAAAATTTTCTAAAATTGCAAAACATTATTTTTAAGATAATCTGTTTCTTACATCAAAACTTTCATTTCTTATATCAAGAAAATATGGTTTTTTGTTCTTCTTGTTTGTCAATTGTTCGTCAAAATATTTTTGTTTTCAAATTATTAATAATTTTGTTTTAAATGTTCAATTTCCACTTTCATAAGAAGAAAAAAAATATTTTTTTTGAATTTCGGTTTGAAAAAAGAAATTATGTGGCCTCATTATTATTGCAGCCCTCGTAATATAGAGTATGGCAAGAAATCTCACTTTAAATGAAATTTAAATGAGGCCAGTTAATATATTACGTCTAATTCAATGGTTTCAACCAGTTTAATTTAAGTGCTTTAAATCTCAGAACAATTAAATCACAACACACAAACCTAAGAACCGGATCAAGGTAATACGTTTAAGCGATTAAGGAACGGTATATAAAACCATTTAGATAGATATATAGTTAAAAAATATATTTTACGTTATGGACCAGACTATCTTCATTTTTATAGTAAAAGTTTAATATTTTATTTTTTGAAAATTTAGTAGCATCTTGGGAATTTGAAGCAAGCCCAGCACAGCTATAAAATAAAATAAAATTAAAAATCGTTCCAAGGTTTTACGTTACCAGACTTGTCTGAATCGATTTTAAGTTTTGCAGTGTACTAACTCTTGTATATCTCAAATAAAATAATCAATTATTTTTTTGGCCGAAGTTTATTAAGCCGAATCATTAAAAAAGCTTGTTGACCTTAGACTGTACTCGTACATATATACACAAATAATATTTTCCTATATATAGTATTGTATTCGGTTCCGTGTTGTCTGTTGATTTTTCCAATTTCATTCTCTGTACTCGTCTTATATATAAATCAAGTGTTTTTCTTGTTTCTTCCCGTTTCAGAGAATTTAATATGAGAGCATTCAATTCATTTTCAATTTATAAAGAAAGCACAAAAAATTGAAATAATATATCTAATACGATTTCTAGTTTTTTTTTGTCTGAATAATAGATTCTTCATTGAATCAACGGTACTACATATTCTTAAAGTATTATAAGCAATTGAACGAGCACCGTTGTTACTTTTGTGGGGTGCGCGCGCTGTACCCCCCGCGCTTTCATGTTGTGAGGAACAATTCAGTTTGTGATTATTCAACGGGAACACACAAAAAAGCAATAACGCGAGGAAGTTGTTTCTCTCAAAAACATAAAAACAGTCTGATTATCAGGGAAAATTATCAGGGAAACAATAAGCCAAATAAATAATAAAAATAATAATAGAACAACGAATTTTTCATAAATTTTCTATTTTCACTTCAGTTGATTTTTGATTTATTTATTAAATTTTATTTTGTTTTTATAAATCACGTGAAATACAATTTTTTGTGAAAATTTCAACATTATTGATTTTTCGGGTGGAAAAGATGAACTATATGAAAACTTCCCTCGATGTTGTTGTTGTTGTACGTTTCTATAACCTCCTTCCGTGATAAATCGAATAATCAAAAATAATGAATGAACATAAATTTTGTTGAAGTAAAATCATGCTTTTATACTTAAGCGCCATTAAATCATGTATAAAGGCGGGTCTATATTGTTAAATCAAATTTACATCCTGTTCAAATCAAATGCAGTCAAGCTATACGTATTTATAGGCAATGATATCCTCTATCCAAATTAGAATGGGTTTTATAGGGCTTCCACTCATATAATTCGACATGGTTCAATATGTTTGTGTATGGATAAGCAGGAAAATTCAAACTTTCTTTTAAACTGATTTCCATCCACAACTTGCTTCAGTTCTGCTAGCATCTTTCGATTTCACGTTACAACTCTCTTGTACTTTCCACTCTAACGATCTTTTTGTGACGCTACGTGTTCAGCCTCACCGTGCTAGTTTTACTGATATTTGTTTTGAGGCCAACTTCCTTAGCTTGATCTGATAGATTTTTTGCTTTCTGTTGCATGTCCCGTGCTTGTGCGTTAGCAGGCAGATGCCATACGTTTTTCCGTTAACCCATATTGAATGACGTAGAATGACGTGTTATCAAACTTTCTCATGACATTATTCAATAATACTTGGAACAGAAGTGGTGATAGTACGTATCCTGGTCTTACTCTAATCTGATCTTACTGACTAATCGGACTAAACACCAATTAGGAAAGCATAACATGTGTTTCAATGCTTCTTATGGTATCACCATTCTAAAAAAACCATGCATCAATTCTCCTTATAAATAATAGGAGTATTACAAGTCTCGTACTCTCAAGTTATGGCATGCTGTAGCACAGCCTTTGAATCTTGTTTGTAATCAAAAACTGCATTTTTTAATAGATCAGGGTACTGACCGAAAATTTTCTATTTGAGTAGGGGCCTATTTTCAGAAATAAAAAAAAGTGTTTAATAGTAAAACTTGGTTATAAGAACTCCGAGTTTGAGGGACAAATTAAATTATACGAAGCTGGTCCATAATGAGGTTCATTAAATGTAGAAAAAACACAAATCAATAAGTCGTCGGTTTATTATTTTATCTGCACACAAACCTATTAAATATAACTGCACCATTAATTACGGATTACCACATATAACGTACAGAAAAGATCTGAGTTTCCAAGAAAAACCTTTATATTAGGAATTTTTTCTCCCGTGTAACCAAACCACCAAACGCATTTATGGAACTACACATCTGTAACAAACAATGTGCCACTCGCGAAATTTATGAAACGGATTAAATGATCTTATCTAGTAATATAACGGAACGATTTTTTTGTGTCAATGGAATCATGTTGCGCATTATCCTATGTCAATCGGAAATTGAAATTTTATAATGGAGCTGCTGCAGGGAAGAAATCTGTAAGTTAGTCAATGGCAACAAGTTCAAACGACATTCACTTTTTTAAGTGTTTTTTTCTAATTTTTAGGCAGAAAATTATTTTGACATGATAAATTGAAATAACACTATCGGGGCCGATCACCAAAGTTGTAAATTAATATTTTAGAAGCATTGGGCGATCAAACTTGTTACGAGTCCGACTCATCGTAACAAGATTTTGTTTCGATTTATTTATTCGCATACCTACGTTTATATTGGGGTCCCGCTCTTCCCATAGTAGGTATGGTATATTGTTGGTATTGCACTTTGTATCGTTCCATCTGGAATGGTTTTTTTCGTTGTTTACAGCATTGTTCTCTTTTCTTGAGAACAGATGAGATCTATATACATATTACCATATGTTTGTATGTAGGACCGGTCGGGAAGTAGAGGAGTGTTTTTGTTATAAGTTTTTCGCTTCATTTGGTGCATTTGTTATTTTTGGTGTTTAAGTTTTCCAAAATAAAGAACTCGACTATTCTGAAAAAACAAGTCGAGTTTTGGATTATATAAAATAAAAGTTCAGGCTTGTTGAGAACAAACTGTTCCCTTGCTGGTATTACACTAACACACTTTTATATCCTTTGACACTTTTATTTTGATTCCTATGAATCACGCTTTACAATCTTTACAAATTGTATACCGAGATCGTGTATTCATTTCATTTCATTTGTATAGGCCGATTTCCATCCTTCTAATAATTTTAAAAATATTCGAGAAACTACTCCTAAAGAAATCAAACCAATTCGGATTCAGAGAAAACCATTCAACAATAGAACAAGTACATCGAATTACAAACATAATTGAAGATGTACTTGAAAATAAGAAAATATGTTCAAGCGACTTCTTGAAACACAGGCCCTTGGCAGAGTCTGGCATAAAGGCTTGGAGTAAAAATTACAAAGAGACATCTTTACATATATAATCGACACTTCTTCAATAAAGAAAATATTGGCAGGAGTACCACACGATAGCGTTCTGGGACCAACTTTATGTGTTCTATATACCTCGGACCTGACAACGATAGAGGAGACTGACATAACAACGACGAACGTAGCAGTCGCTGATAGAAGAAGAATCCACAAGCAAATTGCAAAGAGCTACTAATATTATCAGTACCTGGACGAAGAGATGGCGAATAAAACGTAATGAAACAATATTTGTTTACGGAAACTTTACCGACAAAAAGGTCAACTGAATACCAGTAGAATCAGTAGACCAGTAGGTCAACTGGATACCAGTAGAATTGACAACCTCTATAGAGAACTGAAGATGAATTTTATCAGTGAATAACGTAAGTGTAATAAGCAAACATGCGAGAAAACACAGGCAACGTATTATTCTACACCAAAATGATGAGAAACGTCGTATGTTGGATGACGCAAACCGAGCAAGTCGCTAGCGAAGGAAGACACCACTTGATCTACTAGATCTAATATTATTTGACGTTTATATTATTTGACGTACTGTGTTTTACTCGGGGAGGGACCTCTTTTTGTTTGGTGGTCGTATTCCTTTTGTATATTTTGTTTTTCTTTTAGCAACAAAAATATATTTTGTTTGTGGAGCCAGCAAAATAAAACAGAACCGAATTTCTGTATTTGGATTCATTTTCTTTTCTGTGCAAGTGATCATCCCTTTCGATTTTTGGGGATTGCTTAATGAAGTGCATGAATTACTAAATTGTTCCGGTTTGGTACGCTGGGAGTTATATCACTCTGATATCACGTTGCAGATACATCAAGCCAATAACATCAGAATTATATAGCTGATATAACCAAATGAATGCAACAAAATATCGCATCACGTTGTGTCTACCAACTCTTGCGTCTTACATGGAAATTTCCATGAATAACATGACAACGCATTCCATCTATTTTATTTTGCAACGCTATGCAACAGTAAAATCATAATTTTAAGATTATTATTATTTTTGTATTTGTCACACACTGTAGTTTTTAACTTAAAATAAATAAAACAAATTAAAAAATATTGCTCTGGATAAAACCAGAGCTTATAAAAAATAAGATTTGCGTACAGTGACAACTATAATTAGAGACGTCCCTAGCCTCAAATGCCACATCGTTGTGGCTGGGCATCGGCTTCTGGCGGTAACCTCAGAAGACGATGGGTCATTCGAGGGTTCTCTCCAACAGATTTTATATTTATCATTCGGGGGAGTCCGGCCGTTCCTGAAAGGGCACACCTGGTTTATTATTAACTTTTTTTTTTCATTCCTCAAGTGCCGTTCAAAAAATTTCGACCTTTTTTACAATTTTCATTTTTCTGCGGTTTATTGAAGCACGGCATCATGTCTACAAATCCCATGCCTATGACTCTGAACTAGAGCTAGAGCTACATAAAACCGCGTAGCCCTCTGATGCCTTGTTTGTTAATCGAACTCTTCGTGCTCCGAACTCTTCAAAAATCAGGCGGAAATCTACAACGGATCGACTTACCGCAGAAAAGCAGCTTAATGAATTTGGAATGTACCTAAGGCCCATTAAAATAATTACATTTTTCAAACTCATGGGACACCCTGTCAGACCCATTAGAAAATCATATAACTTGCTTGGGACACTCCTTCTTATTTCAGTAGTCCACCAGTATCACTGAAGTTCGTGCTAAATGCTTTGAAAATACTTAGAATGACTTTGGAATGTACCTAAGGCCCATTAAAAAATTACATTTTGCAAACTCATGGGACACCCTGTCAGACCCATTAGAAAATCATATAACTTGCTTCGAACACTCCTTCTTGTTTCAGTAGTCCACCATTATCAATGAACTTCGTGCTAAATACTTTGAAAATACTTAGAATGACTTTGGAATGTACCTAAGGCCAATTAAAAAAATCACATCTCCTCTAAATTACTTAATATAAATTCGCCTGAATGTTTACTTTCACCAATACTATTACAATAAATGTGTTGTTGTTGTTGTATTTTTTGGATTAGTTTTGATAAACTTCACTAGCATCCAGGTAGGCCCACTTCCTCAATTCAATAGCTATCATTATATTTTAACGATAGCCGACCGATTTACCTGTTGGCCAGGAGCTTATCCAACCCGAGAAATGGCCGCAAAAATCGTAAGAATGATCGTCTACAATGAGTATACCTGTAGAAACGGTGTCCCGGTCTTCATCATGACAGACCAAGGAACACAATTTGAACGAACGTTGTTCACCGAGCTCATGAAGCTCCTAGGTTCCGAAAGATAATGGTCTGAACTTCCAACGATTCAACTTTTAGCGATCGTATTGAGTATTCGAACCTTTGTCAATGAAGACTTTAACTGCACACTAGCAGATCTAGTATATCCATTTCGCATGGGAATTAAATTAAGCACGGGAATTAAATCAAACCAAAGGATTTGTGGGTTCACCTTGCATCTTGTCGCTTCTTTCGTGATAAAGAAGATGGCCATGTGCATTGCATCTAACATAACGAATCGGGCGTGCTTCCATAATTATTTTTGTTATTATCAGTGAACATGGCGAGCAATTTCTAAAAGTCGACCGCGTTTTGAAGTATTCGTTGTTTGGCCAGCATATAGTAGTAGTAATGCATCACCTACTTTTAAGCGAAAATGCAATAAATCTAGTGTCTCTTTTTCGAGTTTTTCTGAATCTTTCAGTATTTTCTATACCCACTCCAACTAGCAGCCAAAGCAAAATCCAGAAAGTGTGTAAAAACTCTCAAAGTCCATTTTCGAGATTTAATAAATTCTTCCCAGTATGATCTGGATTGATCCAGTGAGTCCACTCATCCTATGCCACGGTAGTACAACCAAACTATTTCGGGTCGAGAAATTTGCTGATATTTTTTTAGAGTTTTGTTCCACCTCTTCACGATATCGACGTCGCCAGTTCCGACATAATTGGACTCTATGTAAATGGCATTATTGTCCTTCCACTTTACGAAGATAACTTTTCCACCAGTGCTAGTTACTTGATCACATGATCCATGTCCTTGTTGTGGGGTACAAGATCTATTAATTCTTATAGTTCCGTTAGCATTGAACTTTTTGCACGTAAGATATTCAAACAGCTGAAACATAGAAAAAAATTATCAAACAAATTTAAATGCCTATGTCGATTAAGCCTCTCGACCAGTTTGATATTTACTGATGCGCCGAACCCATACTTCCTTTGGCAAGTAGCAGACAATCCGGATGTGGCCCCTCGGTAAAGGAAGAAGTCGTATGGTTGACCTGATCCAGCCAGCACACATACTTTTATGCCGCAAGGATTAGGTTTACCTTTTATATATTGTATGGTTTCCAGTTGACCAGTATGCGGAATAATTTGTTCATCTATTGACACTACTTTCTCGACAGGTAGCTTCAAACAACGATTTCGGACAGCGTTAATCATTTGACGAACTTTTACGAATTTATCTGTGTTTTACTTTGGAATATCTAGGTTGTTTAACTTGAGTAAATTGTGTTGGAGCTGGCTGAAGCGGTCGCAAGTCATTATGGATTTAAAAGCATGAATTCTTAAACGTGGTGAAGCTGTTTCATATTACCATGAGAGCCTTAGTTCCTACGGACACAAGACATCGAACCGAACAGACAGCGTACATTCACAAAAATCTGGAAACCTGTTCACACGTATTCGTATGTCCTTTGAGTACACTCTATTCTGGACAATTTCCCATGACCCGCAAATTGTGGAAATACTCTGCTATGGATGTATAAGGAAAATCAACAACAATTGGTATCGACAGGCTTAAGTCGGCATACGGAATACATGTTGCAAACCCAGTCGAAAAACGTAGTGTTCGAAAATTTGTTCCATTTAATTTTAACCACTACGGTTTTCGATCCAGGAGGGGAGTGATGTAGCGGCTCAAAAACCTTTTCACTTCGTGGCATTCCTCGTAGCAAAAATATTTATACACCGAAGGAAATAAATAAGAAACAAAAAAATTTAGTGAAGGGCCGGAAAATAACGCCTACCGCGAGAAATCGATCCACCCTAATACACAACCTACTACATTTGAACTCCAGGCAGTGTTGCACAGTTTAATTAATAATAAATATTAATAAATATTAATTTGTATTGATAAATCATTCAATATTATATGTTTGGATAAGGAAAGTTGTTAATTGTTCACGCAATCGCCTTAGGCGTTAATAAAAATACAAAGGAATTTAAAAAGCTTACATAAAATTAATTGGATTTCTGGAAGCGCCAACTAATTATTACGTGGGCGGTGGAATAGTTATTTTAAAATTTCGATGTATTTTCACTTTAAACAATAAAAATAAAATTCAAATGTCTAAGCAATTTAAAAAAAATCATTTTACTTTTCGTTAAATCAAAATATCTCGTATACAGTATGCGACAAAATAGCCGTACACCTATATTGATTTACTAAAAACTCTAGTTGTGTCAATATTTTCATATTTTTCTCAACATATTTTGCCTCATTTTGATTGTTTAGAAGCCTACTATTTTTTAAAAATTGAAAGAATTTAGGGAATCCCCGTTTTTAGAAAACAATTTGTTTAATAAACCGATCCCAAATTTTAGTACGACAAAATAAACCGAACGCTGTGGTTGTGATATTTTTTAAGCATAAATCTTTATGTTTTATGATAAACTAGATTTAACAAACATGAAAAAAAAAATGTTAATTAATTTATTAGATACGACAATGCCTCAATTATCTATGGACCTTCGAGATCGAATTGTTGTGGATAGAAACACCGGATTATCGTACCAACAACTTGTTAACAAATTTACAGTGGCGAAATCTACCGTAAAAGGGAACTATGCGTAAAATTTGAGCAAACCGGCCTAAACCGTTCTGGTAGTGACCGTAAACAGAAAATCTCTAAAAGAAATGATGTGATGCTCGTAAGAGAGGTTAAGAAAACCCCAACAAAGTCTGCTAGAAAATTAAAAGAGCAATACAATTTGAATGTTTCAATTCACACTATCCAACGGTGGCTAAAAGAAAGTGGATTGATCAATTGCTACTAACGACGTAAGCCTTTCATTAGCAAACTCAACAAAAAGAAACAGCTGCGTTTTGTAGCTAGGCACCAGAGGAAAGAGAAAGAATTTTGGCATTAAATTTTATGGTCTGACGAGTCCAAATTTGAACTATTAGATTAGAGAGATAACTAAAGAAAACTGTGAAACACGGTGGTGGTAGTATTATGGTATATGGGGCAGCTTCTCAGCTAACGGAGTCGGGGAGTTCGTATTGGTTGACTAATGAAGGACGACGACTATGTGCAAATATTCAATCAAAATTTAACAAAATCTGTGCGTAAATTACATCTTCAGCGACGTTACACTTTTCAACAGGATAACGACCCCAAACACACTTCGAAAGTTGCATCGACATTTTTCAAAACAATAAAATTAAACTGCTTGAGTGACCCCCACAAAGCCCAGATCTCAATGCGATTGAGAATTTGTGGTCAATCATCGATCATAACATCCGGACCACTAAAAGGACAAAGAAAAGAGAATTTTTCAACTTAATTAAGGAGACATGGGAAAACATTAGGATAGAGGTCACAACAAAGCTAGTTCATAGCATGCCAAATAGGTTGCAAGCAGTTAAAAACGCTAAAGGAGGACCAACAAAATATTAATGCTTAAATCCTTTGAAATTAGTAGTTGGATTGTTTAGTGAAATGAATAAAGCCATTGAAATGTTATATCGAACTGTTTATTTTGTGGCAGCAAAAATAGTCCAATTTATAAAATTTATTAATTTTTCAATTAATATTTCACTTATTTTGTTATTTTTTTTTTATTGAATTAAAAAATGTTGAATGTACGTTTAACTTCATAAATAAATAAGGCTGAAAAAGAAATCTGCTAAAATGTTATGCTAAAAATTGTTTTTGATGAGCATCGTTCGGTTTATTTTGTCACATACTGTACCTAATGCATACATTATATGTATAGAGCCTTGCGCGAATTCATTTTTTGTATCCGGATACGCCGAAAAAAAAATTAATCCGCATCCGCATCGGCATCCGCAAAATCGTTTTTTAATGAATTTACTTTACGTTAAGTCTCAACCAGTGAACGCACAAGAGTTTAAGTTGTATTCTGTTTGGACCATTTGCATGATCGGTACGACCACCACTATTTTAGGAACCGATTGTTTAATTTTGATGACAAATTTATACAATTTGGGGGGGGGGGGGCGGTGCGTAGCAAAGAAAGAAAATGCGATAACCACTTCACCATTCATCCACGTCAAACAACCATACTTTTGTCTTAGTACAAATTTGGGCATAGAAACAGTACATAAGTAATTGGTAAAATGGAAGGAGAACACGAAAAATGAGATCATCCCGCCCCCCGGTATTCCAGTATGCAATTATGTATCATTCACTAATCTCAAATCAACACGATATTGTAGTCTCATTTGAGGTGACCAAATCCCTCAATCCATACAATTTGGATGGTTGTTACATTAACCGTAATAGTCCAAACAAGTCCAAACATTGCAAGGTAAAAGAGAAAACAATTTGAAATTATTATGCGTATGGATACAACAGGTGTATCCGTGGATGAGATTTCTAAATTCGCATCCGATACTCATCCACCAGAAACTAATGCGGATACATCCGCTTTAATCCGCGGAAGGGGATAATTGCGGATACCCGCGGAATTTAGAGAATCCGTTCGATATACCCTGGAGTCCGATTTTCTTCGTTATTAATGACAATTTTTCGTCGGTTTCCAGTTCTCTCATCTTCGGAGGGTAAATTATCTTTGGTATCGATTTAATAAAATACCTCAATTTGTGGGATACCGCTTGGTGGTGCTGGAATTCCAGTCAAATCGAATTTGCCTAATAAATAGTTATCTTTCATCATTGAACATTCATCTTTGTACACCTGGGATAGTTACTTTATATTGGTTATATGATGGGGTTGAGAAGTGATTTTAGGGTCGGGATTACAGTGTTTCCTGAAAAAGTTTTGTTATGACATTTTAAACAGTATCAGCTCGTGCAGCGGCAACATTAACACCTCGATATAGTTCCTTACCCCAAAGAATTTTTATACAAATTGTTGTACTTTTGGAAAATGAATAGGTTGTACAAGAAGAACAAGGGTAAGGATTTCTGCAGACAATCGTGCACTTCAAATAATGAGGCGTGAAGTTAAAAAGTCAAAATGTGCTATATCATCAAGTCACAAGGTTCGTATTGAGATTAAATCGTTCAACAACTATTAAAAGATGCCGATAAGAACAAACAGGATATTGAAGGAATTGTGTTATTTGTTGACGAAATTGCCTTGTTGGTGGATCTACTCGTATTCCAAAAGTACAAGGTCATGTAATTCTTTGGAGGTACATAACCACCCTGAAGCGGAGATCCCGATGAACCTGTTGCTTATGTAGGCGGTATGCAGGAGTATTATTTGAGGAAGAAAATTTCGATGTCGTTGTTTTACTTGACGTTATACCATTATCTATGGGCATTGAAACAACACACACTGTACAACACTGTAATCCCGCATCACAGCGGAAACCACATTAGAGTACAAAAATAACGTAATCATACAAGTGTACGAAAGTGAACGTCCAATGGCGAAAGATAACCGTTGCATATGTAAATTCGGTTTGACTTTAATTCCATCAGCACTACGCCACAGATGTTTTTATTTTGTGTCCACGCCGTATCCCACAAATTGAGGAATTTTGTTAAATCAATATCAACTGTATTTTACAAATACTCGATGTAGACAAGGGAACTGGAAACTGGATTTGGATTTTTTTATTTTCTAAAATAATTTTTTGTGTTTATAATTTTCTTATCGGTGAATCGAATTTTTTTGAATTTGAAAACAGCTGTAAATAAATCTTCCAGCGTTGTTCCAATACCAGCAACCATACCAGCGTTTCATAACGAGAAAAAAATTATCGATATTAAAAACTACGTAATGACTAGTTGGCGCTTCCAGAAATCCAATCAAATTTGTAAAAGCTCCCTGAGTCTCTGCGAATTTATATTATCGCCTAAGGGGATTACCTGAGTTAATAACAATATATTTCATTTTTTGAATCATAGATGGATGAGCTATTAGATATGTCTTTCCTTATCCATACATCAAGTGGAGTACGCTTTTAAATAGTATAGTGTGCAACGTTATAGAAAAGTATATGTAAACTATTGTAGTAGCGCCATTAATAAGCAGAGGTCAGGCTCACAAAATAATCTGTAATATATTGAGTTAAAAAAATTCAATAGATGTAGTTGCATGTATTGGTTGTAGTATCTACTAGAAAGTAATGTATTTTAAATGAATTTACTAATTTAATTATTTTCATGCAGATGTCGCTAATTAATTACATTTTTTACATTTATTACATTTTTTACGTTTATTACAATTTTTACATTTATTACATTTTTTACATTTTTTTACCGTAATTAATAATTTTACGTAAAATGTATTATTTACGTAAAAAATTTAAAAACCTATTTTTTACGCGTAATTGCACAACACTGATTCCTGGCAGTGATCTACTCTGGTATTCTTTAATATTAAACAGTTTATGTAGCGTGATTTATCAATTCGTTTAATGCTCAAGTATTTAGTATTTGTCATTATTTTATTAATCATGGCAATGAACTTAAACTTTGTCTCAAACTATAAATTTATTTTATTTGGGTTGATTGACCTCTTAATTGCACACTGCAATATATTATTTCATTCACTTACGTCAACGACTGACTTATCCTCTAAATTAGTAATAAATAACAAAACGCGGTGGTAATAAATCATTGGATGCAACCACAAAAATAAAACATTATCTAAAGTATACGGAATACATACCGTCTTAAGAATAGACAGGCGAATAGAATTCTATTCTTTTTTTTTGTTATCCTCCTAACATTTCAAATAATTAAAAAATATAAACGTGGGCAGCCAGCATATTATATACCAGACTCGAATTAATATTTCCCGAAACGTCACGTGGGCAGCTAAATTTGTATTTGTTTTTTTTTTCGGAAATCGCATACCTAAAACTTATCTCTATGTCGAACAATGCCCAATTTTGTATTTTAATAATTCCCAAAATACCGTATAATTAAGTCATATTAAACTCTTTGTATATTTGCTTATATATAATGTATAAACTAATTCAAATTGATTGTGTATAAAATGTATGTACAACGTCAACAGTTCGTATATACACAACGTACCGTACATATAGCAACAACACCATAAAACGAAAGAAGAAATTCCAAGATAAAAGCTCAAACAAAATTATTTACATTTCTTCGAAATAAGCTAACTTTTTTACTTGTGCTTTGTTTCAAAAGAATTATTTTAATTAAATTTCACAATAACACAAAAATATTTTATTTATTTATTTATTTTTATAAACAACATAAAACGAATATGAAGGAGCTTTTGTATATATGTACATACATATACATTCACAACACGAAATTTGCATTCACCTAGTAAAAAAGTCGGAAAGCTTTTATTTATATTTTGGTAACGAAACCTTTTGTTTGTTGGACATAACAAAATTTCTTTGGAATGCAGAAAAAAAAGTAAAATTGAATTCTTGGTTCCTCTGCCGTTTTCTTCGCCTTCCTTATGAGCTTTCTGTTTTCTTTTCCTCCTGCTTTCTATAATGTATATATATAAATGTGTATCTTGTATTTATATATATATATTTATATGAAGCAAAAACCAAATGGTATCCTGAGGCTATAAAGTAAGATATACCGAAGCATACGAACCCCAAAAGCATATACATGGTATATATGTATGGATGGCACAAAAACAACAAGTTAAAAATTAACACAACACCACAGCAGAATCTTATGTTTTTTATATGTTTGGATGATGAAAAGCTAAAAAGGATAAACACCACCACCATGATGATCATAAAGGAGGAATACTAAAATAACATAAAATTTTTATGTATACGTACGATTGTGCTTAAGAAATTGACCATACATGGAGTAAGAGAGCTTTTTATACTTCGGTGTGTGAATGTTTGTAATAAATTAAACATTTAATTGAACAGCATAACGCATAACATACATAAACCATTTATTTTTATTTTTTGTATGTTTCGCTGTTTGTGAAATATTACATTCCATATTCAGTCAGATCTGAACAATATTATATGTTTTATATATGTTTAAGTATGTGCAGATGTATTTATGTCTAATTTTCCCTCGCCTCACATATAGATTCGTGTGTAGTAACTACTTAAATTTTAATCAAAATTTCCAGAAAGTTTTATAATATTTCAAAATACAGAAAAATTAAAAAATTAAATTATGTTCTTATCCATTTTTTTATAGCATAAATAAATTTCAATTTACAGCAAACAACATGCATATAATGTACACAACATTTTCACAACAACTACATCATGAAACGCAAGAACGAAAAGCATCAAAATTATATATCCAACATAAAAACTAATAATATGAAAATATTATGTAACAGACACACAGCCAAGACGTAGCAAAACGACGAAAATCTCATCCTGATGATAAATAATATACAGCTTGAACAAAATAAGAAAAAAGCTCAACACATACAGCAAAAAAAAAGTTATAACATACAATACGAAAGCTCATGAAAAAAAGATTTTTATCTCTATGCACAATGAAAAAAAAAATACTTGGTGAATGGTTACCAACAAAATTTACATATATTCTGTAAGCACACTAAGCATCACGAAACAAAAGCTTTTTGCACGAATTTTTTATCTGCCTGTGTATATGTAAACATGTATGATGTGTTTGTGTTTGGGATCTGTTTTTAATAGAAATCCGAGTGTTATACTTACATAAGTGAGTGAAAAATAAAACGAAAATATTAAATGCTCGTTAAACCATGAAAGCGTATACATAGGTTTCACAAAGAGGTCAAACGCTTTAATTAAGTTGTAATAAATATCTTAAAGTTTCTAGCCGATCGTGAACGATAAACTTTTAACAAAACTTTTGGTTATTTAACTATTATAATGTAAAAACAAAGGAGTTAATATTGTATATTTATTTATGCTACGTAAACTTATTAAATGTGAGAGCTTCCGGCACAACTAAACTATAATTAAAATTTTCTAACTCCCTAGCCACTTAAAATGAAAAACTTGTTTGTAGAATGTTTGAAGTTAAATTTAATGAAATTAAATTTAGTTTCAGTCCACGCTTCAAAATATAGTTAACTCATTCTTTGCAGCATCTGCCACAATGACTAGTTATTGTTAACAAGTTTTTGTAAAATAAATCTGACGCGGAAATCTTAAAGGTCTAAATGATGAAATGATAAGCTTTCGAAATTAAGAATGATTAGGTGTGCAAGTAGAAACTCTGCTTTTTTGGGCAAATTCAACTTTATTGAAAATATAATTGTTACAAAGAGTAATTATCGAAATATTTGCCATTACTCTATCTAAGATCTTTTGCCACTTTCCAGGAAGAAGATGAATACCTCGGTTTTTTTTAAATGTTTGCAATCTTTTCTGGGGCCGAAGCACTACAAACTCTTTCGCAGTTCGCTTATTTACGTCCTTACCTTACGCAGTTGCCTGCAAGGAGGACGTATGGATATAGGTCCGATTTTGTCACCATCTGCACATTGCATAGCTCTATACCAGCCTTTACTGGCATGGAAGATGGCTCGGCCCATGAGTTCTGCACTCCGATAGGAGGTCATAGTTGTGTTCCATTTCATCCCAGATCGTAATCTGCTGATGAAAATTCTCTTTTGCATCCTTCCTCTATCGAGATTCGAACCAAGTACCTCACGATCCTAACGCTAAAGCTTTAACCACTGTGCCATTTGGTCGTTAAATACCTCGGAGGTTTCGAACAAAATAGTCATCGAGTAATTTTTCTAAATCGTTTACTTTTGTGAATCACTGGTCCTTCAAATATGATGGCATCAATCTGAAAAAGTGGTAACCAGAGAAAAGTCTGAAGAATACGTCGCGTGCTGTAAAACTTCCCAGCATAAAGAG
This sequence comes from Nephrotoma guestfalica, assembly GCA_963691935.1. Taxonomy (NCBI): domain Eukaryota; kingdom Metazoa; phylum Arthropoda; class Insecta; order Diptera; family Tipulidae; genus Nephrotoma; species Nephrotoma guestfalica. The sequence goes on from OY829914.1 coordinate 247,817,619, forward strand.
AAGATGAGTTCTTTGATTCATTTGGTTGTATGTGGACGAGCATTGTCATACAGTAATATCACCTTCCGTGTTCCTTCGCCCGTAAATGGTTTTTTCTCCTCCAGAGCATCAATTATTTGATCAATTGAGCCTGGTAACGTTCAGCTGTAACTGTTTGAGTATGTTGAAGAGGCTCGTAGTAAATTACTTTATTTGCATTAATATTCATTTTTGTAACTGATGTTGATGGCTGGCCTGAATCAACCCTTGAATTGTTGCGTTTAGAAATATCGTAAAAATCCACGTTTCATCAAACGTAATGATTTTGTGCAAATAATTCTTCTCCTTGATTATTGTTTTCTTCGGTCAGTTTATGAGGAACCCATTTTACATCTTTCCGGATTTTTCCCATTACATGTAATCCTAGCTGTTCTGCAAGCTCTTTTTGTGTTTGCCACGGATTTTCATTTAGTAAACCTAAGTACCTCTTCTTCAAATTGTTTTACTGCAGCTGGACGTGGATCGTCCTCAAGACTAAAGTTACCATCACGAAATCTTGCGAACCACTTTTTTACTGTGCTCACAGAATGTTAAACAGCATTTTTTTCATTTGAAAACCGAATAGAATGATGTTGCATATCGACATCCATCTCATAAAATTGATGCACACGGAACGACAGCTTGTAAATGACTGAAACTTATGTCATAAAAACAGCAATGCCAACTTTAGAGCCGAGTTTTTACTTAATATGGAACGTATTTCTACGCTGAACATATTTTCCTGAATCATTTTACGGCCAATTTTCTTTCTGATAATTTGCGATGTTTCCCAATTTTCAGTGATTTTTTGGGATTTTCCAAACGTCTAGACCGAACTTCTGATTACTTCGCGAGGTTTCAGTTGCAGGTATTTATTGCGAAGGCAATAAAAAAAAGCTGATTTCAAGATTACAGAGCGTCATAGAATAGAATGCTGACATAGCAGGTCCGATGCTAAGACCATCAGGGATGACGGCAGTTACCCAAAATAAAGTTACCAGTTCAGCCGAGTGAAGAAGTTGTAAAAAAATGAGAGAACCAGAGCAGTGAATCAAATAATAACAACCATTTCAGAACAGCCGTCTACTCCAAACAAAAAAGACAACAAAAGAGACAACAAATCAAAGCATACGCTGCAGAACGTGCAGAACGAAAACCTTGACCAAATTTGCTTGAAGCGCATTAGCTTAACCGAGAGATGAAGAACCTTGAAAGTAGTGGGCGGTCGTTTTAAGGAAATGGAAAATGATAGTTAACAAGTGGAAGCTCGCTTTGAATCACATATTTTACAAATCGTTAGAGAAAGTCAGTTTAATAAAACGTTTTCAACAGTACCACTTGCGGAAGCTTAAGCGGAATTTTAAAACCTTCAACATTCGATGGCGAAATCCCATTTAAGAATTTTAAAGTATAGTTCCCAACGGCAGAACATCGCAATCTTTTTCGCTGTCCGAGAGAAAAATGCAGCTGCAAGTCATCTGTATCTGCAACGGAATGGATATATGAGCGGGTTATGACTGTGTCGGAACTAAGCTTTAGGCAGTCATGCGTTGAAGAAATATGCAAGAACAACTTCGAATGAAACGATAAATACGTGGAGGAACCTGCAAGACAATGAACGGACTAAAGTGGTTTCTGCCCAGAACGATCATCTAATACCTTATTTGAGAACCAATACTAAAGTTAAAACCATAAATAACTTATTGTCGTTGGCTTTAGAATATGAAGCAGCAATTTTAGCAACTGGTTCATTAAAGTTGCACAAGCTGGATTTTTTTTTTTTTTTTAATTTTATTTCATTACCAGCTTAATCATTATAAATAAAATACATTGTGTGTAAAACATTATTAAAACTAACAAGATTAAGAAGGTAAGATAAGAGAACCATTGGATCAAATAGATCACGTGACTGGTCCCCTGATTTGGAGGATACGTATAGATAAATAAAATGATAAGGGAATAGTTAAGGCGACTATAATACAAAGCAATTGGAGTCACAGACCATAGCAAAGGTCAAGTGTTGAGTCAGACGACATTAAAAGTGAAAGAAAATGCTTCAGATGCGGTAAGCTAGGTCACCACATCTTTGATTGTATGAAACCATGAATGACCGTTTTGTGCGGCAGCCTGATTTCCGACTTAAGTAACATGAAATCTAGCGGAAGGAACAAACACAGAGGCAAATGTTAAGTTCAAGATTAGCAAGTCAAAGACTGCGAGAAGAGTGTGCACGGCAATAGAACTCGAAGAACTAGTTGTTTTACCGAGTGAAGTAAAGTTCGTTGAGGAATGCTTACCAAAAAAATTCAATACGATTGTTGAGGGTACGACCGACAGTGAAGTTGGTTGCTAAAGATAGGGCGACTCAGAAGGCTGCGATGAAGGGGCGTGCTAAGCTGGCTTGCATAGGAGTTGAGTCGAGGGAGTACTGGAGTGTGATTGAGGCAGGTGTGGCAACTTTAGATGACGTGACTTAGTGTGACTGTACAATTTTAGAGAGCGGAAAAGCATTTCTCAGGATGCACAACACAATTGGTAATGTTCATCCGAGATTGTTAAGAGGATCAGCGACGATGTGTATCGAATAAAAGAAAACCTGGTAGGTGGTCGCAAGTTGTGCGAGGCGATAAGTTAAAGCGATATGACATAGAATATGTATGTTCTGAACGAAAAGATTTCAAATGGAGGTTACGAATTCTATTCTACACACATACATATAACCCAACGAGTGTTATGTGATTTGTAAAAGTATACATCACAAAGTGTGGCAATCATTTTTATCAGTAATTATTATTCTGAACCTGTACCACATATCGTTGTTACACAATTATTACAACAAATCCTGATTTTTTTTTCAGTTACCGTTTGCGAGAAATGAGAGCTTAGTTTAGCTTATACTCGCAATTGAACCTGCAATTCAACTACATGCAAGTGTATAATCTCGAAAGTAAAGTAGTATTTTTGGTTCACATTTCACATTGTTTGGCATATTCTGTCTTTATAGTGAATGCATGAGTTTTTTCGATCTGCTCATTTTTTTGTAACTATTGCCAAAGGCTTTATTCTTGAATCTTTCTTTATACGAAACTAACAAGAAGCGTGAAATGCTTAAAACTATAATTTTTTTTAACTTAAGCCTTATGATGGGTCTTCACTCAAAAAATTTTGTCACGACAAAACTATGTCATGGAAAAATTGTATTTTTACACTCACGACTATTAACACCAAATTATTCTAGCGTCATGACAAAATTAGGCGAGTGAAGACCTAGCATAAGACTGCATGATTTTATTGTCTCTTTAACAGTTTTGATTCCTAGGTCTCTAAGGATGTTGCTGTTTCGAATATATACCATGACGCATGAGTAATGCTACGAGGTATCTTTGCTTGCGTGCTTTGTACAATATCTGTATTTGATGCATTAGTTGAGCCCCATAGTTTGATACCATATGCCCATAAGGGGAGAGAGACTTTCGATTTTCTTCCGATCGACCAGTACATTTTAGAAAGTTTTATTTTTATTTGATTGTGTTTTGTTTCAATGTTCTTTTTCCATTTCAATTTTCTATCGAGATGAAGACCGACATATCTGACATTTTTTTTGTTGAGGAATTGTGATATTGTTTAATTTTACTGCCGGACGGACATGTACGTTTATTCAGTGTGAATGTTACATGTTTTGATTTACATTCATTCGTCCTTATCCGCCAAGTTTTTAACCAATCTTCTATTTTGTGCAGATGTTCTTGTAATTCTCTCGATGCTATTTGAGGATTTTTGTGTGAAAACAATATAGCCGTGCCACCAACAAAAGTTGAAGTGATTATTGGTAAGTCAGCTGTGAATAAGTTCATATAGCACAGGTCCCAATACACAACATTGCGGTACGTCTTCCTTTATCTCGGTTAAACCAGTAGTGGCCGTATTTTGTTTCACCTAGAACATCCTTTGGGCTAAGTAGTAGGCAGAAGAGTTTTAATTTTGTAAATTAACTCTTCATGCCAAATTTTGTCGAAAGCTTGCGCAATATCCAAGGAAACTGCCAACCAATATTTATTTTCTTCCAAGGCACGCTTAATTGTATTCACAATTATGTGCCCCTGTTCTATTGTGTCGTGCTGTTATATAAATCCAAATTGGTGATCTGGTATAGTTCTTGTGGTAGCATATTTTCTAAAAGCTTTGAAATTATCGGAAGTAGACTTATTGACCTGTACGACGATACTAGAGTTTCATCGTTACCTGAATGATGACAATTTGAGACATTTTTCATTTGTGGGGAAAATATCCACATCTATCTGATAATTCTTTGATCATTTTTCCAGTTATTAGATCATGGTCTGGCGCTTTCTTAGGATTTAGACTGTTTTTGATAAGCGTTTTGACTGATTTCCATTTAAATTTTACTGGATTTGGGTTCGACTCGTCTCTCGTAAACTGTGGTAGTACGCAGTCATTATTTTGTTCGTTTGAGGTGAACACTTTTTGTAGATGGTTAGAGAAAGCGATAGCTTTTCTAAGTCACTTCTGGCTCAGTGACCATCTGGTTTCCTTGTCGGTGAGTTAGATAGCTCTAACCTTTTTAAGTTACTTTTTGCCTTTCACAGTGAGTAATCTGGTTTTCCTGTTGCTGTGAGCTCACTTAGGTAATTCTGTATTCCTATATTTTGTTCTTCCCGTATTGCTTCTCTCAGAGCTTTAGTAGCTCTATTTAATTTCTATTTTATAGAAGATGTTTATTCGGTTTTCAGATTATACCAAAGCCACATTTAATATCTCATGTTAGAAATAAAATGTCCGCACACCTTGTCTCTTTTCCGCGTTTCCTTTCTTTTTATTCTTTTTTATTGGATTCTTTTCCACTTCTGTCTTCTACATAAAAATATTATTTTTATTAGTTGGTACTATAATAATTATTAAAAGCCATCTATTGTAGAAGACTAAAACTAACCATTTAAAATTAGAACAAAATGTTCGTTATTTATTGATTTTATTTTTAAACTCTTACAGTTCGTTCAACCTGCAAGTCGATGATCGATCTTGATCTTGCCTATTAGTATACTGAAATTTTACTGAATTCACCAAAAATTTTGTTTACAATATGTAGATTTAAACTTTAACTTATACTACTACTATTACAAAAATATATTTTTTTCGTCCAATTTCAAAGCTTTAAATAGTTGCCACGTTGGTTTCAACTGTAGATAACATCTCACAACTGCTCGATGGCGTATTAATCGATTTAGATTCCTCCGTACATAAATATAACCTTTCATTCGTATTTTTAACTGTTGTCGATTGAGTGTCTCCCCTTTTTTCAACATCACGCAACTGTTGATAGCCTTGTGGTCACATTTCTGGATGGACATTCCATCATATGATAACATAATTGTCCATATGATATACGCGATTCATAAGGCCTCTTTGGTTTGCTGCAGTTGACCAACATACATCGTTTGACAATGTTTATGATTGTTAAAATAAGTATTCGCTTTTAAATTGTCATCTGATTTGGTAACCACGTTTCTTGTTCGTAATGTGCCGCATCGCATTAAGTAGATCTTCCGTGTTTTGGAAACACTGCATCTTTACTTGTGTCTGAAGATTGTCATTGTTCATTCTAGTTATGATGGAAACAATCAATTCACTTTCCTCCATATCCAAATGATTCGCCAAATGATCGTACAGCTTACGCATTTCTTCCAGTATCCCCTCTAAATCATATGTTATGTATTCTGGTTTAGAGTGGAACCACTCTGCTGCTTTACCACTGAATTTATTAATTACTTCTATTTTGAATTCGTCGGCATCAGGCAATACGTATTCATGATCAATTGTACTTTGGTTGCAAAGGTTCGATATTTATCATTATCGCCACTAAATACCGGTAATAAGTTCCCAATTTGTTCGTTGAAATTAAATTATTTCTATTTGTCGACTCGTCACAAGACCCATGCGTATTGACATTATCACGTCTTTGATTTTCGATTACACCAATAGAATTGGTAAATCGATTATCCGGCTTTGCATTAATTTTTCCCTCCATAACCGGTAGGAAGTTTCTAACGTTAACACATTCACGGACACCCACTGCAATTGCAGTATACGCATAGCTTTCCAATGGGTCACCACTGCTATGACAGTACAATTTTATTTTCTCTTTGTATTTTCGTTGTTTTGTTTTTTGAGAATTAGCTCTTCTCATTTGAATTGTCATATCTCTTTACATTATCAAAATATACCATCTGTACTTACTCGCTTTTGTTTTAATGCCACGAAATGAAGTACATTGTAGTACCTATATTTCCGTCTTACTCTGGCAAATTAATGACACAACTGCAAATGCAGTGGTGATTTCCATATAAAACACGTTAGTATTCAAAAAAGTATCGAGTTGAGCAGACGGATTTTATTGGTGTTTTTTTATAAATATTGTAAAATGGACTGCTACGACGAGAAGCAACGGCAACTATTGGCTTTATTTGAAGAATTGGATAGTGGTGGTTCCGAAGAAGAAATTGACTTCTGTACGGATGATAGTCTTGATGATCCCGATTGTATCGACAAAGGCAGTAGCAGTGGCAAAGAAAATAGTAAAACTAGTGACAGTTTGCCGGATGTGAACACGAAATAGATGGAGATACTGTTCCGCAAAAACTAGGCGAACATATGGAAGACGAAAATATCGAAGAATTTTGGACATCGAGGGAAGTGTTTGACATTTTTTTTGGTGGTGAGTCGTTCAAATTATTATTAGATTTAACTAATGCATATGGCGAAAGACTGTGCAGTAAATAGCGCAAAATTCAAGCCAGTTGCTATATCTGAAATGTCAAAATTTGTTGACCTTTGTCTTTTGCACGGGCAATTGAATCTACCGAAAATACGAAATCTTTTTCAAGACATCCATTATATCATCACCCAGCTTTTCCAAATACCATGTCAGGACGCCGATTTGAGCAGATTTTGAGATGTTTGAACGTTAATTCACAATTAGGCGAAACTCACTTAAATAAAATAAATTCATTTATTTAATCAAAAGTGTCTGGAAGCAAATCAGCCGAACCAAAATCTTTCATTGGATGAGTCGTTGTTACTATTTCGGGGCAGATTACATTTTAAGCAGAATATTAAAAATAAAATTCAAAGTGTGGAATGAAGTTTTATGAGCTTTGTGATCCAACTGGCTGTGTTTTCAATTTGGAAATATATGGCGGAAAACAAAATTTTATTCCTTTAGTTTCAAAACTTAATTCTGTAGTTTTACGTTTGATGGCTCCATATTTAAGAAAAGGACACATATTGTTCATGGACAACTATTATAACAGTGTAACAGTCCAACATTTTGATGTCTCATAGAACAAATACTTGTGGCACTCTACGTAGCAGCCGAAAGGGGAACTCGAAAGAGCTAAGCCAACAGAAGCTTAAAAAAGATGAACACATTTGGGTCAGGAAAAGGACTGTTTATATCTCAAAATGGAAGGATTAAAGGGAAGTCCTTTATCACCCAGAAATAGTTACAACAACAAATAGTTATGGTAAAGAGCGGACGAAGCCCGTCGAAATTGAGAAATATAATCAAAATATGTCTGGAGTCGATAGACTGGATCAATTGTCATATTACTCGTGTCCTCGGAAAACCGTGAGAGGGTATAAATAATTATATTTCATATAATAGATATATCCGTATTTAAATCCTATTTTATTTACAAACAAAAAGTTCCAAAAATACCGTTCGCGCTATTTCGGGGTCACCTATAGGTTCCCTCCTCAACATTGAAAATACGAGCAGCGGACACCGTCTACCAGCAAACCTAATTGTGGATAGTCCAATAATGTCAAAAATTCATTTCCATCCGGCCAACATTCACATAAGAAAAACTTATTTTCGCGATTGCAAATATTGCACACTAGCCAAAAAGCGAAAGCAAATCGCATATCAGTGCAAGCAATGTCTCTTTGTTACCTTTGATTAGAATTTTTATTAAAAGTTTTTAATTTTCAATAAACGACTGAACGAATGGTGGTTCTTATTACACTTCAAATGCAGTATTGCTTTATTATACATTACACTCCTCCCAATGGGCCAGTTACTGTATTTGCAGTACTACTGCTAAAGCTGTAGTGTCCTTTAGTCAACAATAATTTCCATGGGGAGTCACTACTGCATTAACAGTACTGTTTGCAAAAAAAGTTAGCAATTGCAGAAAATTTCTAAAAATATTTAAGACACGAGACTTCAATCAGATTTAAAATATCATCAATAATACCGGAGTTATGGCATGTGATATTCTGAGTAGTCGCCGTGTAAAAAGGGTGTGCGCGAATGTGTTAATAAAAAGCGTAGCTACACAAATTAACAAAAAAGTGTAGCGTACACAAAAAACATTTTTAAAAGTGTATGACAATATTCTATATTTACAATACAATTAATTTATACGAAAACAAAAACGTTAACTAATATTCAGTTAATATTTCTAATTAAAACCAAACAAAAAAATCTACTGACATGCAAATATTAATGTTTTCAAAGATTTATCTATTTACCGATTGAGGTTAAACACATAATTAACTGCCCATATTATAGTTTCCGCAATATAGCCACTACTATTGTGAAATAGTAGACATTCCAGCCTATTCAAATTAGTATAGCCCGTACATATAAAAAGGTTAGACCCCTCTGACAAAATTTGATGTCTTAATTTTATATGATAATGTATACTGGTAATTGGGTGTGTATGATCAGCTCTCAAATCATATTTTTGTCAACATATCAAATTTTATCAGAGGAGTCCAACCCTTTTTATATGTACGGGCTATACTAATTTGAATAGGCTCGAATGTCTAATATTCGATAATAGTAATGGCTATATTGCGGAACTCTAGGATGGACTGTTAATTGGGTGTGTATGATCAGCTCTCAAATCATATTTTTGTCAACATATCAATTTTTGTCAGAGGAGTCCAACCCTTTTTATATGTACGGGCTATACTAATTTGAATAGGCTCGAATGTCTAATATTCGATAATAGTAATGGCTATATTGCGGAACTCTAGGATGGACTGTTAATTGGGTGTGTATGATCAGCTCTCATGTCATATTTTTGTCAACATATCAAATTTTGTCAGAGGAGTCCAACCCTTTTTATATGTACGGGCTATACTAATTTGAATAGGCTCGAATGTCTAATATTCGATAATAGTAATGGCTATATTGCGGAACTCTAGGATGGACTGTTAATTGGGTGTGTATGATCAGCTCTCATATCATATTTTTGTCAACATATGAAATTTTGTCAGAGGAGTCCAACCCTTTTTATATGTACGGGCTATACTAATTTGAATAGGCTCGAATGTCTAATATTCGATAATAGTAATGGCTATATTGCGAAAACTCTAGAATGAACTGTTAATTGGGTGTGTATGATCAGCTCTCATGTCATATTTTTGTCAACATATCAAATTTTATCAGAGGAGTCCAACCCTTTTTATATGTACGGGCTATACTAATTTGAATAGGCTCGAATGTCTAATATTCGATAATAGTAATGGCTATATTGCGGAACTCTAGGATGGACTGTTAATTGGGTGTGTATGATCAGCTCTCATATCATATTTTTGTCAACATATCAAATTTTATCAGAGGAGTCCAGCCTTTTTATATGTACGGGCTATACTAATTTGAATAGGCTCGAATGTCTTATATTCGATAATAGTAATGGCTATATTGCGGAACTCTAGGATGGACTGTTAATTGGGTGTGTATGATCAGCTCTCATACCATATTTTTGTCAACATATCAAATTTTATCAGAGGAGTCCAACCCTTTTTATATGTACGGGCTATACTAATTTGAATAGGCTCGAATGTCTAATATTCGATAAAAGTAATGGCTATATTGCGGAACTCTAGGATGGACTGTTAATTGGGTGTGTATGATCAGCTCTCATATCATATTTTTGTCAACATATGAAATTTTGTCAGAGGAGTCCAACCCGTTTTATATGTACGGGCTATACTAATTTGAATAGGCTCGAATGTCTTATATTCGATAATAGTAGTGACTATATTGCAAAAACTCTAGAATGAACTGTTAATTGGGTGTGTATGATCAGCCCTCATGTCATATTTTTGTCAACATATCAAATTTTATCAGAGGAGTCCAACCCTTTTTATATGTACGGGCTATACTAATTTGAATAGGCTCGAATGTCTAATATTCAATAATAGTAGTGAATATATTGCGAAAACTCTAGAATGAACTGTTAATTGGGTGTGTATGATCAGCTCTCATGTCATATTTTTGTCAACATATCAAATTTTATCAGAGGAGTCCAACCCTTTTTATATGTACGGGCTATACTAATTTGAATAGGCTCGAATGTCTAATATTCAATAATAGTAGTGACTATATTGCGAAAACTCTAGAACGAACTGTTAATTGGGTGTGTATGATCAGCTCTCATGTCATATTTTTGTCAACATATCAAATTTTATCAGAGGAGTCCAACCCTTTTTATATGTACGGGCTATACTAATTTGAATAGGCTCGAATGTCTAATATTCGATAATAGTAATGGCTATATTGCGGAACTCTAGGATGGACTGTTAATTGGGTGTGTATGATCAGCTCTCATATCATATTTTTGTCAACATATCAATTTTTGTCAGAGAAGTCCAACCCTTTTTATATGTACGGGCTATACTAATTTGAATAGGCTCGAATGTCTAATATTCGATAATAGTAGTGGCTATATTGCGGAAACTCTAAGATGGGCAGGTAATTATGTGTTTAACCTCAATCGGTAAATAGATAAATCTTTGAAAACATTAATATTTGCATTTCAGTATATTTTTTTGTTTGGTTTTAATTAGAAATATTAACTGAATATTAGTTAACGTTTTTGTTTTCGTATAAATTAATTGTATTGTAAATATAGAATATTTTCATACACTTTAAAAAATGTTTTTTGTGTACGCTACACTTTTTTGTTAATTTGTGTAGCTACACTTTTTATTAACGTTAGAAACTTCACATCGGTTCCTCCATAATTTTTATCTGGATTTGTTAGTTTGTCAAAATCAATCTTGCACCGTATTTTGCTCATCGTTCATACACTTGATTAAACTTTGTTGCAATTACCATTTGTTTTCATCTGCGTTCAAATTTCGTTGTTGTAACTGCCCAGTCAACTAGTCAATATTAAATGGCAGAATTTTGCTTAATGTTAGCGACATTTTATTTTCAAACACCCTTTTTTAATAACACGTTTACCAAAAATACTTGATATTACATTACGAATTGTATTCTCAATAAACTCACAAATTTTTTAAGCACTGGATACACTACCCCACACCTGAGATGTTTATTCGTTTTTCATATACCAAAGCCACATTTGATATCTTCTTGTAAAAATAAAATGTCCGCACACCTTGTCTCTTTTCCACGTCTCCTTTCTTTCTATTCGTTTTTATTGAATTGTTGTTCCACTTTCGTCTTCTCGACTTATTCCTATTAGTTGGTTCTATAATAATTATTAAAAAGTATCATCTATTGTACAAGACTAAAACTAATCATTTAAAATTGAATAAACGTTTCGTTATTCATTGATTTAAAAAAAGAACTCTTACAATTTATGTAGAGAAGATTGGTGAAGCTGCCACAGTCGCCGAATTGCCCGCTTCTCTGTCAATAACATTTGAATGTTACTTGAAAGCTGATTATTTGTTTCTAAATTTTTCGTTTCTATAGGGATTTTTTTTTCTATAGGGAACCTATATCGTCAGTTTGTTTGTAAACTTTGGGGTGGTTCAGTTTTTAATGCTTGCGGGTACTTAGTGTTACTATTGTTGGTGAGTGATCATGATAAATCATAACCGTCATTGACTTGAGCATTTGTGCATGCTATTCGTCGTATTACACAGAAATCTATTAAATCAGGAATCTCCTTTCTATCTGTGGGCCATTATGTGGGATGTCTAGATGATAAATAATCATTCGTGGGAACTATTTCCTAAACTATCCTAAAAACAGAATTAGGATTATTTAGGAAAAACTTCACGTGTTTGTTCAAGATAGTGAAGTATTTCCTAAACTTTCCTAAATATTAAAATCCGCCATTTTTGTTTCAATATATGCGTAAAACTTCGTATAAACGAGTAAATTATAAATTAAGAAAAAATGCAAATAAGTACGGTGACTAAGTACTTGTAAAAGGTCAATTTGCATATCGTAGGGTTTTTCTGAGCAATTTTCCCAATTCCAGAAACACCGCTACCAAATACTAAGCACACTTTTGAGTTGTTCTGAAACAAAACTAACAGATAAACACCATTCCATTGAAAAATCTAGGGGCCCCGGGTGTTTTAGGAAATAAAACTTGTTAAGAAGTCAATTAGCATATCGTATGGTTTTTCCGAACAATTTTCCCAATTCTAGAAACACCGCTACCAAATACTAAGCACACTTTTGAGTTGTTCTGAATCAAAACTAACAGATAAACACCATTCCATGGAAAAATCTAGGGACCCGGGTGATTTAGGAATTAAATTTGTTAAGAGGTCAACTTGGTCATATCATCATATGGTTTTTCCGAGCAATTTTCCCAATTCCAGAAACACCGCTACCAAATACTAAGCACACTTTTGAGTAGTTCTGAATCAAAACTAACAGATAAACACCATTCCATTGAAAAATCTAGGGGCCCCGGGTGTTTCAACCTCTCGACCTCATGGCCTCTGTGTTCAACCATACGATATGCAAATTGACCTCTTTACAAATTTAATTTCCTAAACCACCCGGGGCCCCTAGATTTTTCCATGGAATGGTGTTTATCTGTTAGTTTTGATTCAGAACTACTCAAAAGTGTGCTTAGTATTTGGTAGCGGTGTTTCTAGAATTGGGAAAATTGTTCGGAAAAACCATACGATATGCTAATTGACTTCTTAACAAGTTTTATTTCCTAAAACACCCGGGGCCCCTAGATTTTTCAATGGAATGGTGTTTATCTGTTAGTTTTGTTTCAGAACAACTCAAAAGTGTGCTTAGTATTTGGTAGCGGTGTTTCTAGAATTGGGAAAATTGTTCGGAAAACCCATACGATATGCTAATTGACCTCTTAACAAGTTTTATTTTCTAAACTACCGGGGCCCCTAGATTTTTCAATGGAACGGTGTTTATCTGTTAGTTTTGATTCAGAACAACTCAAAAGTGTGCTTAGTATTTGGTAGCGGTGTTTCTAGAATTGGGAAAATTGTTCGGAAAAACCATATGATATGCAAATTGACCTCTTTACAAATTTAATTTCCTAAACCACCCGGGGCCCCTAGATTTTTCCATGGAATGGTGTTTATCTGTTAGTTTTGTTTCAGAACTACTCAAAAGTGTGCTTAGTATTTGGTAGCGGTGTTTCTAGAATTGGGAAAATTGTTCGGAAAAACCATACGATATGCTAATTTACTTCTTAACAAGTTTTATTTCCTAAAACACCCGGGGCCCCTAGATTTTTCAATGGAATGGTGTTTGTCTGTTAGTTTTGTTTCAGAACTACTCAAAAGTGTGCTTAGTATTTGGTAGCGGTGTTTCTAGAATTGGGAAAATTGTTCGGAAAAACCATACGATATGCTAATTGACTTCTTAACAAGTTTTATTTCCTAAAACACCCGGGGCCCCTAGATTTTTCAATGGAATGGTGTTTATCTGTTAGTTTTGAGTCAGAACAACTCAATAGTGCGCTTAGTATTTGGTAGCGGTGTTTCTGGAATTGGGAAAATTGCTCGCAAAAACCATGTGGTATGCAAATTGACTTCTTAACAAATTTAATTTCCTAAAACACCCGGGGCCCCTAGATGTTTTATAGGAATGGTGTTTATCTGTTAGTTTTGATTCAGAACAACTCAAAAGTGTGCTTAGTATTTGGTAGCGGTGTTTCTGGAATTGGGAAAATTGCTCGGAAAAACCATGTGGTATGCAAATTGACTTCTTAACAAATTTAATTTCCTAAAACACCCGGGGCCCCTAGATTTCTCGATGGAATGGTGTTTATCTGTTAGTTTTGATTCAGAACTACTCAAAAGTGTGCTTAGTATTTGGTAGCGGTGTTTCTAGAATTGGGAAAATTGTTCGGAAAAAGCCATACGATATGCAAATTGACTTCTTAACAAGTTTTATTTCCTAAAACACCCGGGGCCCCTAGATTTTTCAATGGAATGGTGTTTATCTGTTAGTTTTGATTCAGAACTACTCAAAAGTGTGCTTAGTATTTGGTAGCGGTGTTTCTAGAATTGGGAAAATTGTTCGGAAAAACCGTACGATATGCTAATTGACTTCTTAACAAGTTGTATTTCCTAAAACACCCGGGGCCCCTAGATTTTTCCATGGAATGGTGTTTATCTGTTAGTTTTGATTCAGAACAACTCAAAAGTGTGCTTAGTATTTGGTAGCGGTGTTTCTGGAATTGGGAAAATTGCTCGGAAAAACCATGTGGTATGCAAATTGACTTCTTAACAAGTTTAATTTCCTAAAACACCCGGGGCCCCTAGATTTTTCAATGGAATGGTGTTTATCTGTTAGTTTTGATTCAGAACAACTCAAAAGTGTGCTTAGTATTTGGTAGCGGTGTTTCTGGAATTGGGAAAATTGCTCGGAAAAACCATGTGGTATGCAAATTGACTTCTTTACAAATTTCATTTCCTAAAACACCCGGGGCCCCTAGATTTATCGATGGAATGGTGTTTATCTGTCAGTTTTGATTCAGAACAACTCAAAAGTGTGCTTAGTATTTGGTAGCGGTGTTTCTGGAATTGGGAAAATTGCTCGGAAAAACCATACGATATGCAAATTGATCTCTTTACAAATTTAATTTCCTAAACCACTCGGGGCCCCTAGATTTTTCCATGGAATGGTGTTTATCTGTTAGTTTTGATCCAGAACTACTCAAAAGTGTGCTTAGTATTTGGTAGCGGTGTTTCTAGAATTGGGAAAATTGTTCGGAAAAACCATACGATATGCAAATTGACTTCTTAACAAGTTTTATTTCCTAAAACACCCGGGGCCCCTAGATTTTTCAATGGAATGGTGTTTATCTGTTAGTTTTGAGTCAGAACAACTCAATAGTGCGCTTAGTATTTGGTAGTGGTGTTTCTGGAATTGGGAAAATTGCTCGCAAAAACCATATAATATGCAAATTGACCTCTTAACAAATTTCATTTCCTAAAACACCCGGGGCCCCTAGATGTTTTAATGGAATGGTGTTTATCTGTTAGTTTTGATTCAGAACAACTCAAAAGTGTGCTTAGTATTTGGTAGCGGTGTTTCTGGAATTGGGAAAATTGCTCGGAAAAACCATGTGGTATGCAAATTGACTTCTTAACAAATTTAATTTCCTAAAACACCCGGGGCCCCTAGATTTCTCGATGGAATGGTGTTTATCTGTTAGTTTTGATTCAGAACTACTCAAAAGTGTGCTTAGTATTTGGTAGCGGTGTTTCTGGAATTGGGAAAATTGCTCGGGAAAACCATACGATATGCAAATTGATCTCTTTACAAATTTAATTTCCTAAACCACTCGGGGCCCCTAGATTTTTCCATGGAATGGTGTTTATCTCTTAGTTTTGATCCAGAACTACTCAAAAGTGTGCTTAGTATTTGGTAGCGGTGTTTCTAGAATTGGGAAAATTGTTCGGAAAAACCATACGATATGCAAATTGACTTCTTAACAAGTTTTATTTCCTAAAACACCCGGGGCCCCTAGATTTTTCAATGGAATGGTGTTTATCTGTTAGTTTTGATTCAGAACAACTCAAAAGTGTGCTTAGTATTTGGTAGCGGTGTTTCTAGAATTGGGAAAATTGTTCGGAAAAACCGTACGATATGCTAATTGACTTCTTAACAAGTTGTATTTCCTAAAACACCCGGGGCCCCTAGATTTTTCCATGGAATGGTGTTTATCTCTTAGTTTTGATCCAGACCAACTCAAAAGTGTGCTTAGTATTTGGTAGCGGTGTTTCTGGAATTGGAAAAATTGTTCGGAAAAACCATACGATATGCTAATTGACTTCTTAACAAGTTTTATTTCCTAAAACACCCAGGGCCCCTAGATTTTTCAATGGAATGGTGTTTATCTGTTAGTTTTGATCCAGAACTACTCAAAAGTGTGCTTAGTATTTGGTAGCGGTGTTTCTAGAATTGGGAAAATTGTTCGGAAAAACAATCTTAACAAGTTTTATTATAGTCACCGTACTTATTTGCATTTTTTCATAATTTATAATTTACTCGTTTATACGTAGTTTTACGCATACATTGAAACAAAAATGGCGGATTTTAATTTTTAGAAAAGTTTAGGAAATACTTCACTATCATAAATAATCTAGCTTTTCTCGTTTATTGCTTCGTAGAGTTGCTTGCCCTAAGGTGAGCGTTGTAATCAACCCTTTTAGCTTATAAAAAGCTTTTATAAGCTAAAAAGCTTAAATGATCAGATCGAAAAATTGGTCAGAAAGAGAGTGGGAAAGATAGAGAGAAAGATAGATAGAGAGAGAAAGAGAGAGATAGAGATAGAGAGAGATAGATAGATAGATAGATAGATAGATAGATAGATAGATAGATAGATAGAGAGAGAGAGAGAGAGAGAGAGAGAGAGAGAGAGAGAGAGAGAAAGAAAGAGAGAGTTTTACTACATAATTGAATATTATGGATATTATTTTTAAATATCTAAGTCAATCCTACAATGTTTTTTGTACCAATCAAAGAATACGCAAACGTGGTATCAAAAACAGTGTATAATTAATTTTTCGCATTTAAATTTCTTGACTGCGTGGTTTTCCAACCAAGAATGTGTTTGAAAACAACCACATTATGTATACTTTACTCAACCCATTGGGAAAAATCAAACGCAAATGGTTCCTCGGAAAATTTTATATATGATTAGCGATAGGGAAAGATTGACAGATTTTCATGACGGCGACACTCACAAAAAAAAATCATAAAGAACAGAACACAATGGTCACATGATTTATTACCACAAATCACTAATTTAAATGTATTATTTTCATGACTATAACTGAAAATGAAATAATTTTCACCCAGGCCCTACATATTCGTATATGCATTAAAATAATGTTTTTACTCTTCATACTGCCTATAAAAACGGAAACCCCAAAGTTGTTTTTTCACAATATTGTTAATGAAAATTTTGTGTTATAGCATTATTGTATGTCGTTGTATATTGTAATATTTATGTATAAAGAAAATTTATTATTATTTGGAGATGTATTTGTTGTTATTTTTATGTTGTATGCTATATGTACATATAACATTACGAGTACTGTTATTATTATTATTATTATTAAGGTTATAATTTAATTATTATTGAAAATTTGATGTATGTTAATGGATTGGATGTTTTTGTACCACGTATTATAAATTAATTTAAAAAATGGAAGCGTATTCAAGACTTGAATATGACCACGAAAATATTTAGATTTTTTTGCTTCCGGCGAAATAAAACGTTATAAACGAGGTATTTGTGTAGTAGGAATTCCAGGCAAAACGAATACCGATGGCTGCCATGAAAAAAACTTTTTATGAGACAATTTGTCTAACGAATACGAACTCTGAGTAAAGCACGAGCAAAAAATTGTCGCAATTTACGAGTCACATCACAATAATTATAAAATTAAAAACTAAAAAAAAGTTTTCAATTTTTATTTTCCATGTTTCGAAAGTTTCTCTAATTGCATACAGTAGCAATTTCTGATTCGGATAGGTATGGGAGTGCACCTGTATGTTGTTAGCATTATTAATGTTTTATAATTTTGTTTAATTCAATTATTTATTAACAAGTATATGTTTTTTGGTATTTTTACTTTTATCATCTGTCTACTCGGAAAGTCTGAACAGTAGTTTTGCATTTCTCTACATATAGATAAATATATCCAGCAAAATTCTATCTATCGTATTCCATTCATGGTTTATATGAGGGAAAGCTCTTTGATTGGTATTTCGTTCGTACGTGATTTAAACAAAAAAGGAAACTGAAAAGAACACTGAGCAAAGCGGCGTGGCACAATATAAACAAAAAAATTATTTGTAAAAATTTTTAGCCACAGAATGTGCTGTGCGGTTGTACAACATCCAAAAAAATAATAATTTAGCAACAAAACTACGTATACATAATTATTATGGAATAACTTTATATTTTTTAATTATATAATTGTTTTTTATTCTGGGAAAGTTCAAGAGGAAATTAAAATCTGGAAAATTAAATTATTGCATATTTTTATCTTTAATAAATTATTATAAACTTTATGTACGTGTTCTAACTCCAGCTACAAATACAGAACTCAACTGAATGATGTAAATTCGTGTATGCTTGGTGCAGATGACGTAACGCATTGAATTGTCATTGCTTAACAGTTGGACAGATATTTTTATATTGTTCACAATTAACAATTTTTAACAGTCATAGTTACAAACTTTAACAAACTCTCTTATATCCATCAAAAATATGATAAAATGTGTAATACTTAGCCTAAACTAGTAGAGTCTTGCCGTGTGTAAAAAAGGAACTTACCTAAAAAGAAAATAAAAGAAAATATAAGATTAGTAATAAGTTTAATAATTATAATTAATTTTATAAATAAATTTAAAGAACATTTGTACTTTTTATTGGGTAATGTTTGTAAAAATAAATATATTTGAATACGATTCCAAATGCGAAATCGCCACATTAAATTAATTCAGATTTAATGATTTACAATAATTGATAAAATATTTAATAATAATTGATAAATTATTATTAAAAATTACTATTTGAAATAAAGGTTGGATAATATTTTTATAATTTGAGAAAATAACAGCGTTTCCAAACGATACAACTGCTAAGAAACAATGGGGCATAAGTGGAAAAGTAGAAGAAGAAAGTGAAGTAGAAAAACTAAAACTAAATATTTTATAATAACTACCCATTATCAGAAATTTGAGCAGATTGCCCCTTTACCACAGCACTATAGGCAAAACATACATAGATAGGAAAAGATTGTTCCGAACGAAAGTGTCCAATCTCGATTTTAACAACTATCCATTTACAGGACCTTTGAGAAGACAGCCAAATAAAATGAGGTGCGTATATCAATACTATCTAACATTATTTATAACTATTACGACATTTCATAATATTATAATATCTCTGGCGGCGTTAATAAGCAAAATTGCCGCATTTGGGGAACGGAAAATTTACACGAGATCCATGAAACGCCATTGCATCGGAAATCGATATCGGTGGATGTTGGCTTAATTATCTCAGCCCGCCAATGCGTGAAAAAGGTTATGACGGTTTCAACAAGACACCATGCCACACCATGTACACCATGCCACACTGCAAATCAAACAACAGTTTCTGCAACGATAATTCCCTGGACGTCTGATATGAAGCGAAAAGAGGCCACCCAGATGTCCAGATTTCACCCCTCCGGACTTCTTTTTGTGGGGGTATTTGGAAAGCAAAGTGTACGCCAGCAAGCCCCAGGCCATTGTCGAGCTCAAGGCAAACATTCGTGCCGAAATCAATCGATATATCGCCCGAGATGCTCGTAAAGATGAAAAGGCAGTAAAAATGGCATATTTTGCTTTGCCAATAAAGGCGGCCACTTAATTGAAGTTGTATTCCAAAATTCCAAATATTTTTGAAATATAAACGATCTATTCAAAAGTCTGAGGATTCCCAACGCGATCAAAGACCTTCCGCGTTACGAAGGCAGCTGACACACGCTCTATGAATTCATAGAGAATGTAGAGAAAATCCTGTCTTTGTGCAATGCCATGGACGAAATCCCTGTCCAAAAATCTATCTTAGAGATAGATGCCAAGAAATGTGCCTTTACACGTTCTGGCTGGACTTAAAGAACCAATGCATACGTCATAGAAGCATTCACAAATTGCCTGAAAGAACAAAATATGGCATACACGAAAAAGGGACAAACATTAACATTGTGCCTGTTCCTCAAAAACGGTACCCAGAATCCTATACGGAACGATTATTCTAGCGGTCCATCAATACTCCAGCAAGGGGCCGGCTAAGCCATAATTATAATTACCGTGCCACGCCGCAACACTATAACACTATAATACACTGTAATAGGCCTTTCACCAAGCAGAATCCAATTACGACGGAAATGGCCGAATGAACAACAGGTTCAAGCCACCAATCGGATCCGCCAAGAAGGGTAGAACCGATGGACGCCGTATCCAATAAAAATCAAAACAAACAATGTTCAAGCATAAACCACCGGAACAACTACTTGTTCCAGCCGGCGGGACCCCCAAAGATCCGATCGCAAGAATTGTATACGACTATGACGAACAGCCTCCACTGTACTACTCCAATCTGGAAGAAGGTGAGGTAGACGATGACAATTTTTATTCCCAAGCCTTCCAGCCGGTAAAAATATTAGTAGACACGGGATCGAACTAATCTTTTCTGAACCCAGAGTTCATTCATCCTTCACGGATACGATCCATACCTCCAGTGAACGTTAAAACCATTTTTAACGATCACCAAATAAACAAAAAGGTTATTGTTTCCGGACTAATGGAATTTAAAACCATAAATACTTTGATGGTTTATAGGGGTTGGAGATGATGCAAAAATTAGGCGTAACCTTAGACCTTGGCAAATCTATTATTTACACAGACAAGGTTGAGATTCCGCTACTATTCAAACCTAACTATGCTTCAAAAGTTTATAACATATTACCTAGAATCAAGCTAACTGCCGAGTTTCCGGTTGATGTTCAAAACGGTGATAATACATCACCCCGACAACAATCAATGAACTGCAGCAATTGGTACGCAGTTTTGGAAGTTGTGAACTATAGCAACAAGCTCCATACCTTCGTAATCGAACAGCCGATTAAAGCAGAACTATTCAGAAAATTTTATTGAGTCGAATCTAATCACTGTAACATCCAAGAATGCGATACACCTATTCCAGGTGAAACTAATTCTTTAATTAGAACAGAACACCTTAACGGTGAAGAAAAGACGACAATTTTAAAACTATGCCATCAATACGAGCAATTATTTATTAAAACGGAACAATGTTTGTCCTTTAGAAACGCAGTGAAGCACGAAATAAATCTTAAAGATGACAAACTTCTCTTTACTAAAAGTTATTGATATCCTCATATTCGCAAAGAGGAAGTCAAGAGACAAACCGATAAGATGTTACAGGACAGAATTCTACTACGTCATAGCTTCTCGCCCTGGTTGTTCCCTATTTGGATCGTACCCAAAAAAGCTGATGGCAGCGGAAAAGTCAAATGGCGATTAGTTATATACTATCGCAAACTAAACGAGAAGACAATCGAAGATCGGTATCCTCTCTTCCAAATATTACGGATATTCTCGATAAATTAGGGAAATGTATGTATTTCTCTACCTTGGACCACGCATCTGAGTTTCAACAGGTAGAGGTAAGGAAACAAGATATTCAAAAAACCGCGTTTTTGGATGCCATTTGGTATAAGAATGCACTTCAACTTTTCAAAGGGTCATGGATAATGTGTTAGGTGAAATCCAAGGCAAATATTGCTTATGTTACATGGATGACATCATCGTATGCTCGACGTTACTCCAAGAACATATGGAAAATCTAAAGCAAGTTTTCAATAAATTAAGAAAGGCTAACCTGAAGGTACAAATGGATAAATCGGAATTTCTACATTCGCAATAGAAATTGGCTTTTTGGGCCATATCGTTACTTGCGACGGAGTTAAACCCAACCCCGACAAAATAAAAGCTATTAAGGAATTCTCCGTTCCTAAAACGGAGAAACAAATTAAAAGTTTATTGGGCCTTCTGGGATATTATCAAAAGTTCATAAAGAACTTCTCCGACGTAACCAAACCATACAAGATATCTACAATCTTTTGAATATTGCAAGGAGTTGTTGTGTAATGAACCAATCTTGCAATATCCCGATTTTCCTTACCACAGAAGCAAGCAACCACATTGGTCATTGGCACCGTCCTTTCGCAAGGCCCAATAGGAAAAGATAAACCGATTTGGTATGCCTCTAAAACCTTAACGGTCACAGAGTAGTTTTCCACCAAAGAAAAAGAGCATCTAGTAATTGTCTGGTCCACAAAATACTTTAGACCATATCTATTCGGTCAAAAACTCAAAATTGTGACGGACAAATTTTCAATCTCAAAGAACCAAACCGAAAATTGAAAACTGAAAATTGATTCAATGGAGATTGAAACTAGAGGAATACGATTATGAAATCGTATATAAGAAGGGTGTAAAAAACGAGTGCGAATACATTATCATGGATACAAAACGAACCTCCCACCCTTAATAATATTAATACTTCCGACACATCTGAATCCTCCACGGAACCAGAAAGTGGAAGTGAATCCGAAAGCATTGTACCAACAACTAATTCCCCGATAAATCATTTCAATTCACAGCTGATAATAACATTGATCCTGAAATGTTAGGATCAAACATCCTTCATGAACATTCATTCGAAAAACACCGAGTAACTATATGCCTAATTACCACTTACCAACAATACAAATTAATATTAGAACACTAGTAACAAAATATCGAGTTACCGTCATTATGTGAGATGATATAGTGTTCGAGATAGCTAAATTAGCCAATCAAGAAACATTTGGAACCTTTTCAAGAAATTACTTGGTAAGAACGCACGTCCTTTTGATCGATGTGTTAGACCCTGAAGATCAAAACGCGATGATCAGGAAAAGGCATGAAGAAAACCAGCACGGAGGAATATTGGAGAATTATGAGTTTATCAAAAGGAGTTTATAAAACCCCATAACAATATACATCAACAATTGCAATATATGCTTACAAACGAAATACGACAGGCATCCACTAAAGATTGAATATGAAATTACAGAAACAAATGGAAAGAAAAGTCAATGGAAATCCTGCATATAGATTTCTGTTTCTTCGAAAACCATGTATTTCTCACAGTCTTAGATAAATTGTTGAAATTTGCTGCAGCCTTCTACATGAAGTCGCGAACGACAATGTGTTTTAACGAGGCATTACACCATTTTATGGCAACCTATCGATCCTGCCTTTGCCAACGTGCAGGAGTACAGTACACAGTTCAACCATACCTTATCATACGATGAGTAATGCGAACGGATTTATGAGGAAACTCACGCCAAGGACCAAGAAAAAAAAGCTGAACAATAAACTTAACATTGATCGAGTCAAACTCCCTAATTTAAATGTGAACCAAACAATCCATGTTCGCAACAAAAGACGATCTAAAAACAAACCAGGATTTCTCGTAAGAAAAATCTTAAAAGATAATGTCATAACAAAAGAAGGCAAGTACCACAAAAAATTGATCAAACAACCTTTTCAGGTGTCCTTTAGTCATGAGTCAATCACTCAAGGTGACCAACCTCGAAGACAACAAGGGCCTGATACCGATCAAGCTAGGTCAGGTCCGAATAATCAATAGGTACACAAGAATCATCCACTTAATCGACATCCGGCATTACGAAGAAAATTTCCGCATTATTTAGGACAACATCCATTTAGTAGGGAAATTCATAACTAATAACAAAGAGTACTCGTACGCTTTAAAAAATAAAATGGAGATCCTTGAACATAAAACTAGAGAATTAGATAAGGACAGCAACCTTTTGAAACCTACACGGTTCAAAAGGGGCCTCATTAATGGATTAGGGTCTTTAGTCAAAGACATTACGGGAAATCTAGATCAACACGACCTAGAAGAAATCAGTAACGCAATACATAATCTCCACCAAAATCACAACAAATTAAACGAACAAAATAATGCTCAAATTGCAATTAACCAAGTAATGATTGATAGATTTAACGATATGCTGAAATACGTAAAGAACAGTAACAATAAAAGCACATTAGAATTAAACCGACTGACTAGCGCAACCGACAGCGATGTGTCACACTACAACGTAAGCGATTACCTGCTATTCCACCCCCTTTTTTATTAGTAATTTTTCCGTGTAAACAACAGATGGTTGGAACGATCAATATATTAATTTTTATTTCCTAATTTTGTCCTCCTTCTTTTATTTTCTTTTGCTTATTTTATTATATATAACTAAATTTTTATTTTTACAAATCAGTAGATACTCCTGATGATGACCTAACAAGTCGAAATCGATCGAGTAATTTTTGAAACATTTTGAACAAATTTAAAAAAAAAAGTTTTTTGCGAAATAATAAACAAGTGTTTTAATGTGTTTATATGTGTTAATGTGATTCGTCGAGTACCTACGGCGCATAGTGTTAAAAGTAATAATAAATTCGACTTTCGAGAGCCATGGTATAATACCGAGTTGATGCTGCTCGAGAAACGACGCAACAAGTTTCAATCCCTTTACAGGCTTTACGGCGTAGAATACTATCCCGATTTTGTTACGCCCGCAATGAATTTAAGACCCTCAATTGGGTCCTTTTCAATAATTACGTAGTGCAAATCGAGCAAGTTTTGACATCCAATCCGACATCATGATTTTCCGTCGAGTATGTCGTACCAGACCTCCAACGCCAGTCAGCCATCGGACATTTGCAACTTGTTTGCCAAATTCTTTGCATCGGTTTACAAGCCACTTCGGCCAAGAGACACTGGGTCTACTACTACTTCCATCTCCATTGTACTCGATCAATCCAAAAACTTACCGAACTGGAGATTCTAGATCAACTGCTCATTCTCAACGTTAACAAGGGAGCGGGTTATCCTATTGAAACGTTGTGCCGTTAGTCTGGCCTCTGCAGTTACCTTCTAGTTTAACGAAAGCCTTCGTCGTGGTATTTTTCCAGATCCCTGGAAAATATCATGCGTTCATCCAATTTTCAAGGCGGGTAATAGAAGTTAGGTAAGCAATTATCGTGGGATCGCCATTCTCTCTGTCTTACCCAAACTGTTTGAGACCATGGTTCACAGAGTACTGCACTTTCATACCAAGAGGCTTTTTTCTCCTTTTCAGCATGGATTTTATCCCGGTAGGTCTACCGTGTCTAACTTGTTCTCATTTTGTGGTCATCTATTTGACAGTCTAAATTCCAAGCAGCAGCTTGACGTTGTCTACACAGACCTCGCAAAGATCATTCCATTCTTATTAGCAAGTTGGAGAGTCTCGACTGTGATTTCATTCCCGTCAACTGGTTGCATTCTTATCTCGCAGATTGTTGGCAATCTGTTAGAATTCTTGATTCTTTCTCACCATTATTTCGGGCGCTATCCGGCTGTTTCGTTATTTATTAACGACGTTGAAAAATGTTTTAAATTTGCCAATTGCCTCCTCTTCGCAGATGACATGAAGATTTTCGCCCGGGTCTCTAGCGTGTTAGACTGCGAAATGTTACAAGACGACTTAAACCGCTTTTGCAGCTGATCAATTAACACCTTACAGACTTTAAACGTGAGTAAATGCAAAACTCTTTCTTCCATATCCTCTCGTCTGTTTTTTTTATCAATATCAACTGTACAACGAAACCATCGATCGGGTTGAGTTTATTTCGGATTTTGGTGTGATTTTTGAATCTGATGCTACATTTACCAGATATGTTAACGCCATTATTTAAAAGTCGTACATTATGCTTGGCTTCATTAAACGAAACTGCAAGGACTTTCGTGACCCGTTAACTATGACAGCATCATACGTGTATGCTTTGGTCGGTCCATTTTGGAGTATGCATCTCCAGTTTGGTCACCCTCCTACCACTGTCATTCTGAGAGGATTGAGAGCATCCAGAAACAATTTATTTTGTTCGCACTACGACGTTTACCATTCTGTCGTGCCGTGGACTACGTTCTTCCGCCTTATCAGAATCGATGTATTCTTTTGAAACTGTAACTGTTTGTTGTATATCAACGATTATGCGCTCCTGAATGTCGAATGCGTCAACGCGATGGAGCTTTATTCATCGACCGAGCGGTAGCGAACTACGGTCTTTCTGATCCAATTCCGAGGGAATCGCGGGTGTTCAACAAGGTCTACGGAGCTTCCGTTTATCACTTGTGGAGAAATTCATTCAAGAAAGCTTTATAAGAGAGCTTTATATATAATCTTTTGTAGTCGAGCTCATGGGCCGTAATTTTTTCTTGTTTACCAATTGTTTTGTTGTGCCGATTGTAGTCACTGTAGGCATCATTTATAAATCAATAAATTAACTTACATTAAAATTTGCAGATGTAGGTAGATTGGGCCGCAGTTGATCAAATAATCGGGTTTGGTTATCGTCGATTCGTTGATTCAACACCTTTTTGTCGTGTGGTAACGTCTACTAAGGAGCTTCTTTACCCAATTCACTTATTGTTGGTTCTTTTCAAATTTTGGTTAATTTGAATTTTGGTAAAATGATTTTTAGATAATTTAGATAATTTAAATTTTGGATAATTTAAATTTTAGTTAAACACTTTTATCGGTTAAACACTTTTCAAATTTTGGTAAATTTAATTGTTGAACTTTGTACAAGGAAGGGTCCCTGTTTCGGCGCCAGTTAACAAAATAATCACTTGCTTATTATAAAACAATATTTTTTCTTGTTTAAAAGGTTTTATTTAATTTTACTAACAATATTTTAAGTGAAACTTAAAGCAAGATTACGACTAACTTAAAATTACGTTACATAAAAAGAATTGTGCTATGTGGAATGCACGTCTTATCTGCAAGCAATATGACATCCCTGTTCAATTGTGGGAATCGATTCGCTGCCGTCTGTTAACTTATATATAAAAAAAAAATATTTAACACAACAATACAACGCTATACACAAACGTTTCCAATTTATCATTCGTGCGCGTTGGACAGTGTCAAGTTTTTATAGCACAAACTGCATTGGTGCACCATCTGTTGTCTGAAATCTGAATTTCATACTTGTACACCCGGTAGTTGTTAATTTTTAGTTTTTATTTTACTTTATCTCGTAAGACGGAAAATAAGAGTTCCTAAGTATGCTCTTACTTAGCTGAGGAAATTAGTAATAAATTGAAATAGGAAAACTATTGATGTAATGCTCATTATATATATTTCAATCTTTAAAAACACTTTCTATTTTGCAACAACTACTTATCTAATAAAATCACATACAATTAAGATCTAATGAAATTTTTCAAAAGTTTTAGACATTTGCTAAAACGCGACTTTGGGTTACACCGGTTTATTGACAAAAATGCTTTCCAAAATAAACTCGACTTAAGCATTCCCCAAAACAAGTACGGATAAAACTAAGTAACTAGTAACTTTTGAGAACTATTGAGATTATACAAGGTCATTTAAATGCATTGCCATTCTTAATAAAAAAATTGATGGAGTTTATAAAAATGACAGACCATCCAGTTTGAGTAAAACTAAAACTTATTATAATGGTCTACCGGAAAACCCGCACTGAGGAAGGAATAGCCCACAACATATCAAAAATTCATATTGTTTTATGTATTCATATGAATGTTGCGTGCGTTTTGCTTTTAGTTTTTACGATGTTTTTTATGTGTTGCTGCTGCTGCTGCTGCTGCTCTGGTAGAAATATTTTATATGTTTTGTACACGCTGGTACCCATCTTTTCGGACCATAACATTAAATTATAATTTTATGCGAGAAACATCAGCAATGTGTATCTATATATTTATGATGTTACATATACGTATCATACAACATTTATAAAATTATCCGCATTCAATTTGGCGGAGGATGAAAAATACCAAATAAAAACTACAACAAAAATAAAAAGGAAATACATTTATTTTGAGGAAACAAACAAGAAAAACTGAATCCTTTTTTGCGTTTTGTTAAAACATTAAAATATAATATTCCAGCAGCAGAAAAAGCACAAAAATATATGATAAGATAGATAACATGGGAAAATGGAAAATATTTTATAAAAATAAATAAAAATTATACGTTTTTTTATTATTTTGGTTTGGTTGGTTGTACTACATAATGTTGTGTGTACACCAAGCGCACCAACTAACGAGAGATGATACTGGAACTTTAACACACAACATACATAAATACATATATACATAAATAAGAAAAAGCACAGTGTATATAAATTACATACAGACTAAATAAATGAACATTTACATTTATAATTTAATAGCATAAAGTAATTTATCCTAATGGTTCGAGTATATTAAACTGTTTGTATAACACAAAAATAAAATATGAAAAATTTACTGTCTGCAAGTATTATATGCACAAAGCTTACCGGTGGGAAAGCAAGAAGCTTTTTGTGTAGATATAGTTGCGCGCGAAAGAAAAATAATTTGGGAAGCTTTTTATTTGCCATTTCGGTTTTTAATGGGCTACCTAACAAACATATATTTTTTGTTGTTGATATATTTAAGTTCACGATAATGCCAACAAAACACCTCTGTAATAACTTTATTTATTTTTATTTAAACATATTCGCACACACAAAAAAATTACACCGCCCCGTAACGCAGACGAATAATAATATTCGGTAGAACATGGTGCGAATTGCATGGCATAAACATATAAATGGAATTACAACACTATACGCTCCTAAAGAAATTTGTGTATGTAGAGATGCAAACGTAAAGTTTATGTACAGAGCTTTTAATTCTTTGTTTTACGGGACGAATTAGTCGATTAAAATTTGAAACATGAAAATTTTATGTTATACGGGTTATGGATGAATGCACTATGACTAGAATTATCGCTAGCTTGGCTGTATACTTATTCCACCATGACTTGTAACCCGCTTTAAATATTTAATAGTGCAGGTAGAGGATTTATCTCCCATAAACAATTTTCGACAATAAAATCCTCAAATAAAAGTTTTGCACTATTTATTATTTCTTTAAATCGAGATTGCGCTAAAAATAATAAAACAAATATACCGAGTTTATTAGTCTCTAAATTGTTATGTGTAAACGTTTTATTCTCTATAAATTCACTTCACAATATGCTATTCTCTATAACGAGTGATGCAAATTGAAAAATTGCAATACGAATATGAAAGCTGCAACACAAGCAAATAAGTCGCAAGCTTTCACACAAGTTTTACCAAAGCCATCTACGATTTAATGAGTCTTTACAACTTTCTGTTTAGTTGTGTGGGTTAGTAAAAGTTATGTAAATTGATTTTCCGCAACTTGTTCAAAAATCCAATTAAGCAGTTACGTTTAACAAATGAATGTTGGCCTTATCGATTTGAATTTGGTTAAAAATCGATGAGTTTTAATTGCAATCAATAAATCACAACCCTTCTTCAGGAGTTTATATGAGTCTCAAAAATTATTACCTTATTAACACACCTCGATTCCGTTATTTGAGTCGTTGTCGTCCCAAGTGATAATAAAAAATTATTAGTTGTATGAAAAGTTATCAAATTGGTACGTCAATAAGTGATTCGAGGCGACAGAAACAATTAAAATTTTAGCTTTGAGACGTGTTGTATTTGGAGGTGCCTAACAAAAACATAAACACGCCGATTGGGGTTTGAAGCTCTGGTTAAATAGTAAACGAGTCACTTAAAACGACAAACTACATTGTAGAAAACCCTAATTTTGCTAACAGAATTATTCTACAGAGGCTTTTGAGCGGTGATTGGTAGCCGGCTAGAGCTCCCTAATTTGGAAATCGTGTGATTGGAGCTGCACACTCCATCTGGCCAGACGGCCAGATAAATCTTTTTGTTCAATCAGGCAGCGCAAACTGGCATGATCAGTGTAGATGGTAAAGGGATACCCTTCTACTCAAGCTCGGTAATATAATATAGGGTTTTCCAATAAGAGTGATATGATTTCCTTAAAAAAAACACACCAATTGTTAAGGAAATTGAAATGTTTTTTATTTAATGTGAAGTACAATCGACACAATTAAGTTCTGAATAAAACGTCATTCAAATGGCCTCCACGACTTCTTCTGCAGGAACGAATTCGATGAACCCAATTTTCCAGCACTTTTTCCACTAAATCAAGTCGTATGTCATGAATAGCACGTTCAGTATTGACTTGTAAAGCTTGAAGAGAGTTTGGTTTATTGATAAAGATCAATGACTTCAAATAAACCCACAGAAAATGGTGTTAAATCACAACTTCTTAGAGGCCATTCAATATCACAACTTGTTGAAATAATCGAATATCGAAACTTTTCTTGCAATAATTCAATTGTTGCACTTGCTGTGTGACACGTAGCCCTGTCTTGTTGGAACCAAATGTTGTCAAGATCAATTTCTTCCAATTTCGGCTATAGAAAGTTGGTTATCATCGATCTATACCGATCTCCATTGACAGTAACGGTGTTACCAGCTTAAATTTGCAATGAAATTGGTTCATATCAGTTTATAAAAATTAGAGCGTTGTCCAAGAAACGATTTAAAAAAAAATGGCCTCTGTACAGCCTAGACGTGTTGAGTGATCTGCATAATACTTTATACTCAATAAACGTTTTTCCCATAAATTTGGAGGTCCCAGTGTTGTTTGGCTGAAATCCGTCCACCAGAAGTGGCAGATATTTTAAATATTATAACATTTTCGAAAAGAAAAACATTTAAATTCAAAAAAAATCAAAATAAAATTTGCAACAAAGTCAGTTTTCTGAATGTAAACGTAAAGTACAATTTATGTTAAGACTTCTTGTTCCCAAATTCGACATAACAAAGAACGTTTTTTATTTGGAAACTAATTAAGTGCTGTGTGTTTTTGATTTATGTACGTTGGTCACTAATATAAACAGTCTTAATTTCACTTTCTTTAATAAAGACCACCAGACATAGGGCGATAGTCCAGCCAACGAATAGTTGCTGAGTTTGAGGAATCATATTTCAACTCTACCCTATAGGAAAACTATGACAAATCATAGAAGTTACATTCTCCATCACTAGACATAAGCAAAATAAATCTTCCGCCATCACTAACCAAAAGTAAGTCTGGGCCATCGAATAGTTGCTGAGTTTGAGGAACTATATCTGAACTCCACGCTACAGAAAAATTCTGAAAAAATCACAGAATATTCTCTAAATCTACCGCCAGAAAATGTCGTCATAGTTTTAAAGTGTCATTAAAATGCCAAATTTTTAGTCTCAGCCCCGAAAAATAATGATAGTTTTAGGTGTCATGACAGTAAATATTATCGGGGCTAAGAGTAAAAATATGTCTTTTTTCGGGGCTGGTAGTCAAAAATGTCAGGATATTAATAATTAGTGTTGCCCTCTCATTTTTCATGGATTCATCTTTCACACAAGTTATGCAAATTATTTTTCTACGGTAATTTCATAAAACCTGCTGAAACAAGTCCTGCTTAAGAAATATACTCAATAATATAAAACTGAAATTCATTTAAAAAAATTAAGTTTTAAATTAAAAAATTTGACAATCAAAGAAATCATTGAGAAAAATGATTCCATCAACAGTGTTGTCTAATTGAACATTATTAACGATATGAACAGCAAAATTATCAAAGAATGCTTTGAATTCAACACCAAAGTAGAACAAATACTTTATAAGGCAAACCTGCTCGCGATGTACCGAGTCGATTTTGAAATCTTAATAAGAAAAACATTTTTGACATATCAACAATTTACAAAAAGTAAACCAGTTATTGCGTATTTGTCTTTCTTAGAGTTAGTTTCGAGTTGAATATTGTTCAGAATCGAGTTGGAATGTCGTAATTATCACAAGTAACTGACATGTGGTACTAGGGTTTGCAAAATATTAATTCTAGCAGCAGTAACGACAGCTAACACAACGACTTTGAACCATCAATGTCATTGCAGCTTTCTACTTAAAAAAATTTAAATTCAAAATCTACAAATTGTTAGACATCATTTATATGCTTGTAAATTTACTTCTAATTGGGCAATCTGATTGTTAGTTTCAGTTTCCAGGACCAAAGTTCGAGTCGTTGTAAAAGTAATAAGTAAAATATTCATTTTGCTGACTAATCTAGATAAAACTTTTAACAAGCTTACCAATATCTTTCTTATTCATGGATGAATTGTAGTTGTTGGCATTTCGAGACATCGAGTTTTTCGTACTTTGTCAAAGATTTTACATTTTCTATCGGTAGTTAGAGTATCATTTTGTCCATTAAAACTTTGACTAAATTAGTTCCCTAAGTTAGTAGGAATAATCTCGTCTATAAAAGTGTGAGAAGTGGTTAGTTCTTTTAGAAGTGTGATCACAACTTCCCCGCTAATCGTATATTCGTTGAAATTATGTATTGATTTCGAATCACCTAACCCATTGAAAATGTTATCATCAACAACATTATTGTAGTCTGGTCACAAACCTGATGTTGATGTGACTCCAATTCTTGTTTAGTGCATTTGAACGTTCCGGCTATTCCGGTTAATTGGCATGATCATCTGGGATAATAATTTAAATTTTTCGCCGCCTTGATTTAAAGTTAGCGGGTTGTTCAAAACTGCTTCAAAGGACTAAGTTTTTAAATCGTCAACAATTTTCAAAAATTTTACGTAATTTATAGAGCCAAAGTTAGTTAATCATTTGCCGATTCACTTCGAAAAATCGATGGTAACAATTCCACGGAAACAAACCAGATATCTTGTGTTCATTTTGAATTATTTGTGGTGTGATGAAGCTTTTAAAAGCTTTTACTAACAATGAAATAACAAACACTTGAAAACGTCCTCTTTCCTTTTAGGAAATCCTTTGTTTTGTAAGCCATTGTGGCCAAGTCAGGTCTGTAAATATTTTAACGGAACAAAAAGTTAATGCTAAGTTACGTTTGCCTCTAGTTTTCTTTTTAAAAAGTCTCTTTGTTATAGGTCTCTCGCTTTTAGACACAATCGCAACCTAAGTTTGATTAAATAAATTAAAATATAGCTAATGGCGTGAACAAAACAACGACCCATCTGATTTTTAGGTGAGCAATGATACACGAAATTATATGTGTTTCGAGTTCTTTTTCGAAAAGAAAAAAATCGTTCTCACTCAAGATGACGCAAATTATCAAAATTTGATTTACAAAATTGGCACTCGAATACATTATCATTTAAATTGCAATCTCAATTAAATGATCCACATACATAGAACTTGTATCCTCATCAATTTTAATTCTTCAATGACGATTTTTAAATTAACTCATATCTGCGATTCAAATATTATCTTTTATAGGAAGCAGTTGTGGACTTGCAACTTAGCAGTCCACAAT
Organism: Nephrotoma guestfalica; assembly: GCA_963691935.1. Lineage (NCBI taxonomy): Eukaryota > Metazoa > Arthropoda > Insecta > Diptera > Tipulidae > Nephrotoma > Nephrotoma guestfalica. The sequence goes on from OY829914.1 coordinate 247,850,817, forward strand.
TGCACCAAAAACCAGACTTATAATGTTCCGTGCGGCATGAAGCGATTGCCAAAAGCGAGGGAAATGATATCGTTTCTTCCATTTTCATCATCTTTTAAACAAATTGCAAAATGATGAGCATAATATACACTACACTAACTGTTGTGCTGGTCATAATCAGAATTCGAGCACGGTCATGGTGAACGCTGTATTACATCAACATAAAACGAGTGTGAAAATTTTAGAACATAAATTTCTCGTTCCAGGACACATAGTGCGCCGAAGACAATTCTATAATATAATGAAAAAAATAGAAATGAAATATCCAAATACACCATCCTCGCGATTGGCACCAGTTCGTTAGACCAGTATGCACGACACGATTTGTAGTTATCGAAGTGGATCAGAATAAAATGTTTGATTTCGCTGGAATGATTAGTAGAAGAAGACACCCGTGTAGGAAGTATTGATATTGGATATTTACCTCTCAGCTATGGTGGCCCACTTTCTATAAACCCGACTAAAAAAGTATCTCATTGATAAATTCCCTTTATAAATTAAATTTATCACAGCTTTTTTAAATTTAAATGACAGATAAATCCGAAATCTAATAAAAAATAAAACAAAATTTGGCTTAAAAATGGTGTTTTCCTAATTTTCTTCCACTTCTGTTTGAATATTTATTGTATATTGCACAACTAAATTTATTAATAAATTTTAAGATAATTAGTGGTATGTCAAAATCTATTCATCCAATTTTTCAAAACTGCATAACAAGCTTTATCTCCCTTTATCTCAAAATTATCAAAATGCACTTAAGCGATTTTACCTTTTCCGTACATATGTGCTCCATGACAGATTAGTGCAAATTATTTCGCTTTAATGCAAAATTACCTTAAAATTAAATAATTACGATTTAAAGTTCTGGCGATTAAATTAAAAGCTTTAATATTAGCTTAAATACCAAATGATACATTTAAAACCGAAGTATAATTTTTTATGAGTTTTAAATTTATCTGAGTCACATTTTTAATGCGCGCTCGCTTTATGACAAAGCTGAGATCGTAAAAAAATGTCATGTTAATAAAACTTTTATATAAAAAATGGACAATTGGTATAGGTTCAATACATTGTTTATTCATTAATCTAAATAAATATTGCATTAAACCAAAATGGAGTAATTTTAATGAACGTCATTAATTTCGATTTGCATTTAAGCTTAATTGGCGCACGTATCTTGGAAACATGCAAAATTGCAAATTGCACACAAAAATAAAATCCTATTTGAACATTTTTGATTTATCTACCCATCTTGCAGAAGATTACACTTATACAATGATTTATACTCTAACATTCTTAATTGGCAATAAAATTGGTTAATAAAAAAACTACGTAGATTATTTGCTTTTATCTCTCGTACGATTATATACCATATTTTTAGTGTTTTCAACAGAAATCGAAAAACTTAAGCTTTCATATATTTTTAATTAACATTTAAAAGTTTTGGAAAATTATACGACCATAAATCATACTGTTAATTTAAATTATACACCTCCCTATTATTTTTCACATCTCCATATAATACCAAAAATATTAATAAACAAAAACAACATTTATCACCCGATTAATCGTTATCTACAAATCATTTAAGAAGAAAGAAAATTTCGAAAATATTATAATTCCCTTAACCATCATAAAATCTATACACACATTATGTGCACAAAGCGTAATAAAAAAAAGCTTTCTACCTGAATAATATACATGTCGGGTACCAACCATACAAAACTAGAGATGGAAAAACTACCTTCCAAAAAAAAAATTATTGTTGTAATTTTTTTTAAATCCGCACTAATACTGTTAAAATTCATTGTAAATTGCTTTTCATTATCCTCAACCAATCAAAATTTATTGTTTTAATTCCACAAAGCATTTAATATATTTTTATTTTCGTCTAAAGCTTCCCAAAATACACACATACATATCCACACACATACAAAAGCTACATAAAAATATTTTATCCAAATAAAAAAAGCACGATGAATATAAAAAGGATAATAGTTTTGAAATAAATATTTTTTTATTTTTCTGTAGCAAATAAGTTCGAGAAACTAAAATTACAAAACTTTCGTCTGTATATTGAGAAATTTATAACAAAAGCTTCCAACTGTAGCTTTTTTTTTGCTTCTACTGTGTTGTATTAAAATAGATTGTGAATGAAATGTAATTGATGATTCTGGGAGAAAGATATTTTTGGTTTTAGTGTATGTTCTGGTATTTTCTGTTGTGTACAGCTTCTGTTGTGAAAAAAAAAAAGATTCTAGTACCCTAATTTTTAATAGTTATTTTGGGGTTTTCTTCCCATTTTATGTTTATATTAATTTTTTGTTTTTCAAAAGAACAGAAACTTTGTTTTTATGTTATATTATGTTATGTTATGTATATTTATTTCACCTGAGTTAGTGACAAGGGAAAGATATTATACGGGGTATTAAAAATGTTGGAGCTTTTTTACTTTTTCTGTTGTTAACTTTGTGTTTTGCTTTTTTTTCTAAATTAATTTATTAGACCCAATTGGTCAGTTTGCAGGTAATTTTGAATCTTGGTTTGTTGGTGGAACAACCTAGATGTACACAGGTATAAACAAAGTAGGTAATAAAACTAATTTCATGTAATTAAGTAAATGGCATACACGCATACTTAGCTACAAATACCACATACATACACAGCTATATATTTTATTATTAAGTATATCATTTTCCACGATTTATTTTATATAATTACTTTTATCTCGTGCGGTGTACGTACATATGTAAAAACAATGTATATACGGTAACACATATACAAAAGCTCCAGCATAGAAATTTTCCTCATTAATTCATCTTACTAAATTACACATGGGAAATCATGTCATTTTATTAAATCACACATTACATACAAAAAATTTTAGAAAATGAAAAATATATAACCACACATGAAAAAATGAGCTTTCACACTTTCCACCACCGAGAGCTTTCATTTTTTTTTTGTTGCGTTTGATTTTTGTTTGAGAAAGGTTGTGATTTGTTTTAACACAAGAACAGAACAAATTTAATACTCTATATTGAAACGAAGTGACATGGGTGTACAAATCAATCACAACTCGAGACACGGTGTCACAATCAGATCAATAATTTCTATATATATTTACATACCACTCACACACACACAAATAAAATCCAAGAGATATAATACTATTATTATTGATGTCCTGTTTTATTTTTTATTATTTTATTTAAGCAGCAATAAAAAATATTTTGCATATCCTTAGACATTCATACATAATATATTACATATCCGGATTGTGTATTGTTATTATGTTATAAATACAAAAGAAATAGAATTCCGCCCGTTCCTGAAATTTATTGAAATATACGTATAAAAAAATGGAGCAAAGTGGAAATAACAGTGGGATATAGGTGGCGATATCTCGCATACATACAACATAAAAAAACAAAATAATAATAAAAAACCATAAAACATTCAGGATGAAAGTCATACATTAAATAGAGAGAAAATAGGAGGATCAAATGTCAGGGGAGATTTTTTTAGGTTTGTTTTCCTATACGTTTTTTCATGTATCTCTATATACATTTTCACATCCATATTATAAAGGTGGATATGGATGTGTAACTAGCAACTACAAAAAATAAATTTGTAGGTAAAATATTTTTGCATTTCCATTGTTGTGGATGCTAAGGTAAAATTTATAAGAAACTAGAATATTGAACACAATAACAAGAACACAAGCAAAATAATTAAATGTTGATATACTGTTGTTAGATATGCATAGTGTATATAAATGTTAATGTATATACGGCTCGGGAAATAATTGTACAATTTCATGGTGGATGTTGCAATATTTATATTAAAGCTCAAATCGTTAACTGTACATTTTTTTTTATTCTTGCTATATATTATGTTTATCAACAGTACAGAAAATACTAATAATATCACTTACATAGATTAAATCAAATCAAATAATGACGTCGAATAGACCTCTTTAACTCAGCATTTAATTATTTTAATAAAAAAGCGCCTTAAAACCACCACTAAAAAAATTCTATCAAATCATATCAATAATCATATCAAATCATATCGAATCATATCAATTCATATCAAATATAAAATCATATCAAATCATATAAAATCATATCAAATCATATCAAATCATATCAAATCATATCAAATCATATCAAATCATATCAAATCATATCAAATCATATCAAATCATATCAAATCATATCAAATCATATCAAATCATATCAAATCATATCAAATCATATCAAATCATATCAAATCATATCAAATCATATCAAATCATATCAAATCATATCAAATCATATCAAATCATATCAAATCATATCAAATCATATCAAATCATATCAAATCATATCAAATCATATCAAATCATATCAAATCATATCAAATCATATCAAATCATATCAAATCATATCAAATCATATCAAATCATATCAAATCATATCAAATCATATCAAATCATATCAAATCATATCAAATCATATCAAATCATATCAAATCATATCAAATCATATCAAATCATATCAAATCATATCAAATCATATCAAATCATATCAAATCATATCAAATCATATCAAATCATATCAAATCATATCAAATCATATCAAATCATATCAAATCATATCAAATCATATCAAATCATATCAAATCATATCAAATCATATCAAATCATATCAAATCATATCAAATCATATCAAATCATATCAAATCATATCAAATCATATCAAATCATATCAAAAAATATCAAATCATATCAAATCTTATAAAGTCATATCAAATCATATCAAATCATATCAAATCATATTAAATCATATTAAATCATGTCAAATCATATCAAATCATATCAAATCATACCAAATAATATCAAATCATATCAAATCATATCAAATCATATCAAATCATATCAAATCATATCAAATCATATCAAATCATATCGAATCATATCAAATTATATCGAATCATATCAAATCATTTCAAATTATATCAAATCATATCAAATCATATTTAATAATACCAAATGAATTCAAATTATGTCAAATCACATCAAATCGTATCAAGTCATATCAAATCATATCAAATCATATCAAATCATATCAAATCATATCAAATCATATCAAATCATATCAAATCATATCAAATCATATCAAATCATATCAAATCATATCAAATCATATCAAATCATATCAAATCATATCAAATCATATCGAATCATATCAAATCATATCAAATCATTTAAACCATATCAAATCATATCAAATCATATCAAATCATATCAAATCATATCAAATCATATCAAATCATATCAAATCATATCAAATCATATCAAATCATATCAAATCATATCAAATCATATCAAATCATATCAAATCATATCAAATCATATCATATCATATCAAATCATATCAAATCATATCAAATCATATCAAATCATATCAAATCATATCAAATCATATCAAATCATATCAAATCATATCAAATCATATCAAATCATATCAAATCATATCAAATCATATCAAATCATATCAAATCATATCAAATCATATCAAATCATATCAAATCATATCAAAAAATATCAATCATATCAAATCTTATAAAGTCATATCAAAATCATATCAAATCATATCAAATCATATTAAATCATATTAAATCATGTCAAATCATATTCAAATCATATCAAATCATATCAAATCATATCAAATCATACCAAATAATATCAAATCATATCAAATCATATCAAATCATATCAAATCATATCAAATCATATCAAAATCATATCAAATCATATCAAATCATATCGAATCATATTCAAATTATATCGAATCATATCAAATCATTTCAAATTATATCAAATCATATCAAATCATATTTAATAATACCAAATGAATTCAAATTATGTCAAATCACATCAAATCGTATCAAGTCATATCAATATCATATCAAATCATATCAAATCATATCAAATCATATCAAATCATATCAAATCATATCAAATCATATCAAATCATATCAAATCATATCAAATCATATCAAATCATATCAAATCATATCAAATCGTATCAAATCATATCAAATCATATCAAATCATATCAAATAATATCAAATCATACAAAATCAAATCAAATCAAATTAAAACATATTAAATCATATCAAATCATATCAAACCATATCAAATCATATCTTTATTTATTTATTTAGTGATATTTATTGATAGATTGACATAACAATTTTAGTAGAGGAAAAGCACATATGGAAGCATAATAAGTGAACATCAACAAAAAAATACTTCCATTAGGCATAATAACCTCAGATTTTTTCAAAAAACAAATCCACTCCATGCTAATATCCTCCATGTTGAGCTCAAGCTCATTTGTTACGGAGGATACTGCAAGAAGTGAATGCTTACAAACTACATACAAAAACAATATAAATAAATATAAAAATATTATTATACAAATGTATTGTCATTCAAGCGCGCCACGCTAAATAACTCGTTTTAAAAGATCTAAGCGACGCCGATCTCTTAATATCTAATGGAATAGAGTTCCAAAGAGAAATACCTCTAACAGAAAACGAAGTATTTAGAGACCTACACAAGTTTATAGAGGGAAGTAACGTAAATTTGAAGAATAAGACCTACTGAACAATAACTTATTAAATAAATAGGGAGGTTGCTTTGTCCTGAGAAGCTTAAAAATAAAAAGACAAACGCGAAGTTCATAAAAATCAACTAAATTACAACCCAAAATCAAATTCAAAAAGGGCGAAATGTGATCATATTTCCTAATACTAAAAACGAAACGAGTACAAGCATTGAAATATCAAATCATATCAAATCATGTCAAACCATATCAAATCATATCAAATCATATCAAATCATATAAAGTCATATCAAATCATATCAAATCATATCAAATCATATCAAATCATATTAAATCACATCAAATCATATCAAATCATATCAAATCATACCAAATAATATCAAATCATATCAAATCATATCAAACCATATAAAATCACATCGAATCATATCAAATTATATCGAGTCATATCAAACATAACAAATTATATCAAATCATATCAAATTATGTCAAATCACATCAAATCGTATCGAGTCATATCAAATCATATCAAATCATATCAAATCATATCGAATCATATCAAATCATATCGAATCATATCAAATCATATTTAATCATATCAAATCATATCAAATTATGTCAAATCACATAAAATCGTATCAAGTCGCATACTAAAGGCGCGTATTACGGCTCTTACGACACAAAAACGAAATGCAGGTGTAAAATAGGAGAATCTTGAAATGAAGACATTGCAAGGCCAATTAAACATAGAATCCATAGGAGTTGCTATAAGTTATTGCGAGTCAAGAATTCATTTTTTTGTTGGATGTTACTGTATTGCCACTGTAGTTGTTGCATACACCAAGAATCCTGGACCGCTCCGTCACAGGCAAGATCCATCACTGAATGAAAACCACATTTATGATAAATGTTTTGCTCTCAAACTTCTGTTAACAAAGCTTGATGGTTTGGCGTCAACTAGCTTAATTTTATTTTTCCCGAATGAAGTACTCGTAATTCAATTAGTTGAGCATCCTCAGTTTTCAGGCTCGGCATTTATATGGTATATATAAAAATCCCCTTTAAATTGTTATTTTCTTTTAAGAGCTCTGCACATTCGGGTTCGAATAGCAAGATAAGTCGTTGCTGATTTTTCTTAAGTTACCTAGTTGCTAATCTTCCAAAAGCTGTTGTTTATTTGCGCTCTGTATAATTGTTTGTTATCCAATGCTATTATTGCATTCAAATCCCCCATGAACACTGCTCGGTGTTGTCACCATATCTGCATGTCCTAGCAGGATCGGTTAAAAACAGCTGTGAACTTGAGACGAGTGTTGGAAGCATTACAAAACATAAGAATTTCAGTAAGAACCACTCATCGAAGACTTCAGGAGTGGTTTGGATGGGCGGCGTTCTCTGAAAAAAACTTAACTTGCATGAATCTAATAGAAGGCTTTACGTAAGGCGACGCATATCGGAAAGAATGGAAGCATTATGTCAACAATTAGCAAACCAGAAGCAGGCTGGACTTATGGTTTGGGGTTATTTTAGTAGCCGTGGAATTGGAAGATTGGTGTTTGTTAGCAATAGGATAAATGGTTTGAGCTATACGAGTACTTTACAAGAAAATTTACTGCACATATTCAGGATACGTTTTCCGTAAAGGAAACATCTATTTTTCAACAGGAAAACGCTTTTTGTCTCAAAGCTGCAGTGGTAAGTTTAAGTTTAGTCTTGTATATTGGTATCACCGATTCCAACGAAAATACATATCGGCTTCCAAATTTTAACCTTTCATGGAGACCATGGGATCGATGTGTTACATTGGCCTGCAACGAACCCTGACTTTAATCCGATAAAGATTGTGTGGAGTCGAATGAAACACCTTGTTCGAAGAATGCAACCGAAGACAATTGAAGACCTTCGAGGAAGTATTATCCTGGCTTGGGAACAAACAACGATGGAATTCATCGCCATCCTCGTCGAATCAATGCCAACGAGATGTACAGCAGTTATAAGGGCGAGAGGAGGACCAACATTTTAAAATAAGTACTTTACTAAAAATAATGTTAATTACCTGATTGAAAAAACACTATTCAAAGGAATCATTAAATTTGGATCTATATCCTTTATACTTATATATTTTCTGAGGATGTTTACCTGGAATTACCCAAATTGGCCTAGAAATGGTTCTGGTCATTGTCAATGCCATAATGAGGCAATAAAATAATTTCTGTAAATTATTTGTGTTATTTGCATTACTAAACTTTAGAATTAAGAAAATTTTGTTATTGTGCGTTTTTTTCGTTGCTGGTCTATGTCGGAACCGAACGGAGCAGAACGGAACCGAAAACTATAATGACAGGAGTCGTTGCACGAAAAAGAAATTCGCAATAACTAAGTAACTTAACGCAATAAATAACTTTAAAAATAAACACCAAAAAGAGAAACAATCGAATTGAAGGCTTTAGGAAAGCGACAAAATCAAATTTAAAAAAAACGGCGATCGGGAAACGTAAAACCACAAACTCCGTATCTAATTCTAACTATTCATGCTGTAGCGGCACCTCTGGCTAATGACTAAGTCCTGGAAAAAAGTGAATGTAGAAGCTGAAATAACAGACCCCACGTTCTTTGAACCATTAACTGTTGACATCAGCAGTAACAAATTTGCTAAAGGTCAAATGAACTATCACTGTATACATACTCGTTGAGTAAGAAATCGCATAACTTCGAAGATGTTGGGATAAAATGTTCCAAATGCTTAAGAAGTTACCACATGAAATTTATTTATATCATTTAACAAATTTTTTATTTAATAAAATGGTAAAAAGTGGTTATGTTTTACTACAGTGGCGCCCAAACTCGCATTTTAATGAAATTATTATGCTCACACATCCATACGCTATTGCTCCACATTCACAAATTGTTATGGTTTTATTAAAGGTATACATTTCCACCTGGGGGTGTTTAACTTGAGTATGTATCTTTAGAGGTGTAATAAAACCAGTTAGCAACCTTGACGACAGCGTCCAAGAAAGCCTTATCGTTAAAGACTTTTTTTTCGTTATCTCAGTAGTAATTAGAAAGGTCTTCCTCAGTAAATTTTCACCATAGGATGTACTTGAATGTTTTGGAGTGGTAACCGAAGTTTTGTTGGTTACTGTTTTGATTTTTATGTTTCCTCATTTAAAGTGTTTGAAAGTGAATGACCACTTCCGCGAAAGCACATTTTTATTTTTTTTTAAACCAAAGATTTTAGTGTTTATTTCATGGATATTTTCAATAATAATTTAATTCGAAAGATATGGATGTCTTACATTTTGATTGTGATGAATTAAACATTGAATGTCAAATTAGAGAGATTACAGGATCCATAACCAATAGAATTAATCGATTTAAAGAAGCGTTCTTGAAAGAGGTAACTCAGAAATGCGATGGGCCCACCATTATGTGGCAGCAAGGTATCAGAAGCGGGAATTGTAAAACTGTTCGAAGAAGTTACGAACCATCCACGGAGAAATTAATGCAAGAAGGCGATAAGGGCAAAACAGAAATTAAACGAATTATCCACAAGTGTTCTTCATATCTAGAAAAGACTGAGAAGAATTCATGTCGCCAAGACAGGTCCTCCAGAAGCAACAGCTGCCGGCCTCTTGGAATCAAGTGAAAAACTCTTAAAATGTTTCCATGACTTAAGTAATACACATATATCGATAGCAGATGTAGAAAAGTCGATCAAGAAATTTATTATTCTTGAAGACGTAGGAAAAGACGAAACAGAGGATGAGGGAGAAGGAAACCAGTTTGTTAATAAAAATCGTACAAACGGGGCGGATCAGAAAATTTTTGGAAAACAAGAAATAATTCTAAATATCCCGCCGCCAGACAATCCAAGTACTCAAAATCCAACTGGTGGTGATAGTATTGAATCGGGTCAGATGAATAAATTAGTAGAGGCTGTGTTGAAAAAGTTAGCTCTAACACCCGGGATGGTTAGTGAAAATATGGCTAGAAAAGATTCAAGATCAGGAAATGACCTAGATATACATTCATCTGCAATGGTACATCGGGAATCGGGTAATGTGCCTCTTCAGTTCAAAACGGTAGTACCTCCGCCAGATTATTATGGGGCAGCAAAAAAGACAACGTCATTTTTTCCTGGACACAAGGTTCCAGAAATACGTATCCCACTGAATTGTGGAATACGCCAATTAAGAGAGATCGCTTGGAAATATACAAGTGGAATATTTCGTTTAATGGGGAGTTCGGGGGTATCCTTGTCGAGCGTTTGATTTATGGCGTGGAACGATTAACTGAATCCAACATTATTAATGTTTCAATGCTCGTCAATAATCTTCATGTACTCTTGAAAGACAAAGCCGTAGAATGGTATTGGATATTTATCGAGCGTAACAGATTAGCGGAGTGGAAATATCTCTGGTCCTCAATGATACTTAGGTTCTAAGATAGACGAAGAAATCAAAAGTTCAAAGAGAAATTCATCGACTTCTATAACGACATATTGTCTTTAGCGCTTCCATTGCAGATACCGTTGTCAGAAAGCGCGATATTCAGTTCACTCATTCGAAACTTGAAACCTGGTTGAAAGTCAACAATTGCAGGGCAACACTTTCTGGATATTTCGACTCTAGTCAACAGAGGCATAGCAGTAGAAGACACGTGGACCCGAGTAGGTTGGGTGTCCGAGATGCCCTTCCCAAGTACGCGACAAATCAATGAAATGGAAGTTGGATATAACTACGATGAATTAATGAACAAACAATTTCGTGATATAGTCGAATTTTCAAAGCCACCTGATTCATTGTATGCTATAAACTGGCTAGGCCAATCAACATCAAACATCCCAAAAGATGATCCGAGTAAGATAGTTTGTTGGAATTGTGGAAAATCTTCTCATTTATTTAAAAACTGTATACCAATTTCAAATAAATTTTGTTTTGGATGTGGAGCTAAAAACATCATAAAAATTAACTGCCAGAAGTGTCGCAATAATCGAATGGAGGGAAACTGTCCCAGGGGTGCCAGGAACGTCGGAGTTCTGGGATAACCGAAACAAGCATTGTATTCTCCGAAACCGAACGTAAAGGAAGCTGCGACAAACAAGGATCCCGAGTTTTACAAGATCCTCCGCAGAAACAAGGAATAGTTCATAAACACAAGGTAACCGTTACAGTGGCCACAGCAGTTCATATCAATAATCATAACCATGAGTCAATTGTTATGTTTATTGGGAAACTTTCTGGAAAAACACTTTTCATATATTAAACTATAATTTAATAGTGCGATTGCAATAGAAATGGAAAGATTAACAATTATTTTTTACACAAGCGAGCGAATGCTAAAGTTAAAATGTTCTTATGACTGCCAATAGCTGTAGCCTGTCATCTAGTGTCGTTTGTTTTAGGCAACAGAGAAACAATCTCTCTCTCTCATAAAATGAACTCTAGTATGTTTGATGGTAAGATCGTTTGACCACCACAAATATTTAGATATTCTCACACGTTTTCGAGGCAAACATTTGTCGCAGACATTAGTTATTGTTTTGGTTGTAGCCCGCTCTATTCAGACCTATACCAGTTTCAAATACAAGCAGTATGAATTAAGCCATATTAAAAACCCAGTCAAGCACTCATTACATTACAAAATTGTTTGCAATTCTATATTCTGCAACATTACCGCACCCAGATAAAAAATACATCACTTATTATATTTAATAACCATCATTAATCTTCGCGCCACCACATTTCAGTACACAATAATAATAACCCACGATTCGGATCTTCCATTACGTTGTCTATAAATACATACAAAACTGTCGTTCTCATATTTTCCAACAAGAACAAAACTTAAAGTTGGAGAGGAGATATTGTTGATAAGGTCAGAAAATGCTTAAATAACAGGAAACGAAAATAACCTTTGGATGAGAGAATATAATATATACGGATATTAAAACAATAAAAAACGTTATACACAAGAACTCCAGGAAGCTGGTAAATCTACTATGTAGAGCTATCTTTGTATTATCTTCCCTTTTTACAATTTTCAATTTTCTATCCATCATCGTATTTCCATTTATATTTATATACACAACCACACACAGACAGACTGTTTATACGGTTATCATATTTTTTCCGGATAACCTAAAATTATAACAAAAAAAAAAATAAAAAGCTCGACCAGATTGAAAAGCACACAAGAAAATATGTCTTGTGATTAAGTTGAATTTTTTTTTTATATACGTAAGTCGAGAACAAAAAGAAGTTTTATATATTGGCTTTATAATAATATAGCATAATGTTTAAAACAAAAGTTTAAAGTCGAGCTTTTTAAAAAAAAAAAAAGTAAATTAATATACTGAGTACATATATAATTAGAAAAGTTTAAATTTTTTTAATACGAAACATAAATTTATCATTCCGCTATAATTCATTACTTTTGTTCGTGCATGTTCTGTGCGATACACAAAGTTTTGTAATTTTTCGAACTGTACGAGAGCTTTTTTATATACTTAGTAGGAAAGTCTTTTGTTAATTCTAATGTTAATGCTCGGCTATTGTCCTTTATCTCAAGATTTGTGTGCCAGAACAATAGAACAGTGCTTTTGTTGACGTATACGTAACATGTGGTGCTTTTATATGAACTCGAGCGATTTTCTATTTAATTAAATTCGAAGATAATGAGATTGTCACACGAGCAACATTTTTATGTCGCACATGTAACATTTTATTTTTATTTTGTTTAGAGTGTGTATTTTCTAATAAAATCCGAAACATATAAATTCCATTCCACTTACGTCATACATATATGTTTGTGATACGAACGAATGTTTAAAAATAAAATTCAAATATGGGTTATAAATTGAGCGTCATTTTCATCGTGGGAAGCGGATAGGGAAGATTTTTTTTTTGAAAATTTCCAACCATTTTTCAATGTTACATTTTTCGTACAATATTATTAATATTACAATTTAAGGGTGGTAAAAAATAAAAATATTTGCTTGCGAAAAATTGGGTGGTGAATGGATGAAAATGACAATGTGAAATATCTCAAACATACAAAAGCGACGAAGAAACATAACATTTTCTTGCTTCTAATATTTTATTGTCGTTTTATGTCGCCATCAAATAAATTCAGTTCATTCTTTCTTTTTTATACATTTTTGCCATTTTCATCTTGTACCAGTGAAGGAAACTTGGAACGAAAAAAATTATATAAAGTCATGTCAAAAAATATTGTTTGGTGTGCGAACGAGCAAAACAGAGAGGGCACACAAACAAGGAACCAAAACACACGATATGAAGAATTCGTTAAAAAAAAAAATTTAATTTAAATTTTCCACTGGGTTTTCTTTTTCAAGCCTCGCAAATTTTTGTGTATACATTTTCATTTTTCTAACATGTTTGAAAATATTTACTTCGCAGTTGATTGAAGCGAAATTTAATACGTTTTTATTTGTGCCACACCACCAAAAACACATATACATAACGATTTGCGCGTATGATTTTCCCATTTTATTCTAATGCCCCCCGACGAAAGGAGGAGGATATGAATTTTCCGTTTTAATTAAAAGACGACGACGATGGAAAATAAAAACCCAATATGTATATACTTGAAAATGACATTTGCAGACGTTTTTTTTTTGGTTATAATATATTTTTGTTTGTTTGTATATTTGGATTAAAACGCTTTATGATGGTGAAAATTCAATTTAATTCGAAAAATTAATTTTGTATATGCGACGATGTCAATTTATATATATACTTGTATATTCCCAGCCATATGTAAGTAAGTACATTATATAAAAATCCCACCCACCTGTGGCACATGACATTTTATTTATGTCATTCCTAACAATAAACTTCCTATCAGATATAATTGTCTTGTCTTTCCCAATACACATTTCTTTCGCTCGGCACACACAACACCAGTAACGTCGCAAGAAAGCTCATAAAAAATTTGATTTTTTGACAATTTTTATGTTTATGCTGTATATAAAACATGTATGCTGCTATCTCTCGATATACATATATACGCCATATAATACATTTCCCTTGTATCCTGTTTTAATTTTATATCCTTATATCCGAATATATATGTATATTGTGCGTTCATCTCAATTCATTGAATTGATTAAAATAAGAAGAAAATGAAAATCTTAAAATTTTCAATTATTTTTGTTGTTGTTGCTTTTTGGGGGAGGAAAAACGAGCTTTTAAGCTTGGGGTTGAATTTAGAAAATCACCAATTTGATTACATGCTCATTGAAGCGCTCCGAGAATACCCAAAATATTTAATTGAAACCAGGTACGGTTGCACACACATCGACATCATACACACACACACATACTAAGAATATAACATAAAAATCAATCATGTTGTGTGTGGTTTATAATATTTTGCAGTAAGACGTACCGCGATGAAAATTCGATTTTGAATAGCTCAGCATAAAAGAAAAGGATAATTTCGCGATATAAACAAAAAAACTTCATTTGATAATAATCCTTCTGGTGCTCTCTCCCGTACTTCTCCTTGTAAATATATTCTTTGTTTTTTATCGTTCCGTTTTTTTTTGCTTTTTATGTGAGATATTTTCCAATATCATCAAATTTCAATCAGGATTACGTAAGATAACAACAACAAAAAAATTTAAGTTTGTGTAACGAGTAAGAGGTTATTCAGCTTCCGATATGTATATACATAATGCAAAAAAGGAAAAAAAATTAATTGAATTAATTTTATTTTGTTTTATAGGCGAAAGCTTTGAAAAGCTCGCCTCTTGCCTTCCTGTATTGATTTTAAGTCATTTACGGATATTTACTCAGTATTAAATTGTAATCAGAATATGATTAGAAATATATTTTGCTGAATCGGTATATATTTATACGCTGTATATGTCCTCCTATATATCTATATTGATAGATACACAGTATTCAGGTTCTATTACTAATATTATTTTATCTAAAATAATTAATGTACATCCTTACAATATAATTATACTCGTTGTTTTGTTTTTATTTCTCTCTGAAACGTACAAACCCCAAGAAGAAGGAAAAGGAAATTTTTTGTTATATTAGTTTAAAAAAATAATAACAACAACAACAACAACAACTCGAACAGAAAAGGATCCATTTTGTGTATAGATTTTTTTGTTAGAAGCAAAACGAAAATAAACTTCCATGGCCAAAAGCTAATTGTGATAAATTTATTATATAACAAAAGTACATAAAACAACAACAGCAACAAAAATTATTAAATTTGGGCTTATTTTTGTTGTGTAAGATGATGATGATGATGATGATGATTCTGGTCCTATATAGTATGTTTTTTTGGCTGGGCTATTATTTGAATATTATTTGTTGGTATTTTAATTCGTTATTTTCCATACATATTGAAAACTTGTACTTCGGTAATGGAGTGTAAGAAGGGTGAAGTAGTTCTTATAAAACTTTCCGAAGTTTATCCTATTCTTTTATGACTACATAATGGATATCGATAACATTGATCATAAGAATAAGCGGCTTTCAACATCAATAAGAGATCGTGCTTTATGATTGTTATTATGTTGATGATGTAACGTGGTAACTGCGACTTGCGACCAACATTATGAAATTGAAATACCTTAAACGACATTTTGTTTTATTGTATGCCAACAAATTATTTTATGAGTTCAGGAACTTTTAAAAGTTTTGCGGGTTGGTGTTTGACCGTTGACGAGAACAGTGTGTGAAATACGTCCCAAAAAATCCCAAAATTGTAACATGCAACAAATGTTATACAGAAATCTCAAAAAATATATGGATTGATTTGAAATCAAAATAAATGATAGATTTTCAGTGCGTAATTTCCAAATTTTTTATTGCAAATAATTTATTATTGTTGTTGTTTCATTAGTATTATATGTTATAACCGTATATGTTAAAAATATAAATAAAGAATCAAATACAATAAACTTATTTAATAGAATATGAAATAAAAAATCATACCATTAAACTATAAAAAGCAGGCAGCTTCCAAGAAACTGATACAATGGGTATATTCCCACAACATTCAAACAATCTGTTCAACAAACTTCTAAAGATTGATTGTAGGTAAGTTTTCTGCAACGCTCGTGATACGTTCTCTTAACGACACAAATAAATCGATTCTCTGTAAAAGTCCCGTTATTTATATCGCCGACCCCAGTAAACATTCGAATTATTTGTCCTTTCTAGAAAACCAATATAATATAATAAATTTGTTGAACAACCCTTTTGTAAAACTCCCGTTATTTATATCGCCGACTCCAGGAATCGTTCGATTCGTTTATCTCGTTATGAGAACGTATCACGGGCGTTCTAGAAAACCTGCTCACATATCAATCTTTGGAAATTTGTTGAACAAATTTGTGATGTAATTGAAATTTGTTGCATCAACCCCTTTGTAAAAGTCCCGTTAACTATATCGCCGACCCCATGAATCGTTTGATGCAATTGTCCCATTATGAGAACGTATCACAAGCTTTCTAAAATATCTACCCACCTGTCAATCTTTTGAAATTTGTTGAACAAATTTGTTGCAACAACGCCTTTGTAAAGATCCCGTTATTTATATCGCCGACCCCAGGAATCGTTCAATTCAATTGTCCCATTATGATAGCGTATCACAAGCGTCCTAAAAAATCTACCCACCTGTCAATCTTTTGAAATTTGTTGAACAAATTTGTTGCAACAACCCCTTTGGAAAGCTCCCGTTATTTATATCGCCGACTCCAGGAATCGTTCGATTCGTTTATCTCGTTATGAGAACGTATCACGGGCGTTCTAGAAAACCTGCTCACATATCAATCTTTGGATATTTGTTGAACAAATTTGTGATGTAATTGAAATTTGTTGCATCAACCCCTTTGTAAAAGTCCCGTTAACTATATCGCCGACCCCATGAATCGTTTGATGCAATTGTCCCATTATGAGAACGTATCACAAGCTTTCTAAAATATCTACCCACCTGTCAATCTTTTGAAATTTGTTGAACAAATTTGTTGCAACAGCCCCTTTGTGAAAGCCCCGTTAATTATATCGCCGACCCAATGAATCGTTTGATGCAATTGTCCCATTATGAGAACGTATCACAAGCTTTCTAAAATACCTACCCACCTGTCAATCTTTTGAAATTTGTTGAACAAATTTGTTGCAACAACGCCTTTGTAAAGGTCCCGTTATTTTTATCGCCGACCCCAGGAATCGTTCGATTCATTTGTTTCGAGAGAACGTATCACGAGCACTCCAGAAAACCTACGCACATATCAACCTTTAGAAATTTGTTGCACAGATTTGTTAATTGGAATGAATTTGTTGCAACCTCCCTTTTGTGGAAGGCCCGTTATTGATATCGCTTAACCTAAGAATCGTTCGATTCGCTTGTCCCGTTAAGATACCATGTCATGCGCATTTCAGAAAACCTACCCACGGGTCAATCTTTTGAAATTTGTTGAACATATTTCTTAATTGAAACTTGGTGCCTATTGATTGTGCAACGTTTATTGCATGCAACAAATTTAGGATTTGTGGGACATATTTCGCTTGGGTAAACATTTGATTTTTTTATTGTTATTGTTATACGAGTAGACATTTTTAATTTTATTTAATTTATTTAAATGTTGTAATTGTGTAATTAATACCCCTATTCCCTTAGTCGCCTCACTTTATGCGACGTGACGGTTGTTGTGTCACTTCAACCAAAAATTGGTATACTCTTCGTCGATTGAAGTGACGTGACGCGACAAACATCAGAAACTTACTCATCGGGCAATACCATAATTTCCCTTTACTTATTTGTCAGATTACGTTTGAGAAAATAAAATCAAAATAATTGTTTATTAATATAATTTAAAAATAAAAATGAGTGGATTTATATTTTACCGACAGTGATGAGGCGCCTATAAAGTGGCTGTTAAGTGCATAGATATTAGAGATAAAACAAATCCATTAGAATTACCGAATAATTTGTAAGTAAATTGTGGGAGCACAATAATTTCAAATAATTTATAGTTTAGTTATGTTATTTTTGCCTTTCAGATTCCATAAGTATTTTACGATTTTTTGCAGAAGGGAGTTACCAAACGAATTTATAGCTGGGTTAGTCAACGTTTTCGAAAATTCTAAGCGAAGTGTGTGATGTACTCGTGGAACAAATTTGTCTTGAATACATTAAGTTTTCTACAACCGATGGAGAAAAAGAAAGAATAAAACTTGCTTTTTTCAATAAATTTGGGTTCCCTGGAGTCACTGGTTGCGTCGACGGGACGCATGTGAAAATCATCGCACCGCCTAAGAGGGAGAGACATTTGTATATAAATAGAAAAGGTTTTTATAGCCTAAATGTATTTTGTATTATTTACTGAAATATATTATTTTTTTATTCAAAGATGAGAAATACTTTTTTGCGGAACATAACTGGTGTTTTAGAATTTTTAATTACATAATTCAAGAAGTTCCATATGCATACTCCCTAACAAAACACGAGGAATTCATAAGCCTACGCCTGTTAATAGCAGGCACCAAGTGATTGTTGCGGCGATTGCAAGAGGTCGTTAATTTGTCGTGAATATAACAAGGTGGTTGACATTTCAGAAACTTAAAAATGTACAAACATACTCTGAATTCGTAAAACTGCTCCAAAGAACATCCCGTAAAGAATCAGTGAGATGGAAAATGTGGTCGTATTTCCCTAAGCCAAAGATATATCTTAAACATGAAATAAATATAGACTGAAGTTTAGTGAGGTACTTTTTTTAATTCAAGCAAAACAACGTCACCATATAAAAAATGTTAACCACATACGATTTTAAAATTTGGATTCTTGTTTTAGAGTCGAAACATCTAGTAGGAGACTACAACATTCTCAACAATAACACAACTCTGCGGCACACAGTATCAATATGATACTTCCAACACATGGTTTTATCTAAAATTAAGCCCAAATTACAAACAGCATCGGAGTAATCAACATCTATTCCATTAACATGAATTTTTACTAAATGGTCCGTATTAGAATTTGTAGAAGATATAATGATGCTTTGCATTTTACCACCAGTTCAAATCCAAATTACTATTTATTGACCACTGTGCTATAAGTTCGATATCTAAATTGATCGTAGTTATGTAATTCGAGATCTCCGTAGGGCGACAATATTTGTAGATTTGAAAGTTATCAGCAAATAAGTGATATTTACTGAGCCTTGGGGCACACTCCGACTTGTACTACAAATATCTGATACACCAGAATGTGTTCTTACTGATTGAGAGCGATCCAGCAGAGAAGACAAGATTAAGCGACAAGCCGACACCGTGAATTTAAAACAAGAATGAAATTTTTTAATCAAAATTGAGTGATTAATTTTGTCGAATGCTTTGCTGAAATCTAGCAATAGAAGGATCCATGTCATACCTTTGTCAATAGCACGGCGAATATCGTCATTGATATGAAGTAAAGCAGTACTAGTACTGTGGTTAAATCTGCAGGCTGATTGAAAATAGTTTCAACAAAATTTGTGATTGGATTATTTTTTCAAATACTTTAGACAACGCCGGAAACAAACTAATAGGCCGAAAATCAGATAAACTGGTCGGCATCTTCTTTTTAGGAATAGGTACAATTATTAAATGTTTCCACTCAGATGGAAAAATAGAAAACGTTATTAGAGTAGTAAATGCATGCAGTATATGACGGTGCGAGAGCAACTTCAGGAATTTTATAGGTATTTCATCGATACCAGTTGCATTGGATTTAATCGAGTTAAAAGCATCCATAAACTCAGCAAAATCAATATTTCTAAAGCTGAAGATTCCCTCAGCATTAGAAGTATTAATAAGATTGTTCATAATATTGGTGTCAGACAGTTCAGGTTAGCTGAAGGCGAATCGCAAGAAAAACGTTTCAATGCAATACATTTGAAAGTACGGAATATTGTTGAGCGAACAATAAGAATCCTCAAAAACCGTTTCCGTTGTTTGCTTGGAGCAAGGCAACTACACTACACACCACAGTAAGCAACACAAATGATTAACATTAGTTGTGTCCTGAAGAAGCAGAAAGTTCGCCTGGAGCACAACGGATAAGAGAACAAATAATAAATTCATTTTTATTTAAATATTTCATAAATATAAATACATATAAAGTAAAGTAAAACTTATTAATTCAGACTTTTTTCTTAAAACTATCACAAAATTTAACTACCTATGTATTTTGTAAACCACATGTTATTTTTGGTTCGGATGCTTTAAAAATGTTTTTCTTTATTTTCCTTTAAAGCTAGCTTTCTCTCTTTATAATCTAAGACTCTTAAGTTATCTTAGTTGCAGTTCCTTCCACATCTTGAATTCTTGCTCCTTCACCTCAGTGTTACATGATATATTTGTTTTGTTCATCCATAAACTGTGTCTGCATTTTATTGGTTTGTTCTTCATGTAAACGCTTCCGTTCTTCTTGTAAATTGAATGACATTGATCGTTTGCGGCGATTCGTTGCTGGTTGTTCATACATTTCAGGACCTCTTTCATTAATTATTTCTTCTGGTGTTATTACGTGGTCATTCACAGTATTTAATTCGATGGTTTATTCATTGACTGTATTATGGCGATTGGAAGCTGCTAGTGTGAGTATTGCTGGTGTATTTTGGACCAACCCGAAAGATTGATTAGAGGTAGTAGAAATTTTTTCTAAAGACAATTAGCTGATGACGCTCTCCTCCAATACCGAAAAAGAAAATAGTTTATTGGATCCACCGCCAGTGGGTGATATTTCCTTTTTATTGTGGTCAAGTTTTTTAATTTTATTTTTCAATTCATTCCATACCTATAATAATCACATATTTATATTTATAATTAAAAATCATACAATTTTCTAATCACTTTTTGCCATCCGGTGCCTTCTCTTATTGGTGGCCTTAAACTATTCAGTTGGTTTGCGAAACCCTCCCACGCCGCGTTAAAATCTTGTTTAGAGCTTCCGAACGTAAAAAATCCTTTAGCTATATATGTCAGTGAAGTTAGCCCAGGATTTCATCCCAGAAAAAAAAAATTATGTCATCAGGCAACACTAAAACTGCATTATCATCCCAGCCCAGGATTTGTTTATAATTTATGTTAAATATGGTAAACTATGTAGATCATCCCAGAAAATAAAAAAAACAGAAAATTGGACATTAAAAAATATAATTTATAAAAATCATTAATATGCGAAGTAAATAAATAAAAGTAAAAATTTTAAAACTTTATAATATTCGTACCCTTATACCGCCAATCTCAACATACGGATCAACTTGGGATTTTTAGGGTAAGCAACAATAATTATGGCAAATCGATACGAACTGGTTCGAATTCCGGAACTCGTGGGTCCTGGGAACCATTAATAAAAAACTGGTTCTCATATACTGGGCCATACACATATAGGCCTATAGCGCCAATCTCAACATACGGATCAACTTGGGATATTTATTGTGATTAGTGGTCATCATTACCAGTCGATACGACTTGCTTCAGTTTCCGGAACTCGTGGTTCCTGGGAACAATAAATTAAATTCCGTAATACTTGGGTCATACATATAAGAGCCTATAGCGCCTATCTCAACATATGGATCAACTTGGGATTTTTAGGGTAAGCAACAGAATCAATGTAATGATGACCACTAATCACAATAAAAATCCCAAGGCGATCCGTATGTTGAGATCGGCGCTATAAGGGTACGAATATTATAAAGTTTTAAAATTTTTACTTTTATTTATTTACTTCGCATATTAATGATTTTTATAAATTATATTTTTTAATGTACAATTTTCTGTTTTTTTATTTTCTGGGATGATCTACATAGTTTACCATATTTAACATAAATTATAAACAAATCCTGGGCTGGGATGATAATGCAGTTTTAGTGTTTCCTGATGACATAATTTTTTTTCTGGGATGAAATCCTGGGCTAACTTCACAGACATTAGCTATATCGGCATTTTTTTCCACCAATCCAACAAGGCATTCAAACTGTCTACAGTTTGTGATTTTTAACATTTATGTTTTCTTTATTATTTACAGATTATACAATCAATGTTATAAAGTTAAATATAATGTTTTATTAGTATCATATTTTATATATAAATAAAAAAACTTACGTTTTATTTATTTCCGTTTAACACTGCCACTTCAAATTATCAAGTGATGAGAAATGTCGTTTCTAGTGACAATCGTCGATTCAAATGACTAATGGAATATGGCGTCAAGTGATGTTTGTCATTTGAAACGACGATTGTCGCTTCGATCGACTAAGGGAATATCAAATCTTAGTTGTCGGAACAAGTGGCAGGTAACACGACTAAGGGAATAGGGTGTAAGTATTCATAAAAATACATAAGTAAGGATACATTTACTTACTTAAGATAAGTCTTCTTGATTTACGTTTATTTTGTTACATAAGATTTTCTGTTCTATTCTATTATA
Organism: Nephrotoma guestfalica; assembly: GCA_963691935.1. Classification (NCBI taxonomy): domain Eukaryota; kingdom Metazoa; phylum Arthropoda; class Insecta; order Diptera; family Tipulidae; genus Nephrotoma; species Nephrotoma guestfalica. The sequence continues at coordinate 247,873,943 of OY829914.1, forward strand.
AGTAAAGTTTTTTCGAACTGTTGATGGTGCAAAAGTTATTCCAGTTATAGTGTTTTTAGCGAGATCGCATGCGCACCCACCAAAGAACTAATTTAAAAAAATTAAAAAGCTGTTTTGATTAAATTTGATTAAATTAGATTAAAAGATGTACTTTTTTAATAAAATCTAGGAAAGTGTGCCTTTCCAATAAAATCAAATAAAGACAATGGTTATGTAAAGTCTTTTTATTTCTCAAAATTTTTTGTTGAGCTCTGACTTAAACAAAATTTGTGGTATAAAAAGAAAAACATTTTGTAACCCATGTTAGTATATAGTTCCATATATACAGCCTTGACCAAAAGTATTGAGCACAACCCCAATTGTTTATTGATTATTTTTTCGACATACGAAAAGGGTTAAAACAATGATCACACCGCAGGTGTGGTAATAAACCATTTGGTGCAATAAAATTTGTTATTTTTCCATTTTGTATTTATTCATCAATTTGCTACTTTCGCTCATTGTTTACACATCCAGTGATCTATTGCGCTTTTGGTGTTTTGATTGGTTAAATTTAGTGATATTATTTCAATATGCCGAAACAAAAAGAGATAAGTTTAATTGCACAGGTGGTATAACGTATATTGAGCGATTCTCCGCTAGTGGATCACACTGTAATTGGTACATAACCGGGCGCAAACGCATCACCACATACCGCGAGGATCGAAAGTTAGCGCGAGATAGTTAGTTATTAGTTAGTTTTGAGTACTGAGATGCTTCACTAAAATTTGTGCCATTTTAGAAAACCTTTGAGTTCAAACGATATATTATGGGTACGACCTAAGGTACAGGCCAGAAATTATTTTGAATTCTCCAATTTAAACTTTAAAGCACAAACCTGTGTTCAGATTTTATTGGATCGCACATTCACCCATCCAGATATTCAATCGAACTGACATAATTTTTTTTGTAATTTTAGGATCAACCGACGACAATAATTGTTTGGGACCCGGCTATTTTTCATAATTTTTATCAGGATTTTAATATCTTGGTCTTACAAACCTAGGTATTTGTTTATACAATAAATAAAGCTTTTTAAGAAAAGTTTTAACCGAACTCATGATTAAATTTTGTTGCTTTACATTATTAATCTAAAAAATTGTTTTTTATATTGTTTAAGATCGACATCTTTTAGAGAAATTTTAAACACGAAGTCAACAGCAACCAAATGAATAAAAAAATTATGAGAAATTTTAATCTGTTTCAAAATCATACATTTTTATTGCTTTGGGCAACATACAATTATTTTCAAATTCTTTAACGCTGGTTGACACAAATTGAACTCTGAGCAGGCGAATAAGATAAAATAAAGGTTGCATTATGGTCCTTAGAGACTAACTAAGACTAAAAATTTTACGAAATTCGTATGTTTCAACATTAAGGATTGATTGGTGTAAATTTGATATCATAATGACTTGTAAGATTTTCGATCGTGCACTGAAATATCAACATTTTAGTGTACATAGAAGAATATAAAAGAAGAAGAATTTAAATAAAATTTTAATATGTAAATAAATTTCCGAATAAAGGTCAACGGTACTTAACTTATATGATATGATATGTGGTTCAACTTACCTGAAAATAGAAAAAGAAACTTGGTATTAGTAAAGTAGTCATATACTAAAAAAAATAAATTCAAAAACGTTGTACCAAAATTTACACAAAACTCAATAATTCCGCCACTTAATTAAACTCCTCTATAAAGTTAAAAAAAAACTCGAAAAGTTTAAATTTTAAAGATTTTCTTTTGGCTGCTAAATTCTTGTTGCTTTTTTCCGATCTCGAGTATTTTCCAAATTGAAAATTCTTTTTGTACAAATAACACATAAAATTAAGTTGAAAATTGAACAAAACACCACTGAAGAAACTATGAACGAACGAACATGACACAGAAACAAAATTAAATAAGAAATCGATTAGTAAACTTAATCGAGCTCAAATAATTAAAGCCAAATAAAAACTAAACTGAAATACAAAAAAAAACTTTATCAGTATCTCTTCTTCGTCTTAATCGTTTTCTTATTTTTTTCTTACATAATTTTTGCTAAGATTCGAGTTTAATACATTTAGGAACTGTGTATGTATACATTACTACATTTACTATATGCACACCATATATACTTGCCTGGCTTTTCTCTGTATTTGTATATATTATGTGCCGGGGGTATTCCCCATATTCTACAAAATAAGCATTCGCAAATATGTGTATACTGGGGTGGCTTGGGGTGGCGCTTAATTTTCTATATATGTGTCATATTATTGTACGCGTATACTAAATAAAAAGCTAAGCAACCTACATACGCAACATCAATAAAAGGTTTAGACTTAAAATAAATAAATAAAAGAAATAATCCAAATCAAAATTAAATACAAAAACTCAAAAGCTCATATATACAAAAATGAAAGCTTAAAAAACAAAAAAAAAATCTTGGTTTTTCATGGAAGGGAAAAATCAAATAGAAAAATTTTAAAATTAAAACATATAGAAAGTATACAGAGCTTTTATATTGCTATATGTTCACGGATGTGAATAATTAGTTTCGATTTTCCATTTTCTGTTTGTTGTTGCTGTTTTTTCCCTTTTTTTTGGAAAATGAAAATCATTAGATTTTATGAGATATGTTGAAGAATGTTATGTACATATAGGGTGAGTATAAATAATAATGTAACCAAATATATTTTTTTTTTGATGTAATACCAAATATATATATAGGAAGTAAAGCTCATTAGACTTTTAAAGATTTTGGATCATTAAGCACTTTGTATTATTATTTTTGCTATCGTACCACCCGTTAAATATTTATATGTATTTATCTCCGCATGTATCTATTTTGTACAGCGTTTTATTCTGAGCTTTTTTGGTACTGTGTGTGTACATTTTGTTGTTGGTATATTATATTATGTTACTAAATAAAGAAAAGAAGGCGCCATATTTGTTTTATACCCAATACTTTATAGTTTGAAGAGAAAAAAGAAATAAAAGTTTCAGCTCAAAACTAAACTAAAAAAAAAGAAAATATAAAAGTTACACAAAAGTTCTATATAGCTTTTCTATTTTATTTTACAAATGAAATGAAAGAAGTAGCGTAACTAAAAAGTTACACGAATATTGAATCTATTAGTAGCATATCAGGAGTATCGAGGAGTGGAAGGCGATGTAAGTACGACTCGAGTAGATCGGATTATTTTGAATGGGAGCTTTTCAAAACTGGCTTAAGTAGCTACTAATGTTTACAAATCTAGGAGAAAGGTAATAGTAAATAATTTTTGTTAGGAATCGGTAATGATGAATGGAATTTAATAAAATTCGGGTTGTTCAACCGTTAAATTTTTAGAAACATATTCAGTCTATATAGAAAACACTTATAATCCGAGCATGATTTTGACGAATAAGATTAAAATTTGCACATAAAAATGTTAGAGATTAAAACCTCACGTGCTAATAAGAACCGCTCGAAAATTAACAAAACCACGAAAAATGAAAAAATCGCAGAATAGGCAGTACGTCCTCGATTTAACAGGCGATTGCGTAAGGTAAGGACGTAAAAAGCGAACTACGAAAGAGTTGGAGGTACTTTGGCTATAGCGCTGTAGCGGCATTTTAATGTACTATGGCGCTTCAGCTAAATTTTCAAAAAACTTGATAGCTCTCTAAATGGTATGCACCACGTATATATTTGATAATACATAAATGAAAGTGAGGTTTACGTTGCTTGGTTCAAAAATCTCTCGCTTAGTCTGTGTTGGGGACATTTACCGATTTTTAAAATGTAAATTCCAAAAGAAAAATATCGACAAGTAAAACGTCGACTTAGAACAATTGTAGTATGAGAAGACTTAAATATCTCTGACTATTTATTTTTTCGTTTAATTAATTATGAAAGGGTTGGGTATATAATCTTACGTTATAAACTCAAAGAAAAGTCTGATTTGGAAAAGGAAGAATTCAATTTTGGAAAAAGAAAGATTATGTTGCAGTTGATACTGCAAGTGTCCACCCAGATCACCATCTTCAAAGAGTCATAACAACACCCGGCTGATAACACCATCACAGTTGTGGGATCAACTAGACACGCTGAAATTGGAGATACCAAGGCATGTCTGCCTCCCAGAGTATGAACAACACAGAGTGCAAATATACAAAAACCTAAGGGTGACAGCTAGATTAATAAACCAGCATCTAATTCTTGAATTAAAGATATCTTTGTTGGACCAGAAGGAGTACCAAGCCTTCAAAGTTTATCCAGTTCCAACCATCCATGAAGGTCGAATATTTTCTTATCCATGAAGGTCGACTTATTCATCAGAGCAGAGCAAATACCTGCTGCCAAATTTTAACTTAACCCAGAAGCTGGAAAAATCAAATGAGCTCCAAATGCTTGACGACCTGTATCCAGAGCTCGATGAAATCTTGGACGTGGTCCGAAGTTTGTAACAGGAAGAGGCGTGGTACCAGGTCAACATCCATGACCTACCGCATTATACAAGTTCACTGGTCACGGTAGTGTTAGTAGTGGTAGTAGTTATCGCTTGGTGAAAGCGAAGGAAGTTTGGCAGGTTATTATTCCAAACGACTAGACAACGGTTCACTAACACCCAAACACAAAAATCAGCAGGGATGAGTAATACAAGGCGTAACAGCAACTAGAGAGAGGGATGAGAGGCTACCAATAAGTATGTCACCATGTCTATTGAACTCATAAATTGAGTAGTATATTATAGGCGTTAATTAACAAAAAAAAAAAAAAATATTATTACTGTCAAAATTAAATAATTAGGAAAAATATTTAGGCATATGTAGAATTGTAGCCCACTAGCATTTAAGTTAAGTGATTAAGGATAATTAAGGTAAGTGCCAGGCTCTGAGACGAGCTCAGGATGTGGAGGTTCCCCACGCTGCACTGTCAAGACATAACCATCTACTTCCCCCCGTCCTTTCCAAATAGGGCATGAGATCCCTTTTTATCTCAGGGTTTGGGTTTTCCCCACGCTGTAACGGAATTCTATCCAATTCCATTACCAACCCAAATCTAACCATTTAAAATTTACCTATTGGCATAACCTTCGAGGTAAGACCTCAACATTATATCATAAATATCTACCATGCCGATTTTTCGCATTTTCTTTTGTGTATACAAACAACAATTACTTCTACGTAACCAATGCTTATGCAGTGGTTGAATGAACGTATATTTTTAGTTAATGTAACACGATCGCTATGTTTTGATTACAGGCAAATGTTTTAGGTAAATGGCATGAATAGTGAACTCTGCTATTGAAAGTAATCAAAAATTGCAAGCATCGTGCAAACTATTTATTTGAAAAAAAAAATTCGCGTGGATCGATTTTGCAAAATTGATGTCTCGTTTTTGGACAATGCCTTTATACATTTTTGTGATGAAAGCACAAAAAGTCGTCTATCGGATATGTATAAAGAGTGAATGAAATTGTTGGGAAGAGGAGTTTTTTTTAAGACAGTGAGCCGAGTGGTAGTGAAATTAATTAATTGAGAGGTTGACTATGTTTTTGTGTTTAGTGAATGCGGGTCAGCATAAAGGGGTACAACCGAGAACGATCGGTAAGTATAAGGATGTGCGACGTAATATTAAGTAGTGGAGAGGTCCCTTGGGTGCTCTAAGCAAAAGCGCAGGGCCTACGCTGCGTCGTGTTTTTATTACTTTCCCTCTTTTAACATAGTAGGTCTTTAGGGATTATGACACCCTAAAGAACCTAAATAAACAACCACGGGTGTAAGCCCATTTCTCATGATGGTTTCAGACCGCCAATTTTGGGTCCGATATCCCACTCAACCCTGTTTCCTTTTCTTTCGTTTTGTGGTTAGTTTTTTTTATTCCTCGCGGTAAACTAGGCCGTTATCTGGGTACCCCAAAACCCACAACAGAAACAATTTGACTGAAAAATAAAAAAATATGATTTTATACGACCCCTGCTGTTATTTTCGAGGAAAGTCTCTCCCACATGAAGTATATCGTATCGTTTGGATATGCTCGATATGACTTATACTTCAGCCAATGATATATGGGCTTAAATTACATGTTGTTTGAACCATTTCGGCTAGTGGTATGAATACCAAAATTATATAGGCTTCTAGTCATAACTAAAAAACTAGCCTCTATCATTTTAGTGGTCGGTCCTGAATTCTGGGAACGTCGAGTTTATCTTCAATGCTTATTTGTTCAATGTCATGGTTGTCTGAATAATTAATAAGCGGTTCAGTGTTGGATTAAGTTTGGTTATTATTGGGATGTATCACCATTTCCACAATTTCATTGTCCGTTAATGTGGCAAATGTTGGTGCTCCAATATTCGAATCCATCCACCTTAAAAAGTCTTCTATATTTATTCGATTTGTTGTGTCATTTAATTCATCCAATATAAAGTCAGCACAGTTGTTCATTTCACAATTATAATTGTTTGAATCGTCATCATCACACAAAATATTATAACATGTAGTCATCCTTAGTTTAGTTACTCCAAGCACGATAAATGCACCATATTGCGTTTTTTATAAAATTTGTCAATTGTTTTTCTGCGTTTAAACTTCCAACGGCTCCCTGATTCATTGGTTGTATCAAAGAGGTGCAATGTGGGGAAAATATTTTACAATGATACTGTTTTTTCTGAATTTAGTGGCAATAATCTTTCCTTAGGAACAAAATTGTTATCAAACCAATCCAAAAAAGATCTTGGGTTGCCAAAGCTATTTTATTCGCTTCATGGGACCGGTATAATACTTTCACATTTTTGAAAGCTCGAGAGCGCGGCTTTTTTCCAATAATTAGTAGTTTATATTTGTGTGTTTCGGAAGCATTCGAACACATAATACCAGTTACGAGTTCCTTAGCTTTCTACACCTTCTACAGGGAATTCAGTTCTGGAGAACAAGCTATTCGTAAGACTTTCCATAAAATGCCCTTCTTATCAGCATTATAAATTTGGTTTTGGGATAAACGACTCTTTTGCTTTGAGGCGGCGTATTTTTTGCCGACATGCAACACTAGTGCCAAAATTTAGCGGAAAAAAATCCCGATTAACCAATTGAAATTCCGGATAAACAAGTGACTCAAAAAAATCGACCGAAGAAAAAAATCACGGATAATAAAATCCCGGATAATCGAGTTTCGACTGTATATATATAAAAATAACTAATCGAAACATTGAGTGTGTATTTCTTAGAGTTAACAAGGGTGGGAAATTAAATCCAAGTTAAATGGAAACTAGGTAAATCGCAAAGTTTACATTAAACTGCTTAAATCAAGCTCTTGCTGTTTGTATTCCCATGAATCTGTGGTTAATTTTAGTTGCTTGATTTTAGTAGCAAGCAAGTTTTAATTTAAATCTAGAATTCTCAAAAATTTAGTCAGCAAGTAAGTAGTACATTTAGTAAGTTGTTCTCATATATTTACTTCTAAAAGCAAGATATAAATTAAAAGAATCTGAACTCAAACAGAGAAAATTATTGCTTGCCACACCACAAATATTTTCAATTTTACTAAGCTTAAAAAGCTGAAACTATTTTTATTGTGCTTAAATTACGCCTAGCGATTTGCTAATAATACTAAAATCGATTTTAAATTCCTTGTTTCTTATAAAATTGGCATACGAGATTTAAAATTTAATTAATTATTTTCTTTATTCAAATATTTAGTTTCTAATTTTGAGTAAACTAAACTCAAACTTTATTTTCAACGTATTAAGAAATTCATTGTGAAAATAAGCAATTCAAGGCGCAAGGCGAAAATGATTGATTATTTGCTTAACATCAGCACATTAAGTCCATTTTTTTCGGGTCTAGGGTTAACCAAATTTTAATTGTTTTCCAATTTTTATTTAATTTTAAAGAATTAAACCATTTAATAAAAAAATTCTTGTTTTTATTTATATTTTGATAAAATACAGATGGAGTTGTTCACTATAATAATAGTGATCATAATTCAATGAATAGGGACTGAACTGTAACGGTTGCTTGGCAGACTAGACAAATTGGTATCTAGATCAAGAGCTAACTCAAACAATCACATTACCAACAACTATGTCGGAAAACGCAGTGAGTTTTTCATTAACACGTTCACGACCGAGCTGCTTATGCTAGGGATAGCCACAAACCACTTAACAAATTTGCACGAAATGAGCTAATTGAAGCCTAATGGTAGAATAAATGTTTTATTTATGTGTTTTGTGGGGTTTGTGACGCTATTAATAGTATGACGCATATACGAGTCGCTGGTTTATGGAACAAAATTTCGTTGGAACAAAAACCGATTTCTGCTCATAATTTTTACAAAAACTGGATGATGATACATTTCGTTTTTGCTCCAATAGTATCGTAAATATAGCATACGCACATTTCCCATTATAATACACAATCCAAGAAATCGCTTGAATTCTAGAATACATAAAGGTTTCCATTTCAAAAAATTTGATTTGGGCTTTAATTTTCCAGATTGTAAATTGGTTGCAGCCTGTAAGTTAACTAATTCTGTTATTTTTAAAAGCAAACTTTCATCAAAAAATGAGAGAAAATTTTTTCTGGTGACACATTACTCTCTAATTGTACTTTAATTCCTTCTAGACCGATAAATTCGAACATCTTTGGTTCAAATTCTAAATCAGTCCAACCTTCATCATTTTCAGAGTCTTCGGTATTTATTGGTTCTCCATTATCATCTTCAATTATTTCTGAGCCTCCTACCTCAATTGATATTGATTCATCACTAGTACTTCCCAGATTTGAACAAAAATATTCACTACCTGTGTCAGAAAATGGTTCAGATGTACTGCTTTCATCGCTTTCATTTATTTCAGAATCAGTTATTTTGTTTGCAGCCATAACTAGGGAAAATAAACAAAATTTTATTTTTCATAGTAATTTTGATAAATAATAAAAACATATTTCTCACACGAACAAAAACACGTAAAAGATGTGGGAAAACCATAACACGGTCGAAATACACAGAACATCTGAATCACCAACAGCACTGAGCACAGGTACACACGATATGACAGCAATGTAGAAATATATATGTAAATTGCTTTTGATATACCACTGTTACATTCCACCGTGATGCATGTGTGATGATGTCAATAACGTATCGATACCAGTAAACCGGCACCAAGCTTCGGCACTTGGACCGGGAGGTACTGGGTTCGAATCCCATCAGCGGCAGGATGCAAAGCGAATTTTCATCATTGATTTACCTTCTGCTGGAGTGCATAATTCAGCGCCGACCCACCGTTCATGTCAGTTTACAGGTTGACAAGGAGCTTGCAATGTGCAGGTGGTATACTGCAATTGTGTGAGTAGGTGAATGGGTGATGTGTGCGTGAATGCAAAAGGGGGGGGGGGTATTAATTGACCTTAAAAGGACATTAAATCCATTGGATAATCAATAGTTTCTTTTTCTTTTAGAAAAAATGATGTTGTTTTGAAGCTATTATTTTCGTTGAATTCATGTTTTTACTCGAAGTTTGATATGAATATTTCGGCTAGTGTTCTTGATAGAGGATTCCCCATTAGTAGGTCTTCTTGCTGGTTCTAGAACTGGTTGTTGTGCTGAAAAAAGTTTTGCTTCGTGATGGTTACTAATATATTTATGACGTAATCTATTTCTTGTTACGTATCACATACAGAAAAACCACACACAAAACTAACAATTCGGTACTTCCCCTTAACCGAAAAAAAAATTCAAGAGAATCTGTAAACCAATATAGAAACTATAATTTATTACTTACATACAACAGTACGACGACGCATATATGCGTCCCTGGTTTATGGAGAAAACCATAGGACGCATATATACGTCCTGTGGTCGTGAACGTGTTAAAAATTTCATCTATGTGAAATTTTTTATACTTGCTCGAAGCTTCAACGAGGGTTGGGCTTTTCTAATACTAAGAAATTTTTCGAAAAATAGAACATCAATTTGAATGAAAATCGATTTGTGTATTTCAGATTCCAGTGCAAACTTTCTGTCTGGCCCACAACTTTAAAAATTTATAGCCATTCATTTTTGAGCTATTTTATAATATCGGTTACTGTTCCACACCATAAACCTATGTACACAAATTAATCATAAAAATAGTATTTATATTTATTAATTACGTTAATTAATTAAAAAAACGTAAACATTTAATTAACATTTTCAAATATATTTATACCGAAAAGCGATTTTTTGTTTTTGTATTAATTCCGTCAGTTAGCTGTAACCATTTAATAAAAAATCATTCAGCCAGTGAATAATTGTCGATCCCACATATAACGTATATATAAAAATAGTAATAGTAATGAAAATTAATTAAAAAAATAAAATAATAAAAATTAATTGCGATTTAATTTAATTGCACCAAGCTCTGTCTAATGACATTTTCCAATTATTCTATGTTTTATATAAATGCACAGTTGAATGAGCAAAAAAAGCTTTTTCTGGTTGTCGATTCAATATCGACCCAACACATTGTATAAATAACTTGAAAAGTTCGTCCTTTTTTTGAACTTAACATTATTTTATTATAACTGCACATTATCGCATTTTTGTAAATGTCATATCCAGTCAAATATATTTCCATTTAAAATTGAGACGTTTTCACATTTCTTTTGTAATATTTTATACACAAAATTGCAAAGTCAAAACTTTTTATTTTATTTCGGGTTAAGTTGTGAGAAGAACTTTTCTTATTTTTTTTTTCTAATTTTCTTGTCGACACAAAATAATAATTTTCACCAACCACCATACAGTTTTTTTTTGTATATTTATATTCTTTGTTAACTAATAATAAATAAGAAATCTTGTGAATATGCTAGAAATTTTATGTAATAATAAGACGGAATGAATAATAATAGCAGTGGCGCTAAGTTGAAAAAACCCCGTGTGTGGGTGGGGCAGGGAAAATAAAATTTATATTCACCACACTTTTTCTTCATATTTTGACACACATACACAACATTACACACATAAATACATATAAGAGGAAGAGGAAAAGTTCCAAAACAATTTTATCATCTAAAAAACTTTTACACTGTGTGTATGCTGAGAAAAAACTTGAAGCAAAAAAAAAAAATCTTGATGAGTGATGAAGAAAGTTGGTTTTGATTAAAATACAACACATAGGAAAAAAAAACCTCAAGCTTAAGGAACGAGGTGTGTAATATATTTTGTTACCGAACCTGTTTAAATATGTTGAGTCTGTTTAAATTGTACCCCAACTTCAAATAATAAAAACCAAAAATAAAACTTTTATAATAAAAACAAGCTTTTAGTGCTACACATAGCGTACTCAGATATACTCAGATATGAACAAATTGACGATAACTTTATCGACATTATGGTTTTTTAACGTTTATCGTATGGTTTCGATATCGCATATATTTATAACGTGTTGATAAATACGAAATGTTTATAAATTTTGGAAAGAGCTTTCTGCAAAAAAAAAAAAAACTTTATTTTATTTTCGGTATACTAGACATTAATAAGGCAGAAGCTTTTCATTTGTTGGTGTTGTTTGCAGATTAAATTAAAATTTGGTATACAACTTAAAATTAATCAACTGAAAATATTTAATTTGTCAGTATTGAGTCAACACGTCCGATATTAGGAGGGAATGTGGTATATCATTTAACGGAGACGACAAACTCTTGATTGTTTTTTAATTTTTGGTTATAGAAAAACTGAAGTTTTGTTATAATACGATGAGTCGAATGAAATTGATATCGGCATCAAAATAAAATTAAAAAACAATAAAAACTATAATAAACGTTTTGTGTGTGGGTGAGTAAATCTTCGTCCTTGTCTTTTGTAAAATTCAATTTAATTTAAGCTTTTTCTTTATTTTTGTATATTTTGCATAGTATAAAAATGAGGGTGTGGGAAAAGCTCTCAGTATATATTTCAAACGATATATGTAACTTAGATTTAGATAATATACTGAATATCTACTCGTCCATGTATATCGGAGTGCCAACGGAATGAACTGTATCAACCGGATTCTTTCTAAATATCTTCGTACTGTACTCTTGAAACAAATAAAATAAAATATTTCATTTATCAAAACACAATAAAAGTTTGTTGTATTTGTCGGAAATATTTTTTCCTACCATATAGCTTTACCCGACAGAATATAGTCGTCTATATATCTAGAAACTTGAGTACGTTACGTACATATGGTATAAAGCCCTCTGCAGAGTGATCATAATGAAACGTTGAATATGAAACGAGAATACCATCTAGTAGTTGGGATTTAATTGCGTCTCCACATTTATACATAATTCCCTGTATGTACAAAACAACAGGATACAGATTTATTGTGAATACACAACTATATGGGGTACATCGCATCCACCCTTATAAACAAAATTCTGGATTCTGTTTTATCAGGTTCTTAGAATAAAGATTATGGTACGATTCCATAACTACGAATAAAGTTTTTTTTCATTTTTTAAATCTGTTTTGTGTTGTTTTTAAGTTTGAAAGCTTTAGGTGTGCACATATCTAGTTGATAGATACTTGGTGTACTACAAACAACACACGAATCTTAAAGTACTTTGCATATGAATAAAATTTCAATTTGTAACTTTTTATCAACACTTAGACGTGTATTCTGTTGTGTTTTCATATTAGACTCATTCAAAATATATTTTCTTTGTCTTGCGTGTGTATTTTTATGTGATGCATCTGTTAAGTTTGGTACTCCATATAGTTATGTCTGTTTGACGTGTAATTTTTTTGTTTTTTTGTGTGATATCGTTATTGTCGAGTCAAGATTATACGTCTGAGCTTAATTAGTTTGCTAAAAGTTTTTTATTTTTATGTTTTAGATTTTATAGCGAAAGTTACGGTAATTTTTCTTGAACAAAGCTTAGCAGTTTACAAAATGCAGATAAAGCAAACATAAATTTCGTTTTTATTATTTAATTTGAAAAATACTTCTAGTTTGCTTAAATAACAACTCTTATTATGATACTGCTGTCAAATAAATTTGCTGAGCAAATCAGATTTAGCTCGAACACTCTAAATAGCTAAGCTTTGCTTAAAATTAAAAAAAAACTTGGTTATTAAGGTAACGATCGAAATCCTCACAGAAATCCATGATTATAAAACGGATAGAAAAAATCTGAAAAGTCTTTGGTAAATATATTTTGCATGTTTATATCGTAATCCACCCTCACGTAAAAATGAGTTTAGATTTATATGAGATCCTAAACATGTATTGCAGAAAAGCAGTGACGATTACATGCTACTGAAGTTAAGCACAAGTTTCATCTGACAAAATCTATATTACCGACATATCAGATGGTAGTACAAAATTCTGAAGATGTTACACCAAATTAACATGGTAGGGGTGTAATTGTTGCGACCTCGAATACGCACCACACTTAATTTCTAAAGCGAAAAATTGAATCTGCCGGATCTGCGATAAAAATCGTTTTGTATAATCAAAAATCGTTATTCCTGGTTAAATCAGAAAAGCATCTAGCTCAACACTTGTTAAAAATTTAATCTTCATTGCAAAAATTGAAAAAGCTGCTACTGAAGCTGCCTCTTCTCGCACGATGATGTACACCACAGTTTTCATAGCTATCCTGATTTATGAAAAAAGCTTTAGTATGAAGTTTGATTCCGAATAGTAAATCCACTTGGCCTGTATACGAGGATGGAAAGGTAAATGTTTAGAATACCGTCATCTATGATAAAGGCGTTTATGTAAGATCACTTTTAATTATTTTAATACTTTCATTTAAAAGGTTTAACACCAAAAGAAATCATCGAAGAAATGAAAACTGTGTTAGCTTAACTTGGACCATCGTTTATGATGGGCTAAATTAATTTAAACGTGGCCGCACATGCACAAGTGATACTGATCGTTCAGGAAGGGAAAATAGGTAACAACACCATCAAATTCATTAAGAATGGCCGTTGTATAAGGTAGCGGTATTTTACTGACATTGTAAACCTTTCATATGAGTGTGTGTGCAACATCCATACATGCTGAATTTCATATGAAAAAGCTATTAGCAAGATGGGTGGAGCATTTGGTTGAAACTGGTTTGAATGCTCTAAAGAAAGCAAAAATTGTTGCATCAGCTGATAAGGTTATGCACTGTCTTTTGGGATGTACAAGGTATAATAATCATCAGGTAAAACCATCACAAGAGAAAATTATGCATCATCGTTAAGCACTTTGAATCAAAAAATCAAAGAAAAATCAAAGAAAGTATTATTTGTCCAATGAATTTAATGTCCTTTGAAGGTCAATTAATACTCCCTTTTCAATCACGCACACACCACCCATTCACACAATTACAGTATACCACCTGCACATTGCAAGCTCCATGTAAACCTGTACACTGACATGGATAGTGGATCGGCGCTGATTTCGGCACTCCAACAGAGGATCTTAATTGTGTTTTTTAACACCACCGATCATAATCGTTGACAAAAATTCGCTTTGCATTCAGCCTCCACTTGCTTCTCTCATCATAACAAAGCACTATCACTTTCATCGTGGAAAGCACGGCAAAAATTGGATGAATTGAGGTTCGATTGGCTTCCCCTTATTTACTTGATCAAGCTGCTTGCGACTTTTTTCTATTTCCAAACATGAAGAAATGATTCGATGGAAACCAATTTTGGTTAAATGATGAAATTGGAGGAAATTGGAAAAACGTTGGAATAAGTGTATGGGTGAAAAGCAAAGTGAATTTTACTTTAAAAAAATATGTTTGGCGATTTATTCTAAAGACTTAGCAATCCACCATTGTGAATGAAAATTTTTTGTGAAATAAAGTTTATTATATCAAAACTCGTCATTTCCGGTAAAAATTAAATTATGATCTGAATCAATTTTGTTTAAAATTTGATTCACAATCTTTTTATTTTAATCGTTTTCTCGTAAATTTTATATAATTTTCAAATTTTTGTAACAACGAAAAAGCTTCTATTTAAGCCGGTAGACCGCTCTCGACCATATATTTACATTCACTGGAATCTCTTAATTTATGAAAAAGCTTTAAGCATGAAGTTTCATCCCGATCAAAACAGTTTTTTTTTCACAAAAATCGTTAATACCGCGTAAATTTTGGAAAAACGGTCTGAACCGGTATTGTTGCAAAATCGATGTTGAAAAACGTGTTAGGCACACGCACATATGCAAACACACACAGAGATTTTTCTAAAAACAACTTTTACTGACTTCGGCGACATACTTTTGGTACGTTAAAGTAAGTAAAATTTGGATTATCAATTAATTTTACATAATCGGCATGTTTAAAGGTAAATTGGAGGACAATGAATTTGAGTGGCGGCACTAACATGAAAAATTATAAACATGAGATTCAGCGATTTACGAATCAAGTTTTATTGATAATTTAATTTTTTTTCGGTGAAAATGTTAAGCAAACTTCCATAACATGTGACTTTCGAGTAACATCAATATAATTTTGTACTAGCACCTGAAATATCGTTTCCGGCTGAAATTTTCCTAACGTCAGTAGCATCCCAATTAACCAGTAGAACATAGCTGAAAATTGTCAGATGAACATCAAAAAGTCACTAATGCAGATTTAATTTTTATTATCTTGAGGGAATTTATATTTCTTAAACAATACTTAACTCGAACGTAGTGCGAGTCTGATATTGAAAAGCAACAAATTTTATTCTAAGCGCTTTAGTTGTTAAATCCATCGTTTGTACTCAGGGAGCTGTTTATTAATTATAAAATATATAAGTATGCAATGTCATTGAAAGGGTCTTGAAGATTGTCACAAATTTAGCTGAAGTATCTTATTTAGTACCCGCTCTGATAACAGATAATTTTTTCCTCATTCTGATATAATCATTTGGCAAATCATTTTAAAGGTTCTGTACGAATCAAAAATTTTGTTATCAGCAATTTATTTAAAAAATCCACCGTTTCAGCAGTGGCGGCGAATTATCCCTTTGGTATAGAGAATAAATGCATGTCGCATGCCATTGCAAATGTCTTACAGAATGTTTTAAATATTTTCAGTGTCCAAAGAGCGGCTATTCTGTTTGTTAACAAAGCTAGCCAATTGTTTCCCGTTTTTTTTTTCGAAGGAGAGCACTCCAATCTCGTTGGTCATTTTTCTTGCAGTGCTTGTGTCAAATGGATTTTATACGTGTAAAAATACAAATATTTTTTAAGAATTTTTAGCAAACTTGATGGAGACAATCCAAATTCTGGACACACAGCAACACTCTGCCTCTATTCTGCCACTACTTTATCTCCAGGTGTATGCAAATTTTCAAAATTATTCATTACACGTTGATGGCTGACTTGCTCGGCACATGATTAGCACCCAAAAGATACGCAATTTTCTCCGCGTATTCACAATTGCACAATTATGTGGCGGTAGATGCTCCATAATAAATTGTTACCGACTACTCTCTATGGCTGTGAAATGTGAACAGATAACTGTTATCCAATACAAATCCGACCTGGAACATAAAAACACCCTTTATGTAAATTGGATTCTAAGCCACTAAAGCCGTTACAGACAACCTTTCAGACCCAAATCACGTAACTAATAGCAAAATCCTGGATGTTTAATTAATAATATGCGTCCTGTTCTTCAATTGTCACAAGGACACTAGTTATTATTTACTAAATACATAATACCAAATTAATGATTAAATACCAAATGAATCAAGTCATTTGAAATCGCGGAAATTATACTGCAAGTTCATCATAACCTAAAAATTCGATGGCTAATCTCAAACATTCCCAATTTGCGTTCTAACCGTTGGAAATTCCAACTTGGAATTGTCATGGATCTGAGCAATTTTGTAACATTTTCGGCAATTTCGACCATTATTTTACTCACTTTAGACATAGGCGTGAAAATCATATTTATTTGATTGTACAAATGGCTAAAATACACTCTCGGGAAACCAACCTAGGGAGAAACGTACTTTTCGGGAGCCTCATCTCCAGTCGTCATCTGTCCTGAAACTAATATAAATAAAAGAATTAGCCTCTCTCGGCCTCAGTGGACGGAATTAAGCATCTGAACCACCAAAATAAAATGTTACAATAACTCTTTTCAAACCGACTCTAGCTTTTATCGAGCTTTCAGATATATGCATAACCGTAAAGGTGTTGTGAGGTTAACTTGATAGCGGCGCAAATATTAGTGTGCTAGGGAAGGGGAGTATGAAGGTTTGTTCTACAAGAAAACTGTATTATTCATAATTCTCCCTTGTTTTTGTCACAGTCGCTAACGCATATTTGGCTACAAATTTGCCGCAGAGTGATGGATTCTTTATCTTTGGTATAGTGCTAAAAATCCCAGAAATGGAATGGAGTTCTACATCTTCGGATTTAACTGAATCTTTCGATTTGGCTTCCCGTTCTATTTCATTTGGGCAAACTCGTGAGATACATGAATAAAAGCTTGATCGCGTAAGCTAGATCTCGGAGTAATAGATGAGAGTAAAAGTCCTGGTGTTCCCCAGTTACGCTTGTGACATAGTCTAATAGAAAAATTAGGTTGTGCCTAAACGCCCGAAACCATTTACCAATGGACTATGGATTCTATTATAAAATACTTACTTTACCACTAGCTAGATTTAAAGGATCCATTTAGCAAATTCCTCTCGACGAAGATGCAAAGTCCGTTTTACAATTTAGCGTTATACCTTTCGGATTAAGTAACTCACCGCCAAGTATGTTTCGTTTACTGGACAAAGTAATTCCTCCAAATATCAGGACATAATTTTCGTGTACCTAGAGTAGTAGTTTTGAGGAACACCTTCTGTTACGACTCATTGCTGAGCGGTTGCGATAGGCCAACTTAATTATTAATGTAGAGAAGAGTAGTTTTTATTATTGTGATCACGAAAAAGTAGTTGTTATTGTAAATATTCCAACTCCTAGCATGAGTCGTAAATTCTGACATAATTTCGACCACAGCAGCTCCTCTAATAGATTCGGTCAAGTCAAATACCGATAAAACTGTTTTGAGTCCAAACGCTGAAATTGTTTTAAGAACTCAAGACCTAGAACGCTTTTTGGCTGAATTTTGTGTCAAGAAATTCCTACTTACAAAGGGTGGATGCAGTTCACAATAATTACCGATCATGCAAGTCAGCAGTCGGCTAATGAACAAATCCGACTTTTCTGTTCGATTAGCTCCCTGGAGTCTCAAGTCGAACACCGTAAAGAAAGTTTATATATTGTACCAAATACCGTTTAACGGTCGTTGAATTCCTAATAGGGTAATTGGAATTTCCGAGCTTCAATGTATTGCGTCACCTCGAGCCCTCAGGGCAGCTTCAAGCTGTCGATATAATCGTTCGACCATGTCATTCTCTTGTAAATGATAAGGTGTCGCGGATCCGATGTGAGCCAATACGTTTTGTTCGGTGAATCAGTTGTAATATTGGGTTGAACGCCGAATCATGTGGCAATGGTTTGTGCTAGTTTATCGGTCATGCGCTATATGCTTTGGGTCATCGAGTGAATCGGTGAAATATGAGTTTATTCCAAAGAAGATGGAAGGAGAATTACTATTTCCAAATGGTTACGTTCGAATCGACTAAATGGAATTTCTAAATGTTTAATCGACGCCTTTTAGTTGCTTAAAGCTTCAAAGAATATCTGTCGTAGCGGCTCAGCGGCGTCAGGTTGGTTCGTACTCGTCGATGTTTCGCAATAGATTTGAAAGCGAAGCATTTTAAAAAGCTTCAGTTTTTAATAAAATTAACGCTACATTCGTAACCAGAAATAAAATTCTGAAGTTCTATGTGTAGTTTCAATATCAGCCGTGCGAGACAATCCGCGACGACATTGTCTTTACTGTTTACAAGTCGGATGTTTATGGTAATTTGACTAAAGCAAACTAATATTCTGCGTGTTTTGAATTACGGTCACTTGTAGGCTAAATTTCTCTAGTCTGACGCTTGTGGTCGATGTAAATGATGAAGGCCCGACTTTCGACCAAAGATTTAAATTGTTTCATTGACAAATAACTCGCAATTTATTCCCGGTCGATTGCGGAATATTTTCGTTCGGCAGTCGAGAGCTTTCTCGAGAAAATCCCAGGGGCTTCAAACAGTTGTTATTGTTTTGCTCTAAAATAGCTTCAACAGCGGTATTCGATGCGTCGGCCTTAATACTGAACTTAGCGTCAATCAGGGAGTGGGTTAATAACGCGATCGTACCAAATTCAGTTTTTAATTTAAAAAAGGCGTCCTGGCATTCGTCGGGCCCAAAAAAGCTTACCAACGTCCTAGACAAGTTTAGAGGAACGGCAGAAGTGTTCGTGGTTTGGGTGAGCGTTTCAGCGGGTTTTGTTTTAAAGTGATGGTAGTAATTTACCATGTCGATAATCTGCTGAACTCGTTTAATTGTGATGGAGCTTAGAATTCCGTTAATACATTAATTCGTTCAGGTGTATGCGAAACCTCATTAGAAGTAATTTTAAGACTGAGGAAATCTAGCGAGTTCGAACCAAACTCATCGAGTCATTGGAACAGTTGTTTCAAGTGGGGTTAGTGTTGGCATTTCTAAGACCGAATGGCATATCTGAAAATACGAAAATACGACAAATTGGGTCATGAGTGGCGTTGTATGTGATATGTTATTACGTGATCAAATTTGGCGAAGATTGAGAAACCATGCAAATGCGTGGAGAGGTGCTTAGAGTGTGCGGTATCGGGTGGCGATCCGATATCCTGACTGAATTAAGTTGATAAAAATCCCCATACGGTCTTCTTAGTCGAGATACAGGCAACTGACCTATCGTCTCAGCCGACCATTATTGTTGTGGATGATGAAAAGAAGAGAGATGGCTATATCGACCCAAAGCGTAGCTGATTGGTAACCAATTCCGAGAAACTCGGCACAAATGATCGAGCGATTCAAATTAGCTGCCAATAATACTAGATCTTTGGTAGGCGGGTTTATCAATTTATCCGAAAATGTCATCTGAGGCAAATGAGCCGGGCTAGCTGACGTAACGTTTAATTATTTTTTCTTCCGACGATTTGATTTTGAATTGTGCGAATTGAACTTCGACGAGTGACAGACCGATGACGCGATTTATTAAGGTTCGAGCGCTAAGAGCAACGATTTTCAACAAGCATATCAAAGCCAGTATATGCACTGCTGTCGATTTGTAAAGCGCAAAACGTTGAAATGTTTGTGTGACATTTCTAAAAGCGAACGGCACACGTACAAATTCGAAAAGGCCAAATGGTGCGGCGGGAATTAAATGATATGCTCTAACGAGATCGATTTTGGATGGTTTCGATGGAGAACTTTGGAATGTGAGGTTTCAAACCTAACTGAACTTATAGCAATTTGTGCAATTGGTATGGATTTTTGTACTACTAGTGGCCGATACTAGAACTATACTAGAACTTTAGTAGGCGGGTTCGTCAGTATGTCGAAATTGTCGTCTGGAATATTTGAGCCGGGATCGCTGATATAACATTCAAATATCTTTCTTTTGTCGTTTTGATTTTAAGTAGTAGTTTCGATGGATGCCCTCAATCCATGTAAACCGTCGGGCCATATAAGCTATAACAATTTGAATTTCGATGATGCGATTTCTTTCGCAGTTCGAGCACTTCGTTGATAAAGATCGGATGTCACACGTGAAAGATTGAGCATCCATGAATGAATGTGATATATCCGATACCTTGACCGAATAAAATCGCCGATAATCCCCACACGGTCTCCAATCGAAATCTTTCTTTCTTGCTATATGAAGCGGATAAGAGGCGTGAGAACGGAATGCTGGATGGGAAATTGTAATTTGAAAATAAAACTTTTTTTGCAGCCGACCACAATCGTCGTCGTGGCATTGATTGTCAGCTTAGTCACTGTAAAACACAGTCGTTTTCATTTGATATCGACTAAAAAAGTGATTTGACCAAGAAAATCGACGCTAATGATCGGACGATCCACATTAGCTGAAATGAAAGCGTGAGTGAATGTTCTTTTTAAACCTAAATTAACGTGGTGCAATTTCGTGTGCCGTAGGTACTGATTTTGGTGCCCTTGGCGGCCAATAATACTATAGGTCTAAACTTTGCGGATTCGTCAGTATGCCTGATATTGTCGTCAGGAATATATGAGCCAGGATCAGTAACATAACATTCAATTATTTTTCTTTCGACGTTTTAACTTTGGGCAGCTCGAATTCAATTTTGGCGAGTGCGAACCATCCTCGTATGACATCAGGCCATATGGACTGTACAAATTTGAGCGCTATGAGCATTGGTTTTGAACATTAAAATCGATTTGAACAGCGCACAACCATTCGGCCAATTATTGAATTTTATGACCTTTTATCAAAAGCTTTCTTAAACTTGTGTTCCTAAAGTTTTTGATTTGTATGCGTAATAAGTATAAGAGTATGTTTTGTGGGCGTATTCAAAGTATAAATTATAAATGCTTTGTTGTTTTTTGATGCTGCATGCCACTAAAAGTTTTAAATTTCAAACAAAATCTATCGTTCCACTAAAATTTTGTTTGTAACTATAAACTTATTTTACCGATCAAAGAAAATTTCTCGTTAGTTAACCAAAAACAATTTTCAAATAATTTGAACTAGGAGCGTTGTATTGGTATTTCCGCGATGAAAGGAAAGAAAATATATTTTCTTTTGACAAATATTTGTTGATTTTGTTTTTATTTGCAAAGAGAATTTTCGAAACAACAGCATAAAAATACGTGAACGTGTACGATGCTTAGTATTTGACTTACAAATTTTGACAGCACCGTTTACTTGTACAATCGAAGAACTTGTACACATTTTCCAAAATTAAACTTTTTTCACTGAATTTGAATTTAATTATTGATATTTTTATATTTAAATAAATAAAATTTAAAATCAAAACTTTTTTGTTTTTAAATTTTATTTATTTATTTTATTTTTTTGCTATTTAAATTTCAAATTTTCCATTTTTACTGGAAAAACTTTTATCTTTTTTTTTGTTTTATATTTTGTTGTAAGAAACTTTTCTTCGTTAACTCTTTCTACGTTATGTGTGAATGCTGCTTCTGTGTAAGCTTAAATTTTCTTAATTTTTTTTTCGTATCTAGCAAAATTATAAAAGTAAATTTATTTAAATTTAGTTAATTCATGTGTATATATGTGTTTATAATAGCACTATGTGTATTTGGGATATTATATATGGGTTTATAAAAATATTGTTGTTAACGTAAACTTTAAACTTAATTTAAATAAGTTACTCAAGAAATAAACAATTTTTATAAATTATTATTCCGAAAAAAAAATTAAATTATTATTTAATTTTTGGAAAAAGAGCACAACTAAGAAACAAACTTTTCCATGAGTTCCAAGGAATCGGTAGCATAACGCGCAGAATAACAAGAAGTATAACAGTAAAGTGGGGTTAACCTTTACCATAGTAAGCTTAAAAAACAATACAGAAGCAAAATCTGTTGAAATTCAATTTCCCAGAAAACCCATTAAATATAAAATTTTTCCTGAATTAACAACAACATTTGAAAGTTGATGGTAAAACAAATCCTTCTAGCGTACACCATTATATTTCTGTTCGACAAGACGAAGAGCTTATTCGTCGAAAAAAGCTTTCTGAAATTTGTGTATCCAGATAAAACTGAAACATAACCACTACGCGAGTTCTTGAAAATTTTCTTCGTGTTTTATCTGTTCATGTACCTATTACGTTGCAATTTAAAAATAATTTTCCACCAAATATCCACTCTTGATCCACAAATAATCAGTCAAATGTTGATACATATTGAAATTGAGACAAATTCTTAAAAATCAACTATAGGATTTTTTTAATTGGCTGAGATTGACGGGAATATTCACTTACCTTTGATTTACGAGATCAAAAGGTAGCATCAGCAATCAGCTTCTAATTGTTGAACCGAATTTTTTATCACGAATTATCAGCCTTACAATCTTTCATTCTGGGCCCGATTTGTTTCGCCTGCTTTCAGGCTGAAATGTATTGGGGCTTGGAGCAATCTCGATTTAATTGTAAGGCGGGGTCCAATTTTTTTATTAAAAATATTCTCGAATCGGTTTTTAGAATTTTTTTTCGGTAATCGATCGAGAGAAATTAAATTTTTCGATATCTTCACTAATCACGGAGCCGCTAGTTTTTTTATTAACCGCTCTCACTCGGGTTTTGGTTCAGCATGGTTATATGAGGATCTAGATCATTGTGACGTCGTCAATGCAGTCTCAAGGTTAAAGCTGGTTATATTTATGGTGAAAAACCAACAACTATGGCGTGAGATCCACTGCGATTCACTTGATTTTACTTTTAAATATAAATTTTACTGTTATTATTTCTCGCGGAACCAAGAAAATATTTTTATTGAGAAGTGAGAGAAATCTCTACTCAATAAATCCACCTATTTTTAGTAATGTGTACTACCCCTGTTCTTTAAATAACTTCAAAGATCCTGTGCTTGAGAGAATCATATAAAAAGTTTAAGTGGTCCAACAAGATCTCTGCCCAGACAGCTTCAATTCCTGTATTTAAATTAGAGGACAAAGGTGGATATGGTAATAACTCAACGTTCTGACTCGCAATCCAAGACTTTACAGTACGAGCATTATATAGGGAGGCATACTCCTGTTGGAAAATCTACTGAAGAGTCCCAAATAGCTTTTGAATTTTAAAAAAAAATGATTGCAGTGCTTAATAGCGCCCCAATATGAAATTGCATCCCATACCCCTACTCCTTCTTTTCGGCATGGTGGCGAGTTAAAAATGCTTTTTTGCGAATGTCAGGAATATAATTATTATAGCCATCTGGTCCATCTATAGACACACCCCTCATGTACTGCTTGGCGAATTCCAACATTTTCTTTTTTTAATTTTTTAATTTTAAAAATGAAGCACATAAAATTGCTCTACAAACTATTGATTTGCTGGCATTAAGCCCGGCTGCTGTTTTGATGTTGTTGGTGGCCGGGCTGCTGTTTGGCCTATGAACTTTTCTTGTAGCGGACGGCATCAGAACTGTCACCGACCTTCGTTTGAAGTTGCTTCTATTTGTTGCACTGCCTCTTAAATAATTTCGCGCAGCATGCCCACTACACTCGATTTTACGAGTTAAGCGCGGTTGGAAATTGTTTGCCTTTTCTGCCGTTTTTAAAATATTTTTATCTACCCATTTTAATTCTTGATCAACTACTGAATACTTATTTTGAAAAATTTGAAAAAAAATTTAGCAACTTGCACCGAAATTTACTTACAAATGCGTAAGCTTTACAGTGCGTCTATTCAAGTGAAAAAAGCATTTTTGTATTTTTCTCTGTTTCACTGAGTAATAATTTCTCTCTCTTCTCAATAAAAATACATTCTTGGTTCCGCGAGAAAGCGCAGTAAAATTTACATTTAAAAGTTAAATTGCAAGTGCGGTTAACACGTAACACATTAGAAACGTCCAGTCGTAATTTTATGTCCACACCAGAAATCGAACCCGGGAGCATCGAATTACAAAGCAAGCGCTCTATACTTACTTTGCTATCGCGAGCGACAAATAACTGCAAGACAGCTGTTAACATTTTTGGTAATCCTGGAATTTGCACGTAACTTACTTCCTCACTACTCGTAAGGCGAAATACTATATCACTGATCCAAATCTAGGGGAGAGCGAGTACACTATGACGCCAAAGAAGTATTAACTTAGAATTTCGCTTATCACTCGTTTCCAGTTATTTAGTTTTCAACAATATAACGTAGTAAATATTGAACCAAAATTTCTAAGTGCATTTAATTAATTTGTCTGCCTTCTTTGAGAGAGGATCCTCAGTTTGCACCATGTATTCAGTATGAGATTGAATGCGAAACTCTAAAGGATTCGCTAAATAATACTCTGTGCATCTGAGGTTGTGTTAGATGGGGTACATCCCCCAGCTAGTCTGGATTTTCAGCCCACCACTTCTGTCATGACACAAAATATACACAAATTATTGAAATAATCATGGCTTCCGAATTTAGTTAATAACAAATTTATTACTGCTAAAACATCAAGGCAAGAAATAAAATTATTAGGCCAAATTTTGAAAAAAAAAATCCAAAAATAGTTTTGTGTGAAATTATTTGAGAATTAAAAATTCAGCTTAAGAATTTTTTTTTCTGGAATTAACTGGATACAATCGCTCGAATCGACGTATGCCACCGGATTTGTGCAAGTCTTGAATAGAAAACTGAAATATTTCCAAATAAATTCTATCTGGAATTATCTGGAAATAGACGCCGAATATCGTCCCGCAGGCGAGTCACGAGCTCGGAGTATACTCCTGGATTCACGAAAGTTTTGGCTCCACAACTGCGATATTTCCACCAGAAAAATTTTAGCTGAAATTATCCGGATACAGTTGTTTTAATATTACCTCACAGGCGAATCACGAAAACTTGACGTATGCCACAGGTTTCGATAAAGTTTTGACTACTAATCTGAGATATTTTCAGAAAAATTCTTTTTGGAGTTATCTGGATTGTGGCTTGGATATCGCCTCACATGCGATTCATCAGCAAATTAACATATGCCGCAGGATTCTTTGTAGTTTTAACTACAAAACTGCAATATTTCTGTCTAAAATTCTATCTGAACATAGTCGCTTGAACATCATCTCACACGAGACTTACGAGCACTTGACCTAAACCGCCGAATTCGTTGGAGTTGCGACGACAACCATGAGTTATTTCCAGATAAATTCAATCTGCCAATACCTGAACGTAGTTGTTTGAATATAGTCTCACAGGCGATTTACAAGAACTTTACGAATACCACAAGATTCGTTTATGTATGACAAAATACTGACATTTTTCTAAGATTCAGGCGACTGTATACTTGAAAGTTGCAGATAAAATTTTTTGACTTTGACTCGGTAGACCACAACATATAGGTCGCCAAGCTTCAGTTAATCCTGAAGTTAGAACCGATGCAATTAATATGGTTCGCGTCTTATCTTAAATCCCATCCGCAAGTTATCGCAATAAATCTGACAGAAACTGAGCTACTAGTCCTTTCCAATGAC
Organism: Nephrotoma guestfalica; assembly: GCA_963691935.1. Taxonomy (NCBI): domain Eukaryota; kingdom Metazoa; phylum Arthropoda; class Insecta; order Diptera; family Tipulidae; genus Nephrotoma; species Nephrotoma guestfalica. The sequence goes on from OY829914.1 coordinate 247,900,020, forward strand.
GTTCCGCAGGACTCCATACTAGCATCGTTCTGTTTAACATTTACATAATTGACATTTGCAGGTTTAGGACCTTAGAAGGGAAATACAACTGTATGATGATCACGCGTTATAAAATATAGTAATTCGACTCTCCCAGGCATTTTTGGCGATATGCAGGTAGATTTGAATTTGTTAAACCTATGGCTTAACGAAAATAGGCTTCATTTAAATGCATAAAAAACTAACTAAACTAACTAACAGGAAAACGACTATATCCATAAACCAAAAATTTATTTTTCACATTTCCTTTTAAACTGACCTTGGGACTGTCTTGTCTTTCCAGCAACTGAAGGATAAGTTAAAAATATTTAAAATTAATTTTTAAAATTGTTAGCCGTATTTTATAAATCTCATGACATTGTTTATTCTAGCGGTAGTAAAATTTTTTCTGGCTGGGATAGCAAACTCTCACGATAGTGATAGTTTTGTGTTGCTATCGCGTTTTTCCGGTTTAGTATCGGGTTAGAAATTCTGCAGAAAACGAACTGAATAAAGCACCGTAAATATGTGACTCCTTTTATTGGATCGATTTTTTCGTCGGTTACACTACTGATAAACTCAATGTCCAGCGTCGAGTGTGGTTACAGGTCTTGCCGCAGTTCAATCTGCGCAGCTCTATCTTCGTTAGAGGAGACAATTTAGAATTTGCACTAATACATCGGTGGCACAGAAAAATATGTGGCAACTTTCCATTCTAGAAAAAATAATTACTAAATAACTGAACTAAAATCGATTCTTTGCTAACACAATTAAAACCAAATACAAATTCGAAATGATATTTTTTCAGTATCTGTAATAACCTCGGGTGATAAAGGTCTGTAGAGAAAAACTACCTTTAGATATTATATTCCATATTTGATGAGCAAATAAATTTCTTTATTCTATGTACCATTTATAATCGGAGATGGGAGGTTACGCGCCATCTACTAACCTTGTCGAGTATGATGGGATTTGGTATGTTGGATGGAACTAGGATTCTGAAATGGTTTTTGGAAAAAGTTCTGGAATATGGCCCCCAGGGACGGAACTCAGGCCATTTCTTAGCCGATTATGTTGAGATTGGGTATGTTGGAGGGAAATGGGCTTTTTCAGTTAAGAATTCTATTTCCGTCAAACATATCCAATTCCAACATAACCGGTTAGAAATGAGCCGAGTTCCGCCCCAGATGGCCATATTTCAGAACTTTCACCATAAATCAGTTAAGAATCCCATTTTCATCCAGCATACTCAATCCCATCATAATCGGGTAAGAATTGGAAGCACTGAATTTGTTTTCCAAAAATTTGATAAAATTTTCGAATTTGAAAGAAAAACTTGAATTTGTTTTAAAAATAATTGAAGTTACTTCAAACTAGAAAAAACACGAATTTGCTTTGCAAAAAATTGAGGTTGATTTAAAAAAAATGGCAATGAAGTGAAAAAATTGTGATTTACTTGTAAAAAACATGAATTTGAAGCGCAAAACCTATGTTTTAAGAAAACAGTAAATCAAACTGTTAGTGGCTGGTCGGCACCGTGTGATGTGGAAATTGCACTGATTGAAACACTAAACATTTTACAATCCCAGTTTGCAAATTTTAACACGAAATTCATGATATTTAAACTTTCAAACGACAAGATTATTTAAACCTTTTACCTTGTGACAGTCGACAAAAAATCCCAATCCCGGTAAATACGTCTATTTGATAAGAGATGGCGCAGAAAACAAATAACCTGGTTTTAACCGGGTTTAAGAACCGCCATTTTTTGTTAGGCTAGCTTTATAATTTTGACCGTCGAGTACCCCTGGTACTATTATTGAGAAAGTTTTAAGAAAACATGGAAAATGCACAACTGCAACCCTGGAATTTACTTGAGGCATTATTGCAAACTTTTAATTGGATGTGTGTTCTGTTGGAGACCCGCATTGCTCGTTTAGTAATTAAACCTTCGTATTGCTTCATGTTAAATATCTTTAACCTCAGCAATTGATATTATTAATCATGAAACTTAGGACTGTAAAAAGTGGCGTTAAGTAAATTCTACGTAACTATTGGATCGCTTTGAACGCTTTGTATTTTATAATCTCAAATCGGATGCATACGTAGAACCTCCGCTGGCTCTATGTGATTGTTTTAGCTTGGAGTGATTAATTTAATGACAAATTATAAATCAACTGATTACTCTTCAAATTCCCGCTGTTAAAACTGCAGCACAAATTTTAGTTTTTGCATTTATAATTAGTTAAATATATGACTTAGAGCCGGTTATTCTCTGTGTCTGAAAACTATTACTCGACTATCGCAATTAAGGATTGGGATTTAAAAATCTTTCTTGGTAATAACCTTAAGAACTGCTTTAAACTAATGCAAACATATTAAAGTTTTCTGTTTGTTCAAAAATTTTTGAAAAAAAGAGACAATTTGTAATCCTTCTCGGTAATCCTCCTACTGTGCTAGGAGCCAAAATAATTAAACATGAAACTTTAGCTAAAGCAGACTCTTTCCGAATCCCTCATTATTTCGACAACATAAACTTTCATGAAAAGTTTTTAAATTTAGTGATTGTTTAAACAAAATTACAAGCCACGCATCCAATGCCAACGTTGTCCCCAGCAAAATGGCATTAAACTAATCGAGATCACTTAAGGAATTCTTTACGTATTATTATTTACCGCGAAATTTGATTTCATCATTACGTGATCTAGTATCAAAATGTTAAAAACATAGGTATCTAGACAGGATAACTAGATTTACCTAGATTTACGATTGTTTACGTCGACAATGTCGACAACCTCGAAATGATATTAAAAACTCAATTTTCTCGTTATTTTAGTTAGCCGGTCTGATAAAGTTGTTGTCTAGCTATTAGACAATCAGTAAAAGTATCAGTAAAATAACGAGAAAATTGAGTTTTTAGAATCACTTTATAGGTTGTCGAAATTGTTTACATTGTCGACGTCAGCGAAGTAAACAATCAATAGATTGGGTGTCGATAACCACGTAGATTAAATTGCGTAATCTACCTTGGCCATCTTTGTTTATAACATCGGAATTTAGAACCAAGAGAATTGCGAGCCAAAAGCTGCATAAACTGTTAGAAATCAAATTTTGTAATTTTAAATGTTCACTTGCATTGGAGAATGACCAAATAACAGAAATTTCTCGAGGTCTCGAGTAATCCATAATAATTCATAGGTTTGGCGAGACCAAAACTTTTAACACTTAGCTGAAATTTATGACGTACGATACCTTAAAGCTTTACGTATTTTAACACGTCTTGGATATTTAATTGTTGAACACGTAAAGGATAAATTTGATGAAGCTCAAGCAGCTTGATGAGTTCGTGAGTATTAAGGCGCTAAAAATAGAGTAGAATTCATGCATTTATAGCAGAAGCTTCTTTATCATGACTGTTCCAATGGCGCTGAGGCGAAGAGGAATAGTCTTTCTCTATTTTAAAACTTGGAATTAAGGTTTTTGTTAAACATTTCCAGTCCGTGAAGGTAACCGCTAACAAAAACAGGATGTTTTTAAAAATTTGCTTACTTTCGAAAATATGAAGTTTGGCTAAAATACCAGATCATTATGCAGCAAATATTCGTTCCGGATTTATAAAAAAAATAATCTCAGCATCGAGCAATTCACAAACGCTGGTGGATTGTGAAGCGTGTTATAAATTTTGCACGCAATACTCGCTATCTGCTACGCAGGGCGCGAAGCGCTGCTGTGTTGTATTAACATGTTTACCAACCAACAAAAAATAAAAAATAAAATAAAACGATAAGAAGCAAAAATTAAAAGAATTAAGATTAAATTTATTGTGAAAATATAATTCTACCTGTATTTTTTTGGCTTTCATATTTTACTGTGTATATATTGTTGCTCCTTCTGTTTTTCATCGTTTTTCCGGTTTATCTATACCAGGTATACAAGAAAATCACTTTCACTTATTTTTTGTTTTTTTTTAGCATTTTGGTTGGCTTCTTCCTATATACTTATACGTTATATATGATGAATTAGAAAAGATTTCATAACCAAGATAAATTTAATTTTTCGTATACGATCCAACACAAATACGGCTAAGGCAAAATATATGGCGGTACAAAAATATCCTTGAAGTATAAATAAATAAAATCTTTAATCTTATCAAAAATGTGGATTTTATACCAAGGAAATATAAAAATAATATAAACGGGAATTTATGGTTTGGTAGATAAATATCCACAAAGGATGAGAAAAACAACAGGCTGCTGCTGCCGCTGCTACACAGCTACACGAGTATATGTACTATGTTGTTCTTACTTTGGGTGCGGCGTTCCAGTTGAACCATACCCGTAGTATACCCATTTATTTTAAAATTTGGTTTTCATTTCATCTAATTTGTTGGTATCAAAAATCCAAAAGCAAACCGAAAAAAAATTACTTGGCCTGATTTTCATTCCCAAGATTATATCAAGGTTACGAAACGAAAGTTGAAATTTATATTAATTTTATAGGCGAACGAATTTTTCTACCTGCGCTAATCTAAATAATGTCATGAACTGGACATGGCGCTTTTCTTTCATATTTTTCCATGAAGGTTTCATACTCGATTGGGGATGATTAAAAGCTCCTACACTTGATTTGGTTTCTATGTTATTATAAAGTTGTTGAAACTTTATAATTTTTTGTTTGAAATTAAATACAATTGGGGTTATAAAGCTTTTAGCTTTAAAAAAATATAACCAAAGTTCTCAGAATGTGTATCTAACGACAGGGGCAGAGTTTGGATACCAATATATATTTTTTTATTTTTTTTTTATTCTCTGAAAGGTTAAAGTTAGCTTTGAAAGGTGGAATATTTAAATATTGTTATCGTTCATTTATGTACAACTCCGGGCAAACCAAGTTAATAAATTTTATTTTTCTTAGTTAAGCCAATTTGGATTTATAGATTTAGTAAGAAATAAGGTTCCCGCATTTTGCCGGTAAATTTTGTACGCTGCCTCTTTTGTAGGATAATTATTGAATTAATGAAACGCTATTGACAAACGTCACTAAAATTTGTATACAAAAAAAAAGGTTTTTTTTGTTCGGATTTGGAAATGTAATTCCGATCTCTACCTTATCGAGATTAACCAAATTTCGAACTTCATTCATAAAACTGATCTAAGCGGTGAGCTCGTCTTAGTTAACTTCGTTCAGATGCGACGCATCCACTTCAACCCAGGAATGAATTTCATTCAACATATTCCAACAATTTTAAAATGCTGGCGCAATTATTAGTACCTATCCACGCAATCGAAGTGCTGAGTATTAAGCGGAAAGCCTTGTAGTTTTGTTCTGCTGAAAGATAAACAGGACCGCCGGCCGAAAAATGAATTTCAAATAAATATGAAACCAAACAGAGCCTTATAAGAAGATTAAAAAAGGAGTGTCTACAAATAAAGAAGGAAACTGTACTCGCAATGTTATCAATGGTCATGTACTGTTTTCTAGTCCGCTTTAATAATATAAAATAAAATTTTAGCTGGTTCGAACCTTAGAAAACCAGTGGTACCAGGCAAAGAATTTTTGGTCCCGTTTTAGTCTGGCACCATAGATTGTAAGTATGGAATATCTTCTACAACACTCACAAATAATCTATTCAAGCTCTTGATTTCATACTGGGAGGAACTTGAAAGAGTAAAATCATTGTTTTGCCGTTTCTACATAAACGGTTTGGGAAGAACACTTATAACGTCTCACCAGCAGTCCAATATCTATTCCAAGCTGAACTGAACTGAACTGCTAAATTCGCGTTCCATGAACGTATCAATAGAAAAAGTTTTTTTTATTAACAATCCAGTAGGTTTCAATTGTTCATAAGACATTTTTATTTCACAAAATGAAATTGAAAATAACATTAAAAAAATCGAGTCTAACCAGATGGCCAATGAAAAATAAATTTCCTGCTCATTATTTCACGGAACGCGAATTTAGACCCAAATTTACAATATAACACCACGATTAGTCCCTTGTTTTTGGTAGGAAAATGTATCAATTTAAAACAATGCCCATATTGGATCGAGCAATGCGCCCCCAAACAATGTTCCGTAAGATGGTGCTGCACTTGAATGTCCTAATTTGTATCTCCTTCATACATAAAGCACATTTTGTTCAATAGAAATGTCTAGCTTCTCTCTAATAGGAGTTTAACGATACGGGTTAAAACAATTTCAGCCAAGTAAAGTGCAAGAAACTGAACTCCTATGATTGTTACCTCGCGAACCGCAAAGGAGGGTAGATGGTGCAGAAGGTTTACGCCTATATACGGCCTTTTACTGAAATTACTTTTTACAGAAACTTAGCACACAAAAAGTTGTTCCTTCGTGGAACTGAATGTTCTCGTTGCTTTGGTGTCAATTGAAAAATGTAGGCCATATATTGAATTGTTTGCAACCACAGTAGAAACTGTCCATGCCTCGATCAGGTAGCTCATTTAATTATGAAATATCTATCCTTTAAATATTTCTAATATACATGAGAAACATCCCCAAAATGTCGGTTCCGGTACTCTTTTGAAAACATTTTCTCAGGCACAGATATGATATGAACCATATTAACCTTACGATTCTATATAGTTTTAAGGACTGGATTTTGGTGGTCCAATAATTCCACTTAACATATCAAATTTTAAAAATTTGTCTTTATCTGCACTTGGTAATATATCGGACTTTTGAGTCTCGATCATTTTGGGGCAGAATATACTTTACGATACAATTCCGATAATGTACAACCACCATCCGCAGAAGGGAGCAGCCACTTTTCAACCATTGGAGACAACTATGAAAGGGCATGGGAAATCCTACAGGAAATATATAGCAACATGGAGAATCCAATTGAACATCAAAAACTGGAAGTTGGAGAATCCATCCTCATCATACATCTCGTAATGAAAAGGATGGACGCGGATACATCGGAGAGATATGACAGCAGTCTTTTCCATTGCCATTCGGTGGCAGAGAAATGCATGTGAAAAATTGCAGGTACTGTGGGCAGGTCTCGTTCTCTCAAAGATTGCATCCATTTTCAAAACATGTCCATCAAATGAAGAATTAGTTTTGTAAATCGTGCCGAAATTTGCACGAACTGTCTCGCACATAGTCCAAAGATATCGTGTGGCGAGAAACCCGAATGATCAGCTATTGCACATCACTAGTCATTGCACGAACCAAATCCACGATGGCAATTAAACAAACTGTTAGCAACGGCCAAAGTTCAATGTACGAACGTTAATAGATCAAGAATCACATTTTCCTTTAATTGCGGAGGAAGCGGTTCGAAGCTAGACCTCCCACTACAGTTATCAAATGATGAGGTGAATATCAATTAACTACAGTAACCAATGGAACATCTGCCGCACTCTATCTGGCAATTCGCACGTTACAAAAACTCGCCGAAGATGAACACCCAAGGAAGATACCTCAATGCAAGCCGTATTCTAAAGTCTGACTTATATGTTGACGACGTTTTGACTGGTGCAGATACCATGAAAGGAACTCAGCTTATTGAACTACTTCAACAAGGGGGAATGGAATTGAGTAAGTGGTCAAGCAGTAATCCTGACCTCTTAAAGGGATTACCCAAGGAAGAGATCTTGAGTGGAAATCTTACCATCGCGGATGAGCAATCAATCAAAACCTTAGGGATAGGCTAGAGTCCGTCTGCCGCTTCGTATTCCAAGTACGTCTGCCACTTAATAACAAAAAAATACCGAAACGTCAGTTTTTGTCAGAATCTCAAAAATATTTGATTCTTTGGGATGGCTGGCACCAATAATCATCGGTTGTAAAATCTCGGAGTTTCGATCTAGACTGAGACGAGAAGCTTCCAGCAAAAACAGCTAGACGTTAGGATCAACTCACGCTCGAGCTGAATGCCGCTCGGCAAATTAAAATACCTCGCTATATTAACTACTCGGAAGAAAACTGTTCGTTTGAACTTGAAGGATTCTGCGATGTGGCCGAGCACGCTTATGTGGCTGACAGCAAAAGCACCGTCTTTTGACTGCGAAAACCAGGGAAGCGCCGGTAAAATCAAAACTGATAATCCCTCGACTCGAGTTATGCGGCGCGGTACTGTTGAGTCGGTTAGTTCAACAAGCGAAAAAGAACCTGGAGGTTAACATAAGTGCAACAACTTTATGGTTCGATTACAAGTTTATGCTGGCCTAGATTTAAAAACCTTCATCATCTTGGAAATCATTTGTCGCACATCGAGTGGCAGAGATTCAACGAAATACCAACATCCAGTCATTGCACTATATCCATTCAAAGCAATTAGCGGAACTGTAGAGCTGGTGGAATGGTCCGACGTTTTTGCAGCACGTATTCATGACAGGCGAAGATGTGGAATATGAAACGTCTGAGGAAAAGAAAAATAAGTTTACCACAAATCTGTAAGTGGAAAACCTAGAGTCTCCAATTCAGACCTTAACCAATAAGCAATGATTACGACCAGCCCTCAGGTAGCTCGTACGGATACTAATTCATTTTTCATTCAATTGCGAACTAAACGAAGAGGATTAATCAATCAGCCGAAGTATGACTTAGTTTTGTCACGGCTAGTGGTAGCGGTTCAATAGGTTATTATTATTTAAACGTGAGAAAAGGTGTGAATATTTGGCTGGAGCCAGACAATATGAAAGTGAAATCGGAACGTCTGGAGGCAGAAAAAAGTCGTAAACGAACATATTTTGAAGAAAAACGTAAATCAATTCCAATAGACAAGCATTATTTTTGTCAACGGAGAGTGACAGCGAAAGGATCTGATAACGACATGAGCCTCGATAATATTATTTTACTCATGCTAAGCGCGGAAGGAGCCCCTAGATGTAGCAAATGTTTCATTACTCCAGTTAATTAGTGCCGTTGCTGAAATCTCATTTAGAATCCAACAACACTGAGGCGTCCTCGTGAAACAAATAGAGTAGAAATAGCAGCGTCGGTTAAATCGACTTTCAAGTTTACAACAGGCGTAGTCCATTGGGATGGAAAATTACTTCCGGAGTTATCTGGAATGGAGACCGTGAGTTGTTTGCCGGTGATTATTTTATTTAAGCGGCATTAACAGTTTTTTGTAAGAATGAATTGGCAAAGGGACGTGCTCGGGAGATTACAAAAAATTATTAAATCACCCAAATTTTTTTGGGCATGATACTAAATGAAAATGTCCGTTTCCGTTTGCCAGGGCCTACGCATTATGCTCGCTGGATGTCCAAAGCTATTTAAGTATTGAAATTATTTATCTTTCGTGAAGAATTTAAGTGCTGTGCTCAATAACAGAATAATTTACGCGATATTTGCTTTTTCTCTAAAGTCTAGCAGATCTTGATAATTTATTCGTTGTAACCTGCCGAGGAATATATCGCTCGATTTTTTTCCTATAACTGAGTGCACGGTGTTCACTTCACTTTTGTTGGTTGGTGTTAAATATACCTTTATTCCAAGTATTTTGATGTAATTGGTAACGATGGGGCTCACGAAGCTAGGTTCGTTATCCATCACGATCATTTTTGGTGCCGTGAAGTAATGCAACGCTTTAATCCTCTTATCTCTCTGATGTAGTACCGATTGATCGTTGATATGGAAGAATTTTGCGAATTTAGAAAACTTATCCACACATGTGATACATTTTTCGGTTTTGATGTCTATAATGTCGATGTGTATTATCTCTGAGAGATATGTAGGTACTGGTGTTTCCTGCATTTAGGGTTTGTTAGGGTGTCTATCGTACTTGTTCTCATTACCGGTTTCACAGTCTCTTTTGTACTTCTTAACCAGACTGGCCATATGAGGGAAATAATATTTTTCGAGAATTTGTTGTTTGTTCTCTTTCCAATTACGATGAGCCCTTCTGTGCTACTCTTCAATGAAGCGGAATTTATTATCTTCATTGCAGATATCCTCCACAAATCGCCGCGATAGTCGTACCTTTTAATTGTTGAAATGTTGTTGGTAAACTTCCTGACCAGTTTGCATGTATTCCTCTGGGATTTCGGCGACTCACAGTGTTGGATTAATTGGGTTCCATCCTCCTCAGCGCTGTGTACAGTCCCACTGCTTGAAGATGATAGTGTGTTCACATCCACCTGCTCCACCTCCTCGGTAATAAGATGTAAGCCCAAGGAATCCTTTTAATTGCTTAAGGTTCTCCGGTGGTCTGAGATTCCTAATTGCTGGTACTTTTTTGGGTTTGCCTTAATGTCCAAACTTGTTACGATGTAACCCAGAAACTCCGTTTCGTTTTTCAGCAACTCCGTTTTATTGAGGTTAACTCGGAGTTTTGCGTCTCTTAGTTTCTTAAAGATTTTTCTTAAGTTATCAAGATGTTGTTCTTCAGTTCTTCCGCCGAAGACGATTACATCGTCGATATAGGCGTAACACATTTTTCCTATGAATTCTTAAAGACGTCGTCTATCATAAGTTGATAGATGGCCGGGGAGTTCTTCAGCCCGAACGGTACCCGCAGGAATTCGTATTTCCCATTCATTGTTGAGAATGCGGTTTTTGGAATGATCAATACTTTCATCTTTATACTATGGAAGCCTGATGTCAAGTCGATTGTTTTGTAGAACCTCGAATTCCCTAGGCTTGCGATGGTGTACCATGCGGTAATTTTTTATTCCCGAAGCGTCTAGTTTTTTTCCACGACCCATATAGGCGAATTGTACGGGCTCTTCGATGGTCTGATTACCTCCTCTTCTAGGAGTTTTGCTACTTGCTCGTCAACTTCAGTCCTCATGTTTATGGGGTACGAGTACGTCTTCGTATATACTGGATCTTCCGTAGTTGTTCTTATTTCTGCTCTTACGGTCGTATCGATGATTTGTTCGTCGTTGATCGGTCCAAAAATTTGAAATAACTCTTTGATTAGGGTTTTCAATTTTAATTTCGTTTCTCCATCCAAATGGCTATCTCTGACCTCGATGTTGTTCACCTGGGTCAAGATTTTCTCCTTCAATGAAATACTGTCACCTGGAGAGATGGTTCGTCAGTTTTCTCTCCTATCTATCATGGCCTCTACCTTTTTAAGAGTGTCATCGCCTATTATGCCGTCGAATGAGGTCAAACCAGGTAACACAAAGAAGCCCACTGAGATGTCATTTCCAATTTTTTTAAATACAGGTGCTGTTATTTTGTGTTTTATTGGTATGTCACCCCTGCTGATTTGACGGTGAACGGTTTGTCTACTGCTTGTGCACCCATAGCGAGTTCTTTCCTAATAAAGTTTTTGTTGGCCCCCGTATCAATGAGAAATTTGAGTATTTTGTTGTTTCGGCATTTATACTCTAGATAAGGCAGGCTTGAGAGGCCTCATCTATAAAATTTACCTCACCCGTTGGATCGGAATCTTCATCTTCGTTGTCCTCATAGTTTTGAATATATTCTTCATATCCTTCGCATTCCTCGTAAGGATCTTCACTTTGCTGTTCCAAGTGAAACAAGTTTTGTTGTTTTTGGACCTGCACATTCGCATCTGACGTCACTTAACTTTTAAAATTTGGGCGATTCATGTAATTGACCCTTTGTGTTCTTATTGATGGATCTACTGACATCGGTGCTGGTGGCTTCGGTTGTTATGGCCATTGTGGTAACCTGACATCTTATTGTTGTTGATTAATTCCATATCCCATATTTTCTTGGTGTAGGGATAACCTTGGAAGCGGTCTTGGTGCATCTTGGTGGAGCTTGTTTTGCGAATAAATTTGGTTGACTGGAACTGTGACCATATTGGTGACCATATTTAGATTCTGTATTTCCAAATTGGATGCATAGGCTTCGAATAGGATTGCCGGTCTTTAAATTGTTAACATTCTGGATATCTCGGCTGATACTCCTCTAACAAATACGTCTAATGCGCGGTTCTTGTACATTTCTATTAAAATTTTCATTGTGTCCTTATTATAATTTTCGGTCTTTATCTTATTTATAACGAGTGAGAGCTGATGATTAACGATAGCAATCGACGCTTTTGTTTCCCTGCGTTAATCTGCTAAGTTGGTGTTCCAGCGTACGTTGGTCTCTTTTATCAGCGTAATGGAGTGATAAACAGTTTTTGATCTCGCTCCAACTACCGTTGAAAATATTGTACGATAAGTGCGCCGAATCCGCTGTTCCCCTTATTTTTTGACGTATGCTTTGGAGAATGGTCCGATAGATCGGCTTGTCTTAGACAATCTCGTAATCCTCCAATATGCCCACTACACTATTTATCCACGATACATATTGTAGGGGATTCCCGTTGAATACTTGTAACTCTTTTACACAGTCTGGGAGTTTGATAATCTCGTTCAGGTCGTTTTCGTTTTTTGGACTATTTTGCACTTTGGTGTTGGTAGGTGGTTGCTCCCTCGCCTCCAAACGTTCTAATCTCCGTGTGACATTTTTCATTGTCTCAATGTGCGCATTGAGGGCCCCGGTTAGATTAGTAAGGGCTGCTTGCATTTGTTCCATTGTAGTCATTTTGTATTATGTATTTCGTATTTTTAGGATTTAGATTATAATAAAATTATTCACTTATTGCTTTATTTACACTTTGATATCGAGTTTCTTTCGGGTTTTTATTAAAATTCTGAATTAATTAGACTTTATATTTTATTCACATTTCATTTTTTAAATTTGAAATTTTTCCTTATTTTTCTATATTGTGGTAAATATTACTTACAATATTATTATATTCTCCATATATGAGGATTTCTCCTGGAGCATAAATTGATGCAGGAATTTTGTGTTTTCCTGGAGATATAAGCTGGGTCGTATAACCGGATGTCTCGTAGTTTTCCCGTTTGGCTACAAGCGTTTATAATTGCAAGTGGCCTTTGTTACAAATTATTCTGATCGACTGTAAAGAACACTTTATAACACTTTCGGATAACTTTACTATTCATTTCGGCGCCAGGACCGGGTTCAGACCAACTTTTATCTCACTTTTACTTATTCCGAGTTTGATTTATGTATTAAAAATATGCAAGTGTAATATTTTACACGCGCATTAACAGTTTTGCTGATTCTGAAATATAATTAATATAAAAGAATTGTGCCGTGTGCACGAGTATTGCTGATTAAGCCAATTTATGTAGAATGAAACTTGAACCTCTTGAACATTTTGATTTCAACTTGTTATAACGTTAGTCGCGTCAAAAGGAAAATGTTTAAAAGAAATTGGTCGAAAGAAAGAGCAGAAAAAGTGGTCGAAATCATATTTTCCTCTCAAAATCTTCTAAATTGAACCTAACCAAATATCATTTCAAAGGCTACAAATTAGATTCAGTGTCTTAACTCTTTCGGCATTTAGCCTTACGAAATATCCTTAAAAATAGTTACGTCACTGAATCTAATTTTAATTTAAAACGTTCATAATGCTGTTCAACCATCTATTAAACATATGCTCATGTTCATATACCGAGTAATGGTTGCAACATAAATACATATGATTAATCAGTCGCTCCAGTAACTTGATTTTATAACATGATTGTTTGGCTACCTTTTGAATAAATTAATAATATTTTATTAGAGTACGATATTTAAAGTGATAATTGTTTTAATTTATCATAATTAAAGTAAACGATTACTTTTAAATTGACAGCTATGTAAATTTAGCCAAGGTTAGGATAAGTATATATGCCGTAGGCTTACATTTTTCGTCAAATGATTTAGCTGGCATTGAATATCATTGATATAAAACTAAGTTTATATTTTATAGAGTTGAAAATGCCATTTGGGAAAATTTATTGAAAATTCAGAACACGCATTCACTTTCTATATTCTACGTGTGATATAGACTCGTTTAATAAAATATGTTGTTGGGTACATAAAAAATAAACGACATGCCAATAAAATGTCTTAATTTATACCTTAAGCTACAGGAGTGCCATTCCATCAAATATAAACAGATATAGCTAACGAGCTGAAGACAAGTTTCGAGAAACAATTTATTACCGTAGCACAAACAAACTATAAAGGTTTTTGGGTAAACAAATTTAAAATTCTGAATAAATTGTTGTGCTAGAAAGCGTACGCACGGAAGAACCAACTCCTACTCAAAAATACTGGCTATATATCAAATATGTTCGCGCTCAAATTGATTTGGCTATAGTTGTCTGAATATATGATTATACGGCGCATATTAATTTAATTAATTATATGTTTATATCGCCTACGCCTTTAATAGGCAGCATAGTAATATGTGTTAACCACACCGTGTCTTTATATCCATATTCACCTAACCAACTAAACATATTACTCATATATCATATAATCGTTTTCATCATCTACATCATATTCATCCAATTTAATTATAATTTATCTTCAAGCAACAATTTTATGTAATTTATTTCTATCAACCATAACGACACGCGACTTTTTTTATACATTTCATGTTGTCCGTATTTATACGTATATATACCAAAAAAGCCAAGAGTATTTTATGTATAGGAAACACCATGCCAAAGCAGCATTAAAAAAATGGAATTAAATTCATCAACAATAAAAATTTACGCACGTTTTCTCATAAATCACACGAAAATCAAATCAAAATTTATGTATAGCTATATGTGTACGGGTAGCATAGCAAAGCACAAGCTTGAGGAAATTGGTATATGGGAAGAAGACAAAATGTTATTTCATCGCGATACATTCGATGCTTTTAAAGCTAAGGCGAGAATAGCTCCAACTATAGTTATTTCGTATAATATTGTTAGAACAGAACGGCGAATTGATTTGATTCAAATAAGATTTCTACGCCACTTCTCTACTACTGTACGCTATTTCAATATGCATTGCAATAAATATGTATCAACTTCACATCGAAAATAAATAAATTATTTATGTATCGCTTTTTTAAAAAATAATATAAATAAAACCAATAAATTTCCAATAAACAATAATTCATTTTCCGTGAGCTTTTTGCCCTCGGTGTAGATCGAGCGCTTTTCTATTTGGCGAATACGTATTTTGTGTTGTTTTCAGGTGAACAACAGAAAACATACAACAAAAAAAAATTCTAAATATTTTTTTTTTGTACCAATCTACATAACAATCCATTCATCAATAATTCTCCAATTTTTGTTTTATTGGGATTCTTTGTGCAAATTGAAAATTTTTGCAATATAAATCAATCAAAGTGCAAAGTGAAACATTTTCCGTCGTGCTTCGATGAATTAATTTCGATTAATATTTGACGAAATACCAATATTTTTGAAGCCGTTCGTATAGAAGAAGTATTTTGCCAATTTTCTATTAATTGTAATCAAATTTAATTTAAATTTGTAACAAACAGTTTTTCGAATGTAATTTAATATTACTTTGATATAGTTTCGCCACATCGCCACGTCAAGGCGTAATAAGGCGGCGTAATCTTGGGTGGGTTGTTTTTGTTGTTTTGTATTTTTGTATATTTTTTTTTGTTCTTGTATTTTTTCGAGTTTTTTTTGTATTCTTTTTCAATTTCAAATTCATCGTTTTTAAACAGAAAACTTGAAAGGGTTATTAAGGGTTATCTCTATTTTTCAGTTGGGTCCGTTTCTATCCTTTCGTGTACTAAGATATGAGGAATAACTTTCACTGATCAAAAATGTATTACATGGAAATATTTTGCCCTGA
Source organism: Nephrotoma guestfalica (assembly GCA_963691935.1). Taxonomy (NCBI): domain Eukaryota; kingdom Metazoa; phylum Arthropoda; class Insecta; order Diptera; family Tipulidae; genus Nephrotoma; species Nephrotoma guestfalica. Next base: position 247,915,664 of record OY829914.1, read on the forward strand.
GCCTAATTTCACTAGGGTGCAATGGTACGATTTTGTACAAATTTTGCAAAAAGGTACGTATAGCTCTGACAATCTTAAAACTATATAGTTCTGATCCGACAAACTGATACTTTTTACATGTCAAATTAAAATGTCAATTTTGGTCAAAAATGTGTTACATGGAAATATTTTGCTCTGAGCCTAATTTCGCTAGGTTGCAACGGTACGATTTTGTTCATATTTTGCAAAAAGGTACGTATTAGTCTGGCCATCTCAAAACTATACAGCTCTTGTCCGACAAGTTAATACTTTTTACATGTCAAATTAAAATGTCAATTGTGGTCAAAAATGTATTACATGGAAATATTTTGCTCTGAGCCTAATTTCACTAGGTTGCAACGGTACGATTTTGTTCATATTTTGCAAAAAAGTACGTACGTACTGGTCTGGCAATTTCAAAGCTATACAGCTCTGATCCGACAAAATAATACTTTTAACATGTCAAATTAAAATGTCAATTTTGATCAAAAATGTATTACATGGAAATATTTTGCTCTGAGCCTAATTTCGCTAGATTCCAACGTTACGGTTTTGTTCATATTTTGCAAAAAGGTACGTATAGGTCTGGCAATCTCAAAACTATATAGTTCTGATCCGACAAATTAATACTTTTTACATGTCAAATTAAAATGTCAATTTTGACCAAAAATGAATTAACTGGAAATATTTTGTTCGGAGCCTATTTTCGCTAGGTTACAACGGTAAGATTTTTTTAGTGTTTTCATAAATGTGACATTTGTTTTTTCGTCCTATAACCAAATTAACATAATCTTGCCAATTTAAAAATTATTTTACTTCATTTTATTAAATTTTTACATTTATTTTGTGTGCTTTGCAAATTAAAATAATTTTTGGTATCCTCTGAAGTTCCTGGGTGTTTAAAAAATTTGGTAAGGAAAAGAAGTACAAACAAATATTAAACTGTACCTTCCAACATATTTATCGGGGGGCAACCAATTTAGACTTATTTGACTGGTAATTGTATAGGTTTATTTATTATATAAGTGGTTAGCAGGTAGAAAGTAGCGGTAGAATCTTTTTTTGACTTAATTTTAATTTGCCACGATCTTCCTTACAATCCCCCAACCACCATCTCAAAATCCGTAAATAAAATGGATATCAATGTACTCCTCACCTGAGAGCTGTACCTTCATAATATTAACTAATGGAAATTATTTAGAATTATTGATTCACAACCCTGACATAATACTAGACGATTTTTCAAAACTAATGAAAATATTTAATTTTTGTTTTTTCAACATTTAAACAAAGTAGCTGATAATCATCGCCTATTGCTTCCATATATCAAAAAACTTGTTACAATATTAAAACTACAACATAAATAAATGGTATATGTAAAAAAAAACTATGGCATGTAGGTACAAATAAAGTATTGGGGGTTGTAGAGGAGATGATGGCAAATTAAAATTAAGAAAAAAAAATCTAGCAGTTTAGAAAAACCGAATTTTATATATTTTCTTTACAATATTTTGCATGATAACCAATTGTATTTTCAAAAAGCCTACATAATTACCAGTCAAATAAGACTAAGTTGGTTGCTCCACGAAACATATTTTGGCAGTTACAGTTAAGTATTTGTCTATACTTTTTGTGAACCAAATTGTTTAAACACCCATCTCAAAGGATATAAAAAATGGATCACCCCTTCCCATATGATTTTTTCACAGAATAAACCAAGGAATCAACCCTTAGCAGATTAGTATCCTAAATCCGGACACCCTGTGTATAGTTTGTGTGTGTGATTGATTGACCAAGATAAAACTGCATTCATATGCTTTTCTCATAAATTGGGGATCCCAATGACCTTTGGCTGAAATCGGTCCACCGGAAGTGGCAGCTTTCGTTAGAGCTTTTCGTTTTTTACAAATATTTTAAAAAAATATGTCATTTAAAGGCAAAATGATTATAAACTGAAGGATTCTAAATTTAATTTGCAACTATCCCGGTCCACATCATTTTTCCGAAACTTAAGCGGAAATAGCAATTTTTGACAAAGAAACCCGTTTTCTAACAAAAAATCAGCCTTTGTAAAGTCTAAATGGATTGATTGATCGGAACATAACTTCATACTTAATCTTGTTTTATGAATTAGGAGATGCCAGTGATTTTTGGCCGAAATCGGTCCCACAGTTGTAGTCGCTTTCAAAAGAGCTTTTTCGAATTTTGAAAATATTTCCAAACAAAACGGTTAACAACAAAATTATTGTTAAATAAATTTCAAACAAAATTAATTCAAACGTTTTTTAAAAGTTTATCGGAAATGGCGAGTTTTGATAGAAAAAAATTATTTCATTATAATTCTGCATCTCTACAGTCCAGGCATAGTCAGTTCCTATTCGGAATCAAACTTAGGTCATTCTTGCGAAATGTGGTGCAAGTCTGTGTACCAGAAGTGGCAGCTTAGATTGGAGCTTTTACATTTTATCAATATTGTTGGAAATTTAAGCATTAAGTTAGAGCTACTGGTGAACATGAAGAAAGAGTTACTGTTTTTTTCTAAATGCGATCAAGACGAGAGGTATCAAAATAATCAGACCCTAAACCTGATGTATTTGTGACAAGAATGGGACTTCGGGATATTCGCGTACATTAAACAAAATTAAATGTTAAATACTTTATAAGTTTTGATCACCGAAATAAATTACTCGAATTACTAATTCATCTTTAATTAAATGAAACTATTGGATGCTAATCTGTTAAACACATTTGTTCAAAAACTATGCAACCGGAAATTAAGTGTTTCCGTACGTTTTGACAACATATGTACATATTTAGCCGATAATTTTATCATTCTTTCAGGTATAGGTTAAAAATTAAAACAGTCATAGATAGACCTGTATAACTCGTAATATAGGGATTTTTTTTAAATGATTTTTTTGAGTTCGGAAAGAGAAGGGTTTCAAGTACCTGGATTACTAAAACTTTTAACCAAAATCCTTTCTGCTTGACATGTATGCTACGTTTAATATTCATAGACATATCAAAATATCTAAAAGCTTTTACGCCTGTGGAAAATACATTTTAAGTGCATGCATAAATTAATTTAGAAAAATGTTATTTCCATGCGGGAAAAATTATTCTATAATGGGGTACTCTTCCCTTTACCCCGTAAACGTAATATACACATAACAAAGTTTTTGGCATCACCAGCTAAACATTTTCCATTTATTTTCGTTCTTCTGCTGATGATGGTGATTGATGATACTGGAAAAAGCTTGAAGCTTTAGTAATCTACATAGAAATTATGCGGAGGGGAACAACACAAGAAATAATATCAATTTCTCACCAAAACCCCATTAAGTATAAGAAAAAAGTTTATATATTTGGTTGAAAATGTTAAAAAAGTGTTAACAATAACAAAACCATTTGTTTTCTTTATTTTTACTTAAACAAATTTATTTATCCCGTTGATGTACGTTTTATTATCAAGGTATATAATATTTTCACCACCCGATTTAAAATATATCCAGGTAAGAAAAACCGTAGATAATATGAACTTATTACTTGGTAAGTAATCTATTTATGAGACGCACTACGCACTAGAACCGTACCCACCAGTTTTGGACCACCCCGTGTATACCATTTTTGGCAATTTTGAAAATAATGAATAAAGCGAGAGGAAACGAAAAAGTTTAACGTTTTGAAAACTTTTTTGATGAAACTTTATTTTTCCAGTTTTCCTTTTATCAGTGCGCGCTGTAATTATTTTGTTCGGAAAATATTTTTTTTTATTTGTTCTCGGATCAACTAGTTTTTCTCGTTTACGTACATTCATTCGTCTTATGCTTCTCAAAAAAGTTTTGATTAGTAAATTATACTTGAAGATGGAAAGTTTTTTGTACACAATTTTCTCCGGTTATGGGTACTTGACAGACTGTAATATATAAATGCATGTGGTATATCTCGATCTGAAAACCATTTATGAATAGTGTGGTGTGCACAAATTTTTAAAATTTTTGTTTTACATAAAAAGCTCTGTATGACTTCAACAGTGACTCAAATAATTAAATTTTGCAATGAAACCATCTGGTTTGCACACAAATAGTCCCTAGTACGTACATAAATATTCAATATATAATTGACATAACACGACATCTAACATATGACACATGTCATATGACTAAAACATGTAACCAGAAAAAACAAAATGTTTGTATATTATGTGCCTTTGCTAACTCGAGCTTTTTTATATTAAAAACAAAATATTGACATCAATTTAAAAATAACAACAAACTACCAAAAAATACCAGGCCCCCACTCGTGCTATATAGTACATGAATCCTCATCAAAACTTTTGGGGTGATTTTTTTATACTCTCGTTCAATCTATCAAATACTAACCACCCATTCACTCACTTACGAGATGAAAGCATACCCACAAAAAATGAGAATATTGAAAGCTCAAGCTTATTTATTTTCTTGTATATTCTTTTTCGATATACCCTATATACAGTGTTCTTTCTAAACCGAAGATGTGGGCGGTGGATACAATTTACAAGTAGGTACGGGAGGCATTTAGTTCTGTTTTTTTTTTCTTGTTCAAACAATTTTTTTTGTTGTTGTATTTTTCGATCGAGAATTTCATGTTTTTTTTTATTATTTTCAATTTTCTTTCTATTGGGAAATCAAATAAAAATTATATTAAAAAATTAAATGAAAAATATGTCATCAAACGAACGGCAAAATATTTGTTGTAATTTTCATAACTAGAAGAAAATTGTAATTGAAAATTATCACTTTAACTCTATATAAAGCAGAAGATATATAATTGAATAGGGATGTACGAATTGGGGATAAGTTTTATAATTTTCCTTTATCTATTTTTTTCGGAAAACTAATAAAAACAAATTGGAAATGACAAATTTTGAAGACGATGGTTCCCGTTTACTTTTTCACGAGCTCCAAAACGCTTTCTATAATAATTTTTGTTTCAAATATTTCAATTATACTCATATTTCCAATTGATTAAATTTTTACGCTAATAAAAGCTGCAGGTATCTGCAAATAAAAGTATACCGTCCAGAAAAATCCATAAAATTGAATTATCATATGATGGACTAAATTATAAGGATTCTTTCCGAGTTTAACTGGATCTCTTTATTCTCATATTTTTAGGTAAACAAAAAATGTTACGTATTACCGTTTTGAAAAACAAATTAAAGCTTAAATATTGGATAACGTTTTCAAGTCTGGTTCAATTTCCTTGCGTGTGCAAAACATATCCCGGAAAAAGTTTGGAATCGAAAAACATTAACACGGGTGCAACGTATTTTGTAAAAGCTACCCAAAGAACTCAATTTCGGCACCCCAAACCAAGCCTGTAAAAGGTGGCGGAGGAGGCGTGGATGCAACTGTCAAATTTAAAATGAGAGCCCTAATTTTTAATTGAAAATTCGAATTATACGCCTGACTCGTCATAGATGATCCTGTCATCACAAAAATAGCTGATAAACTAAAAATTCAAACTATATACTAAGTCTTCATGGTTATTTCTGGATTAGACTAAAAGTAGAGTTTTAATAGTAAGGGCGGATTGAGCATGGAGTCACTGGAATTTTTTTTTATCAAATATTGAGCATTGGTTTTTTCGTTCTATTGATCAGACGTGTAATTCTTTAGAATTTTGAGTAAACTAAGTTTTTTCGCCATCTATCACGAATCAATAAAAATTTTAGACCAAAATTTACAAACTTTAAAGTTGTAACGTAACCAGAATATCCTCGCATAGGCTTCTGAGCGGTGATAGATAGCCGGTTTAAGCTCACAATAGGGGTGGACACACGAGGATCTTGAGTACACCGCATATATGGGGAAGAATCGACAAAAACATTCACCTCACATTCACCGTTTCCGTGAAAACACTTTGTTTATTCCAGTTCGATTTAATTAATTTTTAATAGAACCATTCGTATGAGAGGCTTTCTGCAGCCTACTAAATTCTTACAAAAACAGAAATAACCAAATTCCGACCAAATTCAAAGGTCCGGCCTTTAAATATTTTTTCATAACTAAGATCCTATTGGAACTTCCTATTGGCATTTTACAAATGCTGTGATAAGGGACCTGTCTCGTTTGACTCAGAAGAGTGGGAAGGGCATATTTCATCATGTTCGCATTAGGATAATCAAGTGATATCTTGCAATTAGGAAAATGATTGAAAATGAAATTCTATAAATTTGTAAACACTAGTGGTTCTTCAAACACAAGTCTCATTTTACGTCCAATCCCTATTTACTTGCAACCTACATCATCGGTAGAACTATTGAATTTACCACCTTCTTCTCACACTTATGTGACCGAACACAAAAATATTGTACAGTAGACCCCTCGACTAATTGTAAGGTATCACTCGATTATCCTAAGACGCACATCATGAAAGAACCAACCAACTCTTCTGAAGAAGATCAAAATCATATCGATTGTTTCCTCGATTATTTCGTCTGAATCTGGCGACATTAGACCATGTGACCTCGTTAAAAAAAATAATGAACCTTATAAAGGCTAGTTGGATAATTAGACTAGTGTAAGTGTACTTTGCAAATTCTCGTATTTGGCTTTGTCAACGTTTTTGTACTTTTAGGGTATGACACATTAAATGACATTGCACATTGTACCGTCTCTCGAACAGCAGCTCTACCGTGGTATCGATTTCTGGAACCTGTTTTGTATTACTCTAAAACAGTTCATCCAAGCCTGTAAAACAACGGTACGAAGCCGTGTCTCCTGCAATACAATAGTTGATGTATTCTGAACTTGTCAGAATTTTATCTGTTGGCATTTGTTCGTAAGTCGAACGGCAAAACACGGCTCTGTTTGGATGCTCGAAAGTTGAATAAGATGACTGTGAAGGACCTGCTGCCTCTTATCTCTGGAATGTTGGGTCGTTTGGATCAAATTCCATACATTCCAACCATAGGGCAGCGTTCACGGCACCTGGCCGTGCTTTTATATCATTTCCGGGTCATTTATTCCTTCTAGATTGCATGAACAAATTTTCGTATAGCTGGACGACTGCTCGAAGAGGTTTCTTGCCTATTAAAAATAGCTGGTCTGATAATTAATATTAATAAAAGTCAGTTTCTTATTAGAGAATTAAACTATCTGGGGAAAGTTACTCTCGCACGGGTACTCTCGCACAAATCCATAGAAGTGAAAGACAATTTTGGGCTTCCCGCCTCGCAGCACCAAACAAATCCGTCGGTTTCTGAGGATGTGAGGATGGTACAGACGCTTCCTAAACAATATTGCTAAACTAGCCGCGCTCCTGACAGATCTTACGGACAAAATATAAATGGAAAACAGAAATGGTCTTCCGCCGCAGAAACTGCGTTTGAATCATTAAAACTTGCTCAATCTTTCGCTCCCGTTTTGGCAAATACTGATTACAGACGGACCTTTTACATACAATGTGGCACCAGTACCGTTGGTATTCGGTAACCGAATTAGAGTGCTATATGCCGTGGTACTGAGCGTAAAGTAGTTTCGCCCGTATATGGAAGGTATCCTTTCACATTTATACGGACCGCTCCAACCTGCGCTGGCTGTTCCAGAAAAATCTCTCAGGACTCCTAGTTCAATGGAGCCTCCAACTGCAGTCTTTCAACTTTCAGATAGGATACAGAAAGGTATCATTAAGTGTAGTCCCCGTTACAATGTTTAGAGCTTTTGCAAATCCATTATTCCTCGTACCTCTAGAAATAATCCGGACGTCGAAGTTCCAATTTTTCACATCTGATCTGAACTCTTCGTCATTTTTGGAAGAAGATTATGTAAAACAGTTAAAGCAAGTTGAACTATTCAGCGATTGCTAATAATCCAGCGATTAATTGAAAAGTTATTAAGGCAGTTCTACTGGTCCAGAATGACCGTGGAGATGAAATTTTTTATTTCGAACTGTATTAAATGCAGGATGAATAAGTTTGTTAATTTCGCTACTAGAGCTAATTTGGGGCCGTATCCCCAGCCGAAACGTGGGAATTGTTATATCGTGATAGTTTTCTATCATTATTCGAAATTGGGTCTGGTCAAACCTTTACGAGAGACTACGGTTTCCTTATAAGGTCATTGCTTGAAAACAAAGTGTTTCTAATCTTTTCAGTCCCGTAAGTCATAACACCGGATTACGGAAAACAATTCGTTCCGAAACTCTTTCAAGAGTTACTCGAAAATTACAAAGTATCCCATATTCGCACTGCATTCACCTCAAAGTAACGCTTCGGAGCGTGTGCACCGATCTTTATTGTCCGCTGTTCGCTCTTATCTTGATGACCGGGAACACAATAAAAGAGATAAACATTTACAAAAGGTTGTTGCTGCTCTTCGCAATGAGATACACGACAACACACGTTACTCTCGGCACTACTTCGTTTTCGGTCAACACATGTCTCTGCGTGGTACCGACTATATTGTTTACGGAAGCTGGTGTTTAATGTGTTTAATGAAGATTCGTATGAAATCCAAATTACCTCTAAGCCCGATTGATTAACATTAATTCGAGATAAGATTATCCATTACCTAAAAGTCGCTCTTGAGAAAGCCGGTCGGAATTACAATCTGCGGAGCATAAATCGTACTATTCAACCTGGACAACCCGGTTTTGTTCGAAATCTTCTATAAAATCCTTTCGACCATTGTAGAGAATAAACTAGAGAATGTTGCGTATGTACTTAAAAATTTAGAGGGTAAAGTTCTGGGAACTTAACATTTAAAAGATATTTGCACGTAAACATTCAATAATTTGGCCGGCCCTATGAGACTTTTCTCGGGTGTGAGTCGTCCCCACGTTTGAAACGGCCGTTGTCAATGCACCTTTGTTCTCAGCCCTGTGAAACGTATTTCGGGAGGACAAGCCGGCAACCGCCGTTTCAAAGTGTAGATTTTTAATCTTAAAAATATAATTGTAAAGCAGTTCCGTGCCTGAGTGGATGGAGTTGGTCGGACGAGTTTGATGCCTCTGAACACCTATTATTATATACTGATATTTTTTTTAATATTGCGCCCCTTTTTTATTAACACTCGATAAAGCAAATCCCTCGACTAAACTAATAATGATTTCTGGAATGATGTCGCCGCCCTAGACAATGATAATAGTTTAATGAAAATTTGCTCAGAAGAACTGAACGAAATGTTAAAATCTCGTTATGGAATGGAATTTAAATTCAAACTATACCCAGAATACAATCAATAATAACCGTATTCAGCGGACATCCTCAAATCATAACCAGAATGATTCAAAAATTGGATTCGCTCTCGTTGGTTTTAAAAATCTAGTACGAAATTTAGTAAATTTAATAATCCCAGAAGATGATTAGGAATCAAATTCTGATATAAGCGGTTACCGGCCAAAAGTACTAATGTTTCCCGAAAAGTATAGAAATCGAAAATAACATTTTAGTTAACAATAATTAATAATAAAATTTAAAATTTGCTGGTATTATCATCTTTATTAACACTAGCACCATCTATCTAAAGTAGAACAAACTATTACTTAAAAGTATTCTTTTCGAATAGCACCTGTTTGCTCAGACAACTTTAATTCATTGATGAACACGGTATTGTGGAAGGCAATCCCCTGGTTTAACAGCTCTTATGTTAAATTTTGCTTATCATCCTTATCATATACTTCCGTATCGTTTTCTTTTGTTGTATCGTTTTGTCTACTACAAATGAAAATTCGCTTCTATGGCCTTTTGAAATTGAAACTGGGATACTAGTGCCACTGTTTATCGAATTTGGTAGATATAAGTTTCAGTGGTACATCAATTATCTCGTCGCATTTTGATGTAAGAACACGAGCACCGATATTTTGTTGATAATGGATGGCAATCATTTTGGTTGACGTAGGTATACTCCACGAACGATAATCACGTTGCCAGGTATTAGCTGGGATATTATTTTTTGAGTGGCTCACCATTTTATCTACATCCAAAATCGATAAACTGAACCTGAACGTTAATTTCAATTAATTTTCGTGACGTAATACATTCGGTGGGATTTTTAAGTGCGATACTTTTTCTCGTAATTATCCTCGAAGTTTATTTCAGGTCCAATATCAGTCGTTCGAAAATCTCCCAACTGAATAATACTCATCTCATTTAATTTTTTCTGTTGACTGTAAAAATTGCTTGTTGTTTACGCGACAACCGAAAAACTGCGTGTACTCGACCCACCGGCCGCAATACCATATCATGTTTCCCTGTAATGATATTCATCTCGAGCTCATCTTCCAAACCTGAACTATTCTCATATAGATTTTTTAAAACTATTAGTCAATTGTTTTTCTCCCCCGCTTCGTATAAGCCTTATATCCTTCGTATATAAAGTTCCAGGCGAGGAAGTACACATTGTACAAATAAATTACGTGCGTTTTCACTTTCCATATCGGCTCGAGACTTTATTTAAATCTGGCAAATTGTGACACAATGACAAGTGTTGAAATTGAAACGGATTGTTACGGGCAGCTTCAAAACTTTTTATCAGTTTATAACTCATCCACTCGATTTGTGATCTAGCAAGTTCGATAACGTTGTAACTGACATTATTTGGCAGGGCTAATGAACATAATATTAAACCAGATTCATTATTTTTCCAGAGTTGATCGAGCATGTGAGGCAATTCGAGTACAAGGCCGGCTGTATCGACTGGTATTAAAATAAAATATTTGTCAAAAGTTGTTTTTCATCAGGAGTTCGTCGCATAGCCTGTTGATAAAGATTGGCCAATCTAACAATTTCATTTCAATTACTTCCACGGCCGGCTTTGCAGTATCCCATTCTGTCAACCCAATTTTTCAGGAAATTTTCGATTGTGTGGGCTCCTAGTGTAACTAACACTTATTCTTAACTGCTCCCCACAATAAAAAGTGTAATGGAGCCAAATCGCAGCTGCTTGGTGGCCAATTGCCATCTCCGATACGACTGATTATTCGATCTCCGAAGACAGTGTACAATGTGTGTGTATTCCTCATGAATTCTGGGTAACAAACACTCGTTTAGCATGGCTCGGTAACGCTTCCCATTGACTGTAAGAGCGGCTCCTTGCTCATTTTCGAAAAAATGGACAAATGATGCCGCCGGTCCAAAATCCATACCAAACAATCTAGAAAGTCTAGAAGTTGGGGTTATTACGAGTAAAAAATTAATTATTTAAATGTTTGAAATGATATACATAGGCGACACTATGGCCGATGGAAAGAAACTCAGAGACGATACCACGTAAAGACATATGTCGTCTAATAGTAAACAACTTGAGCTGTTCAAAACAGTTAACTAAATTAAAATAAACAGTTTTGGAATAGTTCCACACAAGAATTGGGATATAAATTTCATAAAAATTCAAATATTTTCAAAGTACTTGCTAAACAATGGTCAATTCAGGAAAACTCAGAGATGCTACCAAGTGTGGCCATATATTTTCTGAAAGTGGATGAATCGTTGTGTTCGAAACAGGTAAATCTTTTTATTTTTTCGATGTTAACTGATCTGAATAGCATGATTCATTCACTTGCAGAAAATTAATGGCCACACTTGGTAACCTCTCTGATTTCTCTGGAATCGGCCATAGTGTGGCAGGTATTTTGGCGAATATCAGACTATTCATTAAATTTACCGAATTAAAATTGTCGTGAAGCACCCCGAAAACATTTTATGTTTACGATGTTAACTGTTCTGAATAGCACGATTCATTCACTTTCAGAAAATATATGGCCAAACTTGGTAGCATCTCTGAGTTTTACTGAATTGGCCATTGTGTAGCAAGTATTTTGAAAAATATTTGAATTTTTATGAAATTTAAATCCCAATTCTTGTGTGGAACTATTCCAAAACTGTTTATTTTAATTTAGTTAACTGTTTTGAACAGCTCAAGTTGTTTACTATTAGACGGAATATGTCTTTACTTGGTATCGTCTCTGAGTTTATTTCCATCGGCTATAGTATCGCATATGTATATCATTTCAAACATTTAAAGAATTAATTTTTTCACTCGTAATAACCCCAACTTCTAGACTAGAATTATTATGATAACATTTGATCCCGGTATTTGCATACGTACTTTTAATTGCTACACTTTTCGTTAATTTGTGTAGCTACACTTTTTGTTAAAAACGTCACACCGATCAATTTTGTTTAATGATGCAGCCTCTGAGGTGAAAATGAGCTTTGCCGGAAAAGATGATTTTTCGGTAAAAATGCTCATAGCCCAATTATCGAACCGAAAACGTTGTGGGTGGTCATTTTGCTTCAGCTCCCGAACTCATTTCACGAACTCGCTTCACAAATTGATCCACAAATTGCGTTGTAGGCATTTCATTTCCACTGAATTTTCCACGTAAATTTCTTAAAGTTTGGGTAGAACACTCACCACTTTGAAAGTAGGTTTTCAATATTTCCCAATTTTGTTTAAGCTTAAAGTGACTCATTTCGTAAATGTAAAACATTAAACTAATTTTCTGTCATAACAATGACGTAAGTGTTGCCACACTCGAAATAACCGGTAGTTTAAGTTGCAAGACCCTTTTTTAATTATTTTCAATAAATTCGTAAAATCATATTTGTGTTAATCTATCAATCATAATTTGCTAAGTTTTCAAAGCGTATACCTTACCATCACTATTTCTGCAGCGAAATACAAGAGACTGCCAAAAACAGGATAAATTTAGTTTAAAAGCTACTCGTCTAGGTACATACATAATCCATGTATAATCAATTACGTCATATTAAAAGTACCGTCTCCTTGATGTTTGGTTTTTTCTCGAAAAAATTAAAATCCTAATTTTATCCCAAAAAAAAAATATTTTTTGTACAGAGTTGAAACCGGCAGTATATAGAAAAGCTCGGTAAGCTCTCACTCTATATATATACTGGTGTAATATAGTCTACCCATATTATATTATCATATCTATATATAGTAAGACAATTTGTCTGCATATTTTGTTGGCTATTTTGAATAGAGATTTTATATTTTTCCCTATTGTTGGATAGCAGCTATATGCTCGTATATGATAATAATGGACTAAATGAACACAGAACCACCACCAGCAACAAAAACAAAAAAAAAATGTATAATGAAATTGATTCAGATGTGTGAAACCTAGCGCATATTATAACCACGTATATGCAAATTTTGTTCGTTTAGTATTTCGGCATTTTGAAACCCTGTTTCGGAATATTTTTTATATTTTAACTCTATTATTGACTTAATTTTCTTCCCCGAAACATGGAATATTATACTTCAGAATAAACGAGAACGAGTAAGGATTTTTTTTTTGTGTTTGAGTGTTCGATGTTGTGCTGTGTGTATAGCATCGCTTCTCGTACAGTTTTATAATTGTGTATAGAAAATACTGTTTGCTTTACTATAAACAGTTTTTTTTTTATTTTCATTTCGTCTTATTTTTTTGGATGGATTCCAAGAAAAACGCATTCAATTTCAACTGCATTATCCTTACAAATATTTATTTTTTGGTACACAATTAATTTAAGTTCCCTGCTATACATAGATAGCAATGTGTTGTAGATAAAGTAATTGTTGTGTTCTAGAAATGGCACACCAAATAAAGTATACGTATTTTGTGTAGTTTCCAGGGAATATAAGTGTAAACGTCGCTAGTAGCTACACTCCAATTTATAGTGATTTGAATTGGTCCATTAAAAATGTACATTTTATTTGGGTGGCCACCCAAGTGTTTTGGAATGGTGTTATAATACTGTAAAAGTTTTCTTTCATAGAATTTTTAAAAATACAATATTGTCTTCACAGCATGAGTTATAAAGTAATTAAAGATTTGTAATAATCTTAAATGAAATTTGTTATAATACGATTACTTAATCTATAGAATGCATATCGAGTCAAGAATAATCTTCATTTTGTGGATTTCGTATTTGTTCGTATTAAGCGTATAATAAACGTTTGGTTTTTGTTAAATATTATTGCAAAAGTTCTTAAAAGCTTTTCTTATCAACATTTATGATAAAAATTAATTAATTTTTTTTAAATAAACAAATTAGAACGAAGCTTTTTGGGTCCCATATATGGGACACACATTTCAATGACCCTTTTGTAGCTATATATAGAATCCAAATATGTTAGTTTTTCCTCTAATCATACATCAGCAGCTGAAGCTTTCATGTGAGTGGAAGCGGACGTGTTTTAAGTCGCAAGGTAAGTGCTTGACAATTTTATTTTTAAGCGTGTTTATTTCATAATTAATGGTTGGTTTTGTAATTTAATTACGCGAGAGAAGTGTAATTTAGCTAATTAAAAATTATATTAGTGAAAATGGTGCATTTATATTCAAGTATCACGTCCAATATGAGGGACATATACCAATTTGTGCCGTTTATTGGACAATGTTTTTTATAGATTGACCAAATAATGGATAAAAGCTCTCAAAAGAAAAAATTATATTTATTTCCTAAATATTGAAAACACATAACGATTTCTGAGCTTGAACAACAAATTGTTGCTGGTTACTTAGATTTCGAGATTTTTTCGTCTGTTGTCGATAATTAACTAAATAGTCTTTCGAGAACACTGTCAATTTGCCGCCAAAAGCAGCCGAAGCATTTCCGAAGAACTATAGAATGAAAATGATGAGTTACATATTGATCGGATTTGTAACTAACAAATTTTATGTACCTATACCATTATGTACTCGATAACGTACAAATCGAACTAATCGATGAAGCAATAAATTAAGAGTCCAAAATTATGTTTAACGAATCTGTATAAAAGGTGATTTAAACTTCAATGTCTCGCCATTATCATATTTCTTCAAATATTTTCCGCTATAATCTTTCAAAACCGCTGCGACGTTTACAAATATGTTTGTCGTACAATAAGGAACCGCTGCCTGAAATCACACAAATTTAAAAGAGCTTATCAATTTGTTTGCGATTCATATGCTGATGGGCTCGGTAAAACTTCTCAGATCCAACATTTATTGGTCAAATGATCTTCGTAAAAATCTAGTTATGATCGTTTTGCCTCTCACTTGCCATTTTGTTAACAACATGGAAAATGACTCATCAAACGCTGTAGAGTTTGTGAAAGTTTGGCCTGTAATAAATTCGATTCGCAATCGATGTTAACAATTTCTATTAGAGCACAATCTGTGTGTCGATGAACAAATCATATCTTTCAAAGGTGGATTGGGAATAAAACAGTATTTGTTGTGCCGTAAAAATAGGAAACCGTATGAACTAATTGCTTATCAAAGACTCTACTAAATTATCTCAAATTGAACAGAAGCGATTTGTATTTGCGTACTTCATTTAGTAAAAATGATAAGTGGAACCGGCCATAACTTGTATTTTGATAATTTATTTTTCTACATAACCTCGTATCAATCGGGTTAGTAACCTTCCATTATTAGTATAGTAATGAAATCAGTCGCCGAGATGAAAAAATCGCCATACTGGATCCAATACAGTTAGAAAATGAGATTTCTCAGCGGAAAATAAGAGATTTCGCTACTCGCCGCAAGTGGCAGCACAATCACAAAATATAATTTTTTTTGTTATATAATTACCAGCGGAAATTTTTCATTCATTTTGTATCTCTTTTTTCACTAAATAAAACATCCCAGCGGAATAAAATATTAAAAGTGATCCTTAAAATTTCAAATTGATTGATCTCCGAAGTAGAGGAACTCGTTAAATGAAATCTTTAAATTTAACAATATTCCGTCTTTCCGCCATTCTAAAAGATGGACGATGAACTTTGGATAATAGTATTGATCAGTGGTCTAAAACTTAGGACAACATTTTAGGATCTGTTCATGCTGGACTAAATTAGGCCATTTCATAACCAATACTATTGAAAATTTAAATTTTTTTATTAATTTGTTTTCAGTTTTTGGCCAATATCTCTAACACTTCCACTAGTAACCAATACTTTTGGTTGATTTTCTAATAGCCTAGGTTATACGTAGACTACAAGGAAACTTTGGGAACAATTTATTGATTAGAATTTTCACTATGATTTTTCACTATAATTAAGTATTCGTTACTAGTGGAAGTTTTGAGTTATTTGCCAAAAACTGTAAATAAGTTATATGGCCGCAGAAAATCAAAAAATTATAGTGAAAATTCTAATCCATCAATTTTCCACAAAATTTTCCTCGTAGTCTCAGTATGACCTAAGCTGTTATAAAAACAACCGAAAGTATTGGTTAGTAGTGGAAGTTTGACCCCTGATCAATACTATTATCCAAATTCCATTGTCATTCTTTTCGAATGGCGGAAAGACGGAATATTGTTAAATTTAAAGATTTCATTTACTTCGGAGATCAATCAATATGTCATTTTAAGGATCAATTTTAGTATTTTATTCCGCTGGGATGTTTTATTTAGTGAAAATAGAGAAACAAAATGAATGAAAACTTTCCGCTGGTAATTATATAACAAAACAAATTCTCTTTTGTGGTGGTGCTGCTAGTTGCGGCGAGTAGTGAAATATCTTATTTTGGGGTGTAAATACCAAACCTTTTTTAACTGCATAAAATGTAACGTACATCTTTACCTTAACAGAGAAAGACACTTTTTCAAGTCATTACACTTAAAAGTACTACAGGGTGTACCGTACAATCTTTAAAAATATTACAGATGTCTGAAGTTCTATTTATTTTTTATGGATTTCGTTATTATTTTGAATTTATTAATTATTTTTATATTTTATTATTGTTAAAACAAAGTATTGCTTGAATTATTTGTTTAAATAAATGATTTATCACTGATTAAACTAAAAAAAAGAATAAATTTATTTATTTATTCACAACCCATGAGGAGATATGTCCCATATAAAGGACATCGGAAAAATCCTAGCGGCACCTATTTTTGTACTTGAAAGGTAACGGAAAGTGTTGTTGGTAGTATTTTTAAACTGTGTATACAACAAAATGTATTTATTTACTTTAGGGCTTAAGAGTGCTGACTAAAGAGGATATATTGGCATAGCTATAGCACCAGAAAACTACCCCAGGGGGAACCAACCGTTTAAAATCATTGTATCGTATTGGGGGCGACACCAGAAGTGGTTGAAAACTAGTTACAGTATATTGAAATAGTCCTATCAGCAAAAACAACCAGTAAGGAGTGAAACTCTGCCAAACCATAATTCCCTGTAAAGCTTGCTAGACATACATTTACAGACTTGCTATAAATGAGACAACCTTCACTCAAATTTGATAAAACAATCCTTTATTTGTTCAAGCGATAATTTATTACAACATCTTACACTCACAAAAATCGATTATAAGGCATCGAATTACCTTCCTGTTTATGAAATGGATAACCCGGAATTTATTACAACAGCTCACACGCACAAAAATCGATCGTAATGCATCGAATTACCTTCCTGGTTGTCGAATTACCCTCCATGGTTTTTAAGAGTTTCACTCCTTAGGAGTAGTTTTTGGAGAGTGAACTATTCCAATATACTGTAATTATTTTGTATCAACTTAGAGTATCAACCACAGTAAGATAGAATGATTTTAAATGGTTCCACTCGTTTGTGGTAATTTTCTGGGGGTTAAACTATACCAATAGATTGAAATTAATTTGTAAAAAATGTCAGTATCCCCACAATACGATACAATAGCTGTGTAACAAATTTGTAAAAAATTCTAGTACCATTTCCACTGGATTGTACTACAAGTGTTGGTGCAGCATTAGTGTAATCCACTTTTCTATTGATTAATGTTATCCGATTTTAAGAAAGTTTATATTTATGTATTTATTAAAGCTTTTATTGGTTTTACATAATACACCTCTCTAATTTGGAATATAAGTTATACATTTAATTGTTAAAGCTGCGTAGCATTAGCATTTTCCACTTTGGTTAATAAAGCTGAGGTTTGGAAAAATGAAATTGGGTATTCACATGGTTTCAACCGTACATTTGGACGTAATGATTTTTCCAAATACGATGTCGTTACAACTAGAGTAGCTTGAGAATTAGGGAATTGCCTAATGCACTTTGTAATTCAATTCTCTGAACTTTAAGAAACAATAAAAAATTTATTTTATCGGTTTGTAAAATTAAGAAAAAATTCGGTATATGCTACAGGGTCTTTATGGCTATACAATCAAATCTACATTGTCTAGCTAGGTAGTTGAATAATTTGTATCGGTGTTCTTAGAGGTACAGTGTACTTAATATTTTATCAATGATTTTGAATAAAAGCTCAATATATTGAGCATTGTTACGTAGCCACCAATAACCAAATAATGGTGTTTCGATTTTACATTACAATCGAGTGAAGTAAGGGCAGGTTACAATTTTGATAAATTAAGCAATTTTTTTTAACTTCAATATTTTTAAAAATACTGGCGTATTAGCTAATTTAGCAGAACGCAATTTTTAAGCTGCAAGCAAATAGTTAAAAAAGCAGCAGAATCATGAATTCCGTTTGGCTAATTTTTGACGGTAGAGAAATTTTGTATGCGAAACCAATTTATCAATTTTGTACCACTGTTATTGTAAAATACAAATAGGTCAGCTTTATAACTACTTAATGTATCGGATAGCCACTCCCACCTTCTAAAATTAAATACTACCAGTGTAGAATTATGAGCTACTGATGAGCTCGCGAAATCCAAAAACAACAAATTTTCACTTTCAACAAGACCAAAAAGCGGCAGTAGCGGACTAAAAGTCTACCGCACTCATCCATACCCACTCACAGCCCCTTATATAATTTTTATCAATCGCGTATTTTATAAATGTACGAATACAAATAAACGATAAATGCTTTTACAATTGTAAAAATTAAACAATTCAATATAAAATGATTTGTACGAATTTATGAGCGATTTTGGGGTCAAACAACCTATACTTCGTTTATTCCGGCGATTTCTCAGGAGTCGATTCAGAGGTCTGTGAGTGATTTATGGCTGGGAGGCCACGTTCAGGCAGATCACAGGACAACATTCAGCATGTATGGCGAAGCATCGAAGAGGAGTCTTTAATGCCAACTGTGAAGGCGGTCCCAACAGTTGGATATTTCCTGAACCTCGATCTAGAGAATTCAACGGATACGCATGTCTATCCGTAAAAAATACAGCTAGTGCAGAAACTGAAGCTAGCAGATTATTGGAATCGATTAGCGTATGCTATCCAGATCCAAGATTTGGCAAGAAAATAAGTTGATTTCATTTACATTCTCATTATATGGGCGACGAGGCCCACTTCCACCTAAAAAAACAAAATATGCAATTCTGGGGGACAGGAAATCCAAGAAGCATCTACCAACGTAAAGTAAATGTTTGGTCTGGTGCAACTGCAGGAAGTTTTTATAGCTTATTTTTCTTGAAGCTGAGGCATAAAACGTGAGAAAAGCTGAAGAATTTCGTGAGTCCTGTAGTCTTGGACACACCAGAGGTATGGTGGCAGCAAGATGGAGCTACTGCGCTTACAGCTCGTCTGACAACTGAATTCTTAAGGCAAATTTTTGGGCGAAAGGTAATTCCGCGAAAGTCTGAAATTACTTGGCCGTCACGCTCACCTCACTTAAATGCTCCCGACCTACACTCCCCTTACGGTAACCATTCAGCAATTGAAGGCCAACATCCGTGAAGAAACTAAAGGAATAAGCCATTAAATATTACCACAGATGATAACTCACGCCTTAGAAAGAGCGAGTCAGTGTGAAGAGCAAACTAATTTATTTTCAAGAAGTTTTTGTTTTCTGACAGAAGTTTTCTGTTTACGAAAGAATAAATGTGAATTATTAAGAAACAAAGTTATTCCATTTAAAATGGTGTTGTAACTTTTGGGCGTTGCCGTTTTAACTTGAGAAATTGGGGAGGTATTTGTGCTAAGAAGTCGCGGCTCAAAAATGAAATATTTAATTATTACAATTTTCAACTTGAGAAATTGGCGTAGTATTCGGCTACGGTTTCTTAGCTCCAAAATTAAACTGCACGTACTTTGTTCGCTCATAAATCGGTACATCATAGCCAATTATCGTGTATACGTCCTAGTAAATAGTACGCGATTGATCAAAATCAATTAAGGGGCTGTTTAGGGTTAAAAGAGTGAACTTAATATCGAAGTATTCTGCAACAAATCAAAAATCATCACAAAATCTCCACAATAAAAATGTATTAAAAATATCCAGCTTTTAGTGGTGGAGCTGAGTCAATATTGAATCAGCCACCTTTACTACAGTTATTTAAATCCCTGTTAAACTGAGTGAGGTTAACATTTTTTGCTTGTGAAATCCACACCTAAATAGAGAGCCCCTAAATAGCTCATAATTCTGAACTGATCGCTTTTCCAATTTTTGAAGGTGTGTGGGGGGGGGAGGGGAGGTTGGTTCTAGCTCAATTAAAATCTATTGATATTCTAGATTTTCAAATTTTTTTTTTTACATTTCTGATCCTGAGTAATTACTTCTTTTGCAAATTTAGATTTAAGGATTTCATCGGAAAGTACATTATTTGCGGAAATAATGATGCAGTAAATATTAGTTCAGTATAATTATTGGACATTTTACACAAATATTATCAAAAGCTATTAGGTCATCCAGATATTCACAAAATAAATTGGATATCACAAGACAGTGAAACGGTCAATAAAGTTTAGCACCTTTCGATTCGAAAAATGAGCTAGGAGCTGCACTAACAGTCAATGCCGACCGTTATCTTGTTATGCTAACTAACTTGTTATTCCCTACGGTTTCAACAGAACTTTGCAATTACCCACATCAAAAAAATCACACTATCGATCCACCATTAAAATTGCAAGTCAATCCTATAGCATTATCATTTGTATCACAGAGTCACATGTGTGTCTAGTCCAATATATGAACTGTTTGACTTCACGTTTCCCAGAAACTTTAAATTCGTATATGAGCCTGTCATATACATATGAAAAAGCCAATATATTACGCAAAGATTTGCTTTAATAACTTCTGAAAACAAAGCGTTTTAGAAACGACACGTGTTAGTAAAAAGTGCCCAGTTCATTGATTTCTAGAACACATTATGACAAAAAATTATTTATTTAACGCTCCTGGTTGTTCAATGGAATTTGGCCAACCCTGGACTAACACAAATTTTGCCACTATGTTTTTCGGATGGCAACAAACATGGAATCTTGTGGACTTGGATGGATTATAGAACATGCAATCAGAAGTCCCGAGATCTTAAGTTTTTAGAACACTTTATGCCAGTAAACCCTTCACTCAACGATCTTTGTTGTTCAATGGAATTGGGCCAATTCTGGATTAGCAATAATGCACCCATTATATTTTCCTGATATAATAATTGTAAATTTGAATTTTCCAATTTCTTGAATTCTAGAATATTTATTTACGGTAAGTGCATTTCGGTTTTAATGTGTAGTATCTTTTAGGGAATTGTTGATATCTCCTCAATTAATGCATAAAAATTTATGGTAATTATATTTCTATGATAAGCTCTAATTTCGTCAGTTCAGCCACAGCTTAAAGTTAGACTTTAATAATTTCTGGTCCAATGGAACTTGAATTCTTTAATTTAAAAAATGCTGTCGTCTCTAAAGATTGCAGTGACTAAACTACAAAAATATTGAATATACTTTGCACTTACATACCTAGTCCGAAACCAAACTTCCAACGTCTTGGTAAAGATGTAAGAACAATATCTGGCTATCACCAAGAACATCCCAAATTTCATATAGAAAAATACAATAAAATTCGAGGTTACAAAGGAGTTAGGAATTTTTCGTGTAGCGAAACATAATAATTCGCTAAGTCGTTGTGATTATACTTTGTATGTAAGTGCAGTCTGATGAGGCGACCGAATTTTTTAAATTAAAGAATTCAAGTTTCATTAGTTCGAAACCAATCTTCCAACATCGTGGTAACCTCTCCTAGATGTAAAAAAATATTAAACAATTACGAAAGCTAACAATTTTCACCTCACCAAAAAATAAGGTTTCTGACAAAATAGCTCGTTTGAAACCTTCGAAATTTGAACAGTGAACAAAATCATTTTATTCTAACGGACAAATAATAATTTCTGTGAATAATTATTTAGTCCAACATGCAAACAATAATTGAGTGTGGTATATTTTACAAAGGTTATGAAAAGATATAAAAAGTTCAAGGTTCAAGGTTAATTTAAGATTCAGAAACAAAACAATAATTATTGTAAGCTTTTGTGAGTAAGCTTTTCATTCAAAATACTATTAAAAAACTAATCAGTGGTTAAAATATGCCAAACCAGCTGGATTAAATACGACTACCCATACATTTTAAGCCACTAAAAGCTGGGAATATATTTCCTGGTTCCAGCCAATTACGAAATCGTAAATCAGATTATCAACTCAGTGTAAAGTGCAGATTAACCAAACAACTTGGTACCATATATAATTTTTACGTATGTGTAAACAAAAACTACCTCGATTAAATTTACTTCTTTCCAAACAATAAAATAATCAATCACGTCATAATTTTATTTTTATGATTATTTTGCAATCTAAAACTTTTCAATTTCACAAAAAAATATGTACGCAACTCCCCGTCCTTACAGGCCCTGTGATTTTACACATATATTTTTTATGTGAATACGACCGAATATGTATTTTATGTGTGTTCATAATCCATCAATTTATTTCATGTATGAAAATGGATTTTCGGAATAAACAATAAAAAAATCAGCATCCCTTAAACAAAAACAAAAAACGAAAAAATATTATCTATGAAAAGTCATCAATCTCAACTTTCCCGATATTATTTTTCACTCCCCCCTCCCATATACGAGTATATATAACGATATCACATCCAGCAGTGTAAAATATCATGAAAGTTTAATAATAAATATTTGGTGCTTTTTTGTATGGTACTTACATATAACAGTTAATTTAGCATTGGCACGTATCGCCTTAATTGGTTTTGCTGGTCCAACTTGACATTGATATTCCGCGTCATCGTCCAGCGATGCATTCGATATACGTAAATTATATACACCTTGGGTGCTGTCACCGAGAACCGAGTACCGTGGAAACCCTGGTATCACATGGCTGAACCCCAATCCAAATCCATCTTTAGTCCATTGCACTTGTCCGGCTAGAAATGAAATCTCGCACCGAAGCAGCGCTTCTGAACCCTCCAGCACTTGTAAATCGTGTGGCGATACTTTAAAACGTTGCTGCTGTTGTCCATATGCGGTCCGCAGACTCAGCAGTAGTACTGAAATGATATAATACAAAAAAAAAAATTTTAATGTTTATGGATCATAATATGTATACGCCGCTAAAATATGTATCTGTGTATATTAGTTGTACATATGTATGTGTACACATTTTTTTTATCCTCCTAACTCTCGACTATATTACTCGTATCGTATATAAAAAAAATATACAACCGAGTGATATATAATGATATCGAAAGAGAAAATCCCATTTTCCACTCAATGAACTGAAAATCAATTCAAAATTCATATTTTATAAAAATATATACACATTTCGTGTACAAGTATGTGTATTTAATGTAAATACACTCACATATATGGTTGCGACATAAATATCTCTCATAAAATATGTGTGTATGAATTGACGATAAGATATTTTTGTTGCTACTGCTGCTGCTGTTGCTCGAAAATGATTTCGAAATCAATGTGGAAAATTCTCATTTTATATATCTTCTGTAATTAATAATTAAAGATATATTGCAGAAATATGTAAGTAATTAATTTGATTTTTAATTTACCAAAGGCATTTTGAAAGATTTATTCTGTATGTAGGAAAAAGATATTAAGGTTTAGGAGATAATCCTACATACCTCAAGTCAGTGTAACGTTAAGTGTTCTTAAGTAAAGGATATTTTCGTCTTCCGTGGAACAAGCTTGTGCCAGAGAGACTTAAACTTGGATAGATATTAATTTTTTTATTTATTTAACTTAACTTTAATTTTTCCAATTTGACTGTAAAGTAAGTC
This sequence comes from Nephrotoma guestfalica, assembly GCA_963691935.1. Taxonomy (NCBI): domain Eukaryota; kingdom Metazoa; phylum Arthropoda; class Insecta; order Diptera; family Tipulidae; genus Nephrotoma; species Nephrotoma guestfalica. Next base: position 247,939,646 of record OY829914.1, read on the forward strand.
GGAATCGGTCATTATATAGCACTGCAACTAGTCACGATCGAGAACATTTGAGTTTACTGCTGATGCTACAATTCAGATTGGGTGGATGAATTTTAAAAAATATGAATGACACTTTATTGCTGAACTTTGGGAATTCACTCGTAATTAAAGTTTTAAAGTAGAAAATATGTCGATATGTAATTAGTTGCCGCGTTTCTTGACACACATCGATCCGGATCAGTTCAAATTTTATATGGAACGCCTGATCCAAATTTTGTTTTAGGTCACAAATTTTGATTTGAAATATAGTAGGCGCCTTTGTGTGTGGATGCCAATGGTATCTTGAAAACAGAAACAGGTCTCAAAGGAGTCCTCGTGTGGATTCGCCCAATGTAATTTAAATTCTTGGATTATCAACTGATTAACTAATTTTAATGTTTACTTAATTGGTTTATAATTAATTTTTTTAATTAAATTAATTTTCTCTCTAACTATTAATAATGGATGGTGAAAATTTACAATTTCAAATAATATAAATAACATATTTTTTGTAGACTGGTTTAAAGGGGTGAGACCTCGTATGTATTACGGCATAGCAAAGGGAAAATTGTTTTTAATTATTATTTTCGTTTGTAACGATAAGTAAATCTTTGATGTGATATCCCTCGGCCTTTTAATATCAACTATGTTTTAGATTAGCAACAGCTTTGCAATTGCATGGAAACGTCAGACACGAATATCGACCGATTTGAGTTATAAATGATATTCAATGACTTGCTCATGCACCATTTATGTAAGAGGCCTTCCGCGTGGTCCTATCTTCCGTTCGTGCCGTTACCTCACGTTAACCTCAATCTTTTTTGATTGACTGAGATGTGCAGAATAGTCTCAGTAATCTGTTTCTAGGCAGTGTACTGCGGAAGATGCATAAATTAATTTTAGTTACGAGTACGAATTAAGCTGAATTGAAATTCTAGCAAATTTTAGTTTTAGGGAAGCTGAATTTGACTGGGTCTGTTTTAGCGGGTTAAATCCAAGTTTGGTTCGGCTATGGCGAATGGAGGAGCTGGATAGTTCCTTGGCCGATTATTTTTAAATTTATTTTGTAGAAAAATCTAGAACTTAATCCGGGATTTATGTTTGAATCTCGGTTCAGCTCAACATGCCAGATTCCATTCAGAATGGATAATCAAGTTCCAATCAGAATGGTCGAATTGTAGATCTTGATCAAAAAGACAGGTTAAAATCCCAATACAAGCTGTTTTTTTATTAGAATCCTAGGCCAGCTCTACAAATTAAATTGGAAAGTTTTCGGTTAGGAAACGACCTGGTTCCATTCATTACAGCCGAATCGCCAAATTTCGTCAAGTTTGGCTTACCACAGCGAATTTGACCATTATTTGTTTAGAGATGGCCTAGTTCTATTGAGCATTATGTTAAAGTGCCAATCAAATTCTGCATACCATATTTGACAGTAATTGGTTGAAGAGAGGTAAAGCTTCATTAAGCATGGCATAATATGTCCTGTGCAGTATAATTATACTTGGTAATTAAACGAATATTCTTTGGTGACCAAAATTAATAAAACATTTGAAATATTTGCGAAATAAGCTAAATTTTTTTGAAATATCCAATCCGGTAGTTAATCTGGCATTGAATAACATTGATAGTTTTGCGAGAGCCATTGCCTTTGGAAAACAAATTTTTTGGGAATTTTTTGAAAGATATTCCCCAAAAAGCGGTGGCCATAATTTCCAGCAGATGGAACATTCCTTGCCTTTTTAAGATCGAATTCGACGGTTAAAGTTCATTGCCCAAGACGATCAAAGATGGTAAGGAAAATGGAAATTCAGTAATGTTGCCATGCTTCACAGTCACCTTCGAAAACTCAATAAAATATTCGTGTATTTACTTAACCAAGTACAGTTTGGATACAAAACCACATGGGAGACAAAACGTGAACAACTGATAGCTCAATCAAATGTGCAAATTGTGCAGAGGGACATATCGCCAGTTTCACCGGATGCACCGCATGACCAACATTTCTAGGTAAGTTGAGCAAGTCATTTCCTTTGCTGATTCAATGACCCAAAAATTTACAAATTCTAAACCCAAGTCCGTAAAAAGTCCATAAAGCGACATCTAACCCCGCAAATAAACAGTTAGAATATTTTTTTTCCACCTCTCAGCAGTTGTTTGGAATGGATTTTCTCTCACTAACGAACCAAATTTCAGATTTCATGTCCAAACTGAATAAGACCGAAGACTTAACTTCCAAAAAGTCAATGTACCTGAACTTTGTCTACCAATTTTTATAATGAAAATCATTTCTATAGATTGTAATAGCCTTAGTAGGCTGGCTTGTCGCCAAGAACTTACTGACCTAATTCAGAGACATAAACCTCATATAATTTGCCTAAACGAATCAAAACTCACTGACAAACACTCTCTCATCGTTAAAAATTACAATGTGAATAGAACAAATTCAACATTGTTAATTATTGGAGAGTTAATTTATTCAATTTACCTTAGATAAATTATTCCGTCCGATTTGACAAGCATATTTAATCCAACACAAAATGTTGTATTGTGTGCGATGACTTTAATGCACCACACCCTCTTTGGCGCTGCCCCAACACAAACCAAAATGGTGTTAAACTTTTCAAATTCTGTGAAGTCAGTAATGTGCAAATTTGTTCCCCAGCATTCAGCACCTGTGGTGATGCAATCCTGGACTTTGCTATAACTAAGAACGTTTAAATTGAAGATATACAGTGTCGGTGCTCTACGAGTTCTGCTCTGATCATTTTCCTATTGTGTTCTAAGTATCAAATAACCTTTTCAAAATAGATTCTCACATTTAGGAGAGGAGTCAAAAAATCACAACTTTGAAAACGCCGGCTGGCCGAGTTCATTTCATTCACTATAAACTATTACCAGTGTTAAAATTCTTGATAAATTCGCCATTAGATATTGATCTTAAGGTATCTCGGTTTTCATAACTAATTAACAGTCAGAGCCTCTAAATCAACAAGACTTCCTGAGCATATTACCCGCCTGATCAAACTCAGAAATTACTTCCGAAAAAAAACAGGAAATTTCCCAGTCTATTTAGTCCAACCTTAATAAACCGCACCACCAAACAGACTCATGACGAAATAAAACTCTTCAAACAAGAAACCTTCCCTGCATAAAGAATATCAGGCCAGCTAAATTAGCAAATGTTGTTCTTAAAGATCAAAATGGCCCTATAATCGAGCCGGTTGTGGTTTCAAACAAAATTGCTGATTTTTACGAAAGTGTACAATTTAGTAGCAGGGAACATATAAGTGTTAATGAAGAAACCGATTCAGTAAATTCATATCTGTCTGCAAAGTTAAACGCCAACTCTAAGGGTGTTGCAACAAGCACTGACGAAATAGATGAGATTACTCGTGAGTTTAAAAAAAAATCTCCCGGTGTGGATGGAGCCACAAACCGTGCTATAAAGAAACTTCTATTAAGCGGCTTTCGACACATATTTTCCATTACTAATGCCATACTAAAACGCTCATATTTCCCATAAACCTGGAAACTATCTAATATTATTGTTCTCCCAGAATCTGGAAAGCCTAGCTAACCGGTTTTGGTTGGTCTTATCAATCGTGGTTTACCAATTTGGCTTTATGCATCATAGATCCATCTCTGATGCAATAATAATATTTTAAATATTCAGGATTGTTGTTCAAGCTAATTAAAGCAGAAATTCCTCCATAACAATAATCAACTCGTATCTCAAAAATCGCAAGTTTTTTGTTAGCTTAAATTACACTAAGTATGAGTCCCACAAGGTTCAGTTCTTATCTCCTTCTTGCGATACATCATATTCTTATACGATATATCCAGGTATTTGCGGATGATACTATTTTTTGTTCTACCTATAGTGAGTATCAATGTTCTATAAAAATTCAGTCCCATCTAAACTCACTTAACACCTATTTCAATAAATGGAATATTAAAAAAATGCATCAAAATCCCAATTACTTTTCCGCTACCGTACGTACCGAAATAAACTGAAAAAAGCCTTAAGTAGGAGTCACTCTTGATAAACTACTTAGTTTTTCCAAACACATAAAATATTTGAGACACAGATCAGCCATTCATTTAATCTTCTATACCCAATATTATCTTACAACAGCGGCTTAGAGTATAAAACTAACCTCACTATGCTGCCCCTGCCTGGTATGATCTCATAAATAAAACTGAGAAAGCGACTCTCCAGATAATTCAAAACAAAGCTTTAAGAATTGCTTTAAACGCTTGGCCTCGTCCACTAGATTGAAAAACTTTCATCCATAAAGGTTCTGCACAAAACGTCAAACATTCTTACGATAAACGAATTTGTGTCCATACTTTTATCAAATAATCTCCTCAAACTACTCTCATTTTATACTTTTAGATTATTGTGAATTTTCCCGCCAATTTGTCATAACTTTCACGCCAACCAACATTGACAATTTTAGATTATAATCTGTTTTGGTCTGTCGATATTTTTACAAGATATCATGAATTTTTAAGACCATATCCTTCGTAGTCACCTCAATCGGAAGTAGAGGGCACTCTTAGGGAAGTAGCAGCTAAGGGTTTAATTGTTGTGGCAAAGACCCGACTGTATTACGTGAAATGGACATAAATCTGGAAAACACCACACTTCATTTCTAAAACATATTATTCCGAATAGTCAACCGGCCCGGTCTGTAGACTTACCGAATTTTGTGAAGTATTAGTTTTGTATCAAAACTCGTCCTTTTCGATAAAATTTAAAATAAGATCTGAATATCTGAATAATCTGAATATTTGCTAAACACGTCAAAGCTTCACGAAAGCTGCCACTTTCGGTGGACTAATCTTTACCTAAAATCACTTAGATCTATCAATTTATGGAAAAAATTTAAGTATGAAGTTTCACTTCAAACAATTAATTCACATGCGCCGTGCAGGATTGGTCCCTGCACTTGGTTTTTTCTGAAAAACAGTTTTTTTTAAATCAGGGATTCCGCTTAAATTTTGGAAAACCGATCTGGACCAGCATTCTCCACAAGTAATTTATAATCTATACAAAAACGAGAAGCTCATATTGAAGCAGTCACTTCCGGTAGACCGATTTCTGCCAAAATTCACTGGTATCTCCCAATTTGCGAAAACAGCTAACGTTTGAAGTTTCATGACGATTAATTGGTCTATCTGGGCTGTACAAGGGCCGAATTTTTGAAGGAAAGTGGGTTTTTGAAAAATCGTCGAGAGTTTGTGGAAAACGCAACGAAAAGTATCAATCCCGATCAGCCAATCCGTTTGGGCTATACAGGGCCGACTTTTACTTGAAACACAGTTTTATTTCTGTCAAAAATTGTCATTTCTGAAATCTTTTAGTTCAGAATATTTTTTTTTTTAAATGATAAAGTTTTCTAAATATTTGCAAACCCCGAAAAAATACCTGTGGAAACTTCCACTTCCGGTGATCGTTTTGAAATTACGTTTGAAATTTCACCCTGATCAAACGAACCATCTGGGCGGTAGAGAGAACACAGTAGTAAAATGATAGCCATCGAAAACGCACTTTTGTGTAACCATTGCCTAAAATTTTGAATTTGTTTATTTTAGGAATAGTTTCTAACTAAGTGTAAATTACGTTTTGAAATGCAGTTTTTTCAATTCATGTGAAAATATTTGAAATACATATTTTTGCTTAAGAAGTTTTATCAGTATTGGAAACAGTAAATAAATAGTTGGTCCCTTTCATTGTTGCCTACGTCAGTATTAGATTAAGACATTTTTAGCCTCCTTTGATCTGGGTTGTATGTTTATTTATTATAAAAACGGGATTATGGGTTCGTTTTCAATTGAACGCATCACTTTATTGTTTAAATGTACACGTATAGGGCCAATCGGGTTTAATAATGGCAGAAAGTAAAATATTTGAATAATGGATACCTATTTGATGACCATTCGCAATTCCCTTTGAATATATATACCGTCGGTTTCTTCATCTAGCCTCTTTTTGGCCATGCGCATCCTGCCCCTATCGGAAAACTCCCACCGGTGTGCCATTTAGTATCATTTAGTTTTTATTGTAAATGTTGTTAAATACTATATTCTAACATGTATAGTACAATACAACTAGTAGGATTCAATGGGCCAGTTGCTATTAATCAAACCAAAGATCATTCGATTACAGTAATATCACTATAGCGACCAAATCCCTCCATCGAACTAGCGCCAGTCTAATGAATTAAACCAATTAATAAAAGTAAATGTTTGAAAAACGAATGTGACAGTTTCATTAAGATCGAAGAGAAGCTTTCATTCAGATTTTAGGAATCGTCATGCAATCAAAAAATTTGAAAATGGATTTAGAAATCTTTGATTCATTGATCAACTGCATCAGTTCAAATTGAAAATGTAAAAGTTCATTCAAATTTTGCTTTAGATGATCATTTTGATTTGAAATCTATCATCAAATATGAACTGAACGGGATTATATCATCCGTCAAAGAAAGCGGATATTATTGTATCATTCGTCTCGCAATCGAACAATTTCTCAACGATTGAAAGAGTAAAATGATCAAATGTTGCGTGTTAGCACAGCTAAATAACTGTAGCCAGTTTGCTGTGAAAGTATTGCGTACGACCCTATAAACGTTATTTTGAGTTTGGTATAGCTAATTTACCTATGCGAAATAAACGCAACCAAAGAAAGCTTTGCTTTCGGCACCAAAGTAGAAACAAATAGTAAAAAATTATTCCTTTCTTCTTTGGTGCCTTAGATGTTTTATGGAAAGTTTCCAAGAACTCTAGTATATCAGTATAGAGAACAAAAAATGTCAATATTAGAAACACGAATTTTCTAACAGCTCAGTGTTATGTGCAACAAACCGTTTTTTTTTTCTAAAATTTATAAATGAAAATTGTTTTTCATTTAACATTTTCTATTCTTGTGTGTTACAAGTTTACAAGTATTCCAGCTCTTAAAGTAGCTGGTTTTTTATAAGTAGTAGTGAAGATCAAACTAGAAATTGTTGTGCCACATGTCGGTATTATAGCCAGTTACCACTTACTATGTAAAAGAAAGTAAAAACAGTTTTTTGTTAAAAATCGATTTTTCCGCTTAAATTACGGAAAATTGAACTAAACCGATATTGTTGCCAATTTTATTAAGAATGTTTTCTAGTTCACAATCGTGAATGCTACACAAAAAATTTATTTATTTTAGAAAAAATTCCATTTACAAAATAGCATTATTTCGTTCTTGATTTCGACCATGCTGAACGTAACTAAACCATTTCTTTACAAATTATGGTTAAATTTGCCATGCATCCTTATTTACTTGTATAAGGATTTTAACGTGAATTTTAATTAAAGTTCTCGAATCCGACCATTATGTTCGGAATTTGGCAAATTCTTAACGGAAGGAACTAATTTCTTTACTAATTATAGTCAAATTTGATTTGTCAAATTCAAATCAAATTGGAAATCTTACAACAGTTTTGAAGGAAGTTCTGAATTTCGGATAATATTACAAAAGTCGGTGGCCTTTTATTTTATTGATTTCAATGAAAAAATATGATTTTGCATGTCCGAAATCAAGAATTTTATCCTAAATTCATTTTCAAATGTCACGTTAAAAGTTTTTTAAAATTATCTGTTCAAAAACGTTTCATACTCTTTAGCAAATGCTGTTTATTTCGACCAAAATCCAAAATTTCTTCAAATTTTGGACAAAAATTGGACTTTAGTGAACTGTAGTGGACTGTAGTGAAACAAAGTATTAAAATCCCGCTTACTAAAGAGTGACCCAATACGGGGTACCTTTTCCAATTGGGATTCTCATTGGGATTGTCACGTTCGCATGACATTTGTGTTCAGTATTCATTGACATTTCACCATGAACAGACTTACGCGAGAACAACGTTTACAAATCGCGGAAATTCATTTCAAAAACCAGTGTTCAGTGAAAAATTATTTTCGTGCTCTTCGACCATTTCATGGTGTTCATAATCGTCCAACAGAACGCAGTATTCACGAAACGATTAGAAAGATTTCGAACCACTTTTTCATTTTTGGATATTCATCAACCGACTAGAGTGCGTACAAGTCGATATTTTGTGAATATTGCTGATGTAGCTGAAAGTGTACGTGAATACCGCAATCAATCAATTTGTCGCCGTTCTCAAGCTCTGGGTCTCTCGTATGGCACATTGTGGCGTATTTTGAAGACAGATCTTGGTTTCATTCTTCAGGCATACAAAATACAGCTTGTTCAAGAATTTAACACACAGCAGGCAAACCATCGATTTATTGAAAGAAAATTTTAATGAGAACATCATATCTAGAAACGGACCCGTGAATTGGCCTCCAAGATCTTGTGATCTCACGCCGTTATCACTTGTTTAGATCGATAAACCACAATCGATTCCTACATAACACGCATAATTAACGTAATATCGGTGGAAATGCTCGAAAGAGTGCTTGAAAATTGGACCCATAGAATGGATCATCTAAGAGTCAATCGCGGACAACATTTAAAAGAAATTATTTTCAAACATTAAATGTCATAAACCGAATTTACGCCATAAATACAATTTTTTATTATTAAATTGATTTTAATGCGTTTTATTAAAAAAAAACTTCCGGAAGCTCTTATTGGATCACCCTTTACTATCAAAATCGCAATTTCAAAAAGCTAGTTTCTGGAAGGCGGAATTTTGAAAAGTAGGGTTTTGAAAAGAAGGATTTTGTACTACTAAAAGCACGATTTTGATTTCATAATGAGGAGCAAAAAATCGACTCCAACCTACTACAAATATTCTAAAGAAATTCTAATGATTGGCGCAAATTATTTTAGCTTATTTAAGGTGCATATACCCACATTTTAGTGATCCATGGACATACCCACATATTAGTGAACGGCGGTCCTACGATCATTTTGTACAGGACCGCAAATAGGTGTTCCACATTCCAGGTAACCAAAACCTTTTCGCAGGATTAAAAAAATAAAAAAAATTTAAAATTTTAAACAGATCTTACGTTTACACTTTACCAATTATCAACATTGTCTACACTATACGCGTAAACACACAACACAGCAAATTGTTGCTCGTAATTATTTTCGTACAGAAATTCGGAGAAATTAAGGCAGCGCTGCTTTAAAACTATATCATAGAATTGGGGAGCAAGGTAAAAGGGTTTTCGCCAGTGCAGATTTATTACCAATACTACTAATATCAAAACTGCCGAACCCCTAATGAGGTATCTCTATAATTACAAATATCATTGTTGATAGAATAATATGTAGATTCAGGTCAACACTTTGCCTATAATACTATGCACCTTCGAAATATACGGTTAAAAATAGATAATTCAGATTTTAAAAATCCTTCGTTATAAATTAATATTAAAAAATTTGCATGTGACTGTTGCTCAAATGGATTCAAACAAATTATGCACATACATCAAAAACATGTTTTAAACCAACTTCTCTTACACGAAATTTGTCCCAAACGTCCGCCTTAAATTACAAACACAAAAATATTAAACCATCTTAATCATTTTAACACGCACCAAACACATTAAACCGTATGGTGTACAATTTCACTCCATATACGAGCGTATAAATTATAAATACACACAATCCGTATATCTCCGTGCCTGTATCTCGTATATTTCTCTTGGGACTTAATGCAAGATGATTAAATACTAAGTGATTAATTTCTTAACAAAATAATTCCACAACCACCTCGAACATTGCGCTATATATATTGGTGTAAAATACAAAAGCCGACACAAATTTTTGAAGGCGGATTCTCCCGCATTTAATTTGTTTCATTTGTATAAATTACTTCCAAAAATATCCATCACTAACACTCGCAACGAAAATTTTTTTAATACCATCACAGTTTATCATCATCATATCGCGTCACTGTGCGCTTAATAACTATTTTGTTGATTATATTAAATCATTCATTTATGATCAAATCGCTGCTGCCACAAATGAACGCCTACCAAATCTGGTGTGTGTTATGTGTTGTGCTATTAACAACAAAAATTCATCATCACTTTTGTGTTTAAATCATATCGATACACCACAATTTTTGTACACCGCATATTGTTGCTGCTTTTCCACTTTTCTCTCATCTTTTCTTCTGTATATTATGTCAACTGTGATAAAACAACGCGCAGAAATTTTTTTATCCTCTATTTGAAAAAAAAAAACAACAACAAATCAACAAACAAACCTGTCAACAGCATCATTTATAAATTTCAATAAAACCATTTTCTTCGTGCTGTATATGAATATGACCCTGATCAAATTCAAAAATGAAAATTAACAAACAACAACGACAAAAACCTTTTCAAAGACATGAGATGATGAAATGGTACAACATGATGATGGAATATATGTTGTTAGTCGGAGATGGTACGAGCATGTATGTTGTAAATGAACCCAATTAGACTCCATATGGGGTGAACCAAAACAAAAACATTATGATACCAGAGATTGTTCATTGTGTTTACCAGTTAGTTTAGTCAACGCGGCGAGGATCGTATTCGTTTTTCAACATTTTTAATTTGAAAAACAAAAAGAACACAAAATCATGACGGTATTGATGCCATTTAATAAAAAATTATGGACAAAAATGTGACACACCCTATTTACAGTGAATAGAATTAATTTTGCGCAATTTAAGGTACATACAAATATTAAAGAACTCTGATGACATTATATTGCCCACCTCGCACATTAACGACACTAAAAGACGCATGCCAATTTAATATAAAAAATAAATGGAGCAGTTACGAACATATAAATCTGGCAATATTGCCTGCCTGAAATTTATTTATTTTTTTCTGGGTGTACAAATAAAATTTTATCGATAATCTTCTGAAAGTCGACTGAAAGAAAGAACATCGGGAGGAAAAAAATCATAATCACCACCAAATGTCAGATCAATGTTTTATATACAGCAGCACCAGCAGCATTGTATGGCATTGCTGCTATACTTCTTGTACTTCTGATGTACGATATTAATACATAATTTCTGTTACAGATTTTTTATATTTTTTTTTTTCGAGACGTAAACGACAAAAATATTAAGGTTTTTCCAGAAACGAGAAATATTTGTTGTTGGATTTTGCTTAATGTTCAACTTATTGCTTGACAGAGATTATTTTTTATTCTTTTCATCGGTTTCTCCTATTTGGTTTAGGATATTTATAGTTGACATTATGGTTTCGTAATTACTTTTATCGTAACTGCTTATTGGTTTTCAATTTTTGTAATTGGAACATTCTTGTTATAAAGGTATATTGTTGTAGACTACATAGATTGATTGATGGTTCGGTACACGATTCTACTTGGCTGACATTTAGAAATAAGAATTCGTAATTTGCGTGTTTCGCAAACAGTAGCTTATGGTTTCTGGAAAAAACAGTAATCTAACTTAAAACACGTTGAACAAATAAGGCAAAGAATTCAGTGACTTTAAACGACCTATTCGAACAAAACGTGTTCGATATATTTAAATGCCTCAGTTCTTGCTTAGTATTTAGTTTACCTTAAATTTCAAGTAAGCCACCTGACGATATTTCATTTGAATATATGGAAAAACCGAAGCCGAAGAGAATTTCTTGCCAAAAAACCAAAATATGATATGTGATGAAAATATTTTCCATGTCTGAAATTTAAAACTTTTTTTTTTCTAATCCATGCAATCTTTTCTGAGGCCGAAGCACACCCTGCTTCTTGCGATGTTCATTTTCCCGTCTTACTTTACGCAATTTCTGCCAACTCGAAGACGTACGGCTAGAGGACTGATTTAAGTTACCATCTGCCCATTGCATAGCTCCATGCCAGCCTATAGTACTGGACATGGACGATGGTTCGGTCCACGAGTTTCGTCGATAGGTGGGTCGTAGTTTTGTTCCTTTTAACCACAGATCGTAATCTGTTGATGAACATTTTATTTTGCATGCTGCCCCTATGGAGATTCGAGTCCGATACCTCCCGATCCAAACGCAAAAGCTTTAACCACTGTGCCATTTGGTCGGTATATTTAAAACTGACTTGCGGTTTTATAAGAAGAGCTGTTGCCACTCTTTTTTGGAATTATCTTAGTTCTAAATCATTATAGGGTTTTAATGTTGAACACAAATTGAAAAAATTAAGTGATAGTGTTTAGTAATGCCACAGGCTTTGAAACCATAAATTGCGGCTTTGTTTGTTGTTTGTTCCACCTATGCTCACCTCCGATGATAAGACCAAAAATAAGATTTATCCAAATTTTACTCAATGGATTTAAATCTCAGAAAGATTTATAGGAGCCTCAAGATTTCAAAAACAAGCAAGTCTACTCTAGTAAATGTTTTATCACTAATTTCACTTGAAATTACTCACTAATTCTCTTTTGTCTTTCTAAAATCCAATTCCCAATCAGTTTTGGAGGAATGCTTGATCCGATAACACCGTTGATGTAAAGAATAATAATCGCTTAAAAAAATTATTGTCTGCAACTGCTTTCGAACTCGCGACCTTTGGGTTGGGCGTTTTTATTAGGAAACTTAAACACTATGTGGTTTAATTGCAAAATCGTAGTTCGTATCGAACGCTCAAATTCGTAACATTTAGTGATTAAATTAGGATTTTATCAATACTAGCAATTTCACCATTGCAAAATCTAAACACTTCAACAGCACAGCAGTTGAGGAAAAAGCTGCAGATCCTCGGGCATCCAACCGAGTGCATTAAAAACAAGCTCTTTTCGAGATTGCAGAGCGCCCTGGCAGGGTTTGCTGAAACAGAAGAACGAAAATCATTACCAACGCCAGGACAATTAGAGTGGCACCAGATCTTCCAATCGAAGAAAAGAAAGGTAAACTCTACGAAATAGTAGTAAAATATAATGGAACCGGAGCGATGAATCAAAATACCACTCTTTTAGTACAACTACCAAGAGAACGATTTCTGCCAGTTCAGAACAACAGAAATCAACTTTGAATATGGGAGGTATAATGAAGGCGCTGTTACTTCAAATGAAGGATATGAGACATTTAAACTACAATGTGCCAAGGTAGATCACCAAGCTGCCGTATCCGAGCAGCAAAGTGCACACAAGTATTTTCACTCAACAAAATCCAGCGTACCCAAGATCTTCAAATTACCGAGCTTAGAGGATAAATAAAGTTCATGGAGGAAAAATAGCCGATGGCCAGTTAACGAAATTTGAAGGACAAATCAGACAGAAATTTGATAATAAAATTAAACAAGTAGAGGCCCGCCTCGAAACAAATACCTCGCAAACTATTGGAAATGGCCAGCTAGATAAATCATTCACAACACAATAAATTTCCGAAAGCTCAAAGCGAATTTTGAATTATATTCTCAATTCCGAATTTTTTCCGAGCAGCCAATACATCTTTTCCATCTGAGCCTGGAATCTAAGGTCATCCTCAAATATGTAGCTTTATTTGCGTACAGAATCTGTTGACCGTTAATGATTACAGATAATGACCGTTAATGATTCATTGAGCCCACATACGCCACATTTTTCACCATTTTATGATTTTGTTTCATACTTCTTGAAGTTTCGATGTCGATTTCTCGATAGTGTCTCCTACTCCTCCTCTCCATCAGCAAATGCTGCAACGGTAACATCGTTTAATTGAGGTAAATTTCTGGTGTAGAGCAAAACACTACCCTGCGAGACTCATGCCGAAATCTTTTTTTAGCTCGGGGTATTCTTCTTCATATTTCTCCTGAAAGTAGCGATTCTCTATGTACGGTTTTAAAATCATATTGTGTTGTATTGGTAAATCTCTATGCAGTTTGTAGAGTAAACCTCTGTGCAACACTTTATCGAAGGCTTGTGCCACATCTCTCTAATGTATGTGTCTGAAACCAAACTGATATTCTCGGATAAGGTTTCTTTGTTGTGTGGTTCTTTTCAATCTTTTAAGCTACAGGCTCTCAAAGTGTTGGTAGAAGTGAAATTGGCATCAGATTTTCTATCATACAGTGGTTTGCCCGGTTTCGGCATCATTATTACTTCTGCTACTTTCCACTGCATTACTTGGAAGGTGTTTATTTAAACATTTACGTACATTTTTAGTTTATTAAAATTAAGTTCACTATTTTCTGTGATGTCGAGTGTATATGTACATATACACTAACTTAATTTTAAATAAAGTTCCTTCTAAAATAAAATAAAAGTTGTATTGGTGTTTGATTAGCAGAACTAGCCCAGATATAATTTTTCCGCAAATCCGAAATGAGTTTTAGGCGAGTAAATTTGGTTGCATAGTGAACATTTCTGGGTCGAACTTGCAAGTGCTGGAAAACTTGTAAGAGTCGGAAATTTTGTTTGGTCTCGTATGCTTCCGGCTTTGACTACTTTTACTGCAATAAAATTTTTCTAATAATTACTATTAATTATTATAATTGTTACCAATTACTTACACCAATTACTAATTAATATTTTTTATTGAATTATTATTTATTGATTTTTTGGTTAACTATTTATATTAGGTTTTGTAATAAAAAAACATAATTCTGAAATAAACCTAGAGTAAATCGCATTTCAATAAAGATAAAAATTCTCGAGACTCTCGTCTAAAAATTGCGAGGCTCTCGAACCCTCGAGAAATGTAGAAAGTAGAAAAATATTTTCTAAAGATCTCGCAATGTGTAGTTTCTCGGAAAAAGTAATCTCTAGCCACAACATAGTCACCCTTCCATTTAACTATATTTTACAAGTCGGAGAGAAAAGTGTGATACACAAAAAGTGTATGGTTTTTTATCCTCTGTAACTCGTGTCAATAAGAGTTATGATTTTTAGCCTAAAACCTAAAATGAAACCACCGCAGACCAACAATGGCGAAAATTTGATCAAATTAGGTTGGATAGTTTCCAAGATTAGTCCGTACAAAGATTCAGACAGATTTTATTTTATACATATCGCTCATTTGATGTAAGAGTGACACAACCCAAAATTCAGTGTGAGTCACGCCAGAAATCCCATTTTGGAAATGCCACGGTTTCCTCACTTTGTCGAGTAGCATTGGATTGTGGAATTTTGTGCGTCTAACTGTACAATTTGTGCATAATGTATTTTGTGCATAATGTATGATTGGGATAAATATTTTCGTTACCAGACCACTGAGCCGTAATATATTAGATCACTCTGTTAGTAGTTTTCATAATATTGAGCAAGTTCGGAATTTTACCATTGAAGCCGACATAAGTGATCATAGTTGTGTATTCTCAAAATTTAGCTCCAAGCCTAAATATTGTACTAGGACATTAACGATAAAATACGTTAATTACAAAAACGTTAACCAGTCCTTTGAATATTTTTTAATGTTTACCGTATTTGAAGTTAGAAATCTTGAGTCTACTTTAGAACGGATTGTTGATATGTATAATAAACTTGTTCTACAGTTTTCGGTATTGAAGGAAGTAAATGTAAAAATTAAAAATGCAGTGTTTGTCCTTGGATGACTCTTGATCTCTGGGACTTAATTAAACTTAAAACCGTACATTGAAGCATTTTAAAAGGAAGAGTACGAATTTAGAACTAAAATATAAATTAGATTTGCTAAATAGGATCATCAAAAACGGAAAATATTTTGCAAAGAAGCGTTATTTTGACAATTTAATTAATAATTTGAGCCAAAAACAACGACATGGCAATTAACTCTAATAATAGGATCCACTCCGTTATTTGTAATGATGTGGAGTATCATGATTTTATCGCTATTGTTAATATATTTAATCGTAGTTATGTTAACTTTGTTGATTCTTCTGTATCAGCAAATAGTTCTGGCCAAGGCTCAGATGATTTAAATAAATTTCATACTATGGCGCCTAGTATTAATCGTGTTTCTTTTTCGCCCACTTCCTGGGCGTAGTTCTGAAGAATTATTCGCCATTTTTTTCACAATTACTAGCTGATCTATTTAATGTGGGTTTAGAAACCGGTGATAATCCCGCTTGTCTTAAAATTGCTAGAGAGACGCCAATCTTTAAGGTTCTGGTACAGATTTGGCCCTAACAGACATTACTGATTTGATCTATCATAATTTTGTTACTTGTCAAAACTATAAATCTGGCTTATTTTTTGATCTTCGTAAAGCTTTTGATTGTATATAGATCACAGTTTACTTCTTCAAAAAATTACAAATTTATGGCTTTCGTGGCCTATCATACAAACTTTTAACAAGCTACCTTATAGTAATCGAAAGCAGTTTGTGATTCTAAATGGTTTAAAAAGCTCCACTTTAGGAGTGAACTGTGGTGTTCCTCAAGGGAGCGCCCTTGGTTCTTCATTATTTCTAATATTCGTAAATTATATGGCCAATTTACGGCTCACGGGTCATATTGGAATGTTTGCTGACGATATGGCCCTCTTCTATGAACCCAGAGATTGTCAGGTAGCATATGCGGGATGGTATTATTTTACTTTTGGATTTTCTTCAAATAAACAAAATATCAGTTAATTTTAACAAAACGAAATATAAAATTTTTCACTCCCCATGCCTGAGTTAGAAAGAAATTAGAGTTGAAATAGCGGTTTCCTATGGGTGATTCTACTCCCATCAGTAGTGTTCTAGTCATAATACTATGATTAGATGTATATAACCTGATAAGACCAGGATTCATTGGTGGCATACTCCATACCAGCCACATTTTATTATTTAAATCAATTAAACTGCTTGTACTGAACATACTGATCAAGTTTCATGATTGTGTCTACTCCCCATCACCAAGAATTACGCATAGGAAACCGCCCTTTCAACCCTAATTTCAAAAGATCATCAATCCCACCTTTTATTAATGAAATCACCTAAACTAGTTGAAATGAACATTCAAATCAAATTTCATGATTGTGCCTGGAAAATTCTGGAAATTTTAGCTTTTTCAGGGTTGAAGGCAAAGTCTCGTATATATAGGATTCTGGCTGATGAGGAGTAGACGCAATCATGAAATTTTATCAGAATGTTCATTTCAACTAGTTTAAGTGATTTCATTATTAAAAGGTGGAATTTCCAGAAATCATTCATTAGGTGTATTTCAAAAATTAAAGTTTTAAATATAGGGTTGAATTAACGGTTTTCTGTTCGCAATTCTGGCTGATATGGATGGAGTATGCCACCAGTGAATCTGTCTGAGATAGATCAGTCAAAACCCTACAAGGAGTAATGAACGGCATCTAATTATAATGATTTTTAACTAGTTAAGTCTAAAATAGGACAAGAATAATGATGTTCATCATGTTTTCCAGAAATTTACAACTTCTTCATTTACATTTGTACTCTCAATTGGAAATGTTGGTATTTTCTTCAATAGGATTTATTTTCATCAATAGGAAGAAGTTGTAAATATAGGAAAACGTGATGAAAATCATCATTCGTGTCCCATTTTCACAATATTGATAGAAAATTGTCTGACCTATTCGAATATAGGAAAGAGATTCCGTGAACATTCCTGGGATAGGCGATATAACCGTAAACCTAAAAATGCCTCTGGACTAGTTAAAAATCATCATCATTAGATCCCGTTCATTACCCTCATAGGGCTTTGACTGATATATTTGACGAAGTAGGTGAGACCCCGTGAACATCTCTATGATCGGTGAAATAAAATTTTAAAATTTATTCAAATTGGTTCAGTAAACATCATAACAATTGGACCCTGTTTGGAACTATCGAAAGTCGAAACTTCAAGCTATCCAAAAGTATAAACGTGATCCTGTGAACATCCATAGCATTTTTCTTATTTGATTGTTTTCACAATAAATTGGGTTCGTAGCTTATTTGGGAATGTCAATTGAAATCCTATTGGAGAAAACACCAAAATTTCCAATTGAGAGTAAAATTGTAAACGAAGCTGTGATGGGCGAAATAACCGTAAACGTAAAAATGTCTCTGGAATAGTTAAAAATCATCATAATTAGATCCCGTTCATTACCCTCATTGGGTTTTGACTGATCTATCTGACCATGCAGGTGAGACCCCGTGAACATCTCTCGATGAAATTAAATTTAAAAATTTATTCAAATTCATGGAACTTCTAAGTCGTATATGCCCCAGTAAATATCATAACAATTGGACCCTGTTTGGAACTATCGAAAGTCGAATCTTTGATATATCCAAAAGTATAAACGTGACCCTGAGAACATCCATACGGTTTTTGTTGTTTGATTGTTTTTACAAAAAATCGCGTTCGTAGCTTATTTGGGAATGTCAATTGAATAAAAATCCTATTGGAGAAAATACCAAAATTTCCAATTGAGGGTAAAATTGAAAATGAAGAAGTTGTAAATTTTGGAAAACATGAAGAAAATCATCATTCGTGTTCTACTTTCATAATATTGATAGAAATCCTTTGTGATCTATTCGAATATATGAAAGAGACCCCGTGAACATTTGTGGGTTAGGCGATATAACCGTAAACGTAAAAATGTCTCGGGACTAGTAAAAAATCATCATAATTAGATCCCGTTCATTATCATCATAGGGTTTAAACTGATCTATCTGATCATGTAGGTGAGACCCCGTGAACATCTATAGATTCGGAAATAAAAAAAACTTTAGTAAATTTTATCACAATTTTTTCGTGTTTATCTAAAATTGTGAGAAAACTATTTGATCTTTACAGCGACACTATTAGGGATTCTGGGACTTCTCTAGTATAAATGTTAAAGATTATCTAAAAATGTTACAATTTCACTACAAAACAAATCCAATTGGAATATTTTTAAATTTAACAGTGTACATTTTTACATTATAGATATTTAAATTACTCGTATAACTTAAATTTTATCAATTTTTGGTTTTAGGCTTATTTCTTAAATTATTCAATTTTAAGTTACACTTGTGACAGCTTAATATACTGCTTTAAGCCACACTGAATATTTCTTTTAGCACGCACGCGATTCTTGTGACCCAAGTCATTTAGGTATACGTGGCTGCATCCATTTTTTAAACAATTAAAATTATTTTATACATTAGAAAATTATAAAAATCAATTTGCATTACACAATTTTCTACATAACATAAAACAACTTGTACGTAAAACTACCTATACGACGTTTTATATACCTCAAGCTAAATAACCACAACAACAACGATATTATAAAGCAACTGTCCATCATTATAATATATACGGAGTCGATTATTATTCCATTCACATCTTAAAGATTGTGCTGCTGCTGCTGCTGTTGTTGTTGTTTCCGCCGTTTTGTATATTATTATAATGGCGTATAACGAAAATTCCGTTACTACAAAACACCTTAATTTTCAAGATCACGCGTAAAAGAAATACGAAAGAGTATAAGAAAGATACGAACAAGTCAAGCTACAATAAAAATTATGATTATATTCCACGCGCAACCAGTTCATTCACAAAAAATACGATCATGTTGTATATAATTTCTTGTATATAATATTGAATAATAATTTTTTTTTATAGTTTGGTTTTGATTTACAAACTTGAATAATAATTGTATATATATACGAGTCGACGAAATATAAAAAAAAAATCTTAAAGTCAAGACGTAAGAAACTTGAATGAAATCAACTTATTTTATACGTCACCTATTTTACACTGAAGTTTGTGTGGTGTGGCTATATATACTCGTATACCTCTAGCTTTGTGTGCATGTAGTTGTGGTTTTTCTTTTTGCTTTCCAGAATACAATTACTTTAAGTCGATTGTATAACTTACAATTTCCGATCACCATCAATAATAATAATAAGACAGAATTTTTTTTTATTATAAGTTTTCTTGTAATTCACCTGACTTCCTTTATATAAAATATATACGAGTACGATAAAATTGTTGTTGCATTTTCTGATGATGGTGTTATGTGGAAACACAAATGAAAGAAAAACACTTTGTGAATTATATTTTCTTTTTGTTAGTGTGTGTGTGTGTGTGTGTAGACAACCAATGCAAAGTACATAATATTATATAAAAAGCAGAAAATAAAGGAAATTTATATCCGATTTGTTAAAGTCAGTCTCCTCTTATATTGCAAGAACAACATCCTTTTATATAAATTATTATAAAATCATGTATAGACTATCCGGTTTGCCCGGACACCAAACTTAACCATAAATTTTCCTTTTTTTTGTATTTTTGGTATTATTTTGTGCAATCAAGATCTTTTCAATTTATATTTTCAAGATGGGGAGACTGAATATGACAACATCATCTTTCAACTCATTTCGTTTTATGCAAATTATATTTTTCATTCATAAAATTATTAACAAAAAAAAAACAAAACCAGATTTGATCGTTGATCGTTGGTTTCGTATAAAAAGTTTGGTTGGTTTGAAATGTGAAACTTTAACATGATTTTAGTAGTGTTTGTACCTATACAGCACGTATGAGTGTTACGGAACAGGTTGGAACAGCGCAATAATCATAAAATTGATCAATTAATCGTGTTAGTCCCCTCGTGTTGGCGTTGCTAAATTTCATTATAATTAACTAAAGGTATTCAAAATGATCATAACTCTTAGTTGTCTCTTCTTGACGACCATTCGCACAACAAAACAATTTTGATTTAATGGTGGAAGATGAGGAAAATATTTTTTTATGGCGGTATGATCGTCTCGATCTCCCCGTACCTATAGGGTGTTTTTTTAGGAGGTTTGTTTTTCCGATAGATGTCGTTTTATTTTATGACAGTTGTTTTGACAGCTCAAAGTGGCATTTCTACTCAGTATTGTTTGGCAAATCATTATGAATAGGTTAACTCCAGAACAACGTTTTCAAATCGTGGAAATTTATTTTCAAAATCAGTGTTCAATTAAAAATGTTTATAGAGCACTTCGTGAATTTTATGGTGCACATAATCGTCCGTCAGAGACCACCATAAAGAACGTAATTACCAAATTTCGGTCTACATTCACTCTTTTGGATGCCAAGCCACCGACAAGAATGAGAAGAGTTCGTACAGAAGAAAATATTGCTGTCGTTGAGGCCAGTGTCGAAGAAAACGACAATTTATCGATTCGTCGTCGTGCTCAGCAAATTGGACTTTGTCCATCGACTTTATGGAAAATTTTACGTAAAGATTTGGGTTTGGTGCCATACAAAATTCAATTGGTGCAAGAATTAAAGCCACACGACCATCGTTTGCGCCGTGAATTCAGTGATTGGTCGTTAAATCAATTGAACGAAGATCCATTTTTTTACCGTAAAATTCTCTTCAGTGATGAGGCGCATTTTTGGTTAAATGGATACGTCAACAAACAAAATTGTCGCATTTGGAGCAAAGATAATCCACACGCCGTTCTAGAATTACCAATGCATCCTGATAAATGTACTGTTTGGTGCGGTCTATGGGCTGGTGGGATCATCGGTCCATATTTCTTTAAAAATGAGGAAGGACGACGCGTTACCGTGAATGGAAATCGATACAGAACCATGTTAAATGAGTTTTTGTTGTCAAATCTTGAAGATATGGATATGAATGAAATGTGGTTTCAACAAGATGGTGCCACTTGCCATACAGCACGTGAAACAATCGACTTATTGAAAGAAACTTTCAACGACAACATTATTTCGAGAAATGGTCCGGTGAATTGGCCTCCGCGTTCGTGCGATTTGACGCCACTCGATTACTTTTTGTGGGGATACGTGAAGTCATTGGTTTATGTGGATAAACCTCAATCGATTGACGCTTTGGAAACCAATATTCAACGTGTCATTGCTGACATACGCCCTCAAATGCTTGAAAAAGTGCTGGAAAATTGGACTTCCAGAATGACATTTGTGAAAAATAGTCGTGGTAGCCATATGCCAGAAATTGTGTTTAAATGTTAAATGCCAAAAAATTATCTACCAAATAAAAAAAAATTTTGGTCATTTCATAATTTTATATGTGTTTTATTCAAAAAAAAATCAGCAACCTCTTAAAAAAACACCCTTTATATACACATATCACCAAAAATTGATCAACAATTTTTTTTTTTTGGTGATCGCACACAAAACATTTTTTGTATGTGCTTTTGATCGGTATTTGGGATGCGCGCTTATTATGTACGATCATTTTTAGTTGTACGTGAGGATATTTATAATTTGTATTAGATGATCGTGTAGCGATCTTATAATTTTGATCATTATTCTGGTGACTCAATTGCCTTGAACATCAGCGGCTGCAATGTGTTAACATAGACGTGCGTTAGTAATACCAAACAAAATTTTTGTGTTGGAGTTGAGAATGATATGAGGTCAAAAACTAATTTGCCACAAAGCCATAAATAAATTTTCTATCATCATATAAATTGAATATGTATTTTGATTTAATTATACTAATTTTAATGGCTTCATTTAGATTCTTTAATTATGTCACAATAAAACGACCAAACGATGTATAAATTCGGTGTACATTTATTTGAAATCATCAATACAGCTTCATCACATTTGAAGATAACACATTAGTGAATTTACTACTCGTACAAATCAAAAATGTATAATTTAAAAGTTTTTTTGGTATTTACAATTTGTATCGCAACCTTAGTTACGATTACATTGGGCCAGGTAACTTAAGTGGTTTACTCGGTATGGTGTAATAACTATTTTGAAATATTTTTCAGCTAACATATTCACCAGGCTGGGGCAAACGGAATTCTGGGCCACAACTAAACAGTAATTTGGATATGAACTCGGGTTATACAAACGATAATTGCAAACCATCGGTCGATCTACTCATGCTTATCCAGCAATTGATTCAGGTAATAAAGCTAACGCTTAAACTAATCAGTAACATTATTAATTTATTTACTTTCTGTACAGGGTGAAGCACAAAAAATGCGAGATTGTCATCAAAAGTGATAATTTTTAGAATGTACATAAAACTTTGTAATTTTTATATAAATATTTATACAAACAAACACTTGCTGAGTTACATACAAATTTTTAATAAATGTATTGCTTTTAAATAATAAATAAATTAAAATCATTTTCAATGATCTAAATTAAAAAATATTGGCACTTTCAAGATCTGTTTTGATTTACCACCTCAATGTATTTTTATTAATTTTAAAATATCGAAAACAATTTATTTATGAAAATTGGTGGACTCCTTAGACCACTTTGAAGTGGAAGCAGGAGTACACACCTAGAATTGACTAACTGAGTTTTCGAGCCTTCCGTCTCAGATGTTACGCCGAAAGATTCCACATAAGCACGTCCACATTCGAATGGTATATTTATTTTGATTACCTTGGGATTGTTTTATTCAAGAATAATAATTACAAATCAAAACTATCCAAAGTCAATTGGCACTGCAAATACTCTCGACTGGCTGAGTGAAATGTGATTTAATTGCTATGGCAAAAATTGAAAATGTTAAATGTTTTTTTAATTTTAATAGAAATCCTATACTATAGATTGTAAATGCAGAGTAGTAGAGATAATTTACATAAATTCCAGAAAATACCAGTATTCCACAATGTTTACTTCTCAGATGTTGTTCTATAACAAGGATTCCTAAACTATCGCCCGCGATTTCAAAAGAGCCGTAAATCATTAAAAAATTAAACAATTTTAAATCTTTGTTATTAATGATTGATGGTAATGTTTGATAAGTTAAAAATACAATTTTCGGATGTTTTACAACTCCTTAATTTTATATTCCTTTCCATAAATGGCGCTTGTCATACTTTTATAATCGACAATCCCATACTAATGTATTGATTTATAATGCATGATCCAATTTCTGGACATTATACAGCAGCAATATCGAGTGCAGTGTTGTGCGTTAGAACATGTAGACAATTCGTAGACAATGTAGATTATTGATGTTTTGTTGTTATTTCCATTGGTTTTCTGTACCAGGTCGTCATATTATAGTTTTCCGGTTTAAATTGGGGTTTACCTATTTTTTGGCAGTTAAAATTAATTTTTTTTAAAACAAATAGGTGAGATTGATAATTGATATATCTTGCTCAATCGATGACTGCAATATTGACGACCATAAGCGATTTCATTTTCGTTCGTGGAATAAAATTAAATAAATTTCAGGTTTTAATTATAAATAGTTGACATTTCTTTAGCGTACACTGGTATCTCCTGTAAATTTTATACCAGCCCGGCGTTTAGAAGAAATCTATAAGATTTTTTTCTGTATCCAGCGGGCGTGATAGAAATGAAAAATTTGCATTATAATTCTAATCGAGTTAGCTTTGTAATGAGATCGAATAAAATGTCGGTTTGCAGTGTCATCGACTATAATAACGCTGTGCCAAATTTTCCGTTTGACATTTTAACGGACGTCTGTTTCTCGAGCAACGTATAGTGGGGATTACTACAAAACTTATAGATTAAATGAGTTTTTTTGATAAATTTTACTGTTTTTGGTTCAAAAATAAATGTGTCTTGAACAAGAATACAGGTGGGGATTTTTTAATGTAAGAGATGCACATTCACCAATTCATCATCAATCGACGTTTGGTTGGCTTGGCCCTCTTTCACAAGAGTTCTCTTGCTTGAAATGGGGAGGGACGAGTGACAGAAATAGTAGATTAGTACAAGTTTGCGTCACCCCTTGGAATGGAACAAGCCCTCCTCTGACATGCCGGTCTAGCTTGCTCGGAGAGCTTGCTAGGATTTGAGCAATAATTCATTCATCTGAATTCAAAATGATTACAGAAACGTATTAAAATAAATAAAGAAAACCGGCAAATATCGACCCTCGGCGTTCGTACACGGACACGAATCGGAAATTGGAACAGGAAAACTCTGACAGAAATAGCAAATATTACAAAATCGTAACTCTCGGCCTCAGCAAAATGAGATGAAAAAACAGTTGTGAAATGAACACAACTCAAGGAAATTACCTGATTATGTACTCTGAACGCAATGAATATGGCGTGGGCATATTTACAACAGCCAAAGCATAGAAGGCACTAGTGGAATAGAAACTTAGAAACAGAATAATCGTAGACGTAACAAGATTTCATTCAAAATTACGAAACACAACCATAACATTATCACCTGATGACAGAACAATGAACCAAATAGATCACGTCATTACAAAATGCCAGTACAATAAGTGGTGCCGACATTCAAAGTGACCAGTAACTGGTAACATCACAATCCAAAATTAACCCTGTCGCTGTAAAACGGATCAAAAAAATCGATCACTGACAGATTAATAGATGCCAACACAAGTAACACATTCTGCGAAGCGCTCAAGGTTGCAATGAAGAAGCAACCATCAGTGTAGAGTAAATGGTGGAAACAAAGCGTAGAAGCCTATATCGAAACAGCTATCAACACACAAGGGCGGGTACCAAGAGTTCAGACGCAAACACTGGATCAGTGATAAAATTTGGAAGAAAATTGCAGAACGCCTGCAATTTAAGTTCCAAATGTACCAAAAAATACTTTGGAGTTGAAACGACAATACAAAGTTGCCCGAGAAATCAAGAAAATGACAAGAAGTGCCCACTTCTGTTCCCAATAGTATAAAATAGTGAAGAGAATTAACAGAGATACTCAATGTTCTATATTCCCCAGATGACATATGCCTGCTAACACAAAAACAGGCCACACAAGTTGGCCCCAAAATAAATATCAGGGAAACCAGGCCAAGAAGAAATAGAAGATATCAATGAATTTATATACCTTGGTTGTACTCTAGCAAAAACGGGTGGCACAGATGAAAATATAAAGAAACAAATCAACAAAGCCAGAACAACATTCAAAATCGTACCCAAACACTGAAAAACATCTGTCCTACCCGCCACACCAAAATAAAAATGTTCAATTCGTGTGTGATATCAGGGTTGCTGTACAGTCGCGAAACAAAATAATAAATGTTGAGCTCCTGAGGCAAACTAATCAAGCAGTCGTTGGGATCGAAATAATAAAGCACAAGTGTAGATGATTTGACTACTCTGAGAAAATCGAAGAATGACATGACCAAAAGGTCTCTGATATCGAACCCACAAGGGAAAAGGAAAGTCGGGTGACCATCTAACACGGAACCGAATCATGAAAATAACTCGGAAAATGGGATGGGTGAAAATCAAAGCAATAGCACCCAACAGAGTTAGATGACCCAGCTCAGTAGAGGATCCAGCTAGAAAGGGAAAACATATATTGCTTGAAATATTCAGTGAGCCAACGGTCATATTTTGGCATTAATTAGAATTAGGGACCTAGAAGCTTGTATGATTATTTACCTAAATTTTTGTTTATGCTTTACTATTTTATAACGTGGTGATGATGTTGAACATTGTAGTAGGTACATTAACATTCTGATAGCACTTATTTTGGTTTAAAAATTTATATGGTTTAATTTTACTACCTTCATTACCGTATAAAACCTTGGGGTCATATTTTTAAATGTGAAAAAAGAATAAACTCCATCTTGAAATGGTTAACCATTAACAACGCTTTCATGGAATTTTGATGATTGCTAACATAAATAATAATTTTCGGAATTGTCTACATTCTTTACATTATCTACAAGTGTAGAATATTATTTATCTACGCGTTGTAGACAATACGGCACAATACTGATTGCGTGGTATTTCGGCAATAATTAAGATGATTTGATTTAGGGCCCCAACGTCTCTCATTTAACGTATTGGCGTCGATGCAATTCGAAGCATATGTCCACAAAGGTGTTAAACTCTTTATCTTGAAGACCAATTGATGTCAGCAGAATGGTAAGTAATGGGAACTGATAACTTTTAAGCAAACCATCATTTCAGAAAATTTCTTGGATGTCTCAATGCTTAAGTAGTCATAAGCTCTTCATCGGGCTAAAGCAAAGTAAAACTAGCTTACATCATTAAAATATAAGAGCAGTCTCGCTCGTACTTAATATTTTAACCCCAATCGACAAAACCAGGGTTGTGCCATAATGTCAACACCGCGTCGTTAATTAACAGTATACATGTGTTGGCAATGTATGAAGACAGTTAAAAATCTAACGTCGATAATGTAGACAATGTCGGAGGATATATATTTATATATATATATATATATATATATATATATATATATATATATATATATATATATATATATATATATATATATATATATATATATATATATAACAGACCCATGTATTAAAAATACAACTTTTATACAGTTAAATGGTTAGTTAACTGCATGAAACCTATATTTTGTACATAGGTTACGACATCATCGCCACTGAAAAGTGAATGAAATGATAAATTAGAAAAAATGTCAGACAAATAGAAGTTAATGGATTCATGATCCTAATAAATGCCAAAATAGGACCGAATGTTATTTGACCTGGGAAAACAATCGACGATTGATAATCATTCGGCGAATCTCTCGAACAAATATAACGTTGTGCACAAGCGCGGAAAAACTTTAACAAAAAGATTATAAATTAAATTTGCAACAATATCGGTCTACATCATTTTGCAAAATTAAAGTAGAAATGACGACTTTTGTCAAAAAACTGTTGTACTCAAAAATTCAGCCCCTCTATAGCCCAGGCGGATTGACCGATTACGATTAAACTTCATACTTAAAATTCTTCCATACATTTCAAGATCCTAGTGATATGTGGAGGAAATCTGTGAAGAGACAGAGTTAGCTCCTAATGAATGCTTTCACATTGTTTATACGAGTAGTTTATACCAAATATGTTAAATTTTTTTATATAAACAAACCTGTTATAAATAAAATTTTCCATGCAATTAGTTCAAAACTTTGGCGGAAATGTTTTTCAGGTGAATTGACTGCCTTCTGTATTAATCTTTATAATCTGGTCTATGATTTAGGGATTGTGAAAAAACAAAATTAGTTTACCGGAAGTGGCATCTTTCTCATATAGATGGTTGTTTAACCAGGTTGTTATGTTGAAAGTATAGTTTTTACGAAAACTGGCCAAGAATTTTAAGATTATAATCAATTTAAAAATTATCTGTACCAGAAGAGTTGTAATTGTAGGTTAGACTGAACTGAATTAATTATATAGCTTTACTTGTCAAATTTATTACATTTTGCTCTGTACAGCGCCGTATTGTCGAATGTTCTAATAAGAAAAACAATTCCATGCTGTAATTAGAGCTATCATAATAATGTACGTCGATTAGCACAGTTAATTTTACTGTACCAGAACACCCGTCACGATCTCGAAAAACACCTTTTCAATTTTGGTGTGTTCCTTTGCTAATTTCAATGCCATCCCGATACATCATAATTTTCCATACATCAAATTGTATGGAAAACGCAGATCTATTCCAATAGCTCAATATAAAGGTAATAATCTCGAGAGGGATATCTTCTGGATTCCAACAATTAAATTATTAATTTAACCGATTTTTCATATAAAATGGAAAAGTTCAAGGCAACCATAGTAACGCATGGATAAAGATATGGCTCTAATATTGAATATTTGGAAATGGACTGCGTTTATCTTGGACACAAAGGATGCTAACTTTTAGGCCCAAATCTCCGATGGATGTTTATATAGCATGGCATTACGAATTTGGTAACTTTTCGGGATAATTTTAGCTTTCTCATATTAATTAATACATATCGTCGCTGCAGTTCTATCTTGGTTTAAGCGACAACTTTTTAGTTTTCTGATAATTCACTTAGAAGTTGTATCAAAGTTTTAAGTGCCCATAATTTATTAAAATTATTATTTCTTGATCCAAATCGATGAAAATTGTTACGCTTTATATTTATGATTTTCTTTTTCCTTTAAGAACCAGTTTTCCAGTTAGAAACTTTTTAGTGTAAGTCACACCAATAGAAGGGGCTATTAACAAATTGGAGATACATAATCCTCTTAAGGGAAAACCCGAAGTGGCCCACAGGTTGGATTTCAAAAGAGTAATTGTGGCGGTTCCTGATTACATTTTGTTTAGGGGTTCCCGTTGAGAGTAATGAGAAATATACAAATTTCGGTATTATGCTGAATTTTATTAAAAAACAGAATATGTTGTACATTTTAAATATTTATTTAAACAACTTTTTATTCCAGGTATACGAAAACAAATTATTTTAACCACAAATATAAATCACTTTCAGTCTCACAACAGAAAAATTATAAACATAAAATAATTATAACATACAAAACGTAAAATTAAAAATAAAATTGAATTCAATTCATATTAACAAAATATGTTTGTTATTAAATTAATTACTTGCAATTTTACAAGACGTAAATTTCGTAAAATCGTTTATCCACGTCTGGCATATAATTTAACATCGACCGAAGATCTTTCATTTTTTCGGCAGACATTTTATACTGAAATACGCATTGGCCAATAGTAGATAACTGGAAGAGTACGCGCTGGGCAATATGTTTACGTCTGTCTGATTTCCTGATTAAATCACATGACCAGATCGATAGTTTATTGAACACAAATTAGCTCGTTCATAAATTAGATGGCATGTACTACAAACTGGAGGAAATACAAATCCAATCGACGCAGCATTGTAATTTTTAAAATCTTCGATTTTCATTTGCAAAATTACAAGCGTAACTTTTGTAAAATTCATTGTATTGAAAGTTTTTATAAGAGTTACTGGGCTGTGAAATTCTGTATTTCTTAAAAATCGTTCAATGGAGCTATGCACCGCGTCTATCTCCTGCACCTGAGAATATCCAGGCTCTGAAAATTTTTGTTTTATTTCAATTATGTGAGGATGATGTTGAATAAACTTTGGAATGGCTAATGAAGTTATTCGATTTCTATTCTGGGGAACACACGAGTCATACCAAAGAATAATTTTTTGGAGTGTAGCATTGTCCGAAATAAAACATCTACCTAAAAAATTTGTTTAAGGTTGACGCTAAGTTATTACCTGTGCTCTACCACTGATCATTCCATGCCATATTTCAGAATATGTAAATTTATTCGAGCTGCAGTGAGTTGTTAAATTATAAACAGAAAAATTTCGTTTATAAAAAAGTTTGATACAATTACCCGAGGTAAAGCTGTTTTTGCCATCGTATTATTGAGCTCGTGTTTTTGATTATTCAAAACTTCTTCAGCAGTTGGTAGTACAGCGACCTTTATGTGCTACGCACCGATCGCACTGATCCTTTTTTTGTTTATAAAAGGCTAAATTGTACTCTTCGTTGAACACTTTAGGTTGAATTTAACAGGATCTATTGCATTTCTTAAGTACAAACAGTACATTCGACTTACAGTCAAATTACCTTCGAGGTATTGTTGTTTACTGGTCTACAACAATAGGATTCCAGAGTAGGAAAACTTCTGATGTGGTTTCGTACCTCATTAAGTTTTCCTTCACAAATTTTAAATTTAACATGTTTACCATGTACCATCAGTTGCTTTGGTTTTGTGGAAATGGTAAATCATGTTTTGGCTTACACCAAGCGTCGTCAGAAAGAACACCTTGCACCATGTGTATCACGATTTTATTTTTTTCGAATGTGTCTTGCCTTCTAGATCTTTTAGTTTTGGTTATTTGCGCTCTTTTGGCACTCGCTTGGTAAATTTAGAATAAAAGCTTAATTTACTTTCGGAACTTAGACACCAAAATCTCTCATGCAAAGTTCGGGTGGTTCATGATCACTAAAATTTGGTCAACATTTAAAAACGCATCCGGCAGTACATCCTTCAGTAATACATCGTGATCTCTTCACATAGCCTTTTGCGTCTTCGTACGCTCGCCCTGATTTTGCGGATTTTTCTTTATGTTTTTTCTCCACATTAAAGGATTGCGGTGCCTCTTGAGGACCAAATTTTAAATTTGAATTTAAATTTTACATACGCGTACGAAGCCAGAATAAATCAAATTGCGAAAATGTTTCCTATTTATATAAAAATATCATGTGATGTAAAACAAAAATTTTTCATTGGTTGATATTTGGAGTTACGCCAAATAATACTACATTTTTGAAAAGGGCGGAAAAAATTAAATAAAACATCGTTGAAAACCAAAAAACGTTATTTTGGACTTACACCAAGATAGAACTACGGCGACGACATTTCGTAAGGTGTCCTCTGTACGGTGATTTTTTTTTGACAGTTGTTACGTACAGACCAGGCGATTTAAGAATATGGAGAAGTATTCAAACCAACAACGTTTAATTATTGTAAAAACAAATTACAAAAATGGTGAAAGATTTGCGAAAACTCGCCAATTACGTCAAGTTGTCGGTCGCAATAATGCGCCAAATGAATCGACAGTGAGGCATTTAATAACAAAATTTGACACCAAATTTACGCTGATGGATCAGAAGAACATTGTTCGTCGCCGTCCTTGTCGGTCACTCGAAAATATAGCCGCAGTAAGGGAATCTGTGGCCGAGAATCCCGGAACTTCTATTCGGCAAATTTTGGTAAAAGGGACCATGCGCAGCTCCGTGAATTTGCTGATTGGGTGTTGGAACATCATCAAATTAATGCGAATTTTTCGAAGAAAATCATTTTTGTTCAGATGAGGTACATTTTAAACCCGACGGATACGTAAATAAACAAAACTGTCGAATTTGGGGTGCTGAAAATCCTCCTATGATACTCAAACAACCAATGCATCCACCGCGAGTAACTCTTTTGTGTGCATTTTGAGCTGGCGGAGTAATTGGGCCATATTTTTTTGAAAATGCGGCTGGAAATGCACTAACTGTTAATGGAAGGTGGTATCGCAAAATATTAACGGAGCTTTTGTGGCCCTAATTGGATGTAATTGATGTGGAGGACATATTTTTTCAACAAGACGGTGCAACCTGCTACACACCACGTGATACAATGGTGTTACTGCTGACTAAGTTTCCAGGCCATGTCATTTCTCGATTTAGCGATCAACATTGGTCACCAAGATCGTGCGATCTAACACCGATGTACTTTTTTCTTTGCAGCTAGTTGAAGGAAAAGGTGTATGCGAATAAGCCTGAAACGGTTGAACATCTTAAGAAGGAAATACGGCGCGTTATTGGTGAAATATAGCCACATTTATGCGAAAGCGTTATTCAAAATTTCAACAAAAGAATAACCCTGTGACAGAATTTTCGTGCTGGTCATTTGGCTGATGTTGTATTTCACGTTTAATCGCAATTATTTTTCTTTTTGTTGAAATACAAATCTTTGATTAATTCAAAAATGTGTTTTTCTTTAAAATTAAATCCGGCGCTCTTATGTCCTTGACATATAGATAAAAAAAATTACTTCGGGGTTAAATATGCGTTTTCCATACAATTATGACGTTTCTTGGGACGGTATTGAAATTAGCAAAGAAACACATCAAAATGAAAAAGTGTTTTTCGGGCCAGCTTCACCTACATGTGACGATCGCTCTCGTTACAAGCTCTATTTAAATTTACACACTTGTACCGTATTTAAATTATAAAATCAACTATTTATTAACCCACTAAAGGACGATAAACTTTCCACTGTAGACTCACCTGCATTACGATATGAAAACAAATTACGCGTATTCACCGTGTACGAAAAATAATATGACTCATTCATATATTATGACTCAAATAGTTACAACACTTCATAAACCGTGTATACGGGATGTCTAGTATTAATATTTATTGTCATTCGCCAAATTTACAAAAAGTCTACTTTTAAAGTCGCGCATCAATCAAAAAATTTAATAAAAAAAAATTATTTTTTATCAAATTTGTAAATCTTCCCACGCCTCCAAAGAAAACAACAAAAAAAAATCACTTATCTTAAGCTCTCATCAAATATATGCAGAATAATCGAAGTGGAACTTTTTTATGTATGTACATATCCATACATAAAATATATAGATGTGTAACACATACATTACTATAATTAACATATGCTAATTTTGATGTGTATACGCGACACAGTACATTCATACGAGTATTCACCGAACGAGATGGAAAAAAGCACACGACACCGAATGTGAAGTGCGACGCAGGAAAAACTTGAAATTACTTAAAGATTTTCTCACAGCCATGAACATATGTATGATTATATATCATACATCTATATACACACAGCAAAATATTAATGTTGGTCTCAAGAAGTTGAATTAAAAAATAATGTAAGACGACTGTTAATTGAGCTCATTTATTGTATTTTATTTCGTACGATGACTTTTGAATATGAAAGAAAATCAACAAAAAAAAACTACTTAGGTTTTTCTCCTATTGTTCTGCTATTCCCTTATCATCGGATACACAGAAGCACAGCAAAGATTGTTAAAAGTAATTAAAACGAGAGTATGTACTCGTAGTATTATAAAACAATTGCATGGGCGGAGATTTTGTACCATTTTTTTTTTGTATAATGGATGAGGTGCACAATTGTACGTCTTATTCTATATAAATGTGTAATGCACAGAAGTCGGTAAAATAAAATCAATTATCGCATCAATAATTTGTTATTAAAAAAATGTAAGAAATTGTTTGTGTCACACGATGAAGCCAATAAAAATTAAATGGGAAAACTACTTTGCCGCACAAACATCACACACAATTTGCTTTTAATCCTGTTCTTATCTCTCGGATATTCTTTAATTATTCGACCACATTCTCACGGATCACATAACAAGCACATATCGCAATCGACTTGATCTTTTTTCTTGCAAACAATAATAAGATTCTATTGATTTTGATTTTCGTTCACATTACGATACCATATGCTGGCTTTGGTAATCTACAATATATATATAAGATGGTGTTCTTCCAGTATTTCTAGCACATATAGAGCTACACATGCCAATACTTTTTTATATAAAAGAAATGAGATAAGCTGTATATTGATATATAATAATGAAACCACCTGTCGTATATATAAATATTCTTTATATACAGAAAAATTCTGATTTAAGAATAAAACCGACATCAACAATAACAACTTCTATATAACTTATTAATTCTATACAAACTTTTGTTGGATGGCAGCAGTGAGTGCAAAACACGCAAAAAATCGGATTTTATTTTGGAAAACAATAGTTCGGTCTGCTTAATTAAATTAATTATGTCTTAAGACACAACCAAACTCCCTTTAGATATATTTTATATGTATGTATGGTATATATAGCTAAGTGTATCATCTCTGCTAGTGCTGTGTTATTATAATACAAAATAATGACAAGACAATATAAATTTCGTATTCCTTGTCGTTTATATTTCCAAGAAAATGTTTAATTGTCAAATAAAATATATTTTTTTATTAATAATAATATTTTATTAATTAGAGAGATGACAACGACGCATGAGGGTTAAAGCTGGCATATTGAATGGTCATATATCTTTGTTGCCATTCGAAAATCTTAATACATTATGGTTTGTATGGGAGTGCGTTTGGGTTAAGGCGAATCGGTTATAAGATTGATTTGTTTATATAAAAGGTTAAGAATAATTCTCGTGTCCCCGATATCGTATTAATTTATCTATATATTTTTCTTACATATTATACAGGTGAGTGTAGCACATTAAGTTTTATAAAAACATGTCGCTGTGGAAATCAGTAAGTAGCACAGTTTAATTTATCGTCATGTGGATGCTGTTCAACGCCTCGTTTATTCAGTCTGCGGCAATAAAACGTAGGAGATTATTATTATTTTTAAAACAAATGAAATTATTAATTATGTTTGTATTCATTTATTTTATTGCAGGATGTTCAAATTGCTAGACAACACTTTCGAAAATTCTTAAATGAGCGGGACGTTACACCCGCTCACAGACGCAATATTTTTATTTTAAACCTTAACCGAATATATAAAATTTTAATTAAAATCTTGGTAGCCATACCCAATTGAAGCTTGTCTTAAATTAATCCTAAACCAACAAAAATAAAAATGAATGCGAGTGTGTTGGTCTAAAGCAGTCATTTAGACGAAGTCAGAGCACAACAAATATTTATATTAAAATAATTATATAAATATTTATTTATTTAGTTAATTAAGAGTTTTAAACATTATCATTTACATATAATTAAAAATGTTTATGCAAGTCTAAAATCAATAAAAACTTAACAATAAAACAACTATAAGATTTTGTTAGAATCATATGTGCACTCTTCATGTGCCAAGCCGATTAAAATTCTAAAAGAGCTCACATACCTAAAATGACATTCTTGTGAAGAACGGAATTTCTTAGAAATTTTGATTCTAAGAAAATTAATATTTCGAAACTTTCACCGATCGGCAAAGACCCATATGTGCACTCTACTTGTGCCAAGCCGATTAAAATTCTAATGGAGCTCGCATACCTAAAATGACATTTCCGTTCAAGAATGTGACACAAAACAAAGGAAAATAACGGGAAACAATTTTGAATTTGTTTTCGTTCTTTTAACCTTCTCTCTGTATATACGAGGGCGTAATGAGAAATCTGGTAAAATTGCAACAGAGGTTGCCACAATCGCAAATCCCGGATGTCATGTGTCAATACCATCTGACGCTAGACCAACTTAAAATTTCCAGACAGATGTGTCATTTAGTTCAGTTTTGACAGCCATTGAAAACAGACAACCCATTGTTTTTTTGCAAACATGGATAAAAGTGAATTTCGTGTGTTAATTAAAAATTATTTTTTGCGTGAAAAAACCATTACGCAAACCAAAACAAAGCTTGATAAATATTATGGGGACTCTTCACCATCGATTAAAATGATTCACAAGTGGTTTACTGATTTTCGTTGTGGTCGTACAAGGACAACTGATGTCGAACGTTCAGGACAGCCAAATGAAGTCATCACACCAAAAATGGTTGAAAAATTCCATGATGCGGTATTGCAACACCGCATAGTGAAAGTGCGCGAGATAGCTGACATAATAGGCATCTTAGATGAACGTGTGTTCAATATATTACACGAACATTTGAATATGAAAAAGCTATTCGCGCGTTGGGTGTCGCGTTTGTTGCTTACAATCGACCAAAACACACACGTGTAACAAATTCAAAGGTAGGTTTGGCGATGTTCAAGCTAAATAAAAAGGAGTTTTTGTATCGTTTCATAACTGTGGATGAAACACGAATCCATCACTATACACCGGAGACCAAAGAACAGTCTACTGGCGAATCTGCGCCGAAGAAGGCTAAGGCGGTTTTATTGGCCATCGAGGTCAAAGCCACACTTTTTGGGATGCACGCGGTATATTCTACATCGGATACCTTCAAAAGGGAAGAACAGTCAAGGCCGAATATTGCTGCAACTTATTGGTCTGTTTCAACGACGTTTTGAAAGAAAAACGACCGCATTTGGCGAAGAAAAAAGTTCTCTTCCAATAAGACAATGCACGAGTGTAGTTGCTATGGTTAAAATCCATGAATTACGCTTCGAATTGCTTCCACATCTTCCATATTCTCCCGACTTAGCCCCCTGCGACTATTTCCTGTTTCCGAACTTGCAGAAATGGTTCGGCGGAAAGAGATTCGGCTCTAATGAGGAAATCATAGATGCAACAAATGTTTATTTTGAAGGGTTAGAGAAATCGTATTATTCGGAAGGGATCGAAAAATTTGAAAAACGTTGGACTAAGTGTATTGAGATAAAAGGCGACTACGTTGAAAAAAAATTTTTTTCCAAAATATTATTCCTTGTTTCATTTTTACCAGACTTCTGACAATTGTTAAAGCAATAGAAAATGGTGAAAATATGCCTGTATTAGCCTGGAGACCAAATAATTCAAGCACAAGAAGAATACAATTAAATGCGGAGAAGATTTAAAGTTCAGTTAATATAAAAAAATTCGATATTCTGTTTTAGAAAAATTGCTAAGCTTTTGGGTAGAGGGTCAAAATAAAAAAAAATACCGTTAGTTCAGGTGATATTCGTAATAAAGCCTTATCAGTTTTTAACCATTTGCAAAAGAAAGAGCAAACTTCACCTAATTCTGGGGAACTCCAGTTCACAACCAGTAAAGGAGGGTTTGAAAGATTCGAAGGATGGTAAAACCTACACACCATAAATTTTATAGGGAAGCATCTAATGCTGGTACGGTAGTGGCTTCTGCGTATCCACAAAATTTTAAAGATCTAATAGTAAGTGGTAAATATCTACCAAGCCAAGTTTTCGGTGCTGACGTGACTGACCTTTTTTCAAAAAGGATGCCTAGCAGACCGTTTATATCCAAAAACGAGAAATCTACTTATGGTTTCAAGATTGTAAAAAATAGATTATCACTCTTACTATAGGGAAATGCCACTGGTGATTATAAGAGCAAAGTGCATTTGCTGCCAGTACATTAGAAATCGAACAGAAAAGCGTTGATGAATGGTAAAATTTTTGAAGATTCGTTTTTAAATTGTTTTTGCATAGAAGTTGTGACTTATTGCAAACGTAAAAACATTGCATTCAAGATTTTGCTAATTCTTGAAAATGCACCAATTCATCCAGTGTATTTGGCTGATTTGCACCCAGTTAATTCAACCGATTGACCAAGGTGTCCTAGTCATTATCGCATTTAAACGTTGTTATCTTAGAAGAACTTTCTTGCAACTAATTGAAGCTACTGATGGACCAGACAGCCCTTCAATTCGTGAATATTGGCAACAATTTGACAACTTAGACGCCGTACAAAATATAAAATTTGGGATGCGTTAAAGAACCTACAGTGCGCAATTTCGGTTTGTGCGCAGTTCGGGAGATTACTGCATACCTAAGTAATGTCATGTTTCCGTCAAAACAGAAAAGTTATGATCCAATATCTCTTTTTTTATTTCACATTTCATGGATTTTTGTGAATTGGGCTAGCAGATCAGGTTTATTTGATTTTATTGTTAGGTTGATGAGGTTCATTTCTTTTCGCCTTCAATGCTAGCTAGCAACTTGTAAAAAGTTATCCATTGTGATATTTCTACTTTTGTTTAGATAAGCTAACTTGCAAAGTTTGAAACTTTCACTTCATTCGATTAACGTCCAGCATATATTTTTTCATTCAGAGGTTAAGCGTTTTCTGAGACCCATCCAGAATACTTTTATATTTATTTATAAATATTCCAAATACCTCTAAAGGCTGCCAATTTGTCCTTTATCCGTCGATCTTTACTGGTGAGATGATTACCAAACCGAAGGAATCGTAATAGTTGTTGCGTTCTTGCTAGAGAGATGAGTACTCTATAGGATGGGCGATTATCAGTTTGCCAGAGTTCATCCAATTACATCGGAGTCCGTATCGTACCAAATCCGAGGGCGTTTTGCTTCAGCTGTAGATGTAATGTCGTAGTAATAATCGTTGGCATTTATGTTTGTCTCATATACAATAATATTTATTAATGTTTCTGGAAAAAGTCGTTTGAAATACATTAGGGGTGTATTTAGATTTTCGGCCAATGAGGCCGATGCTAATCCTCTTTTAAAATGTGAAAGTTTAAAACTTTCGAAAGTTGTGGGAAAAACTATAACATAGGTCAAATACGTAGAACATCTGAATCATCAACAGTACACTTGTACAGGATATGGAAACAATTTTGAAATCCTACACAGAATGAAAAAAGGTGAAAAAATCTGTGAGCCACGCCAGAAATTCCATTTTGGAAATCCCACGGTTTTTTTATTTTGTCGAGTAGTGTTTGATTGTGCAATTTGTGCGTCTAACGATAAAATTTGGGCATAATGTATTTTGGGACATAATGTGAGATTTCTGACGTGATTATCACACCAGAAATCCCATAGATCTGTTTAATCCATTAGAACATATGTTTTGCTTTAGTTTAATTGTGCAAAACTGTGCATGCCAAAATCAATTTAGTTCTCCTTCAGAATTGGTCAGCATTTCTCCTAGAACGGCTTTATCTGCCCATTTACATGCGTTATGCACAAAATCTGTTAAAGTAGATCAACTATGTAAGAAAAAGTCGTAGTTTTCTAGCCACAATGTTTAGACTATTAGCATATAACCTGATAAGACCAGTTTTCACTGGTGGCATACTCCATATTAGCCAGAATGGGGAATAGAAAACCCTTATTTCAACCCTAAGTTCAAAATATGATTTTTGAGAAAAAAAAATATGGGTGATTTCTGGAAATCCCATCTTTTATTATTGAAATCACTTAAACTAATTAAAATAAACATTAAGATCAAATTTCATGATTGTGCATACTCCCCATCAGCCAGAATCCGACCTACAAGACCCTTCCTTCAACCCTAAGTTTAAAATATCATTATTGAAAAATGTAAGGTGGGATTTCCAGAAATCACCCATATAAAAATGTTCAAAAATGATATTTTGCACTTAGGGTTGAATTAAGGGTTTTTTATTCCCAATTCTGGCTGAAATGGAGTATGCCACCAGTGAATACTGGTCTTATCAGGTTATATATACTTCTAGTCTAAACATTGTGGCTAGTAAACTACAACTTTTTCTTACATAGTTGATCTATTTTAACAGATTTTCTGCATAACGCATCTAAATGGGCAGATAAAGCCTTTCTAGGAGAAATGCTGACCAATTCTGGAGGAGAACTAAATTGATTTTGGCATGCACAGTTTTGCTCAATTAAACTAAACCAAATGGTTAAATGGATCTATGGGATTTCTGGTGTGATAATCACGTCAGAAATCCCACATTATCTCCCAAATACATTATGCCCAAATTTTATCGTTAGACGCACAAAATTGCACAATCAAACACTACTCGACAAAATAAGAAAACCGTGGGATTTCCAAAATGGGATTTTTGGCGTAGCTCACACGAAAAAATGAATAGAATAGAGGAATCTAAAATTTATCAACACAGGAATAACCCAGAAATATTGAACGATGCATAAACCTAAAAATGATTTACTTTGTTACTATCCAGTGATCCACTTTTTAATAATTTTTAGCAATTAGTTTTTTATTTATATTTGTCTAGGTCTGGGTAGTTTACCCCAATGTACAGAGTGAAGGCTAAGACTTTTCTCTGATGAGGGCCGCCACCATATTTATTTTTGTTTATTTTTCAATGAATTCAACTTTTTATCGTTTTTTCTAAGCCGCACTCAAAATGACCGTTTAATGGCAATGAACTAGTCATATATTTTCTGACAACGAAAGTTGTCAGTTGTTGAAGTTTTATCAGATTTTTAGATGGAAATTTGGTTGACCGTTCATGGATTGTAATTTCATCTCCCTCCTAAGAAACGAAAAATAGCCAAATTTATAACACTATTCATGTACCCATTTCTTGCTGCCTATTATTTTTTATTATAAGTAACCTTTTTTAAAAGTTAGGACTTTACCGCATAGCCTTAAACCATTTGATATTTGAAATCGCTTTCTTTCAAATAAGCAAAATTTGCTCACGCGATACAGTAGTCTAAGTCCAATGCTCAAAATAAACTTAAGGATTAAATGATGAAAGTATTAATCGTGATCGCGTACGTTAAATGTTTGATATGATCTATAACAAATTGATCGTCAAAATTCTGCATCAGATAATTAAAATGATCGATTAACCACATACAGCAAGATCAATTATATACACGCGTCAATATCGATCGTGAATATTTTTAACCCAAAAGAATAAAAATAAAATCTTAATAAATCATGAGATCGCGATTTTAAATTCGTGCTCAACCATTAAATATTTTTATGTAAATTAGAGTTGTTGGCCGATCGATGACTTGTCATTAAAATGTTAAATACATTTAAATCGATCATGCAGCCGGTTTATTAAAGACCGAATCATCATCACATCACAAATGTGACATAATCATCTATATTTAGGTATCGATATTAAGTTTCAAACTATATGTAAAATAATAATAAAATTAAAAATGTTCTTCTTTCTGTCGTCGACATTTTGTGTATCTAATAAAAATTTATGAACTCAACAAAATATTTTTTGCTTTTTCGTTACCTCCCTCAGGTAATAATAATCGTGCATCACACCGTATTAAATAAAATTTTCAAATCTATTAAATAATAATATTTTTATTTGACTTCTCACTCCCGCCACCATCCATATACTCGTACATATTATCATACCGAACACAAAAACCAGATGTCATTCCAATTTGAAATGATAATCAAATCATAATTCATTCGTTCGTTCCTTTCGTATCCATATCCAACATTTTGCATCATTTCATCTTGGCACTGTTTATCGGTACAACATGTACGTTGAGTATATTTGAGGAGATAGATAAATTTATAAATTTTATGATAGATCATTCGTTAATATATAAAATTGAAAATATCGTTATGAATTTTTTTTAGTGCATTTTATAAGAAATTTATCTTGTAATTTAAGATGATAATATAATTTATGACATCTGAGCACAGAAAAATAATAAAATTACAAAAAAAAATTCAGTCATTTAAGTCGGTATGGGGTCATTCTAATAATAATATAAAATCGTGTATACACATCAGTTGAATCCGAGTGAGTTCTACATGTACGTAACGTATCTACGTACTTCGTATTGTGTGCCGTGTTCCGTATTGTATGTCATATGTGTAGATGAAATATGTAACAGAACAAAGATGGTTTGTTTAAAATCAAACAAAAAAAAAAACTTTGATGGGAGATTAGATAAAATAATTTAGATGCAACCATGCGATGTTCTGTTCTTCATGACGATGATGATGTTGATGATAAACGAAAAAATATCACATGAGACAGAGAAGCCATAAATATTTTTAAGACGATTTTTATGAAATATTTTTTTTTTAAATATGGAAATGCTTCAATGGATGGTAACAAATTTTTTAATGATTCGTTGGTTGTGAACCATTTATGAGGACATTTGATATCTTTTCCTTTTTCGTGAACTCGGGCTTCCGTGTCCTAATGATCTCGGGTTTATAGACATTGGTGAATTCGACTTTTTATATTTTTGTATCCTTCCGGTGTACATTAAGGTATACTATCTTTACGGTTGTAAATGAATAAAAATTTTACAATGGTTTAACCCGAAACTGTTTGCTGTCTGCTAATACCTCTGTTTAGGAGAAAATTTAAGTACAAACCAGATAACCAAAGAAATCTTGTTCCAATCGTACTTTTCTGGTCTACTACAGGGGTTTGGTGTTAATATTTGAACTCGGGTGGTTTTAACAAAATGGACTTCAAACTAAGTTTCAGAAATTAAACTTTATTTTTGATTTCAGAAAACAATAAAGCAGGAATGCACTTAATTAGCCATCGAATGGTTTATGTTTAAAACGAACACAATCATAAACTGGATTTGAAATCTGGCCCAGAAAACGTAACCAAATATTGGAGGTACTAAGTAAATACTTAAAATACTCAAAGGTATAGGTTTCACCAAAAAATAAATTTACAAGCTATAGCATGTGATTTTGGGATACAGCACTCAGAAAAATAATTATAACCAGGAGATTGTTCAAGCCCATTTTGTTACATTAACCCAAGTTTTCTTTGGCAAATGCAACTTTTGACTTGTTCATTCCATTATTTTGGTTAACTTTGACTTGGTAATCTCGAAATGTTGGTTAGTTATTTTAACTACGGTACGATTATCGTATACTAATATTTTGGCATATGCACCGGTGTGAAGTTCTTGGACAAAAGTTTTAGGACAAAAATTTATGCGAGTGTTCTTTGTGAAGTTTTTGGACTCAATTTTATTTCTTGGACAAAAATTTATGGAAGTGTGCAATTTTAACAGGGTATTTATTTTATATTAAAATAATTCGAAACAATTAGTATAATAAATATTCATCAAATAAAAGAAATTGTTTTAAATTAAAAAATGTAATATGCTCATTATTATATATTTTAAAGTAAATAAATATATCACATACCATACTGTATAAAATGATACACTTGTGACTATATACGTTCGAAAGGGGACACATTGAGCTATTTAAATTAGTAAGCCTGATCTATGATGAACAAGGCTCGTGAATCGAATTTTTAAATCATAGTGACTATATACGTTCGTTCCAAGAACTTTTGTCCAAGAACTTCCGGTGCATATGCAACCGTGAACTTGTTCATTTTACTATTTTTAACTTGGTTTAGTGAAAAATATCAAAAAAAATTGATAACCAAAATTATGGTAAATGATTTTAGTTGTTTTAGCAAATAAAAATTAATAAAATAACATAAATTGTTGAACAACATTGAAAGAACTATCGTGTAGCTTGGTTAATTGAGCCAATAATTTCGGTTAATTTTTTTGCGAGTTGAGTTGAGTTTTCTATGATCTTTTTAGATATGTTTAAATATTTTTTAAAATTCAAAATATGTTTTACCTAACTTTGGTTCACATAAACTAGTTCGTTTGTTATTTCAACCTTTAGCTTCGTTTAGCCTTACCGCATATTTTGTTCAATTTCTCGAATCAAGGTTTCATTTAACCAAAAATTTTGTTACATTTCACCAAACTTTTGTTCACATAATCAAGTTCAATTGTTATTCCAACCTATTTTGTATTAATTTATTACACCAAACCGCCACCAGATATGGAGTCTAATGTTACACTGTGGTCGTTGTAAAGGGCAGGTCAACCTAATCTAAGTGTATGATACATTATTTTTTTTGTCAGGATATGCGGAATTGGCTCCCAACGGTAGAGGCTTCAAAACGGTAATTTAAAGGTCGATTTTACCACTTTTAATAATTTATTACTTAAGTCCGCCACCAGATTTTAGTTTAAATGATGCTTTATATTGGCGTTGTGGTGGGCATATTATTATTTTTGTGTCAGGTTAGACGGAATTAGCTTCAGAATATATGGGCCTCCAATATGTAATTTATGGTTCCACTATCTTTAATGATTTATTATTTCAGAGCTTCACCAGATAAACAATCGGCTCTATTCAACTTTTTATCTTTTGTAGAGGGCAACTTGACCACGTTCAGGTCGAAATAATTGGCATACAAATGTTTTGAATTATTTCTAACCTATTGCACTCGTGAAAACTATTGGTTTATTTTGTCACTTTACAAATAAAATTAAAATGAATTTATAAAACCATTGTAAAATATTACTTAAAGTGACAATTTTTATTTTTATTTTGGGAAATCAGTTTTGAATATAATCCTTTCTCAGT
Organism: Nephrotoma guestfalica; assembly: GCA_963691935.1. Classification (NCBI taxonomy): domain Eukaryota; kingdom Metazoa; phylum Arthropoda; class Insecta; order Diptera; family Tipulidae; genus Nephrotoma; species Nephrotoma guestfalica. The sequence goes on from OY829914.1 coordinate 247,983,578, forward strand.
TCCTTTATAATTATTGAAGTTGTAAAGGACCAAAAGTGTTGTAAAGAACCTGAGGAAAAAATAATTTACTTCGATATTTTAGGCTAACGAAATTATATTTGAAATAAATTTAAATATTTTTCTTTTCCACCATTTATTATGTCAGACGCCACCAGCCTTTAAGTAGCACGACACCTTTTCCAGCTATATTTAATGAATAATTTTAAGACTCTATTCTACCAAAATTGTCGAAAAATGGGTGTTCTTCAAATCAGTGTATGGCAACAAAGCAAACTAAATTTGCAAGTGGTTAATACGTGGTTTTGGAAAAATTCAAGATAGGTCAGTGGAAATAATTTTCAAATTTAATGAATTTTTAAAAAAACTACTTAATAAAAAAAATAATTAAAGTTGAATCTAATAAATCATTGAAAATGAAATACATTTGTTAAATTCAATTTGTTAGTGCTTCTAATGCAAGGTGCGGTTTAAAAAAAATGTGATATTTTAGATGTTAGATACATGCCAGATTTTAAATTTTTTGCCGGGTAAAGTAGAGTCTCAATTTTATACTTTCAAAACTTTTAGTTTTTTGGGATTTTTTTCGAATCACATAGAAAAACAAAAGTTAACTACACTTTGTATCAGAAGATTAAGGCTGTAATCCAAATGCACATATAGCACTGCATACTTTTATTAGAAATTCATATTTATTTGTGAATATTCATTATGCTTAATTTCTTTGAACCATTTTTGAAAAATATTTTATTACACAATTTAATAAAGTTGGCCTGCCCTTCACAACGACCTCGGAGTGGTGGTAAAGGTGGTAAAATCGACTTTGAAATTATAAATGTCAAACCTTTACCGTTCGGAGCAAATTCCATATCACCTGACTCAAAACTAATTTATTAAACACCTGTAGGAGATTGACCTGCCCTTTACAAGAGAAACAGATTAACATTAGACCCAATATCTGGTGGCGGTCTGGAGTAATAAATTATTAAAATTTGCAAAATCCACCTCTAAATTAAAAATTTGAATCCTTCACCGTTCGGAGCCAATTCCATCTAACCTGACACAAAAATAATTTATTACACACCGAGATAAGGTTGACCTACGAAGCACAAAGTTCAAGGAGTAACATTTAATTCAATATCAGGTGGCGGTCTGGTGTAATGAATTATTAAAGATGGTAAAATCGACCTTTAAATTACCTATTTGAAGCCTCTACCGTTGGGAACCAATTCCGTTTAACCAGACACAAAAATAATTTATTACACAATGGAATAATGTTGACCTGTCTTTCGGAACGGTCACGGAGTAACATTAGACTAAATATCTGGTGGCGGTCTAGTGTAATAAACTATTAAAGGTGGTCAAATTGACCTTTAAATTACCTTTTTCATGACTTTACAGTATGGAGCCAATCCCGTGTAACCTGACACAAAAACAATTTATTACATACCATCCAGGCTGACCTACTATCGACAAGACTTCTTGCAACATTTTTCCCAAAATCTGATGGTCATATGGTGTTAAAAATATTACTTAAGTTCGTTAAATTGACATTTTTGAAATAAATAATCGTTTTAGGATGAAATTTACTCTTAGGCAATGTTCAATCCCGATATCAAAGCTACGTCAAAAGTTACAATTTTGGCGATGCAGATTTAATTGAAAGCTAAACCGACCACTCGTTTCTCGAAAATGGTAAATGGAATAAAATCGGAATTTGTTGTAATAAATTGTAATAAATATGTAACAAATTATTGGTACAGGTTTCATTGAGGCCGGCCAATTTGGTCGGTGCAGGTTTGGAGTACTCTTAATCTGCTGATGTAGATTTACTATGTTAGAAGGTATCGCAGTTTTTCATGATAAGATCGCGATTCACTGTTGATTATCCAGATCAGCCAGATTTGGTTATAGAAACCTGTTAATTCAGCCCTATTTGCACAAGTTATATTTAAAAAAATATGAGCGATTTCTGATAAATCGCACCTATTAAAGTTCAACTGATCAACCTTCATGATTATGTCCTAGTTCCCATCAGCGAGAATCATCCGTAGAAAACCCTTACTTCCTCCCTTAGTTCGAAAGTTCATTTTTGAGAAGTTTAGTATGTACGATACATGAACCTTGTTAACTTTTGTTCTGTAAAACTTCTATAGGGAAACATATTTCCCCATTTAACATTGTTTCGAAAATATTTATACCAAACTTATTCCGTCCGTTCCGTAGGCTATAAAAATACAATTAAAGTGGTAACCATACAAAAATTAAAAAAAAATTAAAATTACGATAAATGTTGTTCGCGTACTTCGACCATGGAAAAATTAATTAAAATTATGTAATTTAACGAAGCTTCGTTAAATTTCAATTGACACAAGCAAAAATTATTGGAGTGAAATTTTGCGTCCAAAGTTAAAAAAATTTAAAAATCATGATAACTCAAATGAACATCAATAAGGTCTCAAATATCACGAATATTTGGCAACGGATATTGTTTGATTTGATTCTGATAATCATTCCAAATTTTACGGCGTGTATGGGTGGATCATCAAAGAAAATTAGTTTCGCAAATATTTTTAATTTCTTTTTAATTTTATAACTTTTGAAAGGTTGGCCCTTTAGACAAAAAATGCTATGAACATATTTTTTCAATTTCCTATTTCCAGAGAAAGCCATAATAGTGCCACTGAGCGTCAAACCAATTCTTCTTTACTTGCAACCAATTGTTATTTTAATGGAAATGAATCTCCAGCCATATTTGGCTGGGTGCTGAATGATATAAATTAGTCTCATACAAGTTTAATACAAATTAGAAGAACTACTTATCCTGGAGTAAAAGAGTAAAACGATTTAAATTTTTTGGATTATTCGTCTAACGATCTCTATACGAGATAAAATATACATTTTTCTACAAGAAAATCCTTTAATGTCATCAACGCGTGGAATACTTTTCAAAATTCTAGTTTCCACATATTGTTTTTCCGAGAGCATCATATATGCTAAAACTATATTTCCAAATTCTGCTGTGTACAGAGCTTTGTTTAGAAGCAGTGATTTTTTCCAAAATATCTCAAATGATGTTCAAATTTAGTTATTTTATGATTGTTTGGAAATAACAATAAATCAATTAAGGTGCAAATTACATGAGTAAAAAATGGAGTAGAGAGAGTTTCGTGACCAACACCAGACTTACTTTTACGACAAATGTACATAGATCTCGAATACACCACACTAAATTTCTATATCGATTTAACAGGATTTAGGATAAAAATCATAGTTCATGCTTAAATTTAAGAAAATCAACAAGGTCAACTCATATTGAAAATTTAATTTTTACTGCAAAAAGCTGACACTTCCGGTATACAGATCTCCATCAAATTTCGGCATGGATCTTCCAATTTATGGAAAAAGCTTTATAGTACGAAGTTTTTTTTAATTTTTTTATTTTATTATCCCTACTCTGGAGCCAAGGCTCTCCCAACTCTTTCGTGGTTTGCTTTTTTCACTCTTTCTTCACACCAGCCAATTCGAGGACGTACGAGTGGTGTCCGATTTTATCACCATCTGCACATTACATAGCTCCATGCCAGTAAAATAAGTCGATCCATGAGCTTTACACTTCGACAGGAGGTCCTAAATGTGCTCCATTTCATCACAGATCGTGATCTGTTGATGAAGATTTCCTTTGCATCCTGTTATTTTCGGGATTTGAACCCTGTGCCTCCTGATCCAAACGCCAAAGCTTTCCAAACGTCAAAGCTTTAACCACTGTGTCATTTGGCGCAGGATTTGGATAGAATAATCGGAACCAAACTTCATACTAAAGATTTTTTCATAAATTGCTTAGACTATAGGTAGAGATGTCGAATTTTGGTGAAATACATTTTTGTTGATCAATCCTCGTCATTTCCGGTAAAATTTAAAAAAATAATCTGAACAAATTTTGTTTGAAACTTGTTAACAAATGTTACATATGTTATACATAATATTTTTCAAAATACGTATTTGTCGAAAAGCTCGTACGGGAGCTGCCACTTCCAGCGGACCGATTTCGGCGAATCTCCCAATTTGTGGAAAAAGTTTAAGTATAAAGTTTTAATCCGCTTAGTCGATCCACCTGGGCTGTAGGGAATCAATAACAATTAGTCTGCACGACACCCCAGACACGAGGTAACATTTTTGATCAAGAATATACCAAAAAAGTTGGTTTTATGTAAAAAATCGTCATGACCGCTTAAATTTGGAACTAATTTTAACTGACAGTGTTGAACATTTAATTTAGAATCTTTAAGTTCCTAGTCATTTTTCGCGTAAATGATATACTTACGAAACTACTATACGAAAACTTATACTATACGAAACGGCTCAATTTGTGGTACGAGCTTAAGTATGAGGTTTCATTCCGATCAATCAAGGTTAAAAATTAGTCAAAAAATGCATTAGTAATTTTTTCGACAAAAAATCTCATTTCCGGTTAAATTTTGAAAAACTGATCTGCGAACAGGTATTGTTGCAAATTTAATTTAGAACCTTTTAGTTTTTATTGTTTTGCAAAAAATTTGTAAACATACCTGTCCAGATAAGTTTTTCAAAAGTTAAGCGGAAACGACGTGTTTGCCAAAAAAAACATTCAACATATTTAAAAGCTCTTACGGAAGCTACCACTTCCGGTGGACCAATTTCGGCCAATAATCATTAGAATATCCTGATTAGTCAATTCCTTTGGGATGTACAGAACCAACAGGAATTTAGTCTGTCAGTGCACATATAATTGTTAAAAACCATATTTTTTATTACGGCGATATAGCGAATGGTAAATCTGTAAAAATCTCGAGGTCAAATTGTTCATGATTACTTTACTTTATTTTACTGCGGAAAAGAAAGCGAAAATTTAACAACCATGAATTTGCAGAATTAAAGAGCAGATTTTTAGTAGCTCTATGTAACGTCCATTGTAAATTATAAGTAATTTACAGACGAAGCATGCATTGACGTTCGAATGATATGTGGAGCTATAGTAGGTGTTGTGCATGATAATCTCGGTGTTAATTTATTCACAAAGTATGTCGAGCTCAATAATAGTAATATAAATTATTAATCAAGGTATTCGAAACTTTTGGAATTATTGGTTTCCGAGTTCCAAGCAAGGTTAATACAGAAACACCATTTCATTACAAACACACTTTCGAATTATTTTAAAAATTAATCAAAAAATTACTAATTTCTAAATTCCTTGTCAAACATTAAGAAATCATCGTCATTAAAAATTTGTTAGTGTGTGGGAGAATATTAATATGGAAAGAGTTGAAAAAAGTCGAATTAAAAAAACGCCTTCCCAATGTTTTTTGAGAAATTTCAGCAACACGAGTCTTGTTTTAGATGATTTTGGCTTGGGTATTATACACACTTCCGTCCTGGTAAAACAATCATAAAGCCTGATGAGGTTCCAACTAATCTTTTCGAAACTTTATTTTTTATATCACGAAAATAGGGGTAATTAACACCCCTGATGAGCCTTGCAAAATTGGAAACAACTAGTGCCGAATTATGAGCTATTTATGAGCTGTCGAAACATGCAAACCAAAAATTTTGATCTCGAACAATGCAAGCCTGGAATTCCAATGAATGTGGAGTTATATAAATTACAAAAATAAAATTTTTCAATGTCGAGTATGAAGTATTGATTTATGGGTTGACGAAATACGTGTAGAATTCTAGTCGAATTCAATGCCAATGATGCCAAACACAACAAATCCCTTACGACAGTAAAAAATTGATCAACCATGAATTTATCAGAATTAAACAGCAGACTTTTAGTAATCCTATTTAGTGTCAATGATATGAAGTCCATAATGTAAATTATAATTTATGTTTGTAAATTTCTTTCAGATTATTAATTACTTCAAACAGTTTTGAAGGTGGTGCAATAGTTTTAATGTAAGCCCGAAACAATAACTCAATTATCGCTATGCAACAAAAATTCCGAAGAACATACCGTCAACAACAAACACCTTCTCGCAAAACAATTCGATTCAGAACCACTAGTAATCGTAGACGTACAGAACGAAATCGAAAAGGCGGTCATTGGAAAGTATTGACCGTATTAGGGAATGGGTGTCAACAACAAGCAACGGCAGAATACAATGCCGATTTTCTCGTTGCGTTTGGAAAAAAAGTTTCTTACTGTTTGGAAGATAATTGAAAGGAATACATTAAAGAATACCTCAATATTACAGTTTCCGAGTTCCAAGCAAGATTGTTGCCGAAACGCTACACATACTCTTTCGAATTATTTTAAAAAAGGGGCTATTGAGTTTTTTTCTGCAATGCGATACAATTTCAAACAACTATATTTTAAAAATTTATCAAGAAACTTCAAACATTTCCAAATTCTTTGTCAAACATTAGCAAACCGTCATACAAAAATTTGTTAGTTGGGAAGAGTTGTAAAACTGAAAATACAAAAATGCCTTCCCCAAAGTTTGTCTGAAAAATTTCAACAATTCGGGTCTAATTTTCACTTACCCAATAAAAGTACAATTTTAGAAATTTCTTGGCTTGGATATTAAGCACTTCCGTCCCGTGCCCTAATTCTCTTAATGCCAAGATATTCGCATCTTCTAAATTTTTTTCAAGATAAAATGTGAAGTAGCAAGATAAATTTATGTCAAATAGTATCACAAATAATTTATCGTGGAATAATCAAGCAAATGGAATATATAAAAGGCTTTCGTTCGGATATTACCTATTAATATTTAATTGCAATTTTTGATTTTATAGTTTTATTTTAGAATTAAATAAGCTCAAGCTCTAACAATTAATTTAATTAACTGTGATATTTTACATAAAAAAGTAAAACAATTATTTCGATTTAGAATGTAAATTTGTGAACTTATAAAAATGAACTGTTATTGGACTTAAGGAGTAGAATATCCTAAAACAAGATGGTCTATGGATTGCTGCAAAAGCCATTTTAGTTGCTCAATGTTCAAATACAAAAGTCAAGTGTTTCAAGTATCTATACCTTTACAACTTCAAATTGGGACTAAACAATTTCAAATTGGAACTAAACAATTTCAAAATGGGACTAAACAATTTCAAATTGGGACTAAATAATTGGGAAATGGGAATACGAAATAATAATTTATTATTTATCGCGTCCGGTATACATTTTTTAATATGAGCGACGTGCCGGTTACAATTAGGAACCTACGTACCCAATTAGGAATCTTCGTAGTTATGTTTTCGCGAATTTTATGTTCTAGCCGTAGTAGACGGAACTCTGTTTCTGTTAAATTTGATCTACCTTCATCAGCTAGGATTCGCGGTAGTTCGATAGTTAAATCGCTTTTGACTCCAGATTTTAAGTTTGACCAAACCTATTCAATTGCATTTAACAATGGACTATATGGAGTGAGTCTTAGTAGGTGATTATTAAGAAATTCTTCTTCTAGGAATACTTTCTAAATGGCAGCATGACATGGTGCATTATCAATCACCGTTACGATTGAAGTTCTATATATATTTTGAGCATTTCAAAGACAATGACGCATGCATTCTTTTGCTTCTGGTTTCTTAAATGCTTTTCTTCTAATTTCATGATGAATCAAACCCATATTACCTATACATCCAATTACATGTATATTGGATCCTCGACTGCCAGTAATGTGAGCGCAACGAGTTCCTTTTTTGGGAACGACCTTTGGTTGTGTATTGTTTGATTGATGTTTTAAAAGTTTGTGAACGTAATCACATCGTTTTACTTTATTGATTTCAATGTTTGCTCTTTCTGCCTCTCTTCGAATGTCTTTCAACGTATACAATCTGATGATTATTTTGGAATTTATCTCTCAGTTGTTTTAAATTTATTCTAGGATTGTCTTCAATATAACTTTCAATAAATACTCGATGTTCATTAGTTGCGGGTATTTGTTGGTTATTCACCCATCGATAGGCAGATCATTTCTTTACGCCTAGAGTTTCTGCAACTATTCTCCAATCATCGTTTTTATTATACAATGCACATATTTGCTTCCTAATATTATCTGCTTCAACTTTCTTGATTAGGGATGAATGGGGATGAATTAATTAAGAATGAAACTATTAATATAGAATGCTGTCTTTTATTTTTCAAAAGCCTGCTCAAATTTAAAATTGTTTACTTGTTGAATAAAATATTTAGTCCCAATTTGAAATTGTTTATTCCCATTTTGAAATTGTTTAGTCCCAATGGATCAGTTCTCCACATATCCAGCAAAGCTTTCAACTTGTTGTGCACTCGTATTATTTTACTTGATCATTACACTTGCACATAGTTAAGAAAACCGATGGGTACAATAAATATGATTGCCTATAGAAAATCTTAATTAGTTAAATAATTTCAAAAAATGCAAATGTTTAATATTTCATTTAGAGGCACTAGTAGCTCTGGGAACGAGATTTCTATATCATAAAATCGATTTCTAAAGAAATAGTTAATTAATCCAATTTTCACTTCCTACTCGTAACCGATCCTTAAGATTAACCCATACATTTTACAAAGATTAAAAATTAACTGAAGGTAAAACATAAACAGTATATCTAGAACGTCCCTCCATAACTAAACGTAAATCAAATAACTACAAATGGTTTCGATTAATAAATTGTCGGTGCTCAGGCACATACAAAAATTATTGGTTGAGGAACTCGAGGAGTTCGAAAAAATCGCACTGATTAACTATAAATTTGATTGGCCAAATGAGCTCGTTACTTAAAATGCATAGTTTATTCTATTTTACTCGAAATTCCAAAATTCTAGTACGATAATCTCGGGATTATACAGTGAATATTCCGAATTCCAAGATCCGACTATTACTTATATAATGTTAACTCGCGCGAGCAGAAAGTGTTAAATAGGGCCTGAAACACAAATATTTTGTGATTTTGTGCTTACCTTTACGGGGTTTAGCTTATACAATATTTATCAAAATTCAACGGATGAGTTGTAAATAAGAATTACGAGTGTATTGTACACATCAAAAAAAATTTTGACTGTTGTAATGTTCTTTTCAAACAGTTTTATATCTGTATCTAACCATACGAGTATCTTGATTTTATTATCAAATAACTCCCGACTCCGACTAATTTTAAATATGGTTTTTATGGCTATGTGTGACTCTAGATGGCTTTGATACGCGAATATTGTAAAACGGCAATTATCGTTTGCTCGTTTACAAATTAGTATACTGCTTAGAGAATTAGGGCACTGGAAGAAAATTGGAAAACCAATCTGTGCAGAATTATGAGCGATTTATGAGCTCTCAAATTTAAAAAGTGTTGACTCCCATAAAATTCTTTTAAAATTACAAACATTAAATATTTTAATGTCGGATATGATGTACCGAGTTATGTGCTCACGAAATACGTGTAGTTTGATTTTTGAGCAACCATCCTTTAGAACGAGTACCACGAGCTCATGAAATATGTACAAAAATTTTATATCTCATTGTAGGCTGTGATGAATCTTAACACGAATATCACCCCCAATTTCTCAGGTGCATATGAAAAATTATTTTAAAATTGCAAAAAATATATATTTCAATGTCCGGAATGATGTATCGTTTTATGAGCTCACGAATTACGTGCAGTTTAAATTTAGAACTTCTACCCCTAGCACGAGTATCATAAGCATTTGTCGTTTGCACTAGGGAGATTGGGGTGGTAGATAAATATTTAGATTTTAAAATTTTAAAAGAATTTGTCATGTCCAAGTGGACAATATGCATGCGATTGTTTGGTTATTGAGACAAATGGGGTTGTTAATGGTTTTAAGGGTCAGCTCAAAAATCAAAAGGATCTTAAATTGAAATAACTCTTCGAGCTCAAAAATTTTGGTTTTGCGGATTTCGAGTAGCTTATACTTCAGCACTTTTTTCCTATTTTACATGGTGGCCTATCCAGCCCAACGAGCCAGCTAATCATTTCCGTAACGTATATGAAATATCTGATTCTGCTTGTACTAAAATAACTTTGAATGTGAAATTTCTGGCCAATAAATTATGGGTTTACTTTGGAGCAACATTACAACATATATAAATTTAAATAAACACTTAGACATCTGTATAGATTTACTTACTTAATGATAAAGACAACATTTTAACTCTCTTCAATTTATGATTTCAAGCTTGTAAGCTCTGTGACATACCTGAAACGAAAAAAAAATTCATTTAGAACAATTTCAAAATATTTTTAAATAATTATATTTTTAGTGAAATTCAACAATAAAAAACTGTTCGTCCAACCACAAAGGTAAGGTTCGAAAATAATTTTATTGAATTGGTTAAACCTAAAATATTGTATAAAGGACGCGTATGTGTCTGCTAAAGTCTTTGTTGAGATAAAACAAAAAAATTAAACCTCAAGTAGAAATGATTTTTTTGGAACAAGTAAACAAACAATGAGATATTTCATAATAATTAATTCGTCTGGAAAATACGCCAACTATATAATAACCATACAATTACTCCTTTACAAAGTAAAATAAAATCATTAGTTTAAAAATAATTCGTAATAAACGGTATTTTGCATTATTCATGTTTTGATACACCTAAGCAGTTTAAACATTTTAATTTAAAGCCTATTAACAAATTTCAAATAATACTAATAATTATACTAAAATTATGAAAGCTACGCAATAACCGGTATTTTACGGCTAATTTCTAACCGGATGAAACGAAATTAATAATAATGAAACTATGTAACACAGCGATACTAGTGACATACATTTATTATAAAATATTCAGCCGGAATATCGACCAAAGTCGGCACATTACTAATCACGAATCAAACGTTATAATTAGATCTGTAAAAAAAATAATCTAAAACTGTGTTCACTTCCTCCACATAATGCTCAAAATACCTATTAATTTACGAAATAAATTAATTTCGAATTTTTTTAATATCTAAATTCTCAATGAACGGGATGGGTTTTCTAAATCTTGTGCACCCATATCGGAAACGCAGATTAAAATTTTATATTGAATTTCCTATGAAATAATCATCTCTAATTAATTATAATTTCTTCCTGTAATATACGATCATCAATATACCATTCTTAAACTTATGTAGAGTGAATGGAACGGGTGACGTGCAAAGAACTTTGTTTAAATAAAACCAACAACAAGTATGAATTTATATAGGAGCTTTTTCACATCATAATCATAAAATAAAAATGGTAAAATGTGAATTTATTTTCATCAAAATCATTATCATAATGTAATAATCATGAATTTATTTTCCACTTTATTTTTAAGCCCATACAAGTTTATTACCATCTTTAACTATTATTATGTCTTCGCGACTTGAATACATATATACGAGTCGTACACATCTCTGTGTATATGTGTTCAATTTTCTTCCACGCAATCGACCAGAAGCTAAAAAAAATAAAACTCTTATTTTTAAGATTTGAGTTCTTTTTTTTATTATTTATAATAATACGATTGCAGAGCAAAAATTGTAATTTGACGTGAGACCGGAAATCAATTGTTTAAGTAAAACAACAATTAAATAAAAAATACAACTAACAACTAACAAAAAGTTTAATTATTTAGTGAAATAATAAACGATGATTCATTTTAATAGGCCGAGCAGTTTATTTTAATGATTCAATTTTTTACTATTTTTGTTTGGGAGAATATTAAGCTGCGTGCGCATAAACTTACTATGCCACGTTTTCGGCAATAATTTAATGGTGGTAATTAATTATTCGTAAAAGGTGCGCGCTTAAAATACGATGTTCTAATCAATACGCACATATAAAAATTATTTATGAGGTGGGTCAACAACCACCTTCGTTAATTTTGTATATATAATGTAATAAACATAAGTACGATTTACAAAAAAAATTCATTGAATTGTCATAAAAAATTAATGTCAACAAGTAACGTAAATAAATTAAAAATTAAATCGCGGTGAATGTTTTTATAGTGGAGTGAGAAGAAACTCAAATCCATTTAAAAGCAGCCAAACGGAGATTTTTTTTTAATTTTCGACAAAAATAAAAACAAAAAAAAATTGAATTTTGGCTGTAAGGGTCGCCCACACAGCTAAGTGTTTATATTTTTGTGTACAATTACGTCAGCGTATTTCAGCCTCGAATACAGCACGAACAACTAAGATTACGTAGTTTCTTTTAAAGTCTCTCAATTTAGGTTTTTGATCGTGCGTGGGCTAAGCAACGCGAGACACTCTATATGCAACTTATATGCAGTACACAAAAACCTTTTCCAAACACCAAACAAACATGAAAAATGTCTTTCTAATTAAAAACTGATTAGCCAGTTTTGTTACAGATATAGGGTATTTTTAATAGTGATCATCTTAAAATAGAGTCAAGAAAATATATCATCACAATCAGATTATTTATCTTTATGTGTATATGACTTTATAGTCGGGGAAATTAGAATATAACGTTACCAACAAAATGTAACCAAAAACAAGTTGGTTTAGTTTTTTTTTTGTTTTAAATGTTGTTTAGGAAATTTAAGTATTCGAGAAGTCAAAAAGTCTGTTATAAAACCATTTGGTATCGTATTCGTTTCTTATGTACAGCAACAACAACAAAAACCCACGCGATGGTATTCTGGAGTCTTTGTTGTGTGTTGTCATATTTTTTCGGTGTATACAAATCCAACAAGCCGATTTACGTACCACAGTTTATATTTTATATATAAATATATACGAGTATGTATACAGAATGAAATTAATAACACGCGTATGCTATTTTTTATGTTTCGAAACATAAAATATTATATGTATTATGTTGCTGTTCTATGATATAGGTATAAATTGGGCGCATTTTTTAATATACAATTTTTATGTATATGATGGATGCAAGTTGTGTGTTTATATCATAATTTTATGGACTGTTCTATTTTTGTGGAACACATAAATTCATACGATATCATTTTCTATTACCTGTTTTTATATAAGATACGATTCTTCTATTAGGCAAGAATATAATTATTTGATCGAACTCTACGAGTGTTAATAACATAAATGTTAATATATTCGTAATAAAGTTGCTAAAAACAAAATCAAAATTAGATAAGTTGTTCACACAAAATCGATTAAACAATCGCCTTTTAATCACGTTCAAAGCAGTTTAGGTGATTTTTAATGTTAAGCTATGCTTTATTACGAATTATTTATTAAAAAATATTGAATTTTTTTAGACATTTTTATGAAATATCGGTTATAACGAATTTATCGGTTATTATGAATTTTAGATTAATTAGGATGTTATACATACAAATTAAGGAAAAATTAAATTTTTCCAATTTTGGTGAATTTTTAGGTAATTTTTATCATTAAAAATGATTCAAAAATTGAAGAATTGTAGCTTTAAAGAATACAAATATTTTGTCACTATGCGTATATACACGACCAAGTCTAAGGCAAATAAAAAAGTAAGGTTTGTATGTATGCAGGCCCAAAAAATGTAAACACGAAAATATCTCTCATACAAATGAATCAAGTTGATTTTTTTTCCTCTGAGCTTGAACTATGTTTATTTACCTTTAATTTCATTTTTAAGGTAGTTTTCATTTAGAATTTTACCATTTTCCTCTATTATGTCTTTAATTTGACGATCGTCGTATAATATATATATAGAGCAAAGTTTATGTATATGAAGTGAGTACATGATTAGTAGAAGGCATAGATAATAAAAACCGAAAACAATAACTACTTTTCCATACACATACAAACACAAATTTTGCTTTATACATATATTACATGACGATCATAAAAAAATAGTCATCATAGCGAAAAATGGTAAAACTCTGAATGAAAAAAACCTTACACGTGAACAACAATTTATCAAAATATAAGATAAATAAACAAAGTTCATGCTGAGGGCGTGAAAATGTATTTTTCAGCAACATTTACGAGATATGAATAAATTAAGGCAAAAAAAACAATTGAGTATTTTTCCTTGTTCACATTTTATACAAGGTCTGTATATTGTGATTTGACCGTACATACACAAAATCTTGTTTAATATTAACACTTTTACGAAATATCGGTTATAACGAATTTATCGGTTATTACGAATTTTAGATTAATCCCTATAGTAAACATAAATATTAAAGATAAATTACATTACATTACGGTTCCCCAAATATTGTGAATTTTTAATTTATAAAATTATCATTTAATAAGTAGTAATGACTCAAGTTCAATTCAAGACATTTATTCATCTTTAAAGCATTTCTGATTTTGAGGGCGGGCAATTTTGAAGGATAATTTTTTATATGAAGAAAAAACTACTACTACGGCTTGAGATGTTTAGTAACACATTCGTAAAACACATGACACATAAAAAAACATTCAGTCGTAACTTGTCCCGGAGCGCTCTATTTACCCTGCTATCGAGGACGACAAGTACCATTGGCGATAAGGATGATATTAAAAGAACGCTCAAACTCTAGCCAATTTTTAAAAATTATTTTCAATAAACGTTTAATAAAATTTATTTTGTGTGAATTATACTATGTAGTCGTCTTTTATTAGGTTCTGCTTTTCAATATTTTATACCGAGCCGCAAAAATATTATAAATGTGGTGTTATGATTTACTAAAAAATGAATATCAAACATTACTTAAATAAAATAAAACGTGTAGCTCAAAGTATATGGTTAAATTTTCATTCTTTGAATTTATCGGTTATTGTGGATTTATTTGTTCATACACTAAACTAATTTTTTTTAAATAATTTGAAATTTTTGAGCATTTGTCCATTTTATTTTAGATATAAAATGATCGCTTATTACGCAGCTACTCCTTTCATTTTTTATTTTTAGCTGTGAGATGCTTGCTTTTCTTTTATTGGCTGTTAATAAGTTCAAAAATTTTAATAGCAAATGAGTTAAAATTGATTAGCTAAAGCCTCGCAACTACAAAAACACCAATGCCTTAATTAATTATAATCATTGTTGAAAACACTCATAGTGTTACGAAAATATAATACGATTTTATTGGTTATTATGAATTAGAAAGAATTTTTATAAAATAACAAAAACATTTAGTTTTAACATTACATATTTTAAAAAAATAGTGTACTCTTATAATTTATTTTAGGCAGCACTTTACCGTTTATTACGCAGTAAAATTATTTTTTATATTTATTCTTAATTAAAAAATTCTGAAACTTTTGGAAATATTTGGAATTGATGAGCTATTTAATTTTTAAATTAGATCGATCAGTTAATTTTTGATTTATACATTATTAAGAAACAAATTTTTACCTATTTTGAAATTATTTTTAATTAATTTTTGAAAAGAACAAAATAAATCTTTAAAGCATTCAGTTGATTAATTTTTATACTGTAACAAATACCATTTATAAAGAATTTATTGGTTATTACGAATTTTTGATTAAATAAAATTAAAGAAATGTGTATTATCCTTTATAAAGCGACTGTAGATTTGTATATTTTTTAAAAGAAATAAATTATCGCTTATTAAGCAGTTAACTAAAGCTTGCTTTAGACCGCTCAGATACGCTAAATGTAGGTACTGGTTTCTTATAAATTTTACAAGACATATCTGAGCAAATATAGAGAATAAAAAAATATTCATTTTGATTTATTTGATTATAACGGAACGACACCTATTAAGGTTTTTGAGTAATCCAATCATCTAATTAAATATATAACCTTAATAGATTTTTCAGCTTTTTTGGCAAATCTCAGCCTTCAAAACCTTTAACTATTGTGTATAATTAACAAATAAAACTTTCAAAACACAAAGACACCTCCATTTACGAAAACGAACCATCATTTAAATCGGCCTATTCAATTAATATTATTTCTCAAAATCGAATTTCCAAAAAATATTAAAAAACCATTTCGAAAGCATAATCAAGCTACACAATATACAAACAGCTAATAAAACTATTTAATTTCCTGTCCATCGAAATCAATAAATCAAACAAATGTTTCACCGCGTACAATCGCATCTATCGTTTATATATTTTAGTTACAGGTGATCGTATTTACTTTTTTCATATCAAAATTCGATATTACGTAAGTTCGTATATAAAAGGTATATAAACTTTCTAAATCTAAAAATTAAATCGTATTTATTTCACAAAACAACTCTATTATTATAAGCAAGAAGTGTATACAAGATATAAAAAACCACTAAAGCCTCCTACTCAAAAGTTGAGTTGTTTTTTTTATCTCTCGACTTAATGAAACGACAATGATCACCTTGAATTTAATATCTTTCATTTTTACTACTACTGTCAATTCGTTTATAACGAGATTTCATTCACAAATTTTATTTTACATTTTTTAAAAGTCATGATCGTCAACAATTTAACAACTTCTCAATTTTTTGTGTCTTTCATAGTTTTAAAATAATATTTAACGATCATCTCTCTATTGGAGCAATAAAACAAATAAGCGCATGATTAAGAAATTAAATTTATCGGGCGGTTTATACATTCTATAGTAAAAGTGTCAATTGATCGTTTATGTAAAGAATAAATTTATTGCAGTTTATTTGGTTAAATGCGGCGTGTTTAATTTAATTTAAACATTCGTTAAAATATAAGACACAAAAATATTAACTAAAAAAAAACATCCCGTCAATTAAATATAGTTTTTTTTGTTTTGTTGAATGCATGATACGAGATAAATGATAAGATTCCGGTCACTTTGACTTCACTTGCGCTTATAAATAACGAAATGCGCGCAGAGAAGATGAAAAATAATTAATTAATTAATTTGTCGTTCCATGGATCATCAAACGCCTTCGGTGAAGTGTTTTATTTTTGGTTTTGTGATGTGATACGAATTTCTTGTTTTAGTATTGAAACAGACCGGAAAGATGCGCGCATGTAACTTTTGTAGTTGACAAGTCATTAATCTACATATGCTTGGGCACGCTGACATGAAAATAAGGTTAGTTGCAGCGGCATGCAGTTCAAAAAAATATAAAAATCATGTTTAAAATTATCATTTGATCAGTTTGCTACTGCGTGACATTATACATTTTAATGATCGATGATCTTAAATAGTTTTTATTTTGGTATGAAGATGAATATAATTTGTCCAAAAAAGATTTTTTGTAACATGACCGGTTTTTGAGTTCGAGATCAAGTCGCTATACATTTGAAATACGTATATGAGCAGGTTATTGATCTCATTGATCATGCAATTATATTAGAGCAATATTTAAATTTTAATATTAGTACCGTCTCAAATATTACACTTGTGTTTACGTCATCGTGCAATTGAAGCTGCATAAAACTCTACAGGCTGTACAAACGGAAAATAATCATTTTTGAAATTATCCTTTTTTAAATAAACTAACATCATTTGTGTGCGAGATCAAATAGGGGCTCAAACTTTGTGGTACGAAATTAATGCTATAGAGACATACTCAACATACGAGTACATGAAAAACGATCGGAAGTCAATATAGACGTCATTATACTGACTACACTACATTACAGCATTCAGTTGTTAAAAATTTGGTCTTGCTATTGTTCACCTCCAAACAAAGTTTTCTTGCGTAGCGGTCGAGAGGTATGAAACTGTCACATGTATCGCTAGCTCTTCGGCCAAGAAGCATGATAGCATCTGCATACCCAAGATTTTGCCCTGATTTATTAAATATACAGCGTGTAGTTTCAATATAAATTTTCCCTATTACGTACTTAAGCGCCAAATTGGTGCTGTTCAATCAAGGCGGGAGTAAATATCCCTGTCAAACAACAAATGCTATTTCAAAAGAGTCTGATACAGTTGTTTCAATTACGATTCAACTTACAGGCCCTGACGATGTTAATTTACGCATAGAAACGAGTTTTTCTGGGATTCTTAGATTAATGAGCGTAGCCCATAGGTACTCGCGATTGATACACTGGCGTATGCCTGTCGGAGGTCTGTATATTGTATTCTCAACATTTTTCCAAAATCTTCCTCATGGTGAAGCATTGATCAGTAGTTGATCTGTTAGAACGAAAACCACATTGATAGTCACCAATGATGTTTTCGACGAGAAGGATGAGTCTAGCAAGTGCAACGTTAACTAACACTTTCTAGGTCGTGTTCAATAGAACTATGTCACGATAGTTTTAATTTAAGACATTCGGCTTCTTTGCTTGGCGGACATATGAGCGCGGTCTTCCAATTATCCGGCAGCTCTCCATGGTCCCAAATAGAGACGATGAGAACATACAGATTTGGTGAAAGAGTACAACCTCCGAGTTTTAACAATTCTGTGGGGATTTCGTTGAGAATGGGTACCTTTCCATTTTTTCTATTTCTTACCAGATTTCTGTACATTGAATTGATCTTAAACGTTTTTAATAACTTCATCGAAACACAATTAAGTTTTTAAATCTGGTAAAGTAGACTAATAGAGAGAGAATAGCTTCTCCGGATATAGATTCTCTATTATTTATGCACAAGTCGATAATGCAAGATTTGCATTTAGGAGTTAATAAAAAGTGATCTATTATAACAACGACTAAGACATAATTGTATATACAAATAAATCTAATTGGGCTGAACTGATGCCAAATCGATGATCAGTGCCGTTAACGCGTCGAAAATAAATAAAAGCTACGTGTGTGGTTGACTCGAAACACTATAAGAGATTTCAGACAAAATAAATCGGCCCCAGGAGAACCCCACAAAAAAATTAAACCCGAATATATAAGGAAATGCATCGCTAACAACAAATATTGCTGATGTTCTTTCATTATGGCAAATGTAATTTCATTATCTACTAAATCGAATTAACGAAGTGACCTCTATTCACACTGTGGCTTTACCAAGCGAGAAGGCGTTTGTCCCATATATTCCAGTAAAGGGAGCAGACGCAGCTATTAGAAGGTAAAAAGAAGAAACACACCCGGTCTTGCGGAATCCCCAAAGAATCATTATAACGCACCATTCATCTTATCTTAATGATTTTATCATGATGGTCTTTGACGAGGAGGAGCTACCTGAGAAATGAAAGACTGCACTCCCCTGTCTGCTGCCTAAAAAGGTGACTGGCTCTATGTAACTGGCTCTATGTGAAGAATCTTAGAAAAAGGGACGGTATTTGACCTTTTTGAAATAACATCTGGTGTGCGACATTCGCATTTTTTCTGTTTAATCTGGCACCCAGCTACCTAATAAGGAAAAGTGGTATAGACACATCGCGTTGCTTTTACAATGTGTTTCTTGGCCGAACACTAAATGATATCAACAGTGTAATAACGCTTGGCTGTAAAATGATACAACTTGATCTCAAAATCCAAGGCAAGAGCCACACAAAATTTCTATCAACACAAACAACACAAACAACAACAAACGACCACTTTACAACGTGGATGACTTTAAATATATCGGGTTCATTATTACATCAACGAACGATATCCTACAAAGTACTAATAAGACTAGTGCGATTTTTTGATTGTGAGAGTTTGACCTTGAATCATCCAAAATATTTATTGGTTGCCAATAATGAATACCGGATTCGAATAAACCACGAAATTAAGCAACTCCTTGGAGACTGCGATACTATCGTATTCACTTAAAACAGGCGAATTAGATGGCTGTACTACGTTGAAAGACCATTATAGGAACGAATGGTACCAAAAGAATTCTATCAATAACCTGTCGGCGTACGTCCTAAGGGGAGATTTGGACTATGCTGGCGAGACGACATCGTACAGGATTTTCGAATAATAAGATGTAGAAATTTAGTGAAACGTGCGATGAACCGAGAGAGTTGGAGGAATATCGTGCAGACGGCAAAATATCTTCGTGAGATATGAAAGCTAAAGAGAAAAAAGCGACCTAAGTA
Source organism: Nephrotoma guestfalica (assembly GCA_963691935.1). Lineage (NCBI taxonomy): Eukaryota > Metazoa > Arthropoda > Insecta > Diptera > Tipulidae > Nephrotoma > Nephrotoma guestfalica. The sequence continues at coordinate 248,003,422 of OY829914.1, forward strand.
GGTATAATTTGCCTACTTATTGTTTAAAATAACGAGTTTTCGACAAAAAATTCTCGACTATATTTTTCTACGCTCGAATCATTTTAGAGACCCGAAGATCAAACTTTCATCGATGGCTTAGAGGGATACGTTACTACGAGTGGCGTTCTTTATGGCTCTCTACTGGGCCGCCGAAGTGGAACATTATGTATAACAGCGTGTAAAAACTTCAGTTTACTGAAGAAGCCCTAGTTATGCAGAAAATAACACGTTAAACACCCGTTGCAGTATATAGAGGTTTACAATTTGGGGGACATAGGTCGAAAACTGTACTAGTTACCAACAAAAAGATGAAGGGGACATTTTTTAATGAACTGGCTGGAACCCAAACAAGGTTCCTCACTAAAGAACGGTTTAATTTTCTTCTTGCTGTTAATTAATACAGCTTTCGCCTTTTGCTCCGTTAACACGCAACCGGTAACAAGCAACCAGTAATAAATGATTATATGATCTCGTTAAAGATCCACCATGTTTGCCACCACAGTACAACCACGATGCCGCCCGCAAAGCTGATAACTTTGTCTTATTCAATTTGGAACAAGCCATCCCGAAATAAGTATTCCACTGTGCCATCGTCGGTTTATAACTAAATCAGAAAAGCTGGCAGATCAGAAAAATTTTAATCTCGAGTTGTTGCAGATCTACCATATCGCAGAAGTCAACCTGAGCAATAGCCCGAAAGAAGTGCAGTTTTTTTTTGCTACTTTATTAATTTCTGCTGTTCGATGCAACGATAAATTAAATTGATTGCTAAAAAAATTATTTTTACTAAAATTTACAAAAGAGGGTGGGGTGGAAATGAAATTTCTATAATATTTTAAACGTAATATCTAATCTGCTAAAAGATTTTCGAAATTCAATTTCTACCGATAGAACATTTTTGATTAAAAATTCTCGATAAAGAAATAGTTGCTGAATACAATTTTGCAGTTAAACTTTCGGTTATTCGTATTTTCATACATAATGTCTATCTTCCCATTGAAATATTTAGAAATAATATATCTTTTCGATTGAATTCGTGATTTTGCTCTAGGATTTTCCTATCGAATTTCCTGTCGAAGTAATAAAGGAGAAGGGTAATTTATTCCTCACAGAGTTTTACACCCAAAGCACGTGTTATTCATGGCCTTTGTAATGAGGCAACGACAATTTGTTTTTATTATTTGCTTCTGCTATGACGATCAATAAGCCTGAAGGAAAATTATTTAATCGAGGTGGCCTATAATTGTCCGACCTAGTGTTTACTCATGAACAGCTGTATGTTGTTTTTACCCAAGGTCGAAATCCACAACTTCAATAGTGGTAGAAACGTAAAAAAAGCCTTTCCAACTAGGTTACCTTTCCACATTTATATACCATTGATATGCCCTTTGCTTATTAACCACTTTATTTGAGTCGGATCCCACATTTGATTATAAAAATATTTTATATGATGATTGAAAATGAAAAGGTCACAAAAACATTGAATATTATTAGTAAATAATAAGACAAGTGAAACTTTACTTATCTCAGTGGTTTAAATCGTATATGGCCATGCAAAAAATATCAATTAAACTGATTATAATCGGTTGGGTAAATAAAGAGGACTATTGCTGTGTTTTTTATTCGAAAATTATCCATCCAAAATTCCGCTGCTAGCCGTATTGTCGCTGTACCTAACTGTAAGATTAAGTTTGTTATGGTTTAAGGGTTGCTCAAAACAAAAGTCTTTTCAAATTTCTCTTTGAAAGGGATATCAGCTCCCGATAAAATATTTTTATATCAATTTTTAACTAAACACTCGAATGAAAAATCTTAGTTTGGAGTCAAATAAATAAATTATATACAACAATAGCGCGCCAAATATAAGTTTTCTTATTTAAGAACCATATAAGGCGAACGCTATAAGGCCAATCTACTGGGAGCTAATAAGAAACTCGCCATATCTCTCCTGTAGGAGTACAAAAATCCATTATAACTCTGCCCGAAAATAGATTGCAAAGATTAAAAATAAACAAACAAGTTTAAAAGATTATTGAAAAAATTGCTTGGCCTACTAGTAATCATATAATTAATGATTAATAAAATTGTCATTAACAACCAAACATATTTTTGGAAATGTGACAACCATTTTGAAATATTTAAAAATAAGGCTTTTAGTTTGAAAGAATTATTTATTTAGATTTCTTTATTTCTTTGAAATTCGAAAAGGCCTTTTTATGCTGCATACGATTCTTAATATGTTTGGGTTAGGATGAACGTATTACCTATAATTTAGTGTGAAGTATAAAACCTTTTGCATCAACGAGCACAGCAGTTCTAATGATATTCTTTTTATAGAACCGATTTATATATATTTATATATATATATATATATATATATATATATATATATATATATATATATATATATATATATATATATATATATATATATATATATATATATATATATATATATATATATATATATATATATGCCATTTATCTAGCCGGATATTCACTCTACACATACTGTGTATTTCCTTTCACTACTAATTTCAGGTTGTTTTTATGACACTTATTTTATCTCAAATATATATCCGTTTACAACGTTCATTAATTTAATAAAACATTTATCTCGACCACTAATTGGCTATCACAAGTCTAATCAAATATTTTTATTAACTATTTTATAACATGCTGTTATATAAAATAAATACGTACGAGTATATCAGGTCACATTTATAAGATCTGGCCATCCACGTTATAATTAAGGAACATCAAACAAATTTATTATGCAAATTATATAAAAACCAAAATAATATAAAAGATGTTAACTGATCGTAATAATATAATATAATTATGAACTTATAGTTAGTTTTTGGAATGTATAAAATGGAATATGGTTTCTTATCTGCCTCACCTGCCCCGATCATTGTTCTTATAAATATAAATAACAAAAAAAAAATCTTTTCTAATTTGAATATGAATATAATTTTTTTTCGTATATTTCTTAAGTTCTATGATCTTATTTTTATGATAATATCTTTATATATATTTTTTGTACATAAAAGACATAAAAATTCACAAAACATCATCCATCTTTTGAATTGATTGTTGAATCTTCTTCTAAGCACATAAGATATATAACACACAAACGAATGAGTTAAGGAAATTGAATTTTTTTTGTGCTGCTACTGCTGCTGCTGTTGTGCTTTATGTTTGTGATAATAATGTGGAGATTTTTTTTGTTACTCAAGATTCTTATCGAGTTGTGTACGACGTATACGATTTAAGGACTCTTTTGGGTACTAAATTGTATAGTTTACCTTTATATCTTCCCATATAAATGCTCGCATAAAAATATTTTACCGCAGACCCAGCCCCGCCACCCTCCTCCCCATAATACAGAATTTCAATTTTGGTAGAAAATACAAATATTACAAACATACATCGATGAGATTTGGTGAAGTAAAGTGGAAAGTTAAAAAGTAATTTCCATGAAAAATCATAAAATTAAGATAATTTCATCAAATCTTCTTCTTCTTCTTATCCGTATATATGTATATATTTCGTATATGTGTATACATAGCTATATTGGTGTTCCGCATGAACAATTCATTGCAAATAATATTAAGAGCATAAAAATTCATTTCCAATCGATTTTATATTTTGATATAACGCAGAGTTGAATAAAATTCAAGTATCTCTATGGCAATTTTCCTACTTCGCCTGCTTCTTTATGATTCTCATTTTCATACTCATTTCTTCTACTTCATATTTTATTTATCTTAACCATATCGATGTAGCTTTTTATATATATAGTATATGTGTATATGCTATGTGAAAGGGTGATTTAGAATTATTCATTTTTATTTCAGTTATGTGTGTCGGAAAAACTGAGGAAAAAGGCGATGCCATCACCCTCTGTTAAACCAATTTTCAAGATTTTCTATATATTACAACAACAGTAGGAAAGAGTTCCATACCGATATACCACTACGTATGCCCAAGAGCAATAATTGATGATCAAAATGATGATGATTTTGCTGATAGTAAAATTTTTTTTGTACGTTGAGTCTAACTAGGAATAAAAAAATTTAAAATCCAAATTGTATTGCATTCCTATAATTAGAACGATTTCCACTCCATAGAGTTTTTCGTCTTCGTACATATCTCGATGTTATTTCATTAAAAAATTTGTTATCTGATATCAATTATACCGACGACTATTATATGTGGTATAGTAGTAGGTACATGCAAGGCACACAGTATGATGGCGAATATGTTATTTATGCTCTATATGCACTACTAATTGATTACATAATTGCCTTATGTACATACTCGTATATGTACTTCTACATGTTGATGAGGGAATTCTAGGTAGGATACAATTTCATACCCGGAATATTTACAGTGTGCTCTAATATTACAAAAATATTCGATCGATCAAAATCAATTTACTATGCTTCAAATAATAATAATAATAATATTGCCCGTAATATTCACGTATATACAGAGGAGTTCAATTAGTTGATTATTTCATAAAATTGTTGTTTTGTATATAAAACATAAAATAAAAATTGATTTGATTAAAAATAGAAATTGTTGGGAATTAGACTTATTTTTACCAGTTGTTGTCTTAAGCGAGAACAATTTTTGGGTACGTTTTGTGTTATGGGAATTTTATTAATTAGTATTATAGACAGTATGCGCCCATGGAGTGGAATGAACCGAATTTGTTGGTAATTTTGATCGTAACTCGATTTTTGATAAATTAATCAACTTTTTTTTTTAATAGAGCAGTTATTGTTCTGAAGAATAACTCTTTACATTCATGGGTCAGTAATAGTTTAGATCAATTGTGTGAGAGTATTTTCATTAATAAGTTTTTTTCTAATTTAGTCTTAAACCTTTTAACTTTCACATACCCTTTCAATTTAATCCTTTTTCGAACCTACAAAAAACTTTCGATCATAAAATTTTAATAAGCTCCACAAAATATGGGTTCCCTCTTTATTAAACAAAAATGTATTTACCAAAATACATTTAAATGATCTAAATATCCAGATATATTAGTGCTGATGTATCAAAAACTCTGTGATACGAGTAATTTGGTCTAACTTATTAAAGATTTATTTGTTTTTATTTAGTACATGCGTGACGTACTAACTTCGAAATGTCCAGGTATTCAGATATATTGGCGTTTATATTTTGAGAGCTCGGAAATTTGTGTAAATTTAATTGATAAATTTGGAATCTTACCTCTATTTGTGGTGTATCCGTCATATTTTTGGTAATTTTACTCATATTTTTTGTGCAATTGCTGCGTTATTTGGTGTTGTTGTTATTTTCTTACTTTGATAGTAACTTCACGTTTTTAACACTTTCAACATTCAAGTAATCAAATGATATCTAATTAGTTTAAGGATGCTTGTATCCCTTACTAAATAGCGTAACTAGAATTTTAATTTCTCTAGAAACTAGAGAAGAGATCATACAAACGTTCTTTTCGGTTTTCCCTTCAAATAATGAAAGACAATTTTGAGATTACTGCATCCTTCTTCCAGATTTTTAAATGTTGACTGCAAAAAACTGATAAATTTTCTTTATTCAGGTTTGAAGCCCACTTGTGCATTAAATAGACCAACCAAAAAACGTGTATATTGAAAGTGTTATTGTTACATGTTTAGCAATATATCGGACACATTAAAATTTTGTCACCTCTCCACATGTCAAGACTTTAAACTTAAATGTTTTAGACTATTAAACATAACAATAACAAACATCAATAACTAAGTGGGCCTGTGCGCCATTTAAAAGTAATAAGGTTATTAAATTGCAGTTATATATTTGTTTGAAACGGGGTAACCCATGTTTTGTAGAGCTTGAATTTTGAGTATTAAAGTGTTCTTTCACGATAAGATTATTTTTATGGTTGAAAAATTTGTGTTGTCAAAAATTGTGAAAAATCATAATTTTAGATAGTACATAACCATTCAAAAAAAAATATTTCTGAAACTACGTTAAACCACTTTCATTTGCGTCCTAATTTATTAACAGCGGCTACGAAATTTTTATTAAAAAGCGCTTTAGAAATAAGGATTTTTGTAAATATCTACAAACCGTATGCGCTCATGTTCAAAAATTAGTTGCAAAAAAACAAAAATGATTATCGTGTGTCTTGAATATATAGAACAGATTCCTGAAGCACCAGAAAAATTAAAGGCGATGATAAGAGAAGCCGGTTGTTTTTGTGTGAAAACGCTCTAACTTTTATATAAAGATGTCGAAAATTGCTTCAATGTTCGCAAACGGTTTAAGCAGTTAAACTAGGCGAGAAAGAGTCAAGGCTAGAAAAGGCTTTGTATATAGAGAAGTGGATCATGATGATCTATTACCTGTTAAGTTCCCTAAACGCTACCTTGCGAGCAAAACACTACAAGACCACTTTAGGCTCTAGATTAGTTTTCGGCGTACTTTGAACTCCAGACTAGGATCGACGTTTCTTATGTGGCGGAAATTTTGGTTTCGTGGATGACAATAGAAGATATAATGGCGGTTTGACCATACCACTATAGCAATTTTTGACGCCAGTTTTACAAAACAGAATGCCAAGACAAGTACTTAGGAGACTGTTCCTGCTTCTCAAATTATAGGCGCAAGTGGGTATCGATGTGCTGAATTCGGGCCTTAGGAGTAACCAATGGGGTCCGCTCAGTATCCGACGACGCGACATTCGTTAATGCTAGAATTTTCAAATCGAAGTTTCTATTTCCGGGGAAAAATAGAATTTATACCTACTTCGTGAACAATCGGAATGCAGAGCAGCACCACGCACATTACAATTTGTGCTAGAATACCTCTGAAAAGTAACGGTGAATTTATCACCATAACTGACCTACTACTTGACGCAGTTGTTCATTGGAAGTGGTAGTTTTCGTACATACTACAATGTGGGCGACAATTTTGTTAATCTCATCGGTCCGTGACGGCACGAAAAGAACTTAAACATGTACTGGGCGCGCACAACCCAGGAAAACGTGTTGTGTTTAATGTTCTGATGAAACATGAAATAAATCAGGCGGCAGCGAAATACTAAAGAATCTGAGAAAAGCCTATAGCGGGCGACATAAGAATGCTATATTGAGCCTAGATAGCGGAGGCAATTCATTTTATGGTTGAGATATTGAGGAAAGCAGTGTCGAAAAATTATTCACCTACATAAGAAGTAACGTCTTATACGAAATTCGTATAAAGGATAGGTAATCGACTATTTGTTTTTCTAATCCTAAGCGTAAAAACCTAAGCGACTCCTGCACCCAGTCCAAAACTTAGATCAAAGCATAAACATTAACCTAAGCATTAGTTTAGGTCGAAGCCCTACCTTTAATCTAAGTTTCATTTTAACCATAAGCAAAATGCGAAGTTGAAAACTAAGTGTAATTCTAAAGATAAGCAAGACTAAGTCTAAGCCAGAGCCTAAACTCAATCCACTGTTTATCATCCCAGTCTTGCTTCAAGGCAACTTTCCTGAATTTACCTGTTATGAAAATTCTAAATCCAAGTCTTACTTAAAACTTGAGTTTACATTCCAAGCCAGAACCAATCTCCTTAGCCTTAGAATAAGTTTAAGTCCAAATTTTATTATCCCAACTAAACTTTGAGAAAATGTTTTTTTTAATTTAAAGCCTAAGCCTAACTTTAAGTCTACGCTATCTAATCCTAAACTTAATCTTAAAACAAAGCCAAAGCTTAAACTTCAATCTAAGTTTATATTTAATCTTAAGCCTTAGTATAAAGATAATATAAGACAAATATATGTAGGCCTTTAACATATAGGAATAAGACTTGGAGTTGGACTTGGACTTGGATTTGCACTTGGAATTGGACTTGAACTTGGAATTGGAATTGGACTTGGACTTGGACTTGGACTTGGACTTGGACTTGGACTTGGACTTGGACTTGGATCTGGATTTGGACATGGACTTGGACTTGGACTTGAACTTGGGTTTGCACCTGAATTTGGACTCGTACTTGTACTTGGACTTGGACTTGGATTTGGACTTGGACTTGGACTTGAACTTGGACTTGGACTTGGGCTTGGACTTGGACTAGGACTTGAACTTGGGTCTGGATTTGGACTTGAACTTGAACTTGGATTTGAACCTGAATTTGGACTTGGACTTGGACTTGGACTAAGACTTGGACTTGGACTTAGACTTAGACTTGGACTTGAACTTGGACTTGGACTTGTACTTAGACTTGGACTTGGACTTAGACTTGGGCTTGTACTTGGACTTGGACTTGGACTTGGACTAGGACTTGGACTTGGACTTGGACTTGGACTTGGACTTGAACTTCGACTTGAACTCGGACTTGGACTTGGACTTGGACTTGGACTTTGACTTTGACTTTGACTTTGACATGGACTTGGACTTGCATTTTCACTTGGACTTGGACTTGGATTTAGATTTGGACTTGGACTTGGACTTGGACTCTGACTGGGACTTGGACTTGGACTTGGACTTGGACTTGAACTTGGACTTGGATTTGGACTTGGACTTGGACTTGGACTTGGACTTGGACTTGGACTTGGACTTGGACTTGGACTTGGACTTGGACTTGGACTTGGACTTGAACTTGGACTTGAACTTGGACTTGGACTTGGACTTGGACTTGGACTTGGATTTGGACTTGGACTTGGACTTGGACTTCGACTTGGACTTGGACTTGGACTTGGACTTGGACTTGGACTTGGACTTGGACTTGGACTTGGACTTGGACTTGGACTTGGACTTGGATTTGGACATATTTATGGAAGCAAAATTATAAAAATTGGAACGCAATACACCAAAAAAAATTAATTAAGATAAAATCACATCTAATCAACGAATATGGGAATAGTGCTTTGAGTGGTACTTATGTACATACCTACTAATCATACTGAGCTCAACTAATTAGATAAAATTTCGATCTGTCTAAACGTCTAATTTAAATATCACATCTGAACCACGATCTGTAAAAATAAGCGAAGTTAATCTGTGCAGACAAACCGTAAACTATTATCAACAACACTAGAATAATAATAGGCGGGTACAGTAGAATAAAAAAAAAGTTTTCGCCTCATTAATTTCTATTTTGTTTTACATTTTATGTTCAATCATCGACAATAACTAAATAAACCTGGAAGTCTAAATCATAAGGTTAAATCTATTAAACCAATCAATATAATCCGTATATTCATAAAGATGATGAACAAAAAAAAATAGGAAGGGATTATTTTTCTTTTTTGGACATGATCTCATGTGGAACCAATAAATTCATCACTAAATCACAATAATGCTGCAATAATAGCAATAATAACTATAATACTAAAAGTTTATACATTTTTGGTCACAATATATATAACATAAGAAATATAATTCCCTTTCATGGTTGGCAGAAACTTATTTTTTGTATTCGTGTGTGTGTGTGATACACAAAACATAAAAACAAGGTGTAATTGAGACTGGTACGTACTCTAGTAGTGTGTCATATAGATTCTATTTCAGCGTTAAATTTCAACCCCTTCACTTGATGACGAGCGCACAGTGAAAAATAATTCATCTTGCACTTATAATTACTCAATTCTTTTGTTTATTTATTTTTTTTGTGTAATTTCATTGTTCCAAATGACTGACGATGATGGTACGATGACTGTACATTAAAAGCCTAAAACTAACAACACTTTATCCAAAAGAACCAAAATTGAAAAAAAAAATTAACAATAAAAAATGAGAACATTTCTCACGATTGTTCGTTCGTCTTTTAAATTTAAATAAAATAAATACGTTTTTCAGGGATATTTTAGTTGCTGTTACGTTGGTACTTTTCTTAATTCTTTTTTTCCGATTCGAATAAATTATTTTCTATTTCTTTTTAAATTATTATTCAAACGATTTGAATATATGAATGTATAGCATCATACTCGTACCACCATGAAATGTTAAACTACTGTGTAGTTTTAAGTTTGGTTTGAATGCGGACAAAAAAATCAATAAAAAAAAAAATCACCATAATAACGTAATGAGAAGGAACAAGTGTTGTCTGCAGATGGTAACAAGAAGAAAAAAAATTGTATGTAATCAATTTCATCGTCATAATCAGTGCGCGATGTCGATAATCCATAATCAACACCATATCGCACCACTTACGATAATTATTTCGTTCGTTTGAATGTTATGTTCAAGTACATTAGAACGATAAATGTATATAGATTTTCAGCCAAACCATCCATTTTACCATCATCTCGTATAATACCCGAGTACAATATATCTTAATTACATGGCAATTTTTTTACATTACCGCATTCACCATTTTCCACTCTCGTGAAGAAAACGTTTATGTGTATTAAAAGCAAGAATACGAAAACATCTTAAGACAATTATTAATTAAAATTCAGTTTTTATTATACGAGATATTTTTTTGTTTCGTTCGTTCGTTCGTTTCGTCTATTTAAAAGTTAAAATTTGATAATTAATGGAAATTTAAGACAGCAACAACAACAACCACAGCGAACAACATAAACTGAATAAATTTTCGAAATATTTTATGGTTTCCGAAGTGTGTATTCTTATACATTTTATAATTTTTGAAAGACAATTAGTGTGTGCGTGTGTGTCTGTGTGTGTGTGTGTTTTGCGGGTGGAAATATTATGTGGAAGTGATGGAATAATTGAATTGTACCTAATAAATTATGTAACATTTTATGAGGTGTGCATGGGAAATTGTATGCTGAGTTACATGGAGGTTTTACACGCAGCATAGCTCGAATGAATTTGTTATTTCCTATCTCTAATTTTCAGAAGTTGAATAGCTCGTATTATATGTACCTAATATGTTTGTTTTCTAGAATAGTTGTAGTTTAAGAAACTTATCTACATGTAGTGAGGGTGTAGACTCAAAAATATAATTTAAATATGGGGTTTGGAAATATTTAATATTACATGTTAAATATTTCCAAACCGACCAAACGGCACAGTTATCAAAGCTCCCGATAAGGGCCGGATGTAAAAAAATAATATTTCATTATCTGATTACTATCGGTAATGAAATTTAATCGGATTTGTGAATTGTCAACAAGCGGGCTTGTTTTATTGATTTCTTTCGGTTGAGAGGAACTGTTGCCGGTCTACAATTGATAGGAACCGCTGCTCTACTAATTTGTACATTGAATTTGCATAGCTAGCCATTTTTCCACGTATTTTGACACAGACACCGTTAGGAGAAAAAACCAAAACCCGTAAAACTCTATTTTGATCACCCAATTCAATGTGTGTAAATTTGCCACTTGCCTCACTAGCTAACCTACCAGCAACGTCGATGCCTGTGGTTATCACATAGAGTTTATCTACAACGAAAATAATTTCGTATGATAATCCTCTTGTGTCTATCGTGCTGGGTTTAGGAAACTTCTCTCTACCGACCCTAATTTTTAAGCGATCAAGATTTTCAAATTATACGATTCGACTGAATGGTTATAATCGAATTCCATTAGAGCAGCGTTCCTCAGCTTCCGTCTATGAGAAGAATCTCTATTCAATCAGTTGCAACTCTTGTTCATCCAATCATACTCCATTGCCAACCATTCAGCATTCTCATTTAGCATAATTTCGAACAATTCATGAAAAACACACGTACCACTAGATAAGGAAAATCGAGAGTTTTACAAGAAGGGAAAACCCGACCTAGAGTATTTAGAAAACGGCAATCTTCAGAGAAATGACACAAATGTGTCAATCCTTTTATATTAAACGTGATTGGGTCCAATATGGATTTCCAAATCATCACTGAAGAATAATCATGCGCCCAGTACGTCATCGATTACTTCAATGACACTAACAGAGGAATCAGCAATTTAGAACAGAAACTTATCGAGACTATTAATGCGAATTCAGACCGATATTCTCCTCGCAACAACAAAGAAACTTAGTGTCAACGTACTCAATACGGTGGACATATCAACAGCAAGTTTTTCTATATAACGTCATTACTAGGGGAGGGGGGGTGGAAGACCGGAAAATGTTACATATCCCATTTAAGATTGAAAAAACCGATGACCGAAATCAGGTTATTGTTCAGGAAATTCGGATCAGGAATTTCTTCTCAACAGCTTCTTCAAGATCCAAATTCAGGAATCAAAGATGACCTGGTAACAGCGAAGATATTAAGCTCGAGGCAATATGAAAAAAGAAAAACAACTTAATGGAGACTCCAGAGTTTCTCGAGCTCATAAAAGAGGCAAACGCAAAGCAATTTGAACTGGGCATATTACATGGTTGTTAAACTGTTGTTAAAATTAAATATAAAATGTCCAAAACTACAGAACAATATTTGTAAAAAAAACTTCAAACTAAGGATACCACAAAAAAATTAAATGCGCGAATATGATGCGCAGAGGAGGCTATATATAAGGAGTAAACGTTTTATAAAGCGTTAATAATTTAAAAATTATTCGGAAGCATTGGCAATACGGCCCTACTCATAAAAGCGTCTTTGGCTCAACTGGCTTAATTATTTTATTAATTCAAAAAATCATCGGAACAATGACTGCCGAGAGTGGAAAATAGTGTTCTCGACTTGGGTGGTGTCTGAATTTTGTAAAAAAAAAATTAAGGTAATTTGCATATTGTAATTGGTGACATGGCGATACACATAGAAACGTTTTTTGTCAAAACAATTTGCATGTGGTGATTCGCGATATGGCCCGATACGTGCAAGCGTGTTTGACTAAATTGACGGAATTGTGGACGGAGTGTCTAGAATTTGTAAAAAAAATCAAAACAATTTGCATGTTGTATTGGCGTTATAGCACTACACGTGGAAGCGACTTTGGCCAATTGACTTAATTCTTAATTCTCGACAATCGCAACATGCACATTGTAATGAATTTTTTTTTGCCAATTTTAGATACCATCCCATGTCAAGAACCCTAAAGTCCAAACTCGGCATTCTTGTTTCCGATGGGTTTTTGAATTAATAAGAGAATTAAGTAAATCTGGCCAAAAACGCTTCCACATTTTAGACCATTTCGCCAATCACAACACGGAAATTTTTTGGCAAATTTTTGATCATTCCATGTCGAAAATACGAAATTCCACACTCGGTGCTCAAGGCCCCGGCAATTTTTTGAATTAGTACAAGGATTAAATTAATTTGGGCTAAGACGCTAGGGTCATACACCCTAGCGCACTCGAAACTTATGGTTCCTAAGACTTTTTGAACAAAAGGACTGTAATAAACATTTTTCATAAGGAAAACTATACTAGGGTGGATTAATAAATTTTTAGAATAACGCCATTTATGAGTCACTAGTCAACTATTTGTGAAATATGCTTTTTTAAACAAAAGCTGTCATGTGTTTATGACATTTGGATGAATAGTTTCTTAGTTACAATCGTCCCTGTAAAGCCGGTCTTGATTTCTCTAAAACGTGAAAGAAACTTACTATCGTTCAGTGATTAAATACTTACATTTAAAAGGTTTAAAATCAAAAGAAACCTTCGATGAAATGAACCTTCACCGGTGGGTAAATGATTTTAGACATAACCATTATGTGGCCGGCAAAGTAATGATGAACATTCAGAAAGATTAAAAGTCATGATCATTTCTAAGTAATGTTCAGAGAAGTTTCAGTGTAATCCGACTGAACTTTTGTGCCAATTCATAACGGTCCATGAAACACGGACCCATCATTATACACCATAATCTAAACAAAAGCCAAACCAATGGGTAGAAGTTGCTTCAAGTGCTCCAAAGAAAGCAAAAGTTGTTGCAACAACTGGTAAGCTTATGGCCACTGTCTGTTGGAATGTCCAAGGCATAATATTCATCCACTATCTCGAAAAGAGTAAAACTACCATAAGTACATTGAATTAAAAAATTAACGAAAAACGGCCACATTCGAAGACGAGGAAAGTGCTCTTCCCTCATGACAATGCACCAATCACATTCATAATAGACAACACAGCAAAAATTAGATGAAATAGGACTACAAATTCTGGCCGATCATTAGAGATCGAAGAGCTTTGTGTTCAACAAACTGGAAATTAAAGTTGCCTGGTCACATAGGTTATGCTATTCTAGACCTGTGGTGCAATCCGATAAAAGCTGAATACTTGGAAAATAAATTTATTTATTGCTCTGTGATAATGAGAACCTAGTCTCAGCCAGATTCGGTTCAGGGATAAATTGTTTTGGCTTGCGACAATTATAGAGTGATCACGTTTGTTTTGCTTTGTTACAAAAATGCTATTTTCAAAAACTTCGCTGTATTCAAAGTAGGTAAACTATATTTTGTTTTACATCCGATATATTCTACTTGAGAAACAGCCTTTTCCAACGAGTCTCAGGAGTCGCATCCTTTAACGCATTTTAATATTATCCTCCTTATCAGCACTCCGGTGATGTTTCTACTTGGATTAGCAAGTTTTTGAACCATTAATCGTCTGAATATCAGTCGGCATCAGTAGCCTTGAGGGCTATTAGATTAGTCTGAAACGCAGTACAAAAAAACTATAGACTACCGGAGAGCTTGTGCTCAAAATTCAGTAACTTGCAAGTCCCCTCAAAATTTCTAGCAAGAACCGTCTAGAATTTTTTTAACGAAATGATTAGTAAATAAATAGCTATTTGGGTATCAATAAATTGTAGCAATTAAATATTAGTCGATATGTCACAATATCTCAGTAGAACGCGACCTAATAAGCCTTTTGATGTCAAATTTAAACTCTGGTAGAAAATCTGATAGTAATTACTCCGTTAAATTCGTTAATTTTCGTACAAACAAAATTTGATCTAACAACAGGTTAACAAATCTAAGTTTTGTTAATCTAGCGATTTTTAGAGAAAAATAAACATTTTATTTTGACAGAGTTTTCAGAAGTTGCCGGAAACTTTCCTACACTCCCAAAATATGACAGTAGATTTTTGAGATTATTGACAAAGAAAGCTCCCAAGAAAGTTTGGTGACAAAATAACACAAAACTGTATACCATATTCTGGTGCAGTAATTTACTGCCCTAACCAAGATTGAACCGATAATTGATCTCTTGGTAATTCTGAGCAACAAATGAGCTCAGCCATAACCATGGAAAACCTAATCGTGGACTTGCTTCATTTAATGTTATTTCGGTCAAATAAAATGTTATATAAGACATTGTATTCGAAGAAAATAAAATTCTGTCAAATGCACAAAATATTTAAAGAAACGTGCGCACATTTAACTCCATTTTACTTATAACGATCTCTGAATTCTAGTTCACATAGTTTCACAGAACTATCCTTCTCTGTAAAAATTTTACAAGTCACTGAGTGTGAGATTCACTATTGCTTGATCGGCATTTCGATATGAAAACAAATTTAGTGTATTGGTTATTCATAAGGGAGACCCTCAAATCCATTGAAGGCTTGAAACCAAAGGTTTAAATGGTGGAAGGGAGAACCAACATCAGCACGAGGTAACTTAGTATACAAGAGACGAAACAAACGAAAATAATTAACATTTTATCCATGACGATCTATTGGGCCATAATTATTCATATAATATTTGTGTGCTGCCAGAAAATAATTCCAATCCTACTAAAAATACAATTTCCTAGCTGCATTCCTTAGTTTCACATTTTTCTGTAGTTTTTTGAGATCAGGACTGAAAAAAATTTGTTCCTAGTTATTTGATGTGCAATGCCTCGGTCGATTACTACAGAGTTTATCGGTACTCCATATAGAATTAAAACAGTAATATCTTGTAAAGGTAGTGGAGAAGTAGAGCATTACGGGAGGTAGCTTGAAGCAAAACTTCACTGGTGCACGAGGAATGCTTAGATATTATTCGAAATAAAAATATCAGAGTTTATGTTGCTACGAAATACTATTACGTTATTCGATTGGGTTTGCAGTTGAAAGTTAATATATTTGACTTCAATATTGGATCAAAAACTCAATTAGCCATTTATTTCGTCAAGCGCTAGCGACGATTTTTCCTAAAATATTTAAATTCACCAAGATATTTAGGTTCATTAGTGGCACTTAGGGGCCATGTATTTAGAGTAAGGGAAATTATTTTTATTAAATTTGTTAACCTCCATGCCTCCAGTTCACATATTCAAGACAGATCCATTCCACTTCCGGTTGTTTAGAAAATAATAGTAATGATTGATAATCATTGTTAGTACATAATGTTGGTATCTGTGATAACGAAATTTCGTTCGCTATTATCAACAAATTTTTAGAGGGTAACAATCTCGGATATAAAGCAAAATGTTGAGGTCTAAAAAATTCCAACTTTAATTTCGAACGAAAGCTTGATTTTGAAATATTAACTGCGATTTTAAAATGATTCTACAACATTTATTTATTGCTTAGGTGGAATATTTGACTTTTCCGATTAACCGATTATTTGACCATAGAAAAACTTTGCTACGAATTATCAATTATCGGAAAATCATGATAACTTTTGATTGGTCTGTTAAAATTTTTAAATAATTTGTATTACCCCAAACGTCCAAAAATGTCGCTACTGATCCGATAATGGTAGAGATCGTTGACTGCAGCTGAATAGTCAGTAGATAGAATGAAAAACTAGTATGTCCAAGTAGTATGTCCAAGTACTAGTATGTCCAAGACTACCCAACCATCCGCGTTTTTGACATCTTATCAATTTTAAATATAAAACGAGTAGTTATTCTTCAAAAATATTTGGTGAGTATGAAGTTGGAATTTCTAATTCAACAGCTAAAAAAATAATAATAAATTTTTGTTATCAATACGTCTGTACATACAAATAATATTGTTTAAAATTTGTCATTAACCTGCGGCATATCGTGAGTAACAAAGAGCCCTAAGATATTTTGCCGTAAGCGAATCACTGAACGGTCATTTGATGATTATCATACATAATTTTTCACTAAATTTGTCTCTTGCAAATGCAGCGCTTAGAGTTCCGATGCTGGCATTGTTCATTATTACTTACTGTCGAGGCTCCGAGCTTTCTGAATGTTTCAGAAGTTTGTTTTGTTATTAAAAATTCAAATAAATATTTTACAATGTGAATATGCAAGCATTCATTTTAGTTGTCTAAAAGCTTTAACCTCCTCAAATCCTTGTTATGTGCACGCGATTATTCAGGGTATACAGTATAATTCACTTCGATTCTGTGCAGTTTGCACTTTATAAGACAATCATTAAAGGTTTTCGTTCCAAGTTCGAGCTTTTTTATGCACATACTTTGACAACATGTATAAAGCCGAACTTTTCACCAGGTTTTTAATTTTTGTTTCTATACTTTGAATAATTTACGATCTTTTTATCTTTCTTATAAATGATGAAAAAATTTGAATATGATGGATAACACGCAATAATATCTCATTGAAAGAAAATCTACCGGTTTCTTCAAAATCCGTGATTTAATTATTAGTTGAGGAAACATCAAACTTTATTAATAAAAAGGGGTTCGCCGCTTAGTTGGAAATTTCGTTTTAGGAAATTGAAAACTAATTAAATTGAAACATTGTATTAGGATTCAAAAGATTATAAAATACTTTTGCGAAAGGTTGCATTGTTGGTTCCGTTTGCCATCAAAACCATGCACTTTGCTAAAGAGGCCGAAGTGTAACATCTCGAGGTACTTTCGAGCGAGCTTGACACGCAAAAATATTTGATATGCCAATTAAAATCGAAAATAGCGTTATGCAAGCTTACCCAACCGTGCACAATATCCATCGATCTCGAGCAAATTATAAATTTGTCTCTAAAAAATTACCGCACAAATAAATTGTACATACATAGATCTGTCAGATATGCAGCACAATATAACATGATTAGCGATCAACCTTAATCTGTAATTGCAACTAAATGTTAAAAAATAAATTAGGCAAGCCAAAAAACCGTATAAATTCACACTTTTTAAAATACTTGTATTTTAATTTAAAATTTCACACTTTCAATTTCTAGACAAAAATTTGTAATTACCAACTTGGTGTATACAATGTGAAATTGAAAGCACTTGCATTTATATCTGCGTCTATATAACTCTTTTGGTATAAAACATAAAATGTGGTGGTGACAATTACAATAATATCTCATTGTGGTTGCGATGGTAACAAGAAATATCATAAAGGCGGAAGTTTTATAACCCAAAAAACGACGTAATAACTTTCGATCCCTTAAAAGCGTATATGAATCAACGAGACTACTTGCTGGGTGTATAACGATTTTCATTTCCGGTACAAAAAAATTACCTAACGTAAAAAGAGGTCACTGTCATCATATTAACTATTCTTATAATATTGAATTTTTAATAACATTTTACTTGCGTACTTCTCTATTACAAGCACATTATATTGTACATAACATAAAGTTAGTTAAAGGAAGGACTTAAGAATGAAAACATACAAAAAAAAACATCATCATGATTCTACACACACCGGACGTTAGTCTTGTTTTATTTTTTTACCTTTTAAATTATTAAACTATAAGAAAAAGTTGTAAAGTAAGACGTATAACGAAGACAGCAGAACAGAGAACAGGTTTCTTTAACGATCCGATTTTTTTGTGTTGTAGGTAAATTCAGGTGATCATCATTATAATCATCGCGTATCGTATATCGTGGTTATTGGTACGTACACCAATCAATGCGACTAGTAATTATCATTGCATAAATAAAACGCAACCGTATAATTGACATTATGAGTAATTATTTTTTATAGTCGCGATACATTTTAATAACCTGGATTATTCTCACGAAAGTGATTTTTATTTATGAGTCGCGTCAACGGATATTCATTAGTATAGTGATACGAAGTTTAGTTTTATAAGGATATTTTAAAACAATCAATGTACAATAAATTTACTCCGGCTCTGCATTCTAAATCGTTAATAAGGTTCCGTATATTCCCATTTTACTAACAGCTTCAGCCTAAATGTTAACTTTATTGGAATAATGAATTGGTACAAACCGCCTTAACAAAGTAACTGAATTTTTAAATATGAACCGTGTTTTGGATGAACTGAGCCACCAGCTAAATCAAATTTATACTACGAAGCAATAAAGCAAATAAAATGATGTTTTGGATGAATTTCAGTTTTCTAGTTTTTGTTCGAATTTTCACAATATAAACCAGTTTTGATTGAATTATTTCGAATTCATACAAAAAACGAAATTTTGGATGGAGTATTTTTGGATGAATTTTATAATCACAAACAATTTTTGATTTTGAAATTTCGAAATTCTACGAAAGAAAATTTATTTATGCAAAACGCCTGACAAAGTGTATGAATTTTTGTATCAAGTATTTCTGCATAAGTTGTAAACTAATTGTATTTTGTATTCATAAAAAATATTTATTTTACTATGCTACATCTGGGATTTGGCCACCTCATTGAAGTTAGAGTTAGAGTTAATGCAGTTAATTATTTTTGGATAATTGATCTCAGGACTGTTATAATGAGCATACTGGCCTACTGGAAAAGGAAGGGGGGGGGGGAGGATGGTAAATTTCTATTGTACAATTTGTTTTAAGCTAAGCAACGAATGCTTGACGTTGATGGTGGAGTTGTTTTTGCATTCATAGTGGCGTAAAGTGTAATTCATATCAAGCCGCAATCATACAAGGAGATCTAAAAATTCAAACGACTGTGGAGTTTGTAGTTTTCGAGTTTTGTAGCAAAAACCATTTGGGAGTATTGAATGTCATATAAAAGACAATTTTTATAAAAGTTTCATTAGTACCATTTGTACCATGTCCTCCCATCTCACACGATTTTTTTCACAGAATAAACCAAGGAATCAGCTTATCCTTAACGGATTAGCATTCCAAACCGGGACACTCTGTATATAAATTGTTAAATGAATTTTTACGTACAAATCATTTTTATGAGAGGAATTAGGACGAACGTCCTCGTTCATTGGCTGATTTATAATTTTCGTTACAAACATGCACGTTACAAACCGATTCAAGCAAAAGCTGAACTGATGTAAATCGCTTTAACAAAGTAAATGATTTCCTGAATGAAACGTTTTTTGGATGAATTGTAATTTAATTTGTTTGCATGAATTTTCGGTCAAAACAATTTTGGTAAAAAGAATTTTAAATTTATGCAGATTATCACATTAAATTTACTTTAGCACGAATCAATTAAACAAAGTTTACGAATTAGCATTCCAAACCCGGACACCCTGTGTATAAATTATTGACTGCATTTTTACGTACAAATCATTTTTATGAGAGGAATTAGGACGAACTCTCTCGTTCATTGGCTGATTTGTAATTTTCGTTACAAACATGCACGTTACAAACCGATTCAAACAAAAGTTGAACAGATGTGAATCGATTTAGCAGAGTAAATGATTTTTTGAATGAAACGTTTTTTGGATGAATTGTAATTTAATTTGTTTGCATGAATTTTCGGGCATAAACTATTTTTGTATGAAGAATTTTAAATTTATGCAGATTACTACATTAAATTTACTTTAGTACGAATCAATTAAACAAAATAAACTGCATCACAAAACTTACAAAACTTACTTAATATTATTTGTCAACCAAGTTTTGAATGAATTATAATTTTCTGATTTTTGTATGAATTTACGTGACAAAAATAATTATGAGCGAATAATATCGGCTTGATACAAAAGTAAGATTAATACGAATCGCTCTAGAAGAATAAATATTTTGCATGAATTATTTATTGGATGAATTATAATGCTATATTTTTAATGCATTGATACAACTAGCTAAAACATATCAAATAGTCTTTTTATTAAACAATTTTTGAATAAACTGAAATATTAGTATTTTTGTATAAATATTAGATTAAAACGTCATTTTGGAATGAGTAACTTCGAATTCCTGAAAATTACAAAAGTGGAAATTGCTCTACCAAAGCGAATAATATATTGTATGAGACATACGCGCATTTTAGATTAATTGTATAATTTTTAAAACTTTATTACCTTATTAAAGTAAGCGAAAGTTTTCAGCCAAAAAACGGTAACCGACGACGTGTAAATTTCGAAATTCTCAAAACTTATTTAATAAAATCTTCTGTAACTTTAGAGTTACTCACTTGCCCATCGATCTTACTATGACCATTAAATAGGTCGTATTTCTAGCTAAACCTGGGGGAATTTTGAGCAATTTTGAAGAGGATGGGGGTTAATGTAGTACAATAGAACAGAAAAGTTAATAGTTTCGAAAATTTCGGTCGAAACTAAATTAATAAAATATTCTGTAAAATCAAATGAATAAAATGGTACCCATCAGATTCGACACAAGTTCCGTACGACTTTAAATAAAATTATAACCTATTTAAATGTTACAGCATATTGTTCAGAACATTGTGTGCAGAAAATTTGTTTTTGATATTACATTACACCCCTCTATCCCAATCAGACTTGGCCAAACTCCGCCTTGGCTTACTCAGGATTATAACCTATCAGGTGGAAATGGTAGGGCCGATCGGCAAGTAGGTAACTCAAAAGATACTGAATATTTTATTAAAGAATTGAAGTTTCGAAAAGTTTCTGGATTTCCTGGTATATTATACCCACCCCCTTCAGACTTGCTCCAAAATTCAAATTAATGGCTATAGTAGGATCGATAGGCAAGTTACAGAAGATGTTATTAATTTAGTTTTGAGAATTTCGGAATTTATTGTAATTTACACGCCATAGTGTTAGGACCAATCTGGTAAAAATATAGCACGTGACAGATTTTTGGAATAGTCGGATTATTTGGAAGTTATATTGGAGCGAGGTTTATCGAGATTTCGGCCATACAAATTTTTTTTTCAGCTGCAAGGACACTATCTGCATTGCCAATTTTTCGGCTGAAAACCTTCGGCTATCTTTAACAATATCAAGGGATTGCTCCATAAAATCACATAATTTGTAGTTTGAAACGTTTTTTGGTTGAATTGTAATTATGTAAACATTTATGCATCAAGCGCAGTTTTAGCACGAGAATTATCGAATTAACTCAAAGATGAAACATACCAAGTTGCTCTAGCAAATAAACGCAATTTCAAACAAATCGCATTTGCATAATTTGTAATTTTTGCACCAAAAACTTGTTGTAGTTGTTTTTGAATTTTTGGTTCAATTTTTGTCTGCGGCTATTTTGCTTTCTAACACCGACCGCAATAATAAATCAATTTAATATGAGCAATTTATCATATCTATCGCCCAAGATCTCACTAACTTCAGATCATCGATTAATATGTAATTCTTATTTTGGGTCCTTTATTAGCATCTCTTTAATTCTTGAATCTAATTTCTGAATGATTGAATTGATAAAAATTGATGTTCAAAAATTTTTTTTGGATGAATTGTATTTCCCTTTTATTTACCTAGTTTTACATTTAATTGTGTATGTTTTCAAGTTCACTGACTACAGAAAAATCTTATAAAGTATAATTGTAACCCTAGTGGTAAGTTTATTTCTTCATGAAATGAAGTTGTGGAACTTCTTCTATTTTTTCATTTTCCTGGTTGTCCACCACCCAGTGGTGGCGCGACTGGCCAGTCTATAGTCTTGTTAGTAACTTTCAGCATTCTCAGAGTCAGGTTTTGAAAAGAAAGCCTTGCAAAACGCGGCTTCTGTAACGCGTTTTTGATGAGTACCTTTCCGGATACGCGGAAACGTTTGATAGAAGTTCGTGCCACAATAACACTAATGATTGTCATAAGATTTTGATTTATAACTATTGGTGGTTGGTTATGCATGGTTTCTCCTTTTCCGTTTAGTCGTTTTTGTGGTTCTTGATTATTGACGAACTTCTAGTTAAACTTCAGGTATTCCAGCAAGCTATCATCCGTATTAACCGACGAAATTTATACTCCAGCTGGTACGCCAACTACACAGTTGAGCCAACCAGCTAGATATATGCATCCCGCTACTCACCAGGAGAATGCAAATGCTGAACGCAGGGAGAACATATCCAAGAAAGCCCCACGATGTCACTAGAGAAAACGCTGATTTAAAGAAGTCCAACAGCTTAAAGAAGAGATTGCTATAGAAAATACTAAATACTATAGCTGAAACAGATAAAGATGAATTAGCGTATGAAACGAGTTTTATACGAAGGCAGATAAAACTAAACGTCAAACAAAAAAAGAAAAGCAGAATCTTCGCCTGAAGTGGAACAATCAACACAGAGCGTAAGAAAACCACAAATCCAACGGCCTGATGAGTCATCCACGGATCTAGTGAAGATACATAAGACACAGTGAAGGTACATACCACTGCTACCGTAAGAGAGACCACTGCAACCAGTTAATACACCCAGCGTAATCAAACAAGGAACAATGCAGGAAAATCATCAAATACATAAAGAGATACCACCTCCACCCATTAATATACTTAATGTTAGTGAATACGGAACAATTAGAAAAGTGAAGCTAGTTCCAAACGATGTGGAACGTGAATACAATTGACCCAGAAACCTATAGAATATTATCAAATGCAATCACTGATCAACCAATTAAAGTGATTGCCAGAGGGCTACATCATACGTGCCAAAGCGAAGAAATAATTGAGGAACTCAGCCAGAAAGGATTCAAAATCCTAAGTGCGGTGAACATACTAAAGAAAAAGGTCACTAAAAACGCAAATGGTGAAAGAGAAACCACCAAAGTTGGCCTCCCTCTTTTCATGCTAACATTTGACAACAATGAAAGCTTGATAGGGTATATGGAATCAAAGTAATTCGTAATATGGAAATTTTTTTTTATCTTTTTTTTAACTTTATTAGAAACAATCATGTGACAATTCATTATAACTGTATTATATCTACATTGAATATTCAGACGATCGAACCAATGCTGGTTGTAGCACAACTCCACAATAAATTATTTTCTATGAACTATCAAGTTAAGATTGAGAGATTAAAAAACCACAATGCTACAACTATTAGGCGTATAACCACACACGCAAATACTGTAATAGGGAACCCCGATGTGGGAAGTGCGCTGGGAAACATCCACCAAAAGAACCAGTGAAATGCATATACTATGGTAATTATCACAGGAGAACCATGTCCTGCAAGAAATACTTCAAAAGCTAAACGCTATCAATTCATGTCTGGCTACGCAGGACCAAAGACTAGAATCGGTGAGCGAGCTACTACAAAAGAAGAAGAGAGACTAGGAAAACTGGAAAATACATCGATAAGCCAAGACGAAAGAATGATCGATGCGTCAAGTAAAACTAGAGAAGTCATTACACAACCTTCATTCTAGTCCATACAAACTTAACGGGAAAAACTAATGACACTCTTTTAAGAATTGCAACCTGGAATGCAAATGGCCTTGCTCAACGCATTTCAGATTTAGAAGCCACAAACACACACCAAACAAATGATATGTGCCGAGTCTCAGAAAGTCTTTTTTACCAGAACCTCGTATGCCAAAATACGTGAATACCAGTGCTTTCAAGTTCTACATACAGCAGAAAGAGTTAGAGGCGGCACAGCAATCTTTATTAAGATATAACCCAAAAAATGTAGACTACATCGCTTAGTGGAAGAAGGTGGAAAGCCAGCCTACTGTGGCCAATGGACCCAGATATAATTCCAGACCTTCTGGATTTCTATAAGAGGTATTTCCGAAAATTACTTAGCAGTCGAAAATGAAGAAGGACTATCATCAGACCATTTTCCAGTTTTAATGTAAATAAGTGACACGGTAATAAGGAAAGCAAGCCATCCAAGACTAACAAATAACAAAACAAACTGGGAATACTTTTGGCAGCTAGTCGAAGAAAGCGCCAATCTAGAGGTGAAAATCTCGGACGCTTACAAGATAGAAGAAGAACTGGTACGTCTCATTGAAAGTGTACAAAAAGCGGCCTAGGAAAGTACTCTTGATCAGCAAGAAATATTACAAAAAAGTATATACTATCCAGTTAAAGTGAGAGAGCTGGTTAACGAAAAAAGAAGAGCTCGTAATAGTTGACAGAGAACTAGAGCCCCTGAAGACAAAACAATCTAAACAACATGTGCCTACTTATACAAGAGATTAAGGATGAGTCAGTGGCTAGCTTCCTAAGTAACCTGACAGGCAAACCTGACAAGGAATATTCTATGTGGAAAGCCAACAAAGGTTTAAAAAGGCCTAAAATGCAAGTGCCACCCATAAAAATGGTTTATAGAACCTGGGCTCGCAGCGAAAAGCAAAAAGCTGATCTGTTCGCTGAACACCTAGAAAATACCTTCAAACTATAAACCGGACAAGCGGATAATGAATACTTAACACCTATAAGCAAAATAGACGAGGTGTCTGTGCTACCAGTTACTCTGAAAGAAATCAAACAAAAAGTTAAAAACCTAAAAGGTAAAAAAGCCCCTGGATATGACTTAATAAAGGTGCAAATAATCAAAGCACTACCCGAAAAAGCACTAAGGAGACTACAGCACGTAATTAATGCGATCTGTAGACTAAGTTATGTTTCGAGATAGTGGAAAGCAGCAGAAATCATAATGATTCCAAAGCCTAGTAAACCGCTAAACGACAAAAAATGATAAAGGCCTATTTCTTTCCTAACAAGAACATCAAAGATTTTCTCAAGAGACTAAAGCCGGCAGAAATCTTATACCAGCACATCATTGGGTTCCGAGAAAGGCATTCAACGATAGAACAGGTACATAGGATCACGGATACAATTGTGGAAGCGCTGGGAAAAAGAAAGTATGTTCAGCAATATTCTTAGACGTAGCCCAAGCATTTGCTAAGATTTGGTACCGAGGTCTGGAATTTAAACTCCAACGAGATTTAGCAAAACAATATTTTGAATTGCTAAAGGGGATTGGTATGTGGAAAAGGCCTTCAGCAGCACAATCTCTAAATCGGATTGTGCCAAATATGTAAGAGTTATTTTTGAAGCGCGCAGATTTCATGGTAAGAAAATCTTGATCATGAACTCCATCACCGTAAGGGCTCTTCTCTTATTCATTTTACACGGACTTTCCGTCTAGAGAGTTGTAAATATCTCAAGAGTTAAGAAATAACTTATTTACGGTTAAGTAATATTATCCCGCGCTTGATTACTGATCAGAAACGACGTTAGTAATGTGTGCCAATTAGAAAGTACGACTTTAATTCTCTGTGGGGAACTTATCTGTGGGAAACTTATCAATCCAGAGCCAAACATTGATTATGCACTGGCTGTAAAGGTAAGTGTCATTCGTTGATTGACACTTCGAGGATGGAATGCAATAGGTTCCTTGGTAGAAATTCATTCAGTTTGCAAAGGCAAAACTGAGCACCCTTCCATTATTTGGTTGATCTTCCAGTTTGTACAATCGCAACACCGAGTGCGGAACGCTGTAGGTTCCAGCTGATTAAATAAATGTCTGAGGAATTTTTAATTCAAACTATTTTTTTCAATGAAACGATTTCCGAATGAGTTAAAATATTTTGAAATTTGATATTCATTCATTAGGTACGCAGTCGTACAAATTGCTCTAGTTTCATCTTCGTAAACCATTTTTATTTGGGGATTCGTACAAATGCAATTCACCCAAAAGTTGATTTTATACGAATCGCTCTAGCAAATTAAATGGTTTTTGTATGAAACGTTTTTTTGTTGAATTGTTGCCCCTTTTGTGCTTACAACCAATTTAACTTGACACCCTTAACCAATATTTGAATTAAAGCGAATCGCTAAATAAATGATTTTCATATTTTTTGAGGATTATAAAATTCATTATAAAGTTGCATTAGTACGAATTGTTTTATCAAAGAAAAAGATGAATCATTTGAAAGGTTTTTGTATAAATTTTCTCTTTATACAGGAATTTTCGTGGCAAAATATAAATAAAGAAAGTTTTTCTTGGCTGAAAAGTCATCGGTAACCTGTCACGAACGCTATTGCGATGGCAAGAAGTGTGATTTATAGAGTGAAATAGATTCTTTTGACGATATTTAAGAAAAGCTCATTTATTAACGACTGTACAAAAATTCTCAGAAATTTACCTACATAATGGGATATCGCATGACCATAGTGGATCCCACAAATTTTTTAAATTACAATCCCGATGGCCAATGCTATGACGAGAAGTGCCACTTGAAAGCCAATATATATTTTCGATATTTTTTTTCTTACAGATTGTACAAAACAACCCTGACAAAACTAAGTTACAGTTCACTTGCAATGAGATTAAACGATTCAAACCAATTAAGCAACAACTTGTGCATGCTTAAAAATTGAGCAATGATTTTTATGCATTTTGACCGCTTTGAACTCAGGCATTTGGCAGCTGCTGTAACATTTCGAATCTATGCGGTTAGTAAATTGTCTTCTTTATACTTGAAATCTACATGACAATGATTCGGTAACGAATCGGGTAGAAATCAAAATCATCATCATCAAACTCGAAAGCTTTCATTGAATTTCAGAATGAGTTGAAACTTTCGAAAAAAGTAAAACTCAAAAAATGTAAATTATTAAGCTTTAAATTGAAACTTGTATGATGCCGATGATACCTACACAAAACTTGAATTTTTTCACGTACAATTTATTAAATTGTAGTTCGGAAAACCAGAATTGTTGGTTTCGTCAAAATTTTCAGCGTAGAAAATTTGGGCGCTTTGTTAAAAGTTCATTACGTTTGATAAAAATATTTGGTAAAATCCCACGTTTTGATAACTGTTTGACATTTTAAAATCCCTTTGTTAAAAACTTGAGATTCTCTTATTTTTCGTATTAATAAATGCAAAATTTTCTTTAAACGCTTTTAGACCACCCACCTGATTTGTATTTTTTATACCTATACACTAATTGTCTTACAATTTAATTATTTCGTGAATTTAATCCGCAATCTTAAGATATCTCATGTTCACAACTTTGTACGGATATAATGATTAAATTATATATACGCAGGTATAATGGTGTTCTGTTGAAAGAGTATTCACATTTCACGCGTCAAGGGATTATCAGCCTACTCGTCTTAAAATTTGGAATCTTTTCTTATGTAATCGTTGCCCACGTTTAAATATCTACCTTTACATACACGTGGTGTCAAAGTTTACTAAATTTGGAACTACGCATTTTAGGTAATATACTGGATAAAATTAATCAACTTTTTTTTATAAATCTAAATAATATTGTTCGAAAGCGGTCGTATAAAAAGAACCCCGCCGATTTATTGCCCATAACAACTTATAATTTATTAGGGCGATATACAATTTAACGAAATTGAAATATTTAAATAAAATGTGGGAAATTTTATCCGCCAATCATGACGTGCACATGCCCTGATTGATTTTGTGCGAGATCATAAATTTATCGAATCGTACCGGAAGTTAAACTATCTAACGTCGACATGAAATCAATTTTTTTTCTATTAATGCAAAATCTCATCCGCATGTACCAGTTATAAGAAACATGCGAAGCAAACCCACGCAAAATTTTATTTTTATATATCGTAAACGGGTAAATTGTATTAAATATGATATCATCATATGTGTCGATATTTGTACGGGGTATGTATTCAATCAGCTAGAAAGCTACACACAATAAACACTATTGAGAACATGCATTCAATGGTGCGGACATTATTTCGATGAGTATTAAGGATTTATTCAGTGTTGTGTCGCCCGCCTATACAGAACATACCGACCACGACATTCTATTATTATTCGGCAGATGAATGATTCGAAATTACACGTTTTGGTTACACACAGATAACAAAACTGCCAACGCAGCAAAAATACCACCAAATAATAATAATAATAATCAAGGAAATTTTCAAATTTTCCAATATTAAACGAATTCAATGAATTTTTAATGAATTTTTCGGTGTGCCGGAAAAGAACACAGTATACAAAAAGAAAATGGCAAAAACGTCGAGGAAAATTCAATTTTTCCGTATCATATCAAAACGCGCAAGTAGAAATATTTGAGCTTGAATTGAATGTATACACACACACACACCCATATACAAATATTAACAACGTTGTTGAAAAAAAAAAAACAAAAAATGGAAAATGATAGAAAAACTAGATGGAAAATAATGATAATAATAGGAAAATATCTATTTATGTATGTAAGAAGAATTTGCAAAAATAAAATTAGGATCAGGTGTTATTTTGTCACCCATAATCATAATATGAAATTGATTTTATTTTTTTGTGAGTGTATGTGTGTATTTTATACGGCTGCTGCTACTCCCGCCGCTTCGGGAAGAACATATTTGTAGTTAGTTTATATGGCAATATGTCTGCATGTAAGAGGAAAAGAAAGAAAAGTCGATTAGATTTGTTTTTGTGGTGGAAATTTTATTTTTATTAAATTTTCAATAATTGAATTTTTGGTTTTATTTTGTTTATCCCCTTTTTATTGTGGTGGATGCTGGTGTTGCAGGTGGCAGAAATGTTGGCAATAAAAATTCGATTTTGAACGAGTAGCGAATTGTGCAATGAAAATGGTTACACGACAATTTACCGAAAACGACGTTTATCAGTTTTGGGTAAATTTCTGAAGCTGAATTAAAGCATATGAGTACTTTATTGGCTTCTAAAATTTAATAGAGGGTCATATTTTTCTAGAAGTCTGTCGCACCAGCTAAAATCTACTTGCCTTAAGTGAAAAAGATCAGCATAGGTCTCTTTATATCAAGGTTGACTGCGTTGCAATGTTTTATGTTTGAACGAAGTATTAAAATAATCGGAAACAAATGCCTAAAACTCATATAATGGCAGTCCTAAATGATAAGCTTAAACTTGAACACATTGAGCAAAATTCTGAAAGTATTAAGATTGTTTTATCCGATTGGATGGATGAATCGATGAAAGACGAAATAATTAATACTGGACGATTTTGTAGTGTAATTTATTTCAACATCGAACATTTAATAGAGAACTTTACTCGGGACAATGATTGACAATTTTAAGTACAACGCCCATTTCTTCGGCTTAAATTCCAAGTGATTTATCGTATCTCGCAAGGAAAAGGTTTCTAATGCTAGAAAACTGTTTAAAAATAGTCCATCGAGGGTATGTAACTCTAAACCATATGGAATTGGTCAAAAATATTGAGCCTTCGAACTACTACTACCACATCATTGTCAAAGCAGGTTCGTCTACAACAAGTCAAGCGGTTTGTCGCCGCCGCAATATTTGCGGTACTTATTTATGCGTTTAGTGCTGATATTTGTAAAATTTCAGGCAGGTACGTCCTTATGTTGATGTTAAAAATTATCAGTATATATACTGGTGATGGTGTCTCATTGGTGCCCTGCTTGGTTACAAGGTTTTTATTTTAGCTAGTTCTCGATTGCAAATCTGTAGTAAGTGCAACTAGTCGGGATGGGTTCTATGTCGACGACCATTTAACCGGATCCGAGTTCCTAGTAGGGTCGCTAAAGTTGAAAGCTACTCTTTTCTTTTAAAGTCTATTAAAGTTTGCCAAGCAATCTCAATTTTTCATCGTAGAAAAACAAATCTTCATAAGGCAATACTAATCCCAAAGACTTTTACAATTATTCCATTGCAGAATTTTGAACCCTCTCATTAGATTGAACCCATATTAAAGAACAGTTTTAGTTAAACACTCTAATCAGCCAACAAAATTTCTTTATAACAAAGTGCAAACTCATTTGCAAATGGCTTACCATTTGGAATATTTAGAAAAAGCTCAATAAAAAAATTAATAATTTTTTGGAAGATATAGCTTTGATTCTTCGTGAAGTCGGCCAAATCTCATAAAAATTTGCATATCATCCGTATGTTAGGATTTACGATATCGGTTCATTTGCATATGCCCCACCACATTGCGTGTGAACTTCTTCATGAATTTGCACTTTTATTTATGTATTAGTTTAACACTGTTAAATTAAAATCTAATTAGAGAACATGAATGTTCCTATGTGAAAATTAGTACTAAAACCAATTACGTCCGTGAGTACTAAAATTTTATCAAATTTAATGTACACTAAAACCACGATTTGCGTCACTAATTGGTACCGTAGAAATCCGATCAAATCGAACCGGCGCAAACCGAAATAAGCTATTTTATAGCATTTATATATTTATATGACGCATCTTCGAAACGATGCACATCGAGATGACGCAAATCGCGGTATTGGTGTAATGTAATAAGCTATAGAAATAAAAAAAATTATAAATTCAGTATAGCGATTCAGTGAATTTAGAAAAAATAAACTTAATTAAATTTGTGTCTATTGCTTCATCCCTTTATTGAACAATTTAAAATAATATTCTGATTGATCAAACAATATTTATCCACCATCGAGTACAAGGTTAAATAAACCATACTTTATATACTTAATACTTAACCATTATTTCCTTAAGAATGGGACTAGGAAAAATTAACCGTTTATGCTTTATAGCTCATGTTAAGAGATAGTATTTAGGTATATCAATCTTGCTCAAGGAATTTGTTGTTAGACCCACTATCGAAACCTGAGTCAAGGTCTCTAGTAAGGAGTGTTAATGGCTATTTTCAGTTCCAAGACATATTTGAGTTGAGTGAAAAAAAATCGTGAAACCTGGGATGGGGGATGGTGTTTGAGCTCACCAGACGAGAAATTTAATTATCTGTTAGACATACTATCGGAACCTGAGTCAAGATTTCTCGTAACCGGGCCCGGTTTAAGGGATGATATTTAGGGTCATCGGATGAGGAAGTTAATTAGATGTAATATCGGGACCTCATTCAAGATCTCCGGTAAGGAGTGTTAATGATCATTGTTATTTCCAAGACAAATTTGAGTTTCTTCAAACAAATTCGTTGGGACCCGGGTTGGGGAATAGTATTTAGGCTCATCGGATGAGGAATTTAATAAGCTATTCGATGCACAATTGGAACCTGATTTAATTAGCTATTAGACGCACTAAGTACAGCCCCCTATCTCGGGTCCCAAAGTGTTCACGAATTTTTGTCGAAGAAACTCAAATTTGTCTTCGAACTGAAAATGCCCATTAACACTCCTTACCAGAGATCTTGACTCAGGTTCTGATACTGCTTCTATTAGCCAATTAAATTCCTTATCCACTGAGCTCAAATACCAACCTTAAATGGCTTACCATTTTACTATGAACTCACTCGTTCAAGGAAATTTAATTAGTGTTAAGTGGTTCTAGTACTACCCAAGTAATGCGGCTTTTAATGTTTGCACCTTTGGTTTACGTACTATTAGATAAGTGCCCAAACTTTATTTATCAGCATATCTGAGACGACGCGAATTGTTGAAACCATTGGCACCCGTTTGACGTAACCTCACAAAATGATAAAACTGATCTATGTTTATACGTCGTTTCCGTCAAGGTTCGAGGATATAAAAAAATGTAAACAAAAAAATTAACAAGACATGAATCGAACCGTGAGAAGGATTTAGACTTACGAGAATTGCTATTTAATCACCACATACATCTAAATAATTTTATATTTAAATTTTACTTAAAATTGCCTAGTTAATTTTAATGAAATTTTTCCTGAAAAAATTGTTAATTTCATAACAGTGTACATATGCACTAATACACTAATAAATCATGACAATTCAATTGAACTTTGCGCATTCCAATATGATTCGTATATGGATACGTGTGAATTATAGAGTGAACAATTTCACACGCTTCCCAGCAAAACCTCAATCAATTTGTTTTAATTCTCTGGAAACTGCACAGTGCCTTAAGATTTTACTTTTTTGCCTTGACATAATATCCACCAGCCCTGATAAAAATTTTTATTATCAGCACCCCACTAATTACCCATTGGTCCAGTTGATGGCCATATGCAAATGATCCTATAGCACAAATCTTAAAATATGGCTGTTATCTAAATTTTTTTCAGAGCTGATGGACACAAAAAAACAAAAATTTCATTTGTTTTAATCAGTATTTTCTTAAAATTTTGAAAAATAAACCTAGTGTTCGCTTAGTCATGAAAAAGTCACGTTTTTCAGTTGGATTCCGTCTAGTTCAAAGTGAAAACACCTATCCCAAGAGTTGTAACCTTTTAAAAGTGCCTAATGGCAACGACGTTTGACTTCAAATATGACGAATACAACTGTTGAATACTAAGCCCACCATAGCTTTTTTCCCGGAAAATCGTATTTTTCAGTTGGATTTCGTCAGTACAAACTGATATAACGCTTCCCAAGAGCTGTAACTTCGTTGTAGTGTCTCAGGGCAAAGGAGCTTTACATCAGTTTTGACCTATACAAGTTGAATATGGTAGACGGCCCAGTGCCTTCCTAGTTTTGCTGAAAAACTCGTGTTTTTCGGTTGGGTTTGGTCTAGTGCAAAGTAAAAACCAAGAGTAGTTGTAACTTATAAAAAGTGTTTTTTACTAATAAGCCCAGTGTTCCCCCAGTTTTTTTCCGGAAAACTCGTATTTTTGAATATGATTTGGTCTAGTACAAAGTGGAATCACCTTTTCTAAGAGTTTGAAACTATTAAAAATATCTTTAGACAAAGGGGGTTTACCGATTTTTATTTCTAGAACTTTTAAATGCTAGACCCAGTGTTCCTCTAGTTTTTTCCCGGAAAACTTATATTTCTTAGTTGGATTGGGTAACCCAAGAGTAGTAACCTCTTACAAATAACTTAGGACAAAGGGTTTGGCATTTTTTTATCTCTACATAGCCTTTGAATATTAAACCCAGTGTTTCTTTATTTTTTTTGTGCAAAAAAATGTGTTTTAGTTGTACTTGGTCTACACACCTCCAGTGGGGTCACATCCCCTATTTTTTGGTAAACAATTATCGCAGATCTTAGTTTAAGTTTTTTATCACCGATATAGTTTTATTTTAAATTTGTAAATTTATCCGAATATTATTTAACTTTGTTTGCCCGAAATAATATATTTTACACTGTTAAATTTTATAATAAATGGGAAGCACTGTTGTTGGTTTAAAACAAGTTAGGAGAAACTTCTAGTTCATTATATTAACAACTTTTTTACAGATCGCAGCACCACTGAATGCAATACGTCATAAAGAAAGTGACAACTTTTAGCTGACTCAAGGACAAACAGGTATTCAACATTCGACATGCCGCAAATTTACACCGTTGGCTTATGACATCCAACTGACTTTGCTTCCAAAATATTAAAAAAGAAACACCAGAATGCAAAAAACCAGGTGAAAGAGGAAGCGCTTTTTATTGTTTTTGGCACGAGAACGAATTATGCTAGCGCAATCACCGAAGGGAATATTTTGTTAGGTTTTAAAAGTAAAACTCAGGATAAAAGAAATTAAAATCTTAAGGCCGAATTCATACTTATTCGTTCATTTTTGGTGATTTAGAGCTTCACTTAGCTATTAATTCGGAAAAAATAAAGAACCAAATTATCTTTACTGATTTTTAAATTAAAAACACAAACGATTTATTTTAAATAAATATTTAAGCTTATTAAGCAAAATTCTATTTTTTTAAACCAATGCCCACCACAAAATTCTAACCAAGAGTTGGTTTATACTCAACTAACCATTCCAGTGCTAGAAAATTTATATAACGAATTTGATACAAGGTGAAAAACGCCACAATACTCCCCTCCCAGAGAGATCGAAGATCTATCGACATTCTAAAAATCTGGTAGGAGTCCTGGACATACGACCCGATCTTGTAATTGTTTTAGTACTTGATGGAAGATCAAAATGAACCTTTCTGCGAACTTTCCCCGTCAGCCGAAATAATGAATTCTGGTTCATGAGTCGGTAAAAACAATCCGGTTTGTATAGTTGGTCCGTCCGTAATTTGTGATTGATTGTCCGAGTCACACGATTTGAGTCGGTCGATGGAAATTTTGGCGTGTCGTCCGTTCAGAACCAAAGTGTAAAACTTGTCGGTACAGTCGATAACTAAATACGGTTCAGTATATGGTGGTTGCACTGATCTACGTACTGTGACAGTCCATAAGAAAACGTGCGAGCAAGTCAGCAGATCTTTACTGATCAAAATTTTGTCCGTAGTATGTCGAGAAGCCGGTACAGGTCTAAATTCATCAAAATGTCGTCTTAAGTTCGTAATAAAGTCTGATTATGAAATTTGATCGTTCGTAGTATCTAAAAATGTTCCAGGAACTCGAGTTGTACCTTCGTAAACCAGTTCAGCTGGAGTAGCTGTTAGTTTGTGACTGTAAGTCGTTCCAAATCCAAGTAAGATTACAGGAAGAACAATAGCCCAATCAGATCGGTTGTAGCACAAAATGGCAGATTTGACGATTCGATGTCATCTCTCGACCAAGCCATTACAATTTGGATTGTAACTAGTTGTTATCCTGCGTTCAAACTTGGTTTTTCAAGTTAACCAGTTTGTGAAAAAGTTGTGATTCGAATTGCATGTCTTGGTCCGTGACAATGAACTCTGGAACACCAAAGTGAGCTATTCAATGCGAGTAAACAGCGAAAGTGATGATTGCGGTATCCGGAACTAGAACCACATCGGGCCAGCGTGTCTATCTATCAAACAATGTAATGCTGATTATCAGAAACGAGTGAAGGACCAATAATATCGAGGTGTATACTCGAAAAGCTATAGTTACTAAGTGTAAATTTTGTATGTCGAGATTTTTTAGCCTTTTGGCAAGCTACACAACTTTGAGCCATTTTTTCAACGTCTTTTTTAATCGATGACCAGATGACATTCTGGATCAAAAGTTTGATGTAAGCTTTGATGTCAGGATGAGAAAGATTTTGAAAAGCCTCGAACTTGTTTTCGAAATAAATTAATAAATTAAATTAATCAAAATAAAGCAATAAACTAATTTTTTGATTGAATTGAAAGAAACGGACAATTTCTCGAATTTGAGAACAGAGTTACTCCTTAAAACTTGTTGAAGTTCTTCGTCATTGGTCTGAGCATCTGCGATAGTAACATAATCAATACTTTCGGGAATAGAAATTTGATTAATGCATGAAAGATTATCTGCGACAACGTTATCCTGACCAGTGCTGAATATCGGTCGTGAATTGTTCAATGAAATCTAAGTGTCGAAATTGACGAGGAGATGCTTTTTCCGATTTCTGATTAAAAGTGTAGACAAGTGGCTTATGATCGGTGTAGAGCGTCTATAAACGACTTTCGAGAAGACGTTTAATCCCTGAATAAGCCGCAAGAAGTTCACGACCATAAGCACTGTATCTTTTTTGTGTATCACTGAGACGTACTGAAAAGAAACCGAGTGGTTGGCAAGTGTCTGACCATTGACAGTCACCGTTGATCATTGTATTGGAACTCGGCTGTTTTTAGTGTAACCTTTAAGGTAATCGTTCAACAATTCCTGGTCAGCAGCGGCATCCGGAATGAAACGTCGATAAAAGTTAATAATGCCTAAAAAACGTTTCAGTTGTTTAATAGTCTGTGGTCATTCGAAATCTTTGATGACTTAAATCCGTTCGTGCGACGGTGATATGCCTTGTCCAGTTACTAAATGGCCTAAAAAGATAATTTCGTATTTTTTGCGAAAACGCATCTGTCCAGATTTACAACCAGTCCATGTTCTTCTAATTTAGAAACGATAATTTGTTCAAGATGTTCGTCATAATTTCGTCCTAAAGCCGAAAGTCATTCTACCAAATTCAAAAAGTCCGAAAGGTGTCGAAATTTCTGTTTTTGGAATGTCCATCGGTTCAATAGGAATTTGGTGGTAAACCTGGACAAGGTCTATCGAGTCGTTGTGTAAAATTTTGAATATGTTGAATCGGATATCTGACTAGAATTGTGACTTTATTTAGCACACGAAAGTCTCCACACGGTCTCCAAGTTCCATTCTTTTTGAGTACTAAGTGTAGTGGGCTGGACCAAGGGCTGCTACTTGGTCGACAAATTCCGAATTTCATCATGTTTTCGAATTCTGTTTTCGCGATAATGAAGTTGTCCGGCGCTAGTCATCGTGGTGTGCATACAACCGGTGGTCGGTTCATTTCAATTTTGTGAGTCACGTTATGTCTAGTATTGTCAATATTAATGTTACCGTGAATGACTGTTACAAATTTTGATATCTCGTTGAAAACTCCTGGACCCATTGTTGACTTGTCGATCTTCCCAGGATAATTCGCGGCGCAATCGGATGTCAAGTCTTAAAAATTTAGTCCCGTACGCATTTACCGAAGAACCGTTTGCTGCGAATAACCTGAATCATGGGTCGACCGAGACTTCTGCACCTGTATATATATTAAAAAATGGGTCTGAAGAAAAATTTCATAGATTAGAGGGCGGCTAGTTTACATACTTGGTACTTACTTTGGTATACATTTTAACGCCTTTGTGTCGAATTGATGATGATAAAAGCAAATGAAATTATCTCAGCCGAAGGTTTTACCATACAAAGGATTGAAAGAATTTTGAAAATTTGGCGAGTTTTGCCGTGAATAATTATTTCTAGAATCTGATCGCGAATTGTTACGACTACGTGAATTGGAATTAGATCGTGATATAGAATTTTCAATAAAAATATCAGAAATCTCCGATAACAATGTTTTTTGAATTCCGAAAGTTTATTGTCTAGTGAAAAAGTGGAATTTTGATTATAAGAACAAGATGCATACGTCTCGACAGAATTTAATTGCGCCTGTTAGCCCATTCTGCAAGGACTGACAGGGAGGCGTCGTTTTTGGATGATCTGATCTCTTCCTCCAAAATTGGCGAAGTGTCGCTTCGTTAATATTGTCAATCGCATTCAATTTCATTAAGCTCAACAATTGTAACGGCTTCCTGTCCACAAGTGTCAAGCCAGGCATCACATTGTTATGTTTTGTCTTTTCTGATTCACCAAGTACTCGAATCACCTGAGACTTGAATGTAGAATAAGGCGTTCTGTTAGTAATAATATATGCAAATGTATCATGAAGTCGTGCATCCAGCGCTCCCACCGCATGAGCATATTTAGTAGCCTCGACAGTAACTCCTCTCAATCTGAACTGTTGCACCAGTTTCTCAAACCACACATTAGAATTTTAATTAGTTAATTAACATTTGATTGCGAAGTCTCCGGTATCACATTTGAATTTGTATTTAATTGTGAGACAGCCTTGACAACAGCATCATTAACCATACCAGTCAGCTGACCGGGCGTTAACGTAATTTTGGACACCTCTGTTCTACCGTTGCTTGATGCTGCTGACGAGTTTGGCTCATTCGTCGATAAAACGGAAACTGGTGGGTCATTTACACCTTGCACCACACGCCGAAACAAAAAAGCAAAAATTAGAAAAATACCGAAAACACAAATTTTGAAAAGGCGAAATACATTTTAATTAAGAATACATTTAAAAACAAAAACAATTAATTATGAAATAACAAATTTTATTAGCACCAGCACCGGAATGGTTAGTTGAATATAGGGTGGGCTAAATCATTTTTTTTAAATGCAATTAAACAAAAAGTTCTCAATTTTTTTTTTTCAAATTTATTTTTTCATTGTAAAGAACAATCCTTTCGATTAATTATGGAATATTATTTCATTCATATGACTGCCTCGGCTGGCCTTGACGTACCCCATACGGTCGGTCCAATTTTTGAACCCATTTTCGATTTTATGCGGCATTATGTTTTCAATGGAAAAGCGAATATTGTTCTTGAGAGCATCAATCGTTGCTGGTTTATCGGCGTAATACTTATCTTTGACGACACCCCAAAGATAAGTCCAACGGCGTCAAATCACAGCTCCGAGGCGGCCAAAACACATTAGTGTTTCGGCTGATAATTCGATCTTTGAAGACAGTGCGCAAAAGATTAATTGAAACGTGTGCTGTGTGGCACGAAGCGCCATCTTGTTGAAACCAAATGTTGCTTATATATGCTCTTCAAGTGCCGGGAACAAAAAATTGTTTATCATGGCGTGGTAGCGCTCACCATTGACAATGGCGGCTCCTTGCTCATTTTCAAAGATAAATGGCCCAATGATGCCACCGGACCAAAATCCGCATATTATTTAAAGCCTTTAAATAATATTATTTCCACTTGACCTGTTTGATACCTATATTAGTACAAAGGTATTTCACCCGGAAAAATGCATTTTCAAATATTTCTTTTTGTTCCAGCATTTTAATTTATTTTATGTAAAAGTGTAACAATTATGTTCACATCATACCAAATATGTCTATCTGCGATTTATAATATACAATACACAACAAAAAAAATAAAGCTCTAGTCATTAAAAACTCATTTCCCACTCACTCACACGTACGTAACACACCCACATGAATAATAAAAATTTTATAACAAAAGATGAAAAGTTGGGAAAAAATTGGAAAATATTGTCAAAAGAAAACTGAAACGAGTGATGAAAAGAATAAAAATCGGTGGTTTCTATACATATACATCTATATACGTAGGCAGATTGAAAATGGGTAAAAAATTTCCCTGTACATACATTTTCCAACCATGTACCCTCTCAACCGCCCAAAAACCATCATAATCATGATGAACAGGAGTGGAAACAGTTATTATTTTATTAAGGGAGCTGCTGTACAAAATATTTGTTGCATTCGATCGAACAATTTTTTGAGTTGGTTGTATGTGGTGTACAAGGGTGAACCTAATATACGCAAGACTGATAAAAGGAGGTAAAAATTAATGAAACACAATTTTTTTGTTGCTATTACTTGCTTTTTGTGTGATTGTGATTGCGTGAAAAAATGTCATCGAACTTGTACGAGTTGGGAAATAAAAAAAGTTTATTAGAATTTTTACACTTGAAACAATTTCTCCCCTTGATTAATTCATGTACCAGGGTTTAAAAACCATGGAATAGTGGGAATAAACCGCACATGATGAAATAAGGTTTCCCAACCCAAAATATCTATACATAACTTTGTTCTCCTTATATATGTATACATATATTGTTTTATCGCTTTATGATATTATGATGATGATGATGATGATGATGATGATGATGATGATAATGATAATGGTGTTGACGTGTGGGTTCAATGATTTTCCGATTTTCCTTACAGCTATGTTTTTAAAACAAAAAAGGGTTGAGACTAAATTAATATATGATTATAGTGTAACCGTGATTGATTTGATTAGTTGATTTTTCTTATACTCGTAGTGGTTTTTAAATGAAGCACGCGCATCTCATCACACAAGATGTATACATTTTCAAATCTAATTTATTATTGTTGTGTATTACATATTCATCAATTGTTAACGCATAACCCGAGCCCCCCAAATTGGTATTAAAATATAAAAATTTTCACAAACAATAAAAATACTTTATACCATTTCATTGTTGGAACGATAAAACCAAAAATAAATTTTTCTCGTCTTAATGGTGCGCGATTTTATAGATTACATAAATTTTTGATGATCCATTTTTCTTTTTATATTTTTGTGATATTTCGGCCTAGCTATACTTACATATATATTTTGTCCGCACAATTCCTTACGACATAAATCACGTACGAATTTGTAAAATAAAACCGAGATATAGGTTCAAACACATATACAATAAAATGACCACAATGCCGATGACAAAAAGGTCAATGTGTGTATATAGTGTAGTACAACAAAATATAAAATGGGGGACGAAAGTGTGGGGGGTGACAACCAAAATAAAAATAAAAAATTCATTTTTTTTTATTTAAACGACGCCGACCCATCACGGACGCATAAAACTGACGATGATCATCGTATTGACACCATAATACTCATTAGGGTATAAAACTTAATGTCTAAAAGTTGAATTTATATTTTTATTATTAAAATCGTGATGTTGAGTTTTGTATTTGGGTGTAGTGGGCTAATTGATTTCGGTTTTAATGCATTTTGGTTATATTAAGCACCGTCACGAATTGACGGTTAAATTTTTTTTTTGAAAATAAAAAATTATTTCCGCATCATTCGCCCTACATGGATACGGTATATCGTTAATATTTTACATCGGAGCTTTATGTACTTCGATAATTTATATGAAGGCTGTTAACTTATGGAGGTGTAGAAGGTTATGATGAAAAACTTTCAACCCACCCGTGAATAAACTGGGTGGATTTATAAGTGTGATCTCAGTTTGCTTAAATTTAATAACTTACTGAAGTAACATCAGAATTCATAATGTTTTATGTTGCGCACGGGATTATCGTTTAGATGGATGCGTGTGAAAGTTTAATGTGTATAATGAAAATGTATCTTCTACTCTCCTGACCAATACAAATCGGATGTGGAATATGATGTTAGTTACAATGTGGTCGTAACATTCAGATTACGTGATAATCGTACTAACGATACTCGTACCTTTAGAATGCCATCATCAATGAGATCCTAGAATTACACTATATGGAAATATAGA
The DNA here is from genome assembly GCA_963691935.1 of Nephrotoma guestfalica. Taxonomy (NCBI): domain Eukaryota; kingdom Metazoa; phylum Arthropoda; class Insecta; order Diptera; family Tipulidae; genus Nephrotoma; species Nephrotoma guestfalica. The sequence continues at coordinate 248,044,713 of OY829914.1, forward strand.
TGAAATGTTAAAAGTTTTACAACGTTACAGGATCATTAAAATGCCAGCGACCTCAAGCAGAATTTAGTGAAAGCTATAATCATGAGACAAACAAATAATAATAATGATGTGATCAAAATAGTTCGAACAAAATATATAATGGCTGAGTGATTTTGTTGCGGCCAACACCCGACTTACTTTTGCCACGAATGTACATAAATAAATCTTAAATTACCCCCACTTGATTTCTAAAATGAAAAATTAAACTTACAGAACTTTTAGTTAAACTGTTTGGTATATTAAATAAACATTATCCCTGCTCGAATGCAAGGGTGGTAAATCCTTGTTGATTGAAAGATTAAATTTTGAACGTCATTGTAAAAATTTAACAAGCTGCCAGTGACGCTGCCACTTCCGGTACACAGAGTTATCCTAAATTTCGCAAGAATTTTCCAATTAATGGAAAATTTTTAAGTAGGATATTTTATTCGCAATAGTCAATTCGCATGAACTGTAGAGATGCCGAATTTTGGTGAAATATAGTTTTTTTTATCAAAACTGCGATAAAATTTGAAAAATAATCTGAACTAATTTTGTTTCAACTGAATTAACAAACTATTAGCTGTTTTACATTTTGGTCATTTCAGTTTTTGTTATTGAAATTTATAGTATTTTGCTCTCAGAATCATTGGATTTGTAACGAGGCGACTGAGACAGAAGAAAACGGATTGAAAAATAAAATTTCAATTTTAAAACTATTACTTTTAAATAAATATAGGGAAAGAAAAGATGTTATCAGTCGCAGAAGTGACAAAAATCGATATATGGAATGAGGTGGAAAATAACAGTCGAATTATAGTGGCAAACATTGAAAGAAGCAAAACGTGAAAACTATACTGACAGCTATTTTATGGAAAATATGAAGCGCTGTATTTATCGAGCCACTTCAGGCATATCGCCAGTTAAAATTAAAGCTCAAACCAGGGTTAGAGCCAAAATTTCAAACTAACGCCGTCTTTAAAAAAAACACCACTTAACGATCAACACAAAGAAAACGGTTTCAATTTAGCAAAAAAATGTCTTGTACGAACGAGTGAAGAAAAGCGATGTTTTCTAATGAAATAAAATATAAATATGGACGGCTCTAATGACTATACATTTTATTTCACCAAAGCAGAGAAGGCGGAATAATTGGTCTGAGGAGCTGTTACATATTATGAAACGATAGAATTAATATTTTAAAGTTGAAAAATGACCGCAAAAGCATATAAAAATATTCTTGAAAATGCGTTTTCACAATTCAAAAATATTTTTGGACCAGTTCGGTGGATTTATAAGCACAATAATGTCCCGATTCACACCACAAAAACAGTGACACCCTGGATTTAAGCTTGAAACGTGGAACTCTTGCTATTGCCACCGTATTTTATGGATTTAGTAGAGAATTTTTGGGGGTGATTAGTGGGAGAGGTATACGAAAACTAGACACAGTTTGAACACAGAGAATCTTTATTAATATTATTCAAAATATTTGCAAACAATGAAAAAGCTCCTATGGAAGGTGTCATTTTCTTAAAAAACCTTAAGTATGAAAATGTAATCCGATCAAATAATCGGTCTGGGCTGCATAGGGCCGAATTTTTGGTCAAAACATGCTTTTTGGGGAAAAACTGACGTTTCCGCTTAAAATTTGCAAAAATTGCCTGGACTGATATTGTTGTAGTCACTTCCGGTCGCCCGATTTCAGCCAAAAATCACTGGAATCCTAGAATTGACGAAAATTTTTTAAAAACGATTTTTGTTTTCAAGAAATGCTGACTAAATGTCCGTGGCCGCTTTATAACCCAGACGGATTGACTAATTGGGGTTTCCATATAATGGGAGATCCCAGTTATTTTTGGCCGGAATCGGTCCACCGGAAGTAGTAACTCTTATAGGAGCATTTTTGTTTTTCCATCGGAAGTGACAGCTTCAATAGGAGCTTTTCGTTATTTTTGTATATGTTTTGAAAAGTATAGTATTTACGAGAAAAACGATTATGATCTAACAGATTCTAAATTAATTTTGCAACAATACATACATGTCCAGATTAGTTTTCCAAATTTTAAGCGGAAATGACGACCTGTATCAAAAAACTGTTTTTCAGAAAAAAATTTGACCCATCTGCAGCCAACGCGGATAGATTGAACGGTATGAAATTGCATTCTTAAACTTTTTCTATAAATTGGAAATCCCAGTAATTTTTGACTGGGATTGGTCCATCAGACGTGGAGCCTTCCGTAGGAGTTTTTCCGTTATTATCAAATATTTTGAAAAGTATATAGCATTTAAAAGTATATAGCACAAAAATATTGTAAATTAAATTTCAAACAAAATTTAAAGCTTTACCGGAAATGAAGAATTTGATGAAAAAAACTTTATTTCATCAAAATTCTGCATTTCCACAGACTATTCAGGTGGATTGACTATTAGGAGTAAAACTTCATTACATTCAAGCTTTTTCCATAAATTGTGAGATGCTTATTAAATTTTTGCAATGAAGATTAAATTTTTAACAAAAGATGACCTTTCCAACCCATCGGCTGCCTTGCGACCTGTTTTAGGTAGTACTTTAGTACTTTAAGGGGTCGGTGAACTTTGTACAATCTAAAAATAAAATGTATAACACATATTTATGCCTGTTAGTTAAAAATCAACAGGGCCATCACGAAAACAATTATTCAATTCATCATAATCGATATGGATTTCGAAAACAAATTAACACTCTTTCCGCAACGTTAAGCCTCACTGCATTTACGCTGCAACAAACGTAAAGAAAAAGACATCGTGACTCTTCCTCGAACTAGATAAGGCCATTGATAGTATCAACGTTCATGTTCTATTAAGTAAATTAAAATGCTTCGGTGAAAAAAAGCTTTGGAGTTATTGCAAGCGAACCTAATGAGAAGGAACCATTTTGTTCAAATCGACCAGAACAAACCTACTTAAGTAAAAAGCAGAAATGAGGTTACTCAGAGCCCCCTTTTGAGACATACATTGTTTGTAATTTATATAAATAGTTTGTTAGAACTTGGCATAATACAGAACTTCAAAAAATACCATTAAAAATATGCATTTTACATAATTTTATCAAATTCTTTTAAAAAACTGCTGAGTACTATTTATTTGGACAAACATAGGCTAAATTTCAACAATTCACAAAAAAAATCTTTAAAAATTGGAATAGCTACATAAAAAGACAAATTATACAAAATCTGCTAAAAATTAACTGGTTTGAGTTACACATCACCGATATGCACCTTATTCCAGAATTCTCCTAAACTAATCAAGTCAAAATCTCATATATTCAAACCGACTATGAACAAAATTGTTTAAGATACGTCCAAATCGGTTCGGAGAAGCCGCAAAAATCGAAACCGAAATTTATCAAAATCGTGTAGAAAATGGCGCGTCCTCTTTGCTCTATGTTGGCCAGAAATTAACCATATATTAAATTTAGAATCCTCATACATCAAATTAAAATTTTAACCAAATTGTTTAAAAAGTCGAGTTTTATTTAGCTTGGCACTTGTTCGTCAAATTAACAATTAGCTTACCTGCAAACAAACCAAATTTGTCCAAAATCGTTTAGTTGTGTTTATAACATCACTGATAGTATTCGATTAGGAATACTTGGCGGCTACTAGCCGGCGTTTATGCCTTTGGTGGGTTCCCCCCACCTCTGTTCCAAATGCTGAAGTTTTAGCCAGTGCACCATTTGACCGGTCCCTTTTCAAAGAACCGTCTTAACAATATTCAGAATACAACAAAATAAATCAATTTTAAATTTGTATGCCAACATTAAAACAGAATTTTATACAAAGCTGTTGGTGCAAAAATGGATATAAGTTCCATTATACAAACCCAATTTTATTGCAATCAATAAAAAAATGGCCACGGATTACTCAAGCAACTCCACCATCTTCCAGGCTTTTCCTACCACAGCCATCAACCATTCAAATAACAGTCCAACTCCGTCATATCAAATAGTTCTTGCTAATATTGATACCTACTCCAGCAACTCTGAACACAACGGCAGCATCAGCAGGTTGTGTAATAAGTAATGCCGATGTTATAGTATACGTTAATTTTATATTTAATCGGCATAACTTTCAAAGCCACCCAACTTCCAAACGCTTGCCCCCCTACTAACAGAGCGCAAGGGGACCAACCAAAGAGAAACTAAACTTCGCGACGTTTTCCCAGCCATTCAAGGACCTCCGTTTGACATTTTTGCACTCACCGAGACTAATTTGAATAGCGATTTCAACAGTAACGAGTTTTTTACCTCGGATTTCAACGTCTTCCGGTAATGTGGTTTTGATTCTCCAGATACAAACTTAACCGATAGAAGGGCTCTTATTGCAGCACACTGCAACTTAGTGATTTATTGGCAAACATCGATTTTGATACCATTTTAAATGATAATATTGGCAAAGAAACCAATACTGTTAATTTTTGCTCTGCAGTTTTTCAATGTCTTCAACACTTCATACCGAATACTCACCAAAAACTATATGGCCACAACTTCCTTGGTATAATAGTGAATTATGAACTTTGCGTAACGGTAAAACGAAACGTTGGCAAAAATTTCTAATAAATAAATCGGACTCCGATTACTCTAAATATTTAAACAGTTATAATGATTCCCGTATTTTGTCGGACAAACTTTATAGGAATTATTGCTGATTTTAAGAGTATCTGGCGATTTATCAATTTGAAGAACAAATCCGATAGATACCCTTCCACTTTGAACAAAAAAGGATAATTTTTCCAATGATCCTAAAGTCATAACACATAATTTTCCAAACTTTTTCAGTCTGGTTTTTACAAACAGCAATTTTGAATTCGATTAGGATTACGTCATATTCACGACTAATTGCGTTCAAACAATGATTTGGTGATACAAAAGATTTTCGAACTTAGCGATGATTTTTCACCTGGTCCTGACGGTCCACCATCTATCGTCTCAAAAAACTGCAGTGACATTCTTGTTCGGCGCTTCTCATAAGCCACTTTCATTAGGAATTATTCCATTCATTTGGAACAGTTTCTTTGTAGTTGCGAACATATGAAAAGAGCCTATTACAATTCGATCTCAACAATTTCTCCAATGTGGGCGGAAATGGCAAAAAATCACCTGCTCTCGAAAACATGAAAAGTCCATTTTTCATAACTATTATATTAGCAGCGATGCCGTTACCAGGCCTGTTCTGTTCGTTATCTGGGAGTTGTATGTGACAGTGAATTGAATTTCACACATGACATTGATCGTATTATCAATCAAGCATAATTACATTCGATTTAATCAAGGTTGAAAGAATACGATGATTCTTAGCTTTTTATTCAACTTTCGTTCGTCCCTTACTCGAGTAAGTTAGTCAGGTATGGTTGAATTATATTGGGGTTCACATAAAGAGGATTAAAGCAGTTCAACGTAGATTTTTTCTCTTTGCCTTATGCGGGTTAAAGTAAAACTCCCGAGATTTGAGAACGGTACTTAACTTTAGAATCGATCATCATAAAACTGATTGCCACTTCATTGCTTTTATATGACAAAACGCACGTTAAAACAACTTTTTTATTTAACTTAACTCATTGATTGATATTCTTAAAAATTTTAATCTGTTTGTACTAAGCAGACTCATCTTCCGTTTTTCCTACTACCAGCAACAAGTATCGCTTTGCTTAGCCATCCGCTTAGTTTGCTTTTTAAAATCTTATTTGATTTTTAAACTAACACTTATTTTGCCGCTTTTTAATTTCAAATTTTTATCTATTTTCAAATCATAATAAGCAAGCAAGCTCAATAGTTTGAAAGTACTTGATTGAATAACAATAATGCAATTGAATAAATTGTTAAAGCACTTGCATTTTAATTTTTCTTATAATACAAATTAGACTGTTCAGCATTTACCGTGCTTTGTAAGCCGTATCGCAATGTTAACGCTTTGAGTTAATATTTTTAATTGCGTATTTTGTAAAAGTTTATAGTTTATAAAAATTTTCCCAACTTTTGATGGGCTACATGATATCATTGATTTTCGAAATTTTAGCACCACCAAAGCATTATTGAATTAGCATGTCCAATATAAATGTAAAGCTTCCAATTTAAATAAAAAATCTTTCAATAAGAAGCTAAGTGTTAAGCACAGTTTCTTGAATTATGTTTTTTTTTGATACCTCGATCGAAAGTTTAAAAAAGGAAAATCATTAAATTTTATTAGAAGTAATTATTAATACTTTGAGCTATTGATAGCTCTTTAAATCTAATTTTTCTAATTAAAAAGAAAAAAGTTTTCTGTAAAAGCTTTTGGGACCAAAGTAAATATAAATCAATTTAAATTTTTAACAAACCAACATTTTGACTCAAATGATAAAAACTTTATGAAAATCAAATTAAATGACAGAGAAGCTTTTATTATCCAATAACTGAAAGTTTATTGGTTAAGTAGTTCTTGTCGTTTTTTAAAAATATTATATTTGTGGTTTTTGCAGGGTGAAATAAAAAAGATTTTGGATTAACTTTGTATTGCGTTTTCTCCAAGCCAAGTTTAAATTTATCGAACACCTTTAGTATCACTCACTACTTAGTAAGAAGTGCCAATTGTGGTTGTCAAATACAGACAGTGGTTTCTGGGAAGGTCTTGATGACTGCTTAATACTGAAAGGGCCAAGTGATTGATCCCAGGGATAGGCCATATCAATACTTTCTACTTTTCCACATCTTTTGAACGGTCGTTGCGCTAAGCTTCAACAAAAATTTGTACTTAAAAAATCGAAAGACCCCTTTGTAAACAGTGGTGTCATAATTAGCTGTAAAGAATTGTAGTAAAATCGACTATATTCTAGAGCTCCTCTAAATATTTAGTATTAAAATTCAATGTCACCACAAAAACATTGATAAACATTACCAAAATAATAATAATAAAAATTATATCTCCCTCCAAGCCTCAGTTTAGACATGGATGAGTTTTACCTACGTTCGAGCATCGTTGATTTTTTTTATTATCCCTCCAATCTGTTCTGGGGCCAAGGCTCTCCCAACTCTTTCGCGGTTTGCTTTTTCCGTCCTTACTTTTACGCCAATGTCAGCCAATTCGAGGACGTACGGTTATAGGTCCGATTTTATCACCATCTGCACATTGCATAGCTCCATGCCAGCCTATACTGGCATGGAAGATGGGTCGGCTCATGAGTTTTGCCCTCTGACAGGGGTTCATAGATGTGCTCCATTTCATCACAGATCATAATCTGTTGTTGAAAATTCTTTTTTGCATCCTGCCTCTATCGGGATTCGAGCCCGGTACCTCCCGATCCAAACGCCAAAGCTTTAACCCCTTTGCCATTTGGTCGGTGCATCGTTTGTTTCATGCAACATTTTTCGCCTAAATGTATGTTATTTTGTACACACGCACCTTATATATTTTTTTTTGTTTCTTAGGTAGCAAGAAAAGGAAGCAAGATAAGAAAAACGACGTATGGTTACGTTTTTCGTACCACAAAAATGTTATTTATCCTTGATGTGACTGAATGGGTGTGATTGTACCCAAATTCATGTTTCACTCTAAATTTTTTTATGATACAGTTTACGTATAGGTGGCTCAAACTATCTGACATCTTTAAACTGTTCAAACTCTCAATTAATTTAAAAAATTGGCAAAATAATTTCCACATATTCCTCGTTAAAATATCACTTAAAAATTTTACACCCTCATCATACTCGAATGGGATATTTGTACCAATATTGTTTTGCAAGAAAACATTAACTTTCACAATGAAAAACTAAATCAAAACATGTAAGAAATAATCTAATTATTTAATTCCATTTACTACATATCGGCTTGTTTACAGAATGCTCAGCGCAACCAGGTTTTACACAATTAAAACACCTTTTGCGAGTCTTTCGATCTTTTCGATTTCCCTCAGAGCAAATGAAACATCGTCTTACGACAATGGTTCCTCTTAGTGCCACTGGTTGGAGCGAAATAGCGCGTTCCAAGACTAATTATATTGCATTCCGTGTGAAACGATTTTCAATTATATGAGATGAGTTAGACTTAGTTCTAACTAAGGTCATGTTCCATGTCTTTAGTGCCCGAGCCAATTCCAATGAGGTAAATAAATTATCAGTGGTTATATTTCTACCTGATCCTTTGTACCCAGCTACGAGATCTAAAACAATACGATCGCCGACCTTCTGGAGACTTTCCTCTATAAATTTCCCCTTTTACAGCAGCACGGGTATATTCATTGTCGAAACGGATAAATCTGAGCAACATCTTAACGCGATCACAGGGCATTGGCGAAAAATCTAATCTCCGCATAATTCTGATATATGCTCATTATTCGATTTGGAACTCTGCTTCAATTAAGATAAACAAAAGTGAATTAAATTCTTATGACGTGAACGGCTTGCATTTTTTTTATTTGGTCTTTTAGTCTGATCAGGAAACTTAACCAATAACTCATTACTGAAACTGTCAGTAATTCTGTGGCATAATCGAACAAAATGTTTCTTTCGCTGTAAATTTGCTGCTTAAGTTCGCTGCTCCTCCTCTTTCGCGCATGATATTACGACTAAATGTTGGTGTTTGTGGAAGTAGGGAGTTAACTCCGTTATTTTTAATTTTTTTATTCCTTTCGGTTTGCTTGTACAGAAATATAATTTTTCAAATATAAATAATCATTTAGTCAAATTCTATGTTAATTTATATTTGGGTACAATTGTACCCATTCCAGTCTGCTAAAGATGTTTTTTATTCAGTCACATAAAAGTTAAAACTGTTGTGCAAATTGTTAAATCTGGCAGAAAATTCGGTGGCAAAGACGACTACTACTTACCAGATCGCGATTATATTTTGGAGATCAGAATAAGATTTTTTTTGCAAAAGAACTATACAATTTCTATTTCTATTACCATACATAATCACTATAGTCTGTTGGTTATGCATGTATATTACTCACACATTCGTACGGCACAAGTTTTCCGATGGAGAACCGAAAAGTCCGTTGTTTGTCCGTTGAATAACTTTAACAAGTTATTTTTTCTCTACCGAATGAGACATCAAACCAAGCCGTTTATTAGTAATTTATCGCTTACCGAAGAACCGCTATCGAAAAGGCGAATGTCTGTGTTTCTTCATCATTTATCGTTGCATCTTATTCTATAAGATTATTATGCACCCCAATTTGTTCCTATACTCGTATAAACAAAGGAAACATTGTTCTTTAATTTTTAATCGCGTATTTTTACATATCAGAGTGGTTTCACTCACAACACATTTAGGTGGTGACTGACTGAATGTTGTTATTTATAAATAATAAAAATAAAAACATCCTGTACAAAAACTAGTTGTTGTTTTCAATGCTATCGTTTTTTTTTTAGAAAGAGAAAAGAAAGAGACCCATATTGTAGTTTGAAACCATGACGTAATACAACAACAACATATATAAAAGCTCATTATATATTCATTTCCCAAGTCGATTTTCACGCAGTTTTAAGAGTGTTTTGGAATCCTATTTTGAACTAATTAAAGTTTGAACTTTTCTCTATTTTTCCAAAGAAAAATATTACAAAAGCTCATGGATCAAATAGACTTAAATTAACAAATAAAATTGGCCGTTTTTCATTATTTTCAATAGAAAATAAAAACTTGTATACCCAATATTTTAGGTTTAGTGGAAAACATCTTGAACGGGGAGGCTCTATTAATCTAGAAGGCTCTGGTTTGCTAAAAATGTGAACTTTCAATTATAAATATTTAGATCGAAATGCAGTTCAAACTTAGCAGATAAAAGCCCTTGATCTCAAAATATTTTTTTTAAATAAACAGTCCCGCACTTTTTTAAATTTAATTTTTCTAATTAAGCAGAAAAATGCTTTCTTTAAAAAGCTTTTGAGACCAAAATAAGTATAAATCAATTTAACTTTTTTAACAAACAAACATTTTGACTCAAATGATAAAAACTTTATGAAAATCAAATTAAATATGACAGAGAAGCTTTTATTATCCAATAACTGAAAGTTTATTAGTCGAGTAGTTCTTGTCATTTTTAAAAAATACTATGTTTGTGGTTTTTGCAGCATGAAATAAAAAAAATTGGATTAACTTTGCATTCTGTTTTCTTTGAAATAATTAAAATCGTAAAAAGCTAAAAATGTTAGCTTTCAATTATAAACATGTAGATCAAAATGCAGTTCAAACTTAGCAGATAAAATCTATTGATCACAAAATGTTTTTTTTAATAAACAGTCCCGCACTGTTCTTTCAAACTGTAGTGCACTGATGATGGGTACATCATTCATCCAGTAATTAATATTATATCTACAATGTACATATTATGAAGCATGGAGGCGTATAATGTTGATATTTAATATAAAAAATATTTTATGCTCAAGTAGACTGTATATACCAACATAAACATAAAATAAAAAATCGTATATGATCAATAATGATTAAAAATTATTAAACTCAAATTTCATTTCACCAGCTAGTCGTATTAAAATATTTTTTTATATATAAAATTTGTGGTTATTGTCATTTGATCAATAAATTCGAGTTTTTTTAATGTATGTGTGTGTGTGTTGCGATATAGATACGTATTCATCCCAGAAACAACAAAATTGTGTACTCAGTAGGGTGGAAAAGCAACATCCATACAATCACTGAACCAAAAAAAAAAAAAATATTTTCACTTAATCAAAATAATGAAAATTTATTGTCAATTTTTTTTAAACAACCCGAGCAGCATAACAGCAGAAAACCAAAAAAAAAAACTTTGCTACATTCAAAACATATACAGACACACAAAAAAGCACAAAAAGATGAAAATTATGAAATTATGTCGATTTCGAAGTCAATTTTCGTCCATTAAACTGCTGGTGTGTATTCTCATCGCCGTATCTCGACACAGATATATGTATATAGGATGGGAAATAAAACATTTCTACGAGCGTACCAACAACAACCACCTAAAAAAATATTCTGTATACCAAAAAAAGCTCTAGAAAAACTTTGAACGTTTTTTATTTTAATATTATTTTGGTTTGTGATAGGGCGGTGGCTGAAAAGTTTGTGCCATTTTATTTTTTTGCTTTTTTTGGGATATATATATATTTGTCATAATCCACTCGTCTTTTATTAATCCAAGAGAAAATAAAATGAAAAAAAAATTGTGCTCCGAATTTTTTGTGTTCGTTATTTTGTGTGCTTGAATTATTTATTTCGAATTTATTTAGGAGAATATTATATGGAACATATAGACGAGTATATAACGATTCGAATGGGATATAATATAAGATAGGAATCTTTAGTTTTTTAAGCTTTTGTTGTTTTTATGTGAACGTTGAGAAATTTTGTGCGCACCAGTGGTATGACAAAAAGAATACCGCACATTATCTTTAGAGAAATTCTTAGTATCGTAATTTACGTAAAGTCAATTAGTGCCAGAAGGTGAGATTTTAATTTCATGTACAAAAATTTGATTTTAGTAAACACGTGCAGGAAGAAATACGAGCTTTTATAAATATTGTCAGATTATAAAAGAATATGCTTGATTTACAAATTTTATAATAAACGTCTAGAAGACCCCGTAACCAAGGCATAAAATAAAATGTATTGTTTTGATATTATTCTCCAGACGTACAAAAGCTCTTTGTAGGGGAAATCAATGTTATATAGATTATAGGGCGTAAAAATTTGATGTAAAAATCCTCAGAATACATAAGTGAAAATAAAAGTTAATTATTGCCAGCAGGTAAGATTTTTGCTTCTTAGAATGTTTAATTATTACGAATTTTGTATTCAAATAAAGTTTATTTATATTTTATGTACGAGTTTTGTATTGCATAATTATAATACTAACGGGATTAAGCTTACATGTCTTGTGTAAAAGGCAAGAATCTCAGTTATCTTTTAAAATTTCTAATGAGAAGCTTCTGACAGTACCACATGCCTTTACAACGTGTCACAAATACACCAAACAAGCTCTCCGCCTCTGTTCGCATGTAAAATGACGTAAAAAAACAATAGCGACATACACTTTATTTTCGTTTAGATGCCGAAAAAAATGTCATATTGAATTCATAAAAATAGATGTTTTGTTTATTTTCCTTTGTCGCATTTCCCTCATCTTCGACAGTAGTAATAACATTTTTCTCGTTTTTAGACTTTTTGGTTTGTTTTGGTTTGCGAAATAAAATTTCGATTAAACGAAATGTCCTTCTAAATAGAAACAAGCCTAGAGAGTATCAGAGTATATTACATAAAACAAACAAAAAAGGATAATATACGAGTATATATCCGAGTGAGAACGATACTCGCATAAAACGAAAGAGAATGTATATATTGCTATCGAGGAGTGCTCGGCGACAAAGTGGAATGAGTTTTTTGGTACACAAAATATTATTGAATGTGTATTATTGGGTTCAAAAGGTTTGATATTATATCTAGGAGGGTTTTTTTGTGTTTTTATTTTACATACATATATATTTGATTTATTTGATTATTCTGTATTTATAAATATATTGTTGTTGCGAAATACAGAAAACTACTTTTATACCCGGCGTCTACATTATTTATTTTTCTTTCGCCTATATTAAAGCCATAATGACGAAATATACTTATACACAGAGCTTTTGTGCACAGCAACAAAAAACCACTTTTGAAACAACACATCTTAGCACATCATTTATAAAACAATAAAATCACCTGAATTTTTTGGTTTGGTTTGGTGGAAAACTCAACTTTTTTTATAAACCTTATGTTGTTTTTATTGTATCAAGTGCAGTTGAAGGTGGCACAACACTAATGGATTCGGTTATGTTTATTATGCAGAAACATGATTAAAAATTTATTTTAAAACAGACGTGCATTAAGGTTTGATTTTCATAATTATCATGCGCGCAAAACACATACAAAATCGAATAAAGCTTCATTTAAATAACAATTTATTGAATGTTTTGTTTATTTTTGTATAGTTTAACGTGACTTAAAAAATAAATTAAATTTAAAAGCTTAGCAGCTTTTTTTTAACTCAGATAATTTTGTTCTGAATATTCGAACTGATCAGGTGTCAATTAAATCGATTTTAATGTTGACAATTTTTAATTGCATAGTGGAAGACTACTCTGATCCAGATATTCAAAATTAGAAGCTTCAACTTTGCAAAAGCTTCCAAATAATTACTATAATTTAAATTATATAATAATATTTAAAGCTTTGGTGGCGAAATATTTTACAGCAATGGTTTCTAAAATAAAATGTACATTTTGAGCCTTTTTACAGTTTTCGGTGGAAGCTTTCAAAGCTTTGTATTTGTCCTTGAGTTTCTAAACCAAGAATTTTATAGAGCCAAAAACTTAGTATATTTTATACATTTAGTTTTTTGTAAAAGCTCTTGATTTTCCTAATTTTTTTTTCTAATTAGTTGGTATTATTAAAACTAGCATAAAACACCTAAAATTTCGAAATATTATGCATTTGCTGATTATAGAATCAGTGATAGATAAAACTTTTTTATTTTCATTATGTATTGAATTATGAATGAAATAATTTGCACAGCTATATGTTTATGCTCCAGAGGTAAATTATTTATAAATTTGAGTTGGTCAAATAATTTTTATCGTTTTAAGGTTTTGCACTAAGGGGAGATAGATGTTTCCAAAACCGTAAGTTAATACTAAAGTTCAATTCACCAGTAATTTTTATCTCAATTTAAAGCTTTTCAAACAAAGGACCAATGTATAAAGTTTTCACATTACTAAAGGTTACATTTTTATGGAATCCAGTGGAAATGGAATTCCATAACTCTATTGAAATATTAAAAGACTAACGCTTTAATTGATTTATAAAAGCTTTCGACTTCATTACAAAAGGTTATTGTTTTATTGACCTTCCTGATAGAAATAACAATGATACACTGCTAAAAAATGTAAAAATATCAACCTTTTAGCAATATACAATTTTTTACAATTTTGTAAAGTTTATAAGTTACGTTTCTGATGGCTGCTTATTGGATATTACTCAGGTTTAATTTTAAAACGAGAAAGCTCTTACTTTTCTATTACTAAAGATTACTAAAGATTAGATCTATTACTAGATTAGAATTTCAGATCCAATAATTCAAAATTAGAAGCTTCAACTGTTCAAAAGCTTCCAAATAATTACTATAATTTAGAAGATCTATATGTTTTGAAATTTTATTAATAAATGTATGAGCTTACTAATTTTATTCTACTTTACGAGAAAGGTTTGGTGGCGAAATATTTTACAGCAATGGTTTCTAAAATAAAACTTACATTTTGAGCTTTTTTACAGTTTTCGGTGGAAGCTTTCAAAGCTTTGGATTTGTCCTTGAGTTTCTAAACTAAGAATTTTATAGATCCAAAAATTTAACTTAACTAAATGCTCTTGATTTTCCTAATTTTTTTTCTAATTATTTTATTATTAAAATAATAATAATTATTGTTTCTACACTACTAAAAAATGTAAAAATATCAACCTTTTAGAAGTACACAATTTTTTACAATTTCGTAAAGTTAAAGAGTTGCGTTTCTGATGGTTGCTTATGGGATATTGCTCAGGCTTAATTTTAAAACGAGAAAGCTCCTACTTTTCCATTACTAAAGATTACACATTTAAGTTAAAACTCTAGGTTTACAGGAACTAGGTTAAGCTATAGACGGATTTTGTGAAAATTTTCAAGAAAATTGAATAGATGAAGAGTTCAAAAACTACTTGAAAGAAAAACGCTAACTAGGACGTCGGACATTGCAGTTCTTGTTTCATGAATGTCGAGATAGCCTTAAAGATTTTCGAAACTTAAAATATTTCAAAATATACCAAAATCAACAGTATATTGAAAAATTTGTTAAAATTTGAGATATCTTCAAGTTTTTTATGTGACGGTTTTCACAGGGAATACCAGAGACTTCGGCCAGTGTCATGAAGTTAGTAGGCCATCGGTAATCGAAAGACTGTAGCTCCATTTCTATACGAGCTGAAAAGAAGAATTGTGGCGATTTACTAAGAATTTGTTTTCTTCTGTAATGGTTTTTATAAGGATTATCTAAGACTCCGGCCTCTTCCAAAAAGTAGGGTAGGTCATGAAAAGAAGGTTTGTGCCAGGATGTAATGATTTTAAAAAAAAAACTTACTAAGAAATTTTCTTCTGTGCTGGTTTTAACAGATATTACCTTGGGCCACAGTCACAAAGTAGTGTAGGCCATCTTGATTTAACAAAAGGTTAGTGCCAGATTCAGTATGTAACGATTTTCAACAAAAAATGTACTAAAAACTTTTCCACTGTAGCGGTTTTGACAGAGATTATCTACGACTTCGGCCACCATCAAGAAATGGCGTAGGTCATCGGGAATCTAAAAAATGTTGCCCCATTTATATGCGTGCTGAAAAGAAGGTTTGTGCAAGTCTCAATATGGTAACTTTTAGTGGAAGTAATTGTTTCTGAACAATGGCTCTTGGATTATCTTCACTCCAAATGCGACAATTCTGCTTGTAGACATAGCGATTCAAGAAAAAATGAGCTCCATCACTGAAGAAAATTAGTATGGAAAGTTTGCATCGATGTCAATAGTGGTTTTGGCCCACTGGGGGCGCGAACGATGGTTGCATGCTTTCTACTCTTGCACAAGTTGAATCTTGTAAGCATGTAAACCAAGATCGTTATGCAAAACCGTCCATAGATATGTTAGATCAAGTGCCAATTGTTGTGCAGGATGACGAATCGATTAATTTGGATTCTCTGCAATACTATGCACTACAGCTGTCACCGCCTGTTCGGTGCGCGCCATATGGCGTCTTACGGGACGCGGATTAACATTTATAAAAATCGTGGTGCGAGAGATAGAAACAATTATGTGGCCGACCAAATAAAATAACGCACATCAGATTGGTGACGGGCCTACAAGAGGTCCACTTAGTAAATGAAACCTTGACCAGGACACAGTTGGGCGCGTAAATTACGTAATGTAATTTACATGGTTTTTTACCATTTAAAATGCACACATTTTTTACATACTGTAAAGTAAATAATGAATAATATACTAGTTTTTCGTTAGAATTGCTCCATCCTTTACCAAATCTAAAATTATCGGAAAATTGACTGTGTACTCGGCCGTTTTGCATTTCCGTTAGAAACAACAATTTCACGAATGAATAATATTGGGTGTATAACTTAGTTTTTTTGGATTTTATAAGAGATGGCGTTACTTTAGTACTAAACATTGTTTTACAATGGCTCCTACGGCGTTTTAAAGTGTTGACATTCCACATTAAAATCTAGTTTGTCATTATTCGTGAAAGTGTAAACAACATATTTTTTAATCCCGTTTAAACAACATGACGAATTTTGTACCAACGAAAAAAGTTGCTGAAAGTTTTCGTTTGCTTCAAGAAACTGATGGTAAATATGCACCAACTCAACATACTTGCGAAAACTGGTTTAAACGATTCAAAAGTGGTGATTTTGATGTCAGTGACAAAGAACGTTCTGGTCAACCAAAAAAATTCGAAGATGAAGAATTGGAACCATTATTGAAAGAAAACTCAGCGCAAACAGAAAAAGAATTTGCAGAACAGTTAAATATCAAACAAGCAGCCATAAGCAAACGTTTACATGCCATGAATATTATTCAAAAAGAAGAGAAACGGGTACCACATGGACTGACTGAAGGCAACATTGAAAATCGTTTAATGGTTTGCAATTCTTTGCATACAAGATCGCGAAGATGGTACTTTTTGCCTCTAATTGTGACTGGCAAAAAATCATGGGTTCATCCAGGCAAACCATCCACATCAACAGCAAAACGAAACATTCATGGAAGTAAGGTTATGTTGTGCATTTGGTAAAAACTACCGCAGAATAATTTCGCGTCTGGCACGAACCTTCTTTCCAGCTCATATATAAGCGGGGCTACTTTTTGTTGGGTCCGCGTGGCCTACTTTATTTGGAGAAAGTGGCTCAAGTCTGGTTCTGAGTTTGGCACGAACCTTCTCTCTGGACTGTATAGAGATAAAGATACAGTTTTAAGATTAAATATGACCTACATCGATACATGTGTCTGGCACGATTCCTGGGGTAAAATGGGGCAACATTTTTTGTATTCCAGATGGCTTAAACTACTTTTTGACAGTGTACAGCTGGAAAGAATCATATCTCATATAGAAATGGGGCTACATTACATATGAGTTATAAAGCCAAATATTGTTGCAAAATGTTGATGTAAAAAAATTTTCGGGATAAGAAGTCAATGCAGAAGGTGACGCAGTTTTTCTAAACTGTTTCGAAAACTTTACAGATTTATTGTATCAAAGTCACCATTTTTTCGAACTACATATTGGATCACCTTCACATCGATGTTGGGTTTCTAGTTCTTTGCATACCTGTGTCACTATTCTGCCTTTCCGTGGAAATAGGGAATAGAGAAAATTAGTTTGGGTTAAATTTTTTCGAAACAACATCGGGAATTGTTTTTCCTAATAAATATTTTTGGGAACAAAAGTTTTACTTTTAACTTTGTTTCGGAAATATTAACATGAAACTTATTTCCTTAGTAGATCATAAAAATATAATTCAGCCAAAATATAAATGCCAGAATAGTCAGCCACTGAGAGATTTCCAGGTTTTCGAAGCTCATAAAAATTAGAAGCACCGCATTAATAATTAAAAGTCACAGTTTAGTTTTAGACTAAATTATTCTTACTCGGGCAGTATTTGAACTAAAGGACAATGATGAAAATAGGTTTTCTCATTATAGAATTTCTCTTTTTATAGATTATCAAATTTTTTGCAAGAGGATTGATTTACACTAAATGTTAATCTTAAGTTCACAAAATTTAAATTATCAAAATAGCCAAGGCACTTAAAATATTATGAACACAACACAGATTTGAATAGCTTTGTTCAAAAATATCACATTTTGATCGTGTTTAAAAATGAAAAAAATCTGAAAAGTTTTAAAGCAAAATAGTTGTAGAAAGCAAAAAACGGTACGTTATATGGTTACGTTTAATTTTCTTTGCATTTGAAAAACATTTAAATCGTTTTAAATATTCAAATATGAAGAAACATAGGTACAAAGTCGAAAATCAGTTTTTATGCAGCTTTTAAATAAATCGAAAAAAGTCCGAAAGTAATGCGAAAGCGAAACATTTAAAAGTTTTTAGGAATTTGAAAATAAAAAAAATTCTTGTGTTTTTTACCTTTATTATTTTTATTGTTAAGACATAGTCGAAAACGCATGATATCCCAATATTAATGGTTATTTCAATGCTTCAGCGTATAAGCTTTCACGTTTATGCCGGTCTATCGATTTATATTAAAGCATGCTGCTTATTTTCAAATATTTTGAATATTAAACAAAACTTCATGTTGATTGCAAATTGGTACTGTTTGCTCAAAAGCATTTAGAATGTAACAAAAGCTTAAAAGCTTAAACAATTTATATCAGAGCGGCTAAGAGTTGAATTCCTATTTCATGTGAATTTATAAATTGTGCAAGCTTTGGCCATTTTGAAAGCTCAGCATTGTACATAGAACACATAACAAATTTTGACGGCACCACAAAATATAAAAAACCATATTGAAATTTTAACTTTAATTTTATTTTTTAATCGTAAGACAAAGTATAAATATTTAACACTATGTAAGCCACTCTTAATAGACCATCAAGACGAAAATCATGTTTAACAATTAGACATTTATTTTAATTTTTACATTTTATCCAGAATACTACCATTAAATAGTGCAAATTAAAAATAGTGTTCAAAAAATATTATTAATGGCAGGTAAAAGTTACTCTGGGTTCCTTGAATTTAAAAACTCGATAGGCTTGGAAAGCTCAACATATTTCAGACATTGCCTAATTTATATTTAAAAACCACTCATTAAAAGTTTTGATATATAGGACTGATACATAAAGCTTTTATATTTTTAAATCTCTCCTACTTTATATACCAGTTTGATGAAATAGATGTGTTTACATGAAAGCTTTCGCGATTTACCCTTATATCTATACATTTTGAATTGCTAATCGCGATAGATTTTCTGATCTAGCGAGAACTTTGAAATGATTTGTTCAGAGCAATGTATCATTTATTTGAAAGCGTTTATTACAAATTTTGAAAAAAGTTAAATGAACATAAAAACTTGAAAGCTGTCCAGATCTCAGACTTTCTATACCAAATTTAAGTGTCAATTTCATAACTTAATTATGAAAATCATTGTGTCTATTACAGAACAAATTTATATCCTGTTCACACAACAAAACCAAACCGTTTTGCATTGAAGATAAATTGGAATAGCGCAGAGCTTTTATATGTCAAACGGAAATTATCCATTAAATTTAAACAAAATCTGGTGTTTACATTTTTTTAAAATCAATTTGAAATCATTTCGAAAGCAAACTGAAAATATTTAACGACAATTCTTAAAATGTACTTTATTCATCCACAAAAAAATATTCGATAATATTTAAAGCTTTATAATGTTATGACTGCATACACTTTTTATTGATTATGAAAATTCTTACAAAAATATTATTTTTTAAAAGATTGTAAATATTATATTTATTGAATTAGGAAAGCTGTTGAATTCTGATTTTGTTTTAGAAAGCTAGTAGAAAAATATGTTAAACCGTGCTGTTCTAGGAATATTTTTTTGACAAAGAACAAGAATATGACAGGTTTTGTTGTTTTAGAATAATTTGTATTGTAAATAATCCGTTTTTGACGATTGATTTTCTGTTTCTTGGAAAATAAATATATTCAACTTTCCTTATATTTTCCTTGAATATATAGCGCAGAGCTTTAATGGATTAAAAAGTATGAAACAGTGAATCTAGCAATTTTTGGAGACTGATGTACTAAAATTCAGTACTTTAACGTAAATTTCTCACTAAATTAGGACAAAAACCTATTATCACTAAACATTGTTAAGTATTTTATTTGTAAAATACAATTCGTATCATCAAAATAGCATTCAAATTAAAAAAAACTCTATTTGAAAAGCTTTTAATGCTTTAAAATTCATTTTAATTGGAATTTTAGTCATGATTTGTTTCTACAGGTAAAATTAGTTTATTGTTATCATTTAAACTTAAAACATTTTAATATTAAAACTTTACTCGAAATTTATTCAGTGTAACAATTCCAGTACTAAACAGTACAAAACCGCGAATGGTTAGATAGAATATATGAAAGCACTCCTAAAAAATAAACTGAATATTGTTTATACAAGCTTCACTTCAGGGCAATTTACATTAAACGTTATTTTTGATCAGTCCTACAAATTTTATAAGCTAAAGCTAAATATTTGAAGTTTTATGAATTAAAAAAAGAAAAAATTAAGAATTTATTGTGTAATTAAATTCGAAGCACGATTGGATACAAAATAAAAAAAAATTTGTTTCAAAACATTCTGTTGGCAGATTTATAACAAAAAAGTTTTCATGTCTACAACTTAAACTGCAGCATTGTCGATGACAGTAATTTTGTTTCCAGTAAAACCACATTATTCGCAGTGTTGTGTGGCTACGCGTAATTCGGAATTGTCGACATGTTGGTGTCGAAAAAAGCGTATACAATTCATTTTGGTGTAGACAATGTCGACAATATGTGGAGTATGGAGACTATTTGTAGACAATGTATATTATCACTTTTTTGTTGTTTTAACTTCGGTCTGTAAGGCCAAGTTATTGAAATTCTGATAAAAATGAAGAAAAGTGACCTGGTCCAAAACCATTATTCTCGAAACTCAAGGGTTCTTGATCAAAAGGTTTAAAACAAATCTGTCATTCCGTCTGGTTGGATGTCGGTGTCAATGTTATTTCAGGAACGAATTTTTTCTACCTTCATCGTTTGAAAGGTCTTGGATCAGATCAAAATTTCGTAATAACTTTGGTTCATAAATCCACCGTTTTTGAGCTGGTAGCTAATTATTACATTAATTATTATTGTTGGTATGGTGTATCATCGAAAAGGTCTTGAAGAATGCTGTAAATTTATCTGAAAAACATTAGTATTCAAAACTACCGTTGCAGCGCTGAAAACAATTAAAATTATTCTCATTCCCTTAAAATCATGTAATAAATCCACCGTTTTGGCGCTTAGAACTTATAATTGATTTATTATAGAATACATAAGTGTGGCGTGCCAATGAAAAGGTCTTGGAGAATGCACAAATTACCTGAAGTATATTAGTACTGCAAATACCCATATGACGATGATAACAGATAAATTTGTTCTCATTCAGATATGATCATGTGGGTGGCAAATTCCTTTTTTTCGTATAGAATATATACGTACCTCACATCATTGAAATGGTCTTGGCGAATGTCACAAAATAAGTTGAGGCGTGCTAATACTTAAAATTACCGTTGTGGCGCTCGGGCCAAATTAATATACGTTGGTCTAGAATATATAATAATACTAGATGACATAACATGATATTTTTTAAAACCAATTTTAACAAACTCGAGGAAGAATCAGAAGATTTTTCTTGAGTAGTTTTGTGGAAAATTATTTAATGGGAATTTTACGATTGTTGCATGTGAATTTTCCGAGTTGGTGCAATGGTAACTAGAAGTTTTAACTATGATTATTATTATCAAATTTTTATGATTTGAATATGGTTAAAATAAGTCAAGATTCAATGTCATAGGTTTTTCCATTAACAATCTCTAGCGCCACATATTACAAGCATTACTGGATAAATGGATAAAATTTTTCTCTTAACAGAGAAATGTAATTATTTTATCATTTTTCATATATCACCATTTGGTAATTTGTTTACGAAAAACTAAACTAAACTGTTAAAATATTTACGTTGAAATTATCAAAATTTCATCAGCCATCTGCAAAAAAAAAGAAATACTGACGAACCAAAAATCACCTGCCGTCGGCAATTCAAATAAAATTATTAATTTACAATTTTTGAGATAAAATTAAGCAGACTGTTTGGCTCAGATCTGCCAAGAGTTTTCGGCATTTTCTTATTCAGCTAATCATTCAATTGTCTTGGTACGCTATTATACGTGGCATAATTTTTTCGAAAATTTGATTCTGCCCTATGAAATTAGTATGCAAGACCAACAACTAATGATTTTAACGTGCAATGCCTAAGTTTATAAGCTTATTTTACGGATCATAAAATCTAATTCACATTTATACTTGGCACAAGTGTGTGAAGTTATCCCAGTATTTCATCCCTGGAAAATAAAAAATGTTCATCAGGCAATACTAGTTATATCCCATCCCAGGATTTTTAAATTCATCCCAGAAAATTTGAAAAATACACAAACCAAGATAAAACTTAATCTAAAGTGTTTATTTTTAAAATATCTATGATAAAATGATAAGAAGACAAGCCTTATGTTGAGATTGGCGCTAAACCTCTATCAACAGAAAAAATCACAAGATCAACCGTATGTTGAGATTGGCGCAATAGGCCAATATATGAATGGCTCATTCAGTTTATGTATGGATTATTGATTTAAATTAATGGTTCCCGAGAATCACAAGTGTCGTGACCGATCTCTTCTGATTTCAATACGGCACCATGTCCGCTATCCAAAATAAAATTCACTTGACGATCCGTATGTTGAGATTGGCGCTAAATCAACCTGGGATGGCCCATTTAAAATAAAATATACATTTTAGATCTAAGCGTATGGTACGCTGAAACCTAAAGTGTCGTAACCGATCTCATTTTATATCGATTGGATATAACAGGTACTATCTGCAAATAAAATTCCAAGACCACCCGAATGTTATAGGATTGGCGCTATGGGGTCACATGTGTAAATGGCCGGATCATTTTTAAGACCAAATTCGGAATAATGGTTCCCAGGAACGTGAAATGTCGTCACCGATCTCTTCTGATTTCGATACAAGATGATGCCCTCTATCTAAAAAAAAATCACATGACCACATAGCACCAATCCTAACATACGGATGGTCTTGGAATTTTATTTGCAGATAGTACCCATGATATCCAATCGATATCAAATGAGATCGGTCACGACACTTTAGGTTCCAGGGAACCATTAATTTAAATCTAAAATGTATGTTTTATTTAAACTGGGCCATTCCAGGATGCATTAGCGCCAATCTCAATATAAGGCTTGTCTTCTTACCATTTTATCATGGATATTTTAAGAATAAACACTTTAGATTAAGTTTTATCTTGGTTTGTGTATTTTTACAATTTTCTGGGATGAATTTAAAAATCCTGGGATGGGATATAACTAGTATTGCCTGATGAACATTTTTTATTTTTCTGGGATGAAATACTGGGATTCACACACTTACTTGGTACTTGGTTGACTGATCCTTTTAATATTGGGACAACCTATAGCGATTCCATTCCTCTTTCGTAAATTTAACATTTTTTGGTTTACAAATATATTGAACATTTTACATAAATTTAATAATTATTCATTAATTATCCAATTATTTAGGATTATAATAATTTCGAATTCTATTCACGCAAAATTTTGCTATTAGAAAAAGTCACTGTCAATGCAATAAATCTACAGCAAGTATCACCAAAATTTATCGCAATGACATTGAATTTTTTGATCTGAGAGCAAGTTTTTGCATGAGAAGGATTCGACAAAAAATTTCGTGTATTTGTGAAATTTGGATCAAAAATTATTTCTCGTATATCTCTCGGTAAACGTCGTGGAAGCTACTGACCACGTGATTGATATGCGTGCTAAACAAGCATGCACTGGTAGTTTCCTTAACTTTAATCCAAATTGTCATATAATACAGGCCTAATACAGGTACTTCATAGTTAGAGTTATAATCTATTTGGAGTAATTAGTCAAGAGACCCGAAAAATTGGAACATCTTCAAAGAATTTTCAACACCAAGTGCTGCAGTTTGATGCAGAAAATTTCAATTCTAGTCGAAATCGTGTTCATTACGATGTATTTTAACGAAACCAAATAAAATGTGCTTATGTTTTGGCATCATCGATAATAATAACGTTGTACGAGGCTAAATTAGCATCTATGAAAGCAATTATCTAGACAACGCAGTCGGTTATGCTCATCTTTGTTAAGTATACTATATAAACCTTCAACACCTTCATTAGTTTAATATCCATTTCTTAAGCAAAAATGTGGCATTCAAATAGGCCGGACACGCGAAGGGGTTGTGTGTACTACAGTCCAATATGTTTGCCCGTTGGACTATAAGCTACCTAAAAATATTGGTGTATTTGAGTGGTTTTACCGAAATTAAACTGGTCCAATGTGGTAGCTGTTATTAATCCGTCCATGAATTTGTGCTTTAGCATTTTATTGCGTGGCGATGATTTTGTTCATTGAAATACCATCACTCAAAGTAGTTTAGTTTGACAGTTCTATATTAAGTTTAAAAATTTAACTGTGTATATAGTTCTACTTTTTAACATAAGTTTTTACTTTTTTGGAATATTTCTAAAATTGTACTAAGGCAGCTAAAGTACGAGTATATGCAAGAAATACCCATTTTTTATTATCACACCGTTTTCCGAGCTAGCAACACATACACATAGGAGTACGTCATTCCAATTCCGTCCATACAAACCATAATTTTCAATATTGTCTATATTCTCTACATTGTCAACGTCACTTTTTTAATAGCCTACATACAATATAAGTATAATATTAATTATATACAGGGAGTAGACAATGCGGCACAACACTGATTATTCGTTAGCCAACGTAAAGATGACAAAAATTTAGTTTAACATCTAAGTCGAATAACACCGAATATTTTTGTGTAAAAACCGTTTGGCAATTTATACGTGCATACACTACATACCAAACAAGTTGGCTTTGGCGACAATCTTGTAATACGCAATCCAAATATATTGACAAAACTTCAATCTTAATTCTCAATTGAAGTCAGTCTACTGTCTAAATAATAAAATATGATAGCTTTTGGAATGCAATATTGAAGTTCATTTTAAAATTATTTAAAAATTCATTTAATGGAATCGTTGCTTAAGCACGATAATTTGGCAGGAGAGACCATTGATTTTAGCTTAGGAGCTATAGAATATTTTATTTTTGATTAGTTTTAAAAATATAGGAAAAATGCGATTAGAATATAAATTTTGATATCTTCCAATAAATAGTAGAGGCTAGGCCCCTGGATTAAGCAGGTGTTTACAATTTCACATTGAATTAATAGGATATCGCTTTCAAATGTATTCTTCATACGTAGAACAACCGATTCTCTTTGTTTAAAGTCGAAAGCTTTTAGTGCTTATTAGAAAGCTTTCATTCCCAAACAATTATAACTTTAATGTTAATAAAACCATATTAAAAAATCTTAAAGGTACTAATTGGTTAGTCATTGATATAAGACAAATAAGCTTTAAAAGCTTTTCAACGACCCAAATTCATCATAGTCACAAACCATTTAGCGATAGACAAAAATATAACCGATCATTTTGAATAAAATAGTTTATATTAGTACAAAAAAAAATTTGCAGGAACAAAAAACCTCTGTTTGTTTGTAATCGAAAAGCTTTCGAGATGTAACCCATACCAAAGGTATTTAATTACACACAGTGCATTTTTATTACTTCATTTTAACAAATTACACCTTGTTTGATGTGAACTGGTGTTAATAGGTAAAATTAAAACTTTCTCACTGTCAAAGTATGTTTTGTAATCTAACAGATTTTATTTATAATACTGTTTTAAAATTACAGACATAAGAGTAATAAAGTTGCACCGCAAGGTAGTCTTAATTTAAAATAACAAAAATATCAAAGCTTAATTTAAAATAACTGACATAGGTTTTATTTGAATGCTTTAATTTATTAAAAAACCTGTAATGCATATTAAGTCCTTATTCAGTTTGTACAATGATTAAGACTCGGACAATTTAATGCAAGAAGTGCACTTTTGGCAACACTTTTCACTGGTGCTTTTTACAAAATCTTTTTAGTAATGAGCTTTTCAATTTACTGTATCAATTGAGCTGTAAAAGTACTCAATCCTATTTGAATATAACCAAAACATTCATGACACTTAGTTTAGGCTAAATCTTCATTAAGCTTTCATGTGATTTCATATGATTTTGATGTTCTATATTACTACGCAACTGTTAAAAAATAATTTCCCTAAAAAGTGTAAATCTTTAATGATGATGGTGTAAACCAAGGCAAATCACACTTGAACTGGATTTTATAAATATTTTAAATTAGATAATCTGTACGAGGTAAGGAACATCTGATTTAATTGTGTTTTATGTATTTTTGATAGCTTAGCTGTATTTCATTTAATTAAGATTAGAAAGATTTTTTGAGTTAATCTCAAAAATCGTTTAAGTTAAACTTTTCAGCTTCTAAATGGCTTATATTATAGATAAGTTTCAAAAAGTAAGGCCTAGATAATAAGGCGGGTTGGCCAAGCTTTCAAATTTTTTTCACAACACAAACTATTTCAAGACCTTTATAAATTAAATTAAATTTTATAAATTTTTTTGTTTGGTTGATTTAGGCTTAAACATTTCCCGTATTGGTTAATTTAAACAGGGATCTTTATTATTCTAAACAATATAAACCCAAAAATAAAACCACCCTCTTAGAAAAATACTAATATACACGTAACTAAAAGTTTCTACAACAAACAAACATTAATTTATAAAAGACAGCTGTAAGAGCTTTTATAATATTTTAACTGTTGGCTATAGAAATTTTTGATAACTACTTAAACATTGCTGCTTACGTTTTCTTGCCCAAGCCTCAGTAGCATAGCTTTTTAAATAAACCTAATGCTGAAAGTTTTCCATTTGTTAAAAAATTAAACCACAGAAATATAAAAAAATTCATTGTTGTGAAATATTTGAAAGCTTTCGTGACTTGAAAATTTAAGTTCCCATTTAACAAGCCAATTAATTGCTATTTTATGCAACAACATTTAACAAAATGTAAAGGTTATATGGTCTAAATGCAAAGCTTGGAAAAAGTACGAAATAAGTCTCTATTCTTTGACGTGCTTTTACATTCATGGATTTTTCAGGAAATATTATTTGATTAAAAATTTCATTTAAGTACTTTACTTTATATGCATGTAATTCTTTAAAATGTAAATAGTATTTGAAAGTTCTACTGAAAAGCTCGTACATTTTGTTGGGTGTTACAAATCTGAATAAATCTGAATATTTTATAATAGATGAGTTGAAGTAGACCTTCGATATCAAATAATATAATAAATGTATTTTAGATAGCTTTGATATTATTTTAATAAAAGTTGTTGTTTACCAATTAACCAGTGACTAGTTAATTAATTCCAAAATAATTTAATATTAAGAGCTTTTGAATGATTCATATCAAAAAAGCACATAGAAAAGCAAAATTTCCGATTTGAATTTATTGCAGGTTTTTTTAAAGTTGTGCTTTGTTTCAATAAATTAAAATTTAAGACTTTAGGCCAAGGCAAGATATTTGAAATGGTGGATCTAGCTTTTATTATTTTTAAAAGTTATTTAATTATATTTGTTATATTTTTTCGGATGATTGTTTTTTCTTGGGAGCTTTTTCTCTCTCTTTAAATAAACTAAAAAAGTTCTGACACGGAATGGATCCAAGGCACGAAATGGACGTGAAATTGATGTTAAAACTTGTTCACATATAGATTGTTTTGGTAATAATTCAAATTTAGTGGTAGAACATAAAGCTCTACTCTAAAGCTTTGTAAAAGACATTCAAATTAGAATGTTTGCAGTCATTTTAAAGAGCTTTCATACACATTATGATAAAGAAAACTTAGGAACTTCAGGTTTAAATTTACATGAAGTGTTTTTGAAGGCATAATAAGCAGATGGATCAAACTTTTCAAAACAAGTAGCGGAATGGCTCGTTAAAAACTTTTTTATTTTTGCTAAAAAGCTTTAATATTTAGTAACGCATATTTTAAAATGTTCACTCCCCCTAGTGAAATAATAATTTGCCTCTGTTTAATATTTCATTTTCAATCATACCAAATTATTTCCCAGTCCTTTGTGCAGTTGACAAAAAATTTGATCGATCATCTAATTTGAATAACACAGTATTATTCATAATAAATCTTTTGCAATGGCAATTTATACGCACTTAAACCAATTTAAATATTCTTAGAAATCTAAAACATATTAAATATAAAATATTAGGTTACATGGGCGGAGAACAAAATTCTATATATAAATCGGATAACTAAAAATAAAAAAAAATTCACAACATGACATCAATTTAGTTAAGTTTTTTTTAATCAAACGCCATATGAATCAGATGTTCACAATAAAATAATTTTGTTGTCGATCAGTCACTGTAGGAACATTGAAATTGTATATAGTAAATAAATACAATTAATTACTAATTGAATGATTCACAGACAAACTAATTAATTGAACGACATCATCGTGTATACGAATCATAGTACTACGTATATAATATGCAAGCAGGAGATGACCGTACAAATCAAATACAAAATAAATTCAGTACTCATAATTAAATCAAATTTTATTAAACGATTTCCGTTTTATAAGGTATACTGCGCACGCTGTAATTAATTTTTTTTTCGTTCGTCCCTGGCAATTATCCCTCCGCGATTTTATTTCAATTTTTGGTATTTTTATTATTTTATTTTTAACCCCTTTAGCTAAGCGTGAAACTTTTAATATTTTACCAGCGTTTTATATATACGCGTATTATGTCGCAATCAATCTAACTAACTACTGAATGTACGTGTAAAGGTATATATGGGGTATCGTGGGGCGGTTTACTGGAAAAATGGGAAAATTTATTTTTTTCTATCTTGTTAAATGTTTTTTACCTGTTTGTAATAAATATTTAAATAGCGCGGCACGGTTTTAAAAAATAATACCCTCGTATAAATATTGTAGATCCATCTTTAAACAATCAGCCCTTTTATTATTTTATTTATTTAAATATTATTATATTGTTATTATTAAATTTTTATTTTTTATTTTTTCGTTTTTGGAAGAAAATTCAAATTTATACAAATTATTGTCCATAAATCTTTTTCCGAATAAAATATTTTTTTTTTGTGTAGGAAATTTATTTTTAAGTTGGTTATGTTATATTTTCTTCTTGTTGCTCTTTTTTATTTTTGGTATTTTCCTTCATGCTACAACTGCCGGTGCTCCATGTTATGCTGCGTGTTGTTGTTTTGTTTGTTTTATACAGATGGTTAAAATTGAAATTTGAGGTTTTTCATCGTGTATATACATAACGTACACATACACACATTTCCCGTTTGGATTAGAGGCGGCTGTTTTGTGGAAAAATTTGAAAGAAAATGTTTTTTATCGAATAACAATATGATAGGGTTAAAATAATATGGGTAAGAAATTCGCCTAAATAAGAATAACCTAAAACCATGAAGAAAATGTTTACGAAAATTAGACATTAATAGGTTGACAGGTTGAATAATTTTCATATATTTTAAGATATTTTATATAACGGGGGAGGAGAATGCTCATACTTCTCTTCTAAAAATAGTTAGTATTCAGACAAAGCGATAAGCTTTAAGTGTGCTTTGTGTCAAATGCACATGAATAATTCCAATTAAAATTCGTTATATCCACTTATCGTATATAATCCAGTAGTTGTGTGTGGTCGGCAATTAATTTTATATAAAGCAAAAAAATTGTTTGAAAAAGTTCTATATACTCTTATCGCAGAAAGCATATGTACATAGCTCTAGCATCATATTTTCAATTCGAGAAGCTAAAAATAAAAAATGTATGGTACCATAATTTCCAACCCACTGCGAAACACTAAAAAACACGACTTTTCAAGCTTTCGAGCTAACAATAAAGGCAACGACAAAGCAACAACAACAACAAATATACAGAAAAATCAGGAATTTTTTCCGGTTGCCTCGTTATAAAGTACAGTAATAAGAAAATGGTACAAAAATTCGTTATATATTTTTTACCATTTTCATCACAATTTTTATGATATTTTTTGTGTATAAATTCTCGTCCATGTGTGTGCTTTATTTGAGACGAAAAGTTGTTGAATGGTTATTATATGTATACATACATATACACATACCCAGATATGGAACTGAAACATTCATCAACAATATATATATTATATATTCCTTTCAACAAAACTCACTTTTGTCGACTACGATATACACACACACTTTAAACAAAGTATGTATACAAAAAAATTGTTATCCTTTCAGTTTGTTTGCATCTATCCATAATGTGTATACATTTTTTCAAGTATCTAAATAATTTAAAAATAACATAAAAATTTCAAAAGGTATTCTAGTTTGGCATAAACAAATCCAAAAGCTTTTCACGTACGAGTACATAGTCGCATAAATAATTTTAATGGGCTTTTGACGCGTGGTAACTAAGTCTAAACAAGTTTGGAATTTTATAAATGTTAAAGATTTTAATCCGAAGCTGAATCTAGTAAAAGGCATTTTTGTTTATGTTGATATATATGAGCTTTCATAAAAATTTATATTTTTTGTGGAGGTATATAATCTTTAAAAGTAATACCGTAGAAGCTTTTAAAAAATTTAACAAAGTGCAACTGGAGCTTTCTCATACATGTAATTATCTGTTTCGTTTAAAAGTAATACAAAAGCTTAAACATTTGTAATCCGATTTTAAATATAAAATTTATTTTGAAAGCTTTTAAAAAAGTGTTATAAATATTTACTTATCAATTATGAGATCAAATTGTCATTGATTGAATGGAATTTGAATTACACAGGTATATAAGCTATTATTTGTAAAATATTATCTAAAAGCTTGCATTTTGAGATCAAGTTGTTTACTATAAGTTATAAAAATTATCTAGAACAACAAGATCATTTTTAAGAGTCTAAGTTATTTTTAAAATAAGTTCACAAAATGCGAGATTTTATTCAAATAATATTTTTTTAAATACTTCTAATTTAACACACTTTGAAAGCTTTCGCTTTCTCCATTAAAAAATAATTGTTTTTATTTCATAGACCATTACACACATTAAGTAAATACATTTTTAAAAGCTCCTAGATTGTATAATGTGCTAGAATTTTAAAACAATTTCGCTGGCAGTATATTCAATCAAGCTTAAAGTTTAATAGAGAAAAATATTTCAATCCAAAGCTAAATTTAATAAATGGCATTCTAATTATAGTTGAATTATATGAGCTTTTATAAAAATATTTGAGGTTATATTACCTTCAAATGTAGTATTATATTTATAAACAGTTTGACAATATTGTTTGAAAAATACAAAAAAATAAGCATACAAATCTTTAACCACATTTTGAAAATAGAATTTGTTTTAAAAGCTTTCAAATTTGATTTATGTTTATTTTTATTCGCAATGCATGGGTTCTTGAATATGAGCCTTAGCTTGCGTTTTCGGCCCAAATGTAATAAAATATATATCAAAATCTAAATAAATTGCATTCGAATTGTTGAGCTTTCAAAAAAATCTTAATTTTTATGAAATTAGATAATTTTAAAATGTAATTACATAAAAGCTTAATAATTTGTCATCAGATTGTGTTAAAAGTTTTAGAACAAATTTATATTTTATTAGTAAGCGTGAATATCAATAAATTGTACTGAATTGTGATCCAATAAACAACCAGATGCACAAGTTTTACATACGCTGTATTCATCGCCATACACGGTACTGCCGACTGCTATTATATATATAAGATCACGTACCGGAGATCTTCAGTCATTTCGAGCACTTCTAGATTCGGGATCGCAAACTTCATTCGTAACCGAACATTGCGCTCAACGCCTAGGCCTTAAGCGAAGCTTAACATCAAGCTTCCATATCTATTTACGGGCTAGCATCTACATCGACTGGTAAAACAAAAGGGAGAATCGATATGACCATATATTCTCGTATAGACAAGCACTATACATTAAACATCACGGCTCATATCATTGGTAACATAACAAGTTTATTACCAACCAAACCAATTAAATTAAATAAGGTCATTCCGGAATTACAATTTGCCGATCCGGAGTTCTACAAACCAAATAAAATAGACGTTTTGCTAGGAGCTGATGTATTTTTTGAAGTGTTAAACGAAGAAAAACGTACTGTTCACGGCTTTCCGACCTTATACTCATCCAAGTTTGGGTGGTTAATCGCTGGGACATAGACTGAAAAAAAAGCCAACATAAACTTACGAACCAGTCATTCAAACGTTAAATGAGGATCTACACCAACTATTGAGAAAATTCTGGGAAATCGAGGAGGTTTCATATCAAGCGGACGTTCCAGTCAACATATGCAAAGAATTTTATAACCATACAACATCGAGAAATGCTATCGGCAAATTTATTGTGAGACTGCCATTTAAGGAGCCAAGGCCGACATTAGGCACATCATTCGAGGCTGCACATCAACGCCTTCTAGGAATGGAACGCAAATTCGCGAAGATGCCAGACTTAAAATATGTCACGCTAGGCCATATGACTTATTTACCATGGAATGAAATCCAAGTTCGAAATGATGACAAATATTTTCTACCACATCACGCTGTTTTCAAAACCAGTAGCAGCACTACCAAATTAAGGGTCGTTTTCGACAGTTTTTGTAAGACCAGCACGCAAACATCGCTCAATGATATTCTTCATATCGGCCCGAATATACAAACGTATTTGACAACAATCGTCATAAAATTTCGAAAACACGCAATCGCTATGGTGGCGGACATTGAAAAAATGTACCGACAAATTCTGATGAATTCTGACGATGCGAATTACCAGCTTATTTTGTGGCGTAATCATCATCTCGAAAAACTAAACGCATATAAATTAAACACTGTAACATATGGAACAGCTTGCGCTCCGTATCTTGCAGTTGAATCTTTGGGAAAATCAGCTGAACAATTTCATCAAATATATCCAGAGGCTACGGAAATTATTAAAAACGAATTCTACATTGACGACTTATTGACGGGCTGTGATAGTATTAACGAGGCTGTAGTACTGAAAAACTAACTAAACGAGATACTAAGTAAGGCATTTTCACCACAAGAAATTCAGAATAATCCAGAACTAATAGAGGATGATGCATCGATAAAGACGTTAGGTATATTGTGGAATGCTGAAACTGATACTTTTTCTTTTAAGGTCCAGCAAGATACCAATAATATACAATGGACAAAACGAAAGATTTTATCAATTGCCTCCAAGGTATATGATCCGCTGGGGTGGCTTGCACCAATAATAATATTATTTAAAATATTGCTGCAGAAGATGCGGTTACTTAAAATTGAGTGGGATGCCTGTTTACCCAATACCATAAGAAACGCGTGGGAAGATCTGTATTCTTCAATACCAGAAGTTGAATCAATCCAAATTCCTCGAAGGTTAACGACATTCATAAAACCAACACGGATTCAACTCCACGCATTTTGTGATGCATCCGAAGCCGCTTACGGCTGTGTTATATATTTACGAGCTGTTAATAAGAAGGATAAAGTGAGCGTGAATATCGTGTATGCAAAAAGTAAAGTTGCGCCTTTGAAACAATTATCACTTCCCAGACTTGAATTATGTGGAGCAGTACTTTTGTGCAACTCAGTCAAATATTGCATTAAGTCCCTAGCATACAACGACATAGAGAGCGAACAAAATTGGCCAAAATCAGCCAGTGAAACAGAATCCTTCGATAACCTAACTTCAGAGGAAAGACAAAAATATACAAACGTATTAACATTAACCATCGATGTTGACAACATGGTTTTCAATCTAATGAATAAATTTTCGTCTTGGTCAAAAATTAAAAGAATCATGGTGTTCATATTATGATTTGGTTTAAAGAAAAGTAGTTCACAACATTACAATAGATCGGTAACATCAGCTGAAATGAATGAACCGGAAACTATACTTCTCCGAAATGTGCAAAAATCTGCGTTTATTCATGAACTCACTATTCTGAGTAAGAACCAACAACTCCCTGTAAGGAATCAACTGTCTTCACTTGATCCATTTATTGATCAAAGAGGACTTCTTCGAGTAGGTGGCCGATTAAGAAAATCATCATTGCCATTTGCAGTAAAACATCCGGTTATTTTACCAAAAAATAACTTAGCATGCCAAATGATTATTCGTGAAGTTCATCTTACCAATATGCATGCGGGTAACGCGCTAACTCTGAGTATTGTACGAAATAAATATTGGATAATAGGAGCAAGGTATATGATTAAACGTTGTATAAAATATTGTGTCACCTGTATCCGTTACCGTTGTCATAAAACTGAGCGGAAAATGGATGATTTACCAGCAGAAAGGTGTACACAAAGTCGTTTATTTTCGAAAATCGGATTAGATTACGCTGGACCTCTTTATATTAAAACAAATAAACGAAGAAATTCTCCGATTGAGATATGTCGCTGTCTTTGTCTGTCTAGCTGTTAAAGCTGTGCATTTGGAAGTGGTCAGCAGTTTAGATACTGATTCGTTCCTGGCTGCGCTTAAACGTTTTGTTGCTCGACGAGGTGCTCCGGAGCAAATCTGGTGTGACAATGGGTCTAATTCCGTGGGTGCTAATAGAGAACTGCAACAATTAAAACATCAAATAATAAATCAAACAAACAGTTTATTAATCTCTGAATTTCTATTACAGAAAAGTATCAAATTCAATTTTAATCCTCCACATGCACCACACTTTGGCGGCTTATGGGAATCCTCGGTGAAATCCTTCAAATTCCACTTAAAAAGGGTGGCCAATGTTAATCTCATGTTTGAGGAAATGACAACATTGATAACTCAAATTGAATCTCTTCTGAATTCGAGGCCCCTTTGTAAGGTAAATGATGATCCAGCAGATTTGGAAATTCTCACTCCTGCACACTTTCTGATCGGAACGTCCTTGACTGCTATTCCAGAACCGGCTCTAGATGAAGTAAAAACAACCAAATTATCTAAATGGCAAAATCTTCAGCAACGACTTCAAGGGTTTTGGAAGCAGTGGCATCATGATTATCTTACTGCTCTACAACAAAGAAACAAATGGAAAATGAAAACCGACGTATTTGAAATTGATGATGTAGTGCTTATACGAGAAGATAATAAACCTCCATCCTGGAAATGACGGTCTCACAAGGGTAGTAACACTGAAGACATCCAGAAATGAAATAAAACGTCCTATAACGAAATTAGTTAAATTAGTCATTAAGAAATAAAATTCCTTAAGGCGTGGGAGTATGTTGGCGAAACTGTAGCAAAACACATTTAGCTAAGTTAATTGTTTAACAATATTTATTTATTTTGTGATACATATTTTAATCGTAGTTAACGCTCCAATTTTTTCAATGTTTCTCTCCAGTAAGATTCAGTTAGATTAATAAAATTCACTCACTAGTCTAGTCTTATCAAATATTATCTAAAATGGAATCAAATTATACTTTAGTATTATATAAATGGGTCATATAAAATCAAATACTTATGGTACATTTAACAAATTCTCTGTAAACTTTGTTAACACAATTACTATTAAGAAATTTATTGTTTACTTTGATATGTCAAAATAATGTCAATCACTTTGTCATCTAATGTACTAAATTAGCGAGTATGTTTTATGCAGTTTCCTAATTAGTATCTAGTAGTATAAAATGATTTAATTCCGAAAATCAATTAGTATACATGAGATGATAAAATTGAATCGATAATTTTAAGAACTTTGGGGAAAATAATTCTTCTTTTTCTATCTGGCGAACGAATCACATCGGAACAAAAATCAAAAAAGTATTATAAAATAAAATTGTAAAATAAATTGCACGTAATTAAGTTTATTGCGGTTGTTTATTGTGGAGCGAAGATCAAGTGGAATTGAATAAATTCAATTATTGGGTCGAAACAAATCTTCTGCAGGAAGTCTCCAAGCCGGACGTTGACATGACGTTTTCAGCTACCCTCGCATGACCTTAGTAAAATTTAAATTTCCTTCTTTACTCTTTGACACGATTTCTGGTTTTAGCGTAATACAAAATTTGACAGACTGACAGAAGTTTTTGTGTGAAACGGTTCCACCAATTTTACTGCTGCTTGCAAGGTAAGTGAAAAACCATTAATATCTGGTATAAAATTATTTTATGTATATGCGTGATTGATGTAAATATACAATGAAGTGAAAATCAGTATCATTTTGGGTATACTAGTGATATTACGGCAGACGTGTTATTTGGAATGAACATCATAATGGGAATACTTGGTTTTCCAATGTACTGAAATCAATACTTCGAACTACAATGTATTTCAAAAGTAATGGCTCGTGATAAATTTTTTTGGTTGAGAACCAATTTACATTTCATGGACAATTAAACGATTCCCACAAACTGTCAGGATAAATTCATAAAGGTGCGGCCTCTTATTAATGCCATTAAAAAGCGTTGCTACGAAATCCCGATGAGCACATGATTCCTTTCAAAGGGCATACAATATATGAAGGGAAAACCGAAACCTTGGGGTATTAAAGTCATTGTTCTGTGTGGAAAATCTGGTTACCCTTATGTTATTATGCTTTACCAGGGAACAACCACAGAGATTGATCTCTTTGATAGGTCTTCGTTAGGATTTGGTACTGCTGTTATAAAATCGCCTCTCTATATTCTTTGACAATTATTTCAGTTCCTACCAGGTTTTGAAATTTAACGTCAGAAAAAATTAAATGCAGCCGAAACTATTCGTGTCAATCGATTTGTCCAACATTTAGTACAGATGAAACGAAAGAGCCATGGATCATTAGAGGAATTAACTAGCCGGGATGGAAAAATTGTGATAGTGAAATGGCAAGACAACCGATTCGTTCACTAGACTTCTAACTTTGTTAGTAAAGGCAGTGGACGATTGATCAAAAGGTGGGATAAACGTGCGAAAGCATTCGTAAAGATAATTCAATCCGAAATTGTTGAGAAATACAACAATGCGATGGGCGGTGTAGACTTCCTCGACTAATGCATTAGCTACTACTGCATATTTATAAAATCGCATAAGTGGACGTTGCGTGTTATATTTCATTTTGTACACTTCGCCGTATGCGCGAGCTGTTTAGAATACAAACGCAATTGCAAAATTCAGCAGATAACCGAAAAAAAAACATTCTAAAATTGAAAGATTTTAAGTTAAAACTG
Organism: Nephrotoma guestfalica; assembly: GCA_963691935.1. Lineage (NCBI taxonomy): Eukaryota > Metazoa > Arthropoda > Insecta > Diptera > Tipulidae > Nephrotoma > Nephrotoma guestfalica. The sequence goes on from OY829914.1 coordinate 248,081,875, forward strand.
TGATCGTGTCTAACTAAGGTGAGCTTAAAAAAATCTACGAGTGAAAGAAAATACGAAGAGACAGTTACAATATCATCACCAACGACCAGCGTATGATCGACGGATGTTCCACCAGAAATAGATGTGTCCGGTTGATCAACTCCCATTATTTCAACAAAGTCACTCATCGAGTAGATGTAAAAATCCGAATTGTAAAGGATCGTCTAGAGTACTTTGTTCTAAGTACAAAGTTAATTTGTGCATTAATTCTAAGAATAATTGCTTTCATGATTTTCATTCTAAAAAATGTGTATGTGATATTTTATTTAATTGTACAATGTGAAATAATAATTATTTTTTAGTTTTATATATCTTGAAACGTTAAATAACATACTGTGATGAGATTACCAAAATAATCAAATTTGTTTGATTATTACAACCAATGAGTCAGATTGTCGACATATGTTGACGGAAGCTGGCGCCGGAACCGTTCACCAAAAGTCACTTTGACCAACGGATTTTAATTCAGCGCCCTTCAATTAGTTAAGTACCATCATAATTGATTTAAATCTTATAAAGGTTTGGGGCCGGTTTTCAAAGGATTAAGGGATTTCTAGGCTCCCTAATGAAGTTTGGCAGTCATTTACAATTTTGATAATAATATAATAACTTCGCCTAACATAATCATGAAAATCCCTTCGAGAAAAATACAAACATTAAAATTTAAACGGCAAAAAGTTAAATAGTGCTGTACTGTCTATCACTAGGGATGGTCGAATTGTGTGTGCATAAAAGCCCAACGTAAATTATTGGTTCCCTGTACGCATACATACAATTATTCTACAATTATTCAATCAAAAAATACATTTTGTAAATGTACCCGTCTCGTAACACGATCTTAGAGACAGATTTTAGAAAGGAAAGTAACTATAAAGCGGGCTACCTTACTCCGCCACACTTTATATTCACAATCACTTGTATTCATATATTTTACTCACACACACATACACACAGCCTTGTCTGTTTTTGGGTAGTGGTTTTCATCGTTGGCGTTGCTGTCGAATTTTAATGAATTCTTAATTTTTATTTCGTTTCTTTATTTATGTACAAAGCTATTCTCTTTCTCTGTGCATTTTAAATTTCAATTAAATTAAAAAACATTTTTAATTATTTTTTGTTTTTATTTTTTATATCGTACTATGTATAATAAAAATTATTTTAATGTACCCACTTGATCTGTTGAAATGTAATTATGTTTATTTTTTGTCTTAGATGAAAAAACAATTTTTTTTCCTTTTCATGTTGGCAGATACGTATATAGTGACGGAATTCCCTCTAATTTTTAATGGGCTTGAGACATAAATATTTCACAGGCTGTATAATTATATAATATATATATAAGATTATATTATACCTTATTTAAATGGGCCCTCATAATATTATTTTCTTCTTAAGCATAAAATTAATTAATTACTCAGAGTTTCTTGTTCGTATATTTTTTTTTTTTAATTAAACAAAACAAAAAATAAATAAAATATTTATTGATTCAATTAAAATTTTATCACATGCACACACTCTACCAAAACTATTTTTTGGTAGTAATCCGGAACTTTTGTTAGAATATTATATGAATATAGTTTTATTCAACCTGTATCCAACAAAGACAGCACAGCACACACAGAGAAAAATATATTCAGAAGAGTCTGTAACCTAAATTTTATATTATAATATTAAAATAAACTATCAAAAGGGATACGACAGGTGCATTGCAGGTGAAATTTAAAACTAGTTATATATATATATATATATATATATATATATATATATATATATATATATATATATATATATATATATATATATATATATATATATATATATATATCCTTTTGTATAATATTTACGAGTACGTAACACAACATACAGACCTATATACCATAGATATTATATAAACTAGACGTGAGTATGTGTTTAAGAGTATAGCAACGTCTTGATCGATGTCCACCTTAACTGCCTATATAAATAACACATAAAAATACGTAATCATCGAACCAAATCGATGTGAATTTCGTATACGAGTATGTTCAAATGTGAAAAGGAACTTATATTCTATTAAATAATAAATAAAGGGTTCCCATCTCATCGTTTACGTATTACCGAGTAACAAGGCAAGTTCAATTGTTGTATTGTTATATAGACTTATGTGTATAAAGATGGTATAAAAGAAGTTTAATTTATAAGTGTTTTTGTGTTTAAAGTATAAATAAAACAATTTGGATGAGAACAACATGTGTATTGAATAAAAATGTAAGAAACATTTTATGTAGGGGAATCGAATTTGGTGGTTTGGGACAGGTGGTATCTCCTTCTTAGCACACAACACAATATTTATGTTCCTCCTTATTATATAACATATTATATAAAGACTTTTGAATCTTTAATGTTAATAATTTGAACAAAAGTCGCAAAATTATTTTTATTCTGTATATAGTCTTCAATATATTATATATACAGGTATACGATAATATGGAAACAGGTGGAGATTTTCGAATATATTATTTGGCGCGTGATTTTCTAATAAGACATCTGTCAATTTTCATTTTTATGCTTTACGATAATTATGTTCAATTGGATTATATTTTTTTGTCTTATATTTACTTTTGGTGTCAATCAATCGATTCGATTGAGTTTGTCAGTTTACTAATTTTATATGTAGGTAGAGGTATACTATATAAAGCGGAGATACTGTGTGCACGAGCTGAGATATTTTGAAATATTACTGTTGACATTTTTAAAATTAATTTTCCATTGCTGCTGCGCTTCACTTAATCGAACAAATGAAATTTTTTGAATCTACAAGTTTTCAATGGGGCGTTGCCTTGATATAGTACACAGGTTTAAATATAATGGGTTTTTATTCAATTGAGAACGTATTCTCGAAAAAGAAGAAAATTTGTAAAATATTTAATAAAATACAAATTTAAATTATAAAGCTTTTCATATTTTTCATTGCGAGTGAATAGTAGCTTTAAGATAATTTCGGTTTTTTGCGATCATTTCGTGATTAATTTTTTTGCGGAATTTTTTCAAAATTTTTTTTAAAATATCTACTGAAAAATCTCAGTTATTCAGTATTTTTAAGGATTTATTTTTAAAGTATTTTTCAGTAGGACTTGCGCTGACGCCAAATTTATGAGCTGGGGTGGTGTTACTTTTTAAACCAAATCTTATGTTTATTTCTAGTCAAATGGTAACGAACTCGTATTACCAAATTAAAATTTGGATCAAAAAAGTAATACCAAGTTAAAAATATAAATCGGCGTGCGAGATTCCGACTTATTTGGTTTTATTTTCGGAAGATTAGAAAAAATTAAATCGGTAATTTGGTAATTTTTCTACAGGTATTTTTTTAATGCAGCTCTGATTAAATCATACGGTAATAATAAGTTATTGAATTTTACAAAACATACTCACTTGACATGAGAAAGTTTAATTAGTTTCAAAAATACTAAAATGTGTGTTTAACACTTTGTAAAATCCAATAAAGGTAAAAACAACGTTTTTCTTAACGGTTTTGGTTATAATTTGGATAAAACAGTAACGGAAACATTTTATTATTTTTTTATTTTTTTAGAAAAAGAAAATATTAATTACCCAGTGGACATAATGTTCTTTAATGACCTTCATTCCATTCATCTACTGAGACAATTACCGTATACCACCTGCACATTGTAAGCTCTATGTCAAGGACGGTGAGTCGGCGCTGAATTCTGCACTCCAACAGAGGGTCGTAATCGATGACGAAAATTGGTTTTGCATCGTGAGATTCGAACCCAGTACCTTCCGGGCTCCTGTTGTTGAGGCTGTGATAAGCGAAAAAATAATAAATGTAAAGCCCGTCTCATTATAATTTTTGATAAGGACATAAGTAAACGTGGCATTTAAATGGTAAAAATGGTGTTCTGAGAGTGATATGCAGTCATCTCAAATTATTAATAGAGTTACGGTCGAAAGTGATTCTGCAATCTGTTGCTATTTACCAAGCACAGTAAAGCAAAAATTAACTGTTCAAAAAGTACTTGGCTCTAACAATATGTAGAAAGAACCTCAAAGTCTGGAAAAAATGTGTAAACAATTTCAACTGAATTACAATTCTTGGAAGGATAGCTTTTCGTTCTTTCTGTGCCCTAATTGAAAAAATTAAGCCATTCCAAGAAAAAAATTGTAATTAAAGGCAAATTTTGGATTTTGTTTTTGAGATTAATTTTTTGCACAAACAATAGAATATTTATTTTTGGTAATTTGGTATTTAAGATACAGTCTGTATAGTAAATTTTTTTAACTAGTCAAAAACATCATCTTGTTAATAAAATATTCGGCAATACAATGGTATCCAGTTTAGTTTTTCTGGGACACCCTCTATGTAATTGTAATAGGAAATGTACTTGTTGCTCTACCCGAACGTTAGGTTCTGCTTCGTGGCCGTTAATAGCAGCCACCGACCAAATGGCACAGTGGTTAAAGCTTTGGCGTTTGGATCGGGAGGTACCGGGTTCAAATCCCGATAGGGGCAGGATGCAAAAGGGAATTTTCATCAACAGATTACGATCTGTGATGAAATGGAACACATCTATGACCCCCTGTCGGAGTGCAAAACTCATGGGCCGACCCATCTTCCATGTCAGTATAGGCTGGCATGGAGCTATGCAATGTGCAGATGGTAACAAAATCGGACCTATGATCGTACGTCCTCGAATTGGCCTACACACTGGCGTAAAAGTAAGGACGAAAAAAGCTAACCGCGAAAGAGTTGGGAGAGCCTTGGCCCCAGAACAGATTGCAGAGATAATAAAAAAATAAAAATAAAAAAAATAAAAAAACGGGTTCAGCAAACGTTTTTTCGATATTCAAATTTTCGATAAACTGTGACATTTGAAATTGAGTTTGAAATTTCAATATTTTCGTTTCGTCATTGTGTGATTTGCTGTTACCCAAATAAAATTTAAAAAATTAGTGCAATTTCTCGTTATATGCATCGTTCAATTCTGGGCATGGCAGAACGATATTTAGTGCTTGTCATTGGCTCATTTGGCGAAAGAGGCAGTACTTTTCGTGAGATTCCAAAAAAGATATTGCTGTTGTTGTATGTGTGTAAATGTCTGATCGATCAATATATTGTGAAACGATGATTGTCTTGTATTGTCTGCACCGTGTTATCTCTATTGTGTGTTATTTATGCGTTAGATCCAAATATCTCGACGTTCGTCGCCAACCATAACAACTGTAACTTCATTAACGGTGCATTGTATCCGCCTATGCTGTTTTGCAGTCTGTTTGAAACGGTATTGAACAACTGGATCAACTGGTTGTGACTTCGCAAAAACGGTTTCAAAGTCGCTACAATGTATCGCTCCTCCATCTACTCGATGTAGTTGTATTGGCAGATTGTGTTTAGTTGTTGCTCCTCATCGCCTATAAAGCAGATTATCAAGAATTTTGAATCAGCATCAGGCATTGAGATTAAACAATCAATTTGATGATACACTTGGTCTTCTTATATAATCTTAAACGTTGATTCAAAATTGCGACCATCCTCATTCTAACGATTTTTGTGCCAAATGATGCCATTTGGCGGGTGTACAACTTTTTCGGATGCGCAGCAGAAACCGGCCGATTCACCTTTGTATTTGAATGCATGGCAGTGTTAGCATTCTTTGTTCCTAGCAACGATGATAATTTATAAATGTAACGAATAGTCTATGGAGTCGGACGCGATATTCGAACGCAAGGCGGAGAAGTGATGCATGTGCACGTGTCAATTTCATGTGTTCTGTGTATGTCGGTGCCTCGTTGACGCACCTTCAGCTAGCGATCGTTGCGTTGCTGCGTCACTTTCATTTGCACATGTTTTTGTAACCTGGTCTTTTAAATTTGCATTATCATTCAGTGGCCCACTCAAACATACACAAAAAATTTCTTCAAAATTGGTCCAGCCGTTTAGGAGAAGTTCAGTGGCATACACACGCACAAAATTATTATATATATAAAGATTGAGGAAGGGGGGAGGGGCGAAATTTTTGGGATATTTATTCTGATACGCGTAATATTTAAAAAAATAATAAATACAAATACCGGGTCTAATTGTGAATCTAAACCATCCACAGACCCACTCAACCAAACACAAACAATTTCATCAAAATTGGTTCAGCCGTTTAGGAGAAGTTTAGTGACGTACACATATACATACACACGTACAGAAGAATTATATATATAAAGATTGGTGGTGGTGGGCGGGGGTGAAATGTTGATGTTATATGTTCTGATATGCGAAAAATCTTAAAATTATAAAAAAAAACCTCATAAAAATCTAGAAAAAAATCTAAACCACACAATCAACCACACAAACCATTTCATCAAAATCAGTCCTGCCGTTTAGGAGAAGTTCAGTGATATACAAACGTACAGTATAATTATATACATAAAGATGGGGGTGGTGGGGGTGGGGTGAAATTTTGGTGTTATGAGTTCTGATGAAATAAAAAACTTTTGTTAGAAAATAAAAAAAATCGCAGTGATACCTACCGGGTCTAATTGTGAATCTAAACCATCCAGGGACTTACTCAAACACGCACACAAAAAAGTTCATCAAAATCAGTGACATACACACGTACAGAAGAATTATATACATATATAAAGATTAACATGTCCGCCGATTTTGTCGAAATTGATTTGGAGGTGGCCAATGAATCAGTTAAGTAATTTTAAATTCATTAAGGCAATATAATATCATATAAATCCAAGGTGATTATAATTTATTGATCGTGTTAAACCCAACCACTTGAAATAAACGTCCTTGAGATAACGCCCTTGTAAGAGGTGTATCACGAATATATTTTCTTATTCACTCTGAATGCAAACTATGCGTCTTATTAATGAATACCAACCATGCCATTGCAGGTTAAAGGCTTGCCGAAAAGCATACATTGCACTAGTATGTCGTTTTTCGTATCGATCTGATTACGAATTATTATAGATTCAACTAAGGTGATTCCCCTTAACCTGCATCTTTGTCTAAAAATAACATGTTCACCACTGCAAATTTTCTGATAAAGAACGTCAGTGGGATTTTGTACCTCGAGGAGTTAATGCAGTGGATAAAAAAACCATCAAAATTTCTTCAGGCGAAAGATACAAAAAATCAACTAGAGTATCTTAATTATCGTCTGAACGTTAAAGACAGAACTACTGTAGAAAATCAGCCTGTTTTGATTTTCAAAAAATTTTACATTGCCTTTTCGGTGAAACAAGTTTCAAATTTTACAAGAGAAAACATGGAGTGTGTGCAAAATAGATCATAAAACTATATCACTATTCTCACTCTCTCTCTCTCGCTCTCTCAAAATATTATCGATACAGTTTGCACAAGAATCACTAGCTATTTATCAACTATTAACGGAATCCCAAAAAATAAGCTGTTGGTTAATTTCGCCATTTAGGTTACGTCGATCAATTCAGAACCGAATCTCCTTACATCGAGCATTAATCATAGTCATGTTTCTTGACGCCCATTGATCCGGATCGAATTTTATATGAAAAACTAAAATCAAATTTTGTTTCAGATCACAAATTTTGATTTGAAATCTATTAGTGAGCATCTTTATCATTTCACGAAACTTCAACTAAACCGGATCAGATCAAGCGTCAAGAAACACAGCTAATTCACTTGCGTTCTCCTTGCCTTGCAAATAATTCATATTTTCTAATTCTATGCTTGGAGGGAAATTCACAGAATCACGCCACAAAACACAAATCAAAATATTCTAAATTTTTACTCTAATTAATTTTTTGCTACATTCTAATGAAATATAATTTCGAAAAAACATTGGATGCATTACAATATTACTGAAATAGGTTTTGCACTCCAAATTATACCTTTTAAAAATCAGACTCATCAATTGGCAAATCAAAGTCAACGTCTGGCAAATCTGCATAATTTTGTAATTTAAATTCGCCCTTACCTAATTCAAATGCATGTTTATCCAAAACATATTCCGCCTTTTCCAAATCAACATCAACAACCTACATTTTTTTATCGTCAAATTCAACCGTAGTATATTGTCTGTCTGTCTAATCAACAGAACAGTTTTTATTTAAGAATTTAAATACTCGATACAAAATAACTCGCAACTCGTCAATTTCTTCATAACTCCGAACCTTATCAACAGTATTTGTACTTCCAAGTAACTTGCTACTTTTCAGGACGTTCAATTTTATACAAATAATATTCAAAGAATTTGTAACGACACTTCATGAATTTAATCCATCAAATCCATCCATTAAATTTTCGATTTTTATTTTATTTAACTAAAATTTTTAAATGAGCTTTTTCTTTTGAGAATCGAAACGAAAAGGGTCCTAAAGAATTAATAAAGAGGATTTTTAAAATTTGAGCTAAATACTGTTAGCTATAATTTATTTTGTTTATTCGTCACAAGCTTATTATAGGCCACTTAATGATACGATTGATGTTTCAGTTTTCTTTGAAATTTTGAAAAATGGGTGCGAAAAAATTTTATCAGTAGGAAAGGTCAAAATTGCGGTCAACAAAGAGAATATTTGGAATAGTGCAATAACAATGAAAATTCTAAGAATTGGCCTTTAACAATATTTTGAAAAATGTTGCGAGAAAGGGTAGCGGTTCCTTACATCGATTTCAGTTGATAAGCACTTGAATTTCGTGAAAATATAAATTTAGCTAATTTCGTGGCTAGAATTAAGCACAAGTCATATATAAATGCCAACAATTCAGGACACTTCCAGACTTGTATAAATAAGCAACGGTTGGATTCAGCAAACAATCGTGTAATATGAAAATCAGTGTGGAACAGAGTTGTTGATAGAAAAGTTCTTTTTATTAGTTGTCTTTATTGCCAAATGCCAAGTACCCTTTTGACCACCATAAAAAACAATTAGTCTTTTGTCATAAAATCGAGAAAAATCAGTTAATTTCTACCAAAACAGATGAATCAACTCAAACAATAAGTTTAATTTGATTTGTAAAAGCTTGAATTTGAACTGTCAAATCACGCCAATTTGAAATACAAATAGTTGAATTTGCTTTGTAAATTCTTCAATTTATTTTAGGTAAATTGAAAGTAATTTTGAAAAACGTGAATTTGCTTAGTACAAAATTTTACTTCTTCTGTAAAACCTGAAACATTATTTGTTTAATTTGATTTGCAATTGATAAACTGATTTGTAAAAAGTGAAATTTGTACTATAAAATCTATATGATTTCTTAAAAATTTAAAATCGAAAATATGCAAAACTACGTCCTAAACAATTTGCAAGATTCAAACTAAATCGGAGTACAATAATTTTAAAGAACTAAAAGCTATTACTGCAGAACAGTACCTCTACTAAACTATGGATTTACAATTACATTATAGTTACATTTGTTGTTACAATTACATTTGTTTTGATCTACGAAGCTCGCGAACCACGCAAGTTGAGCGAACACTGTACTTTTGTATTTAATGGGGTATTAAACTAGCATGAATTTTATAATGTCATTGAATCTAAAAAAAATATTTTATGTTTGGTATTATTATATAAGGTGTCAATATCTTTGGTGCGATCCGATCTCAGCTAGTCATCTATATAATTAACGGTGTATAATGCGATATCTATTCATCGGTTAGTTTAAGAATGTAATGTGTGCAGATTTAATAAAACAAGGTTGAGAATCCAAATTGAACTTTTTCGAGTGAGACCAACTTTCTAATGCGATTAAATAGATATTGATCAAAGTACAAAACAAAGTAAAATCGGGTTAAATTAATTTTAATTATCTTCTAAATAACCTTCTAATTAGGCATATAACAAATTAAAGCACGATTTTTTCGTTTCTTCATCATTTACTCGAGACCACCAAATTAGAATCTCAAAAACCATACAATCAAACGAAACGAAGTAAAATACAACAAAAAAATTAAGTTCATCAATCGAAATAAATTGTACGCAGTAACGAGAAATTCAAAATTGTGGTAATTAAAATAAATTTGGATAGCAAGTGTATTAAAAATCAATATCGGAAATTTAACCAAATTAATTTAATCTCTTTCTATTGTCTGTATATAATTTTTTATACATGTTTGGGCCTATATCTTGCGAAAACAATGAAACACACCGGAAATGGGGTTATAGCAATCAATCATGCCATACACCGAAAATCTATATACCCTTGTTTTGCCAAAAATATTATATATCTTTTCAAAATATATACATCGACGGAATAACTCTCAACACTAATAACACGAGATGTAGATAATCGGTATATAAGCAATAAATCAATTAAAAATAATAAACAAATCATATTTGACACCCAATATCCTGTTAATAATTATTTCAAAAAAAAAAAAATAATAAAGCACAACAACAGCACAAAAAAAGGATATGAAAGGATGTGAGTTTATTTTCACATCATTTCCTCAGCATATACACAACAACGATATACGAGCTTCGGTCCCAGCACACAAAAAAGTTGTGTATACGATAAAAATCTCAACTCCTAGAATATTTTGGATTATTATTTTTACATATACAGGCAATAAAATTGGATACGTAATTACATCGTTATATCCTTACGAAAACAAATCGAACCGAATATATAAATATACGTGAGAATTATAATATTTAACCTTTTCACCCTGGTGCCCATACCCTCGACCCCCGTTCAACTTTACTCGTATATACATAGAAGCCAAATATCGGAATTAATTTTGAATGCATTCCATCATGAACACGAGAGTCGAGAGAGCACGAGAAGTCATCATACTGTATATTAAACATTTTGTATTATATACTACATATCTACATACTTAAGATTAATTACGAGTAGAAATAAAAAAAAAACTGAAATTAATTAAGCGTAATTGAATTCATTATATTCAGTATTTTTTGTGTGGTATGAGGGGTGGTTTTTCTTTTGTTTCATTGTAGGTGATGGTGTATATGTATATCACTTCGAGACTACTCCAAAAAATGCTGGTTTCGGTTTTGTTTTTGTTTTTATTATTTTAATGATCATTAAAGTTTTTATTCCATTTAATTAAAATTAATTAAAAGAATGGATCATTAGTTTCATGTTTTGGAAAAACTAAAATTTAAATGAAAAATGGAATTGATGAACATATTTATACATAAAATGTACGTACTCTCGTTTATATAATACACAACACAATTCCTGAGAAAATGTTAACCGGGGTATATGTTGTATACAATTGTGTGGGTGGTTCGAGCTCTATCATAATATAAAAGTTATTGTGTGTACATAGTAAATTGTATTTTTTAGGGTAATCTATATTTTTCTACATGGTTCTAATTAAATCAATTGCCAAACCAACCGGAATTAAAATTAAAATATGGATGTACAATTTACATTTTGTAAAGGCAGCATGCAGCACTGTATAGTGGATTAAAAATATACATGACAATGTGATGTAATTAGAAAAGTGGGCCATCAACTTGAATACAAAGATTTCAAGTTAGATTCGCGGACATTAAAATTATGCAAACAAATAAAAAAAAATTTACTTATTCCATCCGGTACCTTTTCTGTTTAAAATATCAAGTTAATTCTCTATTTGGATGAAACACCATCCTTAATATTATTTTATGCCATCGATGTATTTAGTTAATTCAGAGTTTAATAATTCATTTATGCTCCCGCACTCAAACCCAATCAAATTTCGTGAAATGCATTTGGCCCCCGCCTACTTGTTCTGCACTCGAGTTGAAATATTTTAACTTTGTTGTTGTTTTAATGCATGTACGATACCATGGTATTTTTCCGAACTAACTCTCGATGTCATGTACGCAGTCTTAACTGGTGTGAAGTATTTAACATTTATCAAAAGTGTAGCTACACAAATTAACAAATAACAAAAGTGTAGTTACACAATAAGATAAAAAGTGTAGCCATACACACAAAAAATATGGCAGGGTTGAATTTTCAATTTTTCTCATTAAAAACCGATTTTTACAAGAAAATGAAAAACGATTATACAAATAAAACTAAAAATAATTGGTTTTTATTCATTAGACATTATAAAACTACACACACTTCTAGAGATGTCTACGCAAATCTGGTTATACCGGTATTTTGGGGATACTTTTCACAGTTTTTAGTGATATGCGGTATATCGATGTGACCCTCGGAGAATTTTATATCGGATTTACAAGAATATAAAATTATGAAAGTGTACGTACAGTCTTGTGGATGTTTGATGACCATTAACACATAATTCTTTTTTCCTCAAAAAAGTTAGTCTTGAGGACGACCCACGCCCAGGTGCAGTAAAACAATTTGAAGATGAAGCACTTAAAGTTTTACTGGACAAAAATCCAAGTCAAACTTAAAAAGAGCCTGCAGAACAGTTAGGAGGTACTGACCAAGCAATATCACTGCTATTGCATGCAATGGAAAAAATACAGAAGGAAGTAAAATGGGTTCCTCATAAGCTGACCGAAGAAAACAAAAACCGAAGAGTTGACATCTGCATGAATTCGGTACAAAAGAAAATTTTTTGAAGAAAGTGTTAAAGTGTTAATGTGTGTCTGATGGGATTGGAAAGAAGACATTTACTACGAGCTTCTGGAACCTGGTCAAACTGTTACAGCTGAACGTTACCAGATGTCCACATGAACACTCATCAACACACAGCAAAATGAACCCTGGAACTCATCTTCTCCTTAGACTGGGAAGTTTTACAGCATACGACGTATTCTCCAAAAATTGGCTTTCCCTGATTACCACTTATTCTGCTAATGGCAAAAGACCATTGACAGTAATGGCCAATTTTTCGATTTTTAATGAATGTTGAATTTGGCCAAAAAAGCAGAGCTTCTACTTGCACACGTAATAAAAATTTTGTTTTAATTAACATTAGGCTTTGAACATAAGTAAATGTTAGATTCCGAAACATTGAAGCATCAGAGATATTTAAAACGTATCCTATTTTTGATACAGTAGGTAGCTTTACCTAGTAAATGTACTTATTCTATTTACTGACTGTGCAGCTCAAAACCACTTGAAATTTACTTTACTTTTTAAAGTGACATTTATTTCATTTGACATTTTTATATTACTAACTTTAAAATCATATCGTTCCCGAGATTCTAGAATTAATTTTTATTATTTTCACAGTACAAATATATGTATTTATGAAACATTTAAGTTGAGCTATTTAGTCCCGCGACACTGTTGAACAATTCTTGAACTGCATGACATACAAAACGAACCTACTTAGTTAAATCTTGTTTTCATGAGTTATTGCTTCAAAAGTCAAATATTTTAATGATGGTCCGAGAAATGTTATGAAATATTTTACAAGATTATTATTTACTAAAACTTGCGACAAATTTACTAAAACAAACAAAGAACAGGTTTCCGAATAATCTGCGAAGATGATAAACTTTTCAGTTGCTTATAAAAACATATTTTGACTTCCAGAGTCAAGGTTCAGTACGAAAAACAATCCATGCAGTCCCCAATATGCTGGTAGGGTGAATTTATTTTTTCGCTTATGGTAGATTATATCAAGGTATTTTGCTACGTTAGAAAAACCACGAATACATAATTCATGATAACCAAGTGTTTGAAGGCTCTGTTTAACGTCGTTTATCCATCGAACAGTTATAGCTTCCCACGAAGTTCTGTCTTCAATAATGGCGACTCCAGGGTCGATTATATAATAAGATTATGTAAACAAAGAAAGTGTCGAATTATCTAAGCACCAATAATCTTTCACAGTGGATTACAAAACATCGATTTAGAAAGATTAAAATAAATTCAAATTTATCTCAACGGTTTTACAATTACAACTAAAACATGATCGGGTAAATACATTGTGGCCAACAACCGACTTTCTTTAATGACAAATGTACATAGATCTTGAATACATCACACTTGTTCTAAAAATTGTCAAAAAGGTCCACCATTGTTAAAAAATTAATCTTTATTGCACATATTGACAAAGCTCCTACGGAAACTGTCACTTCTAGTACACATATGTCCACCAAATTTCACATGAATCTTACAATTTATGTAAAAAGCTTTGTTTTGGTGGTTTTTCTATCAAAAAACGATATTTCCGGCAAAATTTAAAAAATCATCTGAAGTAATTTTATTTGAAATTTAATTTACAATCGCTTTATTTTAATCGATTTTCGAAAACGATATATACTGTTTCAAATATTTGCAAAATACGAAAAAGCTCCTATAGAAGGTGCCAAATTTCACCGAGATATTCAAATTTATAGAAAAAGCTAGAATATGAAGATTCATTCTGATTAATCAATCCCCGAAAAAGCTCCTTTGGAAGCTATCAGTTCTGGTGAGCAGATTACGGGTAAAATTTACGGAGGTCTCCCAATTTGTGGAAAAAGCTTAATGATGAAGTTTCATCCCAATCAATCAAGCCGTTTGGGGTGTACATGGCCGCATCTTTGTTGAAAATAGTTTATTGTTGCCATCGTAATTTTCGCTTAAATTTAAAAAAAACTGATTTGTACCGCTGTTGTTGCAAAATTAATTTAAAATCGTTTGGTTTTTTTTTTCTCGTAAATGATTTACTTTTCAAAATATTTGCAAGCACAAAAAATATTCCATATGGAAGCAGCGACCTCTGGTGGACCGATTTCGAATAACAATCACTGAAATCTTTTAATTCAAACAGAACGCGAAACAGGACCTTTTCATTACTGTCTAAGAACATTTCTCATAATAAATGAAGTTCCACTCGTGCTTTATTAAACGTTGTAGGTTTTTTACACCAAAAGTCAACAGAGCCCAATTCTAAAATCAGATCAAAACTAAAAATAGAACGCAAAACAGTAAACAATAAATGACTCTTTATAGACTTATCAAATGACCGATTGAAACATTTGAGGTACAACAGTTTTTGATAAAATAGGATTTTCCAATTTAAAGATTGCAAAACCCAATTCGAAAAATGAGCCGTAAATCTACTTTAGAACTCAAGACACGATAAATTGACAACCAAATATGGGTTTTTAATTGAAAACACATCCAAGTAAAATCCAACAAACTACAGGAATCATATATGAATCCAGCAAATATGGATGTTAATGTCGTATCATCACTATTTCCGAAGATTGCATTTGATGATGAAGTAATTAGACAGATGTCCTCAAAAAATAAAGCTTACCAAAATTCCATCAATTTCAAATGTCAACAACAACAAGATTTCATTTAACATATATGAACATTCAAACGCTGTCATCTTTAACACTGCTACCGATCTGGTGGAGCTGTCTTAATTGCGATACACTTCATCAAATAGAAACAACAAACTCACGGTCAACGACTTTGCAAGTTTTTTACTTTATTTTACTTAGCAAAATAAAGTATAGCAATCATACAAAATGTTGGCCTCGAGATTTTTTCAGATTTCCCATTCGCTAAATCCCCGAAGGCAAAGAAAGTACTTTTTAAAAAATCTCTGTGCATGCATGTGTGCATATGTGCGGGTGTGTATGCAGACTAAACATAAGTGTCCTCTCTACAGCACAGACGACTTGCCCAATCGGGATAAAACTTCATAATTACTTAAACTGTTTTCATTAATCGGAGATGATTTTGGACCGGTTAAGTCTGTTGATATTTTATTCATAATGTTTTTGGCCGAAGAATTTTTTATATGAATTCGGAGATTAGGTTTTGAACCCCTTTAGATGTCTCGAGAACAAGTGAGCGTACTACTAATTTTTAAGAATTTCTGCAACTAAAATTAATTTGGGATGGGTACTTCTATTAAAATGTGGGCCGATTTATTATTGCCAATATTTTCTAAGTCCTTTCGGCTGATTTTGAAGTTCTGCTTCTCGACTCGTATAACAATTCAGTACACATTTATATGAGCGTTTTACGAATTTGCGTAGCAAAATTTAAACTAAGATGGGTTTTTCTGTTAAGATGTCGGCAGATTTGTCATTGCAAATCGTTTTATGTTTTCATAAATTGGCTCCTGTTCTTACGCTCAGGGGAATTTCATTTTCTCATAAATGTGCTTCGATTGTCACGTATATTCGAATTGCGAGAATTCCTACAGTCAGCAGAACTTCATGTTATCATCGATTTGGCAAGGAGAACAAAAACTGTCGATAGTTGCAGATCGCCGTACTTCTTAATAAAAGTATCTATCCCAAACTAATTTTAGTTGCATAAATTAAATCCTTGAAGTCTGTAGGAAAGGAAACTCACGTAAAATTACATCGCGGGAATCCCCACAATCAGCGGATACTGATTTGATACTTGTCGAGGTGGACATGCCCAGAACTTATCTAGAACTTTTCTAAATTTAGTATTTTTCTATTTTTCAAAGAAACAGCCACTCTGTATTCGCATCCGGTGTCATGTATTACGTATGTCATGTATTGAATTACGGGAATTTCCATCGATCAGCGAAGTAACAAACGAACGAACACAAATAAACTAGGTCTAGTCTAGAACTTATCTTAGTCAACAAATCAGCAGACCGCATTTCTCGTCCTGTGGGAAATAGCAAATAATAGTAGATAATAATTTCATATTAATTTCAGTAGTTCGGGAATAATTAAATTAATAAGGTTTTTAATGTCTAGGAAGCCAAATATAGAAATATTACATCACTCAATAATTCCCGAGGCTGGCACATAGATGGCGCATCTAATAAAGATTGATATGATTTTTAGAAACTCCGTAACCTTAAAGTACATAACCTTAATTAATTTCGTATCTTGAATAGACACACTTTTTTGATGGAAAAAACATCATTCAAGCAAAACAATGGCTTGATACGTAGGGACACTGCTTTATGGTGGTGAACGCAAAAGTGCACAAAATCGATTTGGAAGAGAGTAAAGTGAAGTTGCGTAAAACTAATACATTAAACATGGCAGAGAGGCAGAGTGTACCAAATTTTGCATGAACATTTGTTCATTAAAAATCTGTGTGTAAAGTGAATGCCGCAGTCGATCACATTGCTCAAAAACAGCAACGCGTCGATGATTCAGAGTGCTGTTTGACGCTGTTTATCGGTAAGTGAAAGGGTTTTAAATCGGTAAGTGACAATGGATAAAACATGGATCCGCCACTGTACTACGGAATTAAAACGTCGCAGACTGTTGAGTGAACAGTAGCCTGTGATAGCCGTCCGAGGTGCTCAAAAACAAAAGTATCGACTAGAAAGATTTTCGCATCCATATTTTGGGATACACAAGATATTCGATGACCATCTTGAGAATGGAAAGAGCATGAACAACGAATATATGGTGCTATTGATGCGTTTGAAAAACTAATCTTTCGCTAAGGTATCGAGTCACAGGTCGCTGGTTACGATGATAAAATTGCACTAATTGCAGTACGAATTGATTGACTCCTTATCCATCATATTCTCTGGATCTAGCTCACACACTTCAAAAAAAAAAAATTCACGGAAACAGATTTGCGGCAAGTGCTAAACAAACAAACCATCGAAATGTTACAGAAGCGTTTTGATGAATGTGGAGGCTATGATGATGTTGATGTATAAAATCAAACTTTGCAAAAAAATGTTTTTTTAGTAGTTAGCCTCAGTACGTTTTATATTTCAGATGCGTGAGAAATAATACTTTTTTGAGTTGCTTATTTTAAAAAGCAATTGTTGAAGGCCGATACCATTATTAACCATTAAACCTATTAAATCTTTACCTTCCTGGATAAGAATTATAATGTTTTATTCCGTACGATGGTAAGATATCAGAAACCGGGCGATTCGCCCTAAAAGAATGGCTTTCATATCCTTCCCTACTAAATTGTTTAAACAGGCTGTAGGAATAGGCCCGTTGCTATCCGTCCGATTAACCAACCACTTTCAATCACCTTTTACTATTTATCTAATAGAATTGCGCATTGTAACATTCAAAGTCATAAACAATTTGATTAGGCATAATTTTATATTAATTCCAGTGGTGTGCGTCTGCTTGTAGTTCGGAATAATCGACCTGTGCGTGTCGAAAATAGCGTACACAATTCATTTTGGCGTAGACAGTGTCGAAAGTTTGTCGAGTATGTAGAATATTCTTAAACAATGTACATTATTGCGTTTTTGTTGTTTTATCCATTGTTTTTCACGTGGTTGCCATTTCACAGTTTTCTAGTTCGAAATTCGATTTTCCAAAGTGTGAACAACACATATGTGAGACTAGTATATATGTTTAAAATAATTCAAGATATTCTAATTCATTTTCAACTTTCAATTTACGATTATAAATTCACCTTCAAATAATTTTTCACCATTCAGCTCTGTAATATTGAAATTAGAAGTTTCAATTGTAGTCGGAGTTGAGCTCATCAAGATGAATTTTAACGAGACGAAATAAAATGTCGTCACGTATTGGCTTCATTGATTTGTAGCTATGAAAGCAATGATCTATGCAATGTCGTCTGTGGTGCACCTTCAGCACAAAAGATTAACATCCACTTCTTAACCAGAAGGGCTAGATAGAGATATAGCGGGCACATAAATGGAGAGTAGAGATAATTTTGTTTATTGATGTACTGGGACTCGAAGTAGTTTATTTTGACAGCTCTGTATTTGGTTTAAAAATTTAAACACATATTGTATACATTGGAGCACTTCACCATCATATAAAAAGTTGTATTTAAATTTATTGCTGACTTCTAACAGAAAAAATAAGTTTCGGTACTGTCTACATTATCGACGTAATTTTTGAAATTGTCTAAATACATTATCTACACATGTTGAATATTAATTATCTACTGATGAGATTATTGATTATTTCGAACAAGTAGAATACATTAATACAATGTTCGAGGTTGACACTAACTTCGTTGCCCTCTGTTTACTACACCTGCATCTTATAATACTGTATTTTATCATGGTTTAACCAATTAAACCAGATAAAGCAATTTATATGCGACTTTGAAACATCTTCAATGCACAATCTATCATCTAAATATTAAAAGGCTGGGATTTTGAATTCTTGGGTTCGAATTTGTAGTTCTGAAAATATAGATGATTTCTGTAGTGAATTGAAACGCTCAGTATTGAATAGCACACGTATTATAACCAAAAAAATTAAACCAAGTGGTTCTTCTCGAACCACCTCTGAAATAAAGAGTTTGATTAAAGAACGAGAAAAATTCTCCAAGTTAGAAAATAAATTTATTGGCGATCAATTCTTATAGCTAGTAAACATAAAACACACACCAGTACTCTGGTAGCTTTAAAAATTAAAAAGTCAAAACGGGATAAATGCTTTAGTTGTAACGGGTGATTTTTTAAGAGCTTGAGAACTTTTTTTTAAAAAAAAACGTATAAAATTTGCAAAATCTCATCGGTTCTTTATTTGAAACGTTAGATTGGTCCATGACATTTACTTTTTGAAGATAATTTCATTTAAATGTTGACCGCGGCTGCGTCTTAGGTGGTCCATTCGGAAAGTCCAATTTTGGGCAACTTTTTCGAGCATTTCGGCCGGAATAGCCCGAATTTCTTCGGAAATGTTGTCTTCCAAAACTGGAATAGTTGCTGGCTTATTTCTGTAGACTTTAGACTTGACGTAGCCCCACAAAAAATAGTCTAAAGGCGTCAAATCGCATGATCTTGGTGCCCAACTTACCGGGCCATTTCTTGAGATGAATTGTTCTCCGAAGTTTTCCCTCAAAATGGCCATAGAATCGCGAGCTGTGTGGCATGTAGCGCCATCTTGTTGAAACCACATGTCAACTAAGTTCAGTTCTTCCATTTTTGGCAACAAAAAGTTTGTTAGCATCGAACGATAGCGATCGCCATTCACCGTAACGTTGCGTCCAACAGCATCTTTGAAAAAATACGGTCCAATGATTCCACCAGCGTACAAACCACACCAAACAGTGCATTTTTCGGGATGCATGGGCAGTTCTTGAACGGCTTCTGGTTGCTCTTCACTCCAAATGCGGCAATTTTGCTTATTTACGTAGCCATTCAACCAGAAATGAGCCTCATCGCTGAACAAAATTTGTCGATAAAAAAGCGGATTTTCTGCCAACTTTTCTAGGGCCCATTCACTGAAAATTCGACGTTGTGGCAGATCGTTCGGCTTCAGTTCTTGCAATGTCAAAGCATACTGAGCATCTTTCTCTTTGACACCTTGTCTGAAATCCCGCGTGATCTGTCAAATACTAATGCATGAAAATCCTAACCACAAAAAAATCACCCTTTATAAGCAAAAAACCGAAAGAACTTTGGAAACATTTAAATGAAGTCATTTTCAATAGGAATCATACTCAAAATACTGTAACTTGTATTAAATTTGGGAATATATTAGTACATGAAGAAATAGAAATTTCAGATCACTTCAATGATTATTTTGCAAGTGTTACGAGTATTGTTGCGAGAAATTTGAATCACCCTTGTGAAAACGATTTTAATTATCTTATCCCCTCGACTTTGGCCAATAAATGATTACGAAGTGGAGCAGGCAATATTAAGTTTAAATTTAAATGCTGCCATTGGTTATGATAACATCTCTATAAAAGTATTGCAGTACACTGTTAACTATATCAGTCTCCTCCTTGCCACCTTTAGAAGTGCAATTTTTTCTGATTGTAATAAGACTGCAAATATTATACCTATTTATAAAAACGGATGTCTCAATTTATAGACCGATATCAAAGTTTTTTAAAAGCCACTTTTTGAAAAGCCACGAGTAAACCAATTTTTAGCCTCTAGCAGTATTACCAGTAACCATCACCTTGCCTTTTCTTAGATCTAAGTAAAGCTTTCAATACTGTTAACCCTAACATTATTTCTGTTTTTTTAAATTTCCCAAACTAGGCTTAACTCCAAACCAAATAAATTTATTCGAGAATTATTTTCCAATACGCGTCAATTCGTGAAAATTAACGATAGTGTGAGTTCAGAAAAAATGGGGAATTTAACAGTTCCTCAAGGCTCTATCTTAGACCCCGCCCTCTTCAAAGTATAACTTTCATTAAACTTGAAGGGAAAATTCAAATATATGCCGATGATTGCCTGATAATGTACTCTTCAGAATCGCTACAAAAATTGCTTAATTAACTATAAGTCGTACTAAATCTAAGTATATGATATTTACAAATCGAAAATTGTACGAGGATATTCTTACCCAATTACTTATAATTGTTTCGTAGTTGAAAGAGTTAGCAAGTATAACTACCTTGGGTTAGTGATTAATAGCGAGCTGAACTAGTCTAGTCATATTAACAAAATTTAAGAGAATATATTACCATATATTTTCGCTATCACTTACCTTAATCCGATTTGGAGTGGTGCTGCGAATTATAAAGTCAAAGAGCTTGAATTTTACAAAAACAAGTTCTCAAAAACGTTATAAAGGCTCCAGAAACTTTTTGATGAGAGCTACTATAATTTTGATAATTAGAAGGCGTCAAATAATAATATATTGTATCGAGGACTCTTGAACTTAAGAGCATTACAAACTCTACAAAGTTTAAAAAGATAATAACTGAATACCTTAAGACGTACGAAAATTGAGAATTGCTAAAATGAGGAAAATTGGGTATTACATTTATTTTTAAAATTGAATCTATCATTATGGTTAACCTTATTAGGTCCAAGAAACTGACTTGCATTGGTAAATCAAGATAATTTAATCTGATAAAATTGTTGTCTAAATAAAAAAAGGGATTCTATTCAACTATGATGCTTTCCATCTCTATAAATGTTAACTTTATTGAACTTATTTAAAATCGGTAGTTTGATCAACTAAAACAGCTTCATAAATTTAGAAATTTAATTTAGGCATCCACCCGTTCTTAACAAACCGCATTTAAAGCTTGCAGAACTAATATCAAATCGTTTGTCGATATGGGTTCTGCTAGCTTTAAAATGGAAAACCCCAATGCGCGCTTTAACGAGTATAGAGGGGGCATTTAGAATTGTTAGTCCTTAATTATTTAATTGGTTTTAAATCCTACTGTGCGTATGCATCCAGCCAACTTTTTGAACCCATTGTACCAATTAGAAGGGATGGTACCCAAAATTGTTTGTAATTAGTCCATCATAATCCATATAATTTTTTGAAATGTGCTTCTGAATGAGTTCTGTTTAACAAACGTCGAAAGCAGATTTTATAGGAATGAAGTAGGCAATATTTGATCTATTACGGAGTTTCTATAAAATGAGCTTATAAAATGTGACACACTCCAAATTAAAAATTTAGACTAATTATTTTTAAGTCTATATATACAAAATAAAATTAAAAACAACTAATTTATTTAAAGCTTGTTTATTTCTGAATTTATAACCTGAATCATCGAACAGCATTTAGGGTATTAAATATAAAATTGTTTATCAAAATTTTTCCCCCTTTAAATTAGTTACTCCCGAGTACCACCATTAAAAAATAGACGTCGTAGAGCGTACGATAAAAAAAATTGAAAATGAAATTACCAATCGCCTCATTTATCTTTAATGCCTCGCAAACTCCATTAAACAACAACAACAACAACATAATTCTTCCTCCCGGTTTAATTAATTCCCTATCTCCGTGTATTCAAAAAAAATTGTGTATTCCTTTTATACGTATAAGGATGTATATAATATAAATTCCGTATCCTTAAAGTGTTATTTATTTATCATTAACATAAATACGAGAGTACTTTATACTTTTAGATATTCCTGGATACAAAAAACCAACATAATGTTTTGCTGTTATTCTTAAAACGATTGCATCTAATGTATATTGGGATATGCATTAAAGTCGAGTGTATATAATACACCATGTATCTGGAGTGTATAGTGTACGATAAACAAAAATATTTATATTTTATAATAAAAATAACAACGAAACTACTGTGTACCAGATTCTAGAATACTCCTCTTTCTTCAAATATTTTTTTTCTCGTCCTTTATTATGTTGTTGTTAGTTTCCAGATTTTTTTTCCCTTGTTAAACATTAAAATATCATTATGGCATATACACAGTATACAACAACAAAATATATATACATGCAAGGAAAATATGAAAATCATTGCTTAAATATATTAAAAATAATAATAATAATAAAAATTTACAGGATAAGATTGAAAAAATAAAAAATAAATGAATAAAGGAAAAAAAATCTCTTCCGGTACAAATATTTATATTTTTTTTTACTCAGCCAGCCAGAAAGGTGATCTCCTTTTTACGGCGGCCCTGTACATTATATATCCTATACACAAAATTTTCTAATTACTTTAATGAGTCATCACAAAATATTGTGTTAACGTATATATGCGGTATAATTATAATAAAAATAATAAAATTAATAATTTTTTTATTATAAATAAATATTTTGTTTTGTGTGTTGATGGAAAATCTCTGTTCATCGGAAAAGAAAACAAACAAATTTTTTTTTTTGTGTATAGTTAAACAATATGCCGAACAAAATTTTTTTAATTTTAATTAATTTTTTTGTTTTGTTAAATAACAAATAAATTAGTTATTCTAATCTAGTATAGAAGGAAAATTGTTTTCATTAGTGGTGGAAAATTAAAAATGTATTTCCCGGGAATACAAAAATTATTACTTGTAATAATTTTTAATCAAAAAAATCAATTTTTAAAATTTTTTTATAAATCTTAAAATTATAAAACTAAACAAAGGAATATCGAATTTTGTTATTGATGTATATAAAGGCGGAAAAATCATTTTCACATCATCACTCCGGCTCAACTATATTATTTATTGTTATTACTCGTATACAACTTTATTTATTTATTTATTTATTATAATTTAATTATGTTTTGATAAGGCTAGGAAAAAAATATATTGATGATTTCAAAGTGATTTTGTTAATGATTGTTTGTGTTATAATAATAACAATAATATACTGATGATGGGTTTGGAGTGTTCTTTGTATAATTATAACGCGATTGGAAGGGAAAACGCGGCGAGCGCACAAGTATTTTTATGTCATTTGGGGTGAACACAAAATATTTGTTTTTTTTTATCATAGTGATTGATTTAATGAGACCGAAAAAAATCGGATCGATTTATGGATATTGAAAAAAAAGCGGTGATATTTTTTTCGGTCTAGTTCGATGATGGACTTATGATTGGAATGGTGTGTTATTTATCTTTATAAAGCGGAATATAATTTTGAAATGATTTTAATTTGAACTGATGTACTGTATTGAGTGGATTTAGAATATATACAAGCGTTATGGATTTGAACTTATTAAATTTGGTGACAGTTATGTTTAATTTGACATTTTGGACAATGTACATAAAGTAATTTAGTATAGAGTGGTGATTAATTAATATTTACTGCAAAACAACACCTCCCCAAAATCAACACAATCGTTATCGTGTAGTGGTTGAGCTCTAATTTGAGAAAAACCTTAACGCTATAAGGTTTATGGCACGTATGTGTGTCAATACTTAGTTTTAATTTTTTTTAATATACTAAGGTACTAGCAAATTTTGAAATGTACTATTTTGGTGCTTAAACATTATCTCATTGACTTCGTTTGTAAATTGCTCTGAGTGTGATTCTAAGTTAGCCAATAATTTCGGCCGAAAAAAACCTGCATTTTCGACATATCGTCATGTGAGTACTGTAGTG
Organism: Nephrotoma guestfalica; assembly: GCA_963691935.1. Taxonomy (NCBI): domain Eukaryota; kingdom Metazoa; phylum Arthropoda; class Insecta; order Diptera; family Tipulidae; genus Nephrotoma; species Nephrotoma guestfalica. Next base: position 248,106,508 of record OY829914.1, read on the forward strand.
TCCTATACACCATTTTTTTCAAAAATGACCTTTTAATGGATTCTTTTATTTTCGACTATCCACTTTCAGATATTTTAATCCATTTTGTCCTATCTCCTATAGTTTCTGTGATAATTATTTTTGGCTTGGTCCTATAGATCACATTAATAGCTTTATTTGTAATCATCTTAATTGGTATTTGTCCTAATGCTGTAATGTCCCATATCCAATAAATATGGATATAGGACACAACTAACAAATTTTAATTTTATTTTACTGAAACTTAATCTGACCTACATCCAATAGGAAAATTCAATAGTTTTACCAAAAGTATAAAAGATGTTGTTGTTTCATTTTCGTGCGGCAAGCATCTCGTTTCGTACAACAATAATGTGTGGTAAGTAAAATTATAAATAATATAAATAACAATTCATAGTGATACAACAGTATTTTCTTCGTCTGTTCCATCTATGGATCCCAGTGTTGAAAGGTAACCAAACTTTAAATTCTTGGAAACATGTTCATTACTTAAATTATCTAATAGCTCAATTGATTTATTTATTGTAATTTACTTTATCTGATTTTTCTTTAGACTATTATCAGACTAGGGAATCCAATTCCGGTTTTCGAGAATCCGGTAAACCGGGTTTACCGCCCAATTTTGATTTCAAAAAATTTTGTTTTACAAAATTTCGATAATTACCGGAATCGCAATAAATTTCAAATTGCTCAATACTACATTGACCGTATACAATACATACTATAGCATAATTAATAACCATGAACCCTGTATTACCCCCTTTACATGGTCAGTAATAATGTAAACCATCATTACTTAAAAAATCCTATTTCCACAAAATTTTCTTTACTTTTAGTGAGTTGTTAAAGTTAAAATTAAAAACATTATAAAATTGCACTGGAAATAGGATATTTTTAGGTATGATGTATAGAGTAATGACATTATTACTGATCGTGTAATGGGGGTATATGAAACACTAGCGCACCGTTGACCGTATACACAATACGATTGCATAATTGACCATTCACCCACTATGAAACGCATAACTAACCTTTGACACTAGTGTTTTGTTTTCGTCCAATCTTTGCAAAAAAAAATATTTCTCAAGAAAACAGGTTTCGAATTTTCGATTTATAAAACCTTTTTGAATTTTGACGTTTGATTTCAGGTGAGATATATTTTCTATATTTTGATCTGTTCAATTTTTGGACAATAATAATAAATTTAATTCAAACAACTATTTCAAGCATTTTAAAATACTAGCTAGTAGCTATTAAACGAGAACAGATCATTACCAACCAAAATACCAATATATGGAGCTATTACATTCGACATGGAACCGGGAAAGATAGCGCTAAATATATTTAATGCAAAAAGATGTTGCAAACTAAAGGAGGATCAACAAGCGGATTGCCTTCTCATCTTAAAGCTCAACTCATATTAATTTGTTGAAACGGAAGGTGCCAATTTCAGCAGAAGCAACGCAATAGGGATCGTTGTCGTGCCAAATGTTAGTAAAATAAACCAATCACCTGGTAAAGCTGGTCCAGGCAGTTTAGTAATAACCAACTATTTCAAAAAAAGAAAATTCCGAATCGTTTCCTGCAGAAGTATCAAGATTAGTTGCAAAAGACGAGTTGGTATCAAAATGTCACGTATACCAAAATCGCCTATAGCACAGTTAGTGCAATCGTAATGAAATTTGCCAGTAATGCTCGAAATGAAATAAAATCTGAAATTGTTAGCAGTATCTGAGAAGGTGCACGATTTAGTCTTACGTTTGACGAATGGACTTCAATAAGGAATCACAGATATATGAACATCAATATACATAGTGTTAACAAATTTTGGAATTTTGGTATTGCTCGAATGGAAGGATATTTTGCCGCAGAAAAATGCTTAGACTTAGTTGAAAATAAACTGAACGAGTTCGGAATAAATTTAATAAACATAGCTGCTATTACAACTGACGGAGCGGCTGTGATGCAGAGTATTGTGCAGATGAGCCTTCAAATGAAGATAGTGATAAATACGAATACGATATTGAAGATTCGAAAAATAATAAAAATGTTTAGACGATCACCTAAAAACAACGATAACCTTCAAAAACATACGCGAGCTGAATTTAAGAAGGAAATTGCACTTATTCTCGACATAAAGACTAGGTGGAATAGTCTACTGGCTATGGTAGAACGATTTTACTTATTGAGAACCTGCTTACCCGTTTATAGATTTAGATGTTGACATAAGTTTTTCACAAAATGAAATTAAATTAATTAAAGGTATAATATCATCAATATTACCACCCATAAAGTTGGCTATGGAAGCGTTATGCTCAAGTAATATCACTTTATTAAGTGCCGACGTCTCTATTAAATTTATGTTGGACGAACTATCTAACCAAAATACACTACGTAGTGAAGTCCTAAAAACCGAACTAGTTTTCCGTCTAAAAGAGAGCAAGTTCAAACTATTCTGATATCCTTCAATTTTTACATAATCGCAACGATTGGAAAAAAACTAAACAAAATGTAAACGATTACGATTTGTTATGTTAAACAAGCAAAGCTAGTATGTTGAAACTGCTTGTTTCATTAATAGAACGGTTACACTTACATAATGGTGTACCGGTAGTAAATTTATCGGAAAGCGATGAATCCGAAGAACATTTAATTGTCCCCAGTACTTTATCCATAAAGGAACGACTAACATTAGCAATCAAACGCAAAACCGAAATGATGGTGGTAGAAAAGAAAAGAAAATAAACAACCGAGGGTATTACCTTGAGCGTACATACTAGTACGTTCTCACAATAAAACCAACGTCTGTGGAATATGAAAGAGCCTTTTCAGGCTAAAAAAAGTCAATAATAGTAAAACGTTGATGAATTCTTCCTTTTTTGTGAGGGGAATCAGTGTGGTGAGATTCTGAAATAAAATTTATAATTTAACAAAATTATAATGGCATTTTGTTAATATTTTCTCAGTAACGAAATTTATCGGTAATTACCGGTAATAGCGACTAAAATTGACCGAAAACCGGCAAGGTAAAATCTCAGTAGTTTTGGATTCCCTATATCAGACGTATTAGATTCAGATGAAAATTAATTCTGTTTCTGACTGTAACCTAAGTGGAGACAACTAATTAGAAGATTCAACGTATGATCCAAATAAAGAAGAAGTAAACATTTTAAACCCTGTATATATGAAATCAAAAACACTACTTCAACCAAGATCGGTAAAAGGAACTAAGGCAAATTCTAGAAAACGACGAAAAGACACAGGCAATTGGTAACGAGATCTAAATAAAAGATGACGACAGTCAGGTAAACAGTATGTATCTTAATGTGGTAACTATTTTCCATTTGAGTGTATTTTTGGGTGCTAAACGGTGAGGAAAAGAAAGTATTTTTTGCTAAATTCGTGAAAGTTATACCTGTAAAGCGAAAACACACTGCATCGGAAACTTCCCGAAAGCAAAAATCGCAACGAACGATTTATCATTTTGTTTTAAACTTCGATAAAGCAACTGGTGTACCGAAACCGCCCACTAAGGGTAAACATGTAAAAAAGTCGGTGAATGAAGTTCTTTTACAACAAGTCCGAAAGCACATATAGAGTTTTCCTTGTATGGACTCCCATTATTCAAGAGCAGATACATAAAGACAATTTCTCGAGCTAGGGTTGACAATACAAAAAATGTATAACCTCTACATGGAACACGCAGAACCCCAAGAGCGAAAATATCACATATATAGAAAAATATTCAATAACGAATTAAATTTGTCGTTTTTCATTCCGACGAAAAATGTGTGCGATATTTGGCCTGAACCGTCTCAGAAACAAGTAAGTGAGATTGAAAACCACAAACTATTTAATGATTTGGCTAAAGCACGCAAAAATGCTGACAAAGTACTTGCAATCCAAGATAAAACAGTAGCCCTCATAGCATACGACTTAGAAAAAACAACTTTATGTTTAAATTTATATATACTTATATTTAAAAAATTGATCCATTTATATATGTATTCAATTCACCAAAAAGAAATACATCTAACTTTTTTTATAAATTAAAATTAAACCGTTTAAACCTAACGGGCTATTGTCATTTAAACACGATCACTTACTGTGCTATTTGGTACGAAAGTCAAAGTGAGAGAACAGGAAATGACATAGCAAGTGCACTGATTAAAATCCTCAAAGCCGCTGTAACCGATAATCTCGATGTTACAAAAATAATATTACAGTCCGATTCCTGTATCCCACAGAATCGTAACCGCATCACTTAAATTTTCATTGGCGACCGAATTTGGCGACAAATATGTACAGTGAGAAAGATATTTTTGTGATTAAATACAAAATAGGCTACGGAGAATTGAAAATTGAATTTGTCATACCTCTAATTATTATTAAAATTTCATACTAAACATTTTGAAAAGGGAAATCGGCGCTTCAAGACTAAAAATTTCGAAAAAACCTCAACTCTTCCAAATGCACTTTTGTTAAATTCTCCGGGAATAGTTTCAAAAGAAAAAATCACATATTTAGTTGCAATGTTCGATTACATGCTTTCGGAAGATCAACAATTTTATAAGATTATTTTGAAACTACCTAATTTAGTTAAAAAATCTTTCGTTTTATAATTTTTAAGTTGCTGGTCCTATATCCAGTCCAAATTGCTACTAAACATGCGTGCAGATTTTAAATTATTTTACTTTGATGCTACATAAAATATGCCCTGATTTTTGGCACAAATGTACACTGTTAGTGCCATAACTAAAATTCATAGCCCCCTAACACGACAAATCCATCAGTTGGCGAATTGGTCTAACTACAACCAGTTCATTTGACCTTTAAACATTCGAATTATGTGATATTGATTTTTTTAATTTTTTTCTCCGGAACTTTACTACTAACTACTACCACCTGACACAAAATATGTCGATGATGCAGGTTTTTTCCGGCCGAAATGTTTAGCTAACTTCAGTAGCATTTGAGTATGGCAGTTTTAAAAAATATTTTTCCGGTATCTAAAAGTATTTCATATGTTTTATTTTGAGCCAAAAACAGGTTAGTTGGACAGGAAGTGAAAAGTTTAGTTTTCATAGTGAAATACATTAACACCAAGTAATTAAGGTAAAATTTATTAAACAAATGTTAAAAACAATATATTTTTTTTCCATTTCCATTTTATTTTTTCCAAATAAAATGTTCGATTTATCAGCTTAGCAATAAACAATAAGTAAGACAGACAATAGTGATGACGAAGATGACCAACAGCTTGATCAAGAAGACCGCCAATTTCTTGAAGATGATATTCTTGAAGACGATATTGAAGCTGTTGGCATAGGTGAAGTTATAATTGAAGCACCATCAGATCATAACGAACTGGTTATATCGCATGAAAATGAGCTTGAATCAGGACTATCACACCAACACGATTCTGATGGCAACGATGATCAGCAACAAATATAACATTCACAACATATTTTTAACTAGAGAAAACGATACCAGCCAAATCCCTTCGAAATTTTAAAAGTAACTGAATTTTCTATAGGATTGTTACCCGAAAATAAAGCTGCTGACGATTTTCAAACACCGGTAGAATTCTTCAATGCCGTTGCGAATTTGGATGAATTAATTGACTTGTTGATAAGGGAAAGTAAATTATGTTGTTGCCAAAAAGGAATTCAATTTCAAAGTGAACCCTCCGAAATGCGGGCATTTTTGGGCTTAAACCTTGTCATGAGCCATCACGTCTTGCCTTCCATAAGAGGCTACTGGTGTAGCCAACCAGACTTAAAAGCCTCATTTGTTGCGAATACTATGTACTCACGTCGTTTTGAGGAAATCCGGTCTACCGTACATTGTTATGATACTTCGAAGAAACCACCTCCAACTGACCCCAATTTTGATCGGGCATATAAAGTTTAGCAAAAGCTAGGTATGTAAAAGGTACAAACAGTATGTAAAAGGTAGGTTGTGTCTTCTATAGTAACAGCGATTTTTTATTATAACATATTTTTCATTACCAGGTAAGCCCATTAAATGGGGATTTAAAATGTGGTGTAGATGTGCGTCAAAAAATGCCGATTTAAACACGGAAGAAAAAAGGATAGATCTACCGATTCCTTGGAAGAGATGGTTATTAATCAACTAACCAAGGATTTGTCTGGACTGGATATCCAAATTCATATAGACAATGATGGTATGATTTATGGAATCGCAACATAAAGTCGTGTGGGAACTTCAGGAAAAAATTGAAAACAAATGCCTATTTATGAATCTAAAAACATAAAAAAGGCAATATTGAATGTCGGAGCTCTAACGGCGTATCCGTTGTAAAATGGATAGACAACACAGAAGTTCTTAGGTGCTCAAACTTTCTATCTCCAATTTTGAAGCCGACAGTAAAACAAAGAGTGCAAGGAAGCAGTGAAAAATTAGTAGTTTCTTGTCCATATGAATATTCAATATAATCAGTTTATGGGGGGTGTTGACCTAATGGATCAAAAAAAGTAGTCTATGAAATTGACCGACGTTCTAAAATAAAATTTTTTTCTTAGAACATTTTTTGATTTAATTTATATCGCTGTTAACAATTCATATGTACTTAAATTATCGACCTTAGAATTTCGTCAGGGCACTGCTCGAGAACTAATAGGTAACTTCTCTTCACGAAAATGCGAGTACACTTCTACCCTTTACCAAACATCAAAACGGAAACTTTGTAACCACAGATTTCAAACATCCGCACAAACCCATAAGATGCAAAAAAAAGACCCGAGACAAAGATGCTATAATTGTAAATCAAATGGACTTTATAATAGAACTCCATACTTTTGACGTATGTGAAGTTATCCCAGAAAATAAAAATATTTAATCAGGCAACACTAACATATCAAAAACCAATTTGCTCTTGTGTGAAGTTAGCCCAGCCCAGAATTTTTATGAATTTTAATGGAAAAACGAAAAATTATCAAATTTATGAAATTTGACTTGTTTATATATAATAACAAAATTAAAAACTAAAGTACCAAAAAACTGTAAACTTCTGAATTGCATATAGTAAAGGAAAATTACGGGCAATGTTAAAAAGTTCGATCCGTGGCAAGTTCCTGCAAATGAACTATGGGCTGGGAATTTCATTGATTTTTATATAATTTTTCGCCTCGCTCGATAAATCTAAAATTATTGATGACCAAAGATGGACGTTTACGCGTCATTTACTATTTTTACGTGTTTGTGTAGACAACTCGTCGACAATGTAGAAAACGTTGATTTCTCGTACAAAACGTCGATAACCACTTGCAATTTCGCCAGTAGATTTCCAACTAACTAAATCGAAGATTAGTTCATGCAGCTACATATAGATGTCTAATGTTATTAAACTAAAACATGTAACTATAATATTTAGATGTAAACTGCAAACGTAGTAGTGATAAATCAGTTAACAAATTCTAATTAAATATCAGGCATGGTTTGTTGTGTGCCAATTACAAACGACTAGTATTAACTAACACATTAAAAGCGCCCAATCGTAACTTTTTGCCACCACTCTACTTAGTTTGTTATCGAGAGTGACAAGTTTATAATTGTTACTGTATCCATAAAACTTATTGGACTTAATATTTTATCCTCAAGTGATTCCTAAATTATTAGTTATCCATCATGAATAATAAATACTTCATCAATACGTGTAACGCCATCTATTACCAACTGGTATGAACTAACACGAAATTAGTTCGGTCGGTAGTTTTGTCGAAAAAATGGGTACCAGGTTTACAAATTATACGCTAATTTTGGACTGAATAATTGTTTTTTCTAAACTTAGCGTCAAATCACAGTATGGCCAAGTTAGCACTTTCGGTGTTAGACCTAACCTTTTCGGATTATTTTTAGCACCATAAAAGTTAGTTTTGCGCCCCAGTGTAATCTGGCACTGACATAAGTTCAATTGAAGTTATCCTTTTAAGTATTAAGTTGTTTTCGATTATAATTATCTTAAATAAATAAAACAATCACTCAAAATTTTTTGAAATTAAATGGTCCTTTAAATTCGGAAAATAGGGGAAATTGCATTTTTCAAGTTTTGATACTAGTAGATCGAGTAGCTGTTCAAAGGCATTCGTTTAGTAAATCAGTCTATCTTTACCTTGCAGTTTCAGATTTAATGAAGGTTTGGCTGTGATGTCTGTTAAAAATGCTAAATACATCAGTCAAATGTCGTCAACCTCTAATTGCTTGTATTCGCCGCCTTTAAATAAAATTCCGTATAGTGACTAATCCTCGGACGAAATGTGCCCCTCTCTTTAGTTATCAAACATTGATGTGCATAAGAAATTCAGTAGATCCAATGCAAAGATCAATTTCTTCAACTTGTAGTTTCAAAAGTCGCCTCTATAATCGAATTAAGTTCGCAATCTTTAATGTTGTGCCCATGAAATCATATTTAAGATTTTACCACAGAATACATGTTGTTGTATGATGATATGGGCGTTTTCAGGTTTCTTAATCGTCACCAATTTAATTTCAACATTTAATAAAGTTCAAAATATGCATAACGTTGGCCGTGCTGTGATGCTACCAAACATGTTGCTATTATTAGAGGGACCTTAAAGCGGCCAATGAAAGGATAGAAAAGTGGGATAATTATCGTCAACCTCGATAATTTATAATAAAACAGCTTTGAAGGTAACATATAGACATAAAATAAATAATTTACTATATGGGATGGACCAAAAATCAGTATGCAATCGGCCTTATGGACACCTGTGTTTATTTTGAAATTTCGGCTTAGAGGTACCCTCGAAATTTCCCATAGATTTCTTAAATTAATAAATACTTCCATCAAAAATAATAACGTCATTTATTAGGGTTTATGGCATTATTAACACCTTACTCTTCAATGAAACGCAGTTTTTATCCCATAGTATGCTTTCATGTCTGCCAACTGATTGCATCTTGAATTTTCAAATCATCGTCGATTTGATTTCAAAATTTTATAAAGCTTACAATTTTCATAATGTTGTACGGCCATTTGAAAGCACTCAATGTCTAATCATGCTGGTTTTGGAATTGAAAATTATTTATATTGGTTGTCATTGACAGCGAGCGTAAAATTGTTTTATGTCCTAGGGCGTTTACTCAATTGAAAATTAAATAAATCAAAATTTAAATGTAAACGACATTTATCCTTTCATCAAATGTGAAGATTAAATGGAGTCAATATAAAATTTTGTTTGCATTTCGTGCCAGCATTACACCAATTTTAATATTCGCCTCACTTGTTTAGCAAACTTTTATGCTCGTGCAGAATAAAACATTTTTGGTCCCATATAAAGGGTGTTTCATTACGAGGTATAGAACGTTTGGTTGGCAACACTTTTTTGAGGGACTGCCGATTTGACAGCTGATAGTTGATTTTTGGTTAGTTTGGGCTGTCATTTCATAATGAATATACTCACGTCAGTATTGAAGAGCTTAGTATTGAAAAGAATCCAAATGAATCGATTCGTCATCGTGCACAACAATTGGGACTTGATCCAACATCTTTATGGAGTATTTTGGTTAACATGCTTACATAAATCAACTTGTGTAGGAATTAAAACCATAGGGCTGTCAATTCTGTGAGTGGGCCGAAGCCATTATTGAAATCGATGCAAACTTTCAATAAAATTTTTATTCAGTTATGAAGCTCATTTTTGGCTGAAAGGCTAAGTCAAAAAGCATAATTGTCGTATTTGGAGATCACGAGCTTCAAAAGTTGCACGAAATTGAAACAAGGAGGAGGTACAATTGGACCGTTCAATTGAATGCTGTTGCAGTGGACGATTTATGCTGCCTGCGCATTAAGCTAACTAAAAACAGAAACATAATTTCCGATATGAAATGGTTTTATCATGTAATCTTAAATTTTCTCATTGTTCTCAGCTTTCTCTGAAGGTAGGGTACTGGACAATAAAATGTTACTAAATTTGACGAACATTTTGAATACATTTTGACATCCTTCATAATAACAATGAAATGTTTCAATTTGTTGTTCTTATGGAACATAAAATTCAACCGAACCAGAAAAGCAATTGTACGAACGATTAGCAGTAAACCCAGAAGAGGCGCTCAAGATTTGCAGACTAACAGTATCGCAGTCGTGTGCTTTATGGTTACTTAAGAGTAAGATTAGAATTACGGGTAGCAACTCATATTCTTTGTACAGATATTCTATAAATCGCCGAATTCAGAATTGGGGCCATAAAATCAAATCTATTTATGATAGTAATTTTATGGGAACCGAATACACACGTCATGGCCAAAATGCTAAAAACTTTGCAAAGAAAGCCTAGCCTATTGAATGATTTTAAATATACTGAATTTGGACTCGTCATTTCTAAAAGTATGCCAATATTAGCTGTAGGTCCAGACGTAATTTCAAATTGTAATGAGGAATGGCGATTAGAATTACCGTATGTGGTAGCTTCCATAGGAGCATTTCGTTTTTGGAATACTTTGAAAAGTATATTATTTACGAGAAAAACTACTATGAATATAGATATTCTAAATTAACTTTGCAATAGTACAGTTCCAGATCAGTTTTCCAAAATTTGGAGCAAAACTAATTTTCAAAATAAATTAGGCGCCTGTACAGCCCAATCATTCCATTGACTGAAATGAAACTTCGTAAGCTTTTTCCATAAATCTCAGTAATTTTTTCGGAAATCGGTCGACCTAAAGTGCCATAGGAGCTTTCACACTTTTTAAATATTTTAAAAGTTAAAAAACATTAATGAAACCAAATGGTCGTAAATTAAATTTCAAACAAAACTAATTAAGATTTTTTTTTTATATTTTATCGAAAATGAAGAATTTGAATAAAATAAATTATTTGATCAAAATTCTACATTTCTACTATCCAGGATTGGACAGAAACGGTTGTCGCATATTTATGTTGCTACCAATAGCATCTCCATACCAACAAAAGTTGAAGGTAATCCCAATTGTAGTTTTTGAGGTTTTTGATCAAATTAATTTATTGAACATTTTTCGCTTTTCATGTATACGCCTAAATGTTGATAGTGTTTACGTATAAGTACAGTCGAAACAAATAGTTTGACTGGGATATACACAGAAAAACTATTGTTTTTAAGGTATGCAAACGAATATCGCCAACTGTTATAATATGTTGGTCCGCAACTGAATTTATTTATTTATTTATTATACAACATAAACATTTACTTCTTAATTAATTTACATAAAATTCAATATTCTTGTTATATACAACATGGCAAATTTTATTTATGACGTAACAATAAAGAGTAACATAAATATTGTGCGACGTCAATATTTGCGTGCAGTTGTTCTCTGTAACCAGTTTATGCAAAGATACCGTTACAGAATTTTTACATGTTCAAAATCGGACCATTTAATTTTTACCATTTATTGATCTGCCTGTTGATCCGTTGGTTGTAAAAAGCTCGATATTAATGTCGATGTTCTTCCTCTCACTGTTATTCGCAGATTTTATAGAAAAGTCTGTTCTGATTTCGATTAAAAACTAGTTTTTGATTTATATTTAGGAATCGGTTTGTTATTATTAAACAGGTACCAAATTAAGGCGCCCATTAACAAAAATAAAATGCTTACCAAAAAGAATTTATTAGCATTTTACTTCAGGTGGGCGCCTCAGAATGAGGTGTTAGGCTAATAAAATAAAATTATTTTATTAGGTTACTGTTTTTGCATCTCAGTAAACATTTCACCAAAATAACGACTACATGAACGTAATTACAACAAAAAATATTTCAAAAGTTGTATTTCTGGCACTTATGAAAACTTATTCAAGATATATATTTCCAATTTATAATATCCTTATTATACAATTTTAAAGCAAACCGATGGAACAGGTTTTCACCTCTGTGTTAGTGCTAAATGTTATATTCTATATTATATCAATTTTTAAGTCTATCCCCGAATTTCGCATTTTAATGGAAAAAAAGTATCAAATGACCCTTTATAGAAAAGTTTTTATAAATTAATTGCTTAAAAAAGAGTTAACCAATTATAAGGCGGTTAGTAAAAAATTGGGGTGATTAAGTCGTATCAAAAGTTAATAAAGAGTTAACTATTGGTTTCGTGGTTAGTCCCTTCGAATACAAATTATATGATGTTTGTTTGGCTTATTTATTTATTTGAATTCGTTGGCTTCTTCAAAGATGGTTCTACTAAATGAGAAGCAAAGTTTCACGTGTAAATGAGAAATTACCAATTTGCCATACCTTTTAAATACGTTTGTGTCGGTAAAAAATCAACAATAAAAACGTTAGGAAGTTACGAAGTTTAAAATCTCAACCAGTGCCACAAAGGTACAACAATTCTTAACCTTTTACAAAGCAAGCATAATGTAACATAAAACAATCATGAAATTTTCGACCTCGAGTGTTTTAAAGATTTTCCATCAGATTCATTCTCTTCCTGATTTATATATTGTTACTTGTTAGGCCTTACTGAAATTTAGTAAAAATAGCTTTTCCGTTTTTTAATATATGTAAAAAAATTTAACTTTACGAAAAATCGATACAGATTAGAACAGGTTTTTTCAAAATTTAACTGAAAATAACGAAACAAACTGTTTTTCATTTAAATTACAGAGTGGGCCATCTGTTAATCTTTTTTTCATATGTAAATAAAACATACACTTTGAAATGAAAATTCAAAATTCTTCCAGGGGAGGAAAGGTGGTTCTATGCCATTTATATATGAAAAGCAATATCGTTCATATGCCTACCAGGGCTTCGTCTACAGGCCTGCATCCGAACATCAAAATTGTAGATTAATTTTTCCAATAAAAGCGGATCAACGACCTCAATTTCAGCTCGAATATTGTTTTTAAGTTGTTGTATTGGTTACGGATGATTAGCATACACCTAACCTTTCAAATAACTCCACAAAAAATCATCAAGTGGCGTTAAATTCAGGCTTCTTGGTGGCCAAGGAACTTCACAATTTCTTGAAATTGTGAACCAAAGGTCGTTGAAACGCAATTAATTCAATTTGGGCCACAACAAAAACAATTAAAATGCTGCATTAACGTTCTCCATTCATTGAAAAGGCATTCTCCGGTTCGTTTTCAAAGAAAAACGGCCCAATGAAGCCGCCAGCCCATAAATCACACCAAACAATGACTATTGGAGGATTAACTACGACCTTCCATTGAACCAGTTTCTTCAAAACGACCAATAATTTGGCAAATTGCAAGCTCAGCAGGACGTCCAAGTCGACCAAAACTCTCAAGTAATCTACGAAATATTGTTGTTTTTGGACGATTATTTTTATAATAAATCTGGACAATCAAAATACGTTGCTGTGTTTTTTGTTAGTGACTCCATGCTGATTAATGGCATACTTTTGAATTTTCGTATGTCAAATTTTGTTTTAGAACGTCGATTAAAAAAGGATCAACAGATAGCCCACCTTGTAAGATTAATTTTTTGTTTGTAGTGTTGTAGCAGCTTCCAAAATAAATGTTTCCTTTTTTTGGAAATATTTTAAAATTTATAACATTTAGGTAAACGATAAAAAATGAACTGTTTCAAACTTAAATTTGCAACAAAATTAGTTTAATTAAATTTTCTTTAATTTAAGCGAAAATTACGATTTTGATAAGCAAGTACTTTTTATCAAAATTATGTTATTTTCATTTTAGAAAAAACTGCTTTCAAAACAATTATTTCGTGTTTAATTGATTTGCTTTCTTTAACGTAGTAAAATAAAAAATTTGAACCTCGAGAATTTTGCAGAATTAACGCTCGCTAAATCGCAGAAGTAAAAAGACTAGTTTTTAAAAAATTACTGTATGCGTTCCATAAATTTAGAGGTCCCAGTGATTTTTTCACAAAATCCACTCACCTGAAGTAGCTTCTTCCATAGAAGCTTTCTAATTTTTTTACAGTTTGAAAAGCATATCATTAAGAAAAACGATTAATAGCTGAAAGCTTTTAAATTAATTTTGCAACAAGTTCAGTCCCAGACCGATTTCCAAAATTTAAGCGGAAATGATGATTATTGTTAAAAACGGATTGTTAACAAAAATTCGACCACTATACAGCCCAGACGGATTGATTAATTGGAATAAAACTTCATACTTAAGCTTTTTCATAAACTGGAAGAGCCTAGTGATATTTGGTAGAAATCGGATCATCGGAAGTGGCAACTTTCATAGGAGATTTCTGGTGTTTGCAAATATTTTGTAAAGTACATAATTTACGAGCAAAATGATTATGAATTAAAAGATTCTAAATTAAATTTGCAAAAATGTCAGTCCAAATCAGTTTTCCAAAATTTAAGTGGAAATTATGTTTTTTGACAAAAAACTGATTTTCAACAAAAATATAGCCTCTAAGATGAAACTTCATATTTAAGCCTCCTCCATAAATTGGAAGGGCTCTTTGATTTTTAGCCAGATTGATTGATCGGAATGACACTCCATACTTAAACTTTTTCCTTAATTGGGAGGTCTCAGTGTTCGTCTCAGTGTGTGTCTCAGTGGTCTACCAACCGGAATTGGTTACTTCCATTGGAGCTATTTCCTATTTACGAATATTTTGAAAAATATATAATATTTACAAAAAAATTATTAAAAACAAGGGGATTGCAAACTAAGTTTTAAACAAAATTTGTTTTAAAATTTTACCGGAAATAACAAGTTTATATAAACAAAAATTATTTCACCAAAATTAGGCTCAACAGTCCAGGCGGATTGGCTATTCGGAATAAAACATCATTATTAAACTTTTTCCATAATGTGGGAGATCCGTTTGAAATTTGTTGGAAAATTGTGTACCGGAAGTAGCAGCTTTCTCATTTTTTTCAACGATTGACCAACAAACGACAAAGAATATAAATTTCTAATAAACTTAAAGATTAAATTTTCAACTAGGGTTCACCTAGCTTTTTTTCTAAACGAAGATGAATTAATGATTTTTGATCCAAGTTGAACAAGAACTGAAATTAATTTTCAAAAATTCAAATACTGAAATTTCAAGTAATTGATGTAGTGGAATATTTGTCTCCTGTTTTGGTGAATGTTCATAAAATATTACTTAATGAGCGAGCCCTATTACATCTTCAAGAATGTTGTGGGCAACTAAACCGAATTCATAGGCAAGACTGGTTTGAATTTTGCTGGATGTTTAAAGTGAAAATATTATTTCTGTCAGACCTTTCACTGAGCAATATGGAATTCGGAGTGCAATAGATATCACCTAAAGGTTTGATTAAAGAAATTAACATTTACAATTTTACTTCGAGATGAATTTTTAAATAAATTTTACAATTTTAATCTGTTCCCAAAGCTCATTACAATTATCACAAATATTCAAATTGCTTATAGCATCTACACAAGTTCTAGTATATCTGACAGATATACCAACACTTGACTGGACTGTACATTTCGAGCAGGATTTAATCTTTTTTAAATTTCCAGCTTTATCAATTTTTCATCAAATTTCACTTGCCTTATTTGGCATTTTGTTAAAGGGATTAAAACTGGAATAAATATACTTCAAACTCGAAAGCTCCAATTAAAATGGAATTCGTTTACGAAAAGTTGCTTTTTAAAGAATATATTTTAAGACTAATGTGAATGAACGTAGTTCGTAACTTTCATGATTATTTTAAGGATAGGTGAACTTGATTAAGCTTAACTCTATCATTAACTTAATTAATGCGGGATAAATGTTCAAATGAATTCCAAGATTGGATAATCATCTGAAAATGTGTTTGTTGTTCCATCATTGTCTTTTCTACGGTGTCAATAATTTTTATGGAAGCTCTTATTCGGTTTTAACGAATATCTGGTATATCGGTCAGACTTTTTTAAATTTCGGATTATGAATTCATCTGACGTTCGAATACAAAATAAAATAAAAACAACAAACATTTTTGCGCTGTGAGCTAAATTAGTTAGTAATTTGATGTTGACTTAGTATTTCAGGAAGCACAAATAATAACCATCCCATATTTCGGAAGCTGCCCTTCAATTGAAACATGTTTTGGATAATATTTTAATATCTCTCGACCGAGACGAACGTTAAATCTAAACTTCAGACTCAGGTCTCAGTATTCGCCAACACGAGTGGTGTAGTGGGATTTAAACGTACATATGCAATTCGAGCCATTCAATTTGTATTTTTTGAAATGGTTTTAATATATGACATTCATCACATATGACCATTAGTTTGAACAGTTGTATCTGAAAATAGTATCCTGAAGGGTCAATAAAACTGCAAGCTTTGATGATTTGTAAAAATTTAAATTCTATGAATCAATTAGATAAAGTCAGCCCAGATACTGGCAAAAATTAGGTTACAATTTTCAAATTTAATTCACCTTTGGAAGCTTTTACTGGCCTCACTTAGTTCAAATTTTCGATCTCGAAATTTTTGGATATTTACCTTTCGTTATATCGTCGAAGTTCAAAAAAATGGTTGTCTGGATGCAGACTAAATATCTGTATTCTCTCAACAGCCCAGATGACAATTTACCTGATCGTGGTGAAACGTCACACTTAAGCTTTTTGAATAAATTATGAGGTTCAACGTAAGTCGATTGCACCTTAAGACCTTTTTCGTTCTTTTTGTAAATATTTTGAAAAATATATCGTTTACGTGAAAAACGACGATGAACTTTCAAAATAAATAATATGGATTCTGTTCAGTTTTCCAAAATTTAAGCGGAAATGGTGATTTTTGACAAAATAAATTTTTTCAGCAAAAATTTGATACCTGTTCTGCCCATGCGGATTAATTGATCCGCAAGAAACTTCATACCTAAGCTTGTTAAATAAATTAAGTGATCCCAGTGATTTTTGCCCGACATTTGCTCACCGAAACTTCCATAGAAGCATTTTCGTTTTTCGTACTTAGCATTTACGAAGAAACGGTTAAAGTCAACCGTTTGAATAAAATTCAAACAACATTAGTTAAGAATATAATTTACATTTTACCGGAAATAACGAGTTTAGATAAAAACAAATTGTATTTCATCAAAATTCGGCATCTCTACAGTCCAGGCGGATTAACTATTAGGAGTTAAACTTCAATTTTCAACCAACATGACACTTAAGCAGGGATAATGTTTTTTTTCTTATACAAGATAGTCTTATCAAAACTCCGGTAAATTTAATTGTTTTAACCATTTTTAATGGGTTCTGTTTAGCATACATCACCGTGTAAATAAATATTGTAATATTTGGAACCAAATTGGTAACTTAAATGGCTTTTGAAATTCGACTAAAAGGTTTATTCAATAAACGCAATATATGGTTTAAAATCCGCCAAGAACCGGAATTTGTATACGAGATTTCCAAGCCAAGTTGAGTTGAGTCATCGTGAAAATCAGCGAAGTAACATGTTTTCGAAAAAAATTATAGGACCTGAAATTTAAAATTTTTAAGAGGTGAAAGCCAAAAATCTTTAAAGTGATTAATTTTTTACCAAAATTGGAGTCGATGGTGATGAATCAGTATTTCAAAGGTGTAAGTAAATTGTTTTAAGAAATCATAAGCTCTATAAATAGAAGCAATACGAGCGATACAATCTCTTTGATCTGTGTCTTCAAGGCTGATGAAGCAAATAATATCGAGAGTAGCCCAGTAATTATTTTGATTAGAAAGAAAAACGGGGTTTATGAGCAACAACCCCACCTTCATAGTCGTGGTAGAAAATTGTTGCACTACTGAAAACAAAGGCTGTTTTAGAAGTAACTATTTTTAGAAAATTTAAAATTTTTCGGCGTTTTTTGGATTGCACCTCCTAAAACATATAAACTCCTATAAAATTAACTAACCCTTTAATTATTTTTTTTTTAATTATGAATTCTAATTTTTGCGTCGTCCTCTTAACTGGAATTACGCCCAAAATTGCCTTAAAAAATCTATTCCTCAGATATTATTAACTATAAGTATCTCATTCATCGGAAATTTGGAAATGAGGTTGTTTAACCCAGACAATGATCGTATTACAATAAGATCAAATAAGATCAATCCACGACTCGATGCACCATGTGCCCGAATATTCTAAGGCGCCCCTAAAATATATTTTTAATAATTCATTTAAAATTACAAGGATGGGGCTACGTTTGTAAGTCAATTAATATTGACACCACGCATTAATCTATTAAATAACACTGAAACTAAAAACTTTTTGGAAAACTTTTCTATTAAATTTAAAATTGTTGATCAGTAGCATTCTGCATGAAATTAATTGATTTTAAATAGCGACCAATTTTATCGTTTGAAGTTGGGCCTTGCACTACAAATGATCTACTTTCCAGTAGAAATTATATTACAATTACTGCAACTTCAAGAAGTTTATTTAACCTTTACCATTTAACCTTTACACTATAACAAATTTTTTCTTAAAACAAAACAAAAGACATAATAAACTCCAATAGGCGTAAATCAGTAACTTGCTGTAAGCTGATCATGAATACACAATTTGCATAAATTTTGTCTGATAGTCTAAATGAGTTTTAAATAATAAAGAAGATTTAAACAGTTAATGAAATTCTTGGAAATTAAATAGCCATAAATTTAAAGTTCTGATGATTAAACTCCTTTGGCCTTGAAATAATTCCGGCAATGAAGTTTAACCTTCATTGTATCGTTTTTGTTACATTTAGTAGCTTTCAGCGAAACTAATAATTTATACTAATAATAGAAATAATTCTAATTATCCTTTAATTTCCATTTTTAAGCTTAATACTACTTTTACTTGAAAATATTGGGTAGAAAAGTTTCTTTTAGCTCTGAGCAAGGAGATCATTTCATTTTGGTGAGTACTTAGTGGTGGTTTAGAAAAAAGTTAGAATAGAAAGTTTTGGCAAACATTGTTGGGCGACCCTGAAGCGAGCTAAGAGAATATTACAGACAATTCCCATTTGAGCTTCTTTGGAATTGAGTGAATAAATTGGAAATATATTCATCTTCAACTCCTGTCAAAACAGTTAGCGTATGACAATTAGAGAGAGTATGTTAAATGTGGAATATTTAATTATACTTTTATGAAAAGGCGATTCAATGCGATTGGATTTATATAAGTAAAATCGACAAAAAAAATTAAATTCTGTAATTCGTGTTTTAAATATTTTAGAAACAAATAAAACTGTAAGTAATTTAGTAAAATTTAAACTATTTTTATGTAATCCATGACATAAGTATAATTGCATTTTGGGTCTTGCCTAAAATTTCGCACACCTAAAACGATCATAAATGCTTGATAATTATTAAAAATCAAAATATATTTATGACACAATTGTAAAAACTTCAAATTTGATGTTGCGACATTATAACCGAATCAGAGAATTCCATATGATCTATTTCATGTGGAACTTGAGAACTCCCCGTAACCGATTTTAAATTACTTCAGCACTACAAGATAAAAATAAGTATTATACTAAAACGTCGGTATTACCGTCAACTCGGTGCGAAAGAATAATAAAAATGTTTAACTCGTACAATAAAATTTAAAAATTTTGTTTCTGTATAAATAAATAAGTTTTAAAAAAATGATTTTAAAATTAGCATTCGACTCGTTACATAAAATAATTGGGTATCGCTCCCAATCCAAACGAACGATTTTGTTTCCTTTACGAGTTTATTTAACATTACTTGCATTACTTTCGAGGATTACTCCGAAAGGATTTATTCCACCGGCTGAATTTCTTGAAGAAATGACGAAACTCGGACTAGAAATACGGAACTTTGAACGAGAGCTTATATATCAGGCAATATAACTAAAATGAAAAGGAAATAAAAATAACCAATCGCAAATCCGAAATTATCAGGAAAAATTTATATCACCAATCCTTTTTACCGATTTACGAAAGGATTAATCAAGTTACCAAATTTTAATCCGATAAAACCACAGAAATACCCTTATATATTTAAATGAAGCTGAGATGCACAGCGGACAAAAAATGATCTATTTACAGAATGTGTTATGGCCGCTATACCTGTATCCTGCCCGTGTTGCACAAAATCCGGACTTTAAACTTGAGATGTAGAATTTGTTTACAAGAAATACGTGATAGAATGCTTTTCGATTGGTAAGCCCTTAAAAGGAAATTACCTACACCACTGGATAAAAAAATATATTCTTTAAAAATGTTTCTATTTTATCCGGATTATACTAAGAGGAATTCATCGACGCCTGCGTAAAATTTTAAGATTAAAAATAACCGGCCTGTGTACGGTGGTTTACCGAGTGATATGCAAATCGTGAACCCTGCTGATTCTATCGATGTATCCTAATTTACCGAGTGATGCGTATGCTAGTAAATACGTAATCGCTTACGATTGGCCATAGACTTATGATGGCCTGGAGACAAGACCTGTTAAATTCATTAGGTTGTATGCTAATGAATTATTTTACAAGTAATAATCTCGTAATTTCTTATTTATGTAAAATATTAAATTTTAACTTTCAAAATATTGCAAACCCCACTTTGAACTGGAAATCTTTTGGTAACACCCCAGTGAAAAACCAATGAGAAAACGACAAAACCATAGATGTCTACACAATTTCTACTAATTTCTGACATTGTCTACACAAAAAACAATTAGCTAATTATTTTCGACACCACCATGTAGAGGATTCAGGAATACGCGTAGACATCCCACACTGTCGATAATCTGAATCGAATATTAACTAAAGAAAAGAAATACTTACTGGCCATACTTTTACTTGAATCCTACAATTTGCCTCTGAATAAATCCTAGTTTTCTATCATTTGAGGTCATCAAAATTAATAATTAATTAATTAATCTCATAATATGCCACCTTTGCTTTATATTATTAGCCGGATTTTATTTAAACGTGAGGCTGTTTCAAGCGGCCTTTTTGAGAATTTTCCTGGGAAAGGGAAATTATTAAATGATCAAAAATAGTTCCGTAAAAAAGTTATTCTACCAATCAAGTGTCAGAAGTGCACTGGGACCAAAGAAACTACCCACTGCTTCAAACAAGGATAGTCAATAAATTTCAAAACTCACGAAATTTAAGAACAGAAAATTGTTGCGAGCTAGTTTGAACACGAATGATTCCGTAGTTTTTGGAAAGGAACGACCACCAAAAGCATTTACATTTGACTCTAGATGTTAAAACAGCGTCAAAGTTGTCTAGATAGTTTGCGATATTAAATTGTAACTGTGGTTCCCAAATAATCTTCTAGACCATCACAAACAAAATAAGAGTCCCATGATCATTTCTTGAGCCAAATTACTATATTTTCTGTGCGAAATTCTACAATGTTATTGGATGTTGGTAGAACAATTTAATCTATTGTTTTTTAGTAGTTTCACCTGATATCGCAGTACTACTATAAGATGACGATCATTGCTGCACCTGTTTTCTGGAGAATCCGATAATATAGTCTCTAGTGGTAACGAAAAACCACTATTAGCATATTAATAGTCTTAATGAATCGTTATCCTGCTCCCATAAGCGTAGCAAAAATTGCCAAGAACTCAGGTACAAATGCAAAGAACAAAATGAAAACAATGCTGTTTTAGTACTGGTGGTAACGCAGCTCTTTTCACCAAAAGTGGTTATTCTCTCAATTGGGGATTGCACCTTATCCAAATGATTTGATTACAAAGAAAATGACTTTCATTTGCAGAAAGGCAGTAAGGTAAAGACGATTCTAAATTTTTTTAAATTCTACTTATGCAAAAGGCATTGAAATGAAGTATTGCTGATACTTTTGTAGCTGTAAGATATTCTGTGAGATTTTTTAAAGGTTATACGCAACCACTATTTTCAAACAAGAATATTATAATCGAAATAAATTTCATATCGGCATGGTTTGATTAAATTTTAAGCCAGCCTCTACTTATAAAAAAGAAGCATGCCGTTTTTGAACAAATAGCACCAATTCTGACACGCAACACACATTCTTGCATAATTGGCCGCAAAATCAATAATCAAAACCTTAATAATTGTGACCCCCTCGGAGACAAACAAATTTAATAAACAAATTTCTTACACCTTGAGTAATTTTAATATTTAATAAATCAAACACAAACCAATTTACCGTGACACAACATACATAAATATTTGATGCGATAAATATAGGGAAAGTAAATTTAATATTTACAGGAAGGGAATAAGCTAAACAAATATTTACAGACCAAATAAACTTACGGTGATGCACGAGCTACGAGATGAATCTGTACAAGTAAGACAATTATAATAAAATAAACATCAATCAATTCTCGCCCTAACTATAAAATGTAAATTTACACAACACATTAAATGTAAGTGTTAATTAAACAAATTATGAATTTGCAGCGGCACCGATGAGTGATTTTTATAGAACTGGAGCGGAATCTATTTTAACACATGTGTTATAATTTATGTAATATTTGCAATATAATATATTTGGTACACCTGCGGAAGACGAATCCAGAAGAAACTGTTTGGCACCTGTTTTGTATCCAGGTGCATTTGATTAATAATTACTTACGTGTATATATTGCAAGAGATCATTCAGGGTCATAATATCTTATAGACATTTCCAATTTAACATTTTCTATACGAAGGTATAAGGTGTGTTGGCGGTACACAAAATATATATATAGATAGGTAATATGCCATAAAAATTTTATTTTTACGAGACATATTTAGCAATATGAATGACCATTAGGAGACTATATACGTATAAGAATACACAAAAGCATCAAAAGCGACACTTTAATTGTTAAACATAAATTATATCACCATTTCCTCTTCAAAACGTATAGCATGACAATTCCAAAAATAAATTCTGTGTAAAACAAAACCACTTTGAATATTAATTCCATATGCATCACATTATAATTCCCATCATAATTTATATTTTTTGTTTTTGGTTGGTGGTGTTTTTTATGCTGCTTTATGTAAAAACATATATTCGACAATAATTATCTGCAGCAGCAAAAAAAATAATAATAATCTCGCATACATATTCGAAATCATATTATATTTTATATGAAATGATATAACAACCTAACCCACTTAAATGGCATAATTACAATTCATAATTAATGATTATAAATACAGAATTTGCTGTACATAAAACATTGAAACCACGTGTGTGTCACAATCACATCAGCACCCGTATTATTATTATTATTATTGTTTGGTACCCCCAACTGTGTACAAAAAAATGTTAAAAACCATTTGGTTCATCATCTTAAGAATGATGATAATGTACATACATACAGAGAGACGACATACTCCAGAAGATAAAATTACTTTTCGTATACACTATACTATGCACATGAGGTCGAATTTTATGTGTTTATTATGTTGCATACACACAGAACCAATTTGGACAAACCCAAAACATATTGCGACAAAATAATAACGCAAAACAATTTTTTTAGTCACTTACCTAAATTATAAAATGTTAATAAAATCCATTTAGAATCCATTGGTGATCTGGTGATAAATGCTGCTGCAAATGAATGAAGAAAATCGAAAACTTAACAAACTTTTTCAAAAAAAAAAAACACTTTGAATTTCTTTGTTGTAATTTAAACTTCTAATAATGACCAGCGATCATGAGTAATAATTAAACCAAATTAACAGGTTTTAGTCTAATTAAATTAAAATGTGTTATATGCTATAATGCCGAACGTGATCGAAACCGGTATGGTGCAGTGGAATAACCTCGCACCAAATATAAGTGTTAATTAGTACTCATGATGACCGCACCATATAATTTTTTTTTTATTTAGATCACAATTCACTAGAATCACACACACACACACCTTTCATATTATTACGAAAAAATATACAAAAACCGGAAAATATAAAACAAAAACAAAATTATATCCTTTAATATATTAAATTATGTATTATTGTTGCATCTGTTATGTGTTTATCTCTGTGCGTTATCCTTATTATCACACAAAATTTTTCTTTTTATTTTTCATTATATTTCACTATTTATATACACTATCACCACCCACACACTTTCATATATATAGACTTATATGAAACACTTCAAAATCACTGAACAAAAAAAAATTCACCTTTTCCCGATGTTTAACTCATATACAGATATCCTTTTACGTATTTAACAAAATAATTTTAAATAAAAAAATCCGGTAAATCAAGAAAATTTATATTCTGACATATTTTTTTGTAACAAAAATAATTATAACAACAGAACTAATAGTTTAAGGAATTTTAAATTATGTAAATAAGGATAATATAAGGATAGACATGCTTGTTTTCCATAAATTATTATCACTTTCCATTCTCTCTAGATATATTTAGATATAAGGCTAGATAAAATACTAGGATAACACAAAACCATAAAATCACATGTCAATATACAGATATCCTTTTCACTAGCACAACGTATCCTTTATTATTTTTACTTCACTCCCAAAACACAGAGCTATACGCACAGAAATTTTCTTATTATTAAAAAAAAAATTCTGCCATAGACATCCTTTTCAAGATCTCATCACACAGTGTATATATAAATTGTAATCCTTTTTTACTGTTTGGTTTGTTTAAAATCGATTAATTAGGTTTTGTTATGTTAAAAATTCCTGTATACAATCCGAGCTTTTTTTTGTAGAGTACGTCTCAGAAAAAGTATAACAAAAAAAAAAACAAAAAATAATAATAATAAACTTTTTCTTCTATATGTACCAGAACCGGAAAATTTTTTTTAGTATCGAGCTTTTTCTTCAAAAATATTATTTGCGATACGAAAAGCACATGCACTCACATAAAACACAAAAAAATATATTTATTAATTAATAATTTTATTTTATAATATTTTTTTTCACTATAATTATTATTTTGCCACTATTAAAATATTATTAAATGTAAAATAGTAGCGTTAACTCGCGCGCACGATGTAAATTTTAATAAAACGTCATTCTTGTTTGACGTTTTAGCTGGGACTAAATCGAATTTAAACGAATACGAACGAAAACGAAACGACATACACAATTCTATCTCGTTATAATATTGTTTAACAAACGAAACACCAAAAACAAAACAAAAGTTATTTTCTTGTTCTCTTCGTTCGTTTATACGTACCAAAAAATATTTTTTATTTTATTCGCCGTAAAGAAAAACGTCGTAAATGGAGAAATACAAAAAATTCGTTATAGTTGTGGCATGAACGAACGAACGGAATATGAGGGGTACGCACATAAAACAACAAAACGTACAAATCAAAGTATACGCTGTGTGTATACAAAGTCGTGTGGCTGGGCGTGCGCACATTCAATGTACAGATTTTTTGTTTTACATATTCTCCATTTATCTTGTGCTTCGATGTATTTTGTTACGACGACGAAACTTTTTATTTTTTCATTTTATCGTAACAACGACGTAAAATCGATAATAGACCGTATTCAACTTTTTAACAGTGCAAATTATCGCAAAACTTTTTTTAAGTGTAAAGCTACATACAATAATCTTTTTCATATGCTTTAAATTAGTGACGTCATCTGGCGTACACGACTATACGAGAAAATGATACAACACGAGAAAGAGCTCACAAGATGATAAATTACAGTTAATATGTTTAAATAATAATCGTCTTAAATAAAAATAAATTAAGACGAAAAATGAAATTACTACTTTTTGTTTTTTAATCTCTTAATAATAATAACAACCATAATAACTATAAATAACAAAAGAATTGGATGAAAATAGCAATAACAATAATTTGTGGTTCATGTGAGTATACGAGTATATCAACCACTCGTATGTAGACAAGGCGTAGTGTAAGTAAAGTAGAAGATCGAGATCAGTGTAACGGTCTCTTTTTTTTATTATACGCGCAGCATCAACAACATCTTTAACACTTATTTTTATTCTTTTTGCGAAAAGTAATAAAAATCAGATCATATTACTCGTATATGTTACGTGTATACCTGCCATATAGAACAGAATAAATTTGCTTAAGAATAAAGAGAATTGGGAAGATGGGAAATGTGTCGCCAGAAATTCACATGGTTCATTTTGGTGGAAGTTAAGAATAGTTAATTTCATTAAGATTATTCATGTATGCTAGATGCACGTATCCGTATATATTCAAAACTATCAATTAGATGATCATTAACATAAGAGGACAAGTTTGAGCTTTAAATAAAAAAAATGTACGTTTTGAACTTCTCCCTGCATACCGGGTGTTTCTTTTAAATTGAGACGATCAAATATCTCGAAAAATAGCCACTCTACGGAAAAAATGTCCATAATCAAAATTTAATCATACCGCGGGGGAAATACATTAGTGCAAAAAAATAGTCCCCCATCCCCCGCTTTGTAGGTGGGTGGGGTAACTTTTAAACTAAGATAGGAAGCCATATTTTTTATTGCAGATACGGATTCTACGACTAAAAGTACATATGATTTGAATGAAATATTTTGTTCGGTTCATGATAGATGGCGTTGTAATCGACGAAATTCAATTTTTTCAATTTCTCCTTCTTAGACACACGCATTCGATTCTGCAATACGTTTGAAATAAAAAACATCACGTTTTCATTGGAAATACTGGAAATTCGCCATCAAAACAATTTATTCAGTTTTATAAATCACATTTAACGTTTGTGTTATATCTTATCTTCATGTTTTTCGTAATTGCAAAATAAACGATAAAATACTTTAGAATGGAGCGTTTAACTGTGCCAGAGAAAACTGAAATGGTTCTGGTTTATGGAGAAGCTGGCAGAAATTTTGAAAATGTTGTTGCTATTTACGCTCAACGTTTTCCGGATAGGATTTATTCACGTGCTTCATTTGGCCGTACTATCAAAACATTTATTACTGATGGAAATCTTCAACCGAAAAAGAGGACCCGTAGAGCAACAGTCACTGGAGAAAATAATGAAATTGCTGTATTGGCAGCAGTGGCTCATAATCCTCATGCTAGTACACGAGAAATAGTTCGCGATTCCGGATCACCTCACCAGTGTTTGGAGAATTTTAAAACGGCACAAGTATCAACCATATCATGTGTCTTTACACCAAGATCTTCATTTCGCTGATTTCCAAAATCGGGTAACTTTTGTCAATGGGCACGTGAACAAATACAACAAAACCCCAATTTTTTTCGTTGCGTAATGTTCTCTGACGAATCGTCTTTTACAAACCATGGAACGGTTAATCGACACAACATTCATTATTGGAGTGTTACAAATCCGCACTGGCTTCGTCAAGTTGAACATCAGCGTCCTTGGACTGTCAACGTGTGGTGTGGAATAATTGGCAACAAACTCATAGGCCCCCACATTATTGAAGGCAACTTGAATGGTCAAATGTACCGAAACATTTTGAAAAATGAACTGCCAATATTACTTGAAAATTTGAGCTTAGAAATGAGACGGAACATGTGGTTTCAACATGATGGTTGTCCTGCACACTATTCGATGATGGCACGTGAAATACTTGATCGTGATTTCAATGGTCGCTGGATTGTAGAGCTGGTAGATTTCTTTTTGTGGGGCTATCTCAAAGACAAAGTTTACAAACAAGAATCAACAACACGTGAGAACATGATTGAGCGAATCAGAAATACGTGTGCTGAAATTCAACCAGACACACTTCTCAGTGGTGTATAATCATTTGAAATGCGTATTAATAAGTGCATTGAAGTCGCAGGCCATCATTTTGAACACTTATTTAAAGCTAAAATTATTTTTTTCACCTGCCATTTACATTAATAAATTGTTTTGATGACGAATTTCGAGTATTTCCCATGAAAACGTGATGTTTTTTATTTCAAACGTATTGCAGAATCGAATGCGTGTGTTCTAAGAAGTACAAATTGAAAAAATTGAATTTCGTCGATTACAACGCCATCTATCATGAATCGAACAAAATATTTCATTCAAATCATACGTACTTTTAGTCGTAGAATCCGTATCTGCAATAAAAAATATGGCTTCCTATCTTAGTTTAAAAGTTACCCCGCCCCACCAACAAAGCGGGGGGTGGGGGACTATTTTTTTTGCACTAATGTATTTCCCCCGCGGTATGATTAAATTTTGATTATGGACATTTTTTCCGTAGAGTGGCCGTTTCGAGATATTTGACCGTCTCAGTTTAAAAGAAACACCCGGTATAGTAAAGTGAAGCATGGGATAAAAAATACCCCAATGTATTTTGTACTTAAAAGAAGTGGCAAGTTTCGTTTGATTTCGCTTCAGCACCCGGTGAACATAAATTGTATCTTTGTGTTTTCGACTTTTGGTTTATTGGTTTTGAGCGGTTGGTGCTAATCTCAATTCTACAACATTGTATCCTACTCGGCTCATTGCGATTTTGACGGTTTTTTTCAAGGCCCTTGGAGTGGCAAGAAGAGTACCATTGGCCATATTTTAATTTTTCGCTTGCAGGTATATGTTTTAACCAATTTCTCAAAAGTATTCGCACCGCCTTTAGTTTGGTTATAATCGATAATGATGTTCGGTTAACCAGTGGTTTCATCGCTTGTGGTGTTGTGTAACGTAGATCTAGACATTAATAATACGTTTTTGCCGTTTTGGGAATATAGCTAACTAATGTCATGTTTCCATCAAAACAGAAAAGTGATGATTCAGTATCTCTTTTTTATTTCATCGATTTTTGTGAATTGGGCTGGCAGATCAGGTTTATTTGATTTTATGGTTCCAATAATTGCTGTTTTTTTCTCCATCATTTTCTCTGCTAGCTGGTAACTTCTAAAAAAGTTATCCATTGTGATATTTCTACTTTTGTTTAGATACGGCAAAGCTGAACGGTGTACAAAGCTAACAGCAAAGTTTGAAACTTTCACTTCATTCGGTTGACGTCCAACATATATTTCTCCTTTCAGAGGATAAGCGTTTTCTGAGTCACACACCCAGAATATTTTTATATCGCATTTCCCGCTGATGGCTTATATGGTTGTCTTAAACTATCTAGAAATATGTTCCAAATATCTCTAAGGGCTGAGAATGATTATCAAACCGAAGGAACCGTAAAAGTTGTTGTGTTATCGCCAGGGTCATAACGGCTAAATAGAAAGGGCGATTATTAGTTTGCCAGAGTTGATCTAACCTTTCGTCCCAGGTTTTACGTAAAGCGGCGTACATAAGTACTCCAATCAACGCATATATTTCATCGGAGTCCATATCGTGCAAAATCCGAAGGCGTTTTGCTGCAGCTGAAGAATTAATGATGTAGTAATAATCTTAGTAATCTCTTCTGTTTGTCTCACATACAATAATATTTATTAATGTTTCTGGTAAAAGTCGTTTGAAACACATTAGTGGTGTATTTAGATTTTCGGCCAATTAGGTCGAAGCTAATCCTCCTCTTTCTTTTAAATTTCACATTTTAAGAAGTTTACAACTTTCTAAAGAACACGTAAAAGAAGTGGGGAAAACCATACAACAGTCGAAATATGCAGAATATCTGAATCATCAACAGTACACTTACACAGGGTATGGCTGCAATTTAAAAATCCTACACAGAATGAAAAAATGATTTATTTTGTTACTATCCACTAATATTCAGTTTCATGCTAACATCTAAATGAATTTTCAATAATTTTTAGTAATTAGTTTTATATTTACATTTTTGTAGGTCTGGGGTAGTTTTTTACCTCAATGTACAGAGTGAAGGTCAATTGTTTTGAAAGATAAACTGTTTACTTGTCTTAAATTTAGTGGTGTGTCTAACACTCGATTTTCTTTTAACACGAATAAGTAGTTTTTATTTTAGTTTTTAAAATAGAACAAAGAAAAGCATTTTGAATATCAGTGAAACTAGCTTTTTTGGATAGATAATTTCATTCCATTAATGCTTGAATATGTAATCTGGAGGTCCAATTTTGGATCACTCTTCGCAGCAATTGCTACCGTGTCTCACTAATAACTCACCGAATGTTGTTTATTTATTTATGTTGAAATAAATCTACAAATTTGATTTCAAAAAATACAAAATAAAATAAACCCCCTCATAACTTACTTTTAAAATTATCTTCAGTTAAACAAAAGTCAAATAAATAGTTAATTCTATTGAAACTCTTACGCATCATCTTCAGTGGTTCATTATTGCCATATAGTTGGTTCTGCGTCTATCTAAGTATAGGAAGTTATGATCTCGTAGTTGTCTACCAGGCACCATTATTTTAATTGACTTTAGCATATCCGGTGCGTCGATTAGGAGATTACCTACTAATTAAATTGTCCTACTAGGAGATTACCAATATATGTAGTTTTTAGCAATTCGCATCTATTTTCTAGAGTTGCCAAGTTGTATGTCTTGCACCCGGATAAATATGGCAGTTGTCGCTGTATGTTTACGTGCTATGGTAGATCTTGATCATAAACCCATCCGTCTTTCCAGGTTAAGTAGCGAATACACTTCTATTGAATTTTCTCAATACTTTGGATATGATCGTCGTAGAACGAATACCATTTACAGCATATTCTAGCTGGGATCGAACGTAAGCACAATACAGGATCTTAATTGTTTCCACATCAAAAATGTTACCCGTCCAACGTTTGACAAAATTGAGCATGGAGTTCGCTCTTGCGATGCACAGCTCAATGTGCTTAGTAAAACTCATGTTTTCATCGAAAGTAACCCCTAGATCTTTATTTTCAACTACTACCTGAAGGAGCACACCATTAATCTTGTAATCTTCTGTAACAGGGTTGGGTTTTCGGTGAAATGAAATTTGCACTTTCCAGTATTGGAGAATAACTCAGAGAATTAATTGTCGACTGACTCGATGGCTCTGTAGATTTTTACGGTCATTTGAACCAGGCTACAAACTGGCAGGAAAATCCAAACCTGAAAATGTGGTTCAAAGTTTTACAATGGCTGATGGAGTCGAAAGATTTTGCAAACTCGGTGTATATTACGTCAACTTGTTTGTTCTTCTCAATTTATTTAATAGAATAGAAAGTTAATTTTATG
The DNA here is from genome assembly GCA_963691935.1 of Nephrotoma guestfalica. Classification (NCBI taxonomy): domain Eukaryota; kingdom Metazoa; phylum Arthropoda; class Insecta; order Diptera; family Tipulidae; genus Nephrotoma; species Nephrotoma guestfalica. The sequence goes on from OY829914.1 coordinate 248,137,464, forward strand.
AGATTTGTAGAAACTGATCTTTTAGGCATAAAACCATGTTGGTATTGTGATAAATACCGCGGAAGCACTGCTTTGAATGAGTTGCATTTTGACATCATTTCTAGATCCAGTTTTGAAAATAGGCGTTACTCTAGTTATTTTCCACTTTTGTGGAAGAGTGCCAACTTTCATGACTGATTGAACAAAATGCTTAGAGAAAATGCAAATTTTTTAGAATTTTTTAAAAATGAAGCCGGAATAACACCAGGACCACATCCTGAAATAAATATGAATGCACTATATTCACTAGTAGTTGTATCTTTATAATTATCAATATTCTAAGACCTTGGCTGGGTAACCATCAGTTTCGCGTTTGGGTTTAACAAATTTCCAAAAGTGTCTGGAATCGCGTTTTATTTTATCCTTTACATTGCGAATATAGCTTCTGTATCGCAGTTCAAAAGAAAATTCAAAATGTCGGTTGTATGTAGTAAATTTTTGTTTACTATTCTGGGAACAAAATTACTTGGAGGTTTTCTTTATAAGCCTCGTCATGCTCATAGATACGGTAATGAATTAATTCCTTTAAATAGATGTGTGTGCTATTTTTCCACATTTACATTTATGTCATTGCTGTTAAACTCGGTATTCCCATTTAATTCCTCAAGATAATGTTGTAAGTTATTCGAATTGGCCTTTCTGAAGTTGTAATATCTCAAATTTGAGTCAAATATGATGTCGACGAATAGGTACCCATTATCCGAATTCACGTTTACACGCGTAATCTCGTTGGTTTCTTAATCATAGGTTCAATTAATATGAGATGGTATTGGTAAATTTCATAATTGTGCCGCAGTACCTGGTATACGATGATGTAGGCGAATCAGGTGGAATATACGCCACGTAAATTCGTCCTGACTTATTATTGATGACAATTTTAACACACAGTTGCTCGATCGGTGGATTCGTTAAATCTACCAATTCATTAGATAGTGATGTATCGACGGCTATGATTACTCCGCTACTAGTGAAGCATTCCGAACTCAAGATTTGATCATTCGATGATGTTTCACAGACGAGATAAACCGGAAAGAGTGTTTTTAAAATAAAATTATGATATTGAGCTGCCTTTGAAGATATTTTATTTACATTTTGAAAGTAAAATGTCTGTTTAATAGTTTTTTTGTGGATGTGACAAGGTTGGGGTGGCATGATTACATTCCGAATTGTGCCACTATTTTTCACAGCAAATGCCTTTAATATCATTTTGTTTACGTTATGGTAGCTATAGATTCGAGCTTTCATTAAAAGTGAGTGTAGTCTATCATTAGCCACTGGTGAAAAATATTTAAATTACTGCGTGTGTCTTCAAGTAGCAACTATGGCTTGCGGTACACTATCGAACAGCTGAAGTTGTTCTGAATTGATTCTAATATATACCACATGTGATGAGGTTCATCCTTGTGCTAGATTCTAGTATCTTAAGCTGGGAGATTAATTGTTTATCAGGTTTTGTAAAAGTTAGATATAATGCGTTATCTAACATAGGTATCGACTACAATGTGGACGGCAGGTTTATAAATTTGGTTAAGATTTGCGCGGTGTTCATAATACTTATGTTAGTCTAGTATTCCGTTAGGGCGGAAGTAACATCAGCTGGGCATTCATACGTCACATTCAGGTATTCCGTCTTTGTTACAAATAAGCTTGAATCGGAAAATTGCATGTTGACATGATGTAATCTGTCAATAGATGGTATTTGGTTTTTATCCCTAGATGATATACTTTCGAACATTTACTACGGATAACCACGAGTCCTATATATCCTGCATGTATCAACATGTACTCATCAATAAAAACTATGTTGTAATTTCGATTTTCATTTATAAGGTACGAGGAAATCGTTTTGGAATTTAATATCAGCAAGTCCTTCTGTTGTAGCACTCAAAACAACATCAATGCTCAGTTATGCTTATTTACAATCCAGGTTGATTTACCAAATCCAGGTGCAACTTGAATATTTGTAACGTTCGGCATCTTTATGTTTTCCTTAAGATAGATGTTGTTTATCGAGTTGTAAGTCTGGTGATCTAACATAATTTCCATGCCCGATGAACAAAAAATATATCTGTTTTGGGTAATAAATGTATTAGTGTCTTCACACAGTCGCACCAGATTATTCCCATCAAAGCCAAAGTGATGGTTTATGGTCGGTTCTTCAAGATATTGTTTGGCGACGTTATCAAATATAAATATGTTCAATTATCGTAACGCAGAAGCAGAGAAAGGCAGTAGATGGATGTTATTGATCTAGTGGTCCTTTAAGTGGCTTTTAAGTGGCTTTTAATTAGGCTACTTGAGTGTTTAATGTAAAACATTATTTCCATGATAGCATTTTTATGGTTGTACTTTGCAGACAACACTTTGTAAAATGTCGGAGATGTAGTTGATTGATAACCATGTTAATATTTTAATGAATAGCTCTTAAAGCAAGGTATTCTCACTCCTGATGGTCAAAGGGAAACTCTTGGAGGTTTCCGAAATAACAGGAGTACGGTAAGGGAAATTTTATGGAATACAGGAACGGACAATTTCGAAATTTCGTTTGAGAAATTGGATTTAAACAAGAAGAGTGTTACAAAAAGAAAAATTGTATCTGAGATTTGTCAATTGTTCGATCCACAATGATTGCGTGCATCATTAATTTTGACAGCCAAGTTATTTATGCAGAGACTGTGAACCTTAGCAGAGCTTAAGTGGGATGACCCACTTCCAAGCAGATTAGTCAAACAATGGAGTGAGTTCAATGAATAATTAGTGCAACTCAACCAAATTCCGATATACCTCGTATTATCCATCTACTTCAATAGAATTACATGGCACCACTGAAGAAACAACTGTACAGCATTGTTATTAGCTCAAATGAGTCACAAACTGATGAATATTCTTAAGATAATTTTCAATCTCATTTATTTGTTCGAATAAAGTCGGAACAGAACAGATATGCCACTTTAGTTGCCAACAGAATTTATCAAATCCAAGAATTAACTTCAATCAGTAGTTGGCACTATATTCCAACTTCGCTAGATCATGCTTCTCCGGAAGTATATCCAACCGATTTCCTAAACTCACTTATCTGGTGGAACGGACCGGAATTCCTATGTAAGGATAAAAAGGAGTGGCCTCAAAGTGAAAACAAAATATTAAGCTCAGAGCTTATTAATCTTGATAATCGAAAAATTACTAAAGCGTGCATTGCCACTATGACATGTGACGTTGATAATCAAATTTTCTTCGTATAAAAAATTAATAAACGTCACTGCCGATTTCTTCCAGTTTTACAGCAATTGTAAGATAAACCTTCGAAATGTCGAAAAATTGGTGCACTTAGCGCATATGAAATGGCAATATCTCTTAAAGTAATTCTTAATATAGTACAGTCCCAAGAATTTGCGGATGACATTAAATCTCTTACAACCAACGGTGTTGTGAGTAATACAAGCTCCTTAAAAACATTGTCCTCGTTCCTGGATTCCGATGAACTTCTTCGTGTTGGAGACCGACTTAAAAAGGCTGATATGACGCAAGAGCGGAAATACCCAATTTTACTCACACCGAAGCATTTTTTTTCAGAACAGAACAGGATATTGTAAGTCAAGTCAGATTCAATTTTGATTAAACCAACATAATTTTATGGCACGAAGGTAAACAAAAAAAAACATTATCGTCGATTAATAAAACCCGAGAAGTTTGTCAATTACCTTGAAAAAGCAATACGTCCTATCAAATATCTAATAATCTACTCGTACAGTCTTAGATACAATTCTGAATATTTATATTGCACACGGATGTGAAGATTTTAACAAAATGAAAAAATTAACACAACATGTACGTACACAAAATTTGGTAATTAATAAAAAAATGTAAATGTTTTTGTAAAACAGTGGGTAAAAGCAATTTATAACATTCCAAAAACAAGAAAATACATTTCACAAAAATTATCTATATTAGCTTACAAAATAAGATAGAGGGTTAGTGAGAAAGTTCGTGGCCTTTTTTGGGTGACATTTACACAAAGAATTTTCTTATTTCAAATGAACTTTATTAAACCAAATATGTGCCATTTTGATCGATGACCTTTCGCAATTTTTCTGGTAGGGCCTTGATCCCATCACTGTAGAACTTCTGTAGTTTAGAGACGAAAAATCGAGACAACTAAGATGGTTTTGCATGGACCGGAACAAATGGTAGTCCGACGGTGCAAGGTCAGGACTATATGGTGGATGCATCAAAACTTCGATGCTAAGCGCTCTCATTTTCTGCCGGGTCATCAATGATGTGTGTGGTCTACCGTTATCATGATGTAACACAACGCCCTTTTTGCTGATCAATTCTGGACGTTTTAACTGAATTGCTTGCCTTAAACGCGTTATTTGCTCACAGTAAAGATTATAATCAATCGTTTGGCTCGGTGGCAACACTTCATAATGCACTATCTTTCTTGGTGATAATCCTGGCTTTGATACCGTATGGGAAGCTTCACCTCGTGTCGTCCATGATCTTTTTCGCACAACGTTATCGTGTCTTATCCACTTTTCATCACCAGTAATCATTCGCTTTAAAAATAGCTCGATTTCGTTCCGTTTTAGCAGCGTTTTGCAGATAGAAATCCGGTTCATTAATTCATGTGGTACCCAAACGTCAAGCTTTTTTTGTATCCAGCCATTTTCAAATGGTTTAAAACTGTTTTGTGATCGATATTTAGTTCTTTACCAATTGCATGGCGGCTTATATACCGGTCTTCTTCAATTTTCTGCATGATTTCATCGACTTTTCCAGTGGGTCGACCAGACCGAGGTGCATCTTTGACATCCATATTTCCAGAACGAAAGTGCTTGAACCATTTCTTTGCTGCTGATTTTGATAAAGCACCTTCTCCATAAACAGCACAAATTTTTTCCGCATTTTTACCTTTGTCGTAATAAAATTGTAAAATATATCAAAGTTTTTCATTATTTATCTCCATGTTTAAAATGTTGTAAATTTTTATTCACTTCACAGATTTTAATGTTTTGTATGTTTTGACAGGTTACCAAGACGTTGGAATGGAAGCTTGATTTCGAACTAATGAAACTTGAAATTTTTAATTTAAACAATTCGGTCGTCTTATTAGACTGCAGTGACCAAACTACAAAAATATTGAAAATACTTTGCACTTACATATAAAGTATAATCTCAATGCCTTAGCGAATTATTATGTTTCGCTACGCAATTGTCAACCCCTCCGTAACCTCAAATTTTATAGTATTTAACGCATACATGCGATTTCTATATGAAATTTAGGATATTCAGGTTGATAGCCAGATATTGCTTTTACATTTATGACATTAATTGAAACATAATAATTGTCTAAGGCATTGTGATTATACTTTATGTGTAAGTGCAAAGTATTTTCAATATTTTTATAGTTTGGTCACTGCAGTCTGATGAGACGATCGAATTTTTAAAATTAAAAAATTCAAGTTTCATTTGTTCGAAATCAAGCTTCCATTCCAACGTCTTGGAAACCTCACCTAAATGTAAAAGCAATATCCGGCTATCAACCAGAACAACCCAAACTTCAAAAGCTTTCTTGTGTCAGTATTGACATGTCACTAACTTTTAATAAAGATATAGGTAATCAGCTAACTAAACTTGTAGGTACGACCCCTAGAATATCTCCGTGATTTGGCCAATCTCCAGTACCGTAAATCTCTAAATTACGTAAATATTCATAAAAATGTTCGTCATTCATAGCCAATAACGAAAGCTTTCTTGTATCCGTATTGACATGCCGCTAAATGTTAATAAGGACACAGGTCATTAGCTAACTAACCGTGTAGGTGAGACCCTAAAATAGCTCTGTGATTTGGCCAATCTCCAGTATCGTAAACCTTTAAATTACGCAAAAATTCGTAAAAATGTTCCTCATTCATAGCCAATGTCCATCGAATAACTGCGGTAATAGAGCAAGCGTTAGAAGAAAAGAAATATTGCCCCGCCGTATTTCTGGATGTATCCCAGGTCTTCGATAGGGTTTGGCATGAGGGATTGACATTCAAAATGAGCAAAATTCTACCACAAAACTATTGCCAGCTGCTTGAATCATAGCTCTCTGATCGCCAATTCAGAGTCATTCATGAAGAAACATGTTCTGAATTTTATCCAGCGATTGCGGGAGTTCCACAGGCAAGCGTATTGGGTCCCCTCCTCTACCTTCTTTATACTGCGGACATACCTACAACGAATAAAACATTCATCGGCACGTTCGCTGACGACACTGTAATTATGTCAGTAGACGAATCTCAACCAAGAGCAGTGGAAAATCTTCAACGAGCAATGGACAACGTTACTAAATGGACAATTGACTGGAAAATCGCACTGAATGAGCTCAAATCAACATATGTGACATTTTCGCTCCGACATAAAAATAACACTCTTCATATACACCTCAATGGAGTGCCAGTGCCGCAGGCTGAGTCGGCAAAATACCTTGGTCTACATTTAGATTCCAGGCTCAACTGGAAACATCACGTGAGACAAAAAGCTGAACAGATACGATTGAAACAACGTCAAATGTACTTGTTAATTGGACATCATTCCAAAATGAACCTGTATTGCAAAATACTGGTATACCAGTCTATCTTCAAACCAATATGGATGTATGGTGCGCAGCTATGGGGTTGTACACACAAATCCAATAGAGACATTATACAACGAAGCCAAAATAAATTTCTTCGAATGGTCATCAACGCCTACCGATTTGTGACTAACAAGGAAATCCACAATGATTTAGAAATACAATTGATAGACGACGTTATCCGCGAATGTGCCATAAAACATGAGAAGAGACTTCTTACCCACACCAATCTTGAGGCCGTACAACTACTGGACAGTACAAACGAAGTAAGGCGGCTCAAACGAAAATTATAAACCAAGGGAACTGGACACTGGTCCAGCAGACCCACACAAGTTTATGCTTATCTCATAAGTACTAATGTCAACCTTACTAATGAATTAATAATGTTTAAGATTGTAGTAGCCATATCAATAAAGTTGTTAAAAAAAAAAAAAAAAAAAAAATTCATAGCCAATCACAAACGTTTTCTTGTTCCCGTATTAAAATTCCTCTTGGTTTTTTGTAATAGCTTTTGCCTTTATTATGTGACAAAAATGATTGGTCTCTGTGCGATTTTCTCCAATTTAAGTTACCTGAATTTCAAAGTTTGTTGCAATTATTTAAATATTTTAAAAGTTTTGTGCAGTATTAAAAATTCTGATTACGATAATCGCGATCGCAAATATTAAAAATTGATTTTTTTTTTATTATCAATTGCATGTTGTAGTTTTAGTTGTTTGCCTACAGTATAACACATTACTAATACTAATACATTTTTTGTTAATTGTTAAAAACTTCATACACGTTATTGCTAGCATGACAGAATTACATCGAGCAGCTCCTAATGGAAAATTAAAAAATTTTAGCATACTTTCTATCTTCGTAACATTGTGATAAAGCGATACAAGGTCTGCAACCTTTAATTCATTCATCTTTATTTACAAGCGCTGATTATTACTAAAAGGCATATCAATTTTGTATTAAAAACCAATCAACAGTCAGTTTATTAATAAAACAGAGTATTCCAGCCTTCATCCAAAAAAAAAATATTTTGTACTTCCGGCGCATTACAAAACCGGCTTATCGCACACTCAATATCACTCTGCGATCATTCAATATATCAGATAACACACAAGAGACGTTAATTTTATTGTATATTAATCCAAAAATGGATGTAATACACGCAGTAATTTTATATGATACACCTTTAGGCCAAAATTTCATCAATAAAAATCATCATATGATTGACTTTTGATTTTATTGGCGATATACGACAATGAACATGATCACCGCGATCTCATATCATAATTTGTTGTTGGATTTTACAAAATATTTATTTATATACATAATATTATAATTATAACGATCTACTAACAAATCCAAACCGTGAGAACAACCAACTTGTGGCATGGCAAGTAGCACCAGCCTAAAAGCAACAACAATAACAATATTCTTAAATTTAATATCACTACATATACTAAATTAATTGCATTACATGTTTGTACACCAGCACAACTAAAACAACAACAAAGTTGTATGTATTTTAATTTTTTTTTACATAAATTTTACGTTCATTGGGTACGATCGCGAGATGTTAAAAAACACAAGAACATCTACCTAAGTCGACGAAAATATTTTATTAATGAATTTCGAAACAATTTTTTTTTATTGTGTGAGTGTCCCTGACAACCTCTTGATAATTATTGCACAAACTTTTCATTCATAAAATTTCTGATCTTTAAAGCAACAAAACAAAATATAAACGAAAATATCATGATTTTAACCAGCTCTTATACCTTTCGCGTATACTTACTTACCTGGTTCGTATAAGATCGACAAAAATAAAATTAAATCGCAGCTATCATTATTATTTATGCGATCGGCGATCGCAACATATATATGAGATCGGTATCATATACAGAATACGTAAAAAACCTGTTGCTGTTTTTTTTTCGATTGATAATACCTTTAATATTTATATTTGAAAAAGTAAAAAAATAATTAAAATGGTCTAAAAGAAACGAGATCGAGTTGGTTGTAGGTTCGAAAGTTTTATAATTAAACCGCAAAGCCAAGATCACAAAAATTAAAAATTAAATTCTTCATTGCACAGTGCCTCCAAATTTTGTGTTACATTTAGGTAACAAAAAGTATGTTAGTTTGTGGTATCATGATCATATTATGATCATCATCTTATATTTATTATAATATGTAAAACAAAAAGAAAAGAAATACAAAAACAACTTTTTATTTTATTTTAATTTCTCACCAATCCAGTTTACTTCTTTATAAAATTGTACGTTTGTTTTGTTATACTGTTTCAAGTATAAGAAACAGGTCTTGCGCGTGGCCCGATTCTATACGATCATCATCATCTTTCTGTATGAGCGTTATATACGATATACGAAAGATCAATTTCTTGTTTTAGAATATAGTTTTTAATTTAAAGGAAGTCGATTTTTTTTTTAATATAACAAAACAAATTGTAATAATGAAATTGTTTACCAACGTTTGATGATGATGGTAAAGTAATAGAAAAAAAATAACAACATACGTACGTACGTAAAGAAAAGAAAAAGATTATAATGATCGCCAAGAAAACGAAGAAGATTTTTGTTAGAGATCAAAAAGAAGTTGTTATTTTATATAAGTAGAAAATAAGTAATATAATAATAAAAGCAACGGCAGCATCCAGATCTCACGAATATTTAATAATGATGATCGTCAATTTTGTTTTCTATTTTACGTTTTATTATTGAATATTCATGATTTTATATGATCAGCGTATGGTGGATCACAAGTAGTGATCAATCTTTTTTTTTTTTTATTTTTTTACATAAAAACGAAATGTAATAAAAATTTTATTTTCTAGATCACAGATTGTGTTATGCAATTTATGTAAATGCTTGTATAGAGTTGCAGTTATCCGGTGGGAATAAGAAGTGTGGGTATGCTACCAACATTGCACTATATAAATAAATGGAATGAATTTTAACTGTAATAGAGACACTGACCCTAGATGCATAAGAATATGACTTTATAGAAGCAAGTAAATTTATTTTTCGGATATTTCGAGACAAAAGCAATTTAAAGATCATTGTCTGTCGAATAGCAAAATGATTAATGACCAGGAAATTGCAAATCTTAAAATTTTGTTTAGTACAATATTTGCATTCAAAAATTATTTTGGTTTTAGACTGTTTTCCAAATACCGACTTATTTGTGGACACCGACTTAATCAACTAAGTTAGAATGTATGTGAAGTTGACACAAAAAACCAGCCCGAAATTTTTCAATTTTGGATTGTTTTTTTGCTCATTTTCATCTATGTATCTACGAAATTTGTATTAATTAATATGAGAAATCTAGATTTATCCCGAAAAGTTACTAAATTGGTAATGCCATATTATACAGATAACAATTGTAATATTTAAAAAATTTTTGATACTTTGTAATCTTGGCGGAAAATCGTATTAGTTGCATATATCGATAACATATCAGCACGTTTACAAAAACCATACCAACATCCATCGGGAATTTGGGCCTAAGAGTTAGCATACTTTGTGTCCAAAATAAACGTAGTCCATTTCCAGATATTCAATATTAGAGCCAAATCTTTATCCATGTGTTACTATGGTTGTATTGAACTTTTCCATTTTAAACGAAAGATCGGTTAAATTAAAAATTTAATTGCTGTAATCCAGGAGAGACCCCCTCGAGATTATTTTCTCAAAAGTTAGGTCCATCCATCTCAAATATAACGCCAATAGCTCAAGTCTGACCGTTGAATATAAAGGTAATTAACTAGGGGATTATCTCCTGGATTCCAGCAATTAAATGCTGAAATTAACCGATTTTTCAAATTGTAAATTAGACCCATTTAGACTAGAAAAAAAAATAAGATTAGTTTAGGACAAACTTCACGGTTCTGTACAAATGCGTGAAGTTTATCCTAAATCCTAAAATTTGTATATGTATAAGTGAAAATAATACACTTCTTTCGTATAAACGAATAAAACTGAATGGTTTACCATTTAAACTGAATTTTATTAAATACGAAAATAAAGTGTCTGGCAACTTTTTAATAAATCGTATAATTCCTATTTAACTTCTAATAAACGTTATAATTGTAAATTATTCGTATTTAAAGCCACATGGGCGCTTCCCTTCACTACCTATTTCGCAAACGAACTGGCATTAAAAAACTGAAACTGAAAAAAGTTTATAACCTCCTATCCTGGCCGGTCATGGTAGGAAAAAATAATGGTCTCATTATTGGTAAAGACGATTACATTAAAATTACGTTTAAAATTTATTACATTAATGTATTACATTTAAAGATTTTTCAAACATCCACAACAATCTGACACGGCATAAACCTATATGGTCAGGTGTTATATTAACCAAGCTATCTAAAAAGTTTAAACTCTTGGAGAAAAAAGAGCCTTGACAGCGGTTAGGACAAGCCATTTTCGAAAATTTTCCTCGTTACTCATATAAAGACGATTATCACACTTTAAATTTTTTCAAATATCCACAACAATCTGACACTATAGCGACCTACATAGTTAGGTGCTATATGAACCAAGCTATCCAAAAAGTGCCAATTCTTGCGAAAAATGAGCCTTGCCAGGGGTTAGGACAAGCCATTTTCGACAATTTTCTTCAATACTCATATAAAGACGTTTATTACATTTTAAAGTTTTTCAAATATCCACAACAATCTCACACGATAGAGGCCTATATGGTAAGGTGCCATATTAACCAAGCAATCTAAAAAGAGCCAACTCTTGAGAAAAAAGAGCCTTGCCAGAGGTAAGGACAAGCCAATTATATGAGTAATGAGACGTCTTTATATGAGTAACGAGGAACATTTTCGAAAATTGCTTGTCCTAACCCTTGGCAAGGCTTTTTTTCTCAAGAGTTTAAAATTTTTGGATAGCTTGGTTTATATAGCACCTAACCATTTGGGTCGCTATAGTGTCAGATTGTTGTGGATATTTGAAAAAATTTAAAGGGTGATAATCGTCTTTATACGAGTTATAAGGAAAATTTAAGAAAATGGCTTGTCCTAACCCCCGGCAAGGCTCATTTTTCTCAAGAGTTGGTAATTTTTGGATAACTTGGTTCATATAGCACCTAGCCATATAGGCCTCTATCGTGTCAGATTGTTGTGGATATTTGAAAAAATATAAAATGTAATAAACGTCTTTATATGAGTATTGAAGAAAACTTTCGAAAATGGATTGTACTAACCCCCGGCAAGGCTCATTTTTCGCAAGAGTTGGCACTTTTTGGATAGCTTGGTTCATATAGCACCTAGCCATATAGGCCTCTATTGTGTCAGATTGTTGTGGATATTTGAAAAAATTTAAAATGTAATAAACGTCTTTATATGAGTATTGAAGAAATTTTTGAAAATGGCTTGTCCTAACCCCCGGCAAGGCTTATTTTTCGCAAGAATTGGCACTTTTTAGATAGCTTCATTCATATAGCACCTAACTATGTAGATCGCTATAGTGTCAGATTGTTGTGGATATTTGAAAAAATTTAAAGTGTGATAATCGTCTTTATACGAGTTATAAGGAAAATTTTCGAAAATGGCTTGTCCTAACCCCCGGAGGCTCTTTTTTCTCAAGAGTTGGTAATTTTTGGATAACTTGTTTCATATAGCATCTAACCATATAGGCCTCTATCGTGTCAGATTGTTGTGGATATTTGAAAAATTTTAAAATGTAATAAACGTTTTTATATGATTAACGAGGAAAATTTTCGAAAATGGCTTGTCCTAACCCCTGGCAAGGCTTTTTTTCTCAAGAGTTGGCTATTTTTGGATAGCTTGGTTTATATAACACCTAACCATATAGGCCTCTATCGTGTCAGATTGTTGTGGATATTTGAAATTTTTTAAAATGTAATAAACGTTTTTATATGAGTAACGAGGAAAATTTTTGAAAATGGCTTGTCCTAACCCCTGGCAAGGCTCTTTTTTCCCAAGAGTTTGCTATTTTTGGATAGCTTGGTTCATATTGCACCTAACCATATAGGCCTCTATTGTGTGAGATTGTTGTGGATATCTGAAAAAATTTAAAATGTGATTATCGTCTTTATATGAGTATTGAAGAAAATTTTCGAAAATGGCTTGTCCTAACCCCTGGCAAGGCTCATTTTTCGCAAGAATTGGCACTTTTTGGATAGCTTGGTTCATATAGCACCTAACTATGTAGGTCGCTATAGTGTCAGATTGTTGTGGATATTTGAAAAAATTTAAAGTGTGATAATCGTCTTTATATGAGTAACGAGGAAAATTTTCGAAAATGGCTTGTCCTAACCGCTGTCAAGGCTCTTTTTTCTCCAAGAGTTTAATTTTTTTAGATAGCTTGGTTAATATAACACCTGACCATATAGGTTTATGCCGTGTCAGATTGTTGTGGATGTTTGAAAAAATTTAAAATGTGATACTCGTTGTTGTTTACTTTTAAGTTGTTTAATAATATTTAATTTTTAATTGCCTTTTAAAAATTGAATACTCGTATTGAAGTTGTAAATTTTTTTTGTTTTATTTGGTTTTCATTTTTTTAAAACTGATTTTTATTATTTCCTATTACAATATTATAAATTTTTTTCTAATCGAAAAAAAAATCATAATAACGAGACTTTGCAGTTGTTACACTAATACATGCATGAAAATAGTGTTGTTTTTATTTTAGGACACATTTAGGACATATTTCACCAACGTAGAGATCTTTGGAATCGATAAATATTCCCAGTTTATCAATATGGCAAAACAGACTACGGGCATTAATAAATCCAAAATTAATACAGGTACTATCCCGATTTACAATCGTAACATTCTTATTTAAAAACAAACATTTCCGCAATGAGTCCAGATTGAGAATAGAATTGGTGACTGACCTAAATTATAAAAAATATGTTTTCTAATATAGGTCTACAAATTATGAAATTTACAATTCAATACATAACTGATATTACAACGGCTCGAAATGGTGAATGAATTATGATGATCATTGTATAATTTACCGTGATGGCAGTATTTGTGTAGCTTTTGATTTCCTCGACAAAAAGAAAAATTACAGTAGAAGTTTATTATTTCGGGATAGGATTGTCGATCTCCATTTGAGGTAAGGAAATTCTTCTGCCGTTGTTTGAGCCTCCGGTTTTGTGCGTAAACGTCGAACTCTCTTTGGCCAAAAAGGAGGTGGCAAAACTTGTACTGCAAATCTTCTCTCCAAAGTAAGCTTAAACGAAACAAATGTGAGTTTAGTTTTATCCCGGCCTTTAGGCAGTGGTAGATGACAGTCAACCACGTCTAAATTGTACAGATTCAATTTTAAATAAACAACTTTTGCAGCCTCTTGAGTGTGTGGATTCAGCCTGTTCACGCATATAAGACATCGTTATCTGGGACTTCAACGGATTGTTGATCACTTAAAAATCACAAAAACTATTTCTAATTAAAATAGATTATTGGGTAAAATCACTGCGATAGTGCAAGTATTTTATTATTAATTCAGATTAATTTTAAAAATGATTAAAAAAACACGTCCGATGTGAACGGTAGTCAGAACATTAAGGAATTTAATTCCATATATGCATCTCAGAATCTTACAGTTTTTTAATACACTTATTACTTATTGTTACTTGTGATACTTCTGAAAATTTCTGGCGTTAGTTTAAACAGAAAAGTTAAAATCCTATTTCTTACATAATTCCCTGCACCAACTTCTGCTTAACTAAATTGACATAAGTTTTGTAAATTTGACGATAAAATATACTTTTGCATTTGGTTAAGATTCCCTCTTATGAAAGAGGTGTTTTTATGTTCTGAGGTAGTTTTGGTAATCTTTTGGTATCCGTTGTGTTTATTCGTCATAGTGGTTTGGATTCTTTGCCATCGTGTCACCATTAGTTTAAACAGGAGTTGCCTCGAGAAGGCTGGTGCTCTCCGACTAGATGATAAGAGGTTGACACATAATTCATCTTTTCAACTCCCAGGAAAGGAAAAGGAGAGGGTTTGGTTAGTTTGGGTTTGGTGGGGGACATATATAAAATAATAAATATTTAATTGGAATTCGAACTGTATACGTAGTCATCGGATTCATTTGATGAAGGGTTATCAGAGTTATAAATTAAATCAATTTCCTTTTTTAAATCAGACTTTCCTGTTTTTGCGGCAACTCTTAGACGGGTTTCAGGAATTGATATTTTCTGCATATCCTGTTTTAATGAATCATGCCAAGTGAAAATAGGTCTACCAATTTTTCTGTAATTCCTTGTAAATTTCCTTGCTGCATGTAATAAATGACCTCTTGTTCTTCTAAGAATGTGGCCCCAATAAGATATTCGATATGCAGTAACTTTCCGATTGGTTGTCTTTCCCTTCAAGACCCTTCTAACACAAATTCTTAGAGGGCGATTAGTACAATACTGCAATAATTGTATTAAAACACTTTTTTCATAACGTGCTAATCGTAAACGACATGCTGTAGTCAAAACAGCAACTCGTAAACCATATGTCATGATAGGAGTTACTAGTTGTTTATACATCTGTATTACAATAGGAAAAGGTAATCTGTGTTCACGAATAAATCTTGTTAACATTTTCACAACACCATGTGCTTGTCGGCATTGTTTTCGGATTGTCTCTGGACGATTTAGTCCGGCAGTTATAAATATATGTACCTAAATATCGCAAAGTAGAACTAACATGAAAATCCCACCTATCGCTATGGTCGTAATATTTTCATTAAATGGTCTTATGAGAATTTCAGATTTGCGTTCATTTACCTCTAAACCTACTGAGTGAAGTAGAGGAACAAGCTCTTCTAAAATAGTAGACAATGTGCTTAAGTCATCACTAACGAGTAACAAATCATCGTCATAGGCTAATATTAATGGTAATTTAATATCTTGATTTTGTGAAAGTCGTAAACCTGGAATAACTTCTGCGATGGTTTGTAGAACGGAATCCAATATTAAATTGAATAAGGTAGGTGAAAAGGGACATCCTTGTTTAAACCCCATACCACGTTGAAATGCCCTTGTTCTTTGTTTATACCATATGATTGATGTTAATTCGTGCATACAGGTTCGAATTATTCTATTAACAAGATAATGGGGAATTCCAATATGAGAGAGAATAATAGTTGCTTGGTTAAGATCAACCTTATCGAAGGCCTGTTTTAGATCCAGTGAGAGAATATAAATTGTTTTTCCTGTTTTCCATTCCTCATCGATAACACGCCGTATAACAAACATATGGTCATCTGTCGACCGATTGCGGATAAATGCAGCCTGATATGATCCTATTTGAGTGTGAATTTCTTCGAACCTAGATAATAGGAATTTTGCATATACTCTATACCCAGTGTCTGAAAGAGTTATTCGTCTATAATCTGTGATGGTATTGGGTCGTTGTTTTTTTGGTAAAGGAAATTGGACCGTTTCTAACCACTCATTTGGTGGGGTGTTTAATAGCCAAACCTGTTGTAAAACATACAGAAAGAGCTTCATTCCTTCTTCAGGTAAAGCTTGTAATAGCTCAATTGAAATTTGATCTAAACCAGGAGCGGTTCCTCTTCTAATGGAAAATAGGATGGTTTCTACTTCTTCCCGAGTTGGAGGCAATCCTAATGGCCAATGGTCTTTTTCAGTTATTAGAGGAATAGCGGAACCTGAGGTGGTTGATAATAATTGCGCCCATCCTGACAAAGGAATATAGGTACTTGCCATCTTATTAGAATTTTGTCTATATGAACGAATAAATTGGTAGGTTTGGCAGAGTCGACTAAAAGGATTTACAGCATTTAAGTTTCGGAAAAATTCTCTACATTCGTTTGCTTTGGATTTTCTAAATTCTTGATAAACATTATATCGACAATTTTTGATCAGATGAGGATTACGGGGTGTCCTTCTCAAAGCAGTTTTTAAAGTAGTTATTGCTGTTTTCTGTCCCTTAGTCCCTCAGCCATCATAGTGGCTTGTCTGGTTAAAATTAGGTTTGATGAAGCCTTTATAGAATGCACTAAAACCCTCCAAACTATTTCAACTGTTGTTATCATTGGAAAATTGAGAGTACCATCTAATATTAAACCATTTCTAACAAGGAATTTTATTACGTTGGACTGATACTGTTTTAGGATAGCTGGATTTTTTAATAAGTCAACTCTCCATTTTCTAAAATTCTGACTTTCGTAGTCTTCATGTGGATGTAATACGATTCTAATTAACTTCTGTGAGTCAGACTGTACTTTGATTACACGTCCAAATACTAATTTATGATGCGAAATAAATTTCTTTACTAATTTACCTTTTACCTTCGTTTCAAAGTTCCGAAAATGTGCCTTTTACATGCTTTACCTCAAATAATGATTTTCCGGGGTTGAACAATATATGATCTAATTGGGATAATGATTTCGGACCTTTCCAAGTAGTAAGAGGATCTACGACCAAAAGTGGTACAAATTGATAAATTATTCTGCAGTGCAAATTCAATTAGTATGTCACCACGTTCATCAGTTTCTTGATGATATAAATTTTGCCCTAATATTTTTTTGTGTGATAAATTTAATTGATCCAATCCTATAGGAGCATTAAAATCGCCTAAAATGCAAACAGCTCGTGTGTTACTATACTTTCGGATAATTGTAGTTATTCTACGAGTTAAGAGATGTGAAATTGTTGAATTAAAATCTGATCGGAAATGGGTACAAATTAGCAATACTTCACTTAATCCTTTGACTTCTATGATTGCAAAACATAATCTTTCTGATATACCTTTGAAATATCGCACCTTTAATCCACAATTTTGTTTCACTAATATTCCAACTCCGTTTTTAACTCCACGGTTTTGTACAGTGGGTATCACTCTTTTTCTGTGACTTAAATACCAATTATAATGTGGAGTGTTGATTTGAAGAGCAACTGAATTTGTTTCCTGTATAGCTACAATATCTATTCCAACTTTAATTAATGCTTTATCGATTATTAACTGCTTTGAAACCTTAGCACAACCCCGAACATTCCATGTTCCTATACAAAAATTAGTACGTTTAGTTATTTTGAGAGGTAGTTGATTGTTAGATTTGACTGGTTGTAACCGAAATGAACTAGAATCGGTTTGTATTTGCATGAGATGACTAATTGAAGGTGGATGAGTGGGAGGGTAGTTTAACAAATATTTTCTACATAATCCATCATAATGATTGTTATTAATGTAAAGTACTCGAAATATTTTTTCAATTGAAGTTCCAAAGATTATTGGAGTTGCATTTACTTGATATACTTCGATTTTGGCCTGATAAATTTCTGATGTAGCTTGTAATATTTCCTCACCACCCCAAGTATTCTCGCGGGCAAGTTCAATAAGGAATAAATTGATTAATTGGTCGCTAGATTCTAATTCAGGCCAATTTTCCTTGGCTGATTCGAGTAAAACGGTTTCATAACGTGTAACATTATGGCGAATATGATTAATAGTTATCTCTCTAAGGTTTTTTGCATGGTTCCTATATTCACTACGCCATTTACGACAGGATATTATTTGGGTTACTAATGAGGAGAACAAGCAATTACCATCGGGAGGCACTTGTATCACTGAATAATTTTGAAAAGTATTCATGATACCGTAAAGAACAAAATATTTTTACAGAAATTAAACTTACGATTTTATTAGTGCTTATTAAGAAGTTATAAATATCTTCTAACAAAACTTACCCAAATAGCTGATAATTTGAGAATAATCGGATAACACAAATGATATTGAATATTTAATATGAATTGAATATTGTATATGTTTTAACTTTATACACTTTAATACTGCTAGCTTTATATTAAGATGTACGTTCAGGTTGACGACAGAATTAAAATAGAAGGACGCTATTGAATTTAAATTTACAAATGGAGGATTTTGTAATTAATTAATTTGGTGATAGATGTCACTTCAATTTGTGGGCTATTATACATAAAAGAGACAAGGGATTTGGATTTAAATTAATTAAATGACTTCTATACGTTCAGAATGTTTTGTGTTCCTAAATTAAATTCGGTCATTATTTAAAGTATAATTCTATAAATTGAAATTTTGTTGCCTTATAACAATAAAGTTGTCGGCAAATATAATTCAATTTATGTTTATTATTAAAAAAAAAAAAAAAAAAAAAACATACCAGAAGTTCAGGGAAGATTGTGATTGCAACATTCTTGATCACGGGGTCTATTTAATTACTTACGCTTTGAGCATAAACTTAATACAATCAATTATGTTAATGATCCAAAGACTTTTTGCTATGGAATGTTGTTTTTCGACGCTCTTTCTGGTTGAATTCAGGCTATGTTTTCGTGAAGTTGTGTGAATGTTAGATATAAATTAACCCTGCTTTTAGTTGGATGAATTTAAATATAGGTAGCTGAATGACAATACCGAATCTAAATTTTTTATTTTTTTTTTGTTTTGACATTATTGACGGAATATTTAGGTCATCATATGTATGATAATACTGCCGTGTCATTACGAACGTGAAGTCCCTCGGTTAGATGGTGTTGGATGGGAAAATAGGGCAAAATAAGGTTACAAGCAGTATATGATGAGATGACCCATAGATGTGAATTAAATAACCTAACCTAAGTCTATTATGACTGATGCCGAATACATATGATGAATATTAGTATCCTTTACCTCAAACCCAACTAACTTACATTAATAAACTAACGAAATATAATCTAGAGCGTGAATTTAATTGAGACTAATATTCTAATATATTTAAGTAGTTAGAAAACGACTTTGCTGCGGTTCGCCCTAGTTGTTTTTGTGACTAACATCCTTTCCAAATTAACCTTATCTGTTAAGGATGCAGGCAGGGCCTGGGCCCGCATGATGCTGAAATATTATTCGCATTCAGATATAATTTGTTATTTGATTGTTGATATTTCAGGATTATGGTAGCGTACCTAGGATCGCTGTTATGGCTGGCCTGTACGCCTCTATCATATCATATCATATCATATCATAGTAGAACAGATTATATCGTTGGTGCATGGACGGACATCAACGGCACCAAACAACAACGACAATAAATCCGCATAAAAAACAAAATTTGCAATAATAAACATGCAATATGACAGTTTTGTTTGTAATTCAAGGCCCAAAGTCATTTTAAGAACACGTTCAAATTGTCAAGCAAAAAAAAAAAATATAAAACCAATTTGTGGCCGTTGTTGATGTTGGTGTTGTGTCGTGTGTGTGTTGTCTACATACACATATATTTGTTTACGAAATTATTTAAAAATTAAAGTATCAGATTCAAAACAAAAACAACAAAATTCAAATGTACCTACCTATCAAAATACAGAAAAAGGATGTCGCAAATATTTTAACAAAAACAACAAAAGTCCACACAAGTAGCAGTATACAAAAAAAAAAACTTTGTCCTTTTATTTTTCCTAAACTCTGAACACAACAATTTCAGTGGCTGCATGGTTTGGTGTCTCCTTTAGCTTTCTCGATCTCCTTTTTAGCTTGTTTTCGTTTTATAAATAAAGAGTTAACTTACTGTTATGTTAGTTTTCTGCTGAACTTGTTTGTTGGTTGGTTGGTTATTATACCAAAACCCCAGAACAGCCCAAATATCATCCTATGTATAGGAGAATAAAACCTCATCATATAGCCAAAGATACGCAAACACACACGCATGTACAAATATATACACTTACTGATTTAGATATTTTGTGAAACATGGATTCCACTTTTACTGGATTTTTTTTTATTTTTTCAAAAAAAGGAAAGAATTTTGGGTCTTGACCTTTTTACTTTATTTTGTGTAGATTTTGTTTTTGTGTTTAAGAAAAAAAAAACGGAAAAAAGCAATGACAACAACAAACTTTGCAAAAAAATTTTAACTTCTTTGAAGTAATTCTTTTGTCATGAACAACGAGAAAGATAAAAATAAAATAAAGTTGAAGGATATTTTTTGTGAATGATATACGTTTGCCTATACATTTAGAAGGATCCCAGTGAAGAAGATTCTTGATTATGTTTTTTTTTGGTAACGGTTTCGTTAATGGTGATCAAACACATATTAAATAAATATTAGACGGTATAACAATTATACGTAACGAATTTGAAGAAGGTCCTTTATTAGTTTTTGTTGATTAAAAATATCAATGCGGTTATAAGGTGAAATTTTGTGGGCCGAGCACATGGGTGCAGAAAAAATAGTGAACTTTGTGTATTTTAATCAACATTACTTACTTATTCTTGGTTTGAACGTCTACCTGTCCATTCAGAAAAAACCCGGTAACAACACTAAATTTTCGGTGTCAAGTTTCCGTTAAAACTCTAAAAATGTAACTTTTTTTAAATATTGTCATTTTTCCAAAAGTAAAGTTGTTTTAGATTTGAAGTAAAGTAGATTGCAAATTCAACACGATCGAATTAATTTGTTTAATAAAATGCTGTATTAAATTTTGACAATCTTTTGATAACGTTTGGAAATCTCAGAGTTTTCTGGAGAATATAGGATTCTCTAATTTAGCAAGCCTCGATCAAATAGAAAGTGTTGGGCATGTCTGGCAAAATTCAAGACCCTTAATCATTAAAATTGTCTCACATTTGCCCATGTCTCAAAAATATTGGAGTTTCAACTCATGAACCAAGAGAATAGTTAAATGTATAGAAGATTCCCAATCTATGTAATTATGACAGTATTTACCTATTTACATATTCAAACGAAGGAAATATTGGTTTTCTCTTATTAGTGTGAAGGGAATCCAGAGATATGAGTGACCCATTAACAATAGTTAGATTAAGTTAAATGGAAAAGCTTTAGTCAATTTCAAACTTTTTATTAGCGTTTCAATCATATTTATTTTAACAGGACGTTTATATTTGTAGAAAACTCAAATTTTTATGTAACGTTATGTTAGTTTATATTTACGAATCAAATTGGACCAGCGAGGACTTACTACTACTTTACTAAATCGGAACGACGAAGTGACCCCTATTCGAGCTACTAGTAGATTAGAAAATTAAAACGAAACCAGTCTAGACTATTTTGCATCTAATCTATATGAACTTATCGTTGCAATCTGGGACCATGAGGACCGGTGAATGGAAGACCGCACTAATATGTATACACTGCAAAAATAGCGATATTCTCAAATATAAAAATTACCGTGGCATAGCTCTTAAACACCGCATACAAAGTTCTTGTTAATGGTTGTGTTTGGAATCATCTCCCTTGCCGAAAATATCATCGGCGAGTATCAATGTGGTGTTCGCTACATCCGATCAACCACTGACAAGTGTTTCAATTTGAGAATGAGTACAACATAATCATTCGCCAGCTTTTTGAAGATTTTCCACAGGTATATGGCAACATCAAACGGGAAAATCTCGAAATTTCAAAACAGCTTGTCTCCCACTCTGTAAGCTAACAAAATCTGGCTCGCTGTGTAGATTTGTAGCGGAACATCAGTATTGAATTTTCGCTCTGCACATTCAATAAGTTAGACCAAGTTCTTGGATATACGCAGATGAGATCGTGCACCTTGGCCGAACACCATATCAAAACACTATTTACTACCGCCTATCGTCCACGCAAAACGACGGGGTCTGAAAGTGAACAGCAATAAAACTTAATGTCTATCGACAACAAAATGAACATTCATACGGTGGAAAATCTCGGAACGGGCGACCATAACTTTGACAACGTACACAATTTCAAATATCACGGGTCAGTTAAAACATCAACAAATGATTTACAGGGAGATAGATGCATGGCTGCCTTTCATTGACCCCAATTATAATTGTCGTGTCGTTTTACAATCGACACGACTCGGCGTTGTCGTTTTTCATTTGGTATTATGTAACAATAACGAAACGACATAATAGTATTGCCTTACCAATATTAAAATATGATATGGGCTTGTGAATTTTTCAGCTAAATTAGCAATTGTGAACTTTATTTAGTGTAAGTACGTATGAAACGTCAAAGTGTCAACGATTTGTATACATTAAAAAAAAAATTTAATTTAATAAATATATTTATTTAATAGAATGATTTTAAGTGAGTTTTTTTTGTGAGGAAGAAGAATATTGCGCGAAAGTTGAACTTTCAAGAAGCAGAAAAAGGAGGGATCAGTCTAATCCATTGGAATTAGACAACACTCAGTATGTACGAGTACATATCTTATATACCCTATAGATTTAAGATTAATATTTTAATTTCGATTTGTCAGTTTTGTAAAGTTGTTCAGACTATCAAAAGATTCATTTAGAGATTTACTAGAAGAAGTAAATCCCAAAATGAAGGTAATGAAACGTCTATCCTCGGTTCCAAATATCTTAAAATTGGCTGCAACTTTAAGATTTTTAGCTGAAGGAGGATATCAGACGGGGACTGGCAACGACTACAACATCGGTTTGACACCACCAACTGTATCAGTAGTGTTGTAAGAAATGCTTGGCATTATGGACGATCAAATTTGCCCAAAATGGATTTCGTTTGAATACACAATTGAAGAAAAAAAGAAAGCAAAACTTAATTTTTTCGAAACAAGGGGAATACCAGGTGTCATCGGATGTGTGGATGGAATCCACATCAGTATAATCAAACCACGGCAAGAGTTGCAATATTTATACTATAATCGAAAAGGCTTTCATAGCCTAAATGTTATGATTGTAAGTGCGCTAACTGAAAGGCATTATATCAATTGTTACTTAAATACACAATTTTATTTTATTTAAACAGATCTGCGACCATGAAATGATTATATATACGAGGTATCAACGGTAAATATGCAGGCTCTTTCCACGATTCCATAGTATGGAATCTGTCTGGACTGAAATAAAATCTCCAAATAATGTATAAGCAATTAGAGAACTCCCGGATACTCGGTAGTTTATTATAATTAATTTTATTGAAATATTTATTTTTGCTGTTGCATGTATATATGTATTTCATAAATCAGGTAACGCGGTATTTCCTTTACAGCTGTATTTGACGACGCCTTGCCGTGCTCCAGATGCAAATACAGCAGAAAGTCGGTACAACATAAGTTATTCTAAAGGCCGAAATATCATCGAGAGGACAGTAGGCGTATTAAAAGGCCGATTTAAGTGTCTTATAAATGCTCGACATCTGCATTACACCCCAGAAAAAGCAACGCAAATAATCAACGTTTGTGCAGCGTTACGTAATATATGCGTTCAGTATAAAGTATCGTTTACAGAAGAACCAGCTCCGAATAACTCATCTGAAGAAAATACAAATGACCCTGAACTTGAACCGCTTAATTTAACAAATAATGAGGCAAATGCAATCCGGAATCGGATAATAAATTTATTCTTGTACCAATACATAATATAGTTCATTTTTATTTTATAAAATATAAAAAACAAATCAAATATAGTCTAATTCATCACATTTTTCAATCACATAAATTCAGTCGAAATAGTTCATAATTATTTTTAATTTGGTAAAATTATTTAGTTAAGGTTGACTAGTGAATTTTTGGCCGCTTTTGCTGTAGTTCTAAAATTTGAACTTTCTGCTTCGATGTTAATTCTTCTTTATACAATTTTAACTTGTCTTTTTCAATTACTTTTAAAAACTCGAACTTATCTTTTTTGTTAAATAATATGCTTTTTAATGAAAGATACATTAACTTTCATATAAATTTCGTAATTGTGGGCCGCTGATTTAACCTCCGTACACATTTGGGAATGCATTTTTGGTTTGTTCTTCCAAAAGATTCAAACGTCTATACTCCAAATCTGATGCATCTTTATTGTTTCTCCGATTTCTAGGAGTGACTCGGGAATTCGATATCGTTTCTCCCTCTATATCGGAAGTATTTATATTTTCTAGACATTCCATGTTTTGGTTATTTGGTTGTAAAGGAATACTGCTGCATGGTCTGTATCTGTTGACTTCTGGCGTTAAAACGTTAAATGAGGTAGTATTTCCGAATGTTCGCGAAGGAGGTGTACGTCTTGCCTCTACATTTACTGCAGTTGTCAGATTTATTGTGTTTCCAAATGCACGACCTAGTGGATTAAATTCTCTATCCATCTGGAGCAAATCTCTTACGGTTTGCTCCAAACCAGTAAATGTGAACAACTTATTAGGGCCACCTCCCGTTGCCTTTAGCTCCGATTTATTATGAGCCATTTTCTTCCGAATTTTAAATTTCATGTCACTCCATGCCTATAATGAAATTCATCTAATTATTTAAATATAGAATTACTGAGTAACAAACCTTAATCCATTTATTCGTGTTTCTTGTAGGAGGCCTCAAACTGTTAAGTTCTTCTGCGAACCGATCCCACAAACTCTGTCTTCGTACACTGCTCTGTCTTAAAATCTTTTCCCGATTTAATGTAGCCACGAGCAATGTCAGGGTTTTGGCTCATTAAAGTGACTAAACATTCAAAGTAATTAGTAATTTTAAACCTAAAAAATAAGACATATTTATTTTTGATAATCATAGTATAAATAAATTTTAATAAAATCAACTAATTTATTTGGAATTTAACTTACATTTTACAACATAATTTTTAATTGATATGAACAACATCAGCTCTAGTCGTCAACTAAAATGTCATCGACAGAAAATGGCGATTTTACGACAAAAGGTGATTCACAAATCGACACTCAAAATACCAATTTTTGTCGTCGAAAAGATATCGACACGACAACGACAATTATAATTGGGGTCATTGAGTCTTCTACGCGCATTCAAGGTGGGTGCGGTCAAGAAAGATACTTCGCAGTCGTGTAAACTTGCACTTTACAAAGCACTAACAAGATCTGTGCAAACTTTTATAGGCGAAAATTGGACCTTGATCTCAGATGATTGTAAAATATTACCTACCTTTGTAAGGAAGGTCATCCGATCCATTTATGGTCCACTTATGATTGTGAAATACTTACCAAAAATATTACCAAAAAATTCCCTTCTGGAATTGTCTTGTAGTGAAATTTTCAGATTCGTTTTAACTCTTATCTAGGAGAAGTTCTTGAGTCCCTAATAATGTCGTTATAAAGAACAATCAATTTCCTAAAGTTTTGGGATCAACACAAGAAAATTATGATACAATTGACTAAAGTTCTTTTAACTCTAAAATATGATATTTTAGACAGTGGTGTCGATTATACAACTCGCCGGATTGACTGCGGAGGGAGTTCCTTCAATTCACATTCGATTCGCATTTGAAATTATTTGTATTATTGAATCCGATGGAAATCGACTGCAGTTTCACCAGTTGTCAAATTTTTATTGAGTTTAGGTTACATATTCAGTTATAAAGTATTTTAGCCAATTTAAGAATAAATAATTGTTTAAGAGCAAAAAAATATTGGTTTTGACACGTAATCATGGGTACGATTGGATTGTATTTACATTTATACGAAGGAACGAGTAACAGGAAGGAAACACGGAGAGCGCTGCGAAATATGTGTCAAGACATTTTCCAGTTGTCAGATGTCCAGCCAGTAAACATTTTCGGAAATGTGGTTTTCTTTATGTTGAAGATAATGTTCATTCTTTTTCAGATTCATAAAAAACTTCAGATTAAGCAAAGCAGCTTTTAATTATGTTTTAAATGAAAAGAAATCTAAATTATCACCTGTGGTTAAATCGTCCTCACTATCGCCAGAATTTAAATTGGCAGCGTGTCTACGATTTTTGGCAGAAGGCGGATACCAGAACGGTGTCAGTCAGGCCCACTTTGTTGGCATGGCATAATTAACAGTTTCGGTTGTGCTGTCGGAAGTGTTTTTTTTTATTGAATTTCTTTTTCCTTTTAGATATGTGACCATAAGCATAGAATTCGGTATGTGGATGCTACTTATCCGGAGGTAACCACGATTCTCTTGTTTGGCGGAACAGCGATGCTTCCAATTACTTTAAAACGATTTATAATAATGGGTATAGAAACCAGAAATTACTCGGTAAGAATGCATTTTCATCTTAAAAATAGATGGCAGACTAACTAATGAAAAAATAATGAGAAAATTTAGATTTTAATATCAGTTCATAGGTTGTTGACCTTGTTTACATTGTCGATGTCACGGACGCAGAAAATCGCTGTGTAATCTATCTTGCCCAACCCTGTAGCAAATCAAAAATCAAGCTGCACACATTTCGTGCGCTCATAAATCGGATGTATGTGATGATAGCCCAAATTACACCCCGAAAAATGCGATGGCAACAATAATTATTGCTATCACGACATTTTTTACTCTCAGCCTACAAAACTCAGAACATTTTTACTTAGCCCCGAAAATAGTTGCTATCACGATAGTTAGAAACTGTCTTAAAGTCATGACAATCGAAATTTTCGGGGATGAGAGTAAAAATAATACGTAAAACATCTTGTTTGAAATGTGTCTTTCGATAACACTAACACAGACATTTTCTATGAATATATGATGTGTATAGTCCATTGAAGTCAGATACTATTCGTTGACCCAACTAGCGGTGCACATACTTTGATAGGTAAATGTTTAAAGACCACACACGATTTTTTAAAATTTTCTATGCATAGGATTTGAGCCCATAAAAATCAGAAACTAGTCGTAGGCTCAACTAGCGGTGCTAATCGTTTGATGATTTCTATAGACTACATCTCAAGTCCTATGCATAGACAAATTCTAATAAAAATCTTACATGCTCTTTAAACGTGAATCTATCAAACGTATTTCGTGAGCTGATAAATCGTTTCACCAACATCGAGATATTTAGTTTTTGTAATTTTAAACAAATTTGTCGTTTGTACTTTAGAAATTGATGGTAGTATTCCTGATAATGCCTAGCAACACAAAGTTCAGTACGTATACTGCATCCATTAATGAAACATTTAAACATTTCATGCAAACAAAAACTTTTCGCAATTTTAATGCGAATTTTAATTTTAACTTAATGGGTTGTTTATCTTAAAGCCATAAACAACTCCCTAATTTGGTTTGGTTAGCTCGAAAATGAAATTTATTGTAAATTGGAAGCACATAAATAGCTCCTAATTCTACAACCAAAATTTATCATCAACGAGAACCTGCTCCCACTTATTCCTGCAATTATTTTAATTCTTGCTAAACTAAGTGAGTTAAAAAATTTTTGTTTGGATACCGAGAGCTCGTAATTGTGTATTTCTGATGCTGTATAAGATAGCGAAAATTTGCCAGCGGAAAATAAGAGATTTCTGGGGGGAAGAATTTTGGGGGAAAATTTATGAATTAGAATTTTCACTATAGTTGTTTCATTATCTGCGGCCATATAAGTTATTTTCGGTTTTTGGCCAATATTTCAAAAATTTCCACTAGTAACTAATACTTCGAATCCATAAATTTTCCCAAAATTTTCCTAGTAGTCTCAGTATGACCTAAGCTATTAGAAAAACAATCGAAAGTATTGGTTACTAGTGGAGGTTTTTGAGGTATTGGCTAAAAACTGAAAATAACTTATATGACCTCAGAAAATCAAATATTTATGGTGAAAATTCCAATCCATCAATTTTCCCCAAATTTTCTTCGTAGTATCAGTATGACCTAGCTACCGGACAAGTGGTGCAGTGGTTAAAGCTTCGGCACTTGGACCGGGAGGTGCTGGGTTCGGATCCCATCAGAGGCTAGATGCAAACCGAATTTTCATCATCGATTACGATCGGTGATGCTAATAAATACAACTAAGACCCTCTGATGGAGTGCAGAATTCCGTGTCACGCGCCGACACACCTTCCATGTCAATGTACTGGTTGACATGGAGCTCGCAATGTGCAGGTGGTATACTGTAGTTGTGTGAGTAGGTGAAGTAGGTGGGTTAATGATGTGGTGTGAATGAGTGGTATCACAATGGGCCTAAAAATTGGCCTAAGTGTGCAGTAAGCAACCACTGAAACCTAACCTAACCTATCAGTATGACCTAAGCTATTAGAAAAACAATCGAAAGTATTGGTTACTAGTGGAGGTTTTTGAGGTATTGGCCAAAAACTGAAAATAACTTATGTGGCCGCGGGAAATCAAAAAATTTAGTGAAAATTCTAATCCATAAATTTTCCCCGAATTTTAGGGCTAGGCTATTAGAAAAATAACCGAAAGTATTGGTTACTAGTGGAAGTTTTTGAGATATTGGCCAAAAACTGAAAACAAATTAAAAAAACTTTAAAGTTTCAAAAGTATTGGTTATGAAATGTCCAAGTTTAGTACAGCATGAACGGATCCTAGAATGTTGTCCAAAGTTTTGGACCAATACTATTATTATCTAAACTTCATCGTCATTATTTTTGAATGGCGGAAAGACGGAATATTGTTAAATTTCAAGATTTAATTAACTGAGTTCCTTTACTTCGGAAATCAAGCAATTTGTCATGTTAAGGGACATTTTTAATATTTTATTCCGCTGGGATGTTTCATTTAGTGAAAAAAGTGATGGTTCTGCCACTTGCGGCTAGTAGTGAAATCTCTTATTTTCCGCTGACAAATTTCCGCTAATTTTAGTATTCGATTATAAAAATTCGTATTAAATACGTACCTATTGCAACCCTACCAATTGATATCCCACTCGATAACCATTTTTGGTGGAATTCGGCTCGAAAATAGATTAGCGAGAACACAAGGCGAATTAAATTGACCATTCACACTTTAACATTGAACATTGACAAATGATGATGACAATTCGCTATTTGTAACTTTTATTAATCTGATGTTTCTATAAAAGTACTTTAAATCATATCTAAATACTGTATAATGAAGAGATCAAAAACGTGCAACAGACCATTACAAACTGTGGTAATTTACTCCAATTTATGAATTTTTTTTTGTTGTATTGTTAAACACCAAAGAATTAAAACACAATTTAAAAGTAAATGACGAAAATTAATTTTTTTTAAGACAAAACAAAAAATCTTTAAGAAAAATAAATCAAATTGCGTAAGGCATAATTTTTTATAAAGCTACAGGCACTTATAAGCTAAATATTTTTGTTCATTATCATAATAAAATTACCAAGAATTTAATAATGCTTTCGAAAATATTTTTTTATTGATTTAATAAACACAAAAAAAAATAAAATGGTAATTTCGCTAATTTGGTAATTGTTTTCAGCAAACAAATTAAAAAATATTTAGCAATTTCCCACCCAATATTTGTTTTTCTTAGCAGATCAAGCGCATAACAAGTGTGTATTTATTACCCCCGACTCTATTTCATATAGACATCCAGCATCAACTATAATATTGATGGGTACTTGATCTGATAAAATATTTGTATAACAGAGTGTTTATTGGAAATAAATCGGAGAGGAATAATTTTTACTGTTATGCGCCCAAAGATTACATTATCTGCCATCCAAACAAGATGTAATAATAAATAGCTAAATTCAAAAACCACAAATTTTTTGATGATCAATAAAATTCCAAAATATATGTATGCATATGGATACACACACACAAACAAAAGTTGTTATCGTTTTGTGCACGATAATATTAATAATAATCATAATATTCTTATCAATATTCTTAAATCACTCCTATATGTATGTACATATCGAGTCGAGCGGAGCTTTTACGTACGAGTTTTTCCAGATTCATAAAGTTTTTTGCGTGCGCTCGTTGTGCGCGATTCTATCGCTTCATATTTATTTGGAATTGATTGGAGTTTTATTGAATGTTAAAATCTCAATAATAATTTATATCGGTGTGTATCTGTATCATGGCTACATATAGTTCTGTATATAACTATAGGAACAACTTTATTATATAGATCTGTATATCTATCATCTATAATAGAAAATATAATGGTGGGCGTTAAAAAAAATTGTTTTTACGACTGTGGTTCTGGTTATCAAATATACATAGTTGTAACATAACTAGTATATGCTAAACCCATGTAGATACATAGACCGATTTGTTTGTGGGATGAAAAATTATAATCTCCAACTGTTAGAAATTAATGTTATTATTATTATTATTACTATTACTATTTTTAGTGTTCGTATGTTCCATCTCTTGAGATTAGATCGATTTTGATTTGTAATATTTTTTTTTTGTGTAAATCGTTGCCACAATAAATATTTGCAAATTGATTGGTTTCAAATGTTTTTTGTATGTTTATACATTGTACTTGTAGATGATATATGGTTTCTTTTCCGTGGTTTAATGGGTTTGGGCATCCGGCGATTCTTCTAAAAAATAACAATATTATAGCCTTTTCATTTGAATTTTCCGACATATGAAATTAGAAGCTAAGAAGCTACAATGGCCCTAAATTGATTTACTTCAATATCATCGTGATATGATATGATATGATATAATAAGAGACATACAAGTCAACCATAATGGTGATCCTAAAATGTATGTAGCACACAAAAACATATTTCCAAAACGAATTGTACTGCAAAATTATACGACCCCAGGCCCTGATTTATCGGTAATTTATCTTTCATAATTTATACTCTTGCTTGGAGGATTGTAGCCCTTTAGTCAGTCCCCTTCACAATTTTATTATATTTTTAGTCGATCCTGTTTGGATCTTGTAGATCATGCGGTTTCATCCTTCGCAGCCGTCTTACTGGGTTTGAATCATCCAACATACGCCGTATCTCAGTATTTTGATGTAGACTAATACGTTGCATGTGTTTTCTCGCGTGTTTTCTTATTTCTTCACTAACGAAATCCATCTTCAGATCTCTATGGAGGTTGTCATTTCTTATCTACGACGGTGCATTAACTATTCCACGAAGGACTTTGCTTTGGAATGACTGGATGATGTTGACATTGGTTTTCTTTGTACAGCCTCAGAGCTGAATACCGTAAGTCCACACTGGTTTTAGGATTTGCCGGTATAGTAGCAATTTATTATGTAGAGTTAGCCCAGAATTTCTTCCTAAGAGCCAATCCATCTTTCTGTATTTGATGTTTAACTATTCGGTTTCCTTTTTCACATGCTCTTTCCATTTTAGTTTCGCGACTAGAGTCATGCCTAGATATTTTGCCGTATTTGCATAGAGAGTTTTCTGGGAGTTCAGTTCTACTGGTATCCAGCTGACCTTCTTGTTGGTAAAGTTTACGTGAACAGATTTTGTTTCATTAAGTTTTATTTGCCATCTCTTGGTCCAGGTACTGACAATATTGGTAGCTCTTTGCAATTTGCTTGTAGATTCTTCTATGCAATTAGCAACTGCTAAGATGGCCGTATCAGCCGCAAATGTCGCTATATTAGTCTCCTCTATCGTTGGCAGGTCCGAGGTGTATAGAACATATAAAGTTGGTCCCAGAACGCTACCATGTGGTATCCCTGCTGATATTTTCTTTATTTCTGAGTATTCGCCATCTAATTTAACTCGAAAGTGGCGGTTAGATAAGTAGATTTTAGAATTTCATAAAACTGCTTTGGTAACTCTCTTTGTAATTTATATTCCAAACCTTTATGCCATACTCTGTCAAAGGCCTGTGCTACATCCAAGAAGACGCTTGAACATACTTTCTGTTTTTCAAGTACGTCTTCAATTATGTTTGTAATTCGGCGTACTTGTTCTATTGTTGAATGATTTTCTCTGAAGCCAAATTGATGTGGAGGAACGAGATTTCTTTCTGCTATTATTGGTTTGAGTACCTTTAGGAATATTTCTGGAATAATTTTGAATTTATTGGGAGTAACGAAATCGGCCTATACGAATTTTTGTCATTAAGTGGTTTGTTTGGTTTACGTATCATAATTACTTCTGCTACTTTCCATTGACTTGGAACGTGTTTAAGTCTGAACACTGCATTAATTATTTGGAGTAGTTTACGTAGACCTTTTTCAGGAAGAGCTTTTACTATTTGTCCTGTAATTAAGTCCAATCCTGGAGATTTCTTTGTATTTAGGTTGAGATTGATTTCCTCTTTTAATTCTTGTAGTGTGACAGGAGATATATTGCAGTTATCCATTTTATATACTGGTGGTATGTTTTCCTCTGCAGTTTGTCTAGGTAGAGGCTGGAACGTGTTCTCGAGGTGGGTTGCAAACAACGAAGCTCTTTGGTTTACACTTATAGCCGATGTGCCATCTTCATTTTTACTGGTGGAATTTGTAGTTTAGGTTGTTTTAAACTTTTTGTCGCTTTCCAAAGGGAGTACTCGGTATCTTTTTCCCCAGTTAGGCCACTCAAGTATTTATTAATGGATTCGTTTTTGATTTCTTTAATTAGCAACTTTAGTTTATTGGATAAAAAATTAAAAGTTGTTTTATATTCTGGCGCTCGACTTCTTTGCCAGGCCTTTCTTGCTTTTCGTTTTGCTGCAACCAGTTCCCTAACTTCTAGAGGATAAATAGCATTTCGGCACATTTCCTTTAAACTTGAAGGGGTACTACTCCATGCCGCTTCTTGTATACTGTTGTTGAGTTGTTCTAGTTCTTCTTCTAGCTCTATCGATAGATCAATATTATCCTCAATAAGTTTCTGGAATTTCTCCCAGCAGGTTTTTTTGTTCGTTAGCGAAGGTGGACTAGTTTTTTTAATAATCGTTGCACTGATTGTCATAATAACAGGCGTATGATCCGACATAATCCCCTCGCTGCTTTCTAGGTATATGTAGTTTTCGTCTATACCTTTGGTGATAAAGAAGTCAATGATATCGGGTATTTTGTTTCTATCCGTAGGCCAATAAGTTGGTTGATCTCCAGAATGAAAATCGCAATTGCTTAGTCTTCCTGCTGCAAACAGCTCTCTTCCTTTTTTACAGGTTACTCTTGATCCCCAGTAGGTGTTTTTTGTATTAAAATCACCTCCGATTATAAAACTTGATCCAAGTGATTTAAATAACGTGCAATAGTCTTGTTTAATTAAATTATTTCTTGTTGGGCAATATATTGACGATACACTATATTCTTTTAAATACTTTTAAGGTGACTACTTTCATAAATTCCTCTTCAATTTTAAGATCTATAAAGTGTTTGATGTTTTCTTTTATAACCAGCGACGATCCTCCCCTTGCCCTTCCAGCTGGATGAATGGCGTGGTGACAATTGTATCCATATATTTTAAGATATGAAGTTGAAGTAAAATGGGTTTCCGATACTAGGCATATATCTATTTTTTCAGTATTTAGGAAAATTTCTAATTCTGGAATATGTTGCATTAACCCATTTGCATTCCAGGTTACTATTCTTAATGTTTTATTTGTTGTTGTTTGCATCATTTTAATAGAGCATGGATTCCATTTCATTTAGAGAGCCTTGCTTATCTAACCTGTTGCTTAGAGCTTGAAGGCATTTCTCTTGTTTAGCTAGACGAATGTTAAGAGCGTACATGCTTCTTAGTATATTTTAGAGCACTGCTGTACCTTCAGTAGTGCCTTCGAAATAACTGGTTTTGTCATGACTACTTGCGAGTTCAGTTTTGGTTTTGGTTCTCCCGTTTTACTAGCATGAGGTTTAGGTTCATCTTTGGTGGAAGTTTGATAATTTTTTACCGATACTCCTGGACTTTGTTTTCGCGTTTTATTTCTTATTCTTTGTAGCTCCTTAGCTATTTCACATCCCCGGTAGTATGCGGGAGGTGACTTATTGCAATTGACACATTTTGCAGCAATATTTTTACTAACCCATACCTGGGCATGATGCTTTCCGGCACATTTCACACATCTAGTCTGTCTTTGGCAATATTTTTGCGTATGTTTTGACATTTTTTGCACTGCGGTATTAACCCGTTATTCTTTTTCAATGGCTCTATTTTAACTCTCATGCTAAGTATTGTCTTGATATTAAACACATCTTCCACTTTTTGGTTGCTATTTAAAGTGAGCATAAATAGTGGAAGCCCTCTTTTGTTAACTTGAACTCCTTGTTCAGTTTCGACTTTTTCTTTCTTAATAATGTTTACGGCATTTTCTATTTGATAACCCTTTTGCTTGAGATCCTCAATAATTTCCTCTTTTGCACAGGTTGGGTGAAGCACTCTAGCCATAACTTTGATTGTAGCGATCATTCTTATCCTCATAGGTAAACCACTGATGACCCTCGGAATTAAGCTTTATAGCCAAAGCTTTATAAGTTTCAGAGTCTACAACATTAATTTTGCAGACGCCGTTGTTACTCGGCTATCGTAATCGATTTGAAGATTTCTTCCCGACGACATTTATTGGTGGAGGTGATTTTTCTTTTGGTTTAGCTGGTTGTTGTTCTAGAGCTAGTTGTTTCTTGATGATTACCTGTTTTCCAGAAACCTCTATTGAAGTTGATGGTACATTTAGTGCCATTTCTCGTGAGTGTTGCGCTTCCCTTTTCTTGCTCGGTCTTTTATTCCGGTTCAACATCCAATTTGTTTCTCTTTCTAATTCTTCTTCATCCGTATGGAATGGAATAATGTCATCATCGACTGCAGAGCCAGGTGTAGTCCCAAGTTCTGCTCGTGGTTCAACTGCTTTTTTCAGTTCTTCATTCTCTTTCTTTAAAATTGTAAATTCTTCTTTCAATTTAGTAGTAAATTCTTTTATTTCTCTAGTTGTTCACGGAATTCGGCATTTTCCTTCTCGTGCTGAAATATATTATCAGTTGAAGCGCTTTGCGATCTTGATAGTTTGGAACTTCGTCCAAATGGGTTAAAAAATGATTGGCCCACCCCAGAATCTGTTGGGCCGGCCTACGAAGAGTGTGGATTTGGCAGCATATCTGCTGCTGTACCACCTGGATTATTACTTTCCGTATTTGTTATACTCATTGTTTGTTTAGCCAATTTATACCACTGGCATTTGGTCCACGGTAGCACTTTGCTACTGACGAAGCAGTACTCGCTCCCGCGACGAGAGCGCGCCTACCTTGGTGTTACCTAGGTGTACACAGAGACAGTCTAAGCTCTCTGAATACCCTAGGCTGAGGGGCCATTAAAAAAGTGACGTCGATAATGTAGATAATGTCGAAAATTATTGTTTCACATTTTTATGATCCCTTGCTTGTTGGATCCATTTCACCTCAATGGAGATTTATTTCTACCTCACATTTGAGAAATTCTAACCCAAGTTTTTATATGGCAGTGAAGTACTCGTACCGCTATATAATATGTATTGCTATGTTGGGAAAACGGAATGATAAGTAAAATGGATATTTCTTGCATATACGAGTACCTTAGCTATGTTAGTACAATTTCAAAATTCATCGAGATGAGGTTATCAAGACGTTGGAAACTTGGAAGTTTAATTTCGAGCTAATGAAACATTGAATTGTTTAAATTAAAAAATTCGGTAGTCAATCAGATTGCAATGACAAAACTACAAAAATAGTTAAAATACTTTGCGCTTACATACAAAGTATAATCACAATGCCGTAGCGAATTATTATGCTTTGATATGCAATTGTTAATCCGTTCGTAAACTGGAACGTTGAAGGTGCTTCCTTCAAGCCAAAAAGCATTCGTGTGAATTGATAGTGTCCAGTGAAGGTACTGAATGCAGTCATCTCCCTATTTCGAGGATGTAGTGGCACCTGATGGTAACCATTCGCCAAGTCCAGTGTTGAAAAATAATAAGCTTTTCTCAAATTATCAAGTATTTCTGTAATATTCGGCAAGGGGAATACGTCAGACATGGTTATCTGGACAAGGGAAAATTTCATGGACTGTGGCTATTCACGATTATATCATCTTCCCACACCTTAGCAACTTGTTTATTTATCTCCTCTTTGGTAGACTGTGGAAGCCTATACGCTTCAATGTAAATGGGAGGGGAATTTTGAATAAGCGGAATTTTATGTTCAACAACATTGGTCGTGGTGAGTTTATCTCCTTCTATAGGTAAAATATATCGTTACACTCACGACATATTTTGAGAATGGACGATTTCACTTCATGGTTTAAGTTTTCAGTACCAATTTCTAATTCAAGTTTTGTAAGACGGTTGGATACTACTGTGGGCAAAAAGTAGTAAGACCTTTTATTTTAAATTTCGCGCGGAAAACCATTCGTCAAAATATTTTTTTTCTATGTTGGTATGACTGTCAGTGACATCTGTGCCAAACGTCACATCAAAATAATCATTAGTGTTAAGTACACGCTTGTCTTTCTGAAGTACAAAAAATGCATTCGACGATTTTTACAATGAGTGAAATTATTCGACAAAGAAGTTCCATTAAATTTTGTGTGCGGAATCAATTTTGTGGTGCCGAAACGTTCAGAATGTTGCGAAAGGCCTTCGGTGATAATTGTATGTCGCGAGCAAGTGTTTTTGATTGGTACAAATTGTTGAAAGAGGGTCGCGAACGTGTTGACGACGAACCACGTCTAGGACGGCCATCAACATCAACTGATGATCAACACGTAAATAAAATCAAGGAATTGGTGCTCGAGAATCGACGATTAACAGTCAGAGACCTTACTGACATCGTTGAAATGTCAGAAGGATCAGTGAAAACCATTTTGAAAGATAATTTGGGCCTAAGAAAAGTGAAGCACGATTGGTTCCAAAATCACTCAATTTTTTGGAAAAACGGCGTCGCGTTGACGTCTGTGAAACAATGCTTTCCTACTACCAGGATGTCATGAAACATATTATAACTGGCGATGCGTCTTGGATCTATGCTTACGACCTGGAAACAGACGATCAATTGGCCGAATATCGTGCCAAAGATGAACCGAAGCCGAAAAAACCAATTCAAACCAAGTCAAAAATCAAGGTGATGTTGACAGTTTTCTTCGATTGTCGAAGTGTGGTGCACTCCGAATTCCTTCCGACCGGCCAAACTGTCAACAAGGAATACTATTTGAGTGTTATGCGTCGTTTGCGCGAAGCAATTTGTAAAAAGAGGCCGGAATTATGGTTCGACACCTCTTGGTTTTTGCACCACGATAATGCACCTTCTCATTCTGCATTGGTTTTGCGTGATTTTTTCGCCCATGTCGTTCCGCAATCACCGTATTCGCCTGATTTAGCTCCGTGGACTTCTGGCTGTTCAGCAAACTCAAATACTGCTCCTAGGAAACCGTTTTGAGTCAATTGAAGACATTAAATGTGAATCGCTACGCCCATTGGCGGCTATTCCGGAAATTGACTTTAACAACTGTTTCGAGGATTGGAAAAAACGTTGGCACAAGTGTATTGAGACCGGGAGGGATTACTTTGAAGGGGACGAAATAGATTTGGAGAAATAAATAAAGAATTTTAAAATTATGAACAAAGTCTTATTATTTTTTGCCCACAGTATTATGTCATTAAACCAAATGTTAAAATTGTACATTTCCTAATTATTAATCGGGTCCGCCTCGATCTTAACATCCGATAAAATTACTTCATTTTCGGTGGTATTAACAATTGTCACGAATGACAGTATTTCCAATAAATACACCAGGCTCAATTTCTTATGATAAACATATTTGATAGTTCAGAATACAATTGAACAATTCGATGTGAACGTGGTGGTATTTTAAAGTTGGAATTTTCGCAACATACTTTCAGGGTATGTAGAGTATTACCGTAGGCAATACAATAGTTTTGGAAACCGGTGTGAAGTTTTCAACATT
Organism: Nephrotoma guestfalica; assembly: GCA_963691935.1. NCBI lineage: Eukaryota > Metazoa > Arthropoda > Insecta > Diptera > Tipulidae > Nephrotoma > Nephrotoma guestfalica. Next base: position 248,175,610 of record OY829914.1, read on the forward strand.
TATCAAAAGTGTAGCTACACAAATTTACAAAAAACAATAATGTAGATACGCAATTTAACAAGAAGTATGTAGAGTGCAGGTCGCAGTGATATGCCGCATATCAACAAAAATTGTAGGGAGTGTCCCCGAAATTCCAGTATACTCAGATTTATGGTATCATCTCTAGAATTAAGTGTTAATGGCCCTTAAACATGCACAAGACCCGGTTTATATTTTTTATTATTAATTCCATTTACACTATAAACAAAAAAAATACCCGAAGGTCGCAGAGATATGCCGCGGATTAGATTAGATTAGATTTAGTGGAAATTATATCAAATTCTACCCTGCCATAATTTTTTTATGTAATTCTGCACTTGTTAAAATGTGTACGAGTATCTACATTTTTGTTTTTTGTTAATTTGTGTAGCTACACTTTTGATACATGTTGAAAACTTCATACCGTTGTTTTGGAATGATAGTTAATATTCGATTTAAATTTGTGTAGGAAGTCATTCCCAATCATTCCGCCACATGAAATAGGAAATGAATCATTAACAATTTGAAATGAATGGGATCCACTTAGGAAATCGCAAAGAAGAATTGACGCTGGACAACGGGCAAGTGTTTCCACTAAAGAATTCAAGATACCCTTGATTTCACATTTATCGTTTTAAGTAATGTGAACAATAACCACTCACCATTGTTTTCTCGACGACGACCCAAACACGAAGACCAAATAATTTTATAATTTTTTTTATCTTTCTTTTTTTGTTTGTTGTTTGTTTTTGTTTTTAAATTTGGGGTCCGTTCAGTGACTTCACCACATTTTTTTCTCTGGATGTTTCGCTATTTTTTGGCTATTTGCTCTATCTGGATTTCTGCATATAATTCACCGAATTTTCTCGCCTCGCATGTTGAATTTGGCGTATTGAAGAATTTCAGAAATGTCGGTTTTTAATTTGATTAGCTCTTCCTTTGAATCCGCTCCTGTTATTAAATCATCTATATACATGGATGCCTCGCTGTCACTGATGCTTTATGTTGCACTCGGTCCAATGTGCAAAACTATATTCATCAACGATGATTGGGTCCCTAAATGTATTATCTCTCTCAGGTCTTCATTCTCTTGCTTTAAACCGAGATTGGGCTAAATGTAGTGATGATTCAACTGCAGCTGGTGACTCGGAGAATAACAGCTTTATTATAAACCTCCCAGTTGGACTTCATGTAATAACTTTCTTATTGTAGGAAATGATTCGACTTCCCAAAATGCTCGTACTGATGCTTCAATTGCGAGGATTATATTGACGCGTGTGGTAGAAATTGCCTTTTGCTCAATAAACCTGCATGTTCGCAGTTAAAGGGAACACAGTCGTTAGACGGAATTAATGAAGCTATTATACGACGTATGCTTCTATTTCTATCGTCGAAAATTGATTATTAATTGATCGCACTGAAAATTCAAGTTTTTATCAAGAATGTATGCCAGGTTTGTGTTGCCAAGAACTTACATCAACATTCGACCATTTGCTCTTCGTTGTGCCAATTTTGGCGCATGTTCGTCAGCGATTCATGAGGAATATAACAACGAACTTTAGTTTATTTCGTTCCCATTACTGCACCTCAATTTTACCCATTGCTGTGGGTAGTACGACCTGAGACGCTGTAGTATCCTTGTAAACCCTTGAATTTGCATTGAATTTACAGCAATCAAAATAAACTTTTTGATTATTTATTTTACACAACGGACACGATGGTGGTGTGAATTTGCTAACAGCCGATGTTGAAACCATAGTAGCTTTAACAGCTTTAATCGGTGGATCTTTTATGACTTCATCGTTCGGTTCGGCTGTACGATTTTCAAAAAAATTTTTAAATTTGCGTGGAGAAATGTTTGCACTCTATATTTCATTGCGACCATAACGTTTGAGTTTCGGCATCAAGCTTGTTCAGCAGAATAAAAATATGAGTCAGCCAAGGGATGGGACACTAACTGAAAGCTTCTTTAAACGTGTTTTAATATGTGTGTGTGTGAATTGTATGAGGTTTTTTGTCATACCTCTTCGATATTCATACATAAATGTACTGAAAATTTCTTGAGCGCGATTTGCTATAGTTTTGAGCTGGTCAATATTCTGAACACTTTTACAGTTTGTTCATGCAATGCGGATGCCATTTGCAACACACTTTCATAAATATTAGTAGCAATGATATACATTTATTTCTAAAGATTAACGTAAAAGGTTTTCCTTCATTGCAGATTTTAATTGTGTACATTAATACCAAAATGCCGACAAAAATTCTTTCGAGGAGTAGATATGTGCCAATCCCACGTTGGTAAAATATGTCCTAAAATAAAAACAACACTAGTTTCACGCATGTATTAGAGTAACAACTGCAAAGTCTCGTTATTATGAATTTGTTTCGTCCTTATCTGGAAAATCAATTTTTTTTAAATGCCTTGTCCTAACCCTTGGCAAGGCATTTTTTCTCAGGACTTGGTACTTTTTAGATAGCTTGGTTCTTCATGTAGCACCTAACCGCATAGGTCGCCTTCGCTTCAGATTGTTGTAGATATTTGAAAAAATTCAAAATGTAATAATCGTCCTTATCCAAGAAATCAGGAAAAATGTTTGAAAATGGCTTTTCCTAAATCCCGGCAAGGCTCTCTTTTCTCAAGAACTGGTACTTTTTAAATAGCTTGGTTCATGTAGCACCTAACCATATGGGTCGCTATCATGTCAGATTGTTGTTGATATTTGAAAAATTTAAAATGCAATAATCGTCTCTATATGAGTAATGAGGATAATTTTCGAAAATGGCTTGTCCTAACCCCTAGCAAAGCTCTTTTTGCTCAAGAGTTGGTACTTTTTAGATACAAAAAATTTACAAATGTAACGTATATTAGAAGTTTAATAGTATTTATACGATTTTTCCAAAAGTTGCCAGATACTTCATTTTCGTATTTAATATAATTCAGTTTAAATGGTAAACCATACAGTTTTATTCGTTTATACGAAAGATTTATATTATATCCACTTATACATATACAGTTTGTTGTAAGGTTTGGTCTAAACGAATCTTATTTTTCTTAGGACAGATTTAGGACAAACTTCACGCGAATGCAATCCCTGTGTATTTCCAATAATTATTGTATTCTCAAGGATAAGTCAACGTAAAAATTTATCTGTCAATCAACAATACGAATTATATGACATTCAATCATGTTAATTACATTCGTTCCAGCAATTTACACGCGAAACAAGCTTTTGGCGAGACAGCAAAACAAACAAATTTAATTTGTTAAAATTATAAATTAACTTCCTTTCAACATAATTAGAGTAAGCTTAACGATACACAGTCGCAATATATTTTTTCAGTCTACTTAACCTGATTATCACCTGACTTGCATTATGTATGCATACGTATTCGATTGACAGATTCCACGGATTTTATACGTACAGAACGTGTATAAAATATCGCGCAATTTGTGTTGCCCTAATGATGTTGTTGTCAATTAATTTTATTTTTTAAATTTAATTTTCCAAACAATCTCATGCTTAACATCGTACTTGACTTCTTATGCTATACATATATACAGTACATAGATTTGTATTTCCTTCAGTTGCTATACCTAACCAGCCATTCATTTCCACATTATTTATTACAAATTAATTACGAAAGTCACGTGAATTAACCACTGTACTTGGGAGAATATGTTGCTATAAAAATAATCGTGTTTTCATTTTGTATTTATTGCGTTTCATGTACTTGTTCCAACGACAAGTACAATAACAACTACAACACGAGAATAGTAACCGAAAACCTCTAACAAGTTCAAGTCTAGGTATTTTCTACACCACGGCATGGAGTACGAGTACACAGTACATACACCAAAATTAAAGCAAACGTTTAACCACTTCTGCCACATTTTCACAAATAAGATACAAATTAAATACTTTTTGTTGTATGAGTTGGTGTGTATAAGACATTTATTAAGAAAGGAATACTTTTTTTTGTATATCGTACACAATTCTACAGAGTCTAATTAAGAAAATGAAATTTAAATACAAAAAAAAAACAGCCAGCTACTCTCAGATATAATATAATTGTAATTATGTATCACAACATACATTTTTATGTACATGTGCACATACGAAACGTATGTTGATGATGATATTATAAGAAAACATATCTTACGTATAGTCTTTGTTGTTTTAATTTTATTTACTTAAGTATTTTCAGTGTTTGCTTCTTCATTTGAGGCAGCAGCCAGGCAACAACAACAAAATTGGTCTCACACTAAGAGCGCACGCAGCAGGCAAAGATTTAACGAAGACGAGTCGACGAAATTTGTTTATACATCGTAAAATATAACAAACGAAAGTAAAAAGGTTCATTAAACCCTCCAAAACTTTTAACATTTTGTTTTTACTTCTTTTAATTTAAGTTCTGCGGAGTAAATTAATTTAAATGATTTGAAATTGGAGTTATATCTTCCGAAATGGTAAGCACTGTAAATGGAAATTATTGTATATGTGTGTGTGAGTGTGTGTGTGATGTGTTTGGATGTAATGGCATAAGTTTTGAAAATAACCTACTCGTTTTAATTTTGAACTAAACTAAACCGAACCGAGCCAAACAAAAAAAAAAAAAAAATTTGTGAAAAGTTTATTCATGAGCTTTAATGCTTTTAGTGTATATACATAATCTGATATAATAAAATATGTAGTTTGTATTTTATTTAACTATGTGTAGTAATCCCATAGTATAAAGACAATGAATTATTGCCACATTTGTCAACTCTGTGCGCACTATAAATTATCATCACATAAATAAACTGCATTGTGCACATTTTGTGCGAGCTGTCTTATTTACTCGTACCCTATATATAACAGGGAGTTTGAGAAACTGAAAAGTTTAGTTGCAAATTTATTTCTATAGTTTGTTCTCTCCCATATGTTTTTCGCATGTGTATGAAATGAAATAAAAAAATAGCGCCGTTCAACATCGTGGGGAAACATATGTTAATCCGTTGGACTGTGTTTTCATACTTTCATGTACATGCGTATGTATTTACGCAAATTATTATACGTATTGTGTTTACTATCAAAATGTGGTGTTTTCTATATCATAAACAAAATCCACATTATGTCACATAACGATCAAAGTTATAAGGTGGTCAACCTCATACCTCATGGAACGCAATATGTCGAACACCCAAAGAGACTGTTCTTTACTTACAAAATGTTTTTATTAAGTCACTAATTTTCATAGACAACATTCTGCATACAAATAATAATAATTGAACTTGATTGATTGATTTTGAATGTACGACCAAGTTCTTAGGCTTGAGTTCCCGGATGACGCCGGGTCCACCGTACACCCTTTTTTACACATAACAAAACCGAAGGATTGGATAGGTTAGTTAAGTGGGACAGAATCGGCTCGGTTACAGACACCTAGGTATAGCCGATAGTTAGTAACACTAACTTGGCTTCCTAACCAAAATTGGTTGACTCGACCCGTTACAGACACCTATGTAAAGTCGTTAGTAATAAAATGACAACACAATTCTAAACTACACAATCAGCAATTACAATGAAGCATTAATTCACAAGCATCTGTAAATTTCCTGAAATTTAATTCTAAATTCATATTTTCCGGCTTCCTAAATAATTGAAACATTTATTAATTTAATCATTCTGCAACTCCGCAACTTACAGTAGAATTTCCTGAAACCAAAATTATTTGAACTATATTCAAAATAACTAAATAACTCTAAAATTCATTAGTATTTAACCCGTTGAATTGGGCGAACACGAAATAGCAAAAAAAAAAAACAGATTAACTACCGCATTGCATTCAAATATCCCTTAAAATATCCATCCATTAAAATATCCTAAACAATTTAGAATTCGCAAAAATTTCGTATGTTTACTAAAATTTTTTTATAAAACTGATGAATTTTTCCCAACACCCATCCTTTTTCACAAGGAAACAAACACTTTTATCACTACTTTTGCACTAGTTCTGGAACTTCTTCTACGTTTGCTGGGGATATATCACATACAATTAATCTCAGACATGATACATGCGACTCGTCTATGACTTGTCACCTCGTATTAGACTTGTCATAAACGATTCATCTCAGACTGGTAACAAACGTAAATTAGTAATTAGTGTGTCGTCAATGGCTTTCCTGCTGGAAGGTAATATTTAAGTAAAGGCAACTAGATAAAATTTGAAAAAATTATTCTAAAATGAATGGTAAATAAGTTTATTTTATAATTTTTATAATTAAAAATAAATCGTACCAGTATCTTAAAAGAGGGATAATATGTACTCGTATATTAAATATATTTGAATGAGATTTCCTGAGAACCGAATAACTTTAATATAATAGCTCGGCACTGTACATGTAGATTAATATTTAGGGTTGATTTGAAATTGGGAATTAATAATTATAATTCTTGTACTAAAACAGTCAAGATTGGCAACGTTGCATTTTATGACAAACATCCAGTCGTTGGTGTATTGAAGTATACAAACCTTCTCTTTCTTTTGAATAATTATATTAATTATATCAAATATTTCTAGCTTTTCAGTTACATAGATATAACGAAGTTGCCGATAAACAATTCTTTATGTTAAGATTGTTAAAATCCCAAATCCAATGCAAATAATATTTCTTTTTATAAAGCAAAAATATCGCTAATAAGCTGTGAGAAAATACTAGTAACCCATTGAGTGTCACAAAAAGGCAATTTTGCGGTAAATAACTCCAACATAGTTGCAATTAATCTTGCAAAAATGATGGATTATGAAGGAAATACAATATAGAAAACAGCTAATCATAAATTACTTACACTATATTCTCAATGCACAGAAGAAATACGGAAACGGAAAATTATATCGCTAATCAAACCAAAATAAAAATATAACAATTTATTACACAAACGCTGAATAATAGGATGAAGGAACATCACCAAAATAGCTCTCTCCGAAAATCTCCAAAATCAAAGCGTGGAAGAAACCACCTCTACAAACAATCGTAGTAAAATGTACCAAGAGAATTATGCAATGTCCATCCAGGAGCTAAAATTACCTCGAAACGATCCCAACAGACGGCATGAATCTTCCCACCATGAAACCACTACCATCCACCAAGCGACCTCCTGCCAACACCACCATTCAACAAAAACCACGCTTCACAAAGCCGTGACGAATCCATGACAGATCACAAACGAACCATGGCAACCCTACAGCCCAAAAACTTCAGCGTACGACCGATCATACCAAAACTCCCAAAATGATTCAGCCCCCGCCAAATCGACGGCAAACTCCAACAAAAACACCCGAAGCATTCAGCAAAGAAACCAATTTGGACATACAAATCCAACATTCAGCCAATGATTCAATACAAAACTGCAAATCCGCCCTCATACACTAACAAATGAGAACTACCTCAAGTCCTAAATAAAACAACTCAAAACAGTCAAAAATACCTTATAAATACAGGTAACGACAGAACACACATGAACACAACTCTCCGCAAGTTGAGAAATACAACGTTCAACGAACAACTTCCACAAACCGGAGACACCGACCCATTACTCACCATGAACGAAACCCATTCAAATCACTCCAAATATCAAAAAAGATTCACTGCAATACAGCTGCAGCACATCCTCGCAACCAATCACACACATACACCACTCGTCAAAATCTAATCCAGTTTTCGCACCACAGAGAAAAAGTATAACCCCCTCCCAATCGCCAAAAATATACATTCCTTTATATGTACAATATTCATTTTGCGCGATCTCGACCTGCGACAACATCCACCCCTTGCCGATGACGCCAACCATACTAATAATAATAATTGAACTGGGATCAAATGAGTTCCTCTCTCAGTACCGCTACACTACCAGGATTGCTATTGAAACACTAAAAGGATTAAGATTGACAAAAATAGTTTTAAAACCTAACACCCAGATGAAGCCGCTGTCCTTTATAAAGCCAAGAAAATAGGTTCTGTTAAACACGATGCATACAAAAATACAATACAGGTTGAAATATTATTTTTAGAAATCGCTTTGATTGTGTATAAAAAGGATTGAACTTTCAGAAAATGAGTTAGGTTTATTTCAGTTGTTCACGTGTGTGTAATTTTATGGACGCAATTTTACGAAATAATTGATAATTGGTGGTAAGTCTAAATTAATGAATAACTGTAAAAGAGAAAAATTTTAGACGTAATTTTACAACGTAACACTTAACGAGATCCTAGCAGAACTAGAAAAAGATGACGAGGAAATTTCCGAAGAAATTATAATATTCCCACCGGACAATGTGAACGTGATTGTAACGAAGGAAGATTCCGGAGACGATGATAATGTGGAAATAAGCAACCTTCCGGGCGGTCAGCTACAAGCTGAAGCGCAATTAAGATATACCTTGCCCGCAGAAATGAATGGAGGGGATAATGGTGTTAATGATAGTGTCGTCATAGATAACGCTTCAGGCCACCAACCAAGAGTAGAAACTTAGTTATCACATATGTCACTTACTGAAAGCGATTATACCAGTGAGGAAAATATTCCATTAGCCGTTGTAGCGTAGTCTAACCAAACGTAGACGAAAGTCTAAGCAATCATTCTCATCTAATAAGAAAACCAACATACATTTCAAGTGGGATAAGAAACATCTTATTTCGGACATAGTGGTTTGGAACAATGTAGCTGGCTGCAGTCAACAAATGTCACCCACCGAAGCATTTCAAAAAACTTTCGATGATGAATTGATAAATTGTACACTACAGGAATATTTGTTGATGGGTGATGTTCAACCAAAGGAAATGCACTCTTTTATCGGTATTCTACTTCTAAGTAGATATGTTCACTTACCTAGACGTCTTTTGTATTGGGAAAGTTCCAAGGATACATACAACGAGGTAGTATGTAACACCATGTCCCGGAATAGATTCTGCTTTATAATGCAAAACCTACATTGTAGCGACAATACACTTCTGAATACATCGGATAACATTTCCAAAATACGTCCTATGTTTGTAGTTCTAAATAAAAAAATATTGGTAAATGGCACCCATAGAAGAAGACCACAGTGTAGATGAGTCTATGGTTCCCTAGTATGAACATCATGGAACTAAACAATTCATTCGTGGCAAACCAATTCATTCGGGTTACAATCAATGAACCGCGACTGCCAAATCCTGTTATATTTGTGAGTGAGTGGTTTGAAACTTGCCGAGGCTCAACTACTTCTTTGCCGGAAAAATACAAACATTTAGGTTTAGGGGCCAGTGTTGCTTTACAGTCTGCAGAAGTACTCCAAAATAATATTAATTTGAGCTATCACTTATATTTTGATAACTTTTTTACGTCACCTAAACTAACTTATTAGAAGAGCTACGATGTAAAGGATTGAAAAGCACCGGAAAATTGCCTAGCAAAAATTGCAATATACTGGATTGGAAAAATATTAAAAAAATGGAGAGAGGATCATATGCAAATGGAATGATAATAATGTTGTGACGATGGCATCTAATAGTTGCGCTGTAATGCCAACCCAAACGGTGGCCAGATTTTCGGGGACAAGGCAGGCCACTCCAGAACCTCAATATAATTTTTTCGAAACCATGCCATTATGCGGGTAGATTTATGACATGGCGCGGTGTCCTGCTGTAAGTTAATACCATACATATGTTTGTATCACCAAAAAGTGTTAAAAATGAGGGCAGCAACGCAGATTTTAAAACGTTTATGTATTTTGAAGAGTCCGTGTGGCCCTTACACATGGACATTTCGCCAACTTCAGAATTAATCTTGCAGCCTCAGACCACCTGCGTTTGCGTCCGATTCTCTACCTATTATTGTGTAATCGAAAAGCGGGAACCGCTCAATAGTATATTACACAGATTGGCGTGAACAGCTACTGCCTTTATTTATTTAATCACTGTTATGCAGAAATCGTAATTAAGTTTTCCGACAAAAATTGAATAAAGTAGATTGAATTGGTTCTTCGTTTGGAGGCTTCCTCCATTTACTTGAAGGGTACTCCATCAGTTGGTTTGTGTAAGATCAAAAAAATATTTAAAATTTTATGGAAACCCGAAAATTCATTGTCAAATGGAAAGTGAAAACTATACCATTTTTAGTCTGGCTTTACAGTACGCCATTCTGTCAACCCAATTTTTCAGACCATTGCAGGAAATGGAGCATTCCTTCTCTGGCCATCGGTACCTTACGTTTAAGCTCAGAAATTACAAATCAGTGCGTGTACAGAAATCCTCAGAAGACAGTATGGCGCTTATATAGGAGGGCAGTATTCCATCTAGAGTTCCAGGACTCCCCGACATGGGCAGGAATCTGGATTCAATGGTGGATGCTATTACTAGGGCTTGCAATCCCTCTATGACGAAAGCTTCTCCATTAACAAAGCTGAGGGATAGCGAAAATCTTTTTTCGTGGACCTCGGCACTTGCGGAGTGCCGAAAAGTCTGTGGGTCTGCTTTCAATAGAGCAAAAAGATCAAGAGAAAGTCAAGAATGGGACTTCTATTTGGAATGGCTCAGAGTATACAAAAGAAAAATAATAGAATGGAAGGTGTCTCTTGACATTTGGATGACTGAGGGTCTAGGGATGACTACGGTGTCAATATGTTGTGTACAGAGGATATTCTGAATACGCGGAAGATAAAATGGGCTATTAAAAGTTTTAAGCCTTTAGACTTGAAGTCAGATGGTTCGGATAGGTTTGTACCAGCAGAAATTCAGAAGAACTCGGAGGTCTTACTTCCCTGGTTGGAGGTTATCATCAAAGGAATACATCCCAAAGAAATGGAAAGGAGGCTAGGATGATCTGCATCCCGAAAGCGAGTAGAAGCTCGCACAGCAACTCTCAGGATTTTAGACCTATATCACTGCCATCCTTTCTGCTGAAAATAAGGAAAATACTGCTTAATGTTTATATTCGTTCGAGAATTATACCCAGAAACTGGACATAGTCTCAACATGCGTACCAAACGGGTAAGTCTGTGGACACGGCACTATACAAGCCTTCGTTCGAAAAATTTAGAAGTCACTAGGTTTTCAAGAATTCTCTTTGGTGGCGTATGTCGATATCGAAGGCGTTTTGAACAACGTGAATATTGAAGCAATTAGGGAAGGATTGTTGCCAATGAAGATTGAATACTCTGTAACCAGGCTAATTAATCACTTGCTAGGTAGCAGAAGGGTTATAGCAGAAATGAAGGAAGTCTCCGTCAGAAGACGGGTAGTTCGGAGAACACCCCAGGGCGGTGTCCTCTCTCCCCTTCTTTGGAAAGTAGTAATCAATGGACTACTATTGGAACGGAGGAGAAAGGAATAGGTCCGGTTGCTTATGCCGATGTACAATCGGAGATGTGTATCAGAATGCGTTATCAATCACGGCAGGTTGGGCACAGCAGATGTAGATTGGGGATTAACCCACTAAAACAGCTGGTTCTTTTCACTAGAATATATAAAATTCCGGTAATTGTCCCACCAAGTTTATATGGTACTATGCTGGCCCTTACTTATAAGGCGATTCCTAGGAATTCTTCTCGATAATAAGCTTAGTTGGAAACCAAACTTGATCGAAAGAGTGAAGAAGGCCACTGGACAGTCTACTCTTGTAAAAATGCCATCGGTGGGAAATGGGGTCTGAAACAGAAGCTGGTACACTGGCTTTACACGGCAGTAGTAAGGCCTGTACTACTGTATGGTGTGAGTGTATGGCAGCCTGCTTGATCATTAGTGGGGCGTTGAAATGAGCCTCTCTAGTGCATTAGCGGTCATGCTGTTTCTCCCGTTCGATTTTATCGGTAAACAAATGACAGTCAATACGGCCACCCAGCTATCAGCGATTTCGGGGTAGAAATGCCTGAAAAAGAGCACTCAACTATGGTAAATTCTGTGAGGAATGCCATGATGAATTTGGATTATTTAACACTCCTTTTGTGCTTTGGCAAGCATTTTAAAGTGTTTCCCTCTCTCTAGGGAGGATTGGAAGAATCGCCTCATTATGGAGACCGGTAGATCGTAGAGTGGGAGCTGGAGTTCTGTGGGGATGTAAGTCTATATTTTCGTCTACCTGAATACTGCAGCGTGTACCAAGCTGAAGTTATAGCGATTGAATAAGTCATGTACCGGTTGAAGCACAGTATACTATCGTTGAATGATATCAATATCTGTGTGGTGAGTCGGACGGCCATTACCTCACTGGATTCAGTTTCACTGGTGTCAAGGGTGGCGTTAGATTGTCACCCACCTCTTAACGAGATGAGTGAATACTACAATATTCAGTTGGTCTGGGTTCCGGGCCGCTCTGACGTTGATGGAAATTGCAGGGCAGACGAATTAGCAAGGTACCGTACGACTCTCCAGCTGAAACCAAAGAGAGAATGTGTAGGAAGGCCTATGTTTGGGCTGAAAGCAGCAAATCGTAGAAAATCAGTTGCCTTCGCGAATTCTAGGTGGCTCGACAGTCCGACTTGCAAGGTAGAGAAGCAAGTATGGCCTGAGCTGAGCTTCAAGCGGTCCAAGATCTTGATCACACTAAGGAAGCGTAAATTAGGTAGAATTGTAAGGGTACTTACCGGACACTGAGTATCAAGTTGCGTTGTCGTGTTGAGACCAAATATCGTCTGTGTCCTGTTCTTGAATTCCGGGTAACAAAAAATCGTTTATCGTTTTTTTAAAAATGGACCAATGATGCCGCCGGTCCAAAGCCACACCAAATTGTCACTCGTTTGTATGCATCGTCTATCTATGGCTACGTGTGGATTTTCTTAGCTCCGAATGCGATAATTATGTTTGTTGAAGTAGCCTCAGAAATGAAAATGAACTTCGTCGGAAAAGGTGATTTGTCGGTAAAAATGCTTATTTTCTTCCAAGCTTTCCACGTATGTTCAAATTTGAGTAAATGGCCAAGTTCAAAAATCTCAGGTATAAAGTTAAATAAAAATTTGTATCTCTTCCTAGTCCGGAAATGGTTCTTTATATTTTGAGTTGGTAATGATAAAGGCATGGTGAGCTCTACAGTACCAGCCGTATGTTAGAATTGTCACAGTCTACCAGCTTCGATATTGCCTCGTATAAAATTATATCAAAATCATCTATACCTTCTAAGACTTTCCTGGGTCGTAAATGGCGATTAACGTTTGATGGTACGTTAATGAATTAGTGCTGATCAAGTGGCCAGCACCAGGCGTATGTTCAAATTTGAGTAAATGGCCAAGTTTCAATACCTGATCGCTGTAGCATTACACTCATTGCAAAAGAGGCATCTAAACATATACACCAACAACTTGAAATTATATTAAAACCCGTAACTGACCCGTGAACCTCTGTGATGGTATTGATTTTTGCAGATTGAAACTTAGTTATCTTATCATTTTCGTCAGAGTGAATTAAATTAAAATCGGCATCTGCTGTTAATGTTACTTGTTGGAATTGGAAATCGGCATTGTCAATCAATCGAGCTTGTTGATCGAGTACGCTTAATAGCTCGTTTGCAGCAACACCAACCAATTCAGAAGGCGATCTTCGCCTGCGAACATTATTTCCTAACGTATTCAATACACAATTTTGTTACTTTATTTCCAAGTAAGTTATTTATTTGGGAAATTTGTTGCTGTGCAATGATTGAGTTAAACTACGCTATCAGTATTTCATTTGAACTTAACCTGTCTAGAGTTAATGATTGCAATGCGCTATGTGACCAATTCTTTGCAGTAAAGTTTAAGATTTTAATTCGTTATAATTTTTCCATCCCCGATAATAAGACTTGCATGTCCGATCTTCAAAACCGAAAAAAATGCCAGGATGGGTATTAACCCTTACTTGTTATGTTAAGATTTGAAGTGGCTGTTGCCAGTTCGGGCATACAAATTTTTAAGAGCGTGAGAAACACTAATTTAGGGTCCTCTTGTCACTCGCCTGGATGGTTTTGTGTACTTCATTATTATCCATAGAATCTTAGTTTTTCTTTCGGTAAAACCAAAACCTATGTTATTGCTCACTTATAGAGGGAATTTACCGGCCTCTATCGTATTTGTTGTTTTATCTGTAACCTATTTGGTCGTTTTTGCAGTCTCCGAATTTAGCATTCTTTTCTGGGATGCTTGTTTGATTTTTTCTACAGCCATTATGCCTTGAAAGTATGAGAATATTTATATTCGATAAATTCATGTAATTATTGATGAGCCTCTTAAAAATGTCCTGCGGTGAGTAATAAGGTAAGTTAATTAAAGGTAGTTTAAGGTTAAGTAAGGTAGGCTAATTGGTTTAAAACTGATGCTAATTCTTCGTACGTGAGTATGTTATGTCATTCCATCTAAAGTGAGTTCTGAGGCCAGGCTATCATTGAATTCAGCTATTTTCGCCTTTTGCTTTCATTTGGTCAGTTATGAATTATTTTATAGTGAGTTGCAGTACTACCTCTATATGAACTGTCATTGTTGCGAGACGGATGAAAATCGCCACATATCTGTTGTATGTTTTGTGTCCTCTCCCTTTATTTGTAACGAGCAAGCGTAACTAACTCCCGTGTGAGTGAACAGCGGGTTGCACTTGTGGAAAAGGTAAGCTTCCTATCCGTTGATTACACCCTTGCCTCGTTCGGTATCTTTGGTACGTGATACATTTACAAATTATTCTTTATTTGCGACTTTTGCATTTATGATCCAGTATCTCTTACGTACGTTGGACATCGAGCTGCTTGTGTGAGGGAAGTATTGCGGGATGTTTTTTATTACAATTTGTTTAATAAATTATTTTGTAGTTTTTCACCTACTCGCAAGATTCGATGTTGATCTAACAATGGTAAGTCCATTACAGGGCAGTACTAGTTTACTTTCTTGTCTACTGACACTGACCTTTAGAAGCTGTGTTATTCGTCTTTAAATTAGGTGCGCTGTGATTGACTTAGTTTGATGGTTTCTGCCTCGTGTAAATTATTTGTTGCACCTTTCGATCAAGTTGGTTATCTTAATAATTTTCTTTAGCTTTACGAAACTGACTGTTTTGTTAAGTACATGATTCTATTATTTGTCTCGTTATCTTTTGCTGCTAAGTTGAAATTTACGTCAATTGATTTTTGTTGACCGGAAACATTCTCAATTCGCCCATTTAAATCGTAGCTATGTTAATTCATAGCCATTGCGAGTCTGTCCACCAGAGATTTTTATTCAAGAGTTGGTTGTCTTCTAGTAGCAGTCTAGCTATCGAAATGAATCCAAATAGCTTCAGTTGTAGTAAAGTTACGGTCAGCTTCGTAGGCGCTACTCTGGTTTTAGCTGCTTTGAAGTTTATGTTGACATGGTTTGGTCGGTGTTTCCTTTTATAGATAAACACAAGAAGCATATACTTGCTACGAAGCGCCAGAAAATCCTTTAGCCTCTACAAGTGAAGTGATCCAAGTGATTGTTCATTTGTTATTTTGAGATCGTTGAAATCGAATAATTTGTTAATGTAACTAACCGGGTTTCGTCCTTTCACAGCGCTGGAATCGATAGTTTTTGAAGAATTATTTTTGGCGTTATTATTACAGTAAATTTGGTAAATTGAACCGATAATGAAATAAAATAAAGAATTATATTGGTATTGGTCTCCTTATTTGTTAGTTTAACCGGTAAGCTTTCGAACTCACTTAGAGTTCGTTGTCAAAGCAAATATATATTACTATTTTTTTCTGTTTACTCTTTTCTGGGGCTGAAACACTCCCTGCTCTATCGCGGTTCGGTTTTCCCGTCTTACTTTACGCAATTTCTGCCAACTTCAAGACGTAGATGATTCGGTCCATGAGTTTTGCACGCCGATAGAGGGTCGTAGTTGTGTTCCTTTTAATCACAGTTCGTAATCTGTTGATGGAAATTTCCTTTTGTATCCTGCTCCTATATCGGGATTCGAACCCGGTACCTCCCGATCCAAACGCCAAAGCTTAACCCACAGTGCCATTTGGTCGGTTCTAATATAATGTATTTTACAATAAACTCAAAGTTAGTTTGAAAGCGTTAAATAACAAATAAAGAGCGAGATGGATTTGTTCCAATACAAATATATTGCTCGTTAGTGCTGGTGCTGGCCTCCTATTGAATTAAATATAGCTTGGCCGTCGTAGAGGGATTACTTCTCTTTGTTTCTGGGCCAATATATCCCGGTAGTTCTTTGAAAAATTGAAGGACGCCGAATTTAGGTTTTCTTATATGCATGTATTTCATTGATTAGTCATTTATCGTCGTTGCTTGACCACTGCATTAGATTAAAACTGCCTCGACAGAATACTTCAAAATCGGGATTTTCCATGCCAATTGCATAGAGTTCTGATAGATAAATATGTATGTTATCGTTTTTAGACGATGTTCCTGAAGTTTCTCGGCTGGTGAGTTACGCCACAGTATATGTTGGAGATTTCTGCCCGCTTCGGAAACCCATACATGTCCAAACATTTTTGCCTCTGCCGCAATTTCAGACCGATGTGCATTATGTATGTCATTTAATGATTTTTCATTGGGTATTTTCGCAGAGGCATCAAAGTTCACTCTCAGCTTTGTTATAGTGCTTGACGGTGTTAGAATTTTGTAGTATTGGGTTGTTAATTCAATCTTTCTAATGAGCTGCTTCTCCAATTGTAGAAAATTTGCTATTGCCGTAATTTTTGAATCGATTAGAATGAGAGTTGTATCGTTGATGTGTATTTTTACAACGCACCTGCCATCTATCGCTCGTTTTAATTTGTTTTGGAACTCAAGTTCATCCTTGTTTTTTTCGGGCGGCTCATTTCCTCCCTTCTGAGGATGTAAATCTTCGAAATCCCAAATCCTTTTGAGAGTATTTTCGGTTCCACACAGAGTGTGTTCCTAGGTACTAATTGCAGTTGTTTTGGTACAGGTTTTATTTACTTGCAGCTTTCTGTTATTTTTCTCAACATTATCCAACCTTGGGGCAACGAGTCATTGGTTATTTGTTACCTTGAGTTAATATGTAAGGTAGAATGACAGGATCGGCCAGTAGTAGTATATTTGGATTGCTCCAGTGTTGTTCTTTTTATCATTTGCTTGTCACTTCAGCAAATTAAAATAATTATCAGCTCTGTTTTAGTTGTTTGTAATTTTAAGCTGTCAACCGTGTATGAAGCGATAAAAGCTCACTTGTGAGTAGGGATCAATAACTGTACGTAGCTAGCGGCAGTTTTCATGACTGGTTGTAATTTTAACAAGCCTCGTTGATAGAAACATGTAGTCTACATTTATTTCAACTGCGGCAGTATGTAGCGATAGACTTGGATTGTCTATACCTCCTGCTTCATTTGTTGTCCTTACATTATCATCATCCTTTTTATTGTTGTATAGTAATTGATGATTTGGTCTTCCACATTGCATGATTGATTGGCCGTGCAATTCAATGTTGAGTGGCTACGTTTAAGACAGTTCCAGCAAAATTCTAGTAGTGGGACTCATCGCATTAAGTTTTTCACAATTTGGGTATGGTGTCTCAATTTGCATACATTACATCTGGCTTTATCTAGTGGTGTCGCTGTTTTTCTCGCGAAAATTGCTTCCAAGGCTGTTTTTCAGAACATTTTTTCGGGCCAAGCAAACTGTACTGTAAAAACCTCAACCAGTTAAACAATTTTGGTATTTAATCATGACGTCCCCCCTCCTCCCCTATCATATATTTTAACAAATGGAATCGCTAAATACACATTTAGGATAGAAGCAACCTCAACATTGACTCGATCTGTCCGAAAATTGTTTTCGTTCATTTCTAATTTAATTAGTCTTTGGTAATTTTTCATAATCTCAAATGACCCAAACGAAAAACATAAAATTCTACATACGTACTTCGCTACACCCCAGTAAGAAATGTGGCCGCCTCATATGAGGTTACGTTCATTAGCTTTTACTCCGGATTAATAAGTGGTCCGTCTATTGATTCCTAGCCATTTTCCTGATCTGCTGGTTGAAATATATTGGCATGCTGGGGGTTAGACGTTTACAGTTCAATTTGTTTGTGC
Organism: Nephrotoma guestfalica; assembly: GCA_963691935.1. Taxonomy (NCBI): domain Eukaryota; kingdom Metazoa; phylum Arthropoda; class Insecta; order Diptera; family Tipulidae; genus Nephrotoma; species Nephrotoma guestfalica. The sequence goes on from OY829914.1 coordinate 248,193,654, forward strand.
GTATTCTTCTGTGCAATTCCATGCGGGAAATTTTTAATGTTACGTTTCCAAAAATATTTGTGTGGACCAAAAGGCCATTTATCAGTTTTGGGTTTAGGTAAAATTTTTCACGGGGGCAGATCATATGCTAATAAAATAAATATTACAAATTTACATGTTTGTGAGTAATAAAAGTTGATATTCTGAGGCCTGAGCACATACAAAGTGTATACTATATTTTGGTCACAACCACCTTGTCGTGATAAACAACAATTAAAGGTCAGGATGCAACATGACGAAATATATTCACGAAAATTAAGCTCTCGTCTTGAAAAAGGGAAAGAAAACTCAGAAAAATCAACCTCTCGATCATATTATACCTCACCAACTCCAACCATCATGGCTCTGTTCAAAACTCGCAAAGTAATTTGATATTGATCCTGGCTAGTATGATTTAGTGTAGCGACAATGAAAATGTCGATTGACACAACCGGTTTTCAAATCAATCTCTGAGAGAGAGGATCACATGTAGTATTTGGTTCTTCATAACTACACTGCTATAAAGAGTGCGTTGTGCACTAAATTAAATTTAACATCTATAGGTTTGCTAGAGACTATAGTCGATTACAACCAAATGCTAGGGACGATTAAGATCTACATAGTTCGGTTACTAAAGTTTATAAGCAGCTTGTCGATTGCCAAAGCCAAAACAGAGGGAAGTGAATGTCATCCTGGGAATTTTAAATCGAACTTAAGCATGGCAGTCTAAAATTTAAAAATAGTTTTTAAAAAATTTAGGGAATCTACGAAACTTAAGAGTGTTTCAAGCTCGGTCATAGTACTATGATTGCATAGAATTTAGCAATGAAAACCAATTGCAAGTAACTAATATGTGAAGAACATTAAATTGTTGCAGACAAGCTACAGGTACAAAAGGTACAATGTGACAAATGTACAGTATACAAACAAATAAGCTTCTGATACAGCAGTATGCTATTTCAGCAAGGAAAACGCATCCACGAATGACTGATAAAATTCAAAGATATAAATCTAAATTTATTATACGGGCAAGGCTCTATTTTGGACACTAAATTATAGTTTTAATAAATTTTGGCTCGTTACATTAAGAATGGGTTGGTCAATAATCAGAATGGAACAGCTCACCAACTTATCTATTCGAAGAGGACAACTCACCATTTTAAGTCTTCAGGTGTCATATTTCACCAAAGCGTTAATAATTTTTATTTTACAACAAAAAGGGCATATTTATATTTAAACCAATGGATGTGCAAGCTAAATGACGGTAACACTGTTATATCTCCATGACCAGACAGACATTAGGAAATATATTACTTCCTGGCCGATAATACCTTTACATTGATTTACCTTTAAGATAACTATAATAGTTTTTGCACACGAAGAGATTTTACTTTGAATTGCCCCTTATGTGATTATTTCTACGAAACTGAATGAATCACTTACAATACCGGTTCATTGTCTTTTAAGTTAGGATATCAAACAATAAACTTCTTATACACCGCAGAGATGAGTCGCCGTGCCAACATAAAATCAAATAAATTTAATTTAGAACAAAATATTATTTTTTGTTCGTTTAATAAAATTTTAAAAGATTCCCTGTGCACACGAGTTTAATCCTCGAAATTGGAAAAAATTTAAATCCAAATATAAAAAATATCATTGTTATGATAACACACACGTACCAAAACTGAAAAATGATGACTCACTTTATTTCTCACATACAAACAGAATATTCTCTTACTGTACCTTAGCCATCATCCACCACCATTGTTGTTGTTGCTGTTCTTCTGTCAGATAACAAATCTCTTAATATAAAGTCATTTTTATTTTTATTTTTTTTTGTCTACTTTAACGGAATTGATAGCAATAACTATTGACGACTTAAAATAAAAAAAAGATTCCTTTTGTCTATTTGTCGGAATATTTTCTTACGACACGTTTTCTCTCTACTTAGAATTCATGTGTGGTTTCTTGTGATAACAAGAGGTCATTTTGTTTTGACTTATACGTGTTGATATCAAATACCATATATCTAATACACTACTAAATTACAATTTATATTTTTAGTTTTAGTTTTAAGTTTGATTCTATTATCAACATCAATAGGTTTTGCTTTTAGGAATAGAATCTCCATTAGTGGTAGGTCTTTGGGTAAAAAAAATTAAATTTAGGTAAAATATGTATCGGGTATTCCAATTGACGGGTGATGATACTAAGTAGACGAAATACATAAAAAAATGTTACAGGAAAGGCATTAATATACAAAATCGGTATAAAAGGTCATCAAAATTGTTTTAGATTTACGTCACGGTTGGTGGTTCGCTCTTATCCTTTTTTATTGTTTTTTGTGTAAATGTGACTTAATTTGTATTGGTGAAAATATTTTTTGTCACCTTTTTATTAGTTCTGCCTAATATACTCGTAACAAGCAACTGAGTCATTTTATGGGATAAACACACATATGGAGGTAATAAATATTGGATTTTATGTTGCATTTTCATGATTATTAAACTTTATTTCAATAATCAAACTTTGTTGTGAATTAATTACGCAAATGAGAACGCGCAGAAAAGTGGTTCTCATCTCACAGCCTCCTTTTAAAATAGCCATGATTTATGATTTACCTAGAGATTGCTGTAGTTTAGATTCAACAATCAAATAGACTAATAAATCCCTTTTAACACTATTAACGATCCAAGTTGCAACTATCACTGCAATATTACATCACATAAAGAGGCTGCGCATATGGCTACGATCAAAATATTATTGTTCTCCATTTTTCATTTCACCTAAGGAACAAAGCCCCAGTCGTAAGTATCATTGGAAAAATAAAAACATTTGCACTGCAAACATTGGTTGTGAACCCGACCATGCCACTCACTAAGGCGTATACATGTAATTGTACGGCTTAATCCGAATATTATAAAATCTAGCTAAAACATTATAAGTGTCAGTTTGAACAATAAAACGGCTTATGCATGTCTTCGAACTTTATGCCTGTTGTATCATACAGCATAAGAAGAGGTGCTGTAGGTGTAAATCAAGGGAACTATTAGATGTTATACACTATTTAAGGGCTCAAACTCTAATATCAAAACAACACTAATTTTCTACGAGACTTTTGCTTACATATCAATGTTTAGGTGTTTATAAAAATTGCACGTCAGTCTCCCAATTCATTACTAATTGACTTGGTACTCGTAACGAAATTATTAAGGGTGGAGATCATAAACCCATTATTCAACATACAAAATTCCAGTGGATCATAGTCAACACCCTACAAAAACGTATTCTAAACAAACGTATCTAAGATCTAACAATAACAGCCACGTTGATGCTATGGTGCACATAGCCAATTGAAGAACATAGAAGCAGGTTTGTTGACCACGCTGTAGAAGTATGCAATTTTGCCACAGAAATCAAAATTAAAGGACATCTTGATAAAAACAAGGCAATATAAATAAAAGGTTTCAGGTGAGGATTTTTGAAAGATGAAATCTAGCAAACAAATATCATTAAATAAATCAATGATGAGGTGGTTGTCAGAGAATCTTGTGAAAAGATGATCCAGAAAGCTTCAGGCTACCTTAGGCATGCAACATATGCAACATGCAACTTGCAACATGCAACATGCACCTTGCCACATGTAACATGCCACATGTAACATGCAACATGCAACATGCAATATGAAAAATGAAACATGCAACATGCAACATGCAACATGCAACATGCAACATGCATTTTGCAACATGCAGTATGCAACAAACAACATGCAACATGCAACATGCAACATGCAACATGCAACATGCAACATGCAACATGCAACATGCAACATGCTACTTGCAACATGCAACATACAACATGCTACATGCAACATGCAAAATGCAACATGCAACATGCAACATGCAACATGTAACATACAACATGCAACATGCAACATGCAACATGCAACATGCAACATGCTACTTGCAAGATGCAACATACAACATGCAACCTGCAACATACAACATTCAACATGGAACATGTGACAAGCGACATGCAACATGCAATATGAAACATGCAATATGCAACATTCAACATCATTGCATTAAACATGCAACATGCAGCATGCAACATGCAACATGCAACATGCAACATGCAACATGCAACATGCAACATGCAACATGCAACATGCAACATGCAACATGCAACATGCAACATGCAACATGCAACATGGAACATGCAACATGCAACATGCAACATGCAACATGCAACATGCAACATGCAAGATTTAAATTGAAACTGTAAATTGTTACTTGTATCGCTTGTCTACACCGATAAACCAGAAGCGCTGAATGTGGATTTTTTCTAATACATCGAGTTTTATTTGTCTTACCGCATTTTAATGATTTAAACATTTATCAAGATAACCAAATTATGCTGAAAATTGAGTGGCATTGTAACGTGAAGATCAGGATACAGAAACTACAATTCTCGAATAAGATTTAATAAGACTTAAATAATGAAATTTGTTAATTGAAATCCCCAAAGCATTTATAGATGAGAAAAAGACGTCATATGATATCTTTGGCTTCAATTTTAGATTTTAAATTTACATTTTTACCCTTATTCACTTAGTCGCATAACTTCATGCGACGTGACTACTCATCTTCTTTGTCACTAGATTATTAAATCGAAACTTACAAAGTAATTATTTACAAAATTCGTTGTTGCGGTTTTTTAAATCTAAGTATGCTGCTTTAAAAATATTTTCTTGTGACTTCTATCACTTCAAACGAAAATTTCCATCACTTGAAATTTTGATGTGGCCAATAACTAAGATTTAAAACGTATTCACTGCGAGTTTTATACGAAATTATTCAACATGTTTCGATTGTACCATCTAGTAAACAAGAAGATCCATAGTCACGTCACATGAAGTGATTTGCCTAAGAAAATAGGGGCCTTTATGTCCTCTAGCCAGTATTCTATTACAAATTAGTCTAAAAGAACATGCAACATAAAACATGCAACATGCAACATGTAACATACAACATGCAGCATGCAACATACAACATGCAACATGCAGCATGCAACATGCAACATGCAACATGCAACATGCAACATACATCAGGTATTATGCAACATGCAACATGCAACATGGGCAGTGCAACATGCAATATGCAACATGCAACATGCGACGTGCAACATGCAACATACCATGCAACATGCCATGCAACTAGTATTATGCAATATGGCAACATGCGGTATGCAACTTGCAACATGCAACATTGAACCATTTGAATTTTTTTTAAATCCATGCCATCTTTTCTGGGGCCGATGCACTCCTTGCTCTTTAGCGGTTGATTTTCCCGTCTTACTTTACGCAATTCCTGCCAAATCAAAGACGTACGGCTATAGGACCGATTTAAGTTACCATCTGTGCATTGGTGAAGAAGATGGTTCAGCTCATGAGTTTTGCACGCCGATAGGAGCTCGTAGTGGTGATCCTTTTAATTACAGATCGTCATCTGTTGATGAAAATTTCCTTTTGCATAGCCCATAGAGGTAGGCTATCGAGATTCGAACCCAATACCACCATATCCAAATGGCAAAGCTTTAACCACTGTGCCATTAAGTCGGTGACATTTAAATTGAAACTGTAAATTGTTACTTGTATCGCTTGTCTACACCGATAATCCTGAAGCACTGAATGTGATTTTTTTCTAATACTACGAGCTTAATTTACCTTACCTCATTTTAATTATTTGAACATCTATCGAAATGAGCCGATAAAGCTCAAAATTCAAGAGTGGCATTGTAACGTGAATATCAGGATTCGGAAATTACAATTCTCGATCAATTTTAATGATTACAAATGATTACACATTTATCCTAAAGTATCAGAAAATCACAACGGTGAAAATGATCGTACAAAATAAATGTTAACCAGTAACTCATTGCATTCACCATGCTTCGCGCAACATGCAACATGCATCAAGAAGGTTGCAACCTGCAACACGCAACATGCAACATGCAACATTTGCATGTAACATGCAAAATGCAACATGCAACATGCAACATGCAACATGCAACATTCAACATGCAACATGCAACATGCAACATACAACATGCAACATGCAACATTCAATATGCAGCATGCAACATGTAACATGCAGCATGCAACATGCAACATGTAACATGTAACATGCACCATGCAACATTCAACATGCAACATCTAATATGCAACATGCAACATGCAACATGCAAAATGCAAAAGGCATCATGCAACATGCAACATGCAACTTGCAACATGCAACATGCAACACGCAACATGCAATATGCAACATGCAACATGCAACATGCAACATGCAACATGCAACATGTAACATGCAACATGCAACATGCAACATGAAACAAGCAACAAGCAACATGCAACATGCTGCATGCAACATGCAACATCCAACACGCAACAGGCAACATGCAACATGCAACATGCAACATGCAACATGCAACATGCAACATGCAACATGCAACATGCAACATGCAACATGCAGCATGCAACATGCACAATGCTACATGCAACATGCAATATGCAACATGCAACACGCAAGATGTACCATGCAACACTTCATGTCCTTAGCCAATATCCTATTACAAATTTATCTTAATCACAAAATAACAATGTTGAAAATGATTGTATATTACAAAATAAATGTTAACCAGTACTCATCACATTCAACATGCAACATGCAATTTCGAAACGTCCCCTTGATTCTGAACAATTTTCATTATAAGTAACTTCCTCCTATATGAGACTGTTTTCGAGATAAAAGCCCGACAATTATTAAAAATGCAAGCCGTATTTGAAATTTTCGTCAGGTTTCTGGTCATGTTTTGAGCTGCAAATGCGATTTTTGATTTGGGTTCTGCTACTATTTTTACGAGTCCAACATTTTTTATTTATTTTCATAAATCATTGACATATGGCAAATGTTGCATTTCCAATAAATATGTTGGAAATAAACCATTGCACTGTCACTGAATTAAAAAATTAAATTTAAAATAAATAAAATTTTTGCAAACCATAAAATTCTATAAATCAATCAATTTACGAATACGTTTCAATTTTCGATGCAATATTTTATAAGTAGCACAATGCTTAAAAAGCTGTTGACTGCAAATTTAGACTAAACCATCGTAACAACGTACTCAGTTTTAGTCTTTGCGTCACAGCGTCTTATTTTGTGTAGATGTATCTCCCGTGCCTTCCGCTTACCAAATCCTCTTAACCTTTTCATATTTCATCTTTACCATATAAAATTGTATTATCATTTTTATTATAAATCAATAAAATAATCACTGTTCTTTGTTTTACTTACATAAATGCACGTCTGCTCGTAAGTCGGTTTAAGCAAGTATAATTCCTTAAGCTTTACAAAAATATGTACAATCAATAAATTGAGTAGAGTATAAAAGTTGTACTCGATATACATACAAAAAATTCTGTGCCATGTTTCGTTCCGTTGAGTCATCGTGAATTAATTTTGTGTGTAATGTATCGTATGCATATTATAATATGTAGAACGCACGATTTGTGTGTGTTCTCGTTGTTGGAGAAAGGATTACTTGGCGGAATTAAAATCTATTTTCCCGTACATAACAGTAAGTATGTACAAATGTGTACCATATATATGCATATGTACATATATACGTGCTTGAGTGATTTATTATTTTCGTCTTTAAAGGCCATCATAAGTCATATACGTGTATACCAAAACAATGTTGGAGCCAGACAAGAGAAAGTGTATAATGTAGGATAATTATTTTATGATAGAGGTTGAACAGCTCATGGTACAACATGTAACGCAAATTTCATATTTTAATCATTTCCACTAAAGCACAAGCTCAAACAGAGAAAATTTCTTGGAACAGCTTGACAAACAAATTTAATTTATTTAAACAATGAATACAAATCTTTGAAACTTTGGTCGATTTAATATGCCGTTTCAAAAAATCTCTAAAACATTGATTGAATTTCGAAAATAATGGTTTAACCATAAGATGAGGACATTTTTCATAGGAAATCGTCCGGAAATATCAAAATCAATATTCTTCATGATATGGTCAGTATCTTCTAGTCGCTTACAATAAACACGGTTGTGTAGGCAACGATCGGCTGTTCATTATGTTGATTAGGTCAGTTTAGGCTATCTCGCCAAATAATCTACTAGTATTTGTTATCTTCCCATTACCAAGTCGAAACTGTTCTTCAACGTCAGATTTAAATGCTAGTTGAAATTCTCTAAACCGATATAAAATCGTCCCTTAAGCTAGCAGAACCCATACAGCAGAACATTACAAGATAATATGAATAATTATAGGCTAATAATAGTGATGATTTACAAAACAATTGGAAAATTAAAGATTAATTTTAGGCTAATTGAATGCCCTCATTATAGTCAAAAAGGAGTAGAACCCAAATTTTTTTAATGTAGAATTTGATTAGGCCATAATGAGCCTAAAATTACTCGTTTGGTAATTGATCTTGTTTAGTGTTCTAATTTAGGTTTTGGTCCGATTTTCGATTTGGGTTCTGCTAGCTTTAGATTAAATGACCTGAAGTTTGGTCAAAAAGGAGTAGAGCCCAAAATATTTAATGGGACATTTGATTAGACCGTAATGAGCCTAAAATTACTCGTTTGTTAATTGATATTGTTTTGGGTCCGCCGAAATTAGACGGTTTTGGTTCGATTTTCGATTTGGGTTCTGCTAGCTTTAGATTAAATGACCTGAAATGTGGTCAATAACGATTAGAGCCCAAAATTTTTTAATGGGACATTTGATTAGACCGTAATGAGCCTAAAATTACTCGTTTGTTAATTGATCTTGTTTTAGGTTCTAATTCCGGTTTTGGTTCGATTTTCGATTTGGGTTCGGCTAGCTTTAGATTAAATGACCTGAAGTTTGGTCAAACAGGAGTAGAGCCCAAAATTGTTAATGAGACATACCATAATGAGCCTAAAATTACTCGTTTGTTAATTGATCTTGTTTAGGGTTTTAATTTCGGTTTTGGTCCGATTTTCGATTTGGGTTCGGCTAGCTTTAGATTAAATGACCTGAAGTTTCGTCAAAAAGTAGTAGAGCCCAAAATTGTTAATGAGCCATACCATAATGAGCCTAAAATTACTCGTTTGTTAATTGATATTGATTTGGGTCCACCGAAATTAGACGGTTTTGGTCCGATTTTCGATTTGGGTTCTGCTAGCTTTGAAGTGATAAAGCCTTATGCCTTTTCTAGAATGAGCAGAAAAAAATTTAAATGGGGCATTTAATTAGCCTAAAATTAACCTTTAATTTTCCATTTGTTTTTAAATAATTTTTTGATATGGGTTCTGCTAACTTTTTCTATAGCTAGCAGTTGGAAGGAAGGGGTGAAGCCCAAAATTTGTTAATAGAGCATTTAATTAATAGGCTAATTAGCCTATAATTATTAAGGGACGTTATAAAATGTCATACAGGGTGGATTTTTAAATTCGGTTCTTCATCCAAATACTCGTGGGAAATTTTCCGTGTATAAAATTCGTCATCATTAGCGTTTATGGATGTTAAGAGTTACTTAGTTAACATTTGTCTTGTAACGTTCGATCATGTTCTCCGTTGTTATATTGTGATTATTTAAGATTGATATGAACTAGGATATTTACTAGAGGACATAAACTTCTATTTTGCATGTAAGATATGAGTCTTCCTTCCTCTAAATGCTTTGGGATTCCAAACAACGATTTTCATTATGGAAGTTTTATTTAAATTGATAGAGAATGGTAGTTTCTGTTTCCCAAACTTCACGTTATAATGACAATCTCGAGGTGCTTATGGATAAATCTTTCACCCTTTACCTGTTTAATTTTGTTTTGAAAATTACAGTTGATTCGTTGAATAATAACACGAAGGTAATTTTTTATCTTTGTAAAACAAAAAGAACTCGTAATATAATTTTAACCTAAAAATGTTTAAACGTTGGTCCCCGGGAAGCTGTGTCCGAGCTTGTCAAATATCAAAGCGTCGTTATTTACAAAAAAGTCTCTAGAAAATCTTTGTATCTGTTCGATGTTAATAGCGTGTGGTGGGACCTTGAACCCTGCGGTATTTGCTTTAAACACCGCGGTGGTTAGCAATACATGTCCTTGTTGGTGGACTAGAAGATTTTAAGTTGTACACATGCTTGAAGGTGCTACATTATTGCAATTCAGAAGTGTATATGACGCTGTCCATTGCCAAAAATACACGAGTCTTGCTCTATCTAATGTTGACACTTTCCGGAATGGTATGCATTATTCTAAGCCATGAAGCTCTCTACAAGCCTTGACCCAACATTGGATGCTGACCGTTTCGGCATGTACATGTTTTAGTGGTAGAATGGTTGATGCCACAATATAGGTATTCGCATTGCGGTGCATTTTGTACTCCGTATTCTTTTGGATTAGGTAACGTTGTTTCATAAAGCCCAGGTGATTTTGAATCAATTTTTTTTTGATTAGAATGAACGTTAGAAATTACCTGAACGCTCATATCCAACAGCTCTATGTTGTGTAATATTTCGTTCGCGGTGTCTTGCAGATTTCGTAACGCCTAGCAAAGAATTGAAGCGTTTGCCAAATATAAGTTATGGGTTGCTGTATTTTGACTGTAGCAAGCTCCAAGCCATTTCGTAATTTTTGGCGATTATTTAAAGGAGGCTGAGTTCCATAGTTACACGTATTTGTAAGGGTGACTTAAGATACGACATATTTACGGTATTGGAAATTTTATTGTTCAAATGAATGAATGTAAATATATCGTTTAATTGAGCTAAAATTCTCGCACTCTCCAAAGCAATTTGGTATGCTCAATGTCGGTAGCTTGATTCTTCGACAGCAATTTATGGCATTGTTGCAATCTAATCATTTGTCGCTTCTCGTTTCTTCATTATAATTTCAGTGTGCTATAATTGGTCGATTTGATCCATTTTTTGCAGCTGGTTGCTAATGCGTACTCGCACAACAAAAGCGCGATCAAATAATCAATCTCAAAGCTAAGGGGTACATCGATGGATGAACCTTTAATTTCAGTAAAATGTATTAATTTAAGTTAGAATAAAATTGCTTATTAGTATTCGACTAGATTGTAATTAAAAAAGGAATAATAAAAAATTAAATAAATAAATAAAACAATCAAACCAAATCAAATTTTTCGGAATAGTGATAATCAAAATTAAACCTTAAATTAAAGTAACGCACAAAAATAATAGCAATAAAAGCATTACATATACTTTTAATTAGTATTATTTTTATTGTTCGTTTCATTTAAAATTAAAATTAAATTAATATTTAATAATAATATGTGTATGAAAAAAACAAAAAAACAGAAATAATTAATCGATATTTTTTTATTTGCGATATGAGCGAGTAATACGATTCGGTACATGAAATCAATAGACCAGATTATTATTATTATTATTATTGCTATTATTTTATTATGGCTTATTATTACTAGTTTTAAAAATTGTGTATATTTTTTGGTAGGAATGAGGCTAATTATCTCGCAAAATTAAATTTGAAACTCCACCGCCTGTAAATCGTCCAGAACGCCTCGTATGAGCACACATATAACGATTCTGGATAGCTACATATGCATAACAGAGTGAGAGTACATGATACGCTGTAATACTGGAAATTTTTTATTCACTATAATAGAGAACAAAGCAATGACGTTATTTTCACAGGGGGGGGGGGTCACAGGTGGTGGATAGTAGACCGCCTATCGATAGGTAGGTTAGCGGTGAATTAAATAAGCCGCCCCCAACCGCAGCTGTGCTGGGAGGAGAGTCTCAGGTCATCCCATGAATGGAGTGGGTCCCATTGGGTTGAGATATCCAAATGAATGGGTGAATGGAGGGTGAGTGCTGGACGGGGGCGAGGGCGCGGGGGGTCGTGGTGCTCGGTAAGCCAATGGGCCGGATTAAGGTGGTATGCGACCCGTGCTGAGGATCGACTAGGCTGGGGGCCCATTAAACAAAACCCAGTCGCGAACGGAGCCCTCTGGATACCTGGCGACCTCCAGTTGTATTTAGCTTTACCTGTGTATACGGATCTCTGCGCAGGTGGACCAGTATTTCTCCGATACTCGTGGGAGCAACATGGAAAACAGTAGTACAACCAAAAATAAAGGGGCCGGTACCCTTCAAAAACCGGAAAATGTAAAAGAAGAGGGTAACTCGAACCTTAAAGGTGGGGCCCCCTCATCAGAGGCAAAGGGAAGCGACGCCATGGCATTGAAGCCAGGTGGAAGCGGGACCGCCAAACAAAATAGTGGGGGAGTGAGAGAGCTACCTCCGGCGAAGCGTCGATATAGAGAGAGACGGTCGGCCTTTATAATATTAGAGAAACTGGCTGCGACCCCTGAGGGGCAGCTTACAGTGGAACAAAGAGAATCTCTGGCATGGGCAAAAATAAACTGTCGCCGGCGATAGCTCGGAAAGGGCCTTTGTGTCTAAAAGGCAGAGGTCCCAGGATGAGCTGGTAGCTGGCGATAGTAAGCGAGCCAAGGTTCAAACAGATAGGACGTCGGGTGCTCCTAAGGATCAAAAGCTGAAGCTATTCAGTGAAATGCTAAAGAAGCACGTGTTGCTGCTAGCCGTCATTGACAAGAGTCAGGAAGATGGGAGCATCACGTCAGAGAAGTGAAGGGTGGTGTACAATGCACTAAACTTCACTTTTCTGAGGATCCTGGGAGAACATCCGGGATCCCCCCCGTCCTGCAGAGATGCGGGATGGTACTAGGGGCGCGTGAAGTTAACTGCGTACTCAGACCAGAGATCGGTCGACCTTTACAAAAGGGCAGTGGCCGAAGTAGGCGAGGTGTGGCAGGGCGCGAGGCTTGAGGCAGTCTCCAGGGAGGAAATCCCGAGCAGACCGGGGGCACGCGTATGGCTGCCAACCGAGCCGGAGAAACCGGAGGAGATCCTCGAGATCATTCGGGCCAGAAATCCAGATCTTCCAACGAAAGATTGGAGGATTGTGAAGCAAGAGGAGACTAAGTGAAAGAATCCCTGGCTTCCCTTGCTAAAACAAAGGGAGTGATCAACTTCGGGTTCGGTTCGATCACTCTCAAAACATATAAAAAGGACGAGGCCGATGCAGGGGTGAAAGACCATCCTGAGGGTGACGGAGAACGGACCCAACGGGATATGATCAAGCAGGCAGAGGCCGGCCGGGAGAGTGATGCTTCTGATGTGGGGAGCATAATTATGGGAGGTAGTCTCCTCTCTCTGTAGACTAATGGGCGTGTACTGACAGACTCTCGACAAGAGGAGAATGGCGACTGAAATAACGCGCTAGATGGCATTATCCCGATGCAGGGAGTGCAGGAGCAGGTGAGTAAGGTGGACTGCAATGATTAAGATTGCACAAATAAACCTACACCATACAAAGGCTGCCTCGTCAGCTCTTGTTCTCAGGCTGACTAAATCAGATGAGGACTTGGTGTTAATCCAAGAACCTTCGATTAACAGTAACAGGATCTGTGGTCTCAGAACAAAAGGGTATAAGTTATTATACTCAAGCAACTCTGAGAAGACCAGATCGTGCATTTTAGCGAAAAATAATCTGAATATTTTTCTTCTTTCTCAATTTAGTAGTGCAGACGTCACTGCAGTAAATGTTGAGGCTAGTGGGGAAAAACTATGGCTAGCCTCAGTCTATATGGATCGCGAGAAGGAGGTTCCACCGGATAACCTGGGGGAACTGATCCGGGAAGCAGATCAAAGAAGGGTAGGTGTTTTACTCGGTTGTGATGCAAACGCGCATCACACAATCTGGGGAAGCACAGATATTAACGAGAGGGGTGAGTTATTTTTTAATTACTTGTTAAATACCAACCTTGTAGCTTGCAATATTGGACGAGAGCCAACATTCATTGTTAAACATCAGCAGGAGGTTTTAGATGTGATCTTCGCGTCGGAAACGATCTTTCGTATGATCAGAGGATGGAGAGTGGCGAAAGAGCACTCATTCTCTGATCACCGATATGTAACATACAACCTCGACATTAAACCTGTTACCCGGAAACCCTTCAGGAATCCCAGAAGGATTAAATGGAACAAATATAGCGAGATGTTGGCGGAAGTATTGCCACTGGAGCTTCTAACCCAACCAGTCCTAATTATTTGATAAGACCGGGCGGGTCGTGGACAGCTTCAAATGTGGAATCATTGGAGCTCCTCATTAAGACCCATTTTCCGGGAAACTTTGATGACTCGATAGAGCCCGGAGCTCATCGAGTAACACCTTCAGTAGAGATGGAGGGCATTGTAGACAGGGAGCGAATCCAGTGGGCGCTGAACGGTTTTAAGCCGTATAAATCGGCGGGCCCGGATCGGATTATACCAGCAGAGATCCAAAGGAACTCGGCAGTCATCCTCCCCTGGCTGGAGGGTATCTTCAGGGGATGTCTGAAACTTGTCTATATTCCTAGGAAATGGACGGAGGTCAGAGTGGTATTTATCCCGAAATCGGGAAAAAGCTCCCATGCTTACCCAAAAGATCTGAGACCTGTAACTCTATCATCCTTTCAGCTGAAAACCTTGGAAAGGTTGGTAGATGTAGGTATTCGATCAAAAATTGAGCCCAGGAATTGGGCAGTGTCGCAGCATGCGTAGGGCAAGTCGGCGGACACAGCTCTGCACGATCTAGTACGCATGATTGAGAAATCAATTCACTCGCAAGAGTTTTGTATGGTAGCATTTCTTGACATTGAGGGTGCCTTTAATAATGTAAAAACGGAGGCGATCATGGAAGGATTGTCATGTTTGAAGGTGGACTACCCTATAAGTAGGTTGATAAATCAGATGCTGGTAAGCAGGATCATTACCTCAAAACTGGGGGAGTCCACCATTAGAAGAAGAGCGGTTAGAGGAACTCCGCAGGGAGGTGTAATGTCCCCCTTTCTTTGGAGTGCAGTGATGAATGGATTGCTGTTGGAACTGGAGAGGGAGGGGACAGGAGTTGTAGCGTATGCAAATGATTTAGCGATAGCTATCTCGGGCAAACATGTGGATACGATTAGGGATGTTATGCAAAATGCACTCCTGATCGTTACTAGATGGGCCAGTAAATGTGGATTAGGGATCAACCCTTCCAAGACAGAGCTGGTACTATTTACTAGGAAATATAAAATTCCGGTAGTTAGCCCTCCTACCGTGAACGGCATAACACTGGCTTTTGCTGATAGAGCGAGATTTTTGGGCATAATCTTGGACAGTAAGCTCAACTGGAAGCCCAACATTATAGAAAGGGTGAAAAAGGCTAATGTAGCTATTTACTCGTGTAGGAACGCCATAGGTAAGAGTTGGAGGTTTGAAATCAGCGCTGGTGCACTGGATCTATACCGCAGTGGTAAGTGCTGATGTATGGGGTGGGCGTGTGGTGGCCAGCTCTGAATAAGGTAACATATGTAAGGATGATGGAAAAGGTACAAAGAACGGCCTGTATGCTTATAAGCGGGGCGCTCAGGTCAACTCCTACACGCGCTTTAGAGGTTATGTTCCACCTTATTCCAATCGAATTTATTTGCAGTCAATGTGGCCACAAGACTCTCGGCGGTCTCGCAGTGGAACTGTCTTCAGACGGGACATTCGACGATAGTTAGATCGCAAAGGGAAGAACTGGCGAATCTAGATTATAGTAAACCAACGTTGTGCTTCAATAAAGGTTTCGGGACCATCTGTTCCTCGAGAGAATCCTGGAGGAACGGATCAATACTGGAAAACGAGGCACTGCAATTTTTCACTGACGGCTCTAAGCTAGACGGTAAGGTAGGAGCCGGAGTCTTCTGTGAGAAGCTAAACGTCAGTATTTCTGTTCGTCTCCCTGACTACTGCGGCGTGTACCAGGCTGATGTGGTGGCGATCGGGGAAGTCATGACATGGTTGAAGCATAATGTGGTATCCGGGAGGGATATCGCAATCTATGTGGATAGTCAGGCGGCGATCAAGTCACTAGAGGCGGTTTGTCTGAAGTCACGGGTGGCGCTGGATTGCCGATCATCTCTTAATGAGATGAGCGAGTATTTCAGCATCCAGATAATCTGGGTCCCTGGTCACTCGGACGTCACGGGAGCTAGGTACGGTACGACTCTCCAGATGCAGCCGGAAAGGGCAGTTCTGGGGAGACCTATAGCAGCGCTCAAATTGGCGCTCGGGAGAAAGGCAATCGGCTTGACAAATGAGAGGTGGACCAACACTCTCACGTGCAGGGTAGCAAAGTAGGTTTGGCCAAAACTGGACTTGAAGCGCTCCAAGGCACTCATATCCCTGGGGAAACGGGACTTAAGTTTAGTCGTAGGGATACTGACAGGACACTGCCTTTTTGGGGAACATGCGAGAAGGCTGGGTCTACAGACGAATGACTTTTGTAGAAGTTGTATGGGCGAAGAGGAGGAAGAGTCTTTAGATCACTTCCTATGCTCGTGTCCAGCTCTATCATACAGAAGGCATAAATACTTAGGTGTGTAAGGGATGAACAGCCTTTCGGAACTCGCGAACTGTGGAGTGCGAGATATTTTACGCTACATAAGTAGCTCTGGATGGTGTTAACGGGGGTAAAGGGAAAATCGGATCCTGTGGTATCACAATGGGCCGCTATTGGCCTAAGTGTGCGGAAGCAGCCACTCTAATCTAACCTAACCTAACCTAATGACTTTATCCAAATTTTAACTTTCAACAAGTGATTTATATAATGATTTTAAAAAGCAATATATGTTTTATAGGAGTTCAATAAATTATGATATTATTAACGAATCACTCTTAAGACGAAACATCTCACTCGATATCGTTTAAAGATACTAAAATATGCGAAAAATTGGTGCATCTGGTATTGTTACCAATTCAACTGTTTTTTTTTTAAACTATTGCCAAAGGCTTTATTCTTGAATCTTTCTTTATACGAAACTAACAAGAAGTGTGAAATTCTTAAAAACTATATATTTTTTTTTACTTAAGCCTTAACCTATGTTAGTACTTAATATTAGTATGCATTATTATTTTTAAATTATTATTAATTACTTAATTTAAGTGTGTTAGGTCAACATGCGTGTAATTATTAAATATTTCAGTTGATTAAATGTAGAGGATCTGCTCTGCGAAGCCGGTTGTATTTCGGTTGCCTTAGTAGTTCTCTAGCTAATTCGTTAGGGTGTGATAGCAGTTTCAGATGGTATTTTAGACTGCATGATTTTATTGATGATCTCTTTAACCGTTTTAATTCCTAGGTCTCTATGGATGTTGCTGTTTCGAATATACCAGGGCGCATTTGTAATGCTACGAAGTATCTTTGCTTGTGTTCTTTGTACAATATCTTTATTTGAGGCACTAGTTGAGCGAAATATTTGGATACCATATGTCCATACGGGGATTAGGATCGCTTTGTATAGTAGAACCTTGCAGTCTAGAGAGAGTTTCGATTTTCTTCCGATCAACCAGTACATTTTAGAAAATTTTATTTTTAGTTGATTACGTTTTGTTTCAATGTGCTTTTTCCATGTCAATCTTCTATCGAGATGAAGACCGAGATATTTGACGTTTGTTTGTTGAGGAATTGTGATATTGTTTAATTTTACTGCCGGACATGTTACATGTTTTGATTTACATTCATTCGTCCTTATCCGCCAAGTTTTTAACCAATCTTCTATTTTGTGCAGATGTTCTTGTATTTCTCTCGATGCTGTTTGAGGATTTTTGTGTGAAAACAATATAGCTGTGTCATCAGCAAAAGTTGAAGTGATTATGTTTTCAGTTATTTGTAGGTCAGCTGTGAACAACAAGTATAGCACTGGTCCCAATAGACCACCTTGCGGTACTCCTGCCTTTATCTCGGTTAAATCAGTAGTGGCCGTACTTTGTTTCACCTGAAACATCCTTTGTGCTAAGTAGTTTTCAAGAATTGCATGAAATTGTCTAGGCAGACGAGTTTTAATTTTGTAATTTAATCCTTCATGCCATACTTTGTCGAAAGCTTGCCGCAATATCCAAGAAAACTGCCGAGCAATATTTATTTTCTTCTAAAGAGAGCTTAATTGTGTTTACAATTCTGTGCACCTGTTTTATTGTGCCGTGCTGCTCTCTAAATCCAAATTGGTGATCTGGTATAATGCGACCTACAGTTAATATAGGTATTAGTTCTTCTAGTAGCATCTTTTCAAAGAGCTTTGAAATTATCGGAAGTAGACTTATTGGCCTGCACGACGAGACTTGGGTTTCGTCTTTACCTGGCTTAGGAATCATGATAATTTGAGATATTTTCCATTTTTGGGGAAAGTATCCACATCTCATAATCGCATTAAAAATATATGTTATATATTTTATGCATCTATCGGGTAATTCTTTGATAATTTTTCCAGTTATTAGATCATGGCCTGGAGCTTTCTTAGGATTTATCCTGTTTTTGATTACCGTTTTGATGCATTTCCATTTAAGTTTTACTGGATTTGGGTTCGACTCGTCCCTCGTAAACTGTTGTAGTACGCAGTCATTATATTTTCGTTTGTAGTGAACACTTTTTGTAGATGGTTAGAGAGAGCGATAGCCTTGTCTAAATCACTTCTGGCCCAATGACCATCTGGTTTCCTTGCCTGTGGGTTCGATAGCTCTGGCCTTTTTAAATTTCTTGCTGCCTTCCACAGTGAGTAATCTGTTTTCTCTGTTGCTGTGAGCTCACTTAGGTAATTCTGCATTCCAAGATTGTGTTCTTCCCGTATTGCTTCTCTTAGAGCTTTAATAGCTCTATTTAATTTCCATTTATGAAATGGAGATTGGTGCAGCTGCCATAGCCACCGAGTCGCCCGCTTATCTGCCAATAACTTTTGAATGTTACTTGAAAGCTTATTATTTTTTCCGAATTTTTGTACTCCGGAGTAGCTTTTTTTGCAGCCATTTCCATTATTTGTCTTAAGTTTTCTATCGCGGCATTGATATCTTCTGGTGTTTGCAGTGGAACATCCAGATGACAATTTACGTCTACTATGTTTCTATACAGAACCCATTTCGTTAGTTTGTTTGTTAAACGTTGGGATGGTTCAGTTTTTAATGCTTGCATACTTAGTGTTACGATTATTGGTGAGTGATCTGATGATACACATAACAGTCAACGACTTGAGCATTGGTGCGTGCTATTCCTCGTATTACACAGAAATCTATTAAATCAGGAATTTTCTTTCTATCGGTAGGCCAACAAGTGGGATGTCCAGATGATAAATAATCTAGGTTTTTCTCGTTTATTGCTTCGTAGAGTTGCTTGCCCTTGGGTGACGTCAACCTCGAACCCCATTGCACATGTTTAGCGTTGTAATCACCTCCTGATACAAATTTGATTCCCAACTGATTAAAGTAGTCGATAAATTGCTGTTTTTAATTGCATGTTTTGGTGGACAGTAAACAGCCGATATTACAAATTTCCCAGACCATTCGTCCAAACAAATAGTTGTAGCTTGGATGTGATCTTTAGCATATTTCTGGAGCTCGTAGTGCTTTAACCTTCTATTTATCAAGACTGCGGTGCCGCCGTGTACTTTTCCATCCGGATGTTTGGTGTCATAAACGGAATAGCCGGTAATATTAAAAAAATTGTGTTTGGTGAAGTGTGTTTCAGATATTAACATGATGTCTATATTTTACCTCAGCTTTATGTTGCGGAAGCCCGTTCGCATTCCAAACAGCTATTTTTAGAACTGTCATTTTTGATTTTTAACTATTATTTGCATAAGCGTATTCATATTTTGCATCATCATGCTCATTTGCCTTTCCATCATTGTCATGAACCTTTGAAAACGAACTTTGGGTTTCGGTTTGTTACCTTTTAGGATGTTTGCATAAGAAACACCTGGCTGTGCAAAACTGCTGTCAAACGTCTCAGGTTTGGTGACTATTGTATTTTTTGGTAACATGACCCTCTGATTAAATTGCATATTGAGCATTCGTTGATCAGCTCTCATTTTAGGGTTTATTTTCCGTTTTAAGTCCAGATACACTGCACATCCCCTGTAATTTGCAGTATGATTTTCACCGCAGTTACTGCAACGTTTCACAGATGGGTCATTGCGAGATTCGTCACACTGTTTGGAGTCGTGAAGTTCGCCACAAATAACACAAACATCATTTAAGGTGCAGTATGCTTTCGTGTGTCCGTATTCTTGGCACTTTATGCATTGAACTGGTCCTGACCTCTTCCTAGGTTCTTCAATTACTATTTTGCGATGAAGCAAATATTTTAGGTTGTAAATCTTGTGAACTCCTTTTGACTTTTTTTCCTCTGGCTCTAGTTCCAAACGGAACATTGGTTGGGGTACCTTCTCACGGTTTACTGTATTACCAATAGATTTGACATGGAAACCTTCCGCAGCAAGTGCAGCTTGTATGTCGCTAACATCTACGCAGCTTTCAATTCCTTTTAGCACAAAAGTGAGCCCTTTTTGACTTTTTAGCTGGTATGTATAATAATTTTTTACCAACTTCGTCAAAATGTTTGACTAGGGCTCTGAAGCCATCGGTTTCGAAGGTTTGAATCTTTGTTCCGTTTATATTACCCCTTTTGAGCGGGGCAATATAAAATTTAGAGTCTGTTAATGATGCGATTTTATTAACCAGGTTATTGTTAGATGCTTCCCTTAAATAAATTGGAGGCGGTTTCTCAGGTTTCGATTTCGGCGCTGTATTGAGGTCACCGACCTCTAAACTAGAGAATCGGTTGTTAAGCGGTATTTGGTTAACACCTAGTTCAATCCGTGTCACTTTGCTCCTGCCAGCAAACTGAGCAGATCTCGGGCTACGTTTTCTTTTAGATTGAACAGTGATATACCTATCCAATCCCGTTTGCACTAGATTATTTTCAAACTGACCACGGTCGCTAGAGTTCGTCGCACAGAGTTCATTCTTTTGCAATATTTAAATTTTCTACATGAAGCTGGTTCAAGTTTGATGTAGATTGTGTTCGACTTACGGTGTTCGAAGAAGTCTTTTTTGTTCGAAGAAAAAAGGGCCTTCATGTTCACATTATCACTCACTAAATTACAACTTTACATTATATAAGAATAAAAAGCACTAACACTGCACTTTTCGTTTGTTTTATTTTACGTCCAATGTTAGTGAAATCAATTTTGCGACAAGTGAATTCAACTGGTAACAGAAAATTATAAACACAAAGTGCTGACATTAGCATGTACTTGAATCAAGTAATTTCACCATAACCTGTACAATTTTTATAATAAAGTTAGAAGTTACCTGTAAAGACATCGCCTCTCATTTATTAAAATATATTATTTTGAATTAGTGGACAAGGTCCGACCCACGGTAGGTGCACTAATCTCATTTCATTACATGTACATATAATTTATGGAACTAAAACTTTCTCGAGAATGGTTATAATACACCTCGCCTGAAAGGGAAATAAATATGCCAAGGACACAAAACAACAAATTATTTGGAGGGAAATTTGAGCAAGAATTCAAAGAGCAGGGGGCACGTGACTAAAATGACAAAATCATCACCATCAACGTTAAACAACCGTTGCTTGTGTTAGTACAAATTTGAGTGACCGCTTTGGGACAGCATAATAAAATGGATGAAAAACAGAACAACTTTCCTGGGTTAAGCAGGGCGGTATGCCTCATCCAGCAGTAGTGTGCACTCGGCATTTATCAGACCTGGCTACGATTCAACGAAGCAATTTTATTTAGTTATTTATTTATTAATTATATTGGATAGAAGAATTTAAATTTTGCAAGCTTCATTCAGTATTTTATAATTCGAGAGCATAGATTAAATATTATTTAGATACAAAATTATACATAGTTTGAAATAATCTGAAAAATATTAAAAATCAGTTTCTTTTATGTGGCTAAATAGACATTTCTTTGTAAGAAAGTTCGTTTATCTAATCTCAATCTGTAACCGATTCCACAAAACATAACCTCTCCGAGGAGAGGCTGGAAATATACATTTTTTCTAATCTAATACACATTGAGTTCACGCAGATTTACCCGTCCAAAAAGATAGACTGGTTACTGATTACACCCCATAATATTATTTGAATAATCAAACATATCCGTAAGAGTCGGAAATCGGAAGAAGAATCGGAAGGAAAATAATAAATAATTATTACGGTTTTCGAAAATGTAGTCCTATGAAGCGTATACTATTACAGAACTGTCTAACCGTAAAGAACACCCGTTCCAACTCCACCCTGGTTGATTTAATTATCATTAAAAAATCACAAATTTTATCAAGATAGCCACCATAAATGTGAAATAAAGACCTATCGTTTTGAAGTTTGGCATATTATCGGAGTATTTCTGGAATAAATAGAAACGCCTTTTCCAGCGCTTCATACAATTTTCAGTACAAACTGCTTCTTCACAGGATAAATCGTGGTAAAAAAAGTCCTCAGCCAAGGTGGGCCAGAATCAATGCACGAAGTCTATATTGTATTATAAAATACAATAAACTTCCGAGCTTTGTATGCTACTATCCTTAGTAACGACTAAATGAACTTTGAACCACAACAAAAGATACATCCTTGAATCTGATAATGGAATATTACTTTCCTGGTTGCTAATCCATTTTAGTCGGCGCGTGGCTAAAAATCTCATTCTTAGCCACAATACCGAAGCTGGATGCTACATTCAATGCCTGGATCATTGTTACATTTTTATGAAATGGACTGAACTAAAGGTTATATTCATACCTCAGGCAGGAAACAGCAGTTATTGTTCTCCCCAAGACCTTAAAACCTTTTTGGATAGACAAATATAAGCTTACAGCTTACACCAATTTTTCTTGTTGACGTGTAGATACACATAACTTTGAATAACTCAACTAAGTGTTTTGCTATAAAAGTTTAGTACAAAATTTGATCGATACTAATCCATTACAAGGTGGATTTCTCTATACTCTGCTACGGGGTAAATTTCTCTCCTTTTAGAAATGTCAAGCAAATTGGTTGTAAACATATCAATTTGCTGGCAAAATATTAAGTTGTTTAATAGGCAAATTATGTAATGCAATTAATTAAAGTAAAGTAAAATACAATTCTAACTTTAGTTAAACATTACGAATATGGAGACAACACCATCACATACGGAGCAATAGCAAAGACCTAGTCCGTTTAGCTATGCATCAATGATCCTTTGTGGTTTCTTTTATTTTATTTTAGGATTCACCGTGAACAACAACAAACCACAAAACTTGCTCCTATTTTAGTATAAATGAACCCAATATTCTTCCCGCCTTGAACCTTTTCGTTCAACAAAATAAAGCGTGGTGTTTGATTATAAGCAATCCACTACTGATTAACTACGATACGTTGTTCTTTGTCACTTGCTGGTGTTGAATTCGTGGAATTTGGACCCTCGTGAATTTGTAGTGCATCTTGTTTGTGTTTTCGATTGTGGACTGTATTGTGTGATTCATGATTGTGAAGTGCATCCTGTTCACTATTAATTTCTTTCTGGGACAAGGGTAAGACACATAAAGGGTGTTTTTTAAGAGGTTGCCGATTTTTTTTTTGAATAAAACACATATAAAATTATGAAATGACCAAAATTTTTTTTTATTTGGTAGATAATTTTTTGGCATTTAACATTTAAACACAATTTCTGGCATATGGCTACCACGACTATTTTTCACAAATGTCATTCTGGAGGTCCAATTTTCCAGCACTTTTTCAAGCATTTGAGGGCGTATGTCAGCAATGACACGTTGAATATTGGTTTCCAAAGCGTCAATCGATTGAGGTTTATCCACATAAACCAATGACTTCACGTATCCCCACAAAAAGTAATCGAGTGGCGTCAAATCGCACGAACGCGGAGGCCAATTCACCGGACCATTTCTCGAAATAATGTTGTCGTTGAAAGTTTCTTTCAATAAGTCGATTGTTTCACGTGCTGTATGGCAAGTGGCACCATCTTGTTGAAACCACATTTCATTCATATCCATATCTTCAAGATTTGACAACAAAAACTCATTTAACATGGTTCTGTATCGATTTCCATTCACGGTAACGCGTCGTCCTTCCTCATTTTTAAAGAAATATGGACCGATGATCCCACCAGCCCATAGACCGCACCAAACAGTACATTTATCAGGATGCATTGGTAATTCTAGAACGGCGTGTGGATTATCTTTGCTCCAAATGCGACAATTTTGTTTGTTGACGTATCCATTTAACCAAAAATGCGCCTCATCACTGAAGAGAATTTTACGGTAAAAAAATGGATCTTCGTTCAATTGATTTAACGACCAATCACTGAATTCACGGCGCAAACGATGGTCGTGTGGCTTTAATTCTTGCACCAAATGAATTTTGTATGGCACCAAACCCAAATTTTTACGTAAAATTTTCCATAAAGTCGATGGACAAAGTCCAATTTGCTGAGCACGACGACGAATCGATAAATTGTCGTTTTCTTCGACACTGGCCTCAACGACAGCAATATTTTCTTCTGTACGAACTCTTCTCATTCTTGTCGGTGGCTTGGCATCCAAAAGAGTGAATGTAGACCGAAATTTGGTAATTACGTTCTTTATGGTGGTCTCTGACGGACGATTATGTGCACCATAAAATTCACGAAGTGCTCTATAAACATTTTTAATTGAACACTGATTTTGAAAATAAATTTCCACGATTTGAAAACGTTGTTCTGGAGTTAACCTATTCATAATGATTTGCCAAACAATACTGAGTAGAAATGCCACTTTGAGCTGTCAAAACAACTGTCATAAAATAAAACGACATCTATCGGAAAAACAAACCTCCTAAAAAACACCCGTTATTTTATGTATTGGAAATTGAAAAATGCCACAAGCTGTTTTGATTGTGACAACGCGAATGTAGCCATCTGGTCACGGAAGTACCTCTAATATTCTTCCCAACGGTCATTTACATGATGAAATATGTTTTTCGTGAATAACTAATATATCGTTGATGCATACTGATTCACTCACCTTGCGCCATTTAACTCTCCCCTGCAATTTAGAAAGATATTCAGAGTGCCAACGCTTCCAAAAATGCTGGGTAATTTTTGTAATACTATTTGCCATCTACTGAAATGTGAACATTTTGCTTCGGTTAGATCATTCTTGGGAATTTTTAAATTACTATGGGCAAGCATAAAGTGCGAAGGTGTTAGCATTTCGGTGTTTGGTTCTGTTGTCGCGCAGAGGGAACGGCTATTTAATATGCTCTCGATCTCCGTCAATAAGGTAATCATTTCCTCCAGAGTGGTAATTGTATTCCCGATCATGCTTTTCAAATGGAATTTAGTCGACTTGACTGCCGACTCCCAGATGCCACTAAAATGCAGAGCTTGGGGTGGCTTAAAATTCGATTTAATGTAAGCTGCTGCAGAAATCTTGAGTGTTTCTGTGGAGTTGCGAATGTCCATTTCGCTGGTCTTCCTCAGCTTGGCTTCAGCTCCACCAAAATTACGACCGTTTTCACTAAATATGTTGGTCGGGGCGGGGCGCCTCTGCGTGTTAAAAATCTTTTGAGTGCGGCCAAAAAACACTCACTGAACAAATCCGTCGCAAATTCAAAGTGCACCGCCTTAATTATCAAACATACGAATCAGCGCATATAACCTTGGTAAGTTTTTTATCCTCTACTCTTGATGAGATGAAAATTAAATGGACCGACATAGTTCACACCGCAGTTATGGTATGGTTGCTATCACGCGTGACCGAGGTAAATTTATCGTAATTTGAGTACGGGTGCTGCTTTATTTCGTTGCCAAATTACGCAATTTCGAACGAGGCTAACAGAGCTATACAGAGTATCAGTAACGAAGTTCTGGTGTGTATGTGCACCAGATGAATGTCCTGTACAGTTTGTCTAGTAATATTTGAGCTTGCGTGGACAGTTATCGGATGCTTCGTATCGTGTGAACCTTCACTATTTTCGAGCCTGCCTCCAACTCGTAGAACGTTGTTGTTATACAGGAAGAATTTAAAGCTATTAGTACACTGAAGTTGAATATATTCTTACAAAATAGCATTTGTTTATATCGACAAATCCGATGTAGGCTATTGCGAAATTAATCTGAATCAGGAATTGGAGCAGTTGTTCTGTGAGAACTTAACGATTTAAGTGAGAGCCTTTGAGATACACAATCAGCTGGATTAAACTCCGATAGCACATGTTAACTCATGTTGGGGGAAAATGTTTCGCTTCAAAATGTTTAAAATCTGTGCAGTTTGATTCCTGATAAATGTGGGTGCTTGCTGGGATGATCATTAAGCCAATCGAGAACGTCTTTTAAGTTAGACCGTGCATGTATGTCTTTCACAGTTAACCGTGTTTCTACCAAAACGATTTTCATGAGTTGTGATAGTAAGAGAGCACCTAATAACTCCAACTTCGGGATTGATAATTGCTTGGTGGAAGCCACGTTAGTCTTTGTTATAACTAGCTGGTTTCGCTGCCATTTACGACCTTGAAATATACGGCCGCTGAATATGCAAGTTTGTTGGCATCACTTAATATGGAAGCAAATACGCGCAAAAATTCAAAAAACAGGAGACACGTAATACAATTACAAAAATAAACACTGGTACCGACTTTGATTGCAAAATTCAATGGGGACGGAGTTTACTCCATACAGAAATCAGAATTGATTGGAATGCCCCGTAGGATACAATTATTAAGAAATGCTTATGGAATGTTCACCAAGCAGTAGTAAACATAGTTATCATACAAATTTTTAATTTTTGTTGGAAAAATGATAATAATTTGGCCACATTTGTAGATAATCGAATCGATTCATGTTTTCCGCTTAGGAAGATGAATTACAGAAATTTATTAAACATTAGATTTACAACATATAATAAAACATATTTCCGCCGTTACTGAAAGGGTTATGCCGATATAATAAAAAATTATAAACTTTCCAAAATAAAAATAAAAATAAAAAATATTTTTCAGCATAAAATCCAAATCGAGAATTTGGAAATATTGTTAAATTTATACGATTTTGAGAATAAAACATTTTATGTGCATGTACAGCAATATTATAAGTTCGTATACACTCGCATATTTATTTACATATACATACATATACATATATATAGAAAAATGATAATGGGTTATGAGCTGAAGTATAGCACATAATATTATAAACCCAGACACAACATACAGAAGCACCAATATAATAATAATAAAACTCGGTTCGGTTGGGAAAATCGAGAAAACTGGAAAACGAGTAACCCAAAAAATACAACAAAAAAGCTGACATGGAAATACATTGGGTGATTGGTAAACCGGTTCATTGAATCGAATATATTTAAAATAAATCAAAATATTATTATTTTATACATTTAAATATTATTTTACAAATACACAATAAAAATAATAATAAATCTACAATAATAATGATAGTATAAAAAATAGTAATAATAATAATAATAATTGTAGTAATACAATAATTTTTGTGCTGAATTTTAACCAGATAGTTATAGGTTAACAATTAAAACTCTGTAATACTACATATTGTTTCCGACCATTGGAATTTTTGCATTTAATTATTTTAAATTTAATAGAATTTATTTTATGCGTGTATATACATGTATTGTTAAAAAAAACTATATCTGTCGATTATCATGCCTCTTGTGGCCACTAAAATTGTGGTGTCCATGTTAAAAAATCAGATTGGGATTATGTACACATCGAGCTGCATAGTTTAATTGGTTGGATATTTAAATAGCTGATACAATTAAATACGTTTAAAGCGTTTAATGACTAATTACGTAAATCATGGATTGCGAGGGGGGCAATACACTACACAACGGCCCATAAACAATAGATTATTACACGATCTCCTTCATTACTTTCGTGCAAACACAAAGATATCTCATAAAATTTATTCATCCATTTAATTTTTTTCGTCTAACATTTCTTTCAAACTTTATTGTTTTTTGTACTTTTTGAATTGTTAATTTTTAATGAAACGTAACGAAGAAATAAAATATAAAATTTTTCCAATATAATTTTCCATTTTATATATTAGCTATATAATACCTTTAGGTATAATTGAAATCAATCAAACAATAAAAAAAATTCACGGTAAGAAATTCTAAAATAAAAATCTTTACAATAACAGGAAATTCTTTCAAAGTTTTCGTTCAATAGGGCAACGCAACTTGGCTATAAATTTTTATTTTACATTTTTTGTTTTGTTTTCATTTCTTCCTCCTTCGCATTATCATGCCATAGTACAAAAGATTTCCACACTTTGACGCGAAAATTTTATGGTTTCATTTCAATTATCGTAAATTAATTTTAATTAAAAAAAAAAAATTGACGATGATGAAAAAAAAATTAATTGGAATATTTTGTTTTTTTGTTTTCGTTGATATTGTGTTTAAAAATTTGAAATTAATTCAATTTTATATAATCGTAATAAAATGATTATGCGCGCGAAGTTGACATTTAATGCATTAGACTTGGTATATTGAACTATGAGTATGCTAATGAAGTCTTACAAATAATTGCATTACAAAATATTTATATTAGGTTAGTTTTTTAAAACCAATGAACACTGAATGAAATTCCAAATATAATTGTAGCAGGCCTTTGATTTTTCTGGGTGATTACCAAACAAAACTAAATAAATAATCTTTTTTGATAGATATGGTTAACTTTAAACCAAAACATGTCTAGCAGCCTTTGCTTGCCCCTGTTTCTCCTAAACAATTATTTCTTTATGTTGATATTTTTTTATTGATAAATTCTGTGCTTGGTTCCTATCCTGTGGCACTATTCTGGTAATTCCCCGGTAATCGGGAACTGGAGAAAGATTTTATATGTAATTTTTATTTAAAAAAAAATTTCTAGCATGCTGAGGTAAAAAGCTAGTGTTAATTTTTTTGAAAACAAAATTAAATGGGGAATAATTTTTCTTGCCAATTTAGATATGGAAAAATTATTCCCAATTTATAAATAACGGGTTATCCAATTCGAGGTTGATAAAGTAGAAATCTGTATACCGACATCTGTCAAAGATAGACGTCAAGTACGCTGTCATTTATTTAGTTGACATTCTGCCATTTAAGAATATGGAGCATTTAACAATCGACCAACGCGTTAAAATTATTAAATCTTATTATAAAAATAGTGATTCTGCCGTATCCACATTTCGCGCTTTACGAGCAGATTATGGTCGTCATAATCGTCCTACAAAGCAAACCATATTGAATACAGTGAATAAATTTGAACAAACTGGATCTGTTACTGATATTGTAAGGTCTGTGCATCATCGAAACATTCGCAATGCTGAAAATATCGCTTCTGTAGCTGAAAGTGTGGAAGAAGATCCAAATTTGTCAATTCCTCGTCGAGCTCAACATTTAGGCCTATCTTATGGCTCATTATGGCGCATTTTGCATCTGGATTTGCATCTTCATCCGTATAAAGTCCATTTGACACAAGAGCTAAAGCCTGCTGACCATGGACAACGAAGAACATACGCAAATTGGGTGTTGGAAAAACAGGGCGTCGATGCTGATTTTTCGAACAAAATTTTCTTCAGTGATGAAGCTCATTTTTCGCTTGGTGGATACGTTAATAAGCAAAACTGTAGAATTTGGGGCTCAGAAAATCCACAATTGATTGTAGAGAAGCCATTACACCCGGAAAAAGTCACTGTTTGGTGCGCATTGTGGTCTGGTGGTGTGATTGGGCCGTATTTTTTTGAGAACAACCATGGACGAACCGTTACCGTCAATTCTGAGCGCTATGGCCGCATGTTAACCGATTATTTTTTTACGAAAATCGAAGATTATGATCTTGACGATATGTGGTTCCAGCAGGATGGAGCAACCAGTCACGTAATACGAGCAAATCGAGATCTTTTGCAAAAGAAATTTCCTGGACGTTTGATTTCGCGATTGGCTGATGTCAATTGGCCTCCAACATCCTGTGATTTAACGCCTTTGGATTTCTTTTTGTGGGGCTGGCTACGCGAAAGATCGTGTTTACGCAAACAATCCTCAAACTCTTGACGAATTGAAAACTAATATTCGTAAGGTAATGGCCGAGATACCGCCCGAAATGTGCCGAAAAGTCATTACCGCAAAAGAATCAAGGCCTGTAAGAAGTCCCGTGGAGGACATTTGAATGATATCTTGTTTAACTAAAAATGGCAAGGATCAATCTGTAAAATGAAATAAAAATTACAATACATTCCGAATACTTTGTGTGTTTTTTTTAAGTTTACTTTATCAAGCTTGAATTAGATAACCTTGTATTTACATCAAACTTTTCTCCTCAGTAGGCCGCAAAAATAATATTTGAACAGAAATTACATATAAATTCTTTCCCCAGTTCCCTATTCCCGGGGAATTACCAGAATAGTGCCACCTGGTTGGGAATTATTGTATGCTACACGGTAAAAATTTTCTTCTTATTTTAAAATTTTCTGGCTGCATATAGGCTGTAAACAAGTTCATTTTGAAATAATAACTTTTGAAAGTTTACAAAACTATACGGAAATATTCCAAAAATTGTTGAATACGGTTTATAATTTTGATTTGCTTCAAATCGTCAAAGTTTGATCATTTGAAATTTGATGTTTTAATAGAAAACAAATACGTTGTTAATTCAATAACTCTAAGTTTGAATAGAAAACTTAGAGGTTTTACAAATAAACTTCGCATTAAAAAAACCTTATTAGTTTAATACCTATATTTTCTCGATTTTGATGGTCAAAAAAATACCTTTCCATTTGGATAAGTTTGTGTCGATGCCTATATTTCTCAATAATAACATAGACAATTTTAATTGTTTAGTGTTGTAATTGGTACCTGGCTTTCGAAATAATCCCAAGAACCACCCGACACTACGATAAGATCTTTCAGTCTTTTTTGTAAAATTAAAAGTTTAAGATCCGGCAATAATTTTTAAATATCCAACGAGTTGGCGCCGATGGAAAATTATTAGTTTATTACAGAAAATAATTCTGTAGCTTTTCGTTGTGAAATTTCTAAAATTTGAACGTTTCAACTATCATGGTTGAAAAGTAGCTCAAACAGGTCTTTGTGATATGCTACTGAAGTTAGCCAAAAATTTCAGCCGAAAAAACCCTACATTATCGACATATTTCGTATCAGGTGGTAGTACAAAATTAAGTTGATATTACCCGCAAATTACATGTTATTGAAGTTAACAGTAAATTTCGGCCGCAAAAAATTTTAATAATCAATATCACATAATCCGGATGTTTAAAGGTCATATGAACAGGGTGAAGTTAGACCAATTCGTAAATAGCTGAATCCCATATTTATAATTTGTTGTGTTAGAGGCCAATGAATTTGAGTTGTGGCACTAACAGTTTACACCTGTGCCAAAAATCGGGCCATATTTTATGTAGAATCATAGTGAAATAAGTTAAAAGCTTTACACATGTTTAGTGGTAATTTGTACTGGGTGACGTTAGACCAATTCGTAACTAACTGGATCCCATGTTTATAATATGTCGTGTTAGGGGCCAATGAATTTGAGTTGCATTCCATATCAACTCAACTTTAAATAAATATGGGATCCAGCTATTTACGTTTGATCTTACTTCAACCAGTACAAATTTCCACTGAATATGCGTCCAGCTATTAATTTATTTCACTATGATGCTACATAAAATATGGCCTGATTTTTAGCACAGGTGTTCACTGTTAGTGCCAAAACTCAAATTCATTGGCCTCTAACACGACAAATTATAAATGTGGGAGCCAGCTACTTACGAGTCTGTCTAACTTCAACCAAGTAAAAATTACCACTGAACATGCGTCCAGTTTTCAATTTATTTCACTATGATTCTACATAAAATATGGCCCGATTTTTGCCACAGGTATTCACTGTTAGTGCCACAACTCAAATTCATTGGCCCCTAACACGACAAATTATAAATGTTGGATCCAGCTATCTTCGAATTGGTCTAACTTCACTCATTACAAATTACCACTGAACATGCGTCCAGTTTTCAATTTATTTCACTATGATGCTACATAAAATATGGCCTGATTTTTACCACAGGTGTTCACTGTTAGTGCCACAACTCAAATTCATTGGCCCCTAACACGACAAATTATAAATGTGGGGGCCAGCTACTTACGAGTCTGTCTAACTTCACCAAGTACAAATTACCACTGAACATGCGTCCAGTTTATAATTTATTTCATTATGATGCTACATAAAATATGGCCCGATTTTTGGCACAAATGTTCACTCTTAGTGCCAAAACTCAAATTCATTGGCCCCTAACACGACAAATTATAAATGTGGGAGCCAGCTACTTACGAGTCTGTCTAACTTCAACCAAGTAAAAATTACCACTAAACATGCGTCCAGTTTTTAATTTATTTCACTGTGATTCTACATAAAATATGGCCTGATTTTTGGCACAGGTTTTCACTGTTAGTGTCACAACTCAAATTCATTGGCCCCTAATACGACAAATTATAAATGTGGGAACCAGCTATCTTCGAATTGGTCTAACTTCACTCATTACAAATTACCACTGAACATGCGTCCAGTTTTCAATTTATTTCACTATGATTCTACATAAAATATGGCCCGATTTTCGGCACAGGTGTTCACTGTTAGTGCCACAACTCAAATCCATTGGCCCCTAACACGACAAATTATAAATGTTGGATCCAGCTATCTTCGAATTGGTCTAACTTCACTCATTACAAATTACCACTGAACATGCGTCCAGTTTTCAATTTATTTCACTATGATGCTGCATAAAATATGGCCTGATTTTTACCACAGGTGTTCACTGTTAGTGCCACAACTCAAATTCATTGGCCCCTAACACGACAAATTATAAATGTGGGGGCCAGCTACTTACGAGTCTGTCTAACTTCACCAAGTACAAATTACCACTGAACATGCGTCCAGTTTATAATTTATTTCACTATGATGCTACATAAAAAATGGCCTGATTTTTAGCACAGGTGTTCACTGTTAGTGCCAAAACTCAAATTCATTGGCCTCTAACACGACAAATTATAAATGTGGGAGCCAGCTACTTACGAGTCTGTCTAACTTCAACCAAGTAAAAATTACCACTGAACATGCGTCCAGTTTTCAATTTATTTCACTATGATTCTACATAAAATATGGCCCGATTTTTGCCACAGGTGTTCACTGTTAGTGCCACAACTCAAATCCATTGGCCCCTAATACGACAAATTATAAATGTTGGATCCAGCTATCTTCGAATTGGTCTAACTTCACTCATTACAAATTACCACTGAACATGCGTCCAGTTTTCAATTTATTTCACTATGATGCTACATAAAATATGGCCTGATTTTTACCACAGGTGTTCACTGTTAGTGCCACAACTCAAATTCATTGGCCCCTAACACGACAAATTATAAATGTGGGGGCCAGCTACTTACGAGTCTGTCTAACTTCACCAAGTACAAATTACCACTGAACATGCGTCCAGTTTATAATTTATTTCATTATGATGCTACATAAAATATGGCCCGATTTTTGGCACAAATGTTCACTGTTAGTGCCAAAACTCAAATTCATTGGCCCCTAACACGACAAATTATAAATGTGGGAGCCAGCTACTTACGAGTCTGTCTAACTTCAACCAAGTAAAAATTACCACTAAACATGCGTCCAGTTTTTAATTTATTTCACTGTGATTCTACATAAAATATGGCCTGATTTTTGGCACAGGTGTTCACTGTTAGTGCCACAACTCAAATTCATTGGCCTCTAACACGACAAATTATAAATATTGGATCCAGCTAATTACGAGTCTGTCTAAGTTCGCCCTGTTCATATGACCTTTAAACATCCGGATTATGTGATATTGATTATTCAAATTTTTTTCGGCCGAAATTTACTGTTAACTTCAATAACATGTAATTTTCGGCTAATATCAACAGAATTTTGTACTACCACCTGATTCGAAATATGTCGATAATGCAGGGTTTTTCGGCTGAAATTTTTGGCTAACTTCAGTAGCATCTTTGTGATAGCTATCTCTGGAAAAAATTCCAGCTCACATGTTTTTCCAGGCTTTTTCTTGGGAAGTGAATATAAATTGTTTCTAGCGGTAACTACTCCTATGATGTTTCATTTGAATATCTTTCCTACCATGATATTGTTAAAGTTAGCCTAAAGTGAAAAAATCGATAATGCAGATAGTGTCTCGACTACAACAGCCGAAAGTTTAAAACAAATTATGTTTTAAATTAAACTGAACGTTTATAGTGGTATATCTGGAAAAGGTCTCCAGTGTTTACAGATTTTCGAAGTTTGTACGTGTATTTAACTACTCTCAATTTTACCAACTTCTCAACAAGAAACTTGACATGAAAAATTTTCCAGCGATAACCATCGATGAACTGATTTAAACGAGACCTTTTCCAGACATAACACTTTAAACGTAATCTTTTCCAGATTATCGAAATTTGTACTCCCAACATGAAACTTGACCAGGAAAATTTTCCAGCGATAACAATCAAAAAACCGATTCATAATAGACCTTTTCCAGACACAAGTTAAGTTTTCACAGATTTTCGAAGTTTGCACGTGTATTTCACTCTCCTCAATTTTCTCGAACTTTAACATGGAACTTGACATAGGTAATTTTACGGAATAACCGCCGATGAACTGATTCAAACGAGACATTTTCCAAATATAACACTTGAAACGTTAAGTTTTTACAAATTTTCGAAGTTTGTACGCGTATTTCACTCCCCCCAATTTTTTTGAACTCTCAACAAGAAACTTGACCAGAAAAGTTTTCCAGCGATAATCACCGTTTTTACAGATTTTCGAAGATTGTACGTGTATCTCAAATTTCCCAAACTCTCAACAAGAACCTTGAGCTGGACAATTTTCCAGCGATAACCATCGGAGAACCGATTCAAGCGAGATATTTTCCAGACATAACTTTTTAAATGTTAAGTTTTTCCAAATTTTCCAAATTGGGGTAGTGAAATACACGTTTCACTCCCCCAATTTTCATGAACTCCCAACATGAAACCTTTGGAACCACTAACATATTACCTTTGCAACGATTGACCGCGCAGATTGACCACCGTTCCCAAAAAAAGTGTTGGTTAATACCCCTGAGTTGCTTCTTGTTTTAATCGGATAACTGGTAAAGATAATGTAAAAAACGCGGGTAAAACAAGTTGATTAGTACAACTACCGGGTGGTTTTTTGCAAACTTTTGGTATATAATGGACAACATTAGGATACGCGGGGCAGTCGGTTTCGAATTAGTAGTAGTATGTGTAACAACCTAAATATTAAATAAAAATTGTTTTTGGTGGACTGTTTCTTAATTAGTGTCTATAAAAATCACTTTCCAATTTGAATTAGAATGCCAAAGTTTTGGGCATTTACTTTTTCCAGGATGAGTGCTTGTAATTGTAATATTAAAAATTTTATTATCGAACTATCGAAACCTGATATTGTAACTATAAGCTAGTTTGTTTGTACGGGTTTGTTGAGAATAAGTAATATAGGTACAGTGTATATATTAGGCATCTAAAATATTAGCATAAAAGCATGGTATTATAAGCTAAGATCATCAAAATAATTAAACTTTTCCGCGTTACACAAAAAAAAAATTACAAAAAAATTAATTAAAAAACTAAAATTGAAAAACAAAGATTTAATCATCGAAACAGTAATCTATGTGGTTTTTACATGATAAATAATAAAACAGTGAAAAAACGAAAGTGTTTAAAAAAAATCTATCAAAGACACATAAATGACCAAAATTTAATTTAGACACAATAATTAAACAATAGTATAATTAAAGTTCTAATATTATATTCCTGAAATTAAACTAATAATAATAATAATTGCAATTAGAGGGTGTGTCCTGGTTTAAACATTTAAATTCATGCGGTGGTCACTTTCATCGGTACATCGCACAATGACTTTAACACGCATAACATTGAACAATTTTACTAGTGCAATTTAAATAATAGAATATACAGTGAACGAAATAACATAAAACTAAAGTCATATGACATACACTGTAATAAACAATTATGAATAGACATGCAGTAAATAAAACAAACGCAGTGTATAACTTTAACTGTCATTAATCTAAATAATAATAACTAAATATAGAATATTCGTGTCTAAAGACAAACTAAGATCCAGTAAAATTCTGTATGTTTGACTGAAATAACGACGGTATGCATCAATGTGGATATGTTAAAAGGGCGCATCATTCATCAATCATCACCTCACATCGGCTCAGCAGCTACATTCGGTGAATGCGTTTATTTTTTTTCTATTATTACTACATACATACATATTTACCAACTTTATTATATCTTTATAATTAGTATTACATATATCTTTTATATTTTTATAAAATTTCGTTTTTTTGCATTCGCCATTTTCATAATTTTATTCAAATTTATTTTCATATAAAAGTTATTCTTCTAGTTATACAGGGTGTCCGCCGGGAAGGTATACTACTTTGCTTTGCCGCCATTTAGGCGAATATTAGTATTGACAGTTCATACTTGACAGTCGTGAAGTAGACACGTGGCAAATTCTTCCACAAGACCATTTACGCCGCCGTACATATGCCAATAGGATGTTACAGCTCGCCCATGACAACCCCGATTTTCATGAAAAATCATAACGAGTGACGAGGCACATTTTCATTTAAATGGATATGTGAATAAACAGAATAGTCGGTTCTGGGCAATGGAAAACCCTCACATTATTCATCAGTCACCTTTACATCCATTAAAAGTGACAGTCTGGTGTGCAATTTGGTCAGGAGGAATCATTGGACCTTACTTCTAAGAAAATGAAAACGGCGTAACGGTAACTGTGAATGGGGAGCGATATCGTGATGTGATTGAAAAGTTTTAACGCCACAACTGCATACTTTGGGCTTGATTAACATGTGGTATCAACAAGACGGTGCCACATCGTATACAGCCAGGATTACAATGGAATTACTGCTAGAACTCTTTCCACAACAAGTTATTTCAAAAAATGGTGATGTTGATTGGCCTCCACGGTCGCCTGATTTGACTGCTCCGGACTTCTTTTTGTGGGGATATCTAAAAAGCAAGGCTTATGCAAACAAACCAGAAACGCTTGAGCAACTCAAACAAAATATTCGTGATGAAATTAATGAAATACCGCGTGAAATGTGTGAGAATGTAATGAAAAATGTGCTCAAAAGGGCTCGCATTTGTGAGGCTAACAGAGGCGGACATTTATCTGATATTGTATTCCATACATAATTGCCGACATTATGTGTGGAATACAATATCAGATAAATGTCCGCCAAACAAACAAAGTAGTATACCTTCCCGGCGGACACCCTGTAGTTTCGTAGTGATAACTGATTTGTTTTGGACTCAGAGTTTCGGTTTGAGTTGTTATTCCGCTTGATTATATAATATTCATAATTGGTTATCGCTATTTTGTGACGTCATCTAGTATAGTATTATTTAGGTTAGATTTTTTTTATATAACTTTTCTTTTGGAATTATTACTCTTTCTGTTGTATCGATATTAAATTTTCATTATTACATTATTACAATCATGTCCAACATTTACTATTTTTTTAAATAATTAGGATTATGTTCTGCCATTCTGCTTGATTGTTCGCTATTACAGTCGTTGAAGTTTCAGGTATGAGAAGCTAAATGTTCTGATTATAGAGGATGAAAGGGTAAGTGATTTCGAATTTCTTAAGGTAGGTTGATCCGTGCCTTGCTTCGAGTCTCCTTTCCCAACTTCCATTATTGATAAATTTTCTTTCCGTTCTTTGCGGTCTAACAAGACCCACTAATGCTTCGCGAAACCCCACTCCATTACAAAGTGGGTAACAAATTTCTGTTAACAACCGGTAGTAGCTATCGGTCCCGTTACACCGTTTCCAGACATAACACTTTAAACGTTAAGTTTTTACAAATTTTCAAAGTTTGTACGTGTATTTTGCCCCATCCCCAATTTTCCCGAACTCACCACATTAAACATGACCTGGAAAATGCCCAGCGAGAAACATCGACGAACCGATTCGAACACTCACAGAAAAATTTGGGTCAAAGATACAAAAATCTGAGTCTATTTAGACAAAATCTTAGTGCCTTTCGATTAACCAAAACTCGTAGTTAAAAACAAATAATATCTTGGTTGAATAAAATTTTAATTTTAAATAACCAAATGTTGTTTTATTGAATAGAAGTGGAAAAAATTTGTAACAGTACCCAGCTAATTTGTAAAATCAACCAAGGGAATAATTATTTTACTAAATGACTTGTTAATTCTACCAAATTTTCTTAGTAAACATAGCAAAATTTGTGGTTAATTTATTTTAGATTTTTTCGACTTTTCGGGTAAAATATTATTTTTAATGGCATTGGCATACATACAATTTTGTATGCCTTACAAAAATGAGAACTCCTTAGCTCTCTTCTTGACAGCTTGGTTTCGTACTGATAAAAAGTTGGTTTACTCATCAGGTTGCTTTGTACCGATAGTATAAAACAAGAACTTATCGATTTTTTTTATTATCCCTGCAATCTTTTCTGAAGCCAAGGCTCTCCCAACTCTTTCGCGTTTTGCTTTTTCCGTCCTTACTTTTACGCTAGTGTTAGCCAATTCGAGGACGTACGGTTATAGGTGCGATTTTATCATCATCTGCACATTGCATTACGAATTATATCACCAAATCAGAAACTTCTAAAAATTCTCACTATATGTATTGTGTATTAAGATTAACCAAAATACTTTGTTAGTTATAACAATAATATTGTTCACCTAACAAAATTTTTTTGGTTAAATTAAACAAAACTACGTACCAACATTCTAGTAACTAAAATTTGATCCACTTTTTGTAGTAACCAAGTAGACCAAGTAACAAAATACCAAATTTCTAAATTAAGCAAGAGATTTGGTCTATCTAGCTTAGAATTTTGTGTTAGTAGTAGTAGAAGTAATCTTTTTTCTGGTGAACGAGCTATTTTCCAGACACAACACTTTAAATGTTACGTTTTTACAAATTTTCGAAGTTTGTAAGTGTATTTCCATTCCCCAAATTTTCCCGAACTCTCAATGTGAAACTTCACCTGAAAAATTTTCCAGCGATAACCTTTAACGAACCAATTCAAGCGAGACCTTTTTCAGAGATAACTCTTTAATCGTGTATTTCACTCCCCTCAATTTTACCGAACTCTCAACATGAAACTTGACCTGGAAAATTTTCCAGCGAGAAACATCGACGAACCGATTCAAACGAGACCTTTTTCAGACACAACACTTTAACCTTTAAGTTTTTGACAATTTTCGAAGTTTGTTCGTGTATTTCACTCCCCCAATTTTGTTGAACACCCAAGAAGAAACTTGACCAGGAAAATTTTACAGCGATAACTATTCAAACGAGACGTTTTTCAGATATAACACTTTAAACGTTAAGTTTTATAAAGTTTTGAATTTTTCCAATATACGTTTCATACATTATGCATTTGAATCTACTACATTAAAGTCCGTATTCTAGTATTACTTTCGGCTTATGTTTTAGGTTAGTTACTTTCGGCTGGGACATTTCAATTAAATATAAGAAGATGTAACTATCGGTTACAATAGTCGAGCCACAATCTGCATTGTCGATTTTTTCACTATCGGCTAGCAACTTTCGGCTAACTTTAAAAAGGTCCTACCATGACACTTTAAAAATTAGTTTTTTCGAAGTTTTCAATTTCCGTTTGTATGATATATTCAAACGAGTTTTCCAGGCCGCCCGCTCATAAAAATTATAACATGTTTTTCCAGAGGTTACCATTACTAGGACCACCCGTTTAATCTACTTTCCAACTGAGACAGTTTACAGGTTGAATTTTTAGAAATCTTCCAATTTTTTATATCAATTATGTTCAAACAAGTTCCCCCAGATTTTCCACAAGGAAATTGACTTTAAATTTGTTCCACAAGTAACCGTTATGAAGGCCTGTCATGTAAATTACTTTTCAACCATGACACATGAAATTTTAAAGTTTTAGAAATTTTAAAATTTTGTTGAATGGGGTTTTCAAGGCTTTCCACATGAAAAATAATCTGAAATTTTTTTAACTTATAACTTTCGGATGAAGCATATTAGTATTTGACATGACATATGTATTACATTTTCGGCTGACTTAACAAAGACAAGCTAACTTGAACTGGGTAACGATCAGTTTAATCTAAATCATAATCCATAGTCTGCGCACTGTATTAATGGCATCAAATGGAGGTCGATTAAAGGTGAAATAAAACTAATTTTAGAGTGCAAATTTTTAACATTTTCGAATTATTTGCTCTACTTTAACACTTTTTTAATAAATATCGCTAAAGAACTTATATTTTTGGAATTTTTTTAAAGTTCATTTGACGAATATTTGAAGATGAAAATTTTATATTTAGCATGTACGAGTACACGCTACCGTTGTATGTTAAAAAACACTCGCACTAAATGGTTGAATGTTTTTAAAATGGGGTGAGTGCTGCATCGCCAAGAAGTCAATTTTACACGATCACAGAATAAAAAATTAAAAATTTATTAATTCGTGGGAAGGTGTTAAAACTTTAGAAATTAGTGAACAGTCGGATTCAATATTTATTCGGTAAATCATTTACAATATTTGAGATTAGACATTAACCAACTGTCCGTCGATTTTAATTAATCCGTCGATTTATTAATTAATAACTACTTTACTTATTGGCGGTTATGAATGTGCACGAAAATAGTTTTAGTGTATTTTAGGTAACACCGATTATGAATGCAAAATGCGACCGCATCGTCTATTCGGAAAACCTAACGAATTATTGTTAATCGTTTCTTTAAGCGATTACAATCGCAAACATAAGCAACCACTGTAACGACAAATTTGCGGCAACTTGGCCAAAAAGCACAGTTATGCCGTAATTTTTGTTTCTGCTATCAATCACTAATATTCTGGTTTTATGGTTTATTTAGCACATTTGAAAAATTTGCACCCAAGTTATTATATGGCAATGAGGTATTCATATATATAACATGTGATGCTATGCTCGAAAAAC
Source organism: Nephrotoma guestfalica (assembly GCA_963691935.1). Taxonomy (NCBI): domain Eukaryota; kingdom Metazoa; phylum Arthropoda; class Insecta; order Diptera; family Tipulidae; genus Nephrotoma; species Nephrotoma guestfalica. The sequence continues at coordinate 248,234,789 of OY829914.1, forward strand.
GGAATGATAGGAAAAACGGAATATTTCTTGCATTATACTTTCGTTGTGTTTTGTTTAATTTTGGAAAAATGCGAATACCTCAGAAACCTACTCGTACGAGTACGTTAAAAAGCAAAATTGTTTACACAGTTACATTTTAAAACTATACAGGTCTATCAAAATAAACTACTTTGAGCGACGGATCTACAATGAACAAAACCATCACTACGCACTAAAATGTTAAAGCACCAGTTCATGAAAGAATTAATGCCTGCTATCAACAAATAGTGCAAATTTTATTCCGGTTCCACCACTCAAACACCTCAATATTTATATGACGATTGTAAATCCAGCAAGCAGAAAAAATGTTCATGTGGCCGCCATATCTGTCTGCCGGCCGTTTGCTTAAGAAATGGATGTTAAACAATGTTAAACTTCGGTAATGACGGTCAATACAGTATTCGTTCCGAAGATGTACATTGTCCAGAGAATTTCTTTTTTAGCCGTAAATTTAGCGTTGTGCGGCGTTATGATTAGAGAGGAAACCTATATGTAAGGACGTTTTTATTTGTCTTGTTAAAATATATTTTGATGAACTCGATTCCGACTATAAATTAAATATTTTATTTGTTTTAAAACAATGGCACCGGTTTCTTCAAAATAGTTTTTCAACCGATTCCAACAGATGCGCGAAAATTTATGTTAATCAAAATAATTAATAATAGAATAATTTTATAATTATAAAATTAATGTTATTGACCCTTGATTTTTAAAACAAACTAATTTTAATTTACGAGAATACAAACTCTATACGTTATCTCAATATTAAAAGCATCGGTTAGTCAAAGTAATCGGTTGAGCCGGTAGACAGGATCCGACCAATGATTAAGGTTGTTTACTACGGTATTGGTTTATAAACATGAATTGGAACATAATACAAGTCAGTAAATTCAACGGATAAGCTTAGGTACTGTACTTACTTTAAAAGTATCATATATTATTCCTGGCGATCGAGAATCAAGTCAGCGGTGCTAATTTGAGCTAGTTGCAGACGCACCTACAAGGGCCAGAAACAAATTCTAGTGGTCTAAGAAAATTTTGTACAAGCATTGGCGTAAGTAACGTATACTGGCAAGTACTAGCTACTCATAACTAATCAAAAAAATTGTATTTCCTTAAGGCACCCATTCACCCGCAAGCATGCTTCACCAGCGTGCTATAAGTTCCAATACATCACACATTCAAAAAAAAAATGTCTGTGCGGCTCTAATTTTAATTTTGGTAACTGAGTTTTTTGGCAAGCGAAAACTTAGAAAAATATGGATGAAGGAAAGGCTTCAAACACGACCTAGGTTTTCTGATGAAAACCTTTTCAAGGAGCTGCGGTTACATCCGCTTGGAGATTATCAAAATTTTCTGCGTATGGATTTGGCAACATTTTCAGAGCTGTCACAAATGTATCTCCTCAATGTAATCAATGAAACATGTGGTGCTTTGTTATCAATGATACGAATAAACACTATATGTAAAAATCATGATGAACAAATTATAAGGTAAACTTCTTAATTTTAATTAATTAATAACTAAAATTCATTATTTTTAATTGCATTAAATTTTGTCATTGTTTAATGTTTTGTCATTGTTTTATTTTGTCACAGTGACACACAAGTTTTTAACGTGGTATTGATCTATAAGTCATAACTGAATTTGGGATTTAAGTTGACCTCGGAGATGATAAATTGGGCTGACATATTGATTTACCATTTCTGTATAAAGTACCTAAGCCCACTCCAACCATGACCTCATTAATCATTGCATTTCGCGCGAAAATTTCCTTTTTAAATTTCTACTTGTAGAATTCTCGAGCCTAGTTTTTTCTCAGAATATCATATTATTTGTCGCTACGATTAAGATGGTAACAAACCTTATAGCAGCCAGGAGCTTGGCTTTAGGTCTAAGCCGAACATTCCATTAAATGTTACCATACAAAATTTTAAACTAAAGTTTTAATTTAAAATACTGGAAGCAGAATTTGGCGGTTGTTCATCTGCCAGTATTTCTGTTTCTTGTAGATGGCAGTTGAAACTTTGACATTTTAAAATAAAATTTTAACCTGTCTAGTTTAATTCGATTCGTTTTTAGAAATTTTTATAATTTATAACAAAAAATGACATCTCGTGTTACCCGTTTACCAGTAATGCATGCAATTGTGGCGCTACAGGTTGTTAATAAAAAACAAATTTCGCTGAAAATAAAAAATTGAATTATTTTAGACATAAACTATTTACACCTATTTGTTTTGTAGAAATGGAATTATACCTTTACACATTATTGGAAATTCACAATTTGAACAGAAAAACTGTGAGAAGGCAAATTCCAACTGAAAACACTGGGGAAAACAACAATAAAAAGCAATAATCTACATTGTCTGCGAATATTCTGCATACTCTACGAATTCTGAACCGTTTCTACACCAAAATGAATTCTCTACGCTATTTTCGAACCAACATGTCAAAAATTACAGAATACGTGTAGACGCACAACACTGCAAAAAATTGATACAAATCCTGTCAAGTATAGTAACAAGTATAGTTCTCGGCTCCTTAGGAAAGATAATGAAGAAGATTTTATAGAAACATTACTACTTTGGTCCTAAATTTATTTCAAACTAATCACTATCCGAGGTACATGGTTGTTAATCCCGATCGGATCAAGGATTTTGATAACTACAGCAACGCGAAAAATGGACATTTCGCAGAGTAAGACCTTATGAAATGTAAGTTAAGTTAGACTTTCCACTCGAACAAGTATTCACTGGGATCGGCCTGAATCTGTTCCATCTATCTCCTCGATATAGGCATTGAACAAATATTTGAGTTCGAATTTGTGTATACCAATTCGATTATTTGATTGGAAATAATATTTTTCGGCATTTGAAATTGTAATCCAAGGTAAATGCTTAGAAGTCAATATAAAAGGATATATTCGAACTAGAACAAAAGGCGGCCATGAAAAAATGGCGGATTAGCTGTACTCATGATAGACAATCATATCAGATATTTTTACCGACTGCCGAGATTTTCCGTTTAGTAATATTTTTAAGGATATAATTCTGACTCCCATGCAATTAAAGAAAGTGACTGAGCACAAGGAAAATCTCTAATAGATTTTATTACTATGTGCATCTGGAAGAGATAATGCAATATTTTATCGATGAGGAACGTGACATTAGGAACCATCAACAATTTCGGTTTTTCAGTTACATACTGATAGAATCAAAACTTAAAAATTAACTCATTTGTCGTTGTATAATTAGAAGACTTATCAGTTTTCCCGTTGATTGTAATTCTTAACTCGCTTACCATGCGTACACGTAAAGCACAGTTCTATGATGTAAAGAAAAGTTCCATAACTGTATTCATCTGTGAATAGAAATATATCAGCTGACGTAGCAATTTACTTGCATTCTATGACATTTCTTATATGGTAATTCTTTGTCTTATATATTAAGCTATCTTATTTTCTACGTACATTGTCTACACTGGTAGAATATTAATTAACACTACACCGTGCAGTAGACAATACGGCACAAGACTGGTTTAATGCCTAGGCCATTAGTAAAAATTTAATTTGGAAATCGATTTCATTGATTTTAACCTGATTTAAGTCAATTTTTTTTAGGTTATAGTAAATACAATTTTCTCCTTTCAAGCAAATTTGATACACAAGCAGCATAAACAATCGTTATAATATGAATACAATGTTTATGTAAATTTATCGAAAATTTCAGAATAATGAACTCAGACAATCACGAAATTGTTTTTCATTATATTTGACCCAAACAGAAAACATTGTTCATCCTTCATTTGGATGTACAATAAACACACTCATCATACATATTTTCCGAATTGCCACAACAACAGCACCACAGAAAATATAAAACTTCAAACTGAACGAATATTTTTCAACTTCATATATCTCATGTACATATCTTAGCTGCTCTGCACCTCCGACCGCGCGCATTCGGTTGAAGTTGGTTGTTATTATTTTTCTCAAATTTTCATTTCATCAACAATATCATTTGTCTTAATAAGAAAAATAAATTCCACTTGTGGAACTGGATGTTGTTGTTTTGTAACTTTCTTGTATTCGTCTCGTTATTCTTCTCGCCATACATGATGGCGTATATAGCTCTAGCTAGCTCTAGTTCTACACGACTACGGGTATAATATATTTGTATGTCTTAGCATATAGAATATAAACTACCAAGCATGAAGAAGGAAAACCTAAGAAAAAAATCTACAAAAAATATGACAATGGAAATGAGATGTGGAGGAATTTTTTCTGTTTTGAAAAATAATTGTTGATGTATTTTCTCCAAGTTCTTTTTCACATTTTTTTGATTTTTATGGAGAAAAATTGCATTTTCATTTTAATATCCGAATGAATAATAATGGTACTTTGTATGTAGTTTTATGTTCTGTTTGCACATATGGAAATGTCTTCAATTCAATGCTATCCCGTTTTAGTTTATAATGAGAATAAGGGAAAATATATTATTCAGTTTGCATGCCACGATGACAAATTGGTTGTATAATTGGCCCCTAAGGTTTACCACATTTTGTGATTGGACATTTCATATAATTTGAAACCATTTCTTTCTAAAATACTTGAAGTTGTCTCAAGGTTCCATAATTTTTATAATGTGTAACTGTCTACAGTGGTGATAGATTAAAAATTAGAATTGTTTGGTCTAGCTTGAGACCGACCGAAAAGAGTCCTTCAAAATTTTAACATGAAAGTATGGGTGTCGAAAACTAGATGTCGCTAACTTTGAATTAAAAATTCAAATTTAGCATGTAGTATGTTTCGACAATAAATAAAGTCATTGTATTTAAATTTTCAACTGACAGCCACATTACCCTTTTCCTAGTGAATGAAATATTGATCGATGTTCGAAACAGCTATAGCTCTTCTATAAAACATGTTTTGAGTCAATCGATCGAGTCGTTATAATGCTTGCCCCGTATATCCAGAATGAAATATTTCTCGTATGGTTTACTTCCGTGAAGCTAGCCCGATTTTTCAGCCCGAAATTTTAATTTTTTACTTATGGCAATACAACTTCTGTCATTTCAATTGTTGAATTTTTGACTACATACGAGGAGGTTTGTAGTAAATTCTATCTGGAATTATCTGGATGTAGTGGTTAAAATCTCGTCTTACCAGCGATTTATGAGCATATACCACCATTCGTTGAATTTTGGACTACATACAAAAATACAATCAAATAAAAGGTCTTTATGATGTTCGCACCTGGAAAAAATTTCAGGTCAATTTTCATGTGGGGAGTCCGGGAAAACTCGATCGAATATATCGCACAAACAAAACTTGAAAATTTCTAAATGTTGATCGTTTAATGTGTCATGGTTGGAAACAGGTTCAAATGAAAGGTCTTAATGTTGCTCGTGTCTGGAAAACATTGCAGGTCAATTTTCATGTTGGGAGTCCGGGAAAACTCGATCGAATACATCGCACACACAAAATTTGAAAATTTCTAAATATTGACCGTTTAAAGTGTCATGGTTGGAAATAGAATCAAATGAAAGGTCATAATTATGCTCGCACCTGGAAAAAATTGCAGGTCAATTTTCATGTGGGGAGTCCGGGAAAACTCGATCGAATATATCGCACACACAAAATTTGAAAATTTCTAAATGTTGATCGTTTAAAGTGTCATGGTTGGAAACAAATTCAAATGAAAGGTCTTAATGATGCTCGCACCTGGAAAAAATTGCAGGTCAATTTTCATGTGGGGAGTCCGGGAAAACTCGATCGAATATATCGTACAAACAAAACTTGAAAATTTCTAAATGTTGATCGTTTAATATGTCATGGTTGGAAATAGATTCAAATGAAAGGTCTTAATGATGCTAACACCTGGGAAAGATTGCTGGTCTATTTTCATGTGGAGAGTCCGGGAAAACTTGATTGAATATATCGCACACACAAAATTTGAAAATTTCTAAATATTGATCGTTTAAAGTGTCATGGTTGGAAATAGAATCAAATGAAAGGTCTTAATGATGCTCGCGCCTGGAAACCACTTCAGGTCAATTTTTCGTGTTGGGGGTCCGGGAAAACTCGATCGAATATATCGCACACACAAAATTTGAAAATTTCTAAATATTGATCGTTTAAAGTGTCATGGTTGGAAACAGATTCAAATGAAAGGTCTTTATGATGTTCGCAACTGGAACCTTTAATTTTCAAATTTTGTTTGTGCGATATATTCGATTGAGTTTTCCCGGACTCCCCACATGAAAATTGGCCTGCAATTTTTCCAGGTGCGAACATAATTAAGACCTTTCATTTGAATCTATTTCCAACCATGACACTTTAAACGGTCAATATTTAGAAATTTTCAAATATTTAAGTTTTATGTTTATTTGCAATTTCCCAATATTAAAATGAATTTTTCCGAATAACTATAAATGCTATTAAAAATATTTATTAGTGTTTTATTTTTAATGGTTTGAATTTTTTTTTGTTGTAGAAAACAAATATTTGTGGTATAACAAACACTTTCGGCTGAGAAATATCGGCTGAGAAATGTCGGCTGAGAAATGTCGGCTGAAAACTATCGGCTAATTTTAATAGTATCTAGGGACCCCCTACAGATTTACATTTTCACAATGTTTCTTAAGCTACGGCATTGTGTTCTTTGAATTACACCGACCGGTGCACGTCAATATTACAATTTACTCTAATTATGATTATTATTGTGATTAATGTTTACGTAAGATAGAGAAAATATTTTCATTTTCGTTTGGAAAAATATTTCGTCAAGTTCCATCATCCACGATAACAAAATGATACATACACAAATACACAAATACACATACATTCAAACATTATGTATACTCGTATACAAAACATAAAGACAAACTGAATTTTTTTTTAATTTCTTAAGTAAATATCAATCAATTTTCAATATTGTGATTGAACACATATTTATGTTGTGTTTATTTTTGTCATGTTGTGTTATGTTTAATTAAAAAATTATAACAATTTATTTATAGGCATAAAAAATTGTTTCGAAACAATTTTGAAAATGTTTACTTGTCATTAAGTTTCATATCTACAATTTTATGTATGGGGGGTGAGCGGGCGTATTTTAACTTTTATAACGATAATCAATCAATATAATCGTTCCCTATACACCCGAAAATATCGAGCGAAATATCAAAAATAAATAAAATTTAAATTTTGGGAAAGAGTTTATCTTCTCTTCAGAGTCGTGTCACCTCGAAAATATTGTTTTTTCAAGTTCATGGTAATTTTGGGTCAAATAAGTGATTGATTAACATTAGATCGAATACATTTTTATATGTTTATTCAATTTTTGATGTGGTTCAAAACTTAACCGTATCTTTATCTTAGCGCGATTATAACAAAATACTTGGTATATAATGACAAAGCCGAATGATGAGGACAATTTATCAGAATATTGGATCCAAACCAAAATTTTGTAATTGATGATTTTGCATTATTATGTTAAGATGATTTTGCTATCGTGCTCTTCTTATCTAATATAATGCCGCATACAAGATTTTATATGGCTGATTAACAACGAAAATCATACCTACGAGTGTAATTTGATTAGAAATGAAATCTAATTTTGGGAAAAAACTATATCTGTGGTCGTTATCCTTAATCCTCCCAAGTTATAAAGATTCCTATATATATAAATACAAAACAAATCGACATTTTGTTAGTACAGACCAAATTAATTTGAAAATAATAATATTATTATTAAATGTTTTTTTATATACAACCGAATCTTGAAATTCATTACCGAGGAATGGTTGGAAAGGAACCAAAAAAATAAAAGTTCAAGAATGCGTCAGCAGAAAAGTATAAGCAAGCAACATCAAAATAAACCGTATTCGAAGAGAAACGGAAATTATTACAAGAATAATGATGAAAATGTGAATTTATCTTTTCCAAAAAAAAAAAAAAATATAACTGGAAAAATAATTCTATTGGAAATTATTCATGAAGAAAAATGAAAATAAAGACGATTTTTTTTTGGTTATCAAAAACGTTTAAGAAAATTCGGTTTTATCGATGTTTAAAAGCTCAATCTGTGTATAAGACGTATATATTTATGTGTGCACACCTTTCTACCCACTCGTAATGTTTTTCTTTTTATTTCGAAATGTGATGGATGAAGCTTAATGAAGTTATATGTATCTGGGAATAACTTGACTGCATTAATTTATACAAATATTGTGGGTTTGAAAAATAATTTGGAAATTTTGAAAGGTTTAAATGTTTGCACGCTTATATAAATTCTAGCAAATCAAAGGCGCTTTGCACCCTAGTGAGCGCTGCGTGCTCAACAGCATCCTGGAAAAAAATATAACTAATAATGATGAAATTCGTCTTCGTTACCCTACCTCCTTGCACAAAATCATTTGCGTATTCAAAACAGTTTACAAATATTCGTAAAAAAATTGAAGCATAATAAATGATGTCTGGCTTAGTTTTGACCTAGTTGGCCATATATTACAGAACTTCTTGTAAACATCATTTAGAATCTCATTTCCATCAAGCATACAAAAATTCTTCAAAATCTGCTCAGAAGTAGCCTAATTCTGTTCCGCTTCGCCATATTCAAGAACTTCCTCCAAAGTCATTTAACAGAAATTAGTCTGCAGAACCCAATGCAGGGTCCAGCCCAAATAGAAGACGAACTAGATAAGCTGAACCATAATATCCAAAGTTCTGCGTGAGAAAGCACTCCTAATAATAGTAAGGAAATGAAACGCAATGCTAGCTATCCAGTGGAAGTGAGAGAACTTCTTATAAATAAAAGAAAATCGAGGAAGAAATGGCAAAAACTTCGAAACCAGGAAAATTAGAGGATAGTTACCCATTTGTGCAGCAAATTAAAATACCTAATGCAGGACATTAAAAATCAGTCAGTTAATAAATATCTCAGCACTCTAACTGGGCAAAAAAATACTGATTATTCATTATGGAAAGCAACTAAGAATTTTAAAAGACCCAAACTTCAGATTCGTCCAATTAAAAATAAATAAAATTGGTGTCGAAATGCTAAACAGAAAGCAGATTTGTTTGCAAGTCACCTTCAAGAGACATTCCAACCTTACCCCAAACAAACGGAAGAGGAAAATATCATCCCGATAAATAAATAGGATGAAATGAAAATTTCACCTGTAATATTGAAAGAACTAAAATGGGAAATCACGAATAATCTGAATGCGTATATGGCTCCACAATATGATCTTATAACGGGTCAGATAATAAAAGTGTTACTGGACAAAGCGTTGAGGAAATTAATGCAGCATTTCGACTAAGATATGTACCAAGACAATGAAAAGTTGCAGAAGTAATTATAATACTTAAGCCGAACAAACCTCCGAATGATAAAGCTTCATATAGGCCAATTTCCTTGTTACCAACATTATCGAAACTATTTGAAAAGGTTTTTTTAAAAGACTAAAACCAATTATCGAAGAAAGGAATCTTATCTCCACACATTAGTTTGAATTTAGGGAAAAACATTCTACGATAGAACAAGTACATCGAATTACTGATGTAATCGAGAAATCACTGGAAAGCAAACAAATATGCTTAACTAAAACTTTATATTCCTTGATGTAGCACAAATATTCGACAAAGTATGTCACCAGGGGTTAGAATTTAAACTTCATCGAGATCTTCCGGAGCAATTTTTGAAATTCTAAAATCATACATATCAGAGAGGCACTCCGAGTAAAGTTCGAGAATGAATACTCCCAACTAAAAAGAATAACAGCAGGAGTACCACAAGGGAGTGTACTTGGGCCAATCCTTTATCTCCTATATACTAGAGATACACCAATTACAGAAGCAACTATGGCGACTTTTGCCGACGACACGGCTATACTTGCAACAGCAAAGAACATCAATGACTCCACTTGTAAATTACAGAACCTGATATGTAATTGGACAAAGAAATGGCGAATTAAATTAAATGAAGCAAAATCAATCCATGTGTACTTTACAAACCTAAAAGTTAATCATATACAAATAAAGATAAACTCGATAGTAGTACCGCATGCAAACACTGCTAAATACCTCGGCATGACTTTAGATGCTAAACTTAGATGGAAGGAACACATAAAAAAGAAGAGAGAAGAACTAAACATAAAATTTAGAAAATGCAATGGCTCTTAGAGAGTCAATCTAAACTAGCGATCCATAACTGACTGCTGTTGTACAAACAAATCCTGAAACCTGTATGGACATTTGGTAGCCAACTCTGGGGTTGTGCCAAGAAAATAAATAACAAAACCATACAAACAGTTCAAAATAAAATCTTGCGATGCATTGTTAATGCACGGTGGTACATTCGAAACGACAAACCTCCATCGAGATCTAAAGATCGAGCTTACCAGCTAAAACAGCTACAACGTCTGCACCAGCATGACAATCTGAACATACGCTGTATGCTGACTTCCACACCAACAAGAAGACTGCAAAAAACCAAACACTGAGCTTTTCGCGACCAGGAGGTCAGTTGACTTACTGAGGCGATAGAACTGAGGAGGAGTGGTACATAACTGGGGATAATCACTTGATTACGCCGACTAATCAAATACTTTATCATGCAATGTAAATTACTAAATGGGTACAAGACTCAGTCGTTATATAAAACAAAAAAAATCATTGTAGAGTCTCACTTAAATCTAGCATACCCAATTTCATCATGATCATTTTAAAACTGTTTTCGTTCCGTCCCAGATTGTTATATTGTACCCAGAACTTTTTTTTTAAAACAGTTTAGAATTTCGTTTAAATCTATCATCAGGGATGATCAAGTTTAATTCCGTAATGCAATCTACGTGGACATGTACTTTATTACTCAAGTTACACACCGATTGCTAGTGTCCCTGACGTCGACAATGTAAACAACTTCGGCAACGTAGACAAATATATTGTTACAAATTTCGGGCGTTCGATATGGAACCGAAAATGATTTGCAAATATGATGGGCTGCCGTAAATGGTTTTAGAAAAAGTAATAAAAAATTAAAAATTTTCAACAAAAATTGCTTTATTGCTTTTCAAAATATTCGCCTAAAAGATCTATACACTTTTGCATACGATCAAACCATTTATCGAAACAAGTCCGAAGATGATAGCTCCAAACATGGTTTTTGAACGCTTCAATCGCTCCTTCGATAAAAATTGTTGTCGACGCATCTTGTCTTTGATTGTTGGGAACAGGACGAAGTCATTGGGTACCAAGTCGGACTGTAAGGCGGATGATCCATCAATTCGATCGTTTGAGTGCTCAAGTACTCTCAATTTGTTGAAAACCTCCGATAAACAAATGGTCGTATACAAAGCTGAATTTACTGTCTTTTGATTTTCAAGAGCCACAGTAGCCACATGACCGGTTTTTGTGAAGAAACACGCCAACATTGGCTTCTCAACGCTCCGAGCTGGCATAATTTTTATTGGTTTTTCTTCGATATCCATGATTCGTCACCTGCCACGAACTTGTATACGTTCTTGGAAGTACCTCCAATAAATTTTTCAACCATTTGACGGCACTATTCGACATGAATAAAGGTTCATGTGCGTCTGTCAACAAATGTGGAATACAACGTGCACATACCTTCCGCACCTTTAAATGTGCATGTAAGATCGTAAGTCACATGACGATCCTCTTCAATCAGTTTTGTCACAGCATCGATGTTTTCTGCCACAACAACTATTTTTGAACGACATCACAAGGCTCGTCTTCAAGTGAACGTCGTTCACGTTTAAATTCATTGTACTAACTATAAATACATAAAATATAAATAGCCAAGGATGGTGCTTTGTCGCCAAAAAGAATGAAGTGATTCGAAGCACAGTTGTTGAGCTAGCCCGTTTCGAAAATCATAAAAAATCATCACACGAAAATTTTCACGCAATAATTCCATTTTTCACTGAACTTAATTTTTGAAGTAAATAAAACAATGTTGCGATGCGAACTGACTGATTACTTCTGAGAAACATAACCGGACAAGTGGTGCAGTGGTTAAAGCTTCGGCACTTGGGCCGGGAGGTGCTGGGTTCGAATCCCATCAGAGGCTAGATGCAAAATCGAATTTTCATCATCAAGACCCTCTGATGGAGTGCAGAATTCCGTGTCACGCGCCGACCCACCCTTCCATGTCAATGTACAGGTTGACATGGAGCTTGCAATGTGCAGGTGGTATACTGTAGTTGTGTGAGTAGGTGAAGTAGGTGGGTTAATGATGTGTGTGTGAATGAGTGGTATCACAATGGGCCTAAAAAATTGGCCTAAGTGTGCAGTAAGCAACCACGGAAACCTAAAAAAAAAAAACATAACTCCAAAAATGTTACACTTATTGACTGACATAGAGGTTTGTATCGGAAAACACTGGTAAAGGGTTTTCCAGTAAGAGGATTCATTTTGAATGGCCTGCAATTATGGGCCGCTGTTAATTTTGAAGCTCTCATTTTGGACATTTGACGAGTAAAAACTACGCCATTAATAAAAATGGTACGATTCGCGCTTCAACAACGCATTGCAATTGTTAAAATTCACTACAAAAATGGTAAAAATTTTGCACATGTTGTCACATTTCGCAAAACTAAAGCACTTTTGGGTCGTCGTGAAGCACCTTCTCGGCCGGAAATAGTGAAACCGTGGAAAATTTTGAGCTGTTGGGTTCAAGTTAGTGATGTGAAGAATCAAAACCGTGTGCGTCGCTCAAGAACAACTGAGAATATTGCTGCTATAGCCCGTAGTGTTGGCGAACACCCTAATTAGGCATTCCACGTTAATAAGCAGAATTGTCGCATTTGGGGCTCAGAAAGTCCAACAATGATTGCATCTGCCACGGTGAATGGATTGCATTACCGAGCTATGATTAATGATTTTTTATGACCGGAATTGGAAGATATTGATGTGGACGACGTTTATTTTTAGCTAGACGGTGCTACGTGCCACACAAGCAACGAAACAATCTCGATTGTAAGAAAACTTTCCTGACCGTGTTATTTCTCGAAGAGGTGAGCACAATTGGCCACCGAGATCTTGTGATTTAACACCTTTAGACTTTTTTCTTTGGAGCCCCGTGAAAGGTGAGGTCTATGTCAATGCTCCACAATCGATTCTAGACGTTAAAGCCGCAAATGTTCGAATTGGTCATGAAAAATTTCATGAAAAGAATATGGCGCTGCAAGCGTAGCCGTGACGACTATTTAGCTCATATCGTTTTCAAATATTAATGGCATGCATTCCTCTTTACAATGAAGTAAACATTCATTGATTTCTCTTAAAAAGTACTTTACTTTCTTAAAAAGTACGTATTTTTAAATATCAAAATGAAACCTTCAAAACCAAATTTAACAAGAAGTTTTACATCACTACACTGAATCCACTCGTACCAATTACAACAAAAATGATTCAAAACAGAAGAATAGTATCCCTCCTCCTTTCCAAGTAACTGTCTTATTATGGTCAAAATGGAAGTCCACAATAAACTTACGGGTACCTAAAACGATTATAATAGTTTGTGGATGCGTAAAGTATATCTGGAAATTGTATCAAGTCGTTGAGAGTGACCCAGCGAGACACTCACACTGAGTGACTGTGTTCAGATTGATACCAAAATAATTAATTTAGAAGGCGCAATCTGTGCGAGAAGCTAGAGTTCAAGAATAGAAAAACAAGGGCGGGTGCAACTAGGCAACCGACCCAACACGTAATGCCGCAATATGAGACTGTGGCAGACGGATCATTAGGAGAGGGAAAATAACTATTACAGGCTTTATACATGCGAACGTGAGTTTGGTTATTTCTTCAACTAATTGGCTGTTGATGCCTTGTGCCTTTAACGTCTTGGAAACTGAATGGGAAATTAAAGCAACAAATAGAAAATGAATGGCATCACTTAACGTATTCTCATCTATAGACGTTGTGCTATGTTGTGGTGAAGTCGGCCACCATGACGCCATTCTCTTTGAATTAAAACTGGCAGAGAGATATGTAACTATAAAACATAGACGGAGACCGGTAGGCTGAGCAATTACGTTTGAGAAATAGATCTTAGGTCATTTTCGAATGCCTACAGTAAAACTATAATAGAAAAATTACTAGATAGTCTTTGACCAGAATACTTGGAGTACAGAATACTATAATAGCTTGTGTAGAACTTGGAGGAGGAGGGCATGATCTCATTTCCTTCCAATTTTAATATTTTTCGTTTTTGCTGTTTTCATGCAGTCACCCAAACTTGCACTAAATTTTTTGAAAGTTTTTACCAATTAAATTATTTTCACGTAGATGTCGCAAATTAATAATTTTTTTACATTAATTATGTTACATGACGCTGCTGATGTCAATCCCATCCAATGCTGGCTAAAAATAGTCTTCTATAACATGGCACAATAGCAAACTTGTTGACCGTAACATAACGATCATTTTGATCGACGAATATGGTCCAATCACACCTCCAGCATGAAATCCATACCACACGGTTAATTTTTGTGGTTGTAATATCTTGAAGTTGGGGTGGGTTTGTTGTTGTCCAATAATGCATACTTTCCTAATTGACAAAGCCATTAAGCCATAAGTGAGCTTCATCTCTGAAGATGATTTTCCGATGAAATTCAGGATTTTATTTAAACTTTAGCGGAGACCAATCATAGTTGAGCCCAATAATTTGATCTTGTAGGGGTGTTAGAAAAGATCTTTATGCAAAATTCGCCACAATGTGGTTTAAGAGATTCCCAATTCTTGTGAACGGAGTGAAATCGTCTTATTTGGCCATTATGAACTGAAGCACTTTCGGCTGCGATATTTTCGATACTTCGACCGGTGAGTTGTCTCACTGGCACAGGAATATGCAATAGAGAATATTTTGACTAGAATTTATCCACTATAGCAACCAGAGCCTGTCTGGTGGGACGATTATTACTACCGAAAATTGAAGTAAGCGCTTTTAAAATTGCGACCACCGATTCGGGACTGCGGTAGTAATGTTTAATAATTTTCAAAGGAGTAATGTTTGTGAAGTTCACCATGCTAAAAATGTTAACTTTAATTTACGTTTTGGCGTTGGCGGATCATGAAAAACGTTCAAGGGTGCATTCGTATAAAAACACAAAATTGATAAGTTCGTATTGGAAACCTCATTATTTTCATAAAAAATACTTAGAGAAAATATATTTACAGATGTAAATTCTTGCCCATAATTGGGGAAAATATTAAAAGGTGTAGAAAAGTTGGGATACAATTAAAGATTTTTCAGTAAATCCAAGCTTGTATAGTTGATTTTCTTCCAATTCGGAAGCTACGAATTCATTTAACAGCCATTGTACTCCATGCCGTCCATTACTACCCGACCTGTCACTCGCTCACAAAGCAAATCCACTGCGCAAATTACACCACCTATACTCAACATGAACATGAAGCTTTTGCCCAGAATAACAAACAAATGAATATTATAGATGACAAAACATCTAGTATGAGAAATTTATCGCCATCTGAATCAGGAATATCTGTAGCTAGATCACCTGTACCAGTGCCAATTTCGAGACCGACTTCTGAACCACAATCAACATGAACCGATACTAATGCAGAAGTGACGGTGCCTCTTTCTCAATTAAAAAACTGTATCAAAACATCTCCCACTGTTTCGACAAATGACCTTGAAACAATTAGAGTGATGAAACCTCGAAGATGGATTTTTATCAGCAGAATTCACACATCTGTAACTGATGAACAATTCAAGAGATTTGTGGAAAATAAATTTCAAATCGTAAGTAAATTTAAACGCGGTTCGAATCATTCCGAAGGTAAATGACTACGTCTCTTACCGGATCAGTGTCAATGATTTACAAGGCCTTTTCACAAAGGAATTTGAGTTTCTAGAAAAGCAATCGTTTTTTCGGAATACAAGAAACAACAGCCAAATAACTTAAAAACTTGTAAACCGAACGACTCAACATATAACCTCAATGATGGTCTCAAAATACGTATTACGGGTGAGGTTGGTGATGTCAATGCTGCGCCTTCATTTCGCGTTCCGGAAACATCATCAAGTCAGCAAGACTAAAAACCATTAAAATCAGAGATGCAATGTGCGATTCGAACGGTGGCTTATTGTATTTTTCATCATCCGAAAACTATTCCAAGACTCCAAGGCTGACTATCATCTACGCGTCTAAGCATTGCAAAACTCACACTGACAATGATATTAAACGAGCATAAAACAAATCGATCATCTCATCACTTAAATCTAAACTTATGTTAACAAAAGGCGTAAAAAACAACAACCATGAAGACTATATTAACGGATATGAGTTTGTTAAAAATATTCCTTCTATAAAATTCTTGCTTGCTGAACCTCAGATTTCAACCTGGGTAAATGGCAAACTCTTAGTAACTTCATCTATTTGAATTTGTGTTGCCTTAGATGAGAAATTGGAAAATTGTAATCTTAAGAAACACTTGTCGCGAAACGGACTTAAACTACAATTAAATACCTCAATGCAGTTTTAAAAGCTTATAAAGTTGAGAGTAAATACGTTATTGTGATTAATCATCAATCTAAAACTGATTGTAGTGATCTAATCTACGCTCTAGAAACTTTAACAGATCTTAACAACGTAAAGATGAGCCTTTCACAATTACTTTAGATGTTAACCACCATGTCAACAAACTTATGTCGGTGTTGGATTATATTACAAACTATCCATCTAACAACATCAAATGGGTTTTGAACATTCCATTCGATATGTCAACTCAGTATGAAAGAGCGCTGTCTTCCCTTTGGATTAATGGTGATTCCCCGAAATTTTCACATACAACTGTACGGATTTCCCAACTACATCTCCGACATTTTACAAAGCGAAGCGTCCGCGAAGTCCAGCTATAAAAATTCGATCATGGAATTAATGTTTTATATTAAACACTCAGACAGCCTAATTAAAAGCCACTGAAAGGACCATTTCATCAAGAACATTCATCAACTGCCTTTCTCTGCTTCTGCGTTACGACAATTGAACATATTTATATTTGATAACCTCGCCAAACAATATCTTGAAGAACCGACCATAAAACCATCACTTTGGTTTTGTTGGGAATAATCTGGTGCAACTGTGTGAAAACACTAACACATTTATTACCCAAAACAGATATATTTTTTGTTCATCGGGTACGGAAATTATGTTGGATCACCCGCCATACAACTCGTTAAACATTAATTATATTAAGAAAAACATAAAGATGCCGGATATTACAAATATTCAGGGTGTATCTGGATGCGGTAAATCAACCTGGATTATAAACAAGCATAAACTTGGCAGTGATCTTGTTTTATGTGCTACAAAAGAAGCACTTGCTGATATTAAATTAAAGGTAACATCTCGTTGTGCACACGAAAACAAGTACATGATGGTGCATGTAGGATATATAGGACTCATGGTTATCTTTAGTAAATGTTCTAAAATATATCTTCTAGGTGATAAAAACCAAATACCATACCATGACAAGATTACATCATGCCAACATGCAATTTTCCTATGCAAGCGCATTCAGAACGATGATGCTACATCTGCTCTAACGGAATACTACCCTAACATCAGTAGTAAGAATACCGTGCAAATTTCAGCCAAATGTATAAACCTGCCGTCAACTTTGATGTCGGTACCTCTGTTGGATAACACATTCTATCTAACCTTTACCAAAGCTGATAAACAATTAATCTCCCAGCTTAAGATACCAGAATCTAGTCCACGACGCACAAGGATTAACCTCACAAAATGTGATATGTATAAGAATCAATTCTCAACCACTTGGGCTGTTCTTTAGTGTACCCCATGCCATAGTTGCAATTTCAAGACACACCCAATCATTTTGATATTTTTTACCAGTGGCTAGTGATAGACTACACTCACTATTAATGAGAGCTTGAACCTACACTACTACCCAAGAAGTAGATCAACCCATAAAATCCAAGAAAAGTTTGGGTTATGAGAAATGTGCAATTTACTATCAAACCGTCAACAAAATGGCATCAAAAGCATCTAAGTTTTATAACTTCGTTTTAAAATCAAACTACCTAATCTATGTAATTTGCGAAACTTCATTAAAACCCGGCATAATGAGCAGTGAATTTTTTGGCCAAGATTTCGTTGTCTACAGATGCGATCGGTCTCTTGAAACTAGCTCAAATCAATCGAGTGGTGGCGTACTGATAGCAGTACATTCTAAACTCTGGAATGCTCCAGTAACTTTAGCCTCATCGAGAGTTTTACAAATTGGTGTAAACATCAAAATTAACCAAACCAATCTATTCATTTACGCAGCGTATATACCACCTCAATCAAATAGTGTTCATTACGCAACTTGCATCGATGCGATTGATGAAGTTATTAATACAACAAACTCGTCAAATTTAGTTCTTGTGCTTGGTGATTTTGAATTTCCAAATATAATCTGGAATCTGGACCCGGAACTAAATTGTATTTTGCCAAGTAATTTAACAACACATGCCGAATCTTTATTTTTGGACGCCATGCTTGGTGATCAATTACTAATAATCGGGATAGATTACTGGATCTTGTCTTCAGCAACGACATTGACACTTTCAAAATTTCAGAATCCGTGTTACCTTTTGTAATTAATGATATCAATCACAAGACTTTAGATATTGTATTTGACTCAACTAATTTAATGCCGATTTCGGAACATCTGCAACCAATCAAATGCAACTTCAAAAAAAAACAAACCGTGCGCGGGGTTACAAAGTTACCTAGAATCCATCAACTGGCAAAAAACTCTCAATTCCAATGATATAAACGAAAATGTTGATAAATTTAATGACATTATGCAGCAAGGCTTCGAACTTTATGTACCTATGTGCTGTAAACCACAAAATGCTCACCCTCAGTGGTTCGATGATAGACTAGTTAACTTAAAAAATCGGAAGTCGAGAGCGTATGCCAAATGTTGAAAACGGGTTAGAAGCGGACAAAACAATGTTTCTACAACATAGTAACGAATTTGAAATTTACTTAAAATCAAAATAGGTCGTATCTCGATCAAATTCAAGGAAAAATCAAAGTAAATCCAAAACAATTTTGGAAATACTTTAGGAATAAACGCGAAATTGACGGATACCCTACAAATATGACCTATAACAATATCAGCTCCTCAAACTCAAAAGATATAGCTGACATGTTCGCGAAGTTTTTCCAATCAGTCTATAAACCAAGCATCATTAGTGGATTGTACGAACAACCCAGCAATACCAACGTAACAATAACTCCTCCTGTTATATATGAGGATAACATATTATCGGCACTAAAGGGATTTGGAGACGGTTGTGGCTTTGACAATATTCCCTCTTTTATTCTGAAGGAGTACGCTGACATTGAAGTCCATTATGTTACCTATTCAACCACTCCTTAAGCACCGGGGTGTTTCCCGAAAAAATGGAAAATTTCAAAAAGTACACCAATTTTTAAATCGGGCAAACGAGATGACGCTACATCCTACGGAGGAATATCGACTACATCATCAATTCCAAAATTGTTTGAACCAGCACGGGTTTATGCCTGGCCGGTCCACATCAACTATTTATAACTGGTTGAATTCACCAGTAAAATAATTAATGAGATAGAAAACCATCATCAAGTTGATGTAGCGTACACGGATTTCAGTAAAGCATTTGATTCCATCTGCCATGAAATAGCACTCCGGAGTTTATTCGCATTTGGGTTTTCACTCGATTACATAAATTGGTTCAATCAAACGAAATCGAACGTTATTAAAGTTACGTCTGGTGTTCCCCAAGGACCTCACATCGGGCCGTGGATATTTATTGTTTTTATTGATCAAATAACCGAGATAATCAAAAACTTGACGTGAACATTTTTCGAACTGTTAATGGAATACTAGATACGAAGAAACTTCAAATAGACATCGATAGATTAAGTGAGTGGTGTGATCGAAACTCGCTTTACTTAAATATTATGAAATGCAAGATCATGTCGTTCCATCGTACAAAAACAACAACGAAGTATTGCAAAGAGTTAATGAGATCATAGATTTGGTAGGCATGAGAATGCCAGTTTCAATAGGCTTATTGAAAATTGTGTTGCGAGAGCTAATGCCATGTTTCTATTTGTTAAAAGGTGGACTGGTGAATTTAAAGATATTCAAACCGTATGTTCACTCTATTTCGCTTACGTTCGATCTCAACTGGAATACGCTGCACCGCTCTGGAATCCATACTATGCTGTACACATTAAAATAATTGAAAGCATTCAAAAGAAGTTTATGATTTTCTTGTCAAATAAAACTGACTGGAATTACGACCACAATCTACCATTCCATGAAAATGTGGCTCGGTTACCTCCATACTCAACAAGATGCACGGATTACAAAATAAGCACGCTTGAAAATAGACGACTTCTCTTAGGTGCGGCTTTCATTGGTAACGTTTTGCAGAGATCACATTGATTCAGCATACATTTTGGAAAACATATCAATTCATGTGCCTTGCAGAACATTTCGAAACCATGAATTTTTAGCACAAACTATGAAGAAAATAACCCCATTAATAGGTCGTCTAAATCGTTCACCATGGTCGACGACCTACTTGACTTTAATTTATCAAAGGACAAGTTCAAAATATACTTAAGAATTATTTTTTAAATTTTTAATTGTTAAATCAAAATTTGATTTATATTTTCGTGTTTTAATTTTCTTTATTTTATTTTTTAATATTTTTGTTTTAAATTAAATTCTGAAATCATACATGTGAATCACAGAATAGATTTCTTTAAATAAATAAATAAATAGAATAAATAGATATTAAGTTTTTCTATCTAGGGAAGAAAAAAGTTTATTTCAGGATATGAATGACAGCAACAGGAATCCTTGATGAATCGAAGTTGGTTGGCTTTAAAAGAACAACTTTTACGAACAAAACTTTAGTTAAACTGTGATAATTTCTTAGCTCGTAGTTATATAAAAGTCAATATACGTTATATATATATTTTTGACTTTAGTTTAAACATGGTCCGCTCTCCGCATGTCAAAATTGTGTTATAAAAAATAACCGCGCAGCTGAAAATAATCTTATTTCAAAAAAATACAAAATCTAACTTTTCGTAAAATTTTTGTCAATTTCAATAAAAGTTCATCCTCTTTTTGATAAAAATGTGTCCTCCCGTATCCACCTTCATCAATTTAGTTCTTATATACAAACAAATATCTAAAATTTTATATAAAAGGCGACCCAATATAAACATGATTTAAGCATGGAAACGCACTTTAAAAGAAAATTAATATGAAACGCGTGTACTGCGGTTGTGGTTCATAGCGAGTCAGTCACGATAATATCGCGAATGCTAAAACATATTGTCTACAAGGCATATGAATTTGAATGGTACTTGTTGTAATCCCGCGTAATTTAAACGAGGTAGGTACTTGTTTTACAGAATTCTTGTTAATACTTTCAATTAATCTTAATTATGATGTGACATGAAATATGTACGTTCACGCACATAAAGTCGATGCTACATACGTCGAATATATAAAATTTCATTCCATCGAAGTTGTTTACGTTTGTATATCATACGATACCATGATATGATATATACTGTAATTTATCCTATGTCTGTAGCTATGTTTGCATTGTAGAACTCATTTTCTTACTTATGTTACGTTTTTTTTATAAAAATTTCCATCAACCTTTAAGGAGAATATATACCGCACAGTAAATAAAAACATGTTCAAAATTGAAAAATGTAATCGCATCGAAAATATTTAATCTTTCGTAGTCATTTAATTTCGTTCGCAGAAAAATTTTGAAATGAAATTTAATAATAAAATAAATGAACAGAAATTTTCTGAAAATCTCTAGAACAACAGTATACTCAGGCAACATAGGGAAACAGGTTTGAAAAGCTTAATTTTGAATGGATTGAAGGACGAGTATAACAGGAAAAAATGATGGGGCGTACATAATTAAGTATTGGGTATTACAATACTCGTAGATCTAAAAACATAAAATTTGAATTGAATTTTATTTTACTTAATTCAAAATACATGTATTCACTGTACTTAATAAATAACTTAACTATTTGTTCTTATTCTTAGGTTATTTATCCCGTGGCGGGCTGCAGCTATCGGGGAAGAGAGGGTCACAGGTGGTGGATAGTAGACCGCCTATCGATAGGTAGATTAGCAGGGAATTAAATAAGCCGCCCCCAACCGCAGCTTTTCTGGGAGGAGGGTCTCAGGGAACTGGGGGAGTGGTTAACCTCTGTTCACTAAATTCTGATTAAATTTGCGACCCGAATTTTCTGGTATTACTTAACAAAACAACAAAATTAACAAAAGTCAAATTTGTTAAATTAACAAAAACAAACAGTCGGTAAAAGCAATGTTAACAATGGAAACCTGACAACAGACGGATTTCTTTTAATTTTAACTGTAAAAGTTTTAACTGTAATGTAACTTAATAATGTTAATAAATTTAAATATGCGCTAATAAATATTCAGTTATACTCGTACATATATTGACATAGCAATCAAAACCAATTATTGCATAAACGTATACCGGATCGCATAGAATATTTTGGCGATTTTTGGGTTTCACTGTATTAATTATTGGCCAGATCACAGAGATTCTACCGAGTAGCGACTAGTATCAAATGATGGCACAAGAGGTGCTCTTTGAAAGAAAATTGGCCTCATCAAAAAACTACGAGATTTTTTAATTAGTTAAGCTCGGGACCCCCCAGACAACCCCTAACACGATTTTTCTCGAATTTAAGATCAATCACAACCGGTTTCCATTCGTACTAGAAAACCTCCTGCAAGCAATTATCATTTAAACCGTTTGAGATAAGAAAACAATTAAAAATTAACCCGGGGTCACCAGACAAGTCTATATAAGATTTTTCTTTAAATCAGTATCCATCGCAATCGATTCCTGGTACTAGAAAACCTCCAACAAACAATTTCCTTTTAGATCGTTTTAACTAAGAAAAAAGTTAAAAATAAGCCCGGGGCCCACCAGACAAGCAATTATATGAATTTTTGGTACTCGAAAACCGGCTGAACGCAATTTTCATTAAATCGTTTGGGCGAAGAAAAAAAATTAAGAATGAACCCGCCCACCAGACAAGGTCTTACATGATTTTTCAAAAATCTGGATCCATCGCAATCGATTCCTGGTACAAGAAAACCTCCTACAAAAAATTTTCTTTTAATCGTTTGAGCCAAGAAAAAAGTTAAAAATTAACCCAAGGCCCACCAAACAAGCTCTTCCACAATTTTTTTCCAAAATAAGGATCCATCGTAATCGGTTCTTGGTACTCGAAAAACGCCTGAACGCAATTTTCAATAAAACCGTTTGAGCTAAGAAAACAAATTAAAAATTAATCCGGTGTCGTACTCGAAAAACCGCCTTTAAGCAATTTTCATTTAAATCATTTGGGCGGAAAAAAAAATAAGAATGAACCCGCCAAGCAAAATCAGGATCCATCACAAACGCTTCCTGGTACTAAAAAGCCTCCCATCATCTCAGCTTCCGAGCACCTCTTACGCCATCATTTGATACTAGTCACTACTCGGTAGAATCTCTGTGATCTGGCCAATAATTAATACAGTGTAACCCAAAAATCGCCAAAATATTCTATGCGATCCGATTTTTCAACGCATTAACAAATGAGAAAATCTCGTAGTTTTTTGATGAGGCCAATTTTATTTCAAAGAGCACCGCTTATGCCATCATTCGATACTAGCCGCTACTCGGTAGAATCTCTGTGATCAGGCCAATAATTAATACAGTGTGACCCAAAAATCGCCCAAATATTCTATGCGATCCGATTTTCCAACGCAAATGGGAAAATCTCGTAGATTTTTGATGAGGCCAATTATATTTCAAAGAGCACCTCTTATGCCATCATTTGATACTAATGTAAAAGGCTGCTGTTCACTTAGGAGACGATTTCACTTAAAATTAAATTTTGACTTCCATTACCTTTTTCTCGTAGACACTCTGCTACAGGATAAAAATGCTTAATAAGCTTCATTGGCCAGGATCAGTTTGTATAGTTTTGTCTGTCTAATATTTGATCCAATCAACTGCCACCAAAAATGTCTCCTCGCGATGGTATCCAAAAATCTGTTGATTAGGTTAATACTAGTTATAGAACCTATAGAACCATCCCGGGATTTTGATTTTGTTTATATCTAGTATCTCCGGCTTAGGTTCAACCATTCTTGTTGTTGAAACATTACTTTACTCCGTACGACTAAAGGTGCAAATAAACCCAATGAATCGAATATTTAGCTGAATTCAACTAACATTTTGCATTTTGTAGATGATGGCTTTTCATCTAATTGAATTTGGTACAATAAAATGAATCGGCTTCCGGTGACAATTGCAAACCCAAAACCTGAGTTAACAATTTCCGATTTAATTCATTTGGTGACTGGTCATTGGCTTCAGTATTGATGGCTTTGAGAAATGTTGATGAATTAATTCTCTACTATCTGAGGTTCATTCGTGCATTTGTGATTAAATCAGTTTCACAGCTTATTCTTATCGCATCTACAACCGCTCATAGTATAGCTTGTGCTGGTTTGATTCTTAACTACCACTTACTAATAGTTCTGTATTAGATCTTCAACGATGTCACGCCACGATCCCCTAGATGTGTTAACCAACCAGATGTGTTTGAAAGTTCGCTAGAATTTGACAAAGTAAATTGTGTGCTTTACGGCCCACTTCCAAAACGTTATTAATTGTGATACTGGTCGATATTGATGCAGATACATCAAGCACTACTCTTAATCCTGTGGAGGCACTCGATACTTTCAGGATGCCATAATTGGGAAGAAACCCAATAATCTTGTTATGTGGTAGATTAAAAATGAATGGCATGTTGCGTGCTATTCATTTAGAAATGATTTGTATAGCTGATGTACCCATCGCGAAAGCCTCGATTTTGTCAGCTTAATATGAACTTTCCAAAGTGCTTTACTATCTTTAAATGGCAGTTTTGATAGAAAATTCGTCACCCGTTCTGTGAAATATTTTGTACAAAATGCTTCTCACATGGATTGCTTTGAGGTAGTTCCCCTTCTCTGCAAATATCCTAGCTAACCTAGAAGTTGCGAGCCGCCTTCATCTCTCTACTCAATTACAAGACAGAAGTAGCTTGGCGATACGTGTTCCGGGAAATATTCAACCAAATTTATATCTCTGCGTTATAATTTTGTTTTGCTCACGTAATTGTTCTTCAGATAATAGTGATCGGAGTTGATGTATTCTGATCACTAGGATCACATTACGTCGTTACAGCGTTACAATACCCGTCTGTATGTATTCTTCCGATGTGGAATAAGCCTCTGCCCCTGGATCCTACAATTCTCTAAATTTTTGACACCTGCCCACATCATCTTTAATTTTAGCGAGCACTGTCGTGAGCACCGATATGTTTACTTTTGGCATGCCATTCAACTTTACCGCCCTTAAGCTGACTAGATTTGTAACGAAAGTCGCACTCGAGTAAGTTTCTATTATACTTAAAAAAATTTTAAATTGGATTGAAGCCTTTTTTTTGAAGAACTGATGCGAGACTGTCGCCGTTGATAATACTGATATACTCGTATTCAGAAGAACCGACAGTCTTTTACGGTATATGTTTGCTACTATTGAAACATCTATTCTCGTTTCGGATAAATTGACGTCGTCCTTCGTTCTACTCGAATCCCTCGGTTTCTCGCTAGCTTATCCTTGGTATTCGAGATCATTTGCTCCATTTGTGACGAATTTGAGAAACGACTCTAAACTTAGAAAATCAATTTCGAAGGAATGCTGAATTCTTGAGGCCCGTGTAACATCAACAAATTTTGTGACCAAAATTCATAGAAGCCAAACATCGTGACTATTTGCCTCATTAACTAAGTCTTGCAAATCGAAAATTGATATTTTTGAACAGGATGGAAACTCTGGTTATTGTGTATTACGGTTGTAAACAACTGCTAGGATAAATGCCACTCAGTGTATTCTCCGGTGGATTTTTTCATCCGCAGCACTGGTAGTTTTAATTCTCTGGCTACGTTTCGAATTATTGGGTCCTTTAATGAAACATCGTACGCTTCGATGGTATAATGGACAGTTATCTGTCCCCATTCATTCACACCGGCAATCAATTCATAGTTTATATTTTCAATGGTATGATGCTGCGATTGGCTTTTATTATTAGAATAGAGAATATTTTTTTCAACTTCATCAACAAATTTAATAGTTGTTCGGTGACACTCCGCTAAGTTCCGCAAGTTAATTGTATTCAATGATCAAATATACGACTATTATCATTTACATGCCAGTATGACAATTATGAAATATATTTCTTAAAACAGATATAGAGACAACGAATATATTTCGCAAACATGTCGGCCTTAAAAAAACAATCAGTGCAGAATTAAGAGCTATAGATATGGGCTCTCGAAATTCGCAAACCAACAATTTTGAGCTCAAACAGTGGGGCAGAAAATTAAATGAATGTAGTGGGGAATATTAAAACCCTCACTACTAAAACCAGAGTATTCTGAAATTTATTTTATTGTAGAATTAGAAGTTACCTATGGCTTTCAATTTGTTCAGCCGAACAGTTTATTTAACATATAATTTTTTGTAATTTAATATGTTCCTCAACGTGAAACAATTTACTTAAACGTGTAGATACAAGGTGAACGGATTTAAATGAAAATATTATTCCAGAAGCCAAAATGGAGGATTTGGATGGACAACGTTTTCGACAATATTCAAACCAAATACGAAACAATTGTTATTGTATTAGAAGAAGAGTTAGATAACGGATTGAGCAGCTCAAACACTAGTACTTACAACATAAAGAAGATCCCTAAAATAAAGTTACCAAAATTGAAAATGCCCTTATTTTACGGGGACTATTGGCAATGGACAGCCTGTTATAGTTCATTCAATATAACTGTTCATTCCAATCAAGAGGACAAGCACCGAAGCGATTCAGCCATTTAGCATTGTCAGGAGAAAAATATATCACCGCATGGAGTATACCCTCGTCAACAGAAATGAAGACAAACGGATATTGGCCAGCAATCACATCAACACATTATTTGATTTACCTACCTTAACGGTAGAATCAGCCATTGGACTGTGAACAATGCATGATAATGCCTTAGAGTGAAAACATGCTCTCACCAATTTGGGTATCCAGACAGAGCACTGGAGTGCCTTTGTAATAACCATACTGTCAAGGAAGCTGGACCCAGAAACACACCGTTTGAATGAAATGAAAGCACCAAAAGAAGTTCAAACGATGAAAAAAAGTTTCAATTTCTTGAAGCAAGATTTCGTTCTCTAGCTACAGTTGCTAGAGATACGATCATTAAGAAAAAGGAATCACCATAACAAAATATTCAGTCAAAAGCAACACACGTAGTACTGACGCTTCTATCATCCTGCTGTGCTCATTGTGGTGGTGATCACGAGCTATGTACGTGCATAAAGGTCCAAGAATTGACGGTAACAGAGAAGACCACGGTTGCCAAGGCAAATGATTTATGTAGTGGGTGTTTACAAAAATATCACGGCCTCAAATGCCAGCCTCAAAAGTGTCACGAAGCTCATCATAATTTACTTTTCGACATTCTAAAGGAAAAGGCAAAGAAACCGGAAAATCCATCAAAGACATCGTTGCAGACAGGTGTCAATACTCTAAAAGGTGGAGTTTTACTGGCAACGGTTCTACCGACAACGGAGAACATTTAGTTCGAATGCTGATTGATCCAATCTCCCAAGCAACATTCATCACTGAAGAAACTGCAGATGCTTTCTTCTACATAATTCACAATTAGTCCTAAGTTTCATCAAACTTCAAGTTAAAAATAAAGGCCATGGTTTTCAAAAACATAACCGGAAATCTATCTGAAGTAGCAACCAATCCTAGTTGGAATCACACTAAAAAACTGATATGGACAGATCCAACATTTTATGAACCCGGTCCGGTTGACATATTGTTAGGATTAATACCAGATGAACTAATTGCGCAGCAGACCAAATTAGGCTGGATAATCACTAGAATCTCCTAACGTAAATATGGAGGTCATTCAAACCTCAATGTTTACGTTATGAGATGTGTTTCTAGTGATTAATCATAGTCACGACCTCGACACAGATCGACGAGCAGAAGTAACAAGGAAAGGAGCTAACAGATGACGAAAGGGAATGTTAAGAATTCTATATAAAAACTCTTACACGTTAAGCGGCTGAACAGTATCAAGGTCTAGCTGATCCCGGCACAAATTTAGCGCAAAATGAACATATTGCAGCCGGCGTTTCTGTAATTCTGCTATCAGCTTTTGAAGGTACACCTCGCAGCATGCGAGAGCGGTGCTGTGATCCAATTAGCATTTTAGCAAAATGGGGACGACCTGACCTTTTCATTACATTTACTGCAAATCCGGTTGAGAAATTTATCTGCGCCGAAATTTCACTGACAGCTGATTCATCGATAGCAAGATCATCGATAGAATGTCCAACACTATGCGAAATTGTACTTAAATGTTTGCTTCATAGTCCTTGCAGGCAGTGGACACCCAAATGCACCGTGCATGAAAAACGGAAAATGTTCGAAACAATTTCACGAAGTGGTGAGCAAAAGCGTATAATCCGTTTCTAACTTGGAAATATAACGCTCACATCAATTGTGGAATGCTCCACTTCTCTGTGATTCGTAAAATATATTTACAAATACATATTCAAGGATATGATTGTTCCACTGTCGCCATCACAACAAATGGTCAACCTGAGCTGCGACATATACTGAGATTTTCATTGATTGCCGATATGTGAGTGCTTCTGAAGCAATGTGGCGCCTGCCAGAGTCAGCAATGCACGATTGATCGCACTCTGTTATGAGACTGTCAGTTCACGAAAGACGCAACTGCACGAGTTCACCTTTAGACCGATATCCCTTAACATTAGGTTTATAAGCAAGGTCAATGGCCAGAGCGACATAAAGGAGGCGGAAGGACAATACCACGAATGTACGTAGTGATCATTAACGATAAAGAACGCTTCTATCTTCGACTACTGCTACTATACATGTTCCTGGTACAACAAGTTTTGAGATTTTGCGTACGGTAGATGAAAATTTATGCGAGCCATTTAAAGCGGCAGCGATGGCAAGAGGACTACTTGAGTCGGATGAAAAATGGGAGCGATGCTTGACAGACGGTGGAACATACTTGATTCCTAAGAAATTGCGAGAGATGTTCGCTAACATTTGTATTTTTGCCAACCCGCTCAATCCTTTAAATTATGGCAGGATTATCCAGGAGATTTTATACTCTACTACATGCAACGACACAGTGAATCTATATCGATCAACTCGGCTCTTCATGATATCAATTTTAGGCACTTTTTTATAATTCAATCTCATCAATGCGTATGACATCACCAGAAGCTGCAGTTTTGCGTGAGGCTGCTCTTATTGTTATCGATGAAGTTACATTGCTTCCTATGAATGGTCTCCGCTGCATTGATAAGCTCTTGCGAGAGGTGTTGGTAAATGACATTAGCTTCGGAGGTAATGTTTTGTCCTTGGCGGTGATTTTCGTCAGACGCTACCAGTCGTTCAAAGAGGAACGCGCACTGAACCAGTTTGAACAACTTTCTATCACCACCAACATGCGCAGCGAAGGTCAACATGAGCACAATGAATGGCTTCTGCAAGTCGGATCAGGAACAAGTTAAGATCTAGTCAGTGTAATTTTTAATAATATTGAGCAAATGTAAACAGATGAGCTCTCAAAAAGAGTTATCGTATCGAATTCCTCAATGAACAGAATCCATCCGGCATGCCCTCTCACGTATTGCTTTTGAAAAAGGGTGTTATCATAATGCTTCTACGAAACCTAAATCCTAAGAAAGGTATGGGCAATGGAACGCGTTCAATTGTTAAAGAGCTATTGCGAAATTTTATTCAGGCCAAAATCATTTCTAAGTGCAACAAAGGCAGTACGGTTCTAATCCCTCGAATTGATTTGGCACCTTCTGAGACCAATCTACCATTTGTTTTGCGACGAGGACAGTTTCCAATAACTCCGGCATACGCATAATGACGAGAAACAAGGTGCAAGGCCAGTCTTTTAATAATCTGGTAATTCATCTCCAAACGGCAGTGTTTTCCCATGGGTAATTGTATGTCGCTCGTTCCCACTCAAGAGGGAAAGCTTCTCAACGTTGACCGTGAATTTTCTCGAAAAGTTGTTTTTAAAGAAATCCTGTAGTTTAATTTTTAATAAATATTGTTCGTACAAATAATTACAGTTTTTTTTTTGATTTCGTAATCTTAGCGGAAGCGCCTCAGAACAAACTAGTTACAAGCGAGTATTAAAATTCGTTATAACGAGAGTTAAATCAATTAATACTCACTATGGCAAGTTAGGATGTTCTTCGTGCTAAATAATATTTACATAATATCCCTATACGTAAAAACCTACATAGTGTCAAATTTAATCAAATTACAATCACCTTCACATTACGTGTTAAGCACCTGATGCAATTAGTTTATCCAAAAGAAATATTAAATTTCACTTACATGTTTATCATCAATAATTGATGTATCCCAACACATACAAGAATAAAAATAAAAAACTTTCCAAATTCTGATCATCTCGTATTTCAAAATATCTAAACTGGAAGTCGGAAAAGTTAAGACGAGAAGAAACATAAAATTTCAATTATTTTTAATTATCTCTTCAAGATAAGAATAACCGAATAAAGTGAAAATTAATCTACTGTATACACACGCATACCGACACACTATCGAATTATTTTCTTTTATATTATGCTGTCTTATCAACAATAAGAAAAATGAAAGTGAATTTAATATTGTGCTATGTAGAGTGTAAGTATATGGAGTACCCTCATATCCGATTACAATATTTCAAATATTTTCTTACATTTTTTTTTTGCTGTACGTAAAGATATTTTATCTATTTGAGATTAAGAAGAAGATCTTTTTAACATTCATTCGTTCTTCTATTTATAAATTTTACTTATTTATTCAATTCTATCTATTTTGTACCTGAAGATTAATTTTATACACAAGCTAGATCTATCTACCACTCTCTCGTATTATAGGATACATTAAGTAGGTTTTTGACTTTCTTGTTTTATTTTCAATTTCAATAAAAATGATAAGAAAATGTGCTTGGTACACTATATATAATAAATGGCAGAAGTAAATTGATAAAGGTCTGCGTGCGTGTTGTGTGTATGATAACAAAATTTTAAATCAATTCAATGTGTACGCAGCACGAGAGTAAAAAGAAGCAGGCGAAAATCGAAATATTCGTTTGTCATTTCAAATGAACTTGATTAAGCTTTTACGGACTTTTCGAGATTTTTTTTTTTTGCTCGTTTTATATTCTTCCAGCATCCGATATCCCGCAATAATCACATGATTAAACAAATATCCATCTTATAAGCAACAACAGCCGTATATATAAATCCCTTTAAAGTACTTTACAACAGCGCCGCATCGAAGAACATGAGAAAAGATAACAAACCAGCAGAAGCGGCAGCAACAGCAGTGTGTATGTATATAAAATAAACACCATCGTTGGGAGAAGAAAAGCTCTCGGTATATAAATAATGAGAACCATTAAAATTTAACATTAATCAAAAATAGGAAAAATAATTTTCTTCTAATAATAATCGATTTATCAAAATCATTTTTCATCAAAAGAATAAATAAAACCGTTTTTCCTCCTTTCAAACGGGAGAGAGGATAGAACTGTACACCAACAAAAAAAAAAATGTTTTCATCAAAATGATGATGATAGTCGATATATAAACAGAGTGACTGGTAGCTAGTCGATTCGAAGCCTGAACAACATGAAAAACATGTACATATATTTATGATATGATGGTGTGTTTGGATACACAACATAAAAATGACAGAAACATTAAATTAATCAATACATTTCACGTTCTTCTTCGATATTTATATTCGATATAAAGATATTTTTGTTTTTATTAAAAACTTTCTGATAAGGATATATTGATAAGAAATAAATAAAAAAATAATAATATCCATTGAAGAACATTCATCAAGCCTGAGCAAAAGAAAACATTTGTAATTGATTTTGACGGGTCTGAGCTATAGTAGTATTTGTTGTTGTTATTTTCATGATGACTGTTTTTACGATCAATCAGAAAGTATATTGAAATTGCCGCAAGATAATTTACGAAATTGGATGTCTTTGGTGCACATGAGATATATGTGGGCGCACGCGAGCTGCTGTAACCTGAATATTGGTTTAAATTCTTTTATTTGTTTTGTATTTACCAATCGAATTTTAATTACACAAAACAACGTTAAACTTAAAATGCTAATAGGCCGAAATTTATAAAGTTGTCATTGTCTGGGAGTTTTTTTTTTACAAATCATCTAGTAATTTATCATTCATAATCTATACTCTTGCTTGGCGGGTTGTAGCCCTTTAGCCAGTCCGCTTCACAATTTTATTATATTTTTAGTCGATCCTGATTGGATCTTGTAGATCATGCGGTTTCTTCCTTCGCAGCCGTCTTACTGGGGTTGAATCATCCCAC
This sequence comes from Nephrotoma guestfalica, assembly GCA_963691935.1. Lineage (NCBI taxonomy): Eukaryota > Metazoa > Arthropoda > Insecta > Diptera > Tipulidae > Nephrotoma > Nephrotoma guestfalica. Next base: position 248,267,505 of record OY829914.1, read on the forward strand.
ATACGCCGTATCTCAGCATTTTGGTGTAGACTAATACGTTGCATGTGTTTTCTCGCGTGTTTGCTTATTTCTTCACTAACGAAATCCATCTTCAGATCTCTATGGTGGTTGTAATTTCTTATGTACCACGGTGCATTAATTATTCCACGTAGGACTTTGCTTTGGAATGACTGGATGATATTGACATTGGTTTTCTTTGTACAGCCCCAGAGCTGAATACCGTAAGTCCACACAGGTTTTAGAATTTGCCGGTATAGTAGCAATTTATTATGTAGAGTTAGCTCAGAATTTCTTCCTAAGAGCCAATTCATCTTTCTGTATTTGATGTTTAACTCTTCTTTTTTCTTTTTCACATGCTCTTTCCATTTAACTTTCGCGTCTAGAGTCATGCGTAGATATTTTGCCGTATTTGCACAGGGAATTTGCTGCGAGTTCAGTTCTACTGGTATCCAGTTGACCTTTTTGCTGGTAAAGTTTACGTGAACAGATTTTGTTTCAATAAGTTTCATTCTTGGTCCAGGTACTGACAATATTAGTAGCTCTTTGCAATTTGCTTGTAGATTCTTCTATGCAATTAGCAACTGCAAATATGGCCGTATCATCCATCCTAAAACATCGCTATGTTAGTCTCCTCTATCGTTGGCAGGTCCGAGGTGTATAGAACATATAAAGTTGATCCCAGAACGCTACCTTGTGGTGCTCCTGCTTATATTTTCTTTATTTCTGAGTATTCGCCATCTAATTTAACTCGAAAGTGTCGGTTAGATATGTAAGATTTTGGAATTTCATTAAACTGCTTTGGTAAATCTCTTTGTAATTTATATTCCAAACCTTTATGCCATACTCTGTCAAAGGCCTGTGCTACATCCAAGAAGACGCTTGAACATACTTTCTGTTTTTCAAGTACGTCTTCAATTATGTTTGTAATTCGGCGTACTTGTTCTATTGTTGAATGATTTTCTCTGAAGCCAAATTGATGTGGAGGAACAAGATTTCTTTCTGCTATTATTGGTTTTAGTCTCTTTAGGAGTAGTTTCTCGAATAAATTTGAAATTATTGGGAGTAAGGAAATCGGCCTATACGAATTTTTGTCATTAAGTGGTTTGTTTGGTTTAGGTATCATAATTATATATTGGAACGTGTTTAAGTCTGAACACTGCATAAATTATTTGGAGTAGTTTACGTAGTCCTTTTTCAGGAAGAGCATTTACTATTTGTCCTGTAATTAAGTCATATCATGAAGATTTCTTTGTGATTAGGCTGAGATTGATTTCCTCTTTTAATTCTTGTAATGAGACAGGAGATATACTGCAGTTATCCATTTTATATACTGGTGGTATGTTTTCCTCTGCAGTTTGTCTTGGTAGAGGCTGAAACGTGTTCTCGAGGTGGGTTGCAAACAACGAAGCTTTTTGCTTTGCACTTATAGCCCATGTACCATCTTCATTTTTTACTGGTGGAATTTGTAGTTTAGGTCGTTTTAAACTTTTTGTCGCTTTCCAAAGGGAGTACTCGGTATCTTTTTCCCCAGTTAGGCCACTCAAGTATTTATTAATGGATTCGTTTTTGATTTCTATAGTTAGCAACTTATCCACTAGATAAAATTTTTAGAGTTGTTTTATATTCTGGCGCTGGACTTCTTTGCCAGGCCTTTCTTGCTTTTCGTTTTGCTGCAACCAGTTCCCTAACTTCTAGAGGATAAATAGCATTTCGGCGCATTTCCTTTGAACTTGAGGGGGTACTAATCCACGCCGCTTCTTGTATACTGTCGTTGAGTTGTTCTAGTTCTTCTTGTAGCTCTATCGGGTTTTTAATTGGCACCTGAAGATCAATATTATCCTCTACAAGTTTCTGGAATTTCTCCCAGCAGGTTTTTTTGTTCGTTAGCGAAGGTGGACTTGTTTTTTTAGTAATCGTTGCACTGATTGTCATAATAATAGGCGTATGATTCGATATAATTCCCTCGCTGCTTTCTAGGTATATGTAGTTTTCGTCTATACCTTTGGTGATAAAGAAATCAATGATATCGATAAGTTGGTTGATCTCCGATGAAAATCGCAATTGCATAGTCTTCCTGCTGCAAACAGCTCTCTTCCTTTTTTAGAGGTTACTCTTGATCCCCAGTAGGTGTTTTTTGCATTAAAAGCACCTCCGATTATGAAACTTGATCCAAGTGATTTAAATAACGTGCAATAGTCTTATTTAATTAAATTATATCTTGGGGGGCAATATATTGACGATACACTATATTCTTTGTTGTTATTTATAAATACTTTTAAGGTGACTACTTGCATAAATTCCTCTTCAATTTTAAGATCTATAAAGTGTTTGATGTTTTCTTTTATAACCAGCGACGATCCTCCCCTTGCCCTTCCAGCTGGATGAATGGCGTGGTAACAATTGTATCCATAGATATGAAGTTGAAGTAAAATGGGTTTCCGATACTAGGCATATATCTATTTTTTCAGTATTTAGGACAATTTCTAATTCTGGAATATGTTGCATTAGCCCATTTGCATTCCAGGTTACTATTCTTAATGTTTTATTTGTTGTTGTTTGCATCATTTTAATAGAGCATGGATTTCATTTCATTTAGAGAGCCTTGCTTATCTAACCTGTTGCTTAGAGCTTGAAGGCATTTCTCTTGTTTAGCTAGACGAATGTTAAGAGCTTCCATGATTCTTAGTATCTTTTGGAGCACTGCTGTACCTTCAGTAGTGCCATCCGAAATAACTGGTTTTGTCATAACTACTTGCGAGTACAATTTTGGTTTTGGTATTCCCGTTTTACTAGCATGAGGTTTTGGTCCTCTTGGGTGGTTTGATAATTTTTTTATTCTTTGTAGCTCCTTAGCAATTTCACATCTCCGGTAGTTTGCCGGATGTGACTTATTGCAATTGACACATTTTGCAGCAATATTTTTACTAACCGGGCATACCTGGGCATGATGCTTTCCGGCACATTCCACGTATCTAGTCTCTTTTTGGCAATATTTCTGTGTATGATTAAAACCTTGACATTTTTTGCACTGCGGTATTAATCCGTTATTCGTTTTCAATGGCTCTATTTCGAGAGAGTTCTCATGCTAAGTATTGCCTTGATATTATACACATCTTCCACTTTTTGTTTGTTATTAAAAGCAAGCAGTGGAAGTCCTCTTTTGTTAACTTGAACAACATGTTCAGTTTCGATTTTTTCTTTCTTAATAATGTTTACGGCATTTTCTATTTGATAACCCTTTTGCTTGAGACCCTCAATGTTTTCCTCTTTTGCACAGATTAATTGAAGTCCTCTAGCCGTAACTTTGATTGGGCGATCATACTTATCCTCATAAGTAAACCACTAATGTCCCTTGGAATTAAGCTTTGTAGCCAAAGCTTTATAGGTTTCAGAGTCCACAACATTAATTTTACAGACGCCGTTGTTTAGAGATACGAGTTTGTACTCAGCTATCGTAATCGATTTCATAATCGATTGTATAGTGGAGAAATTTGATATCCTGACAACATTTATTGGTGGAGGTGATTTTTCTTTTGGTTTAGCTGGTTGTTGTTCTAGAGCTAGTTGTTTCTTGATGATTACCTGTTTTCCAGAAACCTCTATTGAAGTTGATGGTACATTTAGTGCCATTTCTCGTGAGTGTTGCGCTTTCCTTTTCTTGCTCGGTCTTTTATTCCGGTTCAACATCCAATTTGTTTCTCTTTCTAATTCTTCTTCATCCGTATGGAATGGAATAATGTCATCATCGACTGCAGAGCCAGGTGTAGTCCCAAGTTCTGCGCGTGGTTCAACTGCTTTTTTCAGTTCTTCATTCTCTTTCTTTAAAATTGTAAATTCTTCTTTCAATTTAGTAATAAATTCTTTTATTTCTCTTAGTTGTTCACGGACTTCGGCATTTTCCTTCTCGTACTGAAATATATTTCCAGTTGAAGATCTTGGTGATCTTGATAATTTGGAACTTCGTCCAAATGGGTTAAACAATAATTGGCCCACCCCAGATTCTGTTGGGCCTGCCTCCGAAGAGTGAAGATTTGGCAGTATATCCGCTGCTGTACCACCTTGGGTATTACATTTCGTATTTGTTGCATTCATTGTTTGTTTTAGCCAATTTATAGCACTGGCATTTGGACCCCGGTAGCACTTTGCTACTTTCGAAGCAGTACCCGCCCCTCCGAGACGAGGACGTGGCTACGTCTGGGAGTGACAGAAAAATACCACCAATGTCATGGACAATCACACTACACAGTTAACAATAAAATACAACTCAAATCCAAGATTCGTCTTCAAATTATAAACAATTTATTTCACATACATAGCAAATGGATACACTTATGCACAATCTGATAACTCACTGGTTTCACACGTCATATCAAATATTGGAGCTTTCTGGAGTATACGAAGGAAACTGGAAACTCAACAAGTTCATATAGTTATCTAAAAGAAAAACTAAATTTCAGTAAAATTTATTAATGTAAAATTAAGTTGATTGTACTTATCTTTAATTTGATGTTACTATTAATTCCATAAGAAAATTATAATTCATTAAAATTGTCAATTAAATGCCAAATTGATTGTATAATTTACTCTGTTGTGTTAACAGCATAATTTGACAGTGATTGTTATGTATAAATTCAGAAATTAAAAATTGTACTAGAGTGGATTAAACTGTTGTCATATCGAAATGTGTAAACAAAAATGTCCTAAAATCGCAACAACCAAAAATAAAAACGAACAGGCTTCACTTGCAATCGTGATTTCTATGTGCAGAGAGTGTCATATTTCGTGGATTGTGCGAGCATACATTCTATCATAAGTATCAGGGTAGTGCCATATTTTCCTCAACTTAGCGTCATAATAAATATTTGGAATCGTAATGTTTTTGTCTTGTAACGAACTGTACCCTTTAACAGATATTTGCGTAGAGGTTACTGCGCGGTGATACGTAGCTCGGCTAAAAACCATATGGTGTTGATTGTGGGGGAATTCCAGAAACATACCTCAACTCTTGAATACACCGCAAAAAAAGAAATGCAACAAATTAATTCTCACAATCGAAGAACACACCTTACACTCATCACCATGCACGCGTAATCTCGATTAAATCATAATTTATTATTTAAAAATTTCAATTACGTTTATATAAATATATGGTTTTGGGGACATTAAGTACAAACATTTCAAAATCCAAACAAACAGTTCAAATGGAACTTATGATTTATACAATATACAAAATCGAAATAAGCATATCGTAATTTTTAGAATCTTCGTTACTTCATGAACTAGTAGGTTGCTGGAGCTAAATCTTTCGAAGGCTTTACGTTTATGAATTATTACGTTAGTTTTCTTCAAAGTACTAGGTGCACAACTGAATTTTCGGATTTTTTGAAAAATGGAAAATGAAAAATTTCAATAAAAATATAAAAAATGGTTTATCAAAGCGCCCTTGGACCGAAACAATTCATTCCACGAATTTCGCATTTCTTAAAATCCGGCCAAGTATAGCAAAGCCATCAATGCGCCATCGACCAGGTCTGGCGAATAAGGCGGGTGCGGTAGCAGATCCCATCTCAGCATTTTGATGGTGTATTGAACGATGGAAGTGCGATGGCATGGGACGTCGTTTTGCTGAAACATCGCTCGTTCGTTCAAATTGATGAGTTGTTGCCAGTAGCGTTGCCCATTGACAGTTTTGTTCTATTTCAGCAGCTCATAGTACACGATTTCTTTCTGGTCCCACCAAACGAAGAGCCTTGTTTTGTTTCTGGCAAGCCACGACTTTTAGCGTTTGGAATTCTTAAAACCATCCACTTCTCATCTTCCGTATCAATTCAAAGCAGAAAGCTCTTTCTTTTATGCCGTGAAAGCAAAATTTTGCAAATTGCTCTTCGATTTTCCATCTGTCTCTCAGTCAACGCATGCGGTACCCATTTTGCCACCTTTTGAATTTTTCCCATAGCATGTAAACGTTTGGAAATACCTTGGCGAGTGGCAAGTTGATCTTGAGTTTGTGTATTATCATCCAAGATTGCTTGCAGCTCGGTATCTTCAAATGTTTTTGGTCTTTCGGAGCGTTTTTTATCCTCTATGTCGACATCGCGACTTCTGAAGCGTTAAAACCAATCTTCACAGGTAGTTTTCGATTGTGCATGTTCACCGGAAGCCTTCTCAAGCAAATGACATGCTTTAGCAGCAATGCTTCTCGCAAATGCTGTTTATTTGGCCCAGAACTCGACAGTTTTGTTCTTAGAAAAATAATTTTTGCGTTGCGATATGTTACCAGCACAACTGGTTACCGTTAAAACTGTCCACGCTATAAACAAAACACATTTTCTGCCATAAATGGCAACTAGATGTGTCGCAGCACCATCTATGTGTAAACCTCGGAAATTTCGTTGTGCACCTTATAGTTAATAAAATAATTTCGCCTACTTGGTCGCCTATAATTTCAATACTTGGTTAAACAACTTTTCAGTTCTTTACAATTTAAAGATTCTACAGTTCTGTTTCAATCCAATTGAATATTTTCATAGTACCGACCCAGTTGCATACTATTTGTTTGAAAAAGATCTGCAATATTATCCTACGTTTATCTTACAGAGCTTGATATATTCTAATTGGCTAGGAAATGGCTTAGGCTAATTTAAATTGACAAATTTCCAGAGTCCAAAATTTATATTATATTCCAAATATCTTCATTAATTTGAATACCGCCCTTTTCAATTAAGATTAAGATGACTTTGTTCTTTTGGATAACAAGGCGCAAATACGAATTTTACAAAATCACGATCCATTGCAGTTCGAAAATTATTTATGAAAATTGTTTTATGAAAATTGTTCGAGGTGGTTTTATTTAAATAGAAACCCTGATCACATTTGAGAACCCTTACACAAACTTTTCCAAATTTAGAACTCATCACAATCGATTCTCTGCATGCGAAAGCTCATCTAACCAATTTTCATTAAAAAAAATCGACCCTAAAACCCCTAAATGAATTATCCAAGGATTAGGACCCTACCTGCGGATTACCGCAACTTATATCTAAATCGTTCGAACTGAAAAAATTTAAAATGAGTACCGAGCCCTACTAAAGGACCCTCTAAACTTATTTTCCCAAAATTAGCACCAATCGAAATATTTCCCCCGAAAAAAATTAATATATATACGGGCCGCACCGGGCGACATTAAAATCCTTTGAGGCGGAAAGAAACTGCGAGAAAATTACCAAGGCAAACACTAATTAGATAGCGAATGGTACAAATAAATATTGTCACTCACAACAACCCAGATTTTCAAAAGGACGCGATATCATAGTATCGCAACCAAGATAACAGCAACATAGTGAAACAACATGCACACGGCCCAAAATGGCACCAGATTATGCAACTTGGTGTAACACATTGAATCATTACTCAACATGACAAACCATCCGGAGGACTCATAAATGAATTATCCATAAATCAGAACTCCTTGTTATCATTTCCTTGGATTCAAAAACTATGTCCCGCCAAATTAAATCAAAATCGGTCAAGCTAAATAAAATGTTAAAAATTCCCACATTGTGTCCTTCAACACGGAGCATTAATCAACATGGTGGAACATCGCGCAACATGATGCAATATGACTAAGCATGATGCAACATCCCACTACGTAGTTTAACTCAAACAACATGATGCAACATAAAGCAATATTGTGAAACATCACGCAGCACGGCAAATTATAAATATGGGATCCAGTTAGTTACGAATTGGTCTAATTTCACTCAGTACAAATTACCACTAAACATGTGTAAAGCTTTTAACTTATGATTCTACATAAAATATGGCCTGATTTTTGGCACAGGTATTCACTGTTAGTGCCACAACTCAAATTTATTGGCCCCTAATACGACAAATTATAAATACGGGAGCGAGCTATTTACGAATTCGTCTAACTTCACCCATTTCATGTGACCTTTAAAATTCGAATGATTTTTCGAATTTTTTTTCAACGAAAATTTCCTAGTGCTCTTAACCTACACCGACCAAATTAGCCCGCCTCAATGAAATCTGTACTATAATTTGTTACACATTTATTACAATTTATTACAACAAATCCCGATTTTATTACAGTTACCGTTTTCGAGGAACGAGTGGTCGGTTTAGCTTACAACTAAACCTGCACCGCCAAAATTGTAACTCTTGATGTAGCTATGATATCGGGAGGATTCTTGAACCAAAATTTATAACAAATTAATTATATTGAATAAGTTAGTACCACCCCTATAACTATCCTAAGGGTAAATTCCACCCCAAAACGATTATATATTTCAAAAACGTCAATTTAACCAAATTTAATAAATTTTTTTACACCAGACTGCCACCAGACTTTAGGAAAAATGTTGCAAGAAGTCTTGTCGAGAGTAGTTAAGCTCTATCCAGATGTATGTAATAAATTATTTTTGTGTCACGATACGCGGAATTCGCTCCTAACGGTAGAGGCTTCAAATAGGTAATTTAAGGGTTGACTTTGCCACCTTTAATAATTTATTACACCAGACCGACACCAGTTATTGAGTCAAATGTCACTCCTTGGACATTGTGGTGGGTAGGTCAACCTTATACAGGTGTGTAATAAATTATTTTCGAGTCAGGTTACACGGAATTTTCTCCGAACGGTAAAGGTATGAAATTTTTAATTTAAATTTCGATCTTACCACCTTTAATAATTTATTACAACACTGGATAAGGTTGACCTACCCTTTACAACGATCACAGAGTAACATTAGACCCCATATCTGGTGGCGGTTTGGTGTGATAAATTATTAAAGGTGGTAAAATCGACCCTTAAATTTCCTATTTGAAGCCTCTACCATTGGGAGCGAATTCCGCGTATCGTGACACTAAAATAATTTATTACACATCTGGATAGGGCTTAACTACTCTTGACAAGACTTCTTACAACATTTTTCCTAAAATCTGGTGGCAGTCTGGTGTAATTTTTTTTATTAAATTTTGTTAAATTGACGTTTTTGAAATATATAATCGTTTTGGGGTGGAATTTACCCTTAGGATAGTTATAGGGGTGGTACTAACTTATTCAATATAATTAATTTGTTATAAATTTTGGTTCAAGAATCATCTTGATATCATAGCTACATCAAGAGTTACAATTTTGGCGGTGCAGGTTTAATTGTAAGCTAAACCGACCACTCGTTCCTCGAAAACGGTAACTGTAATAAAATCGGGATTTGTTGTAATAAATGGTAATAAATGTGTAACACATTATAGTACAGGTTTCATTGAGGCAGGCTAATTTGGTCGGTGTAGGTTAGGTGCACTAAATTTCCTGCTTACTTTAATAACATGTAATGTTCGGCTAATATCAACAGAATTTTGTACTACCACCTGATACGAGATATGTCAATAATGCAGTTTTTTCGGCTGCAATTTTCGGCTAACTTCAGTAGCATGTAATTTACCTTGGTTTTTAGAGAATTAGGGCACTCCAAATACTTACCAGTCAATGTAATTTTGACTAACATTTTGAATTTTCGTATCTCATTTATTTTAAAACTGGCCATTCTTTCATAGCTAGATTATTTCGTATTTGACATAAAATCGAGCGAACATAATTTGTCCTCAAAGTAGCTCCAAAAGTACAGTTATGCACTATGTCGTCGACTTGGCTAATTTAATCCTGCATTTTATCGCGATAAGCAATATACAACTAACCGTTTGCTAAAGTTAAATCTCATTAATATTTTCACCCGAAACACGTTTTTTAAAATAATCCTCTTAAAATATCTAGCGCTTTCAGTGATTATGGTAATTACCGCGAGATGAAAAAAAAAAATTCAATTTTTTTCCTAACGCCAAACTACTTTTAAAATAAATATTAAAAAATGAAAAAAGTTAATTGAGGCAAAATATTTTCATTTGGTCTTAAAACAGTTGAAGTTTAATTATGAATAATAATTAGCCATAATTTTTATGATTTATGATTTTTATCTCTTTATCCCATTTATAAATTCCAGACAATAATTGCCGTAAAATATTTTAAGTAAACAAATTTTTCGTTTGTGATGTGCCATGTTATTGGCACGCAATCGGTCTACAGTCGACCAATTCAAACAAAAACCAATTTCATATTTTCAGGTACAACTTATTTCATGTAAACTAAATATTTTACAGCAGTCTCGCGTGTGTCGTAAAACCCAAAATTGAACGTAATTTACAATTTAAAAATAAATTATAAAATATTTTTTATCATTATTTTTATATGTTATATATTTATTCAACAATACATTTTGTGCCATTTTCCGAAAAATATTAAAAATTAATATATTTCAATTTTAATTTCAATATAAATTCAAAAGTAAAAAAAAATTCGAAATAACTGAAATTTATTAAATTTTAATAAAAAAAATTCCAATTTTCCGATTCAATAATTTCAATATTTGTCTCATCAGTTATTATAAAATAAATAAACAACAACAATACAAAAAGCATTAATAAATTTTAATATTAATTTTAAATGTATTTATTATTTTTATATATTAAATTTTTTTTTGTATTATTTATTACAATTGTACAACTGTAATAATGGTTGTGTATATAATGATTGTGTACATGAGTAGTAATGATTCAGGATTTATCAGAACACAAAAAAAGAATATTCGTATGTCAGATATGAAAGTGATTTTTTTACAATTCTGGCACTGGTGGTTTTATCGCAATTTTGCAGGCAATAAAACATTTACATAAAAATATTGTTTAACTATTGTAATGGAAGTGTCTCATTTATGTAGTCATACATCATAGTGACAACTTTATGTTTGCGATCAAATCAGTGTCTCGTAAAAAAATGGGCAGATAGTCGCTGCCTAAATCAATATTTTATCCCCTCGCGCCTGTTACTGATGACCACGTAAACGGTTAAGACGAATTTGAATATTAAGTTTTTTCGATTGAAACTGATCAAAATGTCCAAACGATGATCTGTATTTGTATTTGAGAACACTTCCTTGTGGATGATTTTTATGCAAGATTCCAGTATTTGAGTATACTGTTCGGAAACAACTAGTTCTAGTTTATAGGTCAGTCCTTCAAGTCAGACTTTGTAAATGACTTGCGTTACTTCTAATAAAGTTACGAATTATGGTCGGCAAATAAACAAGAACCATCAAAATAGAAATTGGCGTAATGGTTAGCACTCAGACTTGGTGATCAGAAGGACGCAAGTTTGATAATCGCCATGTACAAGTATTTTAATCATCTAATTGTTATTTAGAGAACAATAAATATTGGTGTCACAAACAAAAAAAAACTAACTGCCTGCACCATATAGACCTAGCCTGCACCTTAAGGACGCTCGATTTTATAATAAAATAAAATAAAACAAGTTGTCTAGAAGATGTTGTGGCATTAAGTATGGAATATACCGTCGTTCAAATGTCCGCCTCTACTTTGCTTGGTGACACGTGTTTAGGTGGTCCAATGTTCGATGACTTTGTCTGATAAATCAGGCTGAATTTGCTGGATGGCGTTCGTTACGTTAACTTTAAGGGCATCAATTATTTGCGGTTTATTCGCAGAGTTCTACGATTTAAGATAGCCTCAAAGGAAGAAATTTAAAGACAATAATCGCGCGTTCTAGGTGGCCAGACTACGTCATCGCTTCGCAACATCCCCATGCCATCAAATCGCTCGTGTGGCACGAAACGCTTCGTTTCGTAAAGCTCAAGGGAATCAATTGAGAGAATTAATAGGTGGAGTGACTGAGATTCAAGGTGAGATAAAACCTTATGAGGATGGTGTGAAAACTGAGCATTTTCATAATAACGAATGAAGAAGATGGAAATTCAAAAATCACAAGCCGAGGAGAATTTTATTCAAGGTACTACAAGAGTTATCGTGGGAGAGCCGCTTGCTCCAAGTTCGTGAGCTATTATAGAACCAACCATATTTCATGGAGCGTTACCATTTGAAAACTTCAAGATTCAGCTTCGGACTGCGTTACAGCATAATGGGTGAACAGCCAAGTAACAACTCAATGCACTAATCTTCGCTCGCTATACGAGACAAAACAGAACATGTGTTGCAAATAATATTCGCCACAGAGACATCCAGAAGGTATTAGAGCTCCGATACCGCCAGTATTACATCCAAGAGTTATACAAAATCCAGCTGAGAGAAAATAATCTTCAGGATTTCGTTCGAAGAGTCACAAAGCAGTTAGGTGAACGGTTAGACTGTAGATGCATTTGTTCATGCCGTAAGAGGTGATCTTTTTGTTCTTCATCTTCCTACAAACAGCAAGGCAAAACCCATGAATTACGACCAAGTTTAACTATTGATTCCATCAAACTGCGGAATCTATATTCATAGGAGAACCTTCGTCGCAGCGCACAGTAGGCATTATCGCAATAAGTTTTGCCAGAGTTTCTGACATTATTGAGTTCCAAATTGATTGAAGTTTGTTCCATATGATAGTAGCTGATGTTGGAGCTGATTGTTGTTCTTCCCGGTTCAGTTCTTTCCACAGTAACTCAATAGGGTTAAATTTAGGGCTCTGGGGAGGCTATTCCATAATTTTAATCGTTTTTTCCTTCTCTAAATGCCGAAGATAGCCTTTACATAATTTAGATGACTGTTCTAGGTCATTATCTTGTTGAAAGATAAATTTTTGGCCCAAAATTCGAATTCCTGAAGGTATTGCGTAGTTCTCCAAAATAAGTCGGTAGCTTAGTATTTCGTCAATTTTCACAACATCAACTACCCTAGCACCAGCAAAACAACCACAAATCATCACTGAACCATCTCCATGCTTTACGGTAACGGCAGTACACTCTTTTCTGGCACGGTCATCCACCGATCTTCCCACGAATGTTCGTTTTCGGGTACCGAACACTTTAAATTTGGACTCATCCGTCCATAAAACCTTGTTCCAATCTTCTATCGTCCAATGTTAATGTTCACGGACCCATTTAAATCGGTTTTGCTTATTTTATTTACGTAGTAATAGTTTCTTCAGAGTCCGTAGAAACACTATCTGGTTTTGGGCGAACAACATTTAATTCTGCGGCTATTTCCGGGGATGTTTTGCGCATATTCATCTTACTAGTAATCACCATTGTATGATCACCTGCAGATGTTGTCGCTCCTGGTCTTCCACCAGGTCTTTGAGTAAGTAAACAGCCACTACCCGATATTTGTTTACATTATAATCGACAGTAGCGTGATTTAATTTAATTTTTTGGCAATATGTCCATTACTTACGCCAGCTGTATGGTAAGCTATTATAAGCGCACTCGCTTACGTATATCAGACTACAACTGATCGTACTGGATGCATTTCACTGAAATCTTTTCAAAGAAAGACTTAAAACATACACAACTGTATCAGTAATATATGCAAAAAGGGGTGCCTAAACACTTACGAGCCGTAATGTAGTTCACGATCGAATTGCTTTAAATGCCAGATATACCTAAGACCTACATCCGAGACTGTAAAGAACTAGCAACCCAGTAAAAGCAGCCTGACAACGGGGATAGAAGAACAGAATGAATCCGGCAGATAACGATGCATTGAGAAAGCGCAAAACATCAACTGGCTAACCTGTTCGAGAAGGAGCAGTAAAACTATGTTACACCAGTTTTGCGGGGCGAAAGTTGATGAGAACGGAGAAGGGTCCTACAAATCCATGCTGAACAGAAGAAATAAGTATCTTGTCATGGAAGTGGCATATTCTGTGAACCGTGGACTTAAACAATTTGGGTAAGACAGAGAGAATGGCGATCCCACGATAATTACTTACCTCACTTCTATTACCCGCTTTGAAAATTGGATAAACACATAATATTTTCCAAGGGTCTGGAAAAATATCACGATGAAGGCTTTCGTTAAACAAGAAGATAACTGCAGGGGACAGACTTACAGCACAACGTTTGAATAGGATCGATGAAAGACCGCCATAACCAACTCCCTTATTAACGACGAGAATGAGCACTTGATCCAAGACCTCTTGTTCGGTAAATTTGAAGTGATCGAATAGAATTGAGGCGGAAGTAGTAGGAGACCGGGTGTCTGTTGATCGAAGTGGCTTGTAAACCGATGCAAAGAATTTGGCAAACAAATTGCAAATGTCGTATGGCGACTGGCTGTGGAGGTCTGGTAAGTCATGTTCGACGGAAAACCAGATACCTTTTTCTTGCTGTTAATGAAGTTCCAAAATTTTTTGGGATTGGATGCCAAAACTTGCTCGATTTGCACTACGTAGTTATTGAAAAGGAACCAATTAAGAGTCTTAAATTCATTGCGGACGTTAACGAAATCAGGATAGAATTCTACGCCGTAAAGCTTGTAAAGGAAATGAATCTGTGCACCGTGTCATTCAAATCCACACCGTGCTGTAAAAAGTCCCAATCGGCAGTGATGAGAAATTCATTCAATTTCGGCCGTAATCGTAGTCGGCCATTCTAAAACTAAAGTGAAAATCGTTAGAAAAATAATTAGTAAACAAATATTTATCATAATTGGTGTGTTATAAATGCTCTGACGTCCAGTGAAGTCCAGGCACGGAGCGATATCGGTATGAAAGACATCGTTGGCAAATAGCAGATCCAATAATTTCCCTCGTTTGTTGCTGAAGCGGTTCAGCTGCGTTGTTGATATGGAAGAGAAGTAATCGTTGATAGTCAATGCTTCTTTCTCGTTCGGTTGAGGATAAAGAGAACACACTGCCGACATCCTTCCAAGATACAGCGGGTAAGTTAAAGTCACCCACAATGATAATTTGATCGCAAAAGCGAACTTAAGGAATAACGGCTGAATCGATGTAGTTGATAAACGTGTTGTAGACATCCCGGTCGGATTCGTAAGGAATTTAAACGGCAATAGAAACAATCGAGGTATTGTAAGCTAATCTGATGCAAACGGCAATGCCATCAAGGTAGGAATGGCAGGCGATCACATCATTGGAGACTGAATTCTTTACAGCAATTAAAACACCACCACTTCTACAACTGGTTTAAAAATCATATCTGTCCTTTCTATTCACGGCATAGTTTGATGGCAAGTAGTTAGGTCTCGCTAGTTACTCGCTGGTTTTACCTCGGATACTGGAGGCATTGTTATAGTAGATAGAAGTGATGGCGTTGATGGTATTAGATTTAATAGTTAACGCAATAGTTATTTCGGCTGTTGAAACATGGCCACAATCCGGTTTTTTGATATGCGTGAATAATTTGTAAATGGGCGGATTAAGTAGAACCAACCAACATTGTAAAAGATGGCTTTAAGTGTTACTCCAGCCTAAAATACCAGTGCGAGTAATGAATGTGATTCAACGATAAACGTTATACAGAAAAGTACATTTATCGGGAAAGCTGAGAAAGTGAACCACATTGCATAATGCCAGTCGTATGAACCGAATAAAATTTCAAAACATCCAGAAACAGATCGAATTGTTTGCTCATTATGAGCAAAATCACAAGCAACAGTAAAGGCACTAAATGGGTTGGCGGTCGTATTTGCAATCCACGATGGAGGCTTTTGTAAATTTTATATAGTGCAATATCTGATCGACATGATTAACGAACTGATGTTGAGCCAAGATCTTTAGTATACACCCAACTTGAAAAGTGGATATTGGAGAGCGGCGATTCATCCGGAATACAAGTAAAAAACAGGACTTCATGACAGGTAGTTATACCAGTCTCTGTTTAATGTTTGAAGTGAAATTGGTAGGTTTGTATGTATTTCCTTGTCAATTATAAACTTTTTAGTTTCATAAATAAATAATTTTAGGAAAAGCATCTGAGCATGAAGGCTTCTTCAATCTTTGAGGTTTCGCCCAATCACACATTTTTAAGGTACCTCGTACTTCATTCAACAAAACTATGTGACAGCGCACGTTTTGTCCTATTACAATGGTACAAAACTATTGTACCATTGTGATAGGGCAAAGCGTGCTCTGTCACAAATCGTGAGGACGTCTCACAGCCTGAAAAGCCTCAAGCCGGGCAATATGTTACGAAATATGATACGAATTACATTAATCCCATTGCTGCTCAAAGAGGTACGTTATTTGGGTTATTTGATGGACGATGGAAGTTTGCAAACCGATCCAGAGAAAGTGAAAGCAATTGAGAATTATCCAATTCCCAAAACGGTTAAACAAGTAAGAAAGTTCATGGGGATGTGTGGATGGTACAGGCGCTTTATTAACAATTTTGCAACCATCGCTGCCACCTTGGCTGGTTTAACAAAAAAAGGAACGAAATTAAAATGGTCCGACAAAGCCAACGAATCTTTTATCACATTGAAACATGTTCTAAGAACTATTTCGTGCGTATATATAGAAGGATATAACTTTACCATTTATACTGATCAAGCAAGTTTACGCAGGCTCATCGCTCAAAAGGATTTGGCTCGTTGGAGTTTCAAGTTAAAGTCATTCAATTTTGAGATAGGTTATCGGAAAGAATTTGTTAACGTAGTTCCCGATGCATTATCGCGAGTTTTTTCGGAAGTTTCTGGACTTGTGTCTTCATTAGTTGAACAGAAAACTAACTCGGACTGCGTTACAGCATAATGGGTGGACAGCCAAGTAACAACTCAATGCACTAATCTTCGCTCGCTATACGAGACAAAACAGAAGATGTGTTGCAAATAATATTCGCCACAGAGACATCCAGAAGGTATTAGAGCTCCGATACCGCCAGTATTACATCCAAGAGTTATACAAAATCCAGCTGAGAGAAAATAATCTTCAGGATTTGGTACGAAGAGTCACAAAGCAGTTAGGTGAACGGTTAGACTGTAGATGCATTTGTTCATGCCGTAAGAGGTGATCTTTTTGTTCTTCATCTTCCTACAAACAGCAAGGTAAAACCCATGAATTACGACCAAGTTTAACTATTGATTCCATCAAACTGCGGAATCTATATTCATAGGAGAACCTTCGTCGCAGCGCACAGTCGAGGCATTATCGCAATAAATTTTGCCAGAGTTTCTGACATTATTGAGTTTCAAATTGATTGAAGTTTGTTCCATATGATAGTAGCTGATGTTGGAGCTGATTGTTGTTCTTCCCGGTTCAGTTCTTTCCACAGTAACTCAATAGGGTTAAATTTAGGGCGCTGGGGAGGCTATTGCATAATTTTAATCGTTTTTTCCTTCTCTAAATGCCGAAGATAGCCTTTACATAATTTAGATGACTGTTCTAGGTCATTATCTTGTTGAAAGATAAAATATTGGCCCAAAATTCGAATTCCTGAAGGTATTGCGTAGTTCTCCAAAATAAGTCGGTAGCTTAGTATTTCGTCAATTTTCACAACATCAACTACCCTAGCACCAGCAAAACAACCACAAATCATCACTGAACCATCTCCATGCTTTACGGTAACGGCAGTACACTCTTTTCTGGCACGGTCATCCACCGATCTTCCCACGAATGTTCGTTTTCGGGTACCGAACACTTTAAATTTGGACTCATCCGTCCATAAAACCTTGTTCCAATCTTCTATCGTCCAATGTTAATGTTCACGGACCCATTTAAATCGGTTTTGCTTATTTTATTTACGTAGTAATAGTTTCTTCAGAGTCCGTAGAAACACTATCTGGTTTTGGGCGAACAACATTTAATTCTGCGGCTATTTCCGGGGATGTTTTGCGCATATTCATCTTACTAGTAATCACCATTGTATGATCACCTGCAGATGTTGTCGCTCCTGGTCTTCCACCAGGTCTTTGAGTAAGTAAACAGCCACTACCCGATATTTGTTTACATTATAATCGACAGTAGCGTGATTTAATTTAATTTTTTGGCAATATGTCCATTACTTACGCCAGCTGTATGGTAAGCTATTATAAGCGCACTCGCTTACGTATATCAGACTACAACTGATCGTACTGGATGCATTTCACTGAAATCTTTTCAAAGAAAGACTTAAAACATACACAACTGTATCAGTAATATATGCAAAAAGGGGTGCCTAAACACTTACGAGCCGTAATGTAGTTCACGATCGAATTGCTTTAAATGCCAGATATACCTAAGACCTACATCCGAGACTGTAAAGAACTAGCAACCCAGTAAAAGCAGCCTGACAACGGGGATAGAAGAACAGAATGAATCCGGCAGATAACGATGCATTGAGAAAGCGCAAAACATCAACTGGCTAACCTGTTCGAGAAGGAGCAGTAAAACTATGTTACACCAGTTTTGCGGGGCGAAAGTTGATGAGAACGGAGAAGGGTCCTACAAATCCATGCTGAACAGAAGAAATAAGTATCTTGTCATGGAAGTGGCATATTCTGTGAACCGTGGACTTAAACAATTTGGGTAAGACAGAGAGAATGGCGATCCCACGATAATTACTTACCTCACTTCTATTACCCGCTTTGAAAATTGGATAAACACATAATATTTTCCAAGGGTCTGGAAAAATATCACGATGAAGGCTTTCGTTAAACAAGAAGATAACTGCAGGGGACAGACTTACAGCACAACGTTTGAATAGGATCGATGAAAGACCGCCATAACCAACTCCCTTATTAACGACGAGAATGAGCACTTGATCCAAGACCTCTTGTTCGGTAAATTTGAAGTGATCGAATAGAATTGAGGCGGAAGTAGTAGGAGACCGGGTGTCTGTTGATCGAAGTGGCTTGTAAACCGATGCAAAGAATTTGGCAAACAAATTGCAAATGTCGTATGGCGACTGGCTGTGGAGGTCTGGTAAGTCATGTTCGACGGAAAACCAGATACCTTTTTCTTGCTGTTAATGAAGTTCCAAAATTTTTTGGGATTGGATGCCAAAACTTGCTCGATTTGCACTACGTAGTTATTGAAAAGGAACCAATTAAGAGTCTTAAATTCATTGCGGACGTTAACGAAATCAGGATAGAATTCTACGCCGTAAAGCTTGTAAAGGAAATGAATCTGTGCACCGTGTCATTCAAATCCACACCGTGCTGTAAAAAGTCCCAATCGGCAGTGATGAGAAATTCATTCAATTTCGGCCGTAATCGTAGTCGGCCATTCTAAAACTAAAGTGAAAATCGTTAGAAAAATAATTAGTAAACAAATATTTATCATAATTGGTGTGTTATAAATGCTCTGACGTCCAGTGAAGTCCAGGCACGGAGCGATATCGGTATGAAAGACATCGTTGGCAAATAGCAGATCCAATAATTTCCCTCGTTTGTTGCTGAAGCGGTTCAGCTGCGTTGTTGATATGGAAGAGAAGTAATCGTTGATAGTCAATGCTTCTTTCTCGTTCGGTTGAGGATAAAGAGAACACACTGCCGACATCCTTCCAAGATACAGCGGGTAAGTTAAAGTCACCCACAATGATAATTTGATCGCAAAAGCGAACTTAAGGAATAACGGCTGAATCGATGTAGTTGATAAACGTGTTGTAGACATCCCGGTCGGATTCGTAAGGAATTTAAACGGCAATAGAAACAATCGAGGTATTGTAAGCTAATCTGATGCAAACGGCAATGCCATCAAGGTAGGAATGGCAGGCGATCACATCATTGGAGACTGAATTCTTTACAGCAATTAAAACACCACCACTTCTACAACTGGTTTAAAAATCATATCTGTCCTTTCTATTCACGGCATAGTTTGATGGCAAGTAGTTAGGTCTCGCTAGTTACTCGCTGGTTTTACCTCGGATACTGGAGGCATTGTTATAGTAGATAGAAGTGATGGCGTTGATGGTATTAGATTTAATAGTTAACGCAATAGTTATTTCGGCTGTTGAAACATGGCCACAATCCGGTTTTTTGATATGCGTGAATAATTTGTAAATGGGCGGATTAAGTAGAACCAACCAACATTGTAAAAGATGGCTTTAAGTGTTACTCCAGCCTAAAATACCAGTGCGAGTAATGAATGTGATTCAACGATAAACGTTATACAGAAAAGTACATTTATCGGGAAAGCTGAGAAAGTGAACCACATTGCATAATGCCAGTCGTATGAACCGAATAAAATTTCAAAACATCCAGAAACAGATCGAATTGTTTGCTCATTATGAGCAAAATCACAAGCAACAGTAAAGGCACTAAATGGGTTGGCGGTCGTATTTGCAATCCACGATGGAGGCTTTTGTAAATTTTATATAGTGCAATATCTGATCGACATGATTAACGAACTGATGTTGAGCCAAGATCTTTAGTATACACCCAACTTGAAAAGTGGATATTGGAGAGCGGCGATTCATCCGGAATACAAGTAAAAAACAGGACTTCATGACAGGTAGTTATACCAGTCTCTGTTTAATGTTTGAAGTGAAATTGGTAGGTTTGTATGTATTTCCTTGTCAATTATAAACTTTTTAGTTTCATAAATAAATAATTTTAGGAAAAGCATCTGAGCATGAAGGCTTCTTCAATCTTTGAGGTTTCGCCCAATCACACATTTTTAAGGTACCTCGTACTTCATTCAACAAAACTATGTGACAGCGCACGTTTTGTCCTATTACAATGGTACAAAACTATTGTACCATTGTGATAGGGCAAAGCGTGCTCTGTCACAAATCGTGAGGACGTCTCACAGCCTGAAAAGCCTCAAGCCGGGCAATATGTTACGAAATATGATACGAATTACATTAATCCCATTGCTGCTCAAAGAGGTACGTTATTTGGGTTATTTGATGGACGATGGAAGTTTGCAAACCGATCCAGAGAAAGTGAAAGCAATTGAGAATTATCCAATTCCCAAAACGGTTAAACAAGTAAGAAAGTTCATGGGGATGTGTGGATGGTACAGGCGCTTTATTAACAATTTTGCAACCATCGCTGCCACCTTGGCTGGTTTAACAAAAAAAGGAACGAAATTAAAATGGTCCGACAAAGCCAACGAATCTTTTATCACATTGAAACATGTTCTAAGAACTATTTCGTGCGTATATATAGAAGGATATAACTTTACCATTTATACTGATCAAGCAAGTTTACGCAGGCTCATCGCTCAAAAGGATTTGGCTCGTTGGAGTTTCAAGTTAAAGTCATTCAATTTTGAGATAGGTTATCGGAAAGAATTTGTTAACGTAGTTCCCGATGCATTATCGCGAGTTTTTTCGGAAGTTTCTGGACTTGTGTCTTCATTAGTTGAACAGAAAACTAATTCCAACCTCTCTGACAAATTAAGTCCGCTTCATATTAATTTAGACTCACCTGAGTTCGCGGATCCCGAATATCAAGCACAGATTAACAAGGTAATAAAATTAGGTTTGGAATGGTGTAGAAATGGTGAGTAGAAATTAGTAGTTCCATATCGTCTTACGCCACTTTTGATTCAACAGGCTCATCTACCTCTGTCGTCCGCGCATATGGGTGTAGCCAAAACTTTAGATCGGATTCGTAGACAGTTTTAGTGGCAAGGGATGCTCCAAGACGTGAAGCAATTTATTGCAAAGTGTCAGGTTTGTAAGATGGTCAAACCAATACATTATAATACGAAACCTGAAATGGGTCATCAATTTATTTCCGATCGTCCCTTTCAGAGGCTATATATTGATTTGACGGGACCATAGCCACGTTCTAAATCTGGAAATGCTTATATCCAGATTATCCTAGATCACTACTCGAAATTTGTTATCTTGATAAAGGCTTAGAAGCATCAGCTACCTCCATTTGTTCTTTCCTTGAGAAAGACGCCATTTTGTTATTTTCTGCGCCCGAATTTATCATGAGCGACAATG
Organism: Nephrotoma guestfalica; assembly: GCA_963691935.1. NCBI lineage: Eukaryota > Metazoa > Arthropoda > Insecta > Diptera > Tipulidae > Nephrotoma > Nephrotoma guestfalica. The sequence continues at coordinate 248,289,203 of OY829914.1, forward strand.
GAAAACAATTCGTTTAAAATGTTTTCCAAGATTTGCTGCGGAAGTATGGAATTGAACATATTCGTACGCCAGCATACTCACCGCAGAGTAACGCATCTGAAAGGGTCAATCGAACAATCTTGTCGGTTATCCGAGCCTATGTTCCTGGTACACGTCATAACGAGTGGGATGTACATATTCAAGAAAATGGCGCAGCCATTCGTAATGTTGTCCACGGGTCAACTCAATTCTCATTACCTTGTATTCGGTCAGCATATGACATTACACGGATCTGAATACAAACTTCGAAGATTTTTATCACCTACAGAAGCAGAAACAGAAAATTTCGTTTTGTCAAAATCTGACAGGTTAAATTTAATTCGAGATAAAGTCAAACATTATCTAAAAATTGCATATGACCGTTCCGCGAAGCACTATAATTTACGGAGTCGAAATCGGAAGTTGGTTGCGGGACAATCTATTTTCGTGTGCTCGTTTGCTCTCGGAAAAACTGTTCGCAAAATTTATACCAGCTATAGTAGATATAAAAGTAGGAAATGTTGCAAATAATCTTCGCAACTTACATGGAAAGCTAATGGGGACATTTCATCTTAAGGATATTCGAACGTGAAAAGGTGGCACATAATGAAATGGGATTAGCATATTATGATGCTTTTGGTTGATTTGTTCTGTCATTCTTCTAAACGATAAAGAAGGGACGAAAATTTTGTGAGCGAAGTGCTTTTTACATATATTGAAATGGTTGCACGCGACCAGATAGTATTGACTATAGACGCAAAATGATGTAATGAAGAAACAGATCGGCATTTCCTCCATAAGCAGTTGAAATTTAGTGGTTATTGCGCCACCTCTACTCGGCGGAGTAGATGTGTTGATTGAAGAAAATAAAGGTAAGTACATTAGATAGGTGATATGAAAGCACAATCTACTTAAATTTAGTGTCTAACCGGCGCTCCTTTATCGATTTGAGTTGATCTATTATGCTTTATCAGCTGGCTCTTGACGAGGTAATGAACACAATTTGACAATCGGACGTTTGATGATTCCGTTGACGGTTTTTAAAGAAGTACTCGAACCAATTTGTCTTTGTCTTCATGAACTTTTATGACTCGACCAGATCTCCATTGGTTAGATGGTAATCGTTCATCTTTTACTAGAACCAATCCACCAATAGCGATATTTCCTTGAATTTGATTACATTTTGTTGTCTTGATAAATATTATTTATGCCAGAACTCGTGTATGATTTTCTGTAATCAATACCAAAGTACAGTCGCCATTTCTTCGAAAGTAAGTGTCGAATTTAGGATGATCGATTTGACTCTGGCTTCCTAAGTCCACTGAAATGTTGCAAAAGTGTTGGAATGAAGTGACATTGTATCCTTTGGGTTATAAGAAATTAAGAACTAGCAGACTTTTATTTTCGAACAGTTTCTGGGTAGCATTTTCATTTAGGGATGTTGTGCCACAACCGTTGTACATATTTCTACGAAATCCACGACGGGCAAAAAATTGTTGTGGTGCTGCTAAGAATACTGAGGTAGTGAGATCATAGAATCGCAAAATAGATCGAACTCTTACATGATGCAAATTGTCCATTAACTATGAACGTGGTATTGGATTCACTTTGACACATTCAAGTTTTCAATTGTAAACCGACGACTCGGTGCATGTAAAATCTGGTTGGATATGCATGCTCCATGCAAACAAATTCAAGTGATGCGATGATGAAATGATGGCTGAATGTTTTTGATCGAATGGTAATACTGAGTTTCGAAGGCGATCACCCACCCTCAGTATGCCATCACGATCGATGAATTTATTCAGGCCACTCGGCTTGCTTTTAGTTAGAAGCGGCTGTTGGTGATAAAGTGCTGCGATTTCTGTTAAAAATTAAGTGATTCGATTGTCGATTTGTTTGTCACGACAAGTGTTGATGAAACGTAAAATCCATGCAGTAACTTTACATAAACGAAGGATCGATAGTAATCGATGCAGTGATCCAACTTTTCTTCATTTCTGAGTCGATATCTTTTTTGATGGAGTCTGATATTCGAAGAAACGATTCTGGCCATTTAGAAGCATTTGTGAGCCAATGAGATTACCGCCATCATAGTTCCCCAACGACCAACTGTCCAGCAGTTAGACCACGGCATAATGCCATATCGAGAATTGCATGAACTCTGAATCTCTCTAAATGTTTTACATCGGTCTATGGATCGCCTCGAATCCACGACAAAACAATGGTTGGATTGGCCCAAAAATGATTGTTTATTCGATTAAATAGAATTTAGAGTGTGGCCGACGTATTGATGCAATTTCATGGCCAGAACAGCTCCGCACAATTCAATCCATGGAACAGTAATAGTTCGTTTTGGAGTTACCTTGCATTCGGCGAATAGTAAATGAACGAAACGCAGGTACTCGTATGTAATGTATGTTATCAGTGTGTTTCCAACGAGGAATTTTGATTTAATTGATGAAATTCAAGCTCTCGATGAATGATTGCCAAACGTGAGCTAGATTGTGTGGAACCTGATCATGGTTTAAGGATTATTTTAGTGGCAATTATAATTGGATTGATCCATCCCAATCAAACAAGCTAGCAATTGTGGACAGAACCTTGTATTTTGTGTGATTTTCAGTTTTTGGATCGAAATTGATTATGTAGTGAAATTCATCATTTAGAGAGCGACAAAACATATGCCGAGTGCTTTAATCGAGCCATTTTGTCCGACTAAGAAATCCGACTTGCTCTAGCGATACTTCAATGGAATTGATGACAACACTTGCGATGCATTGCTTGACCATTTTCTTAATTCAAAACCGGCTGACTGGAGACATTGTATATGTAGTGTGGACATGGTGTATGGAGCGCCTGATATTCCAAATTTGGCAAATCCTTCCATAAAATTCACTGCCCGTGTCGTACATGTCGATTCGGCGATATTTCACTAAATTTCTCTAAATTTCACTTGAAAAAACGCCAAGCGCTGGACCCGTTAATAGAGTGTTTATTTGACGTTTCTGCAGAAGCATCAAACACTACACAAAGTTTGGTGGCGGAACTGGTAGCCTTGAATATTGAGTTAGATTGATGCTTGTGAGTTTTCTGAAAGAACTCTTCACACTAATTGTCTTCCTTGAACAATGTCTTTTCTGTTGTATACATTGGTGGTCGAAGAATGAGTTTGATTGATCTCACTTGACAGCATCCATCCCAAAGCAGTATATTGAACGATTGGAGTGCCAACTTTTCCAAGGCGTAGACCTTTCGTAAAATATTGCCCGGCTTGAGACTTTTCAGGGTGTGGGACGTCCTCACAATTTGTGAAAGAAAAAAATAATTTTTTTTAAAATTCATAATGATTTTATTTGCGTAAATTCTTTTTTAAAATCTATACAATTATTCTTGCAATGAATTCCCAATAAATGATTTATACACTTTACATTTTAAAATTTGTTAAATTATTATTAATGTAATAGAAAGTAGTATGAAATAAATCTTAGTGGTTGTGGATGAATTAGGTTAACGGAAGGTGTACTCTCTGAATAGGTAGGCAAGCAGAACTTATATCCTTTTCGCGGTTATAACCGATCCACATATACTCTGGAAAACCCCGCGGACTTTCCCCCTGATGCTTAGCCGGCAACGACTGCTTTAGGGTCCCTGTGTGGATCAATTCTGATAACATGGCACACAACTTTTGAGTTGTATAATATGTTACAACTATTGGTTCTGTTATATATAGATTTTATTTATTTATTTATTTATTGATAGATTGACATAACAATTTTAGTAGAGGAAAAGCACATATAGAAGCATAATAAATGAACATCAACAAAAAAATACTTCCATTAGGCATAAAAACCTCAGATTTTTTCAAAAAACAAATCCACTCCATGCTAATACCCTCCATGTTGAGCTCAAGCTCATTTGTTACGGAGGATACTGCAAGAAGTGAATGCTTACAAACTACGTACAAAAACAATATAAATAAATATAAAAATATTATTATACAAATGTATTGTCATTCAAGCGCGCCACGCTAAATAACTCGTTTTAAAAGATCTAAGCGACGCCGATCTCTTAATATCTAATGGAATAGAGTTCCAAAGAGAAATACCTCTAACAGAAAACGAAGTATTTAGAGACCTACACAAGTTTCTAGGGGGAAGTAAGCGTAAATTTGAAGAATAAGACCTACTGAACAATAACTTATTAAATAAATAGGGAGGTTGCTTTGTCCTGAGAAGCTTAAAAATAAAAAGACAAACGTGAAGTTCATAAAAATCAACTAAATTACAACCCAAAATCAAATTCAAAAAGGGCGAAATGTGATCATATTTCCTAATACTAAAAACGAAACGAGTACAAGCATTGACACATCTTTGGAGAACATTCATACTCTCCTGAAGCATACCAAACAAAACAACATCCCCAAATAGAAAATGTGGAAGAAGATGCGAGAGGAACATACGCTTTTTAAAATTACTACCCAACAACTTTATACAAACAACTAAGCATTCCAGAAACCGTTTTGCTAACCTTGATCAAATGATCACCCCAAGTTAGAGTTTTATTGAAAATTAACCCTAAATTTCTAACTGTATTAGAGAATGGAATTAAAGAATCACCGAGAAAAATTCCAGGGAAAGAGGAAGTATCAAGGGATTTTTTATAAATTATAATAGACTGAGATTTATTAGCATTAAGAGCGAGCCGGTTAGATAGTGACTAATTATAAATTCTTACCAAATCTTCATTAATAAGAGAAATATTAGAGTTAATGGAATCATTATCTAAGCGACTACTCCTATAAATTTGTACATCATCAGCAAAAATATGAAAAGAAGAATGGCGGATCGAACATGCAACGTTATTAATGTACATTGAGAATAGTAAAGGACTAAGAACCGACCACTGAGGTACGCCAGAAGAGACAGGTATGAAGTCAGAAAACGAATTGTCAAAAAAGACTGCCTGAAAGCGACCCGAAATATAGTCTAAAATTAATTTAGCAGCAGAGAGAGAAAAATTAAAGTTCGAAATAAGCTTATTAAACAAAATTTGGTGATTAATTGAATCGAACGCTTTCGAAAAATCCAACAAAGTAACGCAAGTCATTTCTCTTTTACTCATACTACGACGAATATCATCACAAACATTCAGTAAAGCAGTGGTAGTACCGTGGATTCTTCTAAAACCCGATTGAAAAATACTAAGCAAATTAAAGCTATCAATATGAGATTGAATTTGGTTTTTTACTACCAATTCAAACGCCTTGGACAGATAACTTAAAATACTAATAGGTCGGAAATGGGGAAGCTCAGAAGGATTGCTAATTTTAGGAACAGGAATAATTTTACTCAATTTCCACTGAGCGGGATAAAACGAGGTCGTTAAAATAAAATTAAAAATATGTAACAAGTATCTTGATATATTAGGAAAAATACGCTTAACAAATTTTAAACTAACCATATCTAGACCAGTGGATTGCGATTTAACTTCCCAAATTGCAGAATGCAAATCATCAATTGATATATTTGCAAATAAAAAAGAATTTAGGGATTCTACGGATACTAAATCAATATTGGAAATATCATGGGTGGAACTAGAATTACTTAGGTAACGGTTAAAATCATTAGCTTTGAAACTTACCGAAGCACCCCCTTTGCAACTACCAAAGCCCAAATTGCGAACGTTACGCAAAAATATCTTAGAGGGAAGAGAAGGATCTAGCTTATCCTTGAAAAAATTTTGCTTAGCGATACGAATTAAACTTACCACTCTATTTCGAGATTGCTTATAAGCTAGATAAGAAACAGAATTAGGGCTCATTTTCCAAAGACGATATTTGGAAAAACAAACAGAAATAGCATTCGAAATCTCTTGCGTCATCCAAGGGGGGATCTAGGTCTAAAATAAACAGTAGTGAAAGGAACGCAATTATCAAATACATAATTAATAGAGGAGTTAAAATAGTCAATTTGATCTGTAGAAGTACTAAGAGAAAAAATATCGTCCCAACGAATAAAGCCACAAATTGATGAAAGGTGAGATTCATCAATTTTCAAAAAATCCCTAAAGTTGAAACTTTTAGGTTTAGGACGAGAGTAATAATTAACATAAAAAACAAGGAGATCGTGATGAGAACCAATACCAAGAGACAACTGATTGAAAAAACAGATGGAATTATCAGCAGAAGAGACAACATGATCAATGAGAGAATAACAACCACCACTTGAGGTTGCATAAGAGTATGTGGACGCTTCAGTGTTATAAACTGAAAGATTAATGATATTTAAGATATTTAAATAGCTACGAGAAAATAAAGTCTCTTGAGAAATATCAAAGTTGAAATCACCCGAAATGAAAACCTCATCATACCGACATGAAAAATAACTAAAAAGACACTCAATGTCTAAAAGCGATTTTTTAAATAAAGTTGTTCGTTTTAGGAGGATTATAAACTACACCAAAAAGGAATTTCCGCTTATTGACGAAGACATTTAGAAAAAGAAACTCAAAGTCAGAAACGAGCCTTTGAGAAATTGAGAGGGGTACCGAGTTAAATAGCTACGAGAAAATAAAGTCTCTTGAGAAATATCAAAGTTGAAATCACCCGAAATGAAAACCTCATCATACCGACATGAAAAATAACTAAAAAGACACTCAATGTCTAAAAGCGATTTTTTAAATAAAGTTGTTCGTTTTAGGAGGATTATAAACGAAGGAAAGGAATTTCCGCTTATTGACGAAGACATTTAGAAAAAGAAACTAAAAGTCAGAAACGAGCCTTTGAGAAATTGAGAGGGGTACCGATACAACATTACATTTAATATGCTCGTTAACATATAGGCATACTCCGCCATAATTAACTGGTGGATTAGCTCTATCACGCCTGAACAAATTATAACCACTAATGGCCAATCGGGAATATCGGACGATAGAAATGTTTCCGATAAGCAAATGACATCAATTGGGACCCCATTAAAAGTATGACGAAGTTCGTCAATATTTAAAATAAGACTCTGGACGTTTAAACTAACCACATTAAGTAAATTGGACCTATTCGGAAGCATGGATTTAAGTAAAATGGAGGGCAAAGAAATACTTTCGGTGGACATCGCGAATCGTGGCGCACTTTAACAACAAAGATGCATGTGAAGTTTATCCTAATTTTCTACTAGATTTAAAAAAATGGCGTTTAGTACTATTTTAGGAAAAATTTCACACGCTTATATAGAGATGTGAAGTTTATACTAAATAAAAAAATACCAAAACAAGTGAGAAAGTATTAGTGAATTGCAAATATTTAGGCGATTCTAAAAAATAAAAACTATCTAATATTTGCGAACAACTGAGTATTTGTATGACATGCTTGAACAGCCAGTTACATTAGTTCTAATAAACCGGAAAAATACCCCTTCAAATTTAGATCAGAATAAAAATGCCCCTCTCTCACTAACAATTAAATAATACTACACACAGATCAACATTTTTCTATTTGTTTTCCCGATAACTATTAGTAAAAGTAACTTCTGTTCACTCAAGCCGAACTCATGAAGTTCTAATAAAATTTACACCTTCAAATTTGGCCTGGATCGCATCTACCCCCTAATTTTGTTCGATCACTCACATTTAGCGTAATACTAAACATATTTCCAGGTCTTTATCATCGGTTTCTTTGATAGCACAATTAGATAATGGCAATACCTGCTCACTCAAGCCAAATCATGAAGTTCATTTGAGATTGATTTGAGGGTGTAGATTTTATTAGAGCTTCATGATTCGGCTTGAGTGAACAGGTATTACCATTATCTAATTGTGCTATCAAGGAAACCGATGATAAAAACCAGGAAATGTGTTTAGTATTACGCTAAATGTAAGTGGATAAATATAATTATAGGGGTAGGTACAATCCAGGACAAATATTAGATTAGTAACGTTTTAAAATTCTGTAATCATTGGAATAAAATAGTTAAATAGTTAATAGTTAAAAATTGCAGCTTTTATTTTAAAATTTAATTTTTTTATAATTTTTTTTTTATTTTTTATTTTTTATATATATTTATTTATTACAACTGATTTACAAATCATCTAGTAATTTATCTTTCATAATTTATATTCTTGTTTGGAGGGTTATAGCCCTTTGGCTAGTCCCCTTTACAATTTTATTATATTTTTAGTCGATCCTGATTGGATCTTGTAGCTCATGCGGTTTGAATCATCCAACATACGACGTATCTCAGCATTTTGGTGTAGACTAATACGTTGCATGTGTTTTCTCGCGTGTTTTCTTATTTCTTCACTAACGAAATCCATCTTTAGATCTCTATGGTGGTTGTCGTTTCTTACATACCACGGTGCATTAACTATACCACGTAGGACTTTGCTTTGGATTGACTGGATGATATTGACATTGGTTTTCTTTGTACAGCCCCAGAGCTGAATACCGTAAGTCCACACAGGTTTTAGGATTTGCCGGTATAGTAGCAATTTATTATGTAGAGTTAGCTCAGGATTTCTTCCTAAGAGCCAATCCATCTTTCTGTATTTGATGTTTAACTCTTCTTTTTTCTTTTTCACGTGTTTTGTCCATTTTAGTTTCGCGTCTAGAGTCATGCCTAGATATTTTGCCGTATTTGCATAGGGAATTTGCTGGGAGTTCAGTTCTACTGGTATCCAGTTGACCTTCTTGTTGGTAAAGTTTACGTGAACAGATTTTGTTTCATTAAATTTTATTCGCCATCTCTTGGTCCAGGTACTGACAATATTAGTAGCTCTTTGCAATTTGCTTGTAGATTCTTCTATGCAATTAGCAACTGCTAATATGGCCGTATCATCCATCCTCAAACATCGCTATGTTAGGCTCCTCTATCGTTGGCAGGTCCGAGGTGTATAGAACATATAAAGTTGGTCCCAGAACGCTACCTTGTGGTACTCCTGCTGATATTTTCTTTATTTCTGAGTATTCGCCATCTAATTTAACTCGAAAGTGTCGGTTAGATATGTAAGATTTTAGAATTTCATAAAACTGCTTTGGTAAGTTTCTTTGTAATTTATATTCCAAACCTTTATGCCATACTCTGTCAAAGGCCTGTGCTACATCCAAGAAAACGCTTGAACATACTATTTTTTTCAAGTACGTCTTCAATTATGTTTGTAATTCGGCGTACTTGTTCTATTGTTGAATGGTTTTCTGTGAAGCCAAATTGATGTGGAGGAACAAGATTTCTTTCTGCTATTATTGGTTTTAGTCTCTTTAGGAGTAGTTTCTCGAATAATTTTGAAATTATTGGGAGTAAGGAAATCGGCCTATACGAATTTTTGTCATAAAGTGGTTTGTTTGGTTTAGGTATCATAATTACTTCTGCTACTTTCCATTGACTTGGAACGTGTTTATGTCTGAACAATGCATTAATTATTTGGAGTAGTTTACGTAGTCCTTTTTCAGGAAGAGCTTTTACTATTTGTCCTGTAATTAAGTCCAATCCTGGAGATTTCTTTGTATTTAGGTTGAGATTGATTTCCTCTTTTAATTCTTGTAGTGTGACAGGAGATACATTGCAGTTATCCATTTTATATATTGGTGATATGTTTTCCTCTGCAGTTTGTCTAGGTAGAGGCTGGAACGTGTTCTCGAGGTGGGTTGCAAACAACGAAGCTGTTTGCTTTGCACTTATAGCCCATGTGCCATCATCATTTTTTACTGGTGGAATTTGTAGTTTAGGTCGTTTTAAACTTTTTGTCGCTTTCCAAAGGGAGTACTCGGTATCTTTTTCCCCAGTTAGGCCACTCAAGTATTTATTAATGGATTCGTTTTTGATTTCGATAGTTAGCAACTTATCCACTAGATAAAAAATTTAGAGTTGTTTTATATTCTGGCGCTGGACTTCTTTGCCAGGCCTTTCTTGCTTTTCGTTTTGCTGCAACCAGTTCCCTAACTTCTAGAGGATAAATTGCATTTCGGCGCATTTCCTTTGAACTTGAGGGGGTACTACTCCACGCCGCTTCTTGTATACTGTTGTTGAGTTGTTCTATTTCTTTTTCTAGCTGTATCAAGTTTTTAATTGGCACCTGAATATCAATATTGTCCTCAACAAGTTTCTGGAATTTCTCCCAGCAGGTTTTTTTGTTCGTTAGCGCAGGTGGACTAGTTTTTTTAATAATCGTTGCACTGATTGTCATAATAACAGGCGTATGGTCCGACATAATCCCCTCGCTGCTTTCTAGGTATATGTAGTTTTCGTCTATACCTTTGGTGATAAAGAAGTCAATGATATCGGGTATTTTGTTTCTATCCGTAGGCCAATAAGTTGGTTGATCTCCAGAATGAAAATCGCAATTGCATAGTCTTCCTACTGCAAACAGCTCTCTTCCTTTTTTAGAGGTTACTCTTGATCCCCAGTAGGTGTTTTTGCATTAAAATCACCTCCGACTATGAAGCTTGATCCAAGTGATTTAAATAACGTGCAATAGTCTTGTTTAATTAAATTATATCTTGTTGGGCAATATATTGACGATACACTATATTCTTTGTTGTTATTTATAAATACTTTTAAGGTGAATACTTGCATAAATTCCTCTTCAATTTTAAGATCTATAAAGTGTTTGATGTTTTCTTTTATAACCAGCGACGATCCTCCCCTTGCCCTTCCAGCTGGATGAATGGCGTGGTGACAATTGTATCCATATATTTATAGATATGAAGTTGAAGTAAAATGGGTTTCCGATACTAGGCATATATCTATTTTTTCAGTATTTAGGAAAATTTCTAATTCTGGAATATGTTGCATTAGCCCATTTGCATTCCAGGTTACCATTCTTAATGTTTTATTTGTTGTTGTTTGCATCATTTTAGAGCATGGATTTCATTTCATTTAGAGAGTCTTGCTTATCTAACCTGTTGCTTAGAGCTTGAAGGCATTTCTCTTGTTTAGCTAGACGACTGTTAAGAGCTTCCATTCTTCTTAGTATCTTTTCGAGCACTGCTGTACCTTCAGTAGTGTGCTCCGAAATAACTGGTTTTGCAATGACTACTTGCAACTACAGTTTTGGTTTTGGTTCTCCCGTTTTACTAGCATGAGGTTTAGGTTCCTCTTTGGTGGAAGTTTGATAATTTTTTACAGATATTCCTGGACTTTGTTTTCGCGTTTTATTTCTTATTCTTTGTAGCTCCTTAGCTATTTCACATCCCCGGTAGTTTGCCGGATGTGACTTATTGCAATTGTCACATTTTGTAGCATATTTTTACTAACCGGGCATACCTGGGCATGATGCTTTCCGGCACATTTCACGCATCTATTCTCTCTTTGGCAATATTTTTGCGTATGTTTTGACATTTTTTGCACTGCGGTATTAATCCGTTATTCTTTTTCAATGGCTCTATTTTAACTCTCATGCTAAGTATTGTCTTGATATTAAACACATCTTCCACTTTTTGTTTGCTATTTAAAGTGAGCATAAATAGTGGAAGCCCTCTTTTGTTAACTTGAACTCCTTGTTCAGTTTCCATTTTTTCTTTCTTAATAATGTTTACGGCATTTTCTACTTGATAACCCTTTTGCTTGAGATCCTCAATAATTTCCTCTTTTGCACAGGTTGGGTGAAGACCTCTAGCCATAACTTTAATTGGGCGATCATTCTTATCCTCATAAGTAAACCACTAATGTCCCTCGGAATTAAGCTTTGTAGCCAAAGCTATGTTTCAGAGTCTACAACATTAAATTTCCAGACTCCATTGTTTAGAGATACGAGTTTGTACTCGGCTACCTTAATCTATTTCATAATCGATTGTATAGTGGAGAAATTTGATATTTCGACGACGAGTGGTGGCGGTGATTTTTCTTTTGGTTTAGCTGGTTGTTGTTCTAGAGCTTTTGCAGTTGATGGTAAAGTCACTGCCATTTCTGGTGAGTGTTGTGCTTTCCTTTCCTCACTTGGTCTTTTATTCCAGTTCAACATCCAATTTGTTTCTCTTTCTAATTCTTCTTCATCCGTATGGAATGGATTAATGCCATCATCGATTGTTGGGCTGGGTGTCGTCCCAAGTTCTGCACGTGTTTCAACTGCTTTTTGAGTTCTTCATTCTATTTCTTTAAAATCGTAAATTCTTCTTTCAATTTAGTAATAAATTCTTTTATTTCTCTTAGTTGTTCACGGAGTTCGGCATTTTCCTTCTCGTACTGAAATATATTTCCAGTTGAAGATCTTGGTGATCTTGATAATTTGGAACTTCGTCCAAATGGGTTAAACAATGATTGGCCCACCCCAGAATCTGTTGGGCCTGCCTCCGAAAAGTGTGGATTTGGCAGCATATCTGCTGCTGTACCAACTGGGGTATTACATTCCGTATTTGTTGTACTCATTGTTTGTTTTAGCTAATTTATACCACTGGCAAACCGGGGACCAAGTGCTACCGGGAACCAAGCACTTTGCTATTGTCGAAGCAGTACCCGCACCCCGCGACGAGGACACGGCTACCTTGGTGTTACCTAGGTGTACACAGAGACAGCCGAAGCCCTCCGAGTACTCTAGGCTGAGGGGCGTTTTTTATAATGATATTTTTGCAGTTGAATTCAACTATATTTTTAAATATAGTTGTTTCACCTAAATTTTCTCTTTTTTACAGATACATTCATAAAATATTTTGTTTTTGTAGTTTTAGGATAAATTTAGTAAAAACTTCATATAGGTATATATAGTTGGATATATGCGAATTACTTTCGACTCGAAAGTTGCTTTGTCTCGGTTAATAACCAATTAACCGTAATTTTTAGCTTGACATCTCTAACTATTACATTGTGTATCGTAGAAGTGCTGTATTTAAAGATAGACACGATTTTTAGTAAAAGATTGACTAAATCAGCGCCTAGTAATGAGTGCAGATGTTTAACACTTTATTATGTCGCAAAACGGTGTCACTTTATAAAACAAAATTTTTTAAATTATGTTGCCCAGAGGCGACGTGAACTAAAAATTGAACGATTTTTCTGGGTGTGAAGATGATAGAATCGCAAGGTGATATTCACTAACATGTCTCATCTCAAAATTCTTTACACCATATAAGTTAAGTAAACAAAAATGTTTACTGTAAACAAGAATCCCTGAAGGCAAACCAAACCTAAAAATGGCATAAAGTAAAAAATAGTTTTTTTTGTTTATGTTTTGTGACTTCAACAAAAATAAAATAAAAACAAAAAAAATGTTAAAACTTTAAATTATGTTTTTCTTCGTCTTCATTTTATGTTTTTTTACTTCATGGTTAGTTCTGTAAATTATTACTTATTGTTAGAATTTTTTTTAAAGTTTTTTTTTGTTTAATTTATTATTATGTGTTGCACTTGTATAATATTTGATACAGTAATAGTGGTGGTAGCATAGTGGTAGAGTATAGTGAAGTTCCTCGTTTCAGTTTCGATTCAATGGCTATGAAATTGTTAACAAGTGAATGCTGAGAAAATCTACAATAGAATTTATAATGTTTTGCGTTATAAATAATCGTAATGATACATATAATAATAGTTATAACAATAGTAATAATAATGTATAGTAGCGTGAAGTACTTTAGAAGAATATATTCGATTCCTTTCATGGGTTTTGCACTACTCCTCATATGGTTTATGGTACTGGTGCGATGATAGATTTCTTGGGTTCTAATATGGTACTTCCTATGATCATCTTTTAAATTTCTAATTAACGTTATTCTACTGATAATTAATTTCATTTTATTTTACAAACAAAGCGACATGGTCGAATTATTTTGAATTGATGTATAATTTAGTCAAGGCTTATTGAACCCACAAAAATTATAAAATCTACGCCCGGCTATTTTTCAGTAGATAAAGGATTTATTTTGGTAATTATCTTGCCATCGTGTATACCAATGATTTACGATGTAATATTTATAGAGTGCTTTTTTGTTGATATGGTACTACAATAGAATTATTTAGGCTGTACCTTTGTAAGTTGTAGTATGGTTGCACGATTTAATATGTGGAAATTCGCAAACAAGTTTTGCTGTAATTTATAGCACAACATAAAATTTTCATTGTTCAAAAACATAAACCCAAATTAATTTAATTTATTGAGTTTAATGGATTCATGAGAATTATATAAAAGGTCGCCAATTACATTCAAGTGAAGGACTACTGCCAAATTAATTGTTGATTTGCAATTTTTAAATTTTAAAATAATGTCGAATGATTTATTACTTTTTATAATTTTATGTAAAATTCTTTGAACCTCATACACACCTAATTGGTATACCAAAACATAAATTATTTTCATATTTCATGTCCAAAATTATACGCCGATTTTTTGTTAAAAATATTGTGATTTGTTCTTTAGAATTCAGGACGAACGGTCTCTAATGATCAGTGCTGTACTTATTGTTTACAATGCACAGTTAATTAATATTCTACAAGTGTAAAAAACGAATGTAGACAATTTAAAAATGGTGTTGGCTTTCCGTGTGCACTGACAAATCACCTAGTAATTTATCGTTCATATTTTTTCATCCACTCTCTTCGGATGCAGGTCCAACAGAATCTGGGGTGGGGAAATCATTGTTTAACCCATTTTGATGGAGTTCCAAATTTTCGGGATCACCAAGATCTTTAACTGGAAATATATTTCAGTACGAGAAGGAAAATGCCGAACTCGATGAACAACTACGTGAAATAAAGGAATTTACAACTAAATTGAAAGAAGAGTTTACAATTTTAAAGAAAGAAAATGAAGAACTGCAAAAAGCAGTTGAAACTCGAGCAGAACTTGAGACGACACCTAGCCCTGCAGTCGATGATGTCGTTAATCCATTCCATACGGATGAAGAAGAATTAGAAAGAGAAACAAGTTGGATGTTGAACCGGAATAAAAGACCAAGTAAGAAAAGGAAAGCGCAACACTCACCAGAAATGGCAGGAACTTTACCATCAACTTCAAAAGAGGTTTATAATGTTGGATCGTGTTAAATTGCATTTTAATGCATTTTTTGTAATAATAAAATTGCTGTCACTTTCAAAATATATTGACCTGTTGAATTGTGCTGATTGGTTATTATGTTACATATTCATTAGACTAATTTTAAACTTGAAAAATTGTATAAAAGCGAACGATTAATAAAATAAAAAGGTAGTAGACATATATACAACGGCTTACTTACTTCTTTCTGTGTCTTCACTTGCACTTTAGTTTGGGCCTTGTGAATCTTGTGAATCTACAAACCACAGATTTTAAGTGTTTAACAATTCGGAAGCAATTGCGAAGGGTTAACATTGGTCCTTCGAGCCGAATGACCCATGGAACGTGATCCGCTAAATCGTTGTATATTATTGAGAAACAACAACAATAATTATTATAATATCTGTGGCGTGTGCCTAGGCCAACAGAGGTACGTTTATAATCAAACAACAAAGTCGCTAGAGTCTACGAATAAACTAAACAACAAATAAGGAAAGATGAGCAGCATCGAAGAACTTGTAGATCAGTAAGTTCAGACTGGCGAAAATATCAGTCGTCTCATCAGAAATTATAAAAACGATAGCAAGGATTGGAAAACAAGGAAATACTTCGAAGGAAAACTAACAGCAGCGCATGCCTTTTACAAAAAATATTATGATACCGACATCATGCTGTGGAGGATTTCAATGAATTATTCAACAACAACAAGGACAAAATCCCACTACCACCGCCTGCAAAAAAACACTGAGAATACAATCAACAACAATAAGCTGGATGAAGCGTCAGTAAAACTACTTAAAAGAGCCGTTGTAAAAGTAAATCATATCTACAGTTTATTGCAGCAAGCTCGAGTATGTTTAGAAGAAGGTCGTGGTACTCTCCACTTAATTCCAAAATTACAACAATTGGAGAGCAGCAGAGAAGAACAACAACATAATTCGTACTTTCACGATGACATTTATGATAGAATGAGTCAAAATGTGGATGAGATGTCGTCGAGACTACAGGCAGCTATTCAACAATGAGCAGCCCAAGGAAGTTCACTTACTGAGCAAAATTATCAACTGGAAATAAAATTACCACCTCTTGAAATCCCACATTTCAATGGGCAATATAAGGAATGGGCAGTATTTTATGATAGATTCAGTAGGTTTGTACACGAAAATAAAACCCTAACTGACACTCATAAAATAAACTACCTCAAAGCATACATCAAAGGAGATGCGGCAAAACTTTTAAATCATATATCAACATCTAGAGTGAATTGTGCGGATGCTTTTCAAATAATTGTAAATCGCTATAACAACAAGCGTTCACTTGTCACCAATCACGTAAATACGCTATTGAATCTCCCAAAGCACAATTCCGAGTCGGCAAATGCAATAAAGGCTCTGCACGACACAATAAATGAAAATAATCATGCCATAAGCAACTTGGACGTCAACGTGGAATACAATCTAATTCCATTAGTGTTAAGGAAGCTGGGCAGAGAGATACATCGTCTATATGAGGTTACTCTGGTGAATACACGGGAAATTTTATCATTAAGTGAGCTTTTAAAGTTTCAAGAATGTCGATTCCAATCTCTAGAAGCATCGCAAACAACAAACGGTGCACAACAAGGCAGAACAACAAACACGCTACCTATTACTGTAAACGTACCACCGTATTGTCTGCAGTGCATCTCACGAAATCCGGTCCAAAATAATAGCAGCAAACAATTTATGTAGTATTTGTTTAATCTTGACGCACAACAAATTTGCATGTCAAAGTAAGGAAACCTGTGTGGTATATCAAAGAAAGCATAACACATTGCTGCACACAAGGGAGGTGACAACATCGACAACGTTCAATTCCGCGAAAAACAACAACGAAAAATGCACAGTACAGAATAAGGTGCCTTTGTTAGCTACCGCATTGATCAACGTTACAAGTTGCATCGGATATCCGGTAAAATTACGTACACTAATAGATCCAGGCTCTCAGTCATCATTTATCACGCAGGCAGGTGCCCAACAACTCAACCTACCTAAATTCCGAGCAGGTTTAGAAGTTACTGGAATTGGAGGAATGAAAACTAATAAAATAAATTATAAAGTACACATAACCATTTCACCTCATTACCCTTAGACATACAAGCAGGTGGCGGAAGCTTTTATCTTACAAAATTTAACTGAGCAACTACCAACATCGTCAGTAAAGGGCCTTAACAAATCAACTTAGAGAACTGGCATTGTCTGTCCAAATTTTGACGTACCTGGTCCAATTGATACTATTTTAGGAACAGAGGTATCCGCCAACATCTTGTTAGACGGTGCAATAACGAAATCACCGTACCAACCAATAGCCCAGAAAACTGAGTTAGGATGGACTCTCTTGGGTCTTACGACAAAATCGTGATTAACGTCAAATTCACTATCTTTGGTAGTACAAAACAACCTAGACGTACAGTTGCCACAATTCTGGGAAATTGAAGAGCTACCCAAGGGAAAGTCATACTCAGAAGAAGAAGAGATGAGTGAGCAAAACTACGCAATTACTCACAGAAGACTACCAGAAGGACGATATGAGGTCATTATATAGGGTGTTTTTTTAAGAGGTTGCCGATTTTTTTTTTGAATAAAACACATATAAAATTATGAAATGACCAAAATTTTTTTTTATTTGGTAGATAATTTTTTGGCATTTAACATTTAAACACAATTTCTGGCATATGGCTACCACGACTATTTTTCACAAATGTCATTCTGGAGGTCCAATTTTCCAGCACTTTTTCAAGCATTTGAGGGCGTATGTCAGCAATGACACGTTGAATATTGGTTTCCAAAGCGTCAATCGATTGAGGTTTATCCACATAAACCAATGACTTCACGTATCCCCACAAAAAGTAATCGAGTGGCGTCAAATCGCACGAACGCGGAGGCCAATTCACCGGACCATTTCTCGAAATAATGTTGTCGTTGAAAGTTTCTTTCAATAAGTCGATTGTTTCACGTGCTGTATGGCAAGTGGCACCATCTTGTTGAAACCACATTTCATTCATATCCATATCTTCAAGATTTGACAACAAAAACTCATTTAACATGGTTCTGTATCGATTTCCATTCACGGTAACGCGTCGTCCTTCCTCATTTTTAAAGAAATATGGACCGATGATCCCACCAGCCCATAGACCGCACCAAACAGTACATTTATCAGGATGCATTGGTAATTCTAGAACGGCGTGTGGATTATCTTTGCTCCAAATGCGACAATTTTGTTTGTTGACGTATCCATTTAACCAAAAATGCGCCTCATCACTGAAGAGAATTTTACGGTAAAAAAATGGATCTTCGTTCAATTGATTTAACGACCAATCACTGAATTCACGGCGCAAACGATGGTCGTGTGGCTTTAATTCTTGCACCAATTGAATTTTATATGGCACCAAACCCAAATCTTTACGTAAAATTTTCCATAAAGTCGATGGACAAAGTCCAATTTGCTGAGCACGACGACGAATCGATAAATTGTCGTTTTCTTCGACACTGGCCTCAACGACAGCAATATTTTCTTCTGTACGAACTCTTCTCATTCTTGTCGGTGGCTTGGCATCCAAAAGAGTGAATGTAGACCGAAATTTGGTAATTACGTTCTTTATGGTGGTCTCTGACGGACGATTATGTGCACCATAAAATTCACGAAGTGCTCTATAAACATTTTTAATTGAACACTGATTTTGAAAATAAATTTCCACGATTTGAAAACGTTGTTCTGGAGTTAACCTATTCATAATGATTTGCCAAACAATACTGAGTAGAAATGCCACTTTGAGCTGTCAAAACAACTGTCGTAAAATAAAACGACATCTATCGGAAAAACAAACCTCCTAAAAAAACACCCGTTACTATTAAGGGATGAACTGGAAATAGGAGACTCAAGGAAACGTGCGGTTTTAAGACTAATTCAAGTAGAAGAAGATTAGAAAGGAACCCACAATTAAAACAAGAATACCATAACTTTATGAATGAAACATGAAGCTAGTTCCGGTCAATTCAGAAGATGCCAAAGGGCAAACATATTACCTACCTCACCATGCATGCTGTGGTCAAGCAGTCAAGTACAACAACCAAGGTGAGGGTAGTCTTTCATGCATCAATGAAGACTACAAACAGGATCAGTTTCAACGATATCCACCTAGTAGGTCCAACAATACAACAAGATCTGTTCTTTATTATAACAAGATGGAGGAAATACAAATACATATACATCGCTGATATTGAGAAAATGTACAGACAAATCCTGGTAACAACAACACAACAGAACTTAGAAAGGATACTATGGAGAGCTGGCCCAGACGAGGAAATTAAAGAGTACAAGTTACGAACAGTCATGTATGGTACCTCGTCCGCTCCATATTTGGCCACTAGAACTCTAAAACAACTTGCCATAGACGAGCAGAATAATTGTTAAATGATTTCTATGTCGACGATGTTCTCTCTGGTGTAGAAACCATAGAACATGCAGTAAATTGTCAGCAACAGTTAAGAAAAACGCTAAATAATGTAGGTTTCAAGCTGAGAAAATGGGCAATGAGCAACAGAGCCATAATGGAGGGTATTCCTGAAGAATAAAGGGAGTCAAAAACCAACTCATAAATAAGGACCACGAATCCATAAAAGCGTTAGGAATATTGTGAAATCCCCAACGAGATGAATTTGAGTTCCAGGTCAACATGGAACCCATGACAATAGTTCCAACAAAACGATCCCTAATCTCGGAGCTATCCAAGATATTCGATCCGCTAGGGTGGGTTTTCCCAACAATTATTATAGAAAAACTATTGTTTCAGCAGTCATGGATAAGGGGACTATCATGGGATGAACAACTACCTGAGGAAATGAAAAAAAATGAATTCAATATAAAACTACGTCCAGCGAACTGAAAAAACTTAGGATTCCACGATGGGCTCTTACCAAGAGCAAGTTCGAAAATTTAGAGCTGCATGGGTTTTGTGATGCATCGGAATTAGCTTACGCTGCAGTAGTGTACTGCAAGGTGACAGATGCAGGAGAATCAACAATTACACTTATATCGGGGAAAACTAAGGTGGCCCCGATAAGTCAGAAACTAAGTCTACCAAGATTAGAACTTTGTGGGGCAGTACTGTTAGCAAAACTACTGAGACAAGTTTCAGAGGCCATGGGAATCCCAAACATGTAAAATCAAAAGAAAATCCCGCGGATTGTGCAACTCGTGGCGTAGATCCTGATAAGCTGGGTGATAATAAATTATGGTGGTCCGGCCCGGATTGGCTTGGGAGTAGTATCGAGCCATCATCGAGTAACGTAATAACGGAGACCGAGTTAGAAAAAAAACGGCAAGGTACTCTCTGCAGCATAAGCACAACTACAAGAGATCCGTAAATATTAGAAAGGTTGTATTCTCTCACAAAAACAATTTGAGTACTCGCGTATATTTGGCGTTTCTATTGGAATAGCCACCGTAAAGGTAAAAAACGGAAGGGGGCACTATCAGTTAAAGAGTTGGAAGCAGCTAAAGTAATTATTGTAAAGAAGGCACAAGCTTATCCATTTAAGGAAGTTATAAGAAAATGAAAGGAAAAAGGATCAGTGAGCCCCAAGAGTAAAATTATCTCCTTACATCCGTTTCTGGACACGAACGGAGTACTTCGAATAGGAGGATGATTGCAACATTTAATTTTGAATTATAACGAAAAACATCCAATCATCCTACCACCAAAGGGCCATCTCACAAGTTTGATCATCGATTGAGCACATAAAAATACCCAAGAGAAATGCTCTACCCATACAGGAATAAACTATGCTGGGCCCATCAATTTTCGAATGTCGAAGGGCCGCGGAATAAAGAGTTGGAAGGGATACATCGCCATTTTCATCTGTTTAACAACGAAAGCGATGCATATAGAATTGGTCAGTGATTTAACAACACAATGATTTCTCGCTGCCGTCAAACGTTTCATAGACCGAAGAGGTCCCGTTGCCAATATGTGTAGTGACAACGCCACGAATTTTGTGGCTACAAATAAATATTTGCAATCTATTCATCATTCATCCGATATTTTAAACGTAATAACAAACCAAGGGATCCAATGGCATTTCAATCCCCCAGGCTTACCACATTTCGGTGGCACATGGGAAGCAGAAGTGAAATCGGTAAAGCAGCACGTAAAGAAAGCCGCAGCATCCAAACTATTAACATATGAGGAATTAACAACTTCTTGTGCCAGGTTGAAGCAACATTAAATTCTAGACCGCTATGTCCACTATCAGAGGATCCCAATGAACTGGAATGTTTGACACCCGGGCATTTTTTATTTGGCAATTCCATGCTCGCCCCGCCTGATGATGAAACCATTTACCCGAACCAAAATCTATTGACAAGATGGCAGCAAATCGAGAGAATACATGGATACTTCTGGAAAATGTGGAGCAAAAATTACCTCCATAATATGCAGCACCGAATGAAATGGACAAAACAACAACCAAATATAAAGGAAAATCAATTAGTTCTTATAAGAGACGAAAATTTACCACCCACCAAGTGGCTGTTGGGAATAGTATTAGAAACTCACCCAGGACATGACAAATTAACCAGAGTCAATACCTTGAAAACTCAGAAGGGAATACTCAAAAGGTCCATAGCTAAGATCAGCCCCTACCAATACACTATAAATTGAGTCAGAAGCCAAACCAATTATTGAAGATTCCGAAGTGCAACAATTTATAACGAACAACGATAAATCGATGGAAGGTTCATCTCGAGAGAAAATTCCTGAACCAACTGAAAGGAGAACACTGATTCCGCAAAACAATGTCAATCTCGCAGTTTTAAGTATAATTACAGCAATAATTGTGGCAGACAAGAAACCAATGAAATCAACGTCCAGCGGCCCTTCCTGCACCAAGAATACATAGACGTTCTGACGTAGCAGTTTGACAACAGCTCTTGTCAAGGTGGGAGATAATGTTAACATAACTACAATAATTTGGATCGTGTTAAATTGCATTTTAATGCATTTTTTGTAATAATAAAATTATTGTCACTTTTAAAATCCGTTCTGTTCAATATAACTCGATCGACAAGCGCCAGAAACGATAACCAAGAGTTTTAGAGTCCTGTTCTACGTCGTCTATCTACCGAATAGACGGTTTCCCACGAGATCCTGTCTTTATTGGTACCGATTCAACGGTCTATTTTATGGTTCAATTTTTGGACATATAACTTTCCGAGGGTTCCCAGCTTTGATAACTTAATGTTTCCAATTATCAGAGATGTTTAGATAATTTTTGATCTCGAGAATAAGCCGCATCTTGTACATTTGGCATCATATGTACTGATTTGCGCTGAAAAATGGCAAGCTTTTGGCTGCCCCGTGTTGTTAGCGTACAAGACTCACTATCAAAAGTGACTACTGATCTCATCAGCGTATTATAGATATTTAATTTGGTTTTGCGAGATATATTACGAGACTTGATAATGCTAATGTTAGCGTAGAACGCCCCGTAACGCGTACTGCGATCCGTGTTGTTTTATCTACAGAGATTGAGTTTTGCACATTTACTATGGATCCCAGGTATTTAAACTCATTCTCCATTTAGTATTGTGTGTTGCCTATTAAAAGTTCCCCACGTGTTGGTCTTCTCAAAATAGCTATGCATTTGGTTTCCGCTTTATTGATGTGGGGCCGATTTTGAAGATTAGATATAGAATTTAACGTTGATTTTTTCCAGTAATTTTTAAATTAACAATGTAGTGCAGATAGAGCTTATTTAATGACATTCAAGCCGGTATTTCTTGTAGTGAAGAAATAGTATTACACGTAGCGGGCACTCTATAGTCAAACGTCGGGCAACACGGTTTTAAATAAAATACCAATATCGGACAACACTTCTCGCAGCTGTCAAAATCGGCACAACTTTCTACTTACCTAAATCTCCGGTCGAGCAACAACACGACACGGATAGCGAACACAAGCAATTAATAAATACTTTTGGTATTGATCGCAATAAAATAATCACGCTTTATTGCATTTTTTCATATATTCGCATTCTCGCTCCAACACCACGCTTCACAAGTAATAAAGGATGGCGTTCCATTAACACCATCAATTTAAAATTGAGCGCAATTCAACATTTTTTCAGCTGGCATTTGTGAAGGCATCGAGTTTGTGAAAATTCACTACCGAAATTGGGAGATTTTTGCGAAGGCGGCAACAGTAAGTGAATGTTGATTTTTCGAAGAAAATTATCTTCTCGAATAAGCGGCAGCAATCAAACTTCTCACCACTTTTGAGCTGAGAGTCCAAGAGTGATCTATGAACGTTTCATTCATCAATTACGGTTCACTGTTTGGTGAGATTATAAACACCTTTTTTGACCTTAAATTACTGAGATTAATCTCGAAGGTCGGTGTGAAGTTGTCAACATTTATCAAAAGTGTAGCTACACAAATTAACAAAAAACAAAAATGTAGATAAACAATTTAACAAAAAGTGTGGAATTACATAAAAAATGATGGCAGGGTTGAATTTGTTATAATTTCCACCAACTATAATCTAATCTAATCCGCGGCGTATCACTGCGATCTTCGGCGAATTTTTTTTGTTTGGTGTAAATGGAAATAATAATATAAAAAGTGTAAACCGGATGTTATGGATGATTAAGGACTATTAACACTTAATTCTAGAGATGACCCCACAAATCTGCGTACACTGATATTTCGGGGACACATGTAACTACCGATGATGCACCACGCCCCGGGCGGCCAAATGAGGCTGTGAATCCAGAAAACATAAAAAATCTACGAAATTGTTTTAAAAGACCGTAAAGTGAAGTTGCGTGAGACAGCTGACATTGTCAAGATATCACTGAAGCGTGTTGGTTATATTTTGAGCGAACATTTGTCCACGAAAAAATTGCTCTTTCACCAAGACAATACACCATGTCACAAGTCGATCGCAACAATAGCAAAATTGCAGGAATTGCACATTTAATTGCTTTCGCATCCACCGTATTCGCCAGATTTGGCCCCCAGCTATTACTTGTTTGCAGACCTCAAAACAAGTCTCCAGGGGAAAAAAATGTGGCTCCAATGAAGATGTGATTGCCGAAACACAAGCTTATGTTGAAGACAAAGATAAATCGTTTTACATAAAAGGAATCGAAATGTTAGAGAGGCGTTTGACTGATTGTATCGCTCTAGAAGGACATTATGCTTTTTTCCCCAAAAAAATTGTTAGACCGGACAATTTGTCCCCAAATTGTTAGACCGGGAATTTTTCATTAATGTTTGCTCATTGCATCACTTCAACTACCTTGCAACAAATTGGTTAATATTCGAGGAACCTGCCATAAGAAAATAAATCAGCGTGATTTATTTCCTATCCCTGCCCATTCAATTATAACTTTCCAATTTACAATAACTTTATTGTTTAAATAATTAAATAAATTCATTCCGATCCAGCCGCATAAACGAATACACATAACATTTGGGTTTTAGACACAAATGTAGGTGGAGAGACAGAAGGTAAACATTTTGATTAATTCGAAATATTTTATAGAAACAAATTGTCGAAATAAAAAAATTGTTAAATAAATTATTTTATTTAAGTTATATTTTATTGTTTTTTAATTTAGTGTGTAACTATAATTGCGGCCGATTGTGGGTGGAGTACCCAAATAAAATATTTATGAACGATTTTTATTCTATAGTTTTGTTGCTGCGTTGTATTATTGTTGTAAGCGCGGCACACGGTTCGAGTAAACTAGAATAAAAAAATTGTTAGATAGATTGGAAAAAATTAATAGTAGTTTTACTATGCGATGTCTATATACTCGATATCTATCGATTGGATTAATCGATGTGTATGAAATTTATGGGGATAGTGGAAAATTGGTGTGCTGGATAATTGGAAATTGTTTCGTTATTTTCGGTATCGCTGTCATTTTGGAAACTGATTAACACTAAATTAGTCGTAACTTATACCGTTTGATTGCTATTTTTATGCTCCATAATCCCATTATAATGTTCGGTGGAGAATTTGCGTGCGTTTTAAATTTCCAAATCTCTGAGATTTAATAAATATTGTATCTACCGGGTGATTTTTTTAAGCTGAGACTTTAAAATATCTCGGAAAATAAGTACTCTACGAGAAAAATCTCCATTACCAACATTTAATCATTCCGGGGGGACATACATTAGTGCTAAAATTAGTATCCCTCCTTATTCTCTTCTTGTAAGTGGACGGGGGGTAACTTTGAAATTAAAATAGGAACCCCTATTTTTTATTGCAGATTCGGATTCTACGGCTTAAAGTACGCAGGATTTCTTTAAAACATTTTTTTCGATTCATGATAGGTGTGTGCGATGACCTATGCATACAATTCCGCAATACGTTTACATTAAATTTAACTATTATCATAACCCATGAACACGCAATTAAATCTGCTTTCAAATAAATGAGCTTTTTTGCAAAATGGTGTATTTACCTGTACAAGAAAAAATTGAAATGGTCCTGGTTTATGGAGAAGCTGGCCGCAATCTTGATAAGGCTGTCACTCACTATGCTTCGCGTTTTCCGGATATGATTCGGTCACATGCTTCATTTTACCGGACTGTTAAACAATTTACTACTAATGGAGGTGTTCAACCGAAAAAAGGACTCGTCGAGAAACAGTCACTGAGAAAAGTAACGAAATGTCTGTATTGCATGCAGAAACTCATAATCCTCATATTAGTACACGAAAAATAGCTAGCGATTCCGGATTGTCCCAAACCAGTATTGGGAAAATTTTAAAACGTCATAAGTATCATCAGTATCATGTGTCTTTACAGCAAAAGATCTTCATGGTGTTGATTTTCAAAATCTGGTAACCTTTTGTCAATGGGCATGTGAACAAATACAGCAAAATACCAATTTTTTTTCTACGTAATGTTCTTCGATGAGTTGTCTTTTACAATCCATGGAACGGTTAATCGACACAACATGCATTACTGGAGTATTGAAAATTCGCCAAGTTGAACATCAGTGCCCTTGAACTGTCAATGTGTAGTTTGGAATAATTGGAAGCAAACTCATCGACCTCCACATTATTGAAGGCTTGAATGGTCAAATGTATCGAGACATTTTGGAAAAAGAACTGCCAACATTATTTGAAGACTTGAGCTTAGAATTGCAACAGAATATGTGGTTTCACCATGATGGTTGTCCAGAACACTATTCTTCCCTAGCAGGTGATGTACTTGACCGTGACATATGGTCGCTGGATTGGTAGAGCTGGTCCGTCGCCTGCCAGATTACCAGCTCTTACTTCGCCAGATTTCTTTTTGTGGCGCTATCTCAAAGACAAAGTTTATCAACACGAGAGAATATGATTGAGCAAATCAGAAATGCTTGTGTCGAAATTCAAGCAGACATCCTTCTCAGTTGTGTGCATTCATTTGAGATGCGGATTAATAAGTGCATTGAAGTCCAAGGCCATCATTTTGAGCACATAATTTAATTAAAAGATGATGAGGCGAGTAAATATCATTCAAAACTCGCTTAACGTGATAGTAAAATTTTGTCGCTAAGTTGACACAACTTTTGTAGAAGTTTGAGCGCGATCTGTCATTTTGTTTGGTTACAGTGCTTTATTTTGTCATTTCATTTCAAATGTAGATTAAAAAGCAGTCGATATATGGTGTAAGGTTTTCCTCGCTCTGGTCGGCCATCAACGTCTTCAACGTTAAGATAAAAAAACGGAAATGGCGAAGGAAAATCATCAGTTAGGTTTAAGGGTGATAGCCGCTGAACCTTTAGTGTCTCACGGATCAATTCGCACCATTGTTTCGGCATGAAACGCGTTGCAAGTATCGACTAGATCGAGTCAATTTCAACTTCACATTATTGAAACGCATTATAACTGTGCGTTATGCGGTGTTTATCAAAAATGGAACGGGTTATGAAAAACAAACTCATGGGTTTTGCATCACGACAACGCACCATCTCACAGGACTATCATTGTGAATGAATTTTTGGCCATTAACTCAACAAACACCGTCGACCAACCGTCATATTTACCTGATATGGCTCCAGCTGACTTTTTCTCTTTCCAAAACTTAAATTACCACTT
This sequence comes from Nephrotoma guestfalica, assembly GCA_963691935.1. Lineage (NCBI taxonomy): Eukaryota > Metazoa > Arthropoda > Insecta > Diptera > Tipulidae > Nephrotoma > Nephrotoma guestfalica. The sequence goes on from OY829914.1 coordinate 248,316,310, forward strand.
CGAGGGACTTGTGTTCAGTCGACAGAAGACATAAAAGTGAATACGCGGCGAGAACTGAAGTCAATTCCCGTTCCCCATCCAAACGTTTCTTTAGGTGGAAAGATCACATTAATTGGAGGGGATTTCCTGCAATGCTAAGCTATAGTTTCACATGCAATGCGGTCTGCAGTAATTCAGCAAAGCTAAAGTAAAATTTGAGAAGCTAAATTTAGTGTAGGACATGTGATGTGTTGATCAAGAATATATAAATAGTTGCTACAACTTGGAGCTGGAACACTTGATTGAGGGAACAACTTACCACCTAACACTATTGAAATTTCCAAAAAAATAATTTTTCTCGATGATTTGGTATATCATATATTTTGGGAAAAACAATTTCTTCAAAATGCTTAATTGTAATTCATAATACGCAAAAGGCAGAATGTGTCAATACAAAATTTCTAACAGTGATGCCAGTGATATCGAAATAAGATTTTGCTTTTTTATTTTCAGTGTTTTGGTGATCCTTGCATAAAGCAGTCTGCTGGAATTAAGTTGACACTTGTTTTCATTACTTTCAGCTACCGCAAATACCTCCACGGGGTGACCACCGGATAACTAGCTCTTACTCTGTTATACGTGGTGTATCAGGCTAAACACGGCGCGCACTGTATAGAGTTAACGTGTTAATTGTATCTGGGGGCCCAGTATAAAAAAATCTCTGTTTCAGTGCATCCGGATATCTAACCCCCTTCGGATCAAACTGCCTTATTTGTATATTCCTTATTTCTATCTGTACAGAAAGAAACTTCTTTCTGCGTTAAACATAAGAGTATGGCGCTTTTAAAACCCCGGAATCTTCAAAGCATAGATAACCAAAGTAAGACTTTGGATATTAGGGATTCGGCCATTAGGGTTTTTCCTCAAGGCCTATTGAAACAACTATACACACGCGCGTACAAGGCTGGTTCCTCAAATGCAATGTTTAGTGATACGAACACAAGCAAGGATGTTAGTATCTTATCAACTAACAAAGCCAGGAAAAAGACTAGAAAGCATTATGGGCTACACAAATTGTTAAAATTAAGTTGGCGGTTTCGTCTAACCGTACCTAAACGTTTCATTGAGGTGCTAAAAAGGCAGTTCGTGCGATGGTTATAATTGACAGAGCTCTCAAAAGTGAATATAAGTCGTCCAGCAATTGGAAGAAAGTGGCGAGGGTCTGAACCCGCTTCTGCTTGCCAAGACAGAATGTGGCACTGAAATCGTGTTAAGTTGACATCTTGTGCCGACCAACAGTCTTTAACCAGGTACAAATAGACTGTAAATATCCTAGACTATAAGTAGTTGCAATAAGGATCTCAGAGTCCGGCGATCCGAAAGTAATTCTTGATATGCTACAAATTACTAATTGCAAACTGCACACCGACGACTGAAGAGTGGTCAAGTTTAAAGAATAAAAGGCTGATTATAAATCATCTAATATCATATTAAATAAAGAATTGCTGTGACATATTGAGGATGTCGATACCCGTGGAAGTCACGGCTAACAACTTGAACAGCATGGCAACAGTAAGGACAGTAGAAATACTCTCTATAGACCCGGATAGGTCCACTTTTATGGTATTTTATTTGGTGATCCCTGGCGGAATCGCAGTCGTGAAGGTTGAAGTAAAGAAGCAAACCTAATATTGAGGTTCCTACAAATTAACTCTGTCCCCATTTTATGTAAATATCATTTTAACTAAATTTGATTTTGAACATTTATCCTCGGTTCATAAACTCTATAGGGGACGTTGAAATGTAGGGTGGTTGGGAAGTTGATTGAGTATAAGTAAGTATTGATTATCATAGTTGTCGTCATTGAGATTGTGGTTATACGATTGTGTATTTATTTTTTCCAGGTTGCTTTTGACAGTCGTAGAGAGTGGTCGATAACAATTTGATATGGTGCATCTAACGCCGCAACAACGTGTGCGAGATTATTAATAAAAAATTATTTAAATAATTGCTCAATTGTGGTTTAAATGAAAGCTCATTACAGGAAGTTCAAAAATATAAAAATTAGTGTTATCCTGTGAAGTGAGGCAAATTTACATCACGCAATTTGGTGAGTAACTGATATGAACGAAGGAGATTAGTTGCTTCTTGATTTTATTCTTAGTACTAACCCTTAGCATAAGCAATTTTAGTTGTAAAACAGCGTTCATAACTAGAAGAAGGATCATTATTTTTCTGTTCATTTTATCTCCAAAATGAATTGGAGCCAAACACCCCCAATAAACCTAGCTATAGAAACAGGAGGAACACCGACCGCGATATTTTTAAAATTATTCTAAGTAATTCACTACCGGAGCTGGTTCTTGACCCTCTGATTCAACACAAGAGTATGTACTTATATATCCGACGACTTTAATAAGGCCATATATTAGTTGCGTGTCCAACTAGCAGACCTCTGAATAAACCTCAGCAACAGTGATAATCAAATAGACTTCAAAACACCCATAAACAATACAGGAGGCTTTCCGAATAGACAAGGAAACTAATTCAGAGGAACTGGGACAACTACTTGAAAGTCGTCAAATCTAGGCTATGCAAAGTACTCAATCTATAAGTCCCACTACTCCGAGTTTTCGTCGATGACCATATGGTTCATATACCATAACTTTTGAAAAATGTAGCTGCTACTGGAAACTAACTTTCCAATAATGGAGAAAAATCATGTGGGCCATAAATAGCGTAAAGTTTTGTCGGCAGCTCCCGATGTTGTTATACCGGCGAATGTCCAACAAACGACTGATCGAAACTTTGTCACATTCCTAGTAAATGGACTGAATTAAATTTAATATACGAGTATATACCTAAGGCGAGAAAAGCTATTATTGCAGTCTCAAAAATATTAGACTCCTAAATTTAGCCTCTTTGCTACTAAAAATGTTGGTAAGACAGATGGAAGCCCACATTAGAAGTTTGATTGAGCCACATGGAATATCGAAATGCATGCATTTTGCATGCCCTACATGCAAGTAAATCTGAGGAAGCTGCATTCCACTTCCTTAGTACCTCTATCGATAAATCACTCAAACAAAAGAAATACTCCACGATAAAATTTCTGGATGTAAAGGAGGAACTACATTCTCTGTGCGAGGAATGGGAAGATCAAATGATTAAGTGCAATGATGTGGGTCCTTCATTTACAGAATTTTTAGTAGGAGTTCACTGCAAGGAGGGTATTATCCTCTCTTCCTATGAATTTTGTCATAAATGACATCTATAACATCTGGAAGAGTGCGGCTTAAAGGTGGTTGCTGATGTCGATGGTGTCGTTATTGATGTCTTCGGCAAATACCCTTGCACCTTAAGAGAATGTTTACAAAGTGCGCTTGCAATTTAAACAACCGTCCTGGTTTTAATGTGAATCCACAAGACTGAGTTGGTTCTTTTTCCCATGTAATTGCAAATTTCCTCAGAACGAACCTGTAGCTTAAATGGTGTTGGATTGACCTTCACTAACAAAACGAAGAATTTTGGTCTCATTCTGGACAGCACACTAAGCTGAAAATCTAACATATTAGAAAGAGTAAAAATTTAAGCGAGGAGCGAAATTTTTAAGAATAAAATTTATTTCTATTAAAATGAAATTTGAAAAAGGTGAAGTTTTGAGTCTACCATTGCCTCATTTTATTATATTGGGTTTCTAGGTGGCCAGCTTTAAACATTCTGACCAGACTAAAATCCTTGGTAACAGTACAGCAAACAGCTGCCTTGTATATTATTGGGGCTCTAAGAAGCACATCCAATCAAGCACTAGAGATTTTTATTTATCTTACACTTAGTTAAACAAATGTCAGCGAACTCAGCTTTAAGGCTTAACTCCATCATCATGGGGAACTAGAATAAAACAGCACGCTCATTTTTTCTAAGAAACAGGGACATTCAGAGGTTTAGGACTAATATTCTTAACAGAAAGGACTGGTTTAGAGAAGTATTTCCGAATACTAAAACTGTCAATTTCTTCACTTATGGCTTAAAGATAAATGGCAACGTTAAGGTGGGATTTCCTGAGAAGGATTAATTGTTAAACTCACGTTTCGGCTCCTAGGCTACTGCAGCGGTTTTTAAGCTGAACTTATCGAGATTTGAAAAGGTATAATGTAATATTTACAAGGGATACTAGCATTGTTACAGGCAGTCATGCTTCAATTAAGACGCTCAAATCATTTTACCTTAAGTAAAAAGTAGCCCAGAACTGTCTCTCATCTCTTAACGAGATGACAGCTTAGTTCAACATCCACCTGATGTGCATGCATTTTAATATTACGGGTCGATGGCGGATGTTGATATACGAGCTACAGATGGTGCAGTAGTACCTCATGCTGATTAACTAAGCAGATCTGGCCATAAATATACCTACTAAGAACCAGATAGCTATGGTGGTGGTTGATATTACTGTCGTAGTTGCGAAGATGAAGAGACGGAAGAAACTGTTCTGTATTTGATTTGAACCTTTCCTCGTCTTGCGCTGAGCAGCCAGAAATTTCTGGGAGCTTTTCTCAGTAAAATCGATATCAATAATACGTTATGGTCAAGGATACCCCTTCATTGAGAGCTCAATATGTTACGATGAGTACATGACCTACTAGAGATAACAATGTTGCACAGATACGGACTTGATTATATCTATGTTAGCCTCTTCCTGTATTAGTGATTCATGAGCTTACTACCCATTTTTTTAGACATTTCTGAGATCGGTGCTGAAAAATTCGATAATAACAGAAATTCCTAACAATTCATATAACACTAAAGTGATGAATGATTTATTAGATTATTTCTAAAAGTAATCTACGTAATATTGTGATGAGATGTTGTTGTCTAAGCTTGTGATTCTAAAGTCTGAAATTACTACCCATTTGTTTTAGACATTTGTGGGATCAGCATTGAAAATTCCAAACTTACAGAAATTCGTAATAATTCATAACGCGCATGCAGCCCAGTTTTTATGAACTGTTTTCCATTTATAACAGTTAAATTTGAATCTAAAAATTGGTCGTGAGTTAGTGAATATAATTTAGAATCTTACAATTTATCGTTATTTGAAAAGGATTACGAAATTTTTTTAAATATTTTCTCGAGCTGAAATAAAATTTTATAGATGAATCGATTTCGTGATGAACTTTCATAATTAGTGGCAAAATAACAGACATCCTGTTGTGCCCAAAGATAAGTAATGTTTACATTAATTACATTAACTGTCGTGACAGTGATAACAAATTTCTGACACTCCAATAAAATTCAGACAACATATATGAACCAGACTAATAAATTCGCAATATATATTGTTATCGAAATCGCAAATTATATGATTATATTTTATTAAATAAATATGAAAAGAATTAAAACAAAACGCGCCGTACAGCAACAAGCAAAATTCTGCTCCAGATGAAAGTTCTTAAACACAATAAGTATTAAAATATAGTGTTATGTTTCTCACATCTGCTTGTCGCCGTTTTTTATACAAATTTCGCAAAGTAGTTTTTTTGTTAATATATATAATACTATAATACGTACTCAAACTACATATTTTTTACGATATTAGCTTCGTTGCAGCATTATATATATCGAGACTTTGAGAATGTACCAACCACAATAAATTCCCCATTTTCGCAATCGTCACTTCAAGCATACAATGCACAGGGCACACATTTTTTTTTTGTAAAAAATCGTTTAGTTTCTCGCGTCGTCTTATAACATAAATTATTATTGCTTTGTTTAAATTAGCCAAAATGCTAATTTCCATTTCCCTTAATAATACACACAAGCACATATACACAATAAACACAGCAAAATGTGTATTATACTCTTAAAAGATAAATGTAGCGATAAAACATGATTTTCCCATTTTCCTACAAACTACATCTATCTACTCGTACAAAGCGCGCCAGTAACACGAGAAATAAACTTTAAAATGAAGAAGGAATATTGTCAACAATATCGTTTGGAAGGACTCCTCTCAAAGAGTTTTGCCCTGTCCTTTATATTTTTTGTGTGCTTTTTATCGTTTGCCGTTAAAAACAAAATACTGTAAAAAAGCACAAACATCACAAAAAAAATGTAGGAAAACTAAATGCTTCGTTAATTTTTGAGGTTATATCCGGATATACGACATATACAAAAGATACACAAAAATTTTGTTGTTCCCAGTAATTATTTTGTGTGCTGAGATTTTTGTCTTGAGGATTCCTTGTGTTCGCCTCTCGTTTTATTTTAATGTTTTTCAAGTGAAATTACTTGTTTTCTTAATTGGTTTTTGATGGGTTATATATTTTGATTTTTTTGGCTATGTCTCGTTTTTATTTTTTAATGGGATAATATCAAGTTTTGTAGATGCGCGATATCTAATGGAAAATGGAAATGAATTTGGGCAAATGTTCAAATTTTAGGTATAATATTCCGAAACTTGTTAGGCAAAACGCAAAATTGTATTATTCTAATCAATCCTCCAAATTAAATTAATTAACTTCGGGGACCATTGTTGACAGTTATATTCGACTATGTTTAGCTAAAAAGATTTGGCCATCTCCGTTTACAGAAACAAATGGGTCTGATATTTTTTTGTTTATATGTATGTGCGTATGCGTATGCGAACACGAATTAACTATTTTCTCATTATGTATATGAATATTTTCCAATTTAAAAGTTTTTTGATGTTTACTTCGTGCTTGCAATTTCTTAACCTACGTATTTCCTCATAATTTTGTTGTTTTCCTATAATAATCTAAGTATTTATATATTTAATCGTTTCAAGATTTAAATATTTTTTCAGGTAGTCGTGAGACAATCGGAGAGATTAATATATTTTTTTTTATTTAATAATGGATCAAATCAGAAAAAAAGAAGGACATGCTCTTGTTTGAGTCAGTATTATTGAGAGCGATAATATCAGAACAAAGTGTTACGCAATTAAAAAAAAAATCATTTGTCGAGAACGTGGGCAAAAACAAAATTGCGTGCCCGTGGAGCATAGATACTCCGCTAATTTGGCACAATACGATACATCTCGATCAATTAATTTCCAATAATTCCATTTCCGTTCCATTAAAAGGGATTATTCAAAGTGCTCGTGATTGTAAAATTCCTCTGCCCTTAATGCAGCTAGATGTGGTTTTACCAGATGATCTCAAACGTACGAAACGATTACATTTTTTTAAAAATAGAATGCTCAAAATAAAACGTTCATTTAATAAATTTTAATTAGTATAAACATTTTTATTAGCAAATAATTGTGAGCATCTGGCCCAATTGTTAAATTTTTTGGAATCGGAGGCTCAATAAACTGATTGGTATATTCAAAAACCGTAGTTATAGTTCCCAAACTGTCCAGTCAATCGAAAGCTTGATTGTACTTATCGATAGGATATCTTCTATCGTTTCGAGCCATCTGATTGGTTCATCTAAAGCCGACATTATGAGATAAAAATCATAAACCTACACGAAAGAACACAGATTATCCAACTCCTAGCATTATGTAGAACTTGCATTGTAAAAAACAACACGACAACGCGTAAAAGTTGAGGATCAAAATAAGTCGAACACGGTTTCTCATAGTGCAGCCAATGGAGAGACATTCCAATGTCTGCTCGGGATGGCATTAAATACAGCACATGTTGACAAACAAGAATTAGTAACTTTGCTGATCAACACGAGTTCGCAAGGTGCCTTAGCACAAAATTCTACAAACTTCGGAATGAATGGACTCACAGCAGGAGTTTGTAGAAATCCAATAAATTTCGATGAAGTTCCGAGATTTGACAACTAATGCATCGCCTGCCAGAAGCTAAATTTAAAATAAATAAATTTAGGCAAATACAAAAAAATATTTTTAACAAACCGACAGTTTATGAACAAGAAAATAAGAAGGAATGCACGAGAAACCTTCGCCCAAGAATTTAATCATTATTCGAACATTAACAGCTTTCTCTCTGACAGATTAGCTACCGTTGTGTCAAACCATGGCATGCTTCCGAACAAATTTTGGTTCGCATGATTCAATCTTGGGCCTGCACTTCTAAAATAAAGTTTTTAACATTAGTATGCATGAACATGTCCAAGAAGTAGCATTAACGGACAACAAGGTTCTGCTCTTCACCATCAATTCGAGACTGAGCATACCTCCTTCAAAACCGTAATATCCAACTCAACGATTCATTTGACATTGGGGGCCATCTTTATGGTTGGTTCCATAAACCGGATGGATAATTCAAATGATGTCATCGGTAAAGTGTTGGGACTTAATTTTGATGAAAGGCTTTATGGGTAACCTCGCACGTCAAAAGTCTTACAGAGAGTAGTAGAAAAGTTACGTTTGTATTCAAATGGGTATAGCTAAAGTAAAATGAGGTTTGAAACAAAATACATTGGCTAAGATATATGAACGCTTAGTGGTTGCATCCATGACTTATGAGAGTGAAATGCTTGGATTAAACCCTTTGTAATGGAATTATTATTCTATTTATGTTTAATTTTTTCGTTTTAATTTACATGACGGTGAGTGTGTTTATATGAAAATATATGCGTCGAATTAGAACGAAATGGCCAAAAAATGTCTGCTTTATTCAACCACTGTGGACAATTCGACCATAAACTGTGAGTGACTAATTCAACAGGAAGTAAGCCACGGGAAGCGCAGTCTTCCGGATTGTCATATATAAAGGGTGGTTAAATTTTATGGGGCCGACGTTGAATGTGAACCACACCTAAACGTCAAGTTTTTTCTGCATTTAATTTGACATTTCTCAATTTCAGACTAACTCAATTTGAACCATGGAAAGATACACAATCGAGCAACGCGTTAAAGTTATTCAGGCATATTATGAAAATGGGCGTTCAAATCAAAATGCATATCGTGCATTTCGTGATTTTTTCGGTCAATTTAATCGTCCAAATGTGCGTACAATCGGAAAAATCGTGCAAAAATTTGAGCAAACCGGGTCTGTAGGAGATTTTAAAACACCAGTGCATGCTCGTACAGCTCGTACAGCTGAAAATATTGCTGCTGTTCGCAATAGTGTGGCTGAAGAGCCGTCCACCTCAACTCGTCGTCGTGCCCAACAATTGCACCTCTCACGCTCGTTGTTGATGTACATTATGCATAAAGACTTGCATTTACACGCTTATAAGGTGAAATTGACTCAAGAGCTAAAGCCTCTTGACCATTCCAAACGTCGTCAATGGTCAGAATGGTGGCAAGAAATGGCAACAGAAGATGATCAATTTTCGAAGAAAATCATCTCCAGTGATGAGGCACATTTTCACCTCAGTGGATTCGTCAATAAGCAGAATTGCCTCATTTGGGCGAATCATAATCGAAGAGTGATTGTCGAAAAACCAATGCACCCACAAAGAGTGACTGTTTGGTGCGGTTTATGGGCTGGCGGCATCATCGGGCCGTATTTTTTCCAAAATGAGGCCGGTCAGGCAGTTACTGTGAAAGGTATTCGCTATCGTGAGATGATAACGAACTTTTTATGGCCCGAATTGGAAGATATGGATGTGGACGGTATGTGGTTTCAAGAGGACCGTGCCACTTGCCACACAGCTAACGAAACAATGGCACTTTTGCGCGACGAATTCAATGGCCGTGTTATCTCACGTGGTGGCGATGTCAATTGGCCGCCAAGATCATGTGATTTGACACCGTTGGACTTCTTTATTTGGGGTTATTTGAAAGAAAAGATGTACGTCGATAAGCCAGCAACAATTGAAGAGCTAAAGGATGAGATAATTCGGCACATTAACGGCATAGAACCTCAATTATTCCTAAGCGTCATCGACAATTTTAACCATCGGGTGGAGGTGTGCCGCCCAGGTCGCGGTGGCCATTTGGCCGATATTTTGTTCCATACATAATTGAACCATACCATATTATCATAATAAAAGGAATTGACAATAATTTCCTAAATAATTTGTGTTTTATTCAACATCAACATCGGCCCTTAAAATTTAACCACGCTTTATGACCCCAATGACTGCGAGTTAGTTGCAAAATCAAAGAGACCCTATTACCTACGTAGGTCTACCATCTTCTTGGGCATGACGATATACAATTTAGCACAATCGTTGAATCGGTCCATAGTCGTTACCTAATAGTAAATTTATTTTTGTACATTTTCAAAACAGATGCTAACAGCTTGGTTAGCAGCACCGCGGCACAAAGTTCCAACCGTGGAATACTGATGGTCCTAATTGATTCTTTTTATTCTTTTTTGTCTTTGCCGTAAGTATATTTATCTCATACCCATCTGTCGTCTTTACTCGACTATAAATTGCATATTCGAATATCTTCCAATCTGCTTAATGTACTTTTTATTGCCTTGTAAATTGAATATGGTAACGGGTCATCCCGTCCACTCCTTGCAAACATAACCTTTGGAATACGATTTTAATTTCGACTATAGTTGGCGACAACCACCCAATTGGTTCATATATCTTCGCTACTTCTGATAGCATACTGGTTGGTGAACTCGTAATTTGCTATATTCACCATAAACTCGAAAGTGTCGTTTGTAGGAGAATACCTCATTCCAAGTACCAAAACGGCTTCACTATCTATCGTTTTCGCAGTTAATGACCGGTAGCTCTTTGTTTGCTTCAGGGATAGTACACATAAGCTCGGTACTATTAGAAGTCCACTTACCTAGGTTGAGTCCTCCTTTCCCCAATAAACAAATTAGATCTTGAACCATCTTTTGCGCAGTTTTGATATCAGTGGCTTCCAACAGCAAGTCATCAACGCAGAAATCTCGTTTGAGTACTGCTGAAGCTCCTGGAAACTCGTATTGGCAATCTGACGCAAGTTGGTTTATAGTTTGCGTAGCTAAAAAAGGAGCAGACGTTGTTCCGTATGTGATCGTTAATAATCTGTAAGTGCGCAACTCTTCTTCTGGTTCCTTCCTGTGTCTTTCGTGTTGACCCAAATCTGCCGGAAAATTTTAGCGCTATAGAGTAATTTTTCCTCTATAGAGTATGATTTAGTGAGTTTGAAATTTAAGAAAGAATTCCACCAAAGTAGATTTATACGACTGATCCTACACCAAATTGATCGTTCAAAGAGTTCCCATGCGTTGTCCTAGCCGAACCATCAAAGACCACCAGAAGCTACTCTCTTTAGCTACCTCGTGATGTTGCAGGTAATACTATTCGAGTCCAGAATCGTTGGCTGATCGGATATATCCTAGCCTTTCATATTCCTTTATAAACTCTCCATACATCCTATTTAATGTAGCATCATGGACGAATCGCTTTTCTAAATTACCCATTATCTTTACAGCCATCATTTTGGAGTTGCCCAATTTCTGCAAACAATTTTTGAAAGGTATCTATCGTCATCGGCTCTGCAGATTGTATTCCGGAACTGTTCAAGACAAAAGTTTTCAATCTCCCAAAATTTTCGGAGCGTCAGATCAACATCTAGATTCCTGCAATCACCCATCCTAAGTTCGTATTATGAGCAACCAATTGTGATCTCGGAATATATTTTTTGCCATCACAAATTATGTCAAAGAACATGTCACTTCCCAAAAGTACATCAATTTTTCCATCCTTGTGAAAATTTAAATCGGCCAATCGAATACGACGTAAACAACTTGAACGACTCAGTTCTTTGATTGCGGGCTTATATGATGATATCTTTGGAACGATTTGTACCTTCGCAGTTGTCTCGTATGAATTGGTGCAAAACCGAGATTTTATTCAAATAGTTGCCACTTCCTTTGACACTTCTGACGAAACGTCATTAAGGCCTCGTATTAATATCTGACCGTAAGTTTTCTTCAGTCATAGGCGTTGAAAACACTACTCCGTAACAAGCGATGTTTATGAGCCGGTGCCAAGCAAGGCTCTACAATATTGCCAATCGCCATTTTGACCTACAACTATAATCTTTGCTGTTGAAGAATTGCATTAACGATTGAATTAGCATGACCACAAGTAGTTCCTTTTTCGGTAGTCATACCGGTTATCGCAAGAATAGTTGTAGGTATATCCAAATGGAGGATCACGTTATGTTTTTTCTGACATATAAAATATTTTCGTTTTGATCTACACTGGTAAACTGTGTGTGAACCACTTAAACAGTTCAAACATCTAGAATATTTTTAACGTAATCTCTGCGTCGTTGCTCTTTTCCACAGAATGCACAATGATCTTGATTTTTGAGTAAATTGCTTAGAAGACTGACGTTTAACGATTTCAGGTTTCGTACCGTATTCATTCCGAACTGCATTCAGTTTCGTAAGTATTTTCAGTAACTAGATGAGTATGACTGGTGGCTGATTGATCTTCTGGTGCCAATTAAAAAACCGATACAGCTAGAAGAAGAACTATAATAACTCAACAACAAAAAGGAAGCGGTGTGGCGTTACACCCTCAAGTGCAAAGAAAATGCAGCAAAATGATATCTATTCTCTGGAATATACCAATATACAGAATAATCACAATAACACCATTACAATTGCAAAAACCAAAAGTAAAATATATAAAATTCGTGAATGCGAAAAAAGTTAGTTGTTAAAATAGAATATAGATGGAAATGTAAAGAATCAAACTTCGTACGCTATGCAGTAATTCACTAGTAGTACAACTACATGGTATGTTCTATATATATAGACAATATTCCAATGCAGTAATACAACATCAGTCGTCGCGACCTGATGAGAAGACTGATTTTTTCAAATCAATAGTCTCATTTGTTCGAAACTGATTGTTGTGATTCTTACACATTAGCCATCTATAAGTCAAAAATTCAAAAATATTCTCTGGAAGTTACGGAACTGGTTGCAGCAAAACGAAAAGCAAGAACGGCCTGGCAAAGAAGTCGAGCGCCAGAATATAAAACAACTCTAAATTTCTGTGCAATACACTAAATTTGCTAATTAACGAAAAAAAGAACGATTCCATTGAACAAATTTCAAAGTGGCCTTACTGGGAAAAAAGATAACGAATTCCTTTTGGAAAGCGACAAAAAGTTTAAGACGACCTATACTACAAATACCACCAGTTCAAAATGAAGGTGGAACTTGGGCTTTACGTGAAACGAAAAAAGCTCTTTTGCTTGCAACCCACCTCGAGAACACGTTCCAGCCTCTAGCTAGATACACCGCAGAGTAAAACATACTTCTAATAATTAAAGTGGATTACTACAATATATCTCTTGTCACATTACAAGAATTACAAGAGTAAATCAATCTTAACTTAAATGCAAAGAAATCGCCAGTATATGACTTAATTACAGGACAAATAGTAAAAGGTCTTCCTGAAAAATGACTACGTAATCTACTCCAAATAATTAACCCAGTGTTCCGACTTAAACACATTTCAAATAAATTGAAAGTCACAGAACTAATCATGATACATAAACCCAACAAACCACTAAATGACAAAAATCCGTAAAGGCCGAAATCAGAAATTAAGAAAATATCAGCTGGAACACCACAAAGTAGCGTTCTGGGACCAACTTTATATGTTCTATATACCTCGGACCTGCCAAGTCAGAGGAGACTAGTATAGCAACGCTTGCGAATGATACGGCATCTTAGCTGACCCTTCACAACCCCAGTAGGACGGCTGCGAAGGAAGGAAGGAAGTAGGGAAAAGCTAAACAAAACAAGAGAAATAAAAAAGAAAAGCTGAGTCCTCACCAGAGATAGAAAAATCACTCGAAAGGCAACCAGCTCAACGAAATGACTCACAGTCAAAGATAAAAGCCCCTCCACCGATTTTATTGTAGGAATAGCCAACTAAGAAAGCCTATTCAGAAATCCAAAGTGTAATGAGTACTTGTTAGGAACAACAGTACAAAATCACTGCTCTGTACAATAATGTGAATATGGAAAAATATCAGTAGTACACGTACGAAAATAAAAACGATCGTCTTATCAAGGTAATGGCAAGAGGTCTACATCCAACTTGTGAAAGTAATACAATAATGGCGGAGGATCTAGAAAATAAAGAATTTAAAATCCTAGATACCGTGAACATTATTAAAAAAGAGAGACGTAGCTGAGAGAACCGACTAGAATCCTTTTCAAAAACGGGACTTCCTCTTTTCATGCTATCGTATCAACATGCGAGTAAAGATCGAAACTAAAGTGGCAGTACAAGAAATGTAAAAAATGTAAAATGTAAAAAATGTCAAGGCGAACCAAACCAACTATCTTAAGAAGAACCAGCAAAATTTATAAATTGTAATAGGCAACATCCAGCCAGCTACCGGGGATGTGAGGTTGCCAAGTAGCCACAGAAAATGAGGGTTAAAGTACGCCAACTCCCTCTAAGTCTACCAAACAAGGATCATATGAGCAGGCCTATTCAAATTTGAAAGAAAATGACACCAACGGTATCGAAAATTTCAAAAACACTGTCCAACTAATTTTAAATAGCCTTGAGGAACAGAATAAACTAAATATTCTATTTCTGGATCGACTTAATCTGCTGGAAATACCAAGTTCCAAAATAGCTAAAAATAAATGATGTGGGCAATACATGTTCAATTCATAATTTCGGAGTAGAAACCAGACATCAAAACTACTCATTATGAATAATCCTATGGAATGCAAGCGGATTAACACAACACCTAGCAGATGTAGAAGTATTTTTAAATACTGAGAAAATTGATGTATGCTTAATATCAGAAACACATTTTACCAGCAACTTACATGTATCAATCCGGAGATATACTTGTTACCATCACATCCAGCAGAACGGAAAAAAATTCATGCAAGTAACCACCGTGACGGTTAAATTTGGTTATCATCTAAAGAAAGAAGACTACATTAACTTGTTCCAGAAGTTAGGAAGTAACTTCATTATCGGAGGTGATTTTAATGCAAAAAATACCTTCTGGGGTTCAAGATTAACCTTTCCAAAAGGTAAAAAATTACTTGAAGCTTACAAGTTCTCAATCTGTGAATTTTACACAGGAGGAAAACCAACGCACTGGCCTTCTGGTCCTAACAAAATTCCAGACCTTATAGGTTTCTACGTTACTACGGGCATATTGGAACGCTACATCTTCTTAGAAAATGACGAAAGTCTACATCTGCCATTCTCCTGTTATAATGACGGTTAGTGAAACTGTAATAGAAAAAAGAAATTCACCGCAGCTCACAAACAACAAAACAAATTGGAATTGTTTAAGTAGCTAGTCGAAGAAAAGTAGAACTTCAAATGCCATTCAAAAGTGAATTTGACATAGTAGAGAAACTAGACGGGCTCCATGATATCATACAATGGTCGGTTTGGGAATGTACCCCAAATTATTGTCCAGGAAAGAAAACTCCGTTATTTACCCAATAGAAGTAAGAGAACTAGTGCAGAAAAAACGAAAAACCCGAAAGAAATGGCAGAGTACTCGTGCGCCGCAAGATAAATCCACCTTAAACAACTTGTGCATCAAACGTAAGGCACTCATAAAAGCAGTAAAAACAGTAACTAAAGATACCGACTATTACCTCTAAAGGAAGAAAACGGTTAAAATGACTTAAAAGGCAGATCCCACCATCAAAATAAACGATGGGAAATGGCCTGGGAGTGCAAAAGATAAAGCTGACCTGTTTGCTAAACATCCTTAAGAAACATTTCAACCTCTACGCCCAGAACATCTGACTTCGAAGATATCAGGCCTTTAATACTGAAATAACTAAAAGCTGAAATAATGAACATAAAAGTAAAGAAAGCTCCTGGTTACGATCTGATAACAGGGTAAATAATAAAAGAGCTGCCTGAAAAAGGCACTGTAAATTATTGCACAATGCAGTGGAAAGTAGCAGAACTAATAATGATTCCGAAACCGGGCAAAACACTAACACTGGCGAAATTGTTTGAGAGGCTGATGCTCGAAAGATTGAAAAGAACCATAGAACAATGAAACCTTATGCCAGCATATCAGTTTGGTTTCAGAGAGAACGCTCAACTATTGAGTAGGTTCATTGGCTTACAGATGTAAATGAGAATACATTAGAGAGGAAAATGGTTTGCTCTTTTATCTTCTTAGATGTGGCGCAGGCGTTCACTAAGGTGTAGCACAGAGGCACTCTTCAAACTACAAAGATATTTTCCAAAATAATACTATATGATTTTAAATCATACATAGAGGATCGCCACTTCCGGGAGAAATATGAAGTAGATTACTCCGAACAAAAAAAGACTTCGGCAGGAGTCTCGCAGGGAAATGTTTTAGGACCTATTCTTTACCTGCTCCATACCAGAAATTTACCTCAATTAAACGATGTTAACGTTGTAACATTGACTGATGATAGTGCAGTTCTCTCAGTACGAGACACTATCGAGGAATCGACAGCGGAAAATGACAAAATCATAAAATGGAGAAAAATGTTACGTATAGGACTCAATCAATCGAAATTCAGGCATGTGAATTTTACTAATCTAAAAGTCAGCTACAAACCTGTAATCATTAAAGGTCAGCAGATTCCGTATGCAAATAAAGCTAAATATCTAGGGATGACCTTAGATACCAGGCTCAGATGGAAGGAGCAAGTTAAAAAGGAAAAATATGAACTTAATATCAAATATCGAAACATGTATTGGCTGCTCGGGAAAAATTCGGAATTGTTAACCGAAAATAAATTGCTATTATATCAACAGGTGCTAAAGTCTGTATGGTCTTACGGAATTCAGGTCTGGGGCTGTACAATGAAAACTTACACCAAAATAATACAAACTTTTCAGAACAAAGTGGAACAGGAATGATGACCTTTATAGTTACCTAAATATCCAAACAGTTCAAGAAGAAATAAAGAAACTTGCAGTTATTCATGGACAACGTATTTATCAACACTTAAATGAACAGCTTCGTGGTATGTTGGACACTTCACTTGCATTAAGGCGATTGCAGAGAACGAAACCAACTGAATTAATGGATTAAGAACACCAGTGCAAAGACCACTACACTAAACAACCTATTAATGGAGCTGGCCGGCTTCTTCTAATTTACATATGTGACTAAATTAAGAAAGACAAATTACTAGATGAATTGTATTCAGTTGTAATAATTTAAATAAAAAAAATAAAGAAATCTATGGCTCCTTTAGTTAGCTCCTACTAAAGGAGCTAGTACCCTAGACTGAGGGAAAATTCAGTAACAGTCAAATCAATATGAAACATTGGAAATATGTTCAGTAACACTTCTGGCGCGAAGTAAATTAGGCCATATAAAACGAAATCAGCGTTGCATGCAATATAATCTGGTCTGATTATCACTAGTACATATCAATAGGCTATTTAGAGATAATTGGTTGCACAACTATACAAAAAAATGTTAATTACCAATAAAATTTACTTCGAAACTTATACATCAACCAGATTATCCAAAAAATACAAGCCTCTTTATAATATTTAGTTGTTTATCCCGCAAGCGCTAAACACGTTTGCTTATCAATTCTTGTAATCTGAACATTTTATCGGCTTTTGTCTTTTTCTACGAATAAAAGCAGTTTGAAGAACCACCAGATTTTACTGTGCTATTCATTCGTTCATAAACATCTTTTCATCTACTTTAAGTTCTTTATAAATTTGTTTACTGCTTATAGCTCTATACGATTTGTAATCGTTGTTACTGCTGTTGGTATTTTCTTACAAATCGTTCGTTTGATTGTGTTTCGAAATGAATAAAATAATAATATTTGTGTATGTGATTCAAATCAGTCATGCTATTGCCTTAAGGGATGTTTTTATTTATGTTAAGTATAACATCGTATGTACTGATTTTGGAGATTCCAATGTTTTCTCTTCTACGGATCCATTAATGAACGTGTATGCGATATAAATACAGAGTTAATTGGCTTTACGAAATATTTGTACCACATACGGTACTTCTTATAACCTCGCTCCTTAAATCATAATATGTTACATTGAAAATGTATCTGCATGTCTAAAACATTTAATTTTCATACAAATATATCCGTATTATACATAAATATATTAAACGGAAGTAATTAATTATATGAAAATTAATGAAAAGAAGAAAAATCCTGTAAAATCGAAAATAAATCATCTCACTTGTATCCGTCTGTATATATATACGTCTATATAGACATAAAAATGTATAGGGCTCTCCAACATTTCATATAGCTGAAGTAATAAAGATGTATGAAAACTAATTTTATCTATCAATCAGTTTGCCAAACGTATCTATCCGAAAATTTATTTCCCAGAACAACAGAAAAATCTTTCAAATCAATCTGAATATATTACCAAAAAAATAATCATTCCACACAACTTACGTATTTGTTGCCGTATAGCTCAATTTGTATCCCTCTGCCAATTATCTATACACTGGCATAGAACACCCCGATATAGGAGTTTTCAATCAAAATCAATAAAAAAAATTAATCATCAAAACATTTTCATCCTACGGTTATGTATTTTATTGAGTCTATTATACACATGCCTTTCGAGTGAAAATCACCGTAAGAAATATTACCGCAAGCTCCATAATATCGGGTTTGATTTAAGTTACTTAATTTCAGAATTGGTTTGTAAACGAGAAGCTTATCAATTTTAGATAAAAAATAATTAACGACGAGTAAAGATAATTGGTAAAATTACTCTATGTATTTGTGATGTAAAAATATGTTGGGAGCTTCAAATACACAAACTAGGACATGCCAATCAAGTGGTATATTGCAGCGGCGTTTTGTGTGTTCTGAAATGTTGGGTTCTCAAAAAAAAAAATCATCCTACCAAAACAAAGAAAGTTAAGATGCGTTGGGAATTTTTTCCCATCATTTTCCATGCCAAAATGACATATTCTGTCAAAACAAGACAGGATGGTACAATTTAAATGACTAAAAGACTGTTATATCGACCGAAAAAGCGATAGCGATCGGTTTTTTTGATATTCTGATTGTTAGCAAAGCTTAAACATTATAGGGGTCTTTCATCGTTGAATTCAAACCATCCAAAGGGACCTTAATTTTTTCATAGCATTCTAGCATTCTAACTCAGGCATGATAATAGCACAGAATATATACAGAAACGACAGTTAGGAACTACAGTTTTTTTGACAATACCCCAAAAGTAGTTTCTACGTACGACAATAGATGGCTCTAATGAAAAAAAGTTGTAAACATTAATTGTTTTAGAAGTGCAAAAATAAATTCACTCTGTTTGACTATCTGTCAAATTGTTTGTGTCTTGTGTCATCATTTGTCAAACAGTGAGCGAATCAGTACTAATGACGAAATATGCATTATGCAAATAAAATATGTATGTGGCACAACTTTTATCCAAATCAGACCACTCCAAATACATTTTCCGAGCCATACGCGAAACTATTCGATTTGACCGTAATTATGGACCAAACCAAAGATCACAATACATTAATCCGTTATTAATGATATCAAATGCAATAGTTTATCCATACATCTGAAAAGCCTTGTATATGCACAATTTGTGGTAAATGTTTTT
The DNA here is from genome assembly GCA_963691935.1 of Nephrotoma guestfalica. Lineage (NCBI taxonomy): Eukaryota > Metazoa > Arthropoda > Insecta > Diptera > Tipulidae > Nephrotoma > Nephrotoma guestfalica. The sequence goes on from OY829914.1 coordinate 248,335,771, forward strand.
CCAGATCAAACAAACTTGTTCGACATATTCGTATTCATACCGGTGTTCGGCTATATAAGTGTACACATTGCGATCGAGGTTTTACCCAATCCAATGATTTAACACCTCACATTCGGCGCTATACTGGAGAAAAACTATACCATTTGTGGAATATGTGTGGATCGGTTTATTCAGAGTACCGCACTACAAACACATCGCAGAGTGTATCGCCATTATGAAGAAAACCAACCAGCGCCAGTTACGAGTATAAGCGTAGATAATCCTAATCGGTATACAAAAGCGAATCGAGTAAATCACATTGAATACATTCCACTAAATACGTTCAATCATGACGTTTCACACCAAATATAAATAATTTATCTGAGTCTAGCGCTCATCACCATCCATCAATATCCCAGCTCTCTTCTAGCTTGACAATTCCTACTATGATCGGAAATCCCCTACCTGCAAATCTAGTGGGGAATAATAATATCATAACATAACACGCCATCCATTCTACCACCACTTCATCCAACACCACAGCAAATTCTGCCGAATCTTAAATTTCCAGATACTCCAAGTCTAGAAACATGTATACAATTTTAGAAATGTAAATAAATTTACGTTACGACTTTTCTACAATCTATCTAGAAAACATGAATTTTCCGAAAAAATTAGGGGATCACTAGGCTAAATATTCAAAATTTCAAGAGGTAAAAATCGAAGTAAAAATACTCTGTCCTAAGATACTTTTAAGAGGTTACAACTCTTGGGATAGATGTTTTCATTTTGTACTAGTCCCAATTCAACTAGAAAATATGAGTTTTCCGGAAAAATTAGAGGAACACTAAACCCAGTGTTTATTTATTAGTTGTAGAGGTAAAAACGAATTTTTCCAGAAAACTCATGTTATCTAGTTGGATTGGGTCTAGTACAAAGTGAAAACACCCATCCTAAGAGTTGTTACCTCTTAGAAGTATTTTAGGATAGAGAGTTATTACTTCGATTGTTATCTCTACAACTTTTGAATATTAAACCCAGTGTTGCCCTAATTTGCCCTAGTACAAATTGAAAACAGCTATCCTAAGAGTTGGAACTTCGTAGAAGTATCTTAGGATAGAGGGTTTTTACAACTACAACTTATATTAAACCCAGTGTTCCTCTAATTTTTCCGAAAAACTCTTATTTTCTTGTTGGATTGGGTTTAGTACAAAGTGAAAACACCGATTCGAGAGTTGTAACCTCTTAGAAGTATCTTGGGACAGAGGGTTGTTACTTCGATTTGTACCTCTACAACTTTTGAATATTAAACCCAGTGTTCCCCTAATTTTTCCGGAAAACTTATGTTTTCTAGTTGGATTGGGTCCAGCACAAAGTGGAAACACCTATCCCAAGAGTTGTAACCTCTTAGAAGTATCTTAGGATAGAGGGTTTTTACAAATATAATTTTTGAATATTTAACCCAGTGTTCCCCTAATTTTTCCGGAAAACTAATGTTTTCTAGTTGGATTGGGTCTAGTACAAATTGAAAACACCTATCCCAAGGGTTGTAACCTCCTAAAAGTATCTTAGTACAGAAGGTTTTTACTTGGATTTTTATCTCTGTAACTTTGAATATTCAGCCCAGTTTCCCCTATTTTTTTTACAGAAAACACATGTTTTCTAGATGGAGTGGATCTAGTACAAAGTGAAAACACCTAGTTTTCAAAATTTTAAATCTTTCAGTAAAACCAATTATTTAAAATTGCATATTTAACTAGGTTTGCCTACATGTTTGTTTTTTGGTGTATATTTACTAATACACAAACACGATTTTTACTTAGGATTTATTTAGGAATTATTTCAGTCATGTATACAGGAGTGTGAAATATTTCCTAAACCTTTCCTAAATTTTTTTTTAACTTAGGATAAAGTTAGGAAACATTTCACGCGCATCTTCCTTCATATAGGCTACGATTTATTTCCAATGGGTTGGTTTATGTACATGTGGGCCATGTAGAAAACTAATCGGATTCGGTAACTCAAAAAATGTATCAAAATATCTAACGATTGCAGTTAATTGTCCACACTTTGTAACATTTAATTAAAACCCATATATGAAATTACGGCAGTTTGTATCCACAATAACAACACATTCCCATGGTGAGAATACATTCTGGTTTCCAGATTTCTATGGTCGCCTCCTTTAGAACTTCGTTTTTCATGTACTACATGTCAAAGGAATAAACATTCTGCCAATCATCGATAAATTCTTTGTATCGTTATGTATCATCGTATCCCACAATACTAATAGATGTATTCAGCAGCAGAATTCCACCGTCTTTTAAATGCCGTTTTCATGAATAAATTACGCTGTCGAGTATCTCTTCGAACGGTAAAAAGTATCCCATCCACTCCGACACAATTATATCAACTTTATCTATAGGAAGTTCACAATCCTCAATCCGACCCTTCACCAATTTAATATTCTGAAATTTATTTCGTCGTATAATATCCATGACCTGATCAATAATATCAGAATTATCAACGACAACTACGGTTTCATGACCAGCCTTTGACGAGAACGTTGGGAGAATGGGGGCGCCACATCCTATATCCGTTAACATATCGTGATGAATACTGTATTGAGCATACGATAAAAAATATCCCTGATCATCTTCTAGTTGGACTATTTTACGGTATAATCGGTCGATTGTTTTTACCTGCTTTTCTAAAATTGATTTAAACATGAAGCGTACAGGTTGATTAGAAGTGGTTGAGATGTATCACCACTTACCATAATGCATTCGACGATATTCAGTATATAGTTGAAATTGAGCGAATTAGTATCCGCACTGAATGCTAATGAATCCTGTGTTGTATTGTTATTAAATATTGATTGCGTATCACGTAGTCTCATCAGATTTAATTCTATAGCAATGTCCTAATATCAATGTTTTATTAGCAATACGGTTGATGCAGCCATGCCAGCCAAAGTGACATTTTGAAATTGAGAGAGCCAATAGAGAGGAAATTTTAGTTGTACACTGCGAATAATTTATAAACGAGTTTAAGTTTTTGAAAACTACTGGTGCTTTCTATTATCTACCTTTCTAAAATATTATTACCACTCCTATTTTTAGAAGTTCAAATATTCGAAAGAAACTCATGCAAAAATGGAGTTATGTCGCTTCTGTATATGCGAGTATTCTGTGATAATAGTTTCAAAAGTACGAACAATTATAAAACCAAATGGCTGTGTTATTACATTACCTTCAACAGCACTGAAATTAGCTATGAAATGCTATGATGAAATCAATTTTAAGAAATGATAATCACAACCCGGTTATTTATCGCGATATTTTTTAATAGCTTTCCAATCCACTGGCAAGTACAGCAGTATATCATGATTTTCTGATTCTCTTGAAGATCAACATAATGCGCAAAGAAATTCAATATTGCGACCATAATTGTTCATATACGCCGTCCACCGATAAATCAGATTATGTCAAAGATTTTATTCTTTATTCAACCCCTTGCTATTTTTTTGCCATACAATTAACAAAAAAATATTAATCTCAATTCTTGAAGCTCTTATCAAATTTTATCAAAACATTGCCCATTCTTCCAATAATCGACGATTAAAACTTTGATAAATGATCAAAATTCAATTCGAAATATCGCGTTTCACATAAATAATTTCTAAATTATTTCTTAGTAATGTTGGCAGACTATGTTGAACACTACGAACCATAAACTGAATAATATTGCCATACTAAAATTTCAAATTTTTTCACCAATTTACAAAAGATTCCCCGTTGCTGTTTTTGACTATAAAATTACCCAAACAATTTTAATCACACAGGTGATTTTCAATAAAGCGGCGTTTAAATCGGATCAAAATATTGGCCAGTTTTAATAGAACCGTCGCTTCGAATTTTGATAATTGATCAAACCGCGATAACCGCGCATCTCATTAAAAATTTCCACATTATTTCTTAGGCAGATTAACAGCTTTAACACTAGGAACCTAAGGTCATATAATTTTGTCATAAACAATATCAGGTACCCACTGTGGGTTTTCGGTATAAAATTACCCAAAGAAAGAAAATACTATTTTTTAGAATTCGCAATTTATTGAATCAAAACATTGACCGGTTTTCCCCTAATCGACAATCGAAATTTTGATAAACGACTGCGCATTTTGACTGCGCTTCCCATAGATAATTTTCACTTTATTTTTTAGCCCGATTGATAGCCTATGGCCTTTTATACCTTTTTTGGCCAACAACTTACCAAACAAAAGTCCAGCTCAGTTCTTCAAATGTTGAATTTATTGTAAATGTTAGGGTTATTTTGAATAAAGCTGGATTTAAATTGGATCAAACCATCGCTCAGTTTTCCCATAATCGACGATTCAAGTTTTAATAAAATTGATCATAATTCTTTTCGAAAAACTTTTTATAAATAATTTCCATATTACTTCTTAGTGACGTTGACAGCCTAAATACTAGGCACCATAAGCAATCGAATATTTTCAAATTACTTTCGCAAATTTACCAAGGAAAAATAACTGATCACGTAACCTCAAAAAATCAGGCGGCCAGTAGGGTAGCACCAGCGAATTAATACAAACAAATTAAATGATAACTATATAAACATTTTAAAATTATCTTATTAAAAATTAAAATCACCAGCAAGGAGAAAGCCAAAGTAATAATTTTGGATCGAAATTTAACATATATCGTTCGAGTGAGGTTAACTCTAAGGAAGCCAAGTTTACCATTGGTAAAGCGTGCATAGTCTGTAGAGACCAAAGACTCAAAGCCAATGTTTTGGCGCTGCATTTAAGACGTACTGCCAGACTTAACTCAGAATGACAACATCGCATGTAAAGGGAAGGCCGTAAATCAAAATACTCGAACCGAATTTGAACTATCACGTGATGCTACAAGCCCAAAAGTAAACAAGGAAATTAGAATTTACTGTTAGTTTACAATGTCGGCACATTGAACGATTCGAAATGTCATCTTGTTGAATTGAATACATTCACTTTGATAAAATGCATTTTTTTCGTCGCCCAATGTGCATCACCAGGAGCCTATAAGATATTTTATTAAGAATAACTACAAACTATTTCGTGAAAACCAACCGTATCCATATTTCCAAAACGGCGCCGATATTGATGTTATCATTGGTACAGCCACGTTTTTCGAACAACTTTCCGAAGGAAAGGTGATCACAACCAACCACTTAATCCTTCAGAATACCATATTAGGATGAGTAGTTGCAGGAGAACCCACTGAATCAATATCTAAACAATCCATTTCTGACACTGTTACCAGTTGAAGTGAAAACCTAGACAGCATACTTAGAAAGTTTTAAGAAATGGAGGCAATTGACGTCCAAACTCCTAATCTATCAGAAGAAGAGCAGTCTGTGAACGCCATTTCGAAGAAACAAAAACGATAGATAACACCGGTCGCTTCACACTGCGTCTTCCATTTAAATTATCATCGTCTCACCTTGGAGATTCATTTGGAACAGCACTTCAACGGATGCACTCTATGGATAAAAGATTCGCGAAGAATTAGGAGTTTGCATTATATTACAAACATTTCATGGCCGAATACATACAATTAGGACATATGAAACCAATCCACGACCACGAAATCAACTTTAACGGCTACTATCACTCTCATCACGGCGTCATAAAGATCTCTAGTAGTACCACAAAGTTAAGAGTCGTCTTTGATGGCTTTGCCCCAACAACCACCGGTAAATCACTAAATGATTATTTTGCCGTCCGGCCAAATATCCAATCCTCGCTATACGAGATATTGTTAAGATTCAGGTTGCACAAGGTCGCATTCACGGCTGACGACGAAAAAATGTATTGGCAGGTACGCATAACAGCAGACGACACAAAATATCAACGTATTATATGGCGAAATGCACCAAGCAAACCATTTGCCACATAAGAATTGCAGACGGTCGCATATGGGACCTCAAGCGCCACCTATCTAGCCACACATGTACTCAACGAAGCAGCAGAGCAACAGAAAAATATATATCCCGAGGCTGCACATCACATCAAAACTAGTATGTACGTCGATGATCTAATGGTGCAACCAAGTTGAAGGATGAAATTGACACCATTCTATCGGGTTCCGGGTTTCGCCTAACAAAATGGCTAACAAACGACGAGAACGTGCTAACTAACACCATTCCACTTGCCAGCGAAACGAGCATCTTAGCGATAGAAGAATCTAAAGCAGTCAAGGTATTGGGACTTTATTGGGATCCGAAAATAGATTGTTTCCAATTCAAGATACATTTAACCGAAAGTCTAATAATCACAAAAAAAGGTATTCTATCAGAATCCAATCGATTGTTTGCCCCTTGGGATGGTTTGCGCCAATGACGGTCGCAATTAAAATCTTCTTTCAAACATTATGGACAGAGAAGTTGGGCTGGGACGAGAAATTACCACACCATATAGCGGATGAATGGTTACGAAAAAGGCAAAATTTGTACATGGGAGAAAACATTAAAATAGATAGATACGTACATACCAGTCCAAATGACAAAATCATTCTTCACGGGTTCTCGGATGCATCGAACCATGCTTATGGAGCAGTCATATACGCTCAGATAATAAAACCAGATGAAAGCTCGATCGTTAAATTACTGGTATCCAAAACCAAAGTAGCACCGGTAAAGAAAATTTCGATTTCTCGACTAGAGCTGTGTTATGCTTTGCTCTTAAGTAGACTACTGTCATCTGTAAAAAGGACCTTACAAATTGGATTCTACTATTGTGCTGACCTGGCTCTCAGCACATCCTTCCAAATGGAATACATTTATAGGCAATCGGTCAGGAAATATTCTCACAACAATGAACAGAGCCCAATGGCGGCATGTAGATTCTGCTAACAATCCCGCTGACTGTGCATCCGGGGGAATCGATCCGGAGAAGTTGGAGGATCATAGTTTATGGTGGAACGGGCATGAATGGCTAAATGATTCCAAAGAAAGCAAAGGCGGAGTCAAATACCACAGAAGAAATTTTTACGCAAGCGTTACTCACTAAAATGCTCCAGCTTACTGTAATAGACGAATTAATCGAACGGTTATCCTGTTTTGGTACAATACTTCGAGTGACGTCTTACGTAATTCGATTCATCAACTTAAAGTCAAAAATCATCAATAATGAATCTCTTTTACCGTACCTAACAAGCACATATATAAAGGAGCCATACAGCATTCGAAGCATTTCCATGTAGAACTAAAGCAAATCCGAACTCTAAAGGAATTACCGACTTCAAGCTCCGTAAATATTTAAGACCGTTTCTCGATGAATCAGGACTGTTGCGAGTGGGTGGCAGAATAACCAATGCTTCAATTACCTATGATGTAAAGCATCCGCTGATCATGCCTGCTAAATACAAAATAACCGAATTATTCGTAAGTGAACATCACATACGACTCCTGCATGCTGGACCTACGCTTATGATGGCAACGCTACGGCAGAAGTACTGGATATTAGGTGGAAGAAATCTGATAAGAAAAATTATTCACGGCTGCGTAAAATGCGTTAAACATAGTGGAAAGGTACAAACCCAAATAATAGCCGATTTACCAGAACCAAGAGTAACATTTGTCTGACCATTTTCTAAAGTTGGCGTGGATTATGCAGGCTTATTCCAGACATATTTGGTTCGAGGAAGGGGACAAACGTCTTATAAAAGTTACGTATGTCTCTTCATCTGCTTGGCCACCAAAACAGTCCATATCGAGCTTGTCTCTGATCTAACAACAGATGCCTACTTAGCGGCTTTGCGAAGATTCCTGGCACGTAGAGGAATATGCAAAGAAATGCATAGTGACAATGGGGCGAATTTTATTGGGGCTCGTAACCATCTATATGAGTTGTTCCAGTTTATCAAAACAATGCTAATGTTTTTTCAAAATTTTTATTGGCAGATCACATCTGATTTAAATTTATACCACCAGGCTCTCCTCATTTTGGTGGATTATGGGAGGCCGCAATCAAGAGCATGAAGCACCGCTTACGACGAGTAACAAATGGACACACGCCTACGACAGAAGAATTCTCCAAGCCGACGATGCCGACATCTAACACCAACCGGACAAGTGGTGCAGTGGTTAAAGCTTCGGCACTTGGACCGGGAGGTGCGGGGTTCGAATCCCATCAGAGGCTAGATGCAAATCGAATTTTCATCATCGGTTACGATCGTTGATGCTAGTAAATACAACTAAGACCCTCTGATGGAGTGCAGAATTCCGTGCCACGCGCCGACCCACCTTCCATGTCAATGTACAGGTTGACATGGAGCTTGCAATGTGCAGGTGGTATACTGTAGTTGTGTGAGTAGGTGAAGTAGGTGGGTTAATGATGTGCAGTGAATGAGTAGTATCACAATGAGCCTAAAAATTGGCTCAAGTGTGCAGTAAGCAACCACTGAAACCTAATAACCTAACCTAATCTAACACCAGCACACTTTTTGATAAGCAGGCCGACGACTCAACTACCATCTGACGATATCATCGACATCAAATTATCGAAGCTATCCAGATGGCAGATGATCCAGCAATATAATCAGCACATTTGGCAGAGATGGTCTCTCGAATATATCACAAATCCACAGCGTCGAAGCAAATGGCACGTAATAAAAAACAACTATAAAATCAATGATATAGTGCTAATTAAAGAACCAAACTTACCTCCCACGAAATGGTTAATTGGTTAATACATCTATTATTGTAGATGTATTTACGGGATTCGGGACAACATTAGGGTTGTTAGCAATAAAACATCACACGGAATCTTCAAACGATCTATTCACAGATTATGCTTATTACCAGTTAATAGAATCATCCGATTCAAGGCGGGCGGTATGTTGAAGCTATGAACATCCATCATCATTGTCCTTGAGCTGGAGCTTGAGTTTCCTAATCTAAACAAATAATATTATTTATATAAGAACACATATAATTTATTCAATATTTCATTTTATATTTATAAACACATAGCTACTTACCCATAAATCTCAATGAGAATAATTATTTGCCTAAAATAATATTAAGTTAAGATAAATTCAATTTTATTATGTAAATTGTTTTCTTACCGTGTTATTATGTATTTAACGGTTATGCACTACCACAAATGCTATTATAAAAGAAATAGCTCAAATTGTATTAACACCAATGCAATAATTGGTTCAAGCCTAACTACTATAGAGGTGCGTTTAATACCCAATAATCAACATATAATGCCATCTAGTGGCAATTAAATTATAATCTACTAAGCGATTTGACCGCCCTAAAAATTGTATAAACCAGAGTCTGGGATTTTTATCCAATGAAAAATTACATCAACACCAAATTCAATTACCACCTTTTGTGAACTGGATATTTGTTCGTGGTACCCGCACGCAACTAAATTAATGTTCTGCTTCCAACAATTTGTCATTGCTGTTTTTTAGCCATAAAAATACCAACATAATAGGTCTCAATTCTTAGAATTCCTAATCATTTGTGAACGGTATAGGTAATTTAGAATAAAGACGCGATTAAATTGGTTCCAAATGGGCAACTTCAACACTAAAATTGGTTTACTGTATCACCTAATCGCCCCAACTACGTTTTTTAGCATAAGGCAAGGACGGAAAACCAAATTATATTGTTAAGATCTCAAAAATATTCCACCAGCGTCATTGCAAATTAATATCCTTATTTAACATACAAGCAAAGATAACCATGCGATGGAAATAATGGATGCAGTAAAAAATTAAGACTGTAAAATTACCAATCAGCTATTACTGAAAATAAATGGTCAACCACCGTAGCCGAAAATATAATTTGAAGGAAGACCAGCAAGGACAAGTTCAGCTAAATTGTCGATAGTAAATAAAAGCTGGATGAAAAACGGATAGCTCGTAACACTAAGAGTCCTCACATAGAATATGCGATCAAATACCTCCGGGAAAAAAGTGCAACTTCATCAACTTTCAAGAGGAAAATAGAAACTGCTCTGGTAAATCCAGCATTTTTTCAAAATGTTTCTATCCACAGCCATCAAAGACACAAATGAAGCAATCATTCTTCCAAACTCTAACAAATGAGAACGACGACGTGACCGCCGAATAAAATGCAGCTTTTGTTGATTTAAACATGGCAATATCCGGTCTGGACGGAATCCCCGCAGATATATTAAAACACCGGAGGAGCTATAATCTTGCATCTAATCCACATGAACTTATCGTTGCGAACTGAGACTTGGAGGAGCTTCCTGAGGAATTGAAAACCGCATTCATATGCCCGTTCCATAAGAAATGAGACCGTCCCCAATGTGAAAATTAATGTGACATAGCTCTGTTAAATATTGCCAACAAAGTGTTTGCTAATGTTGTTCGGGCCACAAAAATATTTTCGAACAAACATTTGGTTTTAAACAAATTTTATTACTTTACGTACCACAGTACAGTTATTCATGTATATCATTCACTATATCGCCGAAGTCGAAACCCCGCTTTTAAAAATCTTTCGTTAAAAACGTGTGTATGGGGCCGTTGACCCAACCTTTTGGAATTCTTATATGGTTAACACGCAGGAATTCCTCTCGTCCGATAAAATCCTGAATTCCACAAGTAGAATTTGCCTTAATATCATTATTCAAATTCTAATTTTTCTTTTCTTGAATTTTTGGTACTTTAAAGACAAATTCAATTTCAAAATATTTTGCTTCCTTTGAAAGTGTATTATTCATGAACAAGGACGTGATTTTCTCAAAACAAGAAGAATTATGAAAATTGCGCAATATTTTACTTTACATGTTCCAAAGTACATGTAGGTGTCCTATATATAGCCGTTGAAATAAAAAACTCCACGTGGAACAACAATTTTCTTAAAAGCCCTCGTGAAAATCGCAATGAGAGGTATAATCCTTGTGTCGCAAAACTTTTGCTCTAATATTGCGTCGTATGTACATGCAAAAAAAAAATTATTTTGAACGGTGCTGTGACAAATGTACAGAGTCTACTGGCAAATGGAATGTAAAATTGGTCGAGAATTTGCCTTATGTAATATTCAGGAAGTATTTAAAATTACATTAGCTAAGTTGAGCACGCAATTTGATAATTCAGAATTTTTAAAATATATACAACTTTTCTTTACTTTTGTGATTTGAGTTTCCGGATGATCGGAAGATTATTTTTTAACGAAATTTTATTTACTTGGTTTCACGTGAATTAATTAAAAAGTTCTCGTTACTTTTTTTTAGAAACAAATTTAAAGTGAAAAAATTAATTTCATGACGAAAATATGAATTATTAACGCGAGTGCGATGACGATGATGATTATGCGAAAAGGAAAAAAATAAATTCGTAGAATTTAAGGTAGAAAAAAATTTAAAATCTAATCGGCTGTTGGATTATTAAGCTAAGTTTGGTCAATACCAGGTAGTTTCAAATGTTGTTTTAAAATATCCGTTTGCTCAAAGGAATAAGTATGTGGTATACATATCATAAATTATCGATTTAATCTGACAAACAACATTTCAGTTCAAGTGCACGTAGCATGCAAATAACTTTTACACCTCATAACAGCGAAAGCATAAACAATATTACAACCTAATATCGTATGATGTTTTTATTGAATCAATCGTTTCGTATTAATCAAATTCCCGCTTCGAAACAAATACTCGCATATACACGAGCAACAACAACATAAAACCAACCAACCACCATTTGAATCAAAATAAATTCTACTTTAATCTGTTATGATTAAATTTATAGTTCAATAAATTGAATAATAACAAAATTCCTGTATGTTCTGTTCTCTGCTGTTATCATAATTTCGGAGAACATATTGACTGTCAAAATAAAATAAAAATTCTAGGGAAGTATATGAAGAAGAAAATCTAACTACCCTTATACACATCGTTATTATTAGATAATTCACTTTACCATTAACACCAAACATAAAGTAACGATGAATATAAAATTCCATTTATTCCTTCTGGTTTTTATTTTGAATCGATTTTCGTCTTAAGTCTTGTTGTTGGAAAAATATTTCTCAAAATAAAAAATATTCCAAACCAACATCCGTAAACATGTAAGTATATACATACATATATGGTATGTATAATACATGAACATGTTAGGACGTATCTAACGTATATAGGGATGGCAAAATACTGGAATAAACTACTGGGGTACATTTTCTTTATACATTTTCCTTCTGCTGTAGTCTGGATTATACATTATTGTGTGCACTAAACCATCAGACGTATATACCATTCAGTAACCTAGACCTACGCCCCCAACTTAAATTTAGATATTTTGTTTTATGAAATATTAACTTCCAGAAGACAACTTTATACACTTTAACGTCTTACCAAAAGCAAAAATTTTACAAATAAATATTTATTAGATCCATCTTATATTTTAATTTTCCGTTTTGTTTTGTGCCCCAAAGGATGTATAAAACACGATTCACATAAAAACAGAATCGAGTGAAAATTTGAAACAACACAAGCAGACGAGAGCACACGCAAAACGGAAGAAAAATCTTGGAAGCGAGAATTATTTTTGGAAAGTGGGTGGAATTATACGAAATTTTTTTAAGATATTTCATCGGCATCGTTGTTTTTCTTATAAATATTATTTTGTATTCTATTGACAGAAGACACAACAATATTGGAAGAAAAATGTTTGAAAATGGGAAAAAATTGGTAAGAAGAACAACATCGACGGAATCAAATTGAATAAAATTAAAATTTATAAACTATTTGGCTGAAGCAACGACAACAAGTACTGTTGTTGCAATACGTCGAGATAACAAGAAACGTAATCAGAAATTTATAAATAAATTTACTTTTTTTTACACAACATACGAGTACTGAGCATATTCTGCTTACTCCTCCGAAATACATTTTGCTAAATAATAAAAATTGGCAGGAAATTATTTATGTGACACGCGATGTTGAAGAGCATAAAATTTGTTGGCATATTGATACGAATAATAAAGAAGAACTTTTTGGTTTTTGTGAGCAAGAGGTGTTTGTTACCAATCTCAGATTTAAATATTTGTTTCAAATCGTTTTAGTTAGATTTTACCGGTTGGGTACCTGGATTGTTACAGATTAGACATTGAATATTGTCAATCACCATTGAGCGCCCAACTCTAGGTAAGTGCCACGCGTTTCACTGAGATACCATTTTTGTTACCGACAGTTAACCATTAAACCTCACATTTGCGTGGATAGAAGAGGTTTATTGAGTATCACATGGAGATTCTTCAGTTAGTCTCTCAGTTTCGGTTTTAGCATCGGGTTCTAATTCGCAATACTTTAGTTTTGATAATAAATTTGGTGCTTTATTTCCTTATATCATATTTTTGAAGTTGATAAATTTAAACTCCAGTTGGGAAAAATTAAAACGTATAATGCACCTAACCAACATCTTCGAATTTACGCTACCTTAATACTTCTTTCTTATTCTCCGCTACGTTAACCGTGTTAATGCTGATCAGAGACCGGCTTTTTTTGTACAGAAAGGCGATTTAGAAGTTAGGCGTGGTATGGCCAAGCTCAGGGTACTTCCTAAAGACGTAATACGAACCAATCCTGGAAGAATCCCTGAGGATTATCCAGGTTTGCAATCCGGATCTTCCGACAACTGGAAGATTGTAAAGCAGGATGAGCCTAAGAGTAGCTATAGATTATCCATCATGATAATCAATAAGGAATCTCTGGCTCCCCTGTCAAAAACTAAAGGGGTTATTAATTTCGGCTTCGAGTCAGTAACACTTAAGGTATCCAAGAAAGACGAGGTCGGGGTTGAACCGAGCACCGTGCAATCCGAGAAGGAGGTGGAATAGATACAGCCTGTAGAGGACAGTCCGATGATTTTACTCTCTCCAGAGGGGGTATTAAAATCGCAGCTAGTGTTGAACCCACGTGAGGGGGACACATCGTACTCTGAAGGGAGGGGGGTGGACCTCTTTAAGTTTAGGGACTGCGAAGGGAATGAGATGGATGAAACCGTCGACTCAGTCGTTTCCAAATAACTAACGTATCACGGCTTTGGTAAATAGGTACGTGAGTACTGTTTACAATGATCAGGTTTGTGCAGATAAATTTACACCACACCAAGTCAGGGGAGGAGATAGTTTTAATCCATGAGCTTTGGGTTAAAAATAACAAAATCTGTGGTCTGCAATCAAAGGATTATACCCTATTATACGGTTGTATGACGGATAAGAGCAGATCATGTATAATGGTGAAGAATAATATAAATATTTTTCTGCTCCGCAGTACTGCAATATTACTGTGGTCTGCATTTAGATGGAGGGTAGGAGATTCTGGCTTGCAGCAGCCGACATGGACCGGGAGCAGTCAGATACATACTGGAGGCACTTGTTTGTGATGCAGAAAGGAGGATGGTTGGAGTTATCTAAGGATGTGATGCGAACACGCACCATATCATCTGGGACAGCTAGGACATCATTGACAGGTTATTAGAAATAGGCAGGAGGTTCTGGATGGTACTCTGGTCTTCGATTTTATCTCACCTATGATCAAGGAATGGAGGGTGACGAAGGAGCATTTTTTCTCTGACCATCGGTACCTAACGTTTAAGCTTAATCTCCTAATTACACATCAATACGTTTTCAGAAATTCCAGGAGGAAAGTATGGCACGTATATAGATATATATTGGAGGGTAGTATTCCATCTAGAGTGCCAGGACTCCCCGACACGGGTAGTAATCTGGGTTTAATAGTGAATACTTTTACTAGGGCTTGCAATACCTCTATGAGGGAAATCTGCCCGTTAACAAAGCTGAGGGGAAAGCGGAGACCTGTTTGATGGAACTTAGAACTTGTTGAGTGCTGAAACGTCTGCAAGTCTGCTTCTAATAGAGCGAAAAGTTCGAGTGAAAGTCAAGAATGGAACTTCTATAAGAAATGTCTCAGAGAATATAAAAGAGAGACAAGGAAAGCACAAAGAAATTCGTGGAGGCTCTTCTGTAATAGAATGGAAGGGGTCTCGAAAACCTTGCGCTTAAGAAAGATTCTCTCTACCAGACAGCTATTCTAGGCTATCTGATTAAACCCGATAGCGAATGGACGGTTTCTAGTGAAGATACTCTTGATCTTCCGATGGAAACTCACTTCCCGAGAAGTAAGGATTTGTGGTTTGCGGGTGTGAATGGCTGCAGGTCTATCGATGACTGCAGAGCCCAACTGTTGTGTACAGAAGATATTCTGAATACACGGAAGATAAAATGGGCTATTAAATATTTTAAGCCTTTTAAGTCAGCTGTTCCGGATGGGATTGTACCAGCAGAAATTCAGAAGAACTCGGAGGTCTTGTTTTCCTGGATGTAAGTTATCTTGAAAGAGTTTCTGAAGCTGGGGTACATCCCGAAGAAATGGAGGGTGGCTAGGATAATCTTAATCCCGAAAGCAGGTAGAAGCTAAGAACTTAAGGCCAATATCACTGTCATCGTTTCTGCTGAAAATAATGGAAAGACTACTGGATGGCTATGCTCGTTCGAGAATTGTACCCAGTTACTGGGCGCAGTCACAACATTCGTACCAAAAGTCCGTGGACATGGCACTACATGCCTTGGTTCGGGAAATTGGGAAGTCACTTGGTTTTCAGGAATTCTCGTTGGTGGAATTTATCGATATCGAGAGCGCTTTCAACAACGTGATGGTGGAAACAGTTAGGGATTGCTGCCACTCGACATTGAACACCTGGTAACCAGGCTATTTAATCATTTATTGGGAAGCAGAAGGGTTATTGCTGAGATGGGGGAAGCCTCCGCCAGGAGACGGGTTGTTCGGAAAACACGTCAGGAAGGTGTCCTCTCTCTCCTTCTATCGAATGTAGTAATCAACGGGCTACTATTGGAACTCGAGGGGGAAGGAATAGGTGTGGTTGTTATGCCAATGACGTAGCGATAGTTGTCTCGGGGAAGCTCCGGGGTACAATCAGGGATGTGATGCAGAATGCGCTATCAATCACTGCGTGTTAGGCCAGCAGATGTGGATTGGGGATCAACCCTTCTAAAATAGAGCTGGTTCCTTTCACCTGGAGATATAAAATTCCGGAAATTGTTCCACTTAGTCTGAATGGTACTATTCTGGGTTTTACTGATAGGGCAACATTTCTAGGGATTCTTCTGGTTACTGTCCAGAAGAATCCCTAGAAATCTCAGTTGGAAACAAAATACGATAAAAAGAGTGAAAAAGGCCACTGTGACACTCTATTCTTGCCTTGCAATAAATGCCATCGGAAGGAAATAGGGGCTGATACCGGAGCTGGTGCACTGGCTCTAGTAAGGCAGTAGTACGGCCTGTACTGCGGTATGGTGTGAGTGTGGCCAGCTCTGGAGAAACGGCGAAGGTGCAGAGGGCAACCTAATTGCTCATTATTGGGGCGCTAAAAACGACATCCACTTGTGCCTTAGAGGTTATGCTGTACCTTCTTTCGTTGGATATTTGGTAATCAAATTGCTGTCAATTCGGCCGTTCGGCTATCCACGGTTTCGGGAGGGCTATTAACTATAGTCAATTCTGTGAGGCATGACTTGGTGAATTTGGATTATATAACAGTCTTGTTGTACTTTTTCAAGCTTTTTAAGGTGATTCTCCCCTTTAGGATTGGAAGAGAGCGAACTTTTGCGGATATTAGGACAATTAAATTCTTCACTGCCGGTTCCAAGCTCGATGGTAGAATGGGAGCTGGTGTGTTTTGTGGGGAATTAAATATGGGGTTCTCCTTTTGTCTTCGTGATTGCGGCAGCGTGTGCAAGGCGGAAGTTATAGCGATTAAAGAGGTCATGAACTGGTTGAGGCATAATGTAATATCGTTGTCTGATATCACTATTTATGTGACAGTCCGGCGGCCATTCTTTCACTGGATTCAGTGTGCCTGACGCCATGAGTGGCTTTGGTTTGTCACACATCTCTTAACGAGATGAGTGAACTTTTCAATATCCAGTTGGTTTGGGTTCCGGGGCATTCTTATGTTGAGGGCAATTGCACTCCCTGCAGAGAGATTATGTGTAGGTAGGCCTCTGTCTGTGTTGAAAGCAGCAAGCCACCGGAAAGCAGTTGCCTTGGCAAATGGTGGCTCGCCAGTCCGACTGGCAGGGTAGCGAAACAAGTATGGCCTGAGTTGACCTTGAATCGCTCCAATATCTTAATCACACTAAGGAAGCGTGATTTAGGTAGAATTATAAAGGTACTTACCGGACACTGCCTCTTTGGAGATCATGCGGGACGACTGGGTCTGCATGCAAATGACTTATGTAGAAGCCGGCCTCTGTGATTTCGAAAGCTGTAATGTGCGAGATTCTGTACGCCATATTAATAGCAATAAATGGTTTTAAGGGAGTTTAATGATGTCGGACCCTGTGGTATTACAACGGGCCATAATTGGCCTAAGTGTGCGATAGAAACCACTGAAACCTAACCGTACATAACCTAACCGTGTTAATTATATGTACATCATCTGCGGCACCGGCAGCTTACAGAGCTTAAATATTGGCCGTATGTTCTTGTTTTTAAAGTAACATCTCAAACTCACCCTTGCTATATGATGGCAAATTTCTTACTTTTTCAGCTACAATGTCGTCGATATCGAGATTTTGTTGCACTTTGACTCAATCTTGCTTAACAATGACGCCATTATTTCAAACGTTAAATATATATTTGATGCACATTTGCAGAAATGTGAGTTTTTGCGGATTCAGCAGCCATCTCCCAAAGTTCTCAAAAGTGCTGGGAATAAATTACCATTATTGGTAATTTAATTGGTGTTGAGGCAATGGGAGAAATATACAACTGAATAGAAAAACTCCAGAACAATCTATACTCAGATATAGTTTTTTTCGGCCAGGTTCGGACATAAATAATATTTAAAAGGCTTAATTTGATTATTAAAGGTAGTTAACTCAAAACTCGTTTCCTTTGTGCACTAGCTCTTTTTAATAAAGATGGTAAATTGGTGATTTTATAAATGGTACTCGAGAAGAACACTTTGCATCCATGGCCTAACACAGTTAAGCTTGCTCCAGTATCTAGCAATTCGCAGTATTGAAGATTTCGGCTCGAGGTCGACATTTTTGCGATACTTTTAGTAGCAGAGATTGGAATACAAATAGGTACGGTATGAACGGAATAAGGATGACTATTATTTATTTCGAAAATTGTCGTTTTTTGTTTATGGGTTAGCTGTCGAATCCTCTATAGTTACGCTGAAGTTCGATACCGGTTGGTGGTTTGGAGGACTTTTCCTAGCTAAAGTGCTCCCTAACAGGATATTTCTAAGCCGCAATCCACATCGCGGACAAATATTTTAATCAGTATCGGGAAAACCGCACTTCTTAATTGGTCTGTCGTATGGACATTGACTATATGTATCACCTAACTAGATATAATTATAACAAAAAATAGGTCTGAGGTTGAAATATGGTTTTTGACAATGTTAAAGAATAGAAGGATGAAGGCTCGTTATAATCTGATTTTTGGTACAACGTGAAGATATTTTGATATCTTGTTGAGACTTCATCTTCCAAACCCAAGGATTTGGGCAGACAAGCTTTTGTTACTTTTCGTTGGTGGAGTATTTTAAAATCTGTTTTCCGGATTGACATCTTTTAAATTCACCCTTCGCCTAGGGAGCAAGGAGCTTAAAAGCAAATACATGTTTAGAAAGTAATTCATGAATAACTCATTATTTGATAATTCTGCTTATGTTTGTCGAATTCAGTTTTAATTTTTTCGTCAGTTTTTGTATTATAAAAATATCGTAGTATTTCCTCTCTCAGACAGTGTTGTGCCGTATATTATCTACACCGCGTAGTTAATTAATATTCGACATGTGTAGACAATGTATGTAGATAATTAATAAAATGGTGTCAAAAATAATTGTTTGGCGTACATTAAGGATGATATTATCAAGACATGATAAGTACTGAATTTTTGTGGAACAGAGTACTGAATCCAACTGGAAAGCGCAAATAGTACTTTCAAGGTGGATTCTTCACCGACTCCAACAATATTTCAGCAATATTTCCTATGCCTCTACGTAATTAGCATCAGTAGTAGGAAAATGGTTAATAATTCTAGCCGCATCGCCCTTGAGAAATCATTTTAACAGCCGGAATTTGTGTACTCTTGAAATAGTGTCTTTATTGTGTTCGGTAGCTTTAAACAGGTCTTTAAAGGATGGCCACCTTGTATGTATATTTGCCATCGAATGGTGGAATATTTATTCTAGGTAGTTTAACATTCGTTTCGAAATATGCCTTTTTTTGATAATACCATATTGCTCACGATGGCATTCAGATCGTCGTTAGGCTTTCTTATTGTAATCTCACTTGTCATTGCACCTTTAGCTTTGAAGAATTTTTCATCGGGTTTTGATGTCTGTTGTGGTGACAATAATAATTGATCCTCTACGTTTTCGATAAAGGAAGCTGACTTGGTAAAAGAGCCGAGAATATGCCGACGTTTTTGTGTAAGCGAAAGAACGTCTATTTTGATTTGATCAAATATAATGAGTGGCATTAGGATGGAATTTCACGAATCACTATCACTCTTTTTTTCCACACTAACTTTTAATAAACTAATCACTGTTTATTGTTAATAGTATATACGAGGAAACATCAAGATATATTCGTAGCATCGATACCAACAATCTCCTCCAACATTAACGGATTTATTACATCTATCAAATTATTATTTAAACCGGCCAAAAAAATTTTGTTTTTGTCTTCAAAATAACCTTCAGTAGCGGACATGACTTCATCATTATTTGAAAATGTTCGGCCCTTAATTGTTTTTTGAATTTTGGAAACAGAAAAAATCACTAGCGGCAAAATCTGGACTATAGGGTGGTTGAGGGATTTCTTCAAAGCCGCATTCACGCAGAGCAGTTTGTGCAATTTTAGCCTTATGAACAGGCGCGTTGTCGTGGAGAAGTAAATTCTAACTTTACCATGCCGTTTCTTCCGGATGGAAGCCTTCAATTTGTATACAAATTCTGCATAATAGTAGCTGTGATAGTGGCCCTTTGTGGCATATAATCAATTAACAAAATTCTTTCCGCATCCCAGAAAATTGTGGCCATAACCTTCCCAGCTGACTGTTGAGTCTTAAACTTCTTAGGGACAGGTTCATCACATTTTTCCCATTGCATAGATTCTTGTTTGGATTCCGGATCCCAATGATGAATCCTTGTTTCATCGCCCGTCACGATACTACTTATGAAATTATCAGGATCATTTTCTTTCATATTTGAAATGTTGCTTGAAGTTTCGACACGAATTCTTTTCCGGTCCAGGGTTAGCAAACGGGGAACTCAGCTTGCACTAACTTTTGAAAGATGAAGATGATCATGCAGACTTGTAAATGTGGTACCAAAAGAAAGCCTGAGATTTCTCGATAATTCTGCAATATCTACACGACGGTCCCCTAATAAAAATTTTTCTGCCAAAGTAACGTTTCCATGCGTAATGGCGTCCTGTGGTCTTCCCTGGCGCTCATCATATTCTAGAGATTTTCTTCCACTTTTTAATAATTTAACCCACTTCGTTACTGTAGAATATTTTGGTCCACATTCACTATAAACTTTTGACGTATAATCATAAATAAATTTAGCGTTTTTTTCATCTTTACAAACAAATTTAATTACCGCACGATATTCAATTTTATCCATTTTCTATTTTTGTCTAAACACGTATTGTAATATTGACGTCCAGAAATAAATTAAACAAAATAAAACAGAAGGTGTGTCTGAATGTTTCTTATACTGTTAGAGTTAGCAGAAAGTTTCCAGCCGAAAGGTAATGCAGATAGTGTCTTTGCTATCCCAGCCGAAAGATGATAATGCAGATTTTGTGTTTGCTATCCCAGCCAAAAAAATATTTTATAGCCGAAAGATACATTACCGAATTAACTTAGTTCTATTATCAATTCCAAATAACCAGAATACAGCAAAAAATATTCTGGAAATGTAAATTACAATAAATATACATACGTTTTGTGAACGTTCCTCTATCACCTTATGTAACCCGCTAGTCCGGCCAGCGAATAATTTTTGAGTTCAATGGACTATATCTCGAATACTAAACATACAAAAATTCTCAAAAAATTATTAATTAAAAGGTTTAAGTTAATTAAAGGTTTATTACATTTGAAATAATTTCTTGAGAATTTTTGTATGTTTAGTATTCGAGATATAGTCCGTTGGACTCAGAAATTATTCCCTGGCCGGACTAGTGGGTGGCATGAGGTGATAGAGGAACGTTTAACGTATTTGAAATAATTTTTTGAGATTTTTTGTATGTTTAGTATTCGAGATATGGTCCATTGAACTCAGAAATTATTCGCTGGCCGGACTAGTGGGTGGCATGAGGTGATAGAGGAACGTTTAACGTATTAGGGATAATTTTTGGGGAATTTTTGTATGTTTAGTATTCGAGATATAATCCGTTGGACTCAGAAATTATTCCCTGGCCTTACTAGTAGGTGGCATGAGGTGATAGAGGAACGTTTAACGTATTTGGGATAATTTTTGTGAATTTTTGTATGTTTAGTATTCGAGATATAGTCCATTGGACTCAGAAATTATTCGCTGGCCGGACTAGTGGGTGGCATGAGGTGATAGAGGAACGTTTAACGTATTGGGGATAATTATTTGGGAATTTTTGTATGTTTAGTATTCGAGATGTAGTCCGTTGGACTCAGAAATTCTTCGCTGGCCGGACTAGTGGGTTGCATAAGGGGATAAAGGAACGTTGAACGTATTTGAAATAATATTTTGTGATTTTTTGTATGTTTAGTATTCGAGATATGGTCCGTTGGACTCAGAAATTATTCGCTGCCGGACTAGCGGGTGGCATGAGGTGATAGAGGAACGTTTAACGTATTGGGGATAATTTTTTGGGGATTTTTGTTGGTTTAGTATTCGAGATATGGTCCATTGAACTCAGAAATTATTCGCTGGCCGGTCTAGCGGGTGGCATGACGTGATAGAGGAACGTTTAACGTATTTGGGATAATTTTTGTGAATTTCTGTATGTTTATTATTCGAAATATAATCCGTTGGACTTAGAAATTATTCGCTGGCCGGACTAGTGGGTTGCATAAGGGGATAGAGGAACGTTTAACGTATTTGAAATAATATTTTGTGATTTTTTGTATGTTTAGTATTCGAGATATAATCCGTTGGACTCAGAAATTCTTCGCTGGCCGGACTAGTGGGTGGCATGATGGGAGAGAGGAACGTTTAACGTATTTGAAATAATTGTTTGAGATTTTTTGTATGTTTAGTATTCGAGATATAGTCCATTGAATTCAGAAATTATTCGCTGGCCGGACTAGCGGGTTGCATAAGGTGATAGAAGAGGAACGTTTAACGTATTGGGGATACTTTTTTGGGAATTTTTGTATGGTTAGTATTCGAGATATAATCCGTTGGACTCAAAAATTATTCGCTGGCCGGACTAGTGGGTGGCACGAGGTGACAGAGGAACGTTTAATGTATTTGGGATAATTTTTGTGATTTTTTGTATGTTTACTATTCGAGATATAGTCCATTGAATTCAGTATCTAATGGCTATAGTAGGATCGATGGAAAAGTGGGTAACCTAGAAAATACAGAACGTTTTAATTATTTTGTTCGATACTTTTTAAATTTATTGTAATTAACATTTCATAGGATTTGGTCCACTTTTGTAAAATTATTTATTTTCAGACCGATTTTGACTGTATTCTGGTTATTTGGAGGTGATAGTAGAACTAGGTATATCAAGTAATATTTCTAGCGGCTATAAAATATTTTTTCGCCTGGGATAGCAAAGACACAATCTGCATTATCATCTTTCGGTTGGAAACTTTCGGCTAACTTTAATAGGGTATGTTTCTTGTAGATGAAAAAAAAAATAAAAAAATATGGTTTTCTCTTTCACTCCATAATTACATACCAATACAACGAATATGTTGATTTGCCCTCGTAGTTCACTTGTTACTGACAGTTTTTGTACTAATTAGATCATGTGATTTGCGGTTTGATGTAACGGAGAGTAGCGTGTACTGCATGACGAAATAATTGGTCACTCGCTCGATCAGGTATAAATTATCGCCGACGAGAAGAAAGACATAAACACGAACTTGACAATATTACATAAACTTAGAAAAGGAGAACAATTAAATAGAATAGAAGAACTTGAGAACGACAAAATTAGCACAAAGACCAAAATGTACGATCTAATCCTGAAGCAATACACAAATAGAAAAGAGGAGAACCAAATGTAAACCGAAACCAAATTGTTAGTAGTATAATAACTGAGGTAGGATAATGAATCCGAAATCGATATTAAAATAAATAAAAAACCTATTGTTACTGTAAGGAAAAATGCTTAACAAAATACAAAATATTCTTTTATTTATAATTTTAAAGTGACAAAAGTACACAAAAAAGCGAAAGAAAATGATTTTTCTAGAAACAAGCAAGAAATGAATAGTTGCGCCCTAATACTCGTCCCAATCCGGCTCGAAGGACCAATGTATTTTGTTCAAAATGAATAGTTGGGAAATAGACTAATAACTAACCTTAAGAATGTTCTAAGGGTGTTTTTTTAAGAGGTTGCCGATTTTTTTTTTGAATAAAACACATATAAAATTATGAAATGACCAAAATTTTTTTTTATTTGGTAGATAATTTTTTGGCATTTAACATTTAAACACAATTTCTGGCATATGGCTACCACGACTATTTTTCACAAATGTCATTCTGGAGGTCCAATTTTCCAGCACTTTTTCAAGCATTTGAGGGCGTATGTCAGCAATGACACGTTGAATATTGGTTTCCAAAGCGTCAATCGATTGAGGTTTATCCACATAAACCAATGACTTCACGTATCCCCACAAAAAGTAATCGAGTGGCGTCAAATCGCACGAACGCGGAGGCCAATTCACCGGACCATTTCTCGAAATAATGTTGTCGTTGAAAGTTTCTTTCAATAAGTCGATTGTTTCACGTGCTGTATGGCAAGTGGCACCATCTTGTTGAAACCACATTTCATTCATATCCATATCTTCAAGATTTGACAACAAAAACTCATTTAACATGGTTCTGTATCGATTTCCATTCACGGTAACGCGTCGTCCTTCCTCATTTTTAAAGAAATATGGACCGATGATCCCACCAGCCCATAGACCGCACCAAACAGTACATTTATCAGGATGCATTGGTAATTCTAGAACGGCGTGTGGATTATCTTTGCTCCAAATGCGACAATTTTGTTTGTTGACGTATCCATTTAACCAAAAATGCGCCTCATCACTGAAGAGAATTTTACGGTAAAAAAATGGATCTTCGTTCAATTGATTTAACGACCAATCACTGAATTCACGGCGCAAACGATGGTCGTGTGGCTTTAATTCTTGCACCAATTGAATTTTGTATGGCACCAAACCCAAATCTTTACGTAAAATTTTCCATAAAGTCGATGGACAAAGTCCAATTTGCTGAGCACGACGACGAATCGATAAATTGTCGTTTTCTTCGACACTGGCCTCAACGACAGCAATATTTTCTTCTGTACGAACTCTTCTCATTCTTGTCGGTGGCTTGGCATCCAAAAGAGTGAATGTAGACCGAAATTTGGTAATTACGTTCTTTATGGTGGTCTCTGACGGACGATTATGTGCACCATAAAATTCACGAAGTGCTCTATAAACATTTTTAATTGAACACTGATTTTGAAAATAAATTTCCACGATTTGAAAACGTTGTTCTGGAGTTAACCTATTCATAATGATTTGCCAAACAATACTGAGTAGAAATGCCACTTTGAGCTGTCAAAACAACTGTCATAAAATAAAACGACATCTATCGGAAAAACAAACCTCCTAAAAAAACACCCGTTAGTTCGTTAAAAACGTAAGAAAACAAAAATTACAAAATTTGTGTGCATTTGAACACTTAATGCCTTCTTTCCCACAACAAAAACACGCGCAAAACGACAAATTGAACTATTTGAAATACATTTTTCTAATTAATATGCATATGATATGCACAAGTTATACATATGCATTATATGTATATCGCTATAAAACCAAAAACAACTGTTTCTCATCTAGGTAATGTAGCAAAATCACCATGTGAATGGCGTACAGGACTCTGACCTGAGCGCTATGCTGCGCGTTCAAAATTTAAGCTATTTTTGAAATACGTCACTTTATTCACGACATTCTTATTTCACGTTAAACTACAGTTTAATTAAAAAATTGTAAATCATTTCCAGTTTCATGAACACCACAAAATACATTCTTTACTTAATGTTATAGGGACAAATTAAGTTAGAGTGGAGCAATAAAAAAGTACCAACAACACAAACTTTTATTACATTTTGTTCAATTTTACCTTGTTCTGTTGTGGTCGAATTACGAAACAATAAAATGATCAATCCTATGAGAGGGTATAAGTGCAATGTACATATATGTACACAAAATAAAAGTTCAGGTGCAGCACTTCAGCCTAGCTTGACCTATAACATTAATAAATAAAATACTTCAATAAATAAAATATTTCCAGGACGAAAAGCTTCGCTACAGTATAAACAACTTTTTCTTTATATAGTTCGATTTTATTTTTGTTTGCTTTTTGTGTACATAAAGCTTTTTATTATTTTATTGTGTATTTTGTATAAATAATACAAAAACAATAGAAAATCAAAACTACTTTTCCAACAAATAAAAATTAAATGAAAATTTATTTTTATTTTCTCATTTTTATGTTATTGTTTGGTGCTTTTTCAAGAGAGTTGTAATTTTTTCTTTTATATCCCAACGTTCGAAGCTTTTCCATTTTATTTCACTTAGTTTTATATTTTATTTTTTTGTAGCTTTTTATTAAAAAGTAACATCGAGAATTTTGTTGTTGAAAACATTGATTGGCTCTTCTTGTTCTTGTTGTTGTTTATATTTATTTAACAATTATTATTATTGGTATTGTTGCTAGAGCTACGAGTATTACCATTATTATAGTTATTCGATTTGTTGCAAAATGCAATAAAAATTTCTTCCTTCTTGTGTGTCGTCTATCTACCTCCTCAATATTATATCATTATATTTTTATTCGAAGACGAAACATAATGAGAATTTCATCAAACATTGGAACAAACAAGAAAAAGTTCTTTAATTTTTAATTGATAACAGTTTTTCCTCCGTAACTATTTATTCGTGTATACAATAGCTGGAAAAGCATTACGCTTTTGCTGCAAAATTGCAGATATTTTCGAACATGTCTATAAGTTTTACAAAATAAACTTTTCTTTATGTCGTCGTCGTGATCTGTTTCCCAGTGATTTTCTGATGTTTTTGTCGTCGTCCAAAACAAACCGGATTTTAATTAAATAAAAAAAAAGGAGTAAAAAATCTTTTTAATTTAATTTGTCGAACTTCCTAAATTATATAAATTGCTGTTCACAATATTTGGAGGCAAATGCATTTTGATTGACTCGGTACATCCGCTACATATACAGAGAGACTGTCTCGTTTCAAATACAACACAATGTCAAATGTAATTTTGATCGAAATCATTAAATTTCGTTTAAAATTGGTAAGCAACAAAACGAAAATATTTTTGTTCGGATGTTCACTGGGAGATAAGGTATATTTGGATAAAGAAAATGAAATTCTAAGACTATAATCTTATGGTACAGAAATGAAATGAAATTTTTTTTTATGGAAAATTTGCATTTTTATAAATTCAAAAAAGTAAATTTTACGGTTTTATATATGTGGATGTTTTGGATGGATTTGATGATAAAAATAAAAAGAAAGTCTCCGTAATAATATAACATACATGAGATGAAGGTGAACATAAAACAGGAAGAACCGAAATTTTCTTGGTATACTGAGATAATATTGATTGGATTCTTGTTTTATCTCATCGAAAATGAATTGAGTCGAAATAAAAATTTTCGGAAATTATATTTTTGTCTTATAAAGGAATATCCTGGATTAATTTTTTATTTGTAATTTTGTTTCGGTTCATTTTGTGTAATGTGGTTTTTGCCCAGATTCTTTACAAATGTATAGAGTTACTCGTAGTTCTTGAGTTCATTCCAATATATTTTTGCGTTGGTGACTCCCTGTAAAATTTCATCATAAAATGGAAAATACCACACAACAATATTTTTTAAGAATGCGATACATGACAACGAAACTCGTAAATTTTTTGATTTGTACAATGCTTGGGCGTCACAATGACTTTCGTGGATATAACGACGAACATTTTCAGCTCAACACTAATTATGATCCTTTTTATGTTATTTCTGCGCACAAAACTTATAATTTGACTTAAACTAAGTTATACAGTCGAAAGTGCTTGGGTAAGGTAGGTGTGCGGTAAATTAGAACTGAGATTACTAAGAGTTTTAGTCGGCGAACTTGTTAAGTTTTAATTTCACCCCAGTAACAAGCTTAGGTAACTTTAAATTGCCATTTTAAAAAGTAACAGAAAAATTTATCAGATTCCTGATACAATATTTTAAAACAATCTAAAATCATTATTTCTGCATAAAATTCAGAAAACCAACTAGGTCAACGCTAGTTAAAAATTTAATCGTCATTGCAAAAAATGTAAAAGGCAAAGAGACGCATATGTCCACCACACCTTGCATAGAAGAAAGATTAAGTTTAAAGTTTTATTCCGAATAATCAATCCGCTAGGTTTGTCGAGATGCCGAATTTTGTTGAACTACATTTTTTATTATCAAAACGTCATCGTCATTTCCGGTAAAATTTTAAATATGATCTGAACTAATTTTTTTTTGAAATTTTTTTGATCTGCCACTTCCAGTGGTCCAAATTATAAAAAAGGTAACGTGTGAGGTCGGGGGGCGTGACACCGACCAAATGGGCTGTGCATCGACCAAATTTTTTAATAAACAACAGTTTTACAAAAGTTGTTATTTCTGATTAAATTTTGGAAAACTGATCTCGACCGGTATCGTTGCAAAAACAACTTAAAATCAGTTAATTTATAACCGTTTTTCTTGAAAATGGAAACTTATTTCAGCCAAAATTCTCCGGGATCTTCCAATTTGTGGAAAAAATTTAAATATGTAGTTTCATCCCGAATAATTAGTCCATCTGAACTGAACAAGGGTGAATTGTTGTTGAAAATCGACTTTTGCCAAAAATCGTCATTTCCGCTTTAAATTTGGAAAACTAGTTTGGAACGGTATTGTTGCAAATTTTAAATAATTTTTTTTAGGTCCTTGACCTTTTTTCGTAAATTCTATGCTACTTCGACCAAAATTCACTGAGAAATTCTAGTTTATAGAAAGCATGAAGTTTTATCCCGATCAGTCAATTATTCTGCGCTATACACAGCCAAATTATTATTGAAAAACAGTTTCTTTTGTAAAAAATCGTCATTTTTAGTATTTGATAAAAGGATCGGGGGCGATATTGATGCAAATTTGATTAATTTTTTTTAAATGTATAATTGTTTTTCTCGTTAATGCTATACTCTTGGAGCTGCCATTTCCGGTGTTTCACGACCACCACACATACACCCGCACTGTCGGAGGCGAGGGGTGTACGAGCTGAAAAATATAAAAATGTAACTTAGATTTAATGATGTATATAATATTATTTATACTTATCTTGTAATAGCGTATTGTATAGATTGATTGCTAAAACACATTCATTAATTTCTGAAAGAAAGGTAGTTATAAATTAAAATCAAATTGTTGCCAAACTTACCGTCTGTCATTAGAATATGACAGCTGATTCGTGGTCGATAAAGAGTCAACCTATCTTACCGACAACACGGTAGATGTTCCTTTTTGTCAATCGTTCTGCCATCTATGGTTGAATTTCGACGTTTAATTTATTTAGCATTTTTATTTTGTGTTGGCAGCAATTTGATTTCATAGAAAAAATTTATTATTAATTTAACACTTCATTTTACAACACACATATTTATGGAAGAGCATTTTTTTTTGTATATATTTTCAAAAGCAATAAAAACACACATAGAATTGGTCCTTCGAGCCGGATCTGGATAGCTGAGATCTGAAATTCGTACGAGCGATAATTCAATCCAGATCTACAACGGTAATACGGTGCATTTATCGGGAAATTTATACAACGAATATTCATCACCAACAAGGAAAAACCACGCCCAAGGAAAAACAAAACAGCTTGTCCGCCGCCATCTTAAAATATTGTAACCAGAAACTGCTGGAAATTGTGAAGTGAAATAAAAACTAGCGGTGATCCAAGAGCAAAATACCAACTATGGTGGATGAACTAAGACGAAAACGTGGTTTTGCAAAGGTGGCCTTAACTCGCCTCGAGAAGAACATGTCACAGATGACCGAGACAACTACCGCAATCGATATATCTATCCAGTTAGAGCAGCTCGAAAAGGTGTACTCTAAATTAAACAATTTAGATGAAGAAATAGTTCAAGTGGAAAAGTCGGAACTAAACAGTGAAGTGGCGGAGTTTGAGAAGCGATATTTTGCTTTGAAATCGAAATTGAGAACAGCACTGAAAAACCAAACCGATAAGGAAGTTAACGAGCACATGAATGGATCCCTTAATCGTCTAACTGACCAACAAAGGGAGCTAGTACAAAGCATTCATGAGACGTCATTCATACAGAAAGATGAGGTAAAATTACAAGCTGTGCAAATTCCATCGTTTTCTGGCAATTATGCAGAATTCCAAACGTTTAAGGATTTATTCGAAGTTACCATACATAAATCCCATTTATCTAAGATACACAAGTTCAAATATCTTAAAGGCGTGTTACAAGGTGAAGCATTTAACCTTATCCGACACATGACGGTCACTGAGGCGAATTACGACGAAGCTTGGAACAAAATTGTACAACGATATGATGTCAAGGATCAAATATGCGGTTCATTAATAAAGCAGTTTTTAGAGCAACCACAATCAAATGGATGTCCTAGATCAGTGAGGCATCTTGCAGATAAAACGGATGAAGTGTTGAGGGGGTTGAAGGCATTGGGAAAAGAAGCAGAAGAACGAGATGTTTGGTTGAACTACTTATTACTTCAAAAATGTGATGTTGAAACCAGAAAGGCTTGGGCATTAGAAAACGAAGAAGGTTTTCCAAAAATCGAAACTTTATTGAAATTCTTGGTAAAGCGAACCAACGCATTAGAAAGAGCTGAACCGCATCAACCAAAACGCAATCAGCCAAAACTCCATATGGCAGCTTTAAACGTGAACACTCATTCTCCAGTATCTTTCGTAAATGTGAGAAACCAAGATACAACACGAAGCAACAAGGTAAGCTGTCCTAAATGCAATAATGAACACTACCTCTTCAGTTGTGAAGCCTTTATCAAACTCCCGTTGGAAGCCAAAAGAGAATTTGTGTTAAGCAAGCAATTGTGCTTTATTTGTATGAAGTCTGCACATTCGTATCGAGACTGTAGGTCTAAATATAGATGCACACTTTGCAAAGGTCGGCATAATTCACTATTACACGCTCCACGAGCATCGATTCAAACTGATACGAAAGAGGATGTAACACCGGTGACAAACTCAACTGAAATATCCAATGCGCATGTAGAAGCAAATACCTATTCAGCCGCGATATTACCTACAGCTTTAGTAAGGGTTAAAGATGCTCTTGGAAACTTCCATCTCTGCAAGGCTATGCTTGATTCCGGTTCGCAGGCGTCATTTATTGACGGCAAATTGGCAAATAAACTTCAATTACACGTACAAAAAACACGAATAACAGTCAGTGGCCTCGCTACAAGAGGTTTGGTTACCCGAGGAATGATGGAGCTTGATATTTATCCCAGGGATCATGAAAGGGAATCTATCAAAGCAAATGCCTTACTTTTAGATCGTATGTCATTGGTAAGCAATCCACCAAGGTCAACAATACAAGAAGAGAAAGGAATTTTTCAACTCAAATTGGCGGATCCAGAATTTTATAGCACAGCTAAGATTAAATTACTACTCGGCGCAGACGTGTTCTTTGCAATATTGAGAAGAGAACAACATATCTCAAATAACTTTGTTGCCCAAAATACTATCTTTGGATATGTAATAGCTGGTTGTAATAAAATATCTAATGCTATCGAGCCGATAACTCTTAATTTACAATTGGATCTCAATATAGAAGAAACACTTGCTCAGTTCTGGCAAACAGAAGAAAGCCCATTACTATATCCAGGAGACGCTGAAGATCATCCAGCTGAGGTCCACTTCAAGGATACAGTCAAGAGAGCACCCGATGGCCGATTCGTCGTGAAGTTGCCATTCAAAACCAAAGAGGTTCAATTGGGAAATTCGTACTATACGTCGTTAAAACGGCTGGAACACCTAGAACGCAAGCTTAGCAGAAAGCCAGCCCTTAACAACGAGTATGCAAGTTTTATCACGGAATATGAAGCACTTGGGCACATGAGGAAAACACTAACCACTGAAGATGACATACCGGGAAAGAACTATTTTCTGCCACATCACGCCGTCATACGAGAAGACAGTGTAACAACTAAGCTGCGAGTTGTTTTTGATGCTTCTTGTCGCACCAGCAATGGTACATCGTTAAACAATCTATTAATGGTGGGACCCACAATTCAACCAACTTTGTGGATTATACTCCTACATTTTCGAAAGCACAAGTATGTCATAACTGCCGATATACAAAAAATGTATCGTCAAATTTGGTTGGACGAGGCTGACATAAACTATCAAAAAATCCTTTGGAGACACAATCATAGTAAAAAACTTCAAAGTTATCAGTTGCTTACAGTAACTTATGGTACTGCATGTGCTCCATTTTTGGCGACAAGGTGCTTGAAACAACTGGCTCTTGAAGAAGGAAATCCAATAATAAAGGAAATCCTTTTAAACAACTTCTACGTGGACGACCTGCTAACTGGGGCTAACTCTAAGGAACAGTTGGTCAACCTAAAACTTGGTCTAAGTGCAACATTGGCCAAAGCTGGGTTCAAACTCCACAAATGGACGTCCAATATAGTGGAGGGAGCTGAAACTACAGCGCCGGAGGCCATGCAATTACCGACGGATAGTGACATCATCAAAATTCTGGGCCTTCAATGGATTCCAAACGCAGACGCGTTCACCTTTAAAGTAGAACCAATGGTAGAAAGAACGCAAACAAAAAGAATAATGTTATCGGAATCTAGTAGGATTTTTGATCCTCTAGGATGGATTTCGCCGTCAATCATCACATGTAAAACCATCTTTCAGCAGCTGTGGTTAAGAAAATTGTCATGGGATGATGAACTTCCGAACGATCTGGACAGTCAATGGCGGAACATACGAAAGGAATTAACGTTATTCGAACAAATTAGAATTCCGCGATTTATAAATCACATTGAAAATGAAGAACTAGTCGAGTATCACGGATTTTCAGATGCCAGTCAAATTGCATACGCTGCTGTGGTTTATTGTAGAATCCGAAGGCCTGATCAAACATTTAAGGTATCATTGGTGACAGCTAAATCTAGAGTGGCCCCACTAAAACCAATAACCATCCCAAGGCTCGAGTTATGCGCAGCTCAATTACTCAGTGAATTATTAATCAAAGTGACAGATGAATTTTCCGTTCCAACGGGTCGTTTATTCGCTTGGACGGATTCAATGGTCGTGCTTTCCTGGCTTAGTAGTCATCCCTCTAATTGGAAACAATTTATTCGAAACCGGACAGCTGCCATATTAGACAACATTTAACTAAAGCAACTGGTCGAATGAATCTTACTGCCGAAGAAACATCTACGCTGCTATGTGAAATTGAGGCGATCTTAAATTCCCGCCCGTTGTGCCAGATCTACAATGATGATCATACGTATTTTCCATTAACACCTGGTCACTTTTTAATAGGAGCACCTCTTACGCAATTTCCACAAGTGGAACACGACAAGGTTAGCGATCTCGGTCAACAATGGATCGAAATACAGCGCAGAGTCGAACGGTTTTGGCAAAGGTTTCACATCGGCGAATTGGTTCTGTTAAAGGATACCAGTTTACCTCCTAGTCACTGGCCTCTCGGTATCATCGAAGACATTCATCCAGGCAACGATCAACTAGTTCGCGTCGTAACTGTCCGTACGCATAATGCAATATATAAACGGCCAATATCCAAAATAATTAGATTACCTATACATGAGTGTAAGTAGTAAACTCCTTACAGGTGGGACTATGTCGGAGACGAGGGGTGTACGAGCTGAAAAATATAAAAATGTAACTTAGATTTAATGATGTATATAATATTATTTATACTTATCTTGTAATAGCGTATTGTATAGATTTTATACCCAATTTTGTTGATTGCTAAAACACATTCATTAATTTCTGAAAGAAAGGTAGTTATAAATTAAAATCAAATTGTTACCAAACTTACCGTCTGTCATTAGAATATGACAGCTGATTCGTGGTCGATAAAGAGTCAACCTATCTTACCGACAACACGGTAGATGTTCCTTTTTGTCAATCGTTCTGCCATCTATGGTTGAATTTCGACGTTTAATTTATTTAGCATTTTTATTTTGTGTTGGCAGCAATTTGATTTCATAGAAAAAATTTATTATTAATTTAACACTTCATTTTACAACACACATATTTATGGAAGAGCATTTTTTTTGTATATATTTTCAAAAGCAATAAAAACACACACGCACACACACACACTCGCACACTCACACACTTACACACACACCCACACACATACACACACCCACACACACACACACACACACACACACACACACACACACACCACACACAACACACACGCACACACAACACACCCACACATACACACACAACCGACGAATGGGATATGATGCGATTATAACTGGTACTTTCACTACTAGACGCTTGATTACGTCCATGCTCGAGTCGGTGGTAACTCGGTTCCAGGCTAGGCCGAGGCAGAAGTCAGAGGGGGGTCACATAGGTCACTTGCAAATGATGCGCTTAACAGTTATGTGACTTAAATCCTGGAGCTTCTGTCTCACATTGGGCTGCTTCCAGATTAGCGACGGTAACCCAGGAGGGGCGGCTGCGTACCTACTTGACAGAAAGTATAAAATGCTAGGGGCGGCACCTCGAAAAAGAATCCACCATGAGTTTAGTTAAGGAGAGTTTGGTTACGGTGCAGGGAGACGTGAGCAAGCAGATTCCCAACATTTGAGATCCAGCACCTGCAATGTTACAACGGTGGCGACCTTGGCCAATGTAACAGATATTTCGACAAGCGAAGAGAGAGGAAGCACTACATCCGTGCATGCTAATAGAACCCAAGGTAACCCGTTTGGTAAGAGTGCGTTAATGCAGAGGTCCCCTAAGAAGGGAGCGATGACCAGTGCATTTAAGAGATATTTTTCATCGCCTTCTTTGGGGAGTTACAAGGAGGAAACCCAAGAAATAAGGCTAGCCAGGCTTGGGAAAAAAATTGAGGAACTGGTGGAGTTCGTAAGACCTCGAAATAATGTTCATAGCGAGATTAAAAAGATGATAAGCACCATTATCGCGGTTTATGGCTCAGCTCTAGGTAAGAGGAGTGCTTCGGAAAACCAGTGCCAAACTTCACCAATCAATAATGGCGGGAAGGAGAATTTAGGTCGTCTACAAACTGTGAGCAGGAAAGAGGAGCTGAAGATAAACTCAGACTAATGAAGATATACCACTTGTAGAGCCCAGTAAGAGGAAGTTGTCCAAGCCACCTAAATCACTCTTAGAAAAGAAGACAAAGTAAGAGAAGGAACACTAAGGCTGCTCCGCAAGGTCCTCCGCAAGCACTTCGAATGTCGGAGACTCTTATTAATGAGGAGGACAGAAACAAGAAGCAAAAGACCACAGCATCTATGCCGGATAATGGAGATATAAATACTAAGAGCTCAAATCAATTGGAAGATGCGACAGTTGGCTCAGAACAAGAATGGCAGAAAGTGAAGGGGAAAAAACACCAAAAAGACGATCACGTCCGCGAATGAAAAAGGGCTCACCCGGATACGCTGCTAATAAAGAAAAGTGACGAAATCTCATTTGCCGATCTGCTGCGGAAAGTTAAGGTGGACCCGACGCTAAATACTCTGAGTGAAAGGGTATCAAACATACGTCAAACTTATAGTGGAGACCTATTGTTGGAGCTACAAACTACAGGAGACCAGCCGAAGACCGCAATATTTCGAGAGCAATTAGCGAAAGCGATCGGCGGCGGTTAAAACTTTGACCCAGGAGGCGTTACTGGTGATTAAAGACATGAACGAGGTTACCACGCCTGAAGAGGTGATAGAGGCTCTGGAAGCACAGTTTGAAGGGGTGAAAGGTGTCTGTGTTGTTAAGTCACTCACGAAGGCCTACCGAGGAACGCAAACAGCGGTGTTTAGCCTCCCTAACACTATGGTTTGTAAAGTGCTAGAAGTGAGTAAAGTTAGAATCGGCTGGGTTTCTTGCCGAATCCGGGAAAAAATAGAGCTGACTAGATGCTTTAAATGCAACGGGTATGAACATCGGTCATGGAACTGTAGAAGCGAAGCGGATAGATCAAAGCTCTGCAGGATATGTGGTGAAGAGGGCACTTTGCTAAGACATGCCAAAAAGATTGAAAATGCATGCTATGCGACGAAACGGTCAAAGGCTGCAGCAAACACGTAACTGGTAGTGGTAGATGTCCGGTATACCAGAAATCGCTGCAAAAAGAGCGTTGGAAATGAAAGTCATCCAAGTCAATCTTAACCACTGTGGGGCTGCCCAGGACCTGCTGCAGCAATCCATATAGGAAGTGAAAATGGACATTGTAATATAGGAACCTTGATAGACGGTGTTGGGCTTCAGATAGATCGAATCGAGCTGCTGTATGGGTTTGTGGTACCTACCCCCTACAGGAAATTCGTGAGAGTTCTGTAACCGGGTTTATTAGAGCCAAAGTGAATGGCGTTCATATTTGTAGTTGCTACGCACCTCCTAGTGCATCGATTGAAGAATTTAAAACATTTATCGATCAATTAACTGAAGATGCACGGAGCCACAACCCGGTGCTCATAGCCGGGGATTTTAATGCATGGGCCGTAGAGTGGGGAAATAGAGAAACCAGTAGCAGAGTAACCGCATTGTTAGAAGCGTTCGCATCATTGCCGGTCGTATTAATGAATACAGGAAATACACCTACTTTCTGTAGAGGAAATGCAACCTCGATAGTTGACCTAACGTTTGTGAGCCATTGTCTTGGCGATAGAGGAGTAGCATGGAAAGTGAGCGATCTATATACGCATAGTGATCATCAAGCTATTGTGTAGGGAAGATAATAGGATGGAAGTCCGCAGCGTTCGATGAGAACATTTTCCGTCTCATGGTGAAGGATCTTACCCTATCTGGTACCGCAAATAACAAAGCCGTGCAGCTTATGAAACATGTTACAAGAGCCTGTGATGCAGGAATGCCAAGAAGGATGGTGGATAATCGTAGAAAACCAGTCTTCTGGTGGAACGACGAGATTACTGAATTGCGTAAAAGGTGCCTGAACGCAAGAAGGCGATACCAGCGTGCTAGACACGTTGAAAACTCTCCCCTTCGACAACAATACTGTAAAGCTCGATCGCAGCTTAAGCATGCCATTAAAGCAAGTAAGCAAAAGTGCTTTCGCGAACTGTGCGAGGCGGTCGATCGCGATCCCTGAGGTAGAGCCTACCGATTGGTGGTTTAAAAACTCAGAAGCAATTACACCACTGCTCCCACATGCTCGGCAATGCTG
The DNA here is from genome assembly GCA_963691935.1 of Nephrotoma guestfalica. Classification (NCBI taxonomy): domain Eukaryota; kingdom Metazoa; phylum Arthropoda; class Insecta; order Diptera; family Tipulidae; genus Nephrotoma; species Nephrotoma guestfalica. Next base: position 248,372,565 of record OY829914.1, read on the forward strand.
TCTGACATAGTGAGTCACCTTTGCCCGCAGCAACCCGATTGTTTGTTAGAAGTATTAGGCAACGAAGAGGATGATATACTACTAGTTACTGAGGAGGAGGTTCTGAAGGTATGTGGAAAAGTGGGTAACAATAAAGCTCCTGGCCCGGATAACATTCCGAATATTGCATTGAAGTCGGCGGTTAAAGCTTACCCAAATTTATTCACGGAAGTATATACTACATGCTTTTTTGAGAGGGGTGTTCCCTAGTAAATGGAAGAAAGAGAGACTAGTATTGTTGCCAAAAGGAGACAAACCACCAGGTGAGCCGTCGTCCTGGCGTCTAGTCTGTCTGTTGGATACGGCAGGCAAAACCCTAGCGAGAGTTGTATGTGACCGGTTACAAGAGGCTATAGTTAGAGCAGGGAACCTGGCAGAGCAGCAGTGTGGCTTTCGAAAGGCGCGCTCGACAGTGGATGCGATTAAAGAGGTTGTAGATACGGCACACTAGGCGATATTCGGTTCTTGATGGCTACGTGGTAGTAAAAAATACTGTGCCATAGTTACGTTGGACGTGAAAAACGCATTCAACACGGCGAATTGGAGCTGCATATTTAACGCACTGACGCGGATGAAGGTACTGAAGTACTTGCTGAGACTAATTTCCAGCTACTTTAGCGGGAGGATCTTGATGTATGATACGGATGAAGGAAATAAAATTTACGAGGTGACTAGTGGAGTTCCTCAAGGATCAGTGTTAGGTCCTACACTCTGGAATGTGATGTAGGTTGGTGTACTTCGACTGTCTATACCAAGTGATGCATAGATGATTGGATTCTTGTAATAGGACGTTCAGACTTATTCAACAGTGGTTAACATCTGCTGGGCTGCAACTAGCAGAACATAAAATAGAAGCTGTCCTTATTACTAGCCGAAAAAAATAGAAATCGTAACCTTAGAGATTGGAGTCCAATAAATTGTTAGCCAACCATCCATAGAGAGTAAAGATCGATGCCAGATTGTCACACATTTCATTACCACCAGCAAGCGAACAAGGCGAGTTAATGCGGCACTAGCACGAATAATGCCGAATACCAGAGGGGCGCGGATGATCAGCAGAGTTCTGCTCGGCAACTTCGTTACATCTATAATGATGTATGGGCCACCAATTTGGGTCAACTCGTTGAAGAAGAATACTTATAGACAATGGTTCAGAGGTTAAGTGCTCTGAGAGTATTGTGCGCATTTCGGGCGGTGTCAGAAGATGCTGTTGGTGTTCTTGCGGAAATGCCCCCAATAGATCTACTTGCCAAGGAGCGCCAAACCACTTACTTGCATCGTGGTCAAGGAACAAAAGGTGAACCACCGATTAGCACGTGCTGAGACGATCACTGTATGGCAGATAAGATGGAGTGAGTCGACGAATTGTAGATGGTCCCATCGCCTGATCCCCTACATCGAGGCGTGGCTAAACAGGCGACACGGTGAAGTGGATTACCATCTGACGCAGTTTCTGACGCATGACCCGTCTTGCTTTAGATCATACATGTTCAAATTCAAACACGAAGAGTCACCAGATTGCCCTTTATGCATCGGAGTAACGGAGAATGTAGAGCACGTATTATTTGAGTGTCCACGATTTGCTGAGGAGAGAAGGAGTATTTGTGTACGTGGGATCCAACGAACGCCGGAAAATATAGTGGAGTTTATGCTGGCATCTCAAGATGGGTGGAACGCCGTAAACGGAAGTGTCTCACGGATAATGAGAGAGTTGAGTCGCCTCGAAAGAAGCAGCAATTCAGTGAGGAGTTAATTCCAGCCGAGCAGCGAAAGCTGAGCCTGCCTCGCGAGTAATACCTAACGGTAGTTCCACGGGGCCGAACGGCATGATTTATCGGGGATGGTGGTATGGTCGCCTTCACTGTACATTTGATGCACGTTTTGAAATACTATGTAATCGGGAAAGCGTTCCCATTTGGATATCGCCTTTGGTATTTTCTTGCTGTTGCTCGGGTGTTGCCATTACATAAGCCATAAATGATATGCATTTCTACATATTCGTGGTGAGAATAAACCACATTGTTTATTGGTATTTTAATTATAAACGTTCGAGTATGTATGTATGGAACTACTAACATGAATTACAAAATGATTTTCTTTTTATACCAAAAATTTTATTTAATTCGGGCTACTAGATTTGCTTAAACAATTGTTATACTTTAGTTTACCAATGTGTTCATCATTTTGTTTTATTTCTAAAAAAGCATCGATTTTAGAAATCGAAATTTTGTCAAGTGCATTTTTTAATAAACCCGACATACTTTGTGGAAAATATTGATAAAAAATATTCTGTTATTACTAGGTGTGTGATTCCATTTTAAGATCTGCATTAGTATTGCATATTTTTCTGATAATGGATCAACTTTCTGTCTCACTTAATCATCATGAAATTTTTTTAGAAACAAAATGCGATTTCATTAAAAAACACTAAAAGTCAAATAACTTTTGCACCAACAATTTCGGGAAATTTTACTTAGCTGGTTTTGTTGAAAATGTGCTCTCGTATCACCCTGCTTCGTTTAATCGTCCAATTCCGGGACATCCTGTATAATCAAATATAATCAATGAACCATTGTTCTTGTATAGTGATAAAATTTAAAATAAATATTCTGATTTCAGTGAATATTTAAATATCACATTCTATTTGATATTCATTTTAGTCAGTAGTCTAGTCAAATAGCCCGCCCGGCGCTTCGTTATTTAGTTTTTTACATTTATTTTTACCATTCTGTACTTACATATGGCTTTCCTGGACAACACATTTTGTTACATAATTTAATGCACCAACCTGCGGAATTATCCTTACAATGCCGATTTTCCAAATTAGTTTGTTAATTTAAACTTTCACATATTCCATGACGTGGAAGTAGTAATGTCAGCTATATACAAAATCTACTTCTTGTAATTTTCATTTCAATTCTATTGCTAATTTAATTTAAATACATTACGATTTTCTTAATACAAATTCAAATACCATAGAATATAATAAAATAAGTTAAATAACAACAAAACAAGAACAATAAAAAAAGTAATGCGAATTAAAATTACAATAAGCAATTTTCCAAAAGCAACGTATAGAAAAAGTACTGGAAAAACTGCGATGGCATAAAAGACAAATAAAAATAATTTCAATGAATTTGTATGAGTTAAGTACGTTAAATTGAGATAATTAATAGGAAAACTTTTCTATTGTTGGGTACTTTCTGTTATGTATGTATGTATATACACTCGTATAGTCTTCGTCGTCGTTGCCATCATCATTGTAATTGTATGTTTTTTGTGTGTTTCTGAAAAATGATTTCCCGGATATACAATTTTTTGCGTGTTGTTCCATTTTTCTAAAATTTTCATTGTTGTTTATTTTTTTTGTTTCTGGGAAGATTATGAACCATACAGCTTTAAAACGACAAAATTACGTAAAAAACCAAAAATAAGGAAGAGATTTTATACCAAGGTAAATACATAAGAATTTTCCTGTTTCGTTTAAACAAAGTTTAATTGTGCACCTGAGAGTGGGAGTACATTTCGGTGTCATATTGGGTTATTTATGTGTATTAAATTTTTTTAACGAGTATTTGCGCGGTTGTTAAAAGTTTCAGTCCCGTTTGTGTAATCTATTTTTATAATACTTGCATAATTAAGATTTTCTGGTATTTTTGAATATTTGGAAAACTTTTGAATCGATGCAAAAATTGTAACTCACTAATTAATTGTAATACTTAAGGAATGTTATTTGGAAGTCATACAAATCTCTGTGAATTATAATCTTGTGGTATACACTAAAATCACTTTTAATGTCTGAACCATACATGTTGTACAATGAGTCATTTCTTATAATAAGACCACTCTCTTGGTCTTAAGCACATACATCATTCATCTTATACACTATTCAGATAAGGCGTACATTGTCCTTGTACGAATGTCATTTCGTACATGACAAATCTTACAAAAAGTATACACTTATAAAACATCCACAGTCATGCTCAAAGGGTAAGAGAAGGTAAACCTTTTCTCGCAATTGCAGTAAATTAACTAAAAATAAAATAATAAAAAAATTTGTCATTACACTTTTGTGTACAAGTTATAACGTATCCAGTCTTTTTGTTCGCTGTTGTGTTTGATGATGACTCAAGACACACCATAAACCATAAGAAATATACACTCGCAAAAAACCGAAGTATAAAACAACAAAATAAATAAATTACCAGCTTCAATGCCATATATATTTATATAGAAACCGTAGAGAGTATAAAACTCAATAAAGATTACAGGATTCACCTGACGTATTTCACACATAAATTTTTCCATTTTTTGTGCCATTTTTTTCTGTTAACAGAAAAATACCAGGGAAGACACAAAAAATAATAAGTACAATTCCTACTTTAAGTTTGTCACTTTACTTAAAAAAAATCTCATTTGCCGTTCTTTATACGTATATATACGTGTAAGAGCTTTTTCGTACTTTTAGTATTGAGACGATGACGAGAACGACTACGAAAAGAGCTTTTTATTTTCACAGAGTGTACATATAATTAATTCAATAATATATAATTTGTGTTTGTAAAATTTAATTAAAATTAAGAAATTAAATTTTATGTTATATACTCCCAAATTCTATTTGTTCTGATTAACAGCGCATTCAAAAAAAATTGTTTTTTAAATTTATTAAAAGTACAAAAAAAAACATCAGAGTCAAATTTGTAATTTACTCTGCTTAATGGGTTTTTGTTTTTAACTCTTATGGAAAGGAAATGCTTCAATATTGGATCCACGGTTTAATTAATAACAAAAATTATAATTATATACAATGTGCGAACCAAGCGGTTTACTTTCAGGAATTCACAAAACGAATATATTTTTATGTAAATTCTAATAATAATAAATAAATTCTAATAAATTATTACTATTATTATTATTATTATTCTCTTTATTTAGAAAAACAGGTTACATACATTAATACAAATCATAAACTATTTCTAATAAAGTTAGAGCTCCTAATAGGTTTTTAGAACCTGTGCAAGAAAGAAAAAAATCATGAAATTTAGGTTGCCAAAAGTTTACAAATAAAAATAATAAATTAAAAACTATCATAAAAGAATAAATAAATAATACATACATAAATAAAATTAAAATTCCAGCTCATATTTAGTGAATACAATACAAAAAAGAAAAATTAGAAGTAGGTTTCAATGTTGTCTATATTAATCAGCCAATGTCGAATCATTTTATCAAAATAGTGTTTGCGGCCAATCGGAATGAATTTCAACTCTATTGGTAATTTGTGAAACCAATACAATCCCATATAAAAGTAAGACCTTCTGAACCTTTCATTATTACAACGTAAACCGGCAAAGTTGTTCGGATTCCTTAAAGTATACGTGTGATGAATACGACTATGGAAACTGGAACTCCGAGCAAAAAACATCTTTAATACCTTATAAACATAGAGATATCTTAAAGGTAATAATTTCAAATCTCGAAATAAGGGAATTGTTGGAGTTGTTAAAGGCCGACAATAAATCAATTTAATAATCCGTTTTTGTGACCTATAGTCCTCTATATTGGAAAAATAAATCCCACCCCAGCTTGATATACCATACATAATAATAGATTCAACTAGTGCATGATATAGAACTCGCAGTGTTGACGGTGGGCATAATTGCTTCAGATGGTAGAATTTATAAGTCGCAGTAATAACATTTTTTCTGACAATGGTGAGATGAGAATTCCATTTCAACTGCGAATCGATGGTAACTCCTAAGTACTTAAACTCATTTACGAGGGAAATTTCAAAGCACTGCGATGAACATGAGTGTCCAGAGCAAAATGGAACATGATACAAAACCTTAAAATTGGGAGATGCGGCCTGACCAAAAAACATTACTCTGGATTTATTACTAAGAGCCAGGCGATGGTAGTAAAACCAATTACCAAGATTCACTAAGTCTGTGCAAACTAGGTTCTGTAATTCCGAAGGGTTTGCTGAAGTGTAACTTAATGCTAAATCGTCCGCAAATGCCGTGGTGTGCCCCAGAAGATCGATGTCGAATATAGAATTTATGTAGATTAAGAATAGAATAGGTCCTAATACTGATCCCTGCGGAACGCCGCAATTTAAGTAACCAGGTTCACTAAAATTATCATTTATTTTAACAATTTGGCTACTATTGTTGAAATAACTAACAAACCAGTCAAAAACTTTACCTCTGATACCTATATTTAATAATTTGTTTGCAAGAACCTCGTGATCCACCGTGTCAAACGCTTTTGCAATGTCTAAAAATAACGAAGCGGATTTTTGCGAATTGTTAAAAGCCGAGTAAACATAACTGAGGTGATGTAGTAGTGCTTCTTCAGAGGATCTTCCTGCTAAGAAACCAAATTGACTACGGCTAAAAAAATTGATTTTCTCCAGATAACCGAGCAATCTACGTTTTATTATTTTCTCAAATAGTTTGGAGAAGGAACTTAGCAACGAAATAGGTCGATAATTATTTAGTAATAGCACATCACCTTTCTTATGAATTGGAATTACAAGGGCTGATTTGAAAACATCTGGAAATACACCACTTCCTAGGCTGAAATTGAAGAGGTAAGCTAAAACATCTACTAGATACCACACGCAATTTTTTAAGATTAGGTGGTCGATTCCGTCAATTCCACAAGAGTGTTTATTTTTCAAACTACTAATCTCTTTTATAATCTCTCTGGCGCTAATCGAATCAAACACACAAGACATACTAGGTGAAGTGGTCGAGCCTAAAACATATCTGCTATAGCCTGGAGAATTAGGCGAAAAGTTAGTGTTGTTCAAATTATTTGTTATCTCCGATGGAACGTTGAGGAAATAAGTATTGAATTCATTACTTATAGATTGATAATTTGAAATAAGAACATCAGATTGGTATTTGTAAATTTTGGTGATTCGGTTTTTGTCTTTATTTGTTCCCAAAACTTCATCAATAGCCTTCCATGTGAGTTTAGAACTATTTTTCACATACTCAAATTTCTTCTTGTAAAATGAATTTTTGGCAAATTTAATTCTAGCATTTACTTCCTTGGAGAGTTGACAAATTTTTCCAAACGTGCATTAGTGGGATTATGGCGTAATTTTCTCGAGAATTTTTTTAATTTATGAACCTTCAAAAGGAGATAAGAATTCATCCACGGTTTCAGTTTTTTTAATGTAGGGGCAGAAGATTCGACCTTAGATTCACGAATGTGTGATTTCAGAATAAATAAGAACCTATCAAAAGCGATATTGCAGTTATTCTCACCATAAACAGTCGCCCAACTTTCAGATTGTAGTCGAGCATTCAAACGGCTATAGTCAACTCTCGAAAAATTATCAGCTACACTATTTTGAAGCACAGGGATCTGAGGTGCACAAATGTTTAGCTTTATTAAGTTGTGGTCAGATAGATGAATCGGTGTGTTTTCCACAGTAAAAATAAACGAATTTGTTGATTTGATGAACACATGATCAAGACAAGATGAATGTCTAGTAGCTTCATTTAAAAGACTTAGAAATCCGTGGGAGGCTAACATGGTAAGATAACTATAGCATTCATTGATATTAAGTAAATTTATGTTGATGTCTCCCAGAATAACTATGTTATTATTATTAATTGATAGAAGTAACTCCTCAATATCGACACAAAACGGGTTTACCGGTTTATTATAAAATCTATAAATGCAGATAAAGGTCCAATCATGACGCCCCAAGGTAACATTTAAAATTAAAACATCAGCTGTGGTCCAGTTGTAACAATGAAAAGAAGATACAGTTAAATTTTGATTGATAAACACACCAACACCACCAGATCTATAATCATCATTACAGCAAGCAATGAAATTATAATTTGGCAGTCTGTACTATGAAGATTCGTGTGAGTAAATCCAGATTTCAAAAACAAATATTAATAGTGGTTGCACTTTTAAACTAGATAAATAAGCATTGAAAATGTCGAAGTTTGCTCTCAAACTTTGAAAGTTTTGGTGAATTACACTACACATAATATGAGACTAACAATTCAATATACATACAACAAATACCGAAAAACAAATTTTGAAGAGTGAGAGCAAAGTACAACATTTTCAATACAGCCAGATAAATCACAACAACGAATAATCTATTCCAAGTAAATTTCAAAATATTCCGACTAATTATAAATAAATTTGAAAATGTTAAAAAAATAAGTGTTAAGTTTTTTGAGTAAATTACTAAAAAATAACTCAAACAGTGTTTAAACATCATCCAAATCATAACAAACACTACCACCATAAAAAAAATAATTACCGGAATCAAAACAGCTGACTGATTAATATAAACAAATATTATTTTTGACAACAAAATGTATAAAGAGTTAAGCTGGAATATGGAAAAAATATATAAAAAACAAATATGAGCTAATAAAGGTAAGATAAAAAAACTACTTAACGTTACATTATTTAATTCTAGATACCGAAGCAGCAACCGCTTTATCCAATTGCTAGTGTATGATGTTCTGGATACGAAAAATATCGTTCATGGAGTGATAGACGTCAGAATCAGCCGATTTCTTTAGGTAAATTTGTCCGGCTTTGCACCATAAATATTTAAAGTTTGATGACAGTTTTATGTTTTTAGCCTCATGATACAGCTGTGATTGGAATTTTGAAAGGCGGTGCATTATATGGATTTGATGCTCCCGGTGGTTTTGTGGCAAGATTGGATATCATCTTTAGTGTAAAGTGTTTTAATTTTGCGCATTTGCGTTAAAACTTTTTGTTGTAGATCGATGGATTTTAGTTTTACAATAAAGAAGTTGTGACGAGTTACATAATTGTTGGTTTTATTCAGTGTGGTTTTGCTAACGTTTCTACGAATGGGTTCGATCGATAAAATATCATCCGGTTGAATGGAATTTTCGACTTTACTAATTGTGTTGAAAATCATTCCACTAATGTCAACATGTTCCATCGGCAAGCCACTGATTGTAATGCTTGAAGCGTTTAGCATTTGCGCTGGTTTGTCATAATCAGCCTCCATTTGATGTAATTTTGCAGAGTGGATACTAAACTGGTCTTCTAGATGTTTAAGTTTCGAAGTGAGAGCATCGTTCGCAGCTTGGAGAGTATGTACTGCGTCTTTAACTTTGTCCAGGGCAGATAGTTTCTTTTCCATTCGTTTTAATTGAATCATAATATCGGCTAGACTCACGTTCACATCACATTCAGAGTCCGAGATTTCGTTGTCAATCACAGATTGACTGGATTGTAGACGACAGCTTTCACATAACCAATTGACAGTTCGATTATTAATATCACTTAACAATTCCTGTGAGATACAACCGCACTTAACATGGTAGAAATTTTCACAAGGACCGCTTCATTTAATACCAGGAAGTCGTCCTTTTTTGTGATATTGGCCCCACACGAGCGGCAGGTTACGGTCATTGTTTTACAAAGGCGCGAAATTGATTGACAATAAAATGGTTGACGATGTTGTACTTTGCTATGAAGATGTGAATCACGCACGAATAAATTAACAAATCCCTTATATTTTTGGTGAACTATATTTTAAATATGACTTAATGATTTTATTAATATAAAAATTAAAGCAAAAATTAGGTAAATTTAATTATTTTATTTTATTTTTATTATTTTATTATTTTAGACGTATTTTAGATGTTTACACTTTGACAACTGAAAAAAATTGAAATTATATATGGTTTTCCAATAACAGTGGTATGATTCGCAATAACTTAATTGGAGCACTTGCTGTGTGACACGTAGCCCTGTCTTGTTGGAACCAAATGTTGTCAAGATCAACTTCTTCCAATTTCGGCCATAAAAAGTTGGTTATATCATCCCATTTCTGGTAACCAGCTTCATTTCGAAAAGAATACTGACCGATGATTCCACCAGACCAAAAACCACACCAATTTAGGCGAATGTAATGGTTTTTCATGAATAATTTGTGGATTTTCTTCGCACGAGAATCGTCAGTTTTGTTTATTTACCGCACCACTCAGATGAAAGTGAGCGTCATCGGAGAAGATGATTTACTTAAAAAAATCGTTATCGTTTTCAAGTTGTTCCTGAATAATCTCGTATATCTCACCATGATGAAATTGTAAACATTGCTGAATACAATGAAACAAAAAATGACAGATCATTCACAGATCACACGTCACTTAAAAATCATATCATTCCTATTGGAAAACCCTATATATCTCGCATTTGTAAAAATAATAATTTTTCAATTGTCATTCTTCTTGCAATCGCGATAAATCTACCGAGTTGCCTAAAATATATTTGGCATTAAATAAATTGTTAACCTACACATTATTGGAAAAATCTCTTAATTTTTGGTACATCTCTGGCTATCATCAAACATCAGCAGCGGTTCAAACCAGGTACATAATTCTTATCATTCGAATTCGACGGGACGTCAAACGCTTTTATACGGTATCATTATACATTATTTTACCGCTGCTCATTCACGATTATTTGGCGTGTTAAACTACTGCAGTCAGCTAAGTATCGATTATTTACAAGTTTTAACTTATTTAGTTAAGCGTTTGTTGTGCAATTAATATACTCGCACATTATTTAAGTGATTTCGAAATCGCGTGATTAGTCAGATAACAATCTCATTGTGTAACGGTTCAAGTCAGTTATACCTCGTGGTATGGCGATAACGCTGCAAACAGTGTAAGGCAAATTTCGATGAGTTTCTTTCTGAATTATCCGAATTTGTTGAAACTAAATGGAAACTTCACCCAGGTCTCAGGTTCAGCTTCGTCTTAATGATTTAATTCTCAATTATGAGAATTTTAAGAAAAATCAAAACCAATGCGAATTGTTAGACGAAACAGAGTTAGATTCGATGGCCCGAACCAAGGTAGATCGATTATATTATGGATTGTGACCAGAAATGACCAGAAATCATGCTGGATTCATTTACTGGAGATATTACCAAATGGAAGTGGTTTCCAATTCCATCCAAGCTTTCGATAACCATGTGCATAACAACCTCAAATTAAACAATTTAACTAGATTTCAATATTTGAAAAATTCAGTTAAAGGTTTCGCGGCCAAATGTTTCGAAAATTTAGATTTTATAGCGGCGAATTATGTTGAAGCTCGACGTTTATTGGTTGAGCGTTTGAATTGCTGGAGAACATATTAAAGCGTTGCTTGCTATTAAACCGATTGATAAGCCAACTTCCCAAAAACTTCGTCCAGTACAATAGTGGTACGATTTTCTAGTGTACTTGATCACTTCTAAGTTCGATTCACATACAAAAGCTAAATGGAAAGAAACGTCTTTACCGAATGTGGTTCCATCATTCGGTGACATTTCAAAGTTTATTCAAGTTCGAAGCCACAAAATAACTGGACATAAATCGGAACTGCCATCTACATCAAACAGTGTAAAAGATTTAAAAGTTCAATAATATCAATCGAAACCATTTAAACGAACAGCATTTTCAGTACAAACGGGGTATAATTGCGTAATTTGTAACAAATTCAGTCATTCCATTATTCGATGTCATAAATATATTGCAATGTCGGGTGATGAATGAAAAAAAGTTGCAGCCGAGCTACTTGTTGAAATTATTGATAAGGATGGTCGGTCAATTACAGCACGTGCATTACTCGAATCAATTTCGCAACTGAATTATATCACAGAGTCGTTGATAAAGGTTTTAGGAGTTAAAACTCGTAAGTCGTTGGTCAACATCAAGGGTATTGCTTGTGCTTCTACTTCTTCGTCGAAAAGTTCGACAATTACTATCCATTCGCGAATAAACCAGTTTTCTGCCAAAATTGAAGTGCACTTATCGAATAAAATTTCTGATAGACAACCGTCACTTCGAATTGACCCGTCTAGATGGTCAATTCCCGCAAATATCAAATTAGCTGATCCATCATTCTATGAGCCACATGAAGCAGATTTACTTCTCGGAGCGGATATTTACTTTAAATTGCAATCTTTTGGGCAAATAAAAATTTGTGAAAATTTGACTGTTCTTCAGAATACGGTATTAGGTTGGGTAGTAGCAGGTGGAACTTCAGTTTCGTTACAGCAATATAGTAATTGCCATCTAGTTCCCTCTGAACCAAATTAGCTAGATGAATTATTGGAACGGTTCTGGAATCGTTGAGGAATGCCACACGGATAAACCTTCTTTATTTAGCTTGGACTGCGACAACCACTTTCGAGAGAATTTCAGTCGGGATACAGATGGTAAATTTACAGTAAGACTTCCGTTTTCTAAAAGTCCATCATTGTTGGGTGATTCTTCATTTTGGGCAAGGAAAAGGATTCTGACGATGGAAAACGTTTCAATAATAATCCAGAACTTAAGAAAGAATACAAATCATTCATGTCAGAGTACGAGACACATCACTCGGTAGTTAAACCCGATTCAACTACAACTAAGCTCAGAGCCGTTTTCGACGGTTCAGCAAAATCGTCCAGTGGTTATTCACTGAATGATCTATTGTCGAACAGGCCTGTAGTGCAGAACGAATTATTCGCGTTGCGTATGCGTTTGTTTAGTGTTGATATATGTAAAAGGTATCGGCAAATTCGTCTCGAGTCAACTGATCAAAAATTCCAATATATTTTTTGGCGGAACAACTCTTCCGATGAGCTTCAAACATTCAAACTAACGACGGTAACATATGGTACTAGATCAGCTACATACTTAGCAACACGTTGCCTATTTCAACTTGCACTTGCCTTTCAATGTAGTCAGCCAGAAGCGAGCAAAACTATTCAAAATGACTTCTATGTCGACGATTTGCTAACTGGTTCCGACACGTTGGAAGAAGCAGTCAGTTTAAAATCAGACATCACATCGATCTTACCAGGTGCTAAATTACCCTTGCGTAAATGGTGCTCCAATAGTCTAGAGCTTCTTTCCGATATTCCAGTTGAAGATAGGGAAGGTCGTTATCTAATCGATGATAAGACATGCATAAAAACGTTAGGTCTCTACTCAATGTCAACTTCGGTTCTGCGAGTACCTCTAGTCTTACGAAAAGAATCATCATATCACAAGTTGCTAAAATTTTTGATCCCCTTGGATTAGTAGCCCCAATAGTAGTCGTCGGGAAGTTATTACTATGAAGGTTATGGTCACCTAAGCTTAGCTGGGATGTAGGTCTTCCCATCGAATATCATACATATTGGTTTAAATTTCTTGCTGAACTGTCAAAACTGATCAACTTGACCGTCCCGCGTCATTTGTTCAACGGTAAGAAGAAATATTCTGGAATTCAGTTGCATGGTTTCGCTGATGCCAGCTAAACGGCTTTTGGTGCCATCATTTACGTAAGAAGGTCTTGGGCCTCGAAGGCTATTGCGTTAATTTATAGTGTTAAAAATCTCGAGTTGTTCCATTGAAGAAGGTTAGTTTGCCTCGGCTAGAGTTGTGTGCAGCGCAACTTCTGGCCAAACTCATGTTTGAAGAAGACATATGTTGCAAACCGTGTCTCCGACATTTTAGCGAGATCCGATTCTGGTAAATGGTTGCATGTAGAAACAAAATTAAATCCAGCCTACTTGATTTCAAGAGGAGTTTTTCCTGAGATGCTTATGATGTCCGATCTTTGGTGGGTCGGACTTAATTTTTTGCATTCGCCAATTGAATCTTGGAGTCATTAACAAGAACTGAATATACAACCATTTGAGATCATCGAAGAACGAAAAACGTGGACGATTATGACTGTAAGGGTGGAACCCGTTGATGATATCCTGGATCGATTAAAACATTCAATTCGACATTTCAATATCGATTAAAACATTCAAAGATAACCAAGGCCCGTTGAATGTAGAAGAATTACAAAATGGTTTGAATACAGTAATACGTAGTAAGTGCAAGTCAACTATTTCCCAACAGAATATCGAGAATTACAGCAACCTATCTTTGTAATTCGTGATTCCACATTAAATTATTATTACACGTCGACATCCAGGTCTGTTACCAAGCAAACATTATTTCACAACCACTCTAATAAGTTGCTTTCACAGAAAGCACCTACATGTTGGTCCACAAGCATTATTAGCGGCCGTACGACAATCTTATTGGCCGATAAACGGAAAACAATTATCGAAGATGGTGTATAAACAATGTGTGCTTTGTTGTCGAGCAAGACCAAGACCATCAAAAAGGGTCAATCTGGCACCACCGTTTTATAACGTTGGTATTGATTATGCAGGGCCGGTTTACATTCATTATCGTGTACGTGGCAAAGTTCCGACCACGACATACCTAGCCATTTTTGTATGTCTTGCAACAAAGGCTGTCCATTTGGAGCTGGTATCAGATCTTACGGCTGCTTGTTTTATTGGTACATTTCGTCGCTTCATAGTTACAAGAGGGCTATGCAAAAGAGTATTCTCAGATAATGGGACTAATTTTGTGGCCGCCAACTCTGAATTACACGGTTTATATCAGATTCTTCATAATTCAGAACTTCAACAGCAAGTCAATTCGTTAAGCATTGAAGACCACGTTATCTGGAAGTTCTCGCCGCCAGGTTCTCTACATTTCGGCGGCAAATATGAATCAGCTATTAAATCAGCTAATATCATCATCGACGGATGATGGGTAACGCCAACACCCTGACCTACGAAGAACTAAATATATTAATAAAACAGGCAAACATTCACTACCGATGACAACATGGAAATACTAACACCGGGTCATTTTCTTATCGGGCGACAATTATCCACAATACCAGAATTAAATAAGACAGATTCTGGGACAATCAGTTGTGTTAAACGATGGGATCACGCCCATTATGTATTTTTCCCAGATGATCATTAATACGGGTAAAACTATTCTCCTTCTCTTGTGAACTGACAATTTCTTGAACATTTGCGTCATCTAAACCGGAGCTTATTTGGATATGGTTAAAAGGATTCCGCTGCCCTTTAAATCTCTGAAAAAGCTGAATATCGGGCCCACTTGATACTTCATTTCACAAGCTACTAAAAACGGCAGGTATAATTAATTTATATATATGATGTCTGCAAGCAAACCTCAAGAAATTTCTGCCAAATCTTCTTTCAATAAGTTTGCAGGTTCCATTTAGCTTATCGACGTTCCATTTAGCTTATCGAAATCATATTGTCTGTATATACCATTTTTCACTGCTCTATGCCTGTCCCATGTATATAATCATTGAAACTCCCAACATTTTGGTGTTACGATAAACGGATACTATAATGCACAGTCGGCCAATCATTGTTTTCTCTGCTATAAATTCTTACATTTCTCGTCAGGATAGAATCAGAACTGAAAGACTTAAATAGTTCATCTCTGATTTCTCTCCTGATCAGTTGTCTATGGCGACGTATGGTCTCTTTGGAAACTGCGATTGATTCTAAATCATGCTCTAATGCATTTGCAGTGGTGGCGATTAAAAGGTTAAAAGAGCAGCTAAATTATTATCAGTCACGTTCTTCATATGTAGCCAGGAGTGAGATGAAACGGATTTTTTTTTTGCTTTAGTTTCTTTTCTACTGGTGCTTGATATTCACTGCCGCTAGAAGATAATGTAAGTGAGCTGGTAATCCAAATGATTAAGTTTATATCTGTTTCTTGAGATCGATCTACTTGTTGAAGGTCGTGGATCATTAATTGCTAATGTGGAATTGCTCTCATCCATTGATCGTAATGAACGAATGTTAAAATCATTAACATTTCGTTGTTGCTCGAGAACAAATCTTCTGTTTTTTCAATATTAAGGCCATGACCAATGTTATAGAGTTTCCATCCACCTTGTAAGAAAACCTCTCTTTTACTAGTTTTTTCACTTTTTCTGCTAATATTTTTTTTTGTGTTGAAATTTTCAAACTTAAAATAAATTAATATTTTATAAATCTTATTTAAAAACTTTTTAAAAAATGTTAATTTTTCAGTTATGATGACGAGTAATGTCTCATTTTTTCGTAATTCTTTGCTCTATAGGCACGAATAGTGAAATTTAGTCAAACATGATAACGAAAGAAACAGCCTGAAAACAAATTTTCTACTAGGTCAACCACCTTTTTATATCATTTCGTTGAATTCGGCATACTCAGAAATATTTAGAAAATATTAAACCAGCATTACTTGAACGAGCTGAAGTGAAAGAGAAGAGAAAACGTCACTAAGGGTCGTTTTAGTGTTTTTTTTTTGCAAAAAACCAGATTGAGCGACCCCTAAACGTGGACCGATTGACCTGAAAATTTGCAGACATTTCTAATAGAAACGAAAATGTTTAGTCCTGAGCCCGATAGGAAAAAGGAGATGTGATTTCCTCCATACAAAAATGGGTCTCCCTAATATATATAACAACTTAAGGCAAGGCGCTCATAAAAACAATGGAAAATGAAACAATTGGAAAACACCTTTGTTCTCTAGCTCCAACTAAAGACATCTCCGGAAAGAAACAAAAGGGTTAAAACGACGAAAAATGCAGATTCCCTCAATCAAAACAAAAGATGGGAAATGGGCTACAAGTGCGAAAGATAAAGTTGAGTTGTTTGCTGAACATTTCGAAGTAACATTTCAACCTTGAGGTTAGTAGAAGAGTTACGAAAACACTACTGATCCACCTGAAACATCTGACTTACTTCGAAGATATCAGGCTTGTAACACTGAATGAACTAAAACCACTTAATTTCATTTTTCAACATAAAAGCAAAGAAAGCTCTTGGTTACGATCTGATAACAGGGCAAATAATAAATGAGATGCATGAAAACAGCACCCGTAAATTATTGCACATAATAAATGTCATCCTCAGTAAGTAATAATGATTCCGAAACCGGCCAAGCCACTAAATGATAGAAAATCTTAACGACCACTTTCACCTCTACCAACACTAGCGAGATTGTTTGAGAGGCTGTTGCTCAAGAGATTGGAAAGAACCATAGAACAAAAAACCTTATCCCAGAATAGCAGTTTGATTTCAGAGAAAAACACTCAACTATTGAGCAAGTTCATAGGCTTACAAATGTCATTGAGAATATATTAGAGAGAAAAATGTTTGCTCTAGTATCTTCTTAAATGTGGCGCAGGCCTTCGATAGGGTGTTGCACAGAGGTTTACTCTACAGACTCCATAGAGATTTACCAAAACAACACTATATGAGAATCGCCATTTTTGGGTGCAATATGAAGAAGTATACTCCGAAATAAAAAATATTTCGGCAGAAGTCCCGAAGGTTAGTGTTTTGGGACCTATTATTTACCTGCTCTACACCAGAGATTTACTTTAATTAACCGTTGCAATATTTGCTGATGATACTACAGTTCTCTCAGTAGGAGACATTACCGAGGAATCAACATCGAAACTTCAAGAAACGTGTGACAAAGTCATAAAATGGACAAAAATGTGGCGTATCGGAATCCACGCATGAATCGAAATCCACGCATGCGAATTTTACTAATCTAAAAGTCAGCTACAAATCTGTAATCTTTAACGGTCAGCAGATTTCGTATGCAAATAAGGCTAAATACCTAGAGATGACTTTAGATACCAGAATCAGATGGAAAGAGCACGTTAAAAAGAAAAAAAGATTAACTTAATATTAAATATCGAAACTGTTTTGGCTGCTCGGGAAAAATTCGGAATTGTCAACCGAAAATAAATTGCTAATAACAACAGGTGCTAAAGCCAAAGAAAACGAACACCAAAATAATACAAACTTGTCAGAACAAAGTGCTACTTGGTATGTAGTTAACGCTCCGTGGTACATTGGAAATGACGGCCTTCGTAGGAACCTAAATATCCAGATAAAGTGTGGTTAAATTTTAAGGGCCGATGTTGATGTTGAATAAAACACAAACTATTTAAGAAATTATTGTCAATTCTTTTTATTATGATAATATGGTATGGTTCAATTATGTATGAGACAAAATATCGGCCAAATGGCCACCGCGACCTCGGCGGCACGCCTCCACCCGATGGTCCAAATTTTCGATGACGCTTAGGCATAATTGAGGTTCTATGTCGTTAATGTGCCGAATTATCTCATCCTTTAGCTCTTGAATTATTGCTGGATTATCGACGTACACTTTTTCTTTCAAATAGTTCCAACGAAAGAAGTCCAGCGGTGTCAAATCACATGATCTTGGCGGCCAATTGACATCGCCACCACGTGAGACAACACAGCCATCGAATTTGTCGCGCAAAAGAGCCATTGTTTCGCTAGCTGTGTGGTAAGTGGCACCGTCCAGTTGAAACCACATATCGTCCACATCCATATCTTCTAATTCGGGCCATAAAAAGTTCGTTATCATCTCACAGTAGCGAACACCATTCACAGTAACTGCCTGACCGGCCTCATTTTGAAAAAAATACGGCTTGAAGATGCCGCCAGCCCATAAACTCCACCAAACAGTCACTCTTTGTGGGTGCATTGGTTTTTCGACAATCACTCTTGGATTTTGATTCGCCCAAATGCGACAATTCTGCTTATTGACGAATCCACTGAGGTGAAAATGTGCCTCATCACTGAAGATGATTTTCTTCGAAAATTGATCATCCATTGTTGCCATTTCTTGCCACCATTCTGACCATTGATCGATTGTGTATCTTTCCATGGTTCAAATTGAGTTAGTCTGAAATTGAGAAATGTCAAATTAAATGCAGAAAATAACTGGACGTTTAGGTATGGTTCATATTCATCGTCAGCCCTTAAAATTTAACCACCCTTTAGTTCAAGGGGAAATAAAGAAACTTGCAGGTAAGCTTCGTGTTATGCTGGACACTTCACATGCAGTAAGGCGATTGTAGAGAACGAAACCAATTGGTTTAATGGATTAAGGACAGAAGTGAAAAGACTACTTCAGTAAATAACCTATAAATGGAGCTAGCCAATGGGCTTCTTCCCATTCACAAGTGTCTAAATTTAGAAAGAAAAATTACTAGATGAATTGTAATTTGTTGTAACAATTAAAAAAAAAATATTAGTAAATAAAATAAATAAAAAATTGTTTGTAGAAGCAGAATCTAAATATTGTATTGCATGAAATCGAGGTAGATCACAATTGTCAATCATATAATTGCTTATCAGAACATTAAGCTATTTTTTCGATGAACTGGCACAGCAATTTTAGTATTACTCACTTCAATTTACAAATGTACGTGAACTAAAAAATTTGCCAGCAGTTAACCCAAAACATAATACCACGAAACAGACCAACAACAATAAAGCTTTTATAAATAAATGCGATCCCAATCCTATGATAGACTAATCGGATATGTACATTTTTTGGTATGTTGTTTGCAATCAATTTCCTGAAAACACTAAAATAATTTTCGAAAAAAATAAAACAACAAAAAATTCAAAAAAACATTGAAAACGGATAAAATCATTTTCATGGATGAAAAAATAAAAGAAAATAATTTATGAATATTATATTGGCAGAACCAAAAATTTATATTTTGTAATGTTATTCTTGTATTTCCAGCGCTTACCAAAAACACAGATAAAAAATGAGCTTCGTTTGTTGTTGCCACTATACACTGATATTGTTTGGATGCGTTCCAGAAATAATTTTTTTTGATTGTTTAACTTCCAGAAAAACAAAAAAAAATTGGAAAAAATCGGGAAATCACTTGAAACAGCAAGAAAATCATTTTTTTTTGGGGAGTACACAATTCTTCCCTATGCATACCGATCGGGATTTTTGTTGGTAGAGACTGGTGGACGAACAACAACAAAGCGGTGCTCCACCACCATAATAAAAAGTTCATATTAGTTAATATTCTATTTGAAATCGTATATAGCTTTTGTCTAGTAGAATTACATTTTTTTTTGTGTGTGGAAATGTCGAGATAAAAATCAATGAAATTAATTTCATTTTCCAATTTTTTATTTTTTTATTCTGTTTTAAGTTTAATTGAAAAATATAATTATGTTTGTGGTAATCAGAATATTTGAAAAATTAATTAAGTTTTATAATGTTTAACGAGGCGAGACTATTGAAAATAAAATAAAAAATCCATAATTTTATGTATATGGTTTAAGAGAAGTCGGAGGGTTGTTGTATATACAGAGTGATGCGTGCGGTAGTAACACGATATTCGGAATATTCTCAAAATTTAACAAATCATTAATATTAAATTTTTTGGTGATTGCCTTCCCACGATGACATTAATTGTATTGGTCCCAGCCAATTTAATACAACACCCTGCATGAGATAAATCGTGACGTCATTGTGAAGTGGAATTTAAAATAAATAAAATCAATAATGTATGAATATATATCATATCATTATTAATTTTAATTAGCATACTTAATTTGATTTAAATATGGCCAACATTGTTCGTTTGTGTGTGTATATGTGGTAACCGGATAAATGTGAAATTTTTATCAGACAATTAATCTTTAAATTTACAGCATATAATTATTACTACTTAAGAAATGTTTTAAAATTGACTTATGCTGTGCAACAATTGAACTATTTTGAGCAAGCTATGTTATTTACTAAGTTACATTACCGAAAATTTTAACTGATACTGTGTGCTAAATTTCCGGTTACCTAAAATGATGGTTAGTTCAAAGAAGGATCAAACCAAATCGAAGATGACGTTTCATTAAAATTTACTAAATAAATTTAGATTTTTATTGTTCTAAATTTTTCTAGGAATCGATTGATGTATCTGAACTAAATTTACAGTTTAGGTCTAAAGGAAGTCAGCCTAGAGAGTCAATGTACTCCAGCCAACTGTCTACCTCACCTGCTTCAATAACTAATTTTTAAAGACATCAGTTTACAACAAAAACAAGGTGGTACCTAACTGCTCAGTTCAAAAATTCACCCACTATCGAGGCCGCGCTCAAAGAATTTTGGAAACATGTCTAGATCGAGTAGATAAACACAGTTCACGACTCAGCAGAAAATTGAAAATGATGAACTATGTAGAAGACTTAATGAAATACAAAAGAAGCATCACAACTTAGCAATGAAATTGTTGAATTAAAGAAAGAAAATTACTATCTGAAAAAGATCAGACTAGTAGAAGTTATGAATACTCTTACTTATTAATTACAACGAGATCAGCATACTTGCCTGTACTAACGGTGAATTACATTCAGATGATGCGAGGAACTTGTAAGATAAACTTATTGGATGCAGAAACAAGGAAAAATATCAAGGAAAAAAGGAAGAGCAGAATTCTCGCCAGAAGTTGGGGATCACTCGAGATAAGCATTCCAGTATTTACGAATATCCTAGCTTCATTGAAATCCGAGTCCACAAACGACTACAGTGAAGTAGCATTAAACAATAATGTTTGGAAGATAAATACAAAAGATCTCGACGCAAATAGAATTTAGCCACAAAGCTCATTAAAGAAGGTAAAAATGTATATACCTATAAAGACAAACTATCTGAGAAATTAAAGCTATGGCCAGAGGTCTTCTTCCTTACTTCATCTTACATTTAACAAAAGCCAAAAAATTTAAAATATATTTGATGTAAGCTTTAATATAGCAGCTCGTAGTACACAACGCCACACAGCATTACCTTTGAACAATGAATGTTCGTCTTCAACATCAACACGGACGATGGCAACGATTGGCCGGGCAAAGTGTAGTCTTTTTTTCTCTTGGGGTTATAGAAGAAAATCCACTCCTCGTCACCAGTCACTATACGATGAAAAAAATTCTTTCTTGTTTGCCTTTGAAGCAGCTGCAGCCAAAAAAGAAATCAGCCTTCCACGTCTCTTGGTTTCAGTTCATAAAGAACCATGAATTGCAATCGTATGGACACTGATTGTTGAGTAACTCTGACTTTACCGGCAACCTCCTCTTGCGTTTGAGTCGGATCTTTATAAGCCAATGCCTCTAACTCATCGTCTACGAATTATTTTGGCTATCCCAAGCGAAACTTAGCTCCAACACTGAAATCATCATTTTTGAAGCGTCGAAACCATTCTCTGCATGATTTATCGGTTGAAGCATTGTCACCGTAAACTTCAACAATCATTTGATGCGCGCCATCTGCACTTGTTTCCAATAAAATCACAAAATGAACACTTCCCGTAAATTCGAGACCGTAAACAACTCGTTTATTACGAAACTCAAAGCAATACAAACTGAATATTACCATCAAATGTGTAAGCTGTTTAAAACAACGGAAATAACCTGTCACTATAAAAAATGTATTATAGTTATAGAATCACAGTAAATTTGTTGCATTTGTCAAAAATAGTTGATGTTGTCAAAATAAACATGGCCGGTTATAACTCGGAATTTTCTTATAGAGGACCAACAACTTATGTGTATTTTATCAATTTGAATTAAATTAATTTAAATTGTAGGTATTGATATTGACTTTTATGTGAATCACAGTCAATTTGTTGTATTTGTCAAAAATAGTTGTTGTTGTCAAAATAAACATGGCCGGTTATAAATCGGAATTTTCTTATAGAGGACCAACAACTTATGTGTATTTTATCAATTTGAATTAAATTAATTTAAATTGTAGGTATTGATATTGACTTTTATGTGAATCACAGTCAATTTGTTGTATTTGTCAAAAATAGTTGTTGTTGTCAAAATAAACATGGCCGGTTATAAATCGGAATTTTCTTATAGAGGACCAACAACTTATGTGTATTTTATCAATTTGAATTAAATTAATTTAAATTGTAGGTATTGATATTGACTTTTATCTGAATCACAGTCAATTTGTTGTATTTGTCAAAAATAGTTGTTGTTGTCAAAATAAACATGGCCGATTATAAATCGGAATTTTCTTATGGAGGAATAAAAACTTAAGTATAATTTATCAATTTGAATAAAATTAATTTAAATTGTAGGTATTGATATTGACTTTTATGAGAATCACAGTGATTTTGTTGTATTTGTCAAAAATAGTTGTTGTTGTCAAAATAAACATGGCCGGTTATAACCCGGAATTTTCTTATGGAGGAATAAAAACTTAAGTATAATTTATCAATTTGAATTAAATTAATTTAAATTGTAGGTATTGATATTGACTTTTATGTGAATCACAGTGAATTTGTTGTATTTGTCAAAAATAGTTGTTGTTGTCAAAATATACATGGCCGGTTTTAAATCGGAATTTTCTTATAGAGGACCAACAACTTATGTGTATTTTATCAATTTGAATTAAATTAATTTAAATTGTAGGTATTGATATTGACTTTTATCTGAATCACAGTCAATTTGTTGTATTTGTCAAAAATAGTTGTTGTTGTCAAAATAAACATGGCCGATTATAAATCGGAATTTTCTTATAGAGGACCAAAAATTTATGTGTATTTTATCAATTTGAATTAAATTAATTTAAATTGTAGGGAGTGATATTGACTTTTATGCGAATCACAGTCAATTTGTTGTATTTGTCAAAAATAGTTGTTGTTGTCAAAATAAACATGGCCGGTTATAACCCTGAATTTTCTTATGGAGGACCAAAAATTTATGTGTATTTTATCAATTTGAATTAAATTAATTTAAATTGTAGGTATTGATATTGACTTTTATGTGAATCACAGTCAATTTGTTGTATTTGTCAAAAATAGTTGTTGTTGTTAAAATAAACATGGCCGGTTATAACTCGGAATTTTCTTATGCTAGAATAAAAACTTAAGTATAATTTATCAATATGAATTAAATTAATTTAAATTATAGGTATTGATATTGACTTTTATGTGAATCACAGTCAATTTGTTGTATTTGTCAAAAATAGTTGTTGTTGTCAAAATAAATATGGCTGGTTATAACCCGGAATTTTCTTATAGAGGACCAAAAACTTATGTGAATTTTATGAATTTGAATTAAATTAATTTAAATTGTAGCTATTGATATTGACTTTTATGTGATTTGCAGTCAACTTGTTGTATTTGTCAAAAATAGTTGTTGTTGTCAAAATAAACATGGCCGGTTAAAAATCGGAATTTTCTTATTGAGGACCAAAAACTTATGTGAATTTTATCAATTTGAATTAAATTAATTTAAATTGTAGGTATTGATATTGACTTTTATGCGAATCACAGTCAATTTGTTGTATTTGTCAAAAATAGTTGTTGTTGTCAAAATAAACATGGCCGGTTATAACCCGGAATTTTCTTATAGAGGATCAAAAACTTATGTGAATTTTATCAATTTGAATTAAATTAATTTAAATTGTAGGTATTGATATTGACTTTTATGTGAATCACAGTCAACTTGTTGTATTTGTCAAAAATAGTTGTTGTTGTCAAAATAAACATGGCCGGTTATAACCCGGAATTTTCTTATAGAGGACCAAAAACTTATGTGAATTTTATCAATTTGAATTAAATTAATTTAAATTGTAGGTATTGATATTGACTTTTATGTGAATCACAGTCAACTTGTTGTATTTGTCAAAAATAGTTGTTGTTGTCAAAATAAACATGGCCGGTTATAACCCGGAATTTTCTTATGGAGGACCAAAAACTTATGTGAATTTTATCAATTTGAATTAAATTAATTTAAATTGTAGGTATTGATATTGACTTTTATGTGAATCACAGTCAATTTGTTGTATTTGTCAAAAATAGTTGTTGTTGTCAAAATAAACATGGCCGGTTATAACTCGGAATTTTCTTATGCAAGAATAACAACTTAAGTGTAATTTTTCAATTTGAATTAAATTAATTTAAATTGTAGGGAGTGATATTGACTTTTATGTGAATCACAGTCAATTTGTTGTATTTGTCAAAAAAAGTTGTTGTTGTCAAAATAAACATGGCCGGTTATAACCCTGAATTTTCTTATGGAGGACCAAAAATTTATGTGTATTTTATCAATTTGAATTAAATTAATTTAAATTGTAGGTATTGATATTGACTTTTATGTGAATCACAGTCAATTTGTTGTATTTGTCAAAAATAGTTGTTGTTGTCAAAATAAACATGGCCGGTTATAACCCGGAATTTTCATATGCTAGAATAACAACTTAAGTGTAATTTTTCAATATGAATTAAATTAATTTAAATTGTGGGTATTGATATTGACTTTTATGCGAATCACAGTCAATTTGTTGTATTTGTCAAAAATAGTTGTTGTTGTCAAAATGTACATGGCTCGTTATAACTCGGAATTTTCTTATGGAGGACCAAAAACTTAAGTATAATTTATCAATTTGAATTCAATTAATTTAAATTGTAGGTATTGATATTGACTTTTATGTGAATCACAGTGAATTTGTTGTATTAGTCAAAAATAGTTGTTGTTGTAAAAATATACATGGCCGGTTTTAAATCGGAATTTTCTTATAGAGGACCAACAACTTATGTGTATTTTATCAATTTGAATTAAATTAATTTAAATTGTAGGGAGTGATATTGACTTTTATGCGAATCACAGTCAATATGTTGTATTTGTCAAAAATAGTTGTTGTTGTCAAAATAAACATGGCCGGTTATAACCCTGAATTTTCTTATGGAGGACCAAAAATTTATGTGTATTTTATCAATTTGAATTAAATTAATTTAAATTGTAGGTATTGATATTGACTTTTATGTGAATCACAGTCAATTTGTTGTATTTGTCAAAAATAGTTGTTGTTGTCAAAATGTACATGGCCCGTTATAACTCGGAATTTTCTTATGGAGGACCAAAAACTTAAGTATAATTTATCAATTTGAATTAAATTAATTTAAATTGTAGGTATTGATATTGACTTTTATGTGAATCACAGTGAATTTGTTGTATTTGTCAAAAATAGTTGTTGTTGTCAAAATATACATGGCCGGTTATAAACCGGAATTTTCTTATGGAAGAATAAAAACTTAAGTATAATTTATCAATTTGAATTAAATTAATTTAAATTATAGGGAGTGATATTGACTTTTATGTGAATCACAGTCAATTTGTTGTATTTGTCAAAAACAGTTGTTGTTGTCAAAATAAACATGACCGGTTATAACTCGGAATTTTCTTATGCAAGAATAACAACTTAAGTGTAATTTTTCAATTTGAATTAAATTAATTTAAATTGTAGGGAGAGATATTGACTTTTATGTGAATCACAGTCAATTTGTTGTATTTGTCAAAAATAGTTGTTGTTGTCAAAATATACATGGCCGGTTATAAACCGGAATTTTCTTATGGAAGAATAAAAACTTAAGTATAATTTATCAATTTGAATTAAATTAATTTAAATTATAGGGAGTGATATTGACTTTTATGTGATTTGCAGTCAACTTGTTGTATTTGTCAAAAATAGTTGTTGTTGTCAAAATAAACATGGCCGGTTAAAAATCGGAATTTTCTTATAGAGGACCAAAAACTTATGTGAATTTTATCAATTTGAATTAAATTAATTTAAATTGTAGGTATTGATATTGACTTTTATGCGAATCACAGTCAATTTGTTGTATTTGTCAAAAATAGTTGTTGTTGTCAAAATAAACATGGCCGGTTATAACCCGGAATTTTCTTATAGAGGACCAAAAACTTATGTGAATTTTATCAATTTGAATTAAATTAATTTAAATTGTAGGTATTGATATTGACTTTTATGCGAATCACAGTCAATTTGTTGTATTTGTCAAAAATAGTTGTTGTTGTCAAAATAAACATGGCCGGTTATAACTCGGAATTTTCTTATGCAAGAATAACAACTTAAGTGTAATTTTTCAATTTGAATTAAATTAATTTAAATTGTAGGGAGAGATATTGACTTTTATGTGAATCACAGTCAATTTGTTGTATTTGTCAAAAATAGTTGTTGTTGTCAAAATATACATGGCCGGTTATAAACCGGAATTTTCTTATGGAAGAATAAAAACTTAAGTATAATTTATCAATTTGAATTAAATTAATTTAAATTATAGGGAGTGATATTGACTTTTATGTGAATCACAGTCAATTTGTTGTATTTGTCAAAAACAGTTGTTGTTGTCAAAATAAACATGGCCGGTTATAAATCGGAATTTTCTTATGGAGGAATATAAACTTAAGTATAATTTATCAATTTGAATTAAATTAATTTAAATTATAGGTATTGATATTGACTTTTATGTGAATCACAGTCAATTTGTTGTATTTGTCAAAAATAGTTGTTGTTGTCAAAATAAATATGGCTGGTTATAACCCGGAATTTTCTTATAGAGGACCAAAAACTTATGTGAATTTTATCAATTTGAATTAAATTAATTTAAATTGTAGGTATTGATATTGACTTTTATGCGAATCACAGTCAATTTGTTGTATTTGTCAAAAATAGTTGTTGTTGTCAAAATAAACATGGCCGGTTATAACTCGGAATTTTCTTATGCAAGAATAACAACTTAAGTGTAATTTTTCAATTTGAATTAAATTAATTTAAATTGTAGGGAGTGATATTGACTTTTATGCGAATCACAGTCAATTTGTTGTATTTGTCAAAAATAGTTGTTGTTGCCAAAATAAACATGGCCGATTATAACCCGGAATTTTCTTATAGAGGACCAAAAACTTATGTGTAATTTATGAATTTGAATTAAATTAATTTAAATTGTAGGGATTGATATAGACTTTTATGCGAATCACAGCCAATTTGTTGTATTTGTCAAAAATAGTTGTTGTTGTCAAAAAAATCATGGCCGATAATAACTCGGAATTTACTTAACAAGTATACTAAAACTTTTATATATAATTAGCAATATTACTCTGGAAATAAAAGTTTTACCTTATAAATTGTTAATTATTAATTAAATTTTAATTTTAAGTTATTTGCTTAAGTGAATTATGTCGAAAAAAAAACCCAAATTTGGTGCATGCAATAAACATAAAAAATGACATATGCCAATTTAGAAAAAATCGACTCAATTAAGGTTATGTCACACGATACTAATGAAACATCATCAAAAATAATGAAAATTTATCATTTAATTTTATTTCAAATCAATCCTTATATTTGTTGAAATTTCTGTTCAACATTTGTTGCATGAAACAAAGTTGGAATTTTAGTACAATGCGCTTGCAAAACAAAAATTGTCATTAAAGTTATGGCAAAAATTACTGTATTAGACGATGTAAATATACATCTGTTAGCTTGTCGAAAGTTCAACATGTCAGCAAGTATTCAGCAAAACTGACATTGTTTTATGCTATAGTTTGTCATATGGCATACCGTTTTTTGCGAAAGCTCGATTATTTTATTTTGTATACAATCAGACCTGCAATTATTTGTAACGGCAGAATTTGTAACGGCCTGCTTCTATCGCTCACAAAACCTATTTAAGACACAAAAGGTTTTTATTTCTGGAAAAATTAAAAAAAAAAATATCTTAAAAGTTCCAATCAATTTAGTTTTCCAAAACTTTCATTTATTTTATTCAAAAAAAAAAAACCTTCATAAAATTAACACAAGCAAAGAAATTAGCATTAATTTCACGCTTTCTACTCCAAAAATTTGCTTTTCAGCATTTTAAAGTAGCGCGAAAGTTTTATGTACACAAAAAAAAACACTTTCAGTGATTTTCTTTTTTTCATCGTTAATTTTTTTTTTGTGTACTTTCTTTAAGACGTATTCTAATTTTTCCCCATTGATAACAGCGAAAATCTCATATACACACACTCAAAGCGCTGCCGAAATAAAGAAAAGATTTTCTTCGCCTTCTTATCATTATTGTTCTGCGTCTTTAGTTTATATTATAATACATACTTTTGTGTGTTATAACTGTAAAAAGTCGTTGAATAAGAAATATGATAAACAATAATAGTAGTAATAATAATAATAATTAAGCTAACATAAACAATCATGCGATAAGGGAACAAAATATTTTTTATATTAAATTTTAAGATGGAGAACGAATTTTCTTTTTATGTTGGGTAAACATAGCGCAAACAATAAGCACGAGCTAAAGAATAGAAAAGTTTCGAATTTGTTTTTCATTCTTCAATTCCTTGGTTTGTTTTATACCCAAAAATTACACACACACACATACACACAGTATGAGGAGAGATAAGATGCCACGTCGACGAAGAAGAAAAACTATATTTTATTATTTATTTTGCGGAAAATTTAATTTTTGTTGTTGTTGTTGTTGTTGTTGTGTATAACTGTTATGCTACTATCTTTATCAAATATAATACAGTACAGTGAATTTTTAAGAATTGAATTAATCTAAAAATGGTATACAGCGAGCTAGAAATGTTTTATATGCGGGAAGAATTTCTAAAGTGGAAATATTTTCAATCAACACGATTAGGGGATGAATAATTATATGTAATTTAGAGCGCTTTCATATTTCGGTGTTATTATTATGATTATTGTTATTGTTATTATTATTATTATTATTGTTTATATATGATTGCTGTGTATTTATGTACGAAAATGTAATTTAATTTTTAATGGATTTTTTTTTGTTTAAATTATATGGAAAATTTCTAGATATGAAATGTGCGGTCATTTTTCGGGACACTGCTCATCTAATTTAGAAATGTCTTTGTAAAGCGTATCGGACATTAAACATACTTTTTTGATTCTCTTTAAAAATTTAATCAAAAATCTTGTGAAACATTAAACATTCTGCTAGAATTTTAATCCCTGGTAATATGCCAATCAAAGTAGCCTTCAAGCATAAAAATGTTCTCTTCGTTAATTCGTCAAAGTAAGATTAAAACTGGAACAGTAAATGTAAATTTTATTTTATCCTTCCGATTTGATAAAACTTTTCGTATCTTTCCAGGCATAAGTCCGTTACCTGGAATAAGAAAGTGGCAGTAGTAATCGAAAAAAATGTTGCCAATAATATTCTTCTCTTCTCAAACTAAGTCGAAATTTCACGGTGGATCAAGGTCAGTTAAACTTTACTGAGAGGATTGCTTGAGCTTTAAAGTACTTCGGGAGTAGCTTACACAGTAGTAGTAAATATCTACAAAACATCTTTAAATAAGGCAAATTTGCTAACGCCAAAATCACGAATGGCATAAATAGTAACCAAATTTTTGTTACCTCGGCTGGAGTTTTGTAGAGCTAGCAAATTAAATTAACAAGGAGCAACAAATTCGATGACAGTCCCAAAATTAATGAAAAACAAGACCCATTATTTTAAAACATTTGTGGCAAATCGAAAACATTAAATTAGTCATGCGGCAAAACTATCGCCTGTAGTAGGGGAAAATGGATAAGCACAACACTTCAGAAACGAAATGTAGGATTTTATAAACCAGGGCAGAGTGGTAATTAAAAGTAAGACTGAAACTCAAGAAAGCACTTGAAACACGTACAAAACTAGGGACAACACCTAGCTCTGCACCCGATGCTGACATTAATCCTTTCCATACGGATGAAGAAGAATTAGAAAAAGAAACAAATTGGCTGTTGAACCGGAATAAAAGACCAAGTAAGGAAAGGAGAGCGGAACACTCACCATAAATTGCAGTAACTTTACCATCATCTTCAAAAGAGGTTTCTAGAAACCAGTTAATCATCATGAAACAACTAGCTCTAGAACAACAACCAGCTAAACCAAAATAAAAATCACCTTCACCAATATATGTCGTCGGTATATCAAATTTTTCCACTATACAATTGATTATGAAATCGATTACGGTAGCCGACTACTCGTATCTCTAAATAATGGAGTCTGGAAAATTAATGTTGCGAAATCATTTGAATATCTTCCCAAGATAAGATGCACGGTCGAAATCTTACACGAAATTTCATTCAGCTGTGCGTGTTATGTTTGGAAGACCACTTATTAGAACTGGCGCTAATTGTGCGACACCTTTTATGATTCCTATAACAAAGAGTGGAGATTACTAGAAACACAAGGGTTATTTAGCGATCTTTGTTTGTAGGTTCACTGAGGCCGTACACATTGAGCCATTATCTGACCATTGAGCATACTTCGCAGCCTATAAAATTGCTACTGCTCGTGGAGGATTATGATGTGATTTAATAGGGACAATGGTACTTATTTTGTTGATGCCGAGAACAGTGGCAGTGGCAGTGGCAGTGGCTGGTACTGATTCGTAAATAAAAATAGTGAAAAATTATCAATGGAGGACTTTAAGAAGCTGCAGTTAAATCAAGTCTCGTTTTTAAGCCTGGATCATTCTTAATAAGTAGCACGGTGAAAGCGGCAAAAAAAAATTTAAAATATTTCTGGAGAATTCGTATTTTATTCGAAATTCTTTTCGTGCATTTGTGTGGTCAACCATGTTCGCAGATTCTATGGGTAGTCGCGAGGTGAATTGTTCTTTTTATTGGAATGCCCTCCTGGTCATGAAGTGAAACCACTTGAAATGGCTAATGTCTGGATGTATCATTCCAACACAAGACTAGCATTAAAAGTAAGAATGAATGAATGTTGTCCTTCTTGATAAGTACGATGCGGAGAAGGCCAGTAAAATCTCAAATCAAACAATAATGCTACGAAAATATTTTTCTAAATTTTTAATCTCAGGAAAAGTCAAAATAGTGAAACAGGCAGATAGAAAGGGCTGCTTAGCTGCATGGAATCGAAACAACCATGAGTGCGAGCAGTCATGGTAGTGCCGATCAAAATATTTGTCGCAACCTTGTAAGCATAAAAATTCACTCGGCTCAGTCAACAAATTAAATGATATCCTGGCGACATTAACCCTCTAATGCATGCATTTTTTTACGAGCTGGTAAATTCATACTAGGTTGAAATTGTGTTGAATAGTACAAATTTAAAGTCAAAAATTGTTGTTGAGACCAATCCATTCAGCCACATGTGCAAATTTAAAGGCCGCCTTTAGGCGAGATAATACAGTACGACGAGAAAAAAACAAAAATTTCAAATTAATTTCATTCATTCACAAGACGTAATAAAACAATAAAATTAATTGCAAAAAATATATAGGACGATTAGCGATTCAAATTGTGATTTATCATATTTATTGTGGAACTCATAAAAACATGTTTTATTGGATGAGTTACTTAAACTAACATTGCATTTCACGCAAAACGATTGTGTTTCTGCATTACATTTGGGAAACTTGCATTGCCGTTTACCTGATCGGTCACGAAAAATGCACCAATGACCTACGTGATCGTAACGGACATCTACAGGCGGAAGATATGCTCTCTTGGTTGGTTTTGGGTAAGGTGTTTCAGATGCATCAGATGGTCGTCCAACGTTTCTCTTCTCTGCCATCATTCCGCTGGAACAGAGTGATTCAGCCGACTTCAGTTCGAAATGCTGGAAGCTAAATTTTTTCTTGATTTTCATTTATTCGGTGATATAGAATATAAGCGTTCACAACTGCTACGTCAATAAGGTGATAAAATATACGGTTCGACCGTTTTCGGGTTTCCATCCGTATATGGTAACGGCCTAATAATCTATCCATTAGGTCGCCACACCCCATATGCCGGTTGTACTTTTTAACTACATATGTATGGACAATCAATTTCATACTGCTTTCTTTCTTTTTTTCCCCATCTGGCAGCTTTCTGTGGTTGCAAGGTGCGTTTGCTTGAAATAAATGCTTTCGTGCCAACATACGTTGACAGAAGCCATACTGTTTTTGTATCTTTCCATAAAATTGACGAGATATCGACTCCATAAGAATTGCCCATATACTCCTCAGAGTATCCACGTTCACCTTACCCCCCACTTACGATCGCTTTACTCGACAGCTTACAATTTGGCACACGATTTGAACTAGGATTCCCCAAGCTAAATATCCCTCTGTTACGTAGGTATGTTAACAGGCCCATAGACGTATAAAAATTATCGAAATATAGAATATGGTTACAGAAAATTGGTATATTTATTGAAAGGCCCACAACTACGTTCGACGATGCCCCAAGATCAGGTGCACCTTCGGAAATTTTATTATACCCAGCACCGCAATAAAAATCGCAAAGCAAGAACAGTTTGAAACCCCATTCATGCGTCTCGTTCGGCATATATTGACGCAACACAGTTCCTACCATTTTAGCATTGGCGCACTGAACATAAAATTTCGTTAAAGTGTACCGAACCTTGAATAACCGATCAAAATCTGGATGATATTTATCGACTGAAAGAGAATTTTCATTGAAATGAAAATATCGATAAATTTCTTTAAACCTATGCACAGGCATCCCTTGTCGGATCGCTTCGAATGAGTGTCTTCCCCAGTATGACCATGTATTTGGGTATAGCGATACAGACATAAAGACTAAGACATAAGGAATTGACTTTAAATATTGTCAAAATATTCTTTTGGCACGCATATAGATTTGATTGTTCTGTTATGTGCTTAACAAGATCATCATTCACAAAATATTTGAAGCAATCATATGGAGGTTTAAGTTATTTTATCTTTGGTGGTAATATCCTTTGTCGCCTCGAAATACTATATCGTTAATATGCAACGTTAAGTTTTGTTTTTTCCAAATTATAGATTGGAATTCACGACTGTCATTTTTTATTTTTAGTACATCTCCACAAAATTTAGATACTGTGGAAATATTTGGTCCGTTTCTAGACGCTTTCTTCGACTATATTTTTTACTGGGTGGACTTGTATGTTTACTTTGGTCAAGTGATGATGGTTGATTCTCAGAGAGCTCGAGGGCATCTTTCAATGCACCTATAGTGGCCTCAGTAGTTTCCCTGGTTACCACATCGGTTAATGAAGTTTCTATAACATCGTCTTCAGCAGTAACCACAGTATGTATTGATAGAATTTGACCATCGT
Organism: Nephrotoma guestfalica; assembly: GCA_963691935.1. NCBI lineage: Eukaryota > Metazoa > Arthropoda > Insecta > Diptera > Tipulidae > Nephrotoma > Nephrotoma guestfalica. Next base: position 248,406,246 of record OY829914.1, read on the forward strand.
TCAAATTAGTCATCCTCATATTCACTTGTTTCTACATCGGATTGTATTGAATTCATAAGTTCTAGTACACTTGTCGAGAGGCCATATATAAATAAAATAAAGTTGTATTGAATGAAAGATAGCGAGGGGTTATGTTTACAAACACATTTACAAACAGACAACACACTACTATGTTTCATTTTTTACCCGAAATTTCAGTAAACATTTCTTCAGAATAGTTGAAAAATACTTTTTTTTAATTTCGTTGTAATGAACAAGACCGCCTTTAGGCGGATATATGTATTACAGGGTAGGAAGTGACTGTAAGTTCATTAGCGAAAGGTCATTTCCCTGAATGCATAATGCTACATAGGGCTTTAAAATGTGCCCATCTTTTAAAATTTTTAAATTTTCACTACTTTATCTTGTTCTTCTCTATTTGTTTTGGTTAATAGGGTTGACTATTTTGGAATACACGCAAAGACGCCTAGGGAGGCGTACGAATAATTATCATACCGAAAAAAACATTGAAAAAATACTGAGTCATAAAATCAGAACCTAAACAATCTAACGATACTCCTCGTATTTCGGTCAATATGAGTATAGGACTGAGAAATAAACAGAGACAGCTTCACACGACCTAACAACAGAAATCAAAGATACAATTTCGTAAAAAGGTCTGAAACGTTGAATTTTTATTAAAATAAATACAACTCCAAATTTGAAGTAATTCAAGCACTATGATGAAGTATTTATATATTGAATTGAAAAGCAGGGCCGATTTGAAATATTTGAAACTTCACTGTTGAAACCGTTTTTAGCACAGCGACCAGAGACGAGTCCCCAAAGGAAAGCGTTCTGACCTTTTCATGACTGGTAGTAACCAAGTACTCACTAGATTGAAAAATACTCTAAATATGCTCTTACGCTAGTAAACCACTAGAGCAAGAAAGTTAATCTCAATGTCGGCAATGAAAAAATCCGAAATATATTAGAAAACTGTATTTGATACACTGTAAACATGCAAATAATATCGGCCGATAAATATCTGGATGTAATATTTATAAAACAGATATAGTAAAGTTTATTTTATATATTTTTATTCATTAAAAAATATAAATTATAAAAATTACATAAAATCCATGTAAACTCCTTAAAAAATAAAATAATAATTATAGCTCGAAATTACAATATCACCCTAACTGTCGGGTGCAGGATGAAACGGTACACAGGATTGCTCGATAGTTTTATTTCAGCATGGCTTACATGTGTTAATAAATCCATCTTTCACATGTTTCGCATTGAATCCATTCGTCTGTTTTCTTTGTATCAAAATAATTTCACCACAACTATTTAAACAATTATTTAATTTCAAACCTTCAGCGCCGGAATCATCATTTAATTCAAGCGGTCCTTGATCTTCCTCTGAAGATGATAAATTTGTTAATTTTCTCGTATTATTCTTGGAGTTCTGTTTTGGTTTTTTTTTTGGTTAACTTCTGGCTCCTTTCTATTTTTTTTTTTTTGCTTTACTCTAGCCAAATTTTCGATAGAAGTCAAAACTCGCGTACGTTCCCTACGCACACTAACATTTTCGGAAACAGTTAATGTTGCAGGCACTGGCGAAAGTATATCTAACAACTTGCCTGGTTCCGAATTAGTTGTTACTCTATCGAGATCAGTATATAGAAAGCATATTCCGGTATTATATCTGGATTGAAAGGATAAATGCCCGTTGCTGAAAATGCCGACACGCCGTTATTTATGTATTAGCTGCTTTGCTCCAAGCTTTGGATAATAAATTCACAAAATGAAGGCGATTTATTTTCTGCGTAGGATTAGCTTTAATGAATAAAATGCATGCGTCAAAAAATGTAATTTGAAGGACTTAAAAAATGCTCTATCGAAGGGTTGCAAAAATTGAGTAGTGTGCAGTGGTAAACACAAGACGATCTCATCATTTTCGGCTGCATATTCAAGCATTTCAATGTTATTGCAGTGGGTCAAATGGCCATCTAATATTAAAACCACCAAAATAAAAAACCAACCAAATAAAAAATATATCGCTGTTAACGTAGGCTGATTTTGCACTCACATAAACAACTGATCCGGGTGGGCATTCCATCTTCGAATTCTATTTGTTTATTTTTCCCCTTGAAAACGCATGCTAGTGGAAAGAAATTTCCTTCGGCATTACAACAAGCAATCACGGTAATTGTTTCTCCTTTCTCAGCCGATGTTATGCTAGTTATGTTTTTTTACCCTTTTTCAGCAATTACATATCCAGGTTTGTTATTTAATTGACAACCGGTTTCATCAACATTATAGATATGCCCAGGTTTATCCATTAGTCCATTATCTTCTAAAATGTTCCCAAATAGCGTAAAATATTCATTTATTTCAACTCTGTTCATTCCATCAGCACGTGGTTTTGATAGTCCTGCTGATTTTCTTACAGATAAATTTGGGTGACGTTTCATGAAAAGAGTAAACCAACCTGTGCCGGCTTTTTTCGTTTGTAAATTGAAATTGTGTTTAATTTTACATTTTTCAGCTAATTGAAAAGCCATACAATATACTTCATCCCTAGTATAGGTGCAAATCCATGGGCCTGCAACTGTTTAATATACGATACTAATTTTGACTCATATTTTGGAGATCCAAGAGTGGGTTTGGTTATGGTTGTTAGTTTTAAATGTCTTCGTAACGTAGTGCCCGGAATTAATTGTTTGGCCTCTTCATTAATTTTAGAAATTTTGTTGTTTATGCTTTCGATTGCATTTGTCAATTGTGATTCTCTCCAACTGGATCTCGCTGAGCTTTTTCTTTTATATACTGTAGGCATTCCTGTACAAAATAAACAGACCTAATTATATAAATAAAAAAATAATTTTATTATAGGGTAAATGGCACAGTGCGGACTTCCTGCTATCCATTTCTAGACTGTTCCCAACGTGTCCCATCGTATGTGTCGCTTATGTCCAGGTTGTTTAATTTGGTATAAATTTTCATATAATTTTCTACTCTTTCGTTTGACAATTGTGTAGTGGTTCAACTTGTCGCTTATTTTTTCTTTTACAATGTTGTTAATACTACCTACCGTAATTTCTAAGTTAGAGGTTTGTTTGTAATCGGCCTGGGGGTTATTTTTATATTGTATTCTTCAAATTTCGCAATCGTTGATGTAACTTTTAATTTTTTTGACTAGGTTTGGGAAATAATAGGCTCTTCTTACTTGGTTTTCTACTTCCCTGATCCCTCTATGTGCTCTATCGTGTTCTTTTACAACTATGGCGTCTTATCTTCCTGAGCTCGTTACATCTCCTACCATTTTGCTTGTGAAAACGATGTGGCCTATTTGTGAGAAATCTTCTCTACAAACTACTTCAATTTTTCGTGGAATTTTTTTAGGTAATACAAGATTTCCGGTTTGTCGAAGTAGGGTTTGGAAAACTTCTTCTGAGATTATCGTGTCTAATTCGGAAATTCTTAGAATAATCTGATTTTTGTAGTAGTTAATAGGACGCTCCGAGAAATGGATATAATAATCATTTGAGGTGTTGGCTAAATGTACTGTGTCCCCGTCGCTTGAATCATGGTTCATATATTGCTTTGTTCTCGGTCTTTTGACTGGAAGAAAATATTTCAATAGTATTAATTTCTTTTGCAGTGATAGGAGTGGCAGTTGGCATCCTGCTTAATGCATCATAGCTACTATATACATTAGCCTTGCCTTGCTTGTATACTACGTCATAATCGTAGTTTTCGAGTTCCAAACGGCTTCGTACTATTTTCGAGTTTTTCTCGGACGTTTTTATAAAGGTGAGCGGTTTATGATCGGTTACAAGTGTAGACCTGCTGCCGTATAGGTAAGGTTGATACTTTTTCACCACCGATATGATAGCAAGTGCTTCTTTTTTGTTCATGGCGATTGGTCGCGAATGCGATTGGTCTTTCAATTTTATCGCATATTTGGGAGATAACGCTTCAGCGTGTTCAGAAGCGTCGGTTGTCAAGATAAAAGGTTTAGAAAAGTCAGGATATGCCAATATTTGGTCGGTTGATATAGTTTTTTTAAAGTTTTAAAGTTTTTAAAGTTCCATTAGGTACACGCTGGCTCCCTTCTTCAAAAATTTGGTCAAAGGTTTCGTAATTTTGGGACAACCCTGTATGAATAATAACCCGATAAACCAAGGCACTGCTTGATTTGTTTTTGGGTTGTTGGTATTCGAGCCATTCGAGAATTTTATGGACTTTGTCGGGATTTGGTTTGACCCCTTCCTGCGTGATCGTGTGTCTCAAGAATTCTGTCTCTTTTTTAAGAAATTGGCATTTATCAGGTTGAATTTTGAGATTAAATTGTGGTAACCTTCTAAAGATTTCGCCCAGGTTTTTAATGTGGTTATACTAAAAAAAAACCGGCGATTTTAACAAACAAACACTGGTAAAATCAACAAAAAAAACTGTTCGTTTTCAGCCAACGCTGCATTTCGCAAATATAGCATTTTTTAATTTGTAAACTTTACAACCATTTTGAATTAGCGGCAATTTTCGGATATTTTGTAAAATGTGTTCTCGAGTTTCGTAAAAACTGGTACAAAGCATGGCGTTCAGTATACAAAAACTATTGTAATATTTACGAAGCAATAATGTAAACTAATTATTATTTTTACAAAGCGGTTAAACCTAAGTAATAGAAATTCGTTCTTATTATTAACATTTGTACTCCACATTGCGTTTAATAAACATTACAAGAATTATTTATAACACGGTAATTTCATACTAAGGTTCCTCTTATGAGGTAATCCAGTTAACTAGATCAACAACACATCTATGCAGCTATAATTTAAATATCACATACATTTCACTATTAATTTGACTTTGTATAGTATGTAATTGGAATTAAGTAGTAAAATTTGCTCTATTTACGAATTATCCGTTAATTCACCTTACGAATCTGGTGTTAAATTAACGAAAATCTTGATAAATTTACAATTTTTTTTACGATGCCAAGTTTGTAAAAATAACACAATTATTTGTAACGCAAAAAAATGAATCAGGTACACTCCGTTATTTTTACAGAGAAACTTGTAAAAGTTTGTTACAAATTCTCCTGCAAACAATACTAAATTTCTTTGTAAAAGTGAATTTGCACAGAAACCGGAATTACTAAATGAAATTTGTTTTATTTACGAATGCTTTGATAAATCTACAACGAAAATTTTACGAAACCTTACAAAAATTTTGTTAAGTTTACGAAAAAAAAATTACGATGTAAAATTTGTAAAAAAAACAGAATTATTTTTTTGAGTGTAGATAAGTTGTGACCTATGATAATGGTGTCGTCAAGTTATACGTAACAAATTAGTCCGTCCCTATTAGTCCGTCTAGGACATTGTTCATGGCCCTTTGGAACGTGGCTGGACCATTTTTAAGCCGAATGTCATTCTTGTAAACTCGAAGTGCCCTTTATGGGCGGAGAATGCTGTTTTTATTGCGATTTTGTATCCATTGTTATTTGATGAAACCCGGATTTGAGACCTATCGTTGAGAAATATATGGATTTCTCGAGGTTATCCAATATCTCTTCAATTTGCAGGAGTGGGTACTTGTCGTCAATGGTTTTCTCGTTCAGCTTCCTGTAATCAATTACAACCCTAACCTTCCGAGTACCTGACGCATCTGCTTTCTTTGGCACCACCCATATGGGAGACGAATAAGGGCTGATTGAATTTCTTATGATTCCGCTGTCCAACATCTTATGTACGTGTTCTTCTACATTTCTTTTATTCGAATAAGGATATCTATATGTTTTGGTATATACAGGTGCTTCATCTTTTGTAGTAATGGTGTGTAGTAATGGTACCATATCTCCTCCAAGTTGAAAATGCCATTTCACCCTTATGATATTAACACGGTTGAACAAGAATAACACACCCGAACGTAGACATAACCTATAAATCGGTCGCAATAATCAAAAACTGATCGTTTCTGTTGATTTCGGAACAGATTTCATATTTCTGTGACGTTTACTTACCGAATGCATACCATAAAAACACACGTAAAAAAATTACAAACAAAATTTTTTTTTTATTTTGTAAAATTATAAAAATGAATTAGTCACAACACGCACAGAACTGTATCGTTTGAAATGTATTTCGCAACTAACAAAATAAAAGTTTCAGCTGATGATTTATTATAAGAGAAGTGAGAAAAATTACACCTATGCCATTTCACCTGCAATCCCATATTACCCTACTCTACTATATAGATGAACGGGTAAAAGTATAGCAGGGAACCATAAAATTTAAAATATTAAATCAAATAAAACCCAGTAGATCAGATATTAGCTGTACTTAGAAAAAAATTAATCTGGTTATCTAAATCAAGTTGTTTAACTATTATAGGCTTGATGATAAAAACAACAATTTTCAGAGAAATTTCTCGATTATAATCCGATAACGGGTACCGGAACGAGAAGGAAACTGGAGCTAGAGTAATCATGTCTGGACTAACATCTGCAAAATTTCCAAACTAATTTTAACGGGTAATCGTTAAAATGAATCTGCAGACATGAGTATCAGGGGAAGCTACAAGAAAACTGTGATCTTTATAATTTCGAACCACCAGGCAGTATTGCTAGCCTAGATGAGCCTAGCCTTTTATTTATAACTGAAATTAAGCCACTATTGCTTTTCAAATAAATTACACACTTGAAAAAAAATATAAATACGATGCAAATAATAAAATTCGTACATCGTTTACTGAAGTCATGCTTCATCTTCGAAGCAGAGACGTAATGGTTTGCATCAAATTAAATAACAAATTACATTTAAGTGAAATTGTTGTAACTTATGAATAATTGTGAAACAGGCATACATTGAAACTGCAATGCAATATGTAAAAACGATAATGTATAAATTGTGTCGTAAATTAGTTCGATTCCTCCTCGTGGTGAGGTTACCAAGGCGTTGGAAATTTGGTTTTGAACCAATGAATTTTTTAAATTAAAAAATTCGGTCTTCTCCTCAGACTGTGGTGACCAAACCACAAAAATATTGAAACTACTTTGAGCTCACTATTTACTAATTAAGAAAACTTCTTAATTGCAATTCCGGACATTTAAACTAAGTACAAGAGTTAGAACATCAGTCACTCAGATTCACGTAGCATGATAATTTATGGACAAGGCGGTGCCCATTTAATGATCATTCAAATATTCAGATTTCAAAACACCATGTTTGAATTCGAAAATTTTAGTGCAGCAATCAATTTATTTTCATTCAATTTTCAAACATTGTATACTATTGAATACCACATCATTTTCAAATTTTTTTATTGATATTTTAGGAAATAAACTTTATTAAAATCATAAAATTGCAAACAATATTAAATTACTGCAGATATTTGAATAGTTATTTTTGAAATAATCAATTCACTCTATATCGATCTCGTATGTCGACGGATATCCAGCTAGATATGATTTCGGACTGTTTTATGCAATTTGTTTGTCTGAGCTACACGAGTAAATACAACATAAATTTTTAGGGCGGGTTAGTTTGTTGATTTGATCTAATTTGATTTAATTTTATTTGTTTCCATTTTGAACAACGGACGGTTTTCCTATTTTAATATTTTTTTATTTTTTTTTGGAAGCCAGTTGAATTTGATTGTTTACATTTTTAACGAAAAACCCAAAAAGAAATGTACAGCGAAATATATTGGCAATCAATGCACTGAATATTACATAAAACAGGAGGAAATATTATTCCAAACAAAATTATTTTTGTGTGTGCGAGTATTCACCTCCTCGTTTCCACGAATTTATTTGCACCATGTTATTGGACCGGAAATGTTACGAAAAAATCAATTGTTTAATAATTGAGTGGGTCGTATTGTATGTTAGGGTTTCAGGTGGTATACATACTCGCAAGGGCGGAAATTTTTTATTTCATTTCAATTACAAAGTTCTATGCGTGAATAAGTAAATTTTTTGTCGAGGCTAATTAATTCTAAAGTTTTAATTATTTTTAAATTCATAGTTATGGTGCAATTTTCTCGATATATTTACTTGTTACATTAACCCGTAATATTGCTGTTCTTGTAGAGAGTTAACATGATCCATTTCCTCACTGTTTACTCAGAAACTCGCATTTTGAAATGTAATAAAAATTCAGTACGGAAAAATTGCCGATAGAAAGTCTTGCACTTTAATTTCGTACATGTTTTCGAGAATCGAAAATCGAAATTTATCGAGTCTTTTCTCTTGCAGTTTTAGACATTGTGACACTCGTTTTATTTACATTTCTAGTTCCAGACGCAAGATGGTACTATCTAGCTAGATGTGATATGCGACTCACTGTTATAGCGAGAATCATTCTCGCTAAAACAGTGAGTCGCATATCACATCTAGCTCTCAATTGTACTACATGTTTACAGGAATGAAACAGGTGGGTACATAAAACAGGTAAAAAATGTTATCCCAGATTTTCATTCCACAAAAAGGCAATACTACAAAAACTATCACGATATTATGTCACATCTATTTTTCTATAACGACATAACAACATCTAAAATTAAACAAAATATTTGAATATAATTATTTCAGCAAAAGTTTAATGGTCTAAGTGACGTTATTAAATATAATTGCTCAATCGGTTCCACAGGTCATTGTATAGAAGCGTCGGATTAGAACGAATGCCTTTTAAATGCGGCGCACTAACTTCTTCATACAGGATTAATTTCATGAAACTTTTAAGTGTCCAAGCGGCGCAATTGAATTTTAAATTCCTAAGCCCTCTAAACATTGCGATTCGAAAACGATTCGTAAACGATGAAACTTCTTCATACAAAACATCGTTTTTGATTCGTTTTGCGATTCAAAACCGATACAATTACGAATCTACCGTACTATGACAATTAGACTTTTGGCGATGCATTTTCTATGTGTTAGTGCGTATCGGAAATATTACATATTTTGCAATATATTTACGTATCATATTTGTCTAGCCGAAAACATTTTAAAATTATCGAAGCAATTGCGTATCGGAATTATTAGATTAAATAATTATTGGTGGAATATTCTCAAAGAAAGGTAATAAATATAATAAATGATAATATAGATAAATATATAAACGTGAATAAAAATAAAAAATAAAAATAAAATAGCTGCCTTAGAATGCTATTTATTACATTTAATTCATCAACATTACCTAAATATAAAATAATCAAAAAATAATAAAGAAAAATAGTTATATACAATTGTACATGTTTGGATGATCTTCTTTCTTAGATTCCTTGTAAATATATTTGGCATATAAGAACCATTTTTTCATCACAAGCACTCATTCCGAAATTTGTGACATCGAACATTTGTTACGAGAGCAGTCCAGAAATAATAATCAAAATTTAATTTATGTAACTTTAAATATATTTAAACAGTGATAAGGTAATTTACCTATAATTAGTGATATAATTTTCATTTCTTCCACAGCTCTATTGCCGTGGCGGCCAAATACGTGGCCGCTGTGATGGATTAAATCAGCATAAGACATCCCCAAATAAATTTTTCTAATTTTTTATCGTTGACCTTATTTTTGAGTAAAAGTACCATTACACGTGTAATATCAGGTTCGTCATTTTTTCAATTTAGCTGGCATTCGTGTCTTTCGTTTACACACCCCACAATTTGTTTTGAATTGTCCAATTTGGTTTTAAAATAGCAATAGAATGAAACAAGTTGGAAACCGCCAACTAAATGTGTCAGCACCAAACAGAAATCTCAATTGAAAATGTTTTCTTGGTACAATGGTACCAATGTGGTACAAATGTATAATGGTGCAATATAAACTTAAATCAGAAATTTAAACCGGCCTGCTAATAAGCACAAATCTTCAGTGGAGCTCAGTGCCAGAGACCAATGCGTGTATGAATCATTTGTTTACTGCTGCAATAGGTTTTAGTAGCCATTTTGAATAAATTACTTTGTTATATCAGGTTCGTCGTTTTCTAATTTTTCAAAAGCGTTGATGTCTTTAGATTTGCCAGTCATAATTTTGAATGGAACTTTTCCAAAGAAATTATATATAATTTGTCTCAATCATTCACGGTAGTCCATCCTTCGAAATGTTTAAGGATGTTTCAAAAATTTAGGGATCATTTGTTAAAATCACTAGTCTTCTATTTAGGCGGTTCGCACGATAGACTGACGGTAGGATTCGGTGCCCACTGTCCAACGTGTATCTGAAGTGCAAGTCGTGAAGTCGAATTCCGCAAAAACGTCTTTTGCTCTGAGCGCAAAGCGTTTCTTAATGCTTTGAGTAGCTCCTTGATTGACTCTTAGCTCATCATAGAGTGAAAGCATATCATAAATCTTTTTTGAAGTTATAATAATGTTGCAGTCATGTGCCAGTCTACTCTGTAGCTGCCCCGTTTCTTAACCAGATTCCACAATTTTAATTCCAGCTCGATGGAGGTAAATCTATTGTCGTCCTTTTTCTGGTCTAAACTTATTCAATTTACCAAATATGCTGTGCGCATATGCGCACTTTGATGGGTTCTTCGTGGTACTGAGTGCGGAGCCCTGTCTGGGTTCTACCACCTTTAATAAAAAATTATAAATAAATAAATATGTGAAGTTAAATCTTATTCAATAATAAGACCCTCAAAATTTGAAACCCGTATGCAGGAAAGTGCAATTAATGCGGAAAGTGCATTAATATTTAAATCCGACTTCATTGAGTATTGGCCATACAAGTTATAGTAGAACGGGTAATCCGACATTTTGAAATGAAGCGGTATAATTTCTTGTAAATATTTTCCTTGAAGATTCTTTCGAGGCTCTCCCACCACTTCCGCGGTTCATTTTTCACGTCCTACTTTTACACCGTTGCCAGCTAGTTCGAGGACGTACGGCAATGCAAATTACATAGCTTTGTGCCAGCCTGTAATACTGGCTTGGATGATTGGTTGGCCAAGAGTTTTGAACTCCGACAGAGGCTCATAGTTGTCTTCCTTACCATCACAGATCGTAATCTGATGAAGAAAATTACCTTTTGCATCATGTCCCTATCGGGATGCGAACCTGAAATCTTTCAATCCAAATGCCAAAGCTTTAGCTCTTGTGCCGTTTGGACGTTATTATCTTGATTATCTATATGGAGAGATAAAAAATGCATATGGATTGCGTCATTGCAGATGCCCATGCAATCTATTCACGATCAAATTTTATAATGTAAGTTTAATTTATTACAGGAGTAACCCTATCCAAATAAATAAGCGTCATTCATTCAAAATAAAACGGCCGGATATCTTGTTAAATGTTGAATTACAAGCAAGTGGTACAAGTTCGAAGCTTGATTGGAACACAGCTTGTTTGATATACTGAACTACTCTTAGCCAGAGAACATTTAAGTTGATATAAAAAACCTATAAATGTACTTTAACTGTAAATTACGGTGTAAGGTAATTATTGCAAGGCGGAACAGCTAAAAAACTATACACGGATTGTTGTTAATTGCATCTCAATATGTTTATGTCCGAAACTCAAAGTTGAGAACAAATTGAGGATGGCGATTATGATTAGGGTTTCTAACAAATATTTTCATATTCGAATAAATTTCAATAATCCTGGATTCTGATTTTCAACTGTACATGCTTATGACCAAACTGTGAATGCGGAATATTGGTGAGAGATGGAATCTAAATCAATCAAACATTTTTTTACATATACGAGTAACCAATGTAAACCATTTATCAAATAGGATTAAAATTTCAATATTTTGTTCTAGTCCAGGATGCTATTGCGGATGGTGTTTAATATATATGTGTTCAATTGGTTTAGTCCGTTTAGGCAGGATTTTATCATCTCTACATATATATTATGTTGTAGGACTAATACCGTTTGATATGTAAATCTATATATGTTGATACATGTTGTAAAATAGGACTATAAACGACTTGTTGTTTCTATTTGAGTTGTTTCAACCAAATCTGGAATTTTTGTTTGGATTGTGTCAAATATTTAAATTTTTTGTTGTGTCCAACATATGTACCTATACCTAATCTATAAAATTAACCAACATATTACGAGTAAACAATTGCAATTGACTTTTGAAATATAAACAATGGGACTACTAAAGGTTAAAATGCCAAAGAATGCTGTGAAACAGAATACTCAAAATTTTGTTGAGTTAAATTTTTTTTATCAGGTTGGGAGCGCTTTCCGGATTACACCAACTTTAGTATTTCTACTGTGAACCTTTTGACGATCGAGCCACAATATTTTCATTTGTCAGATGAGCCTGTAACTCAATATTTAATTGAAACTGTTGTAGAATTTATTGTTTTATTCACCGCTATTAACCCTGCTGAGTACCCCAATGCCCCAATATTTTTAGGAGGAAAATGAATGTCCCACCTAATCCAACATATTTTTGTGAAGAACAGCGGAACGAATTTTTTTATTTGGAACTAAAACAGCCTTTCTGTTGCTCTGTTCTACACAGAAATTTGTCGGATTAAGTATTTTGAATTCATTTGATTTGTTTTTGGTGTATTTTTCATTTGATTTAATTTGGTGAATGGGTCTTAGTCGCTTTGATGGTGGTACCGAAGAGGAGGAAGATTGCATTTACAAGTTATTTAAATTGCGATTTTCTTCTGGCTTGGATTGTCTGGGAGTGGGATCCATGACAGCACAAGTCGTTGCACTCTTCATTGCAGCGGCCGTCATAGTGGAAGAGAGTTTGGAGTTAGCTTCCTCATCTATCGGCGACTAAGGCATCATATCATCGACTTCCGCTCTATTAACGTGCGGATTTACGCGGTCGGACTTCGCACTAAGAAGTTACACATCGCGATCATTAATGTACGCGCTCTCACCGAAGATGGATCGGATCTGTCCTTTGTCTAGTTGGACGAGGTGTTCAATCGCGACATTAAAATCATCGTGGGCGACCTTAATGCGGAGGTCGATGGGAGTTCACCTGGCTAGTTGCAGTTACGGCTTATGCGTCACCGACCTGGTAATGATGTACAGCTTGGTTGTATCAAATGCGATTTTCTCCCATAGAGGAGTCTACAAGGTAATGAATGTGGAGATCGAATGACGAAAAAAACGGACGGTCTGGTCGATCATGTCATGGTGTCTAAGAGGCGCTCCACTGGTGTATATGACGTTGGATCTTAAATATTCAAATATAAGTGCAGACTGTCATCCACTTCACCTAGCTTTGGAGGACTAAGCGTCGCTACAGAGTTGTCGGTCAGTTGTCGCTAGTTATTTGGACCGGCGCTGTGGCAACGGGGCAGCTTCTCCCGGAATCTGAGAGCGGTGGCGCGCTGTACAGTCGGTCATAGTTACGCATTGTATTAACTCGGTGCGGTTATAGTTCCAGCCAGAATGGGACTAGGGAGAGCATTGAGAGATGGAACTGGATCTCGTGTAAGTGTGGCGCATTTCGACAGATTTGGCTCCAAGCTGACTTCATTTAATGAAATGATTAATTCGTCATAAATGGGTTGAATTCGAGGTGGTGTTCTGGGGTAATGGGAATAATATCATCGGCGCAGACAATCGTAAGTGGTGATTGGTTGTAATTCGTCTTGTTATTCGAATTTTTGTTCAGGGTGTGAGTCTGATACGGTGTAAACCTTGATAATTATACGTATTTCCGGTTAATGGTTGGTAATATGGGTTTTGTTTGTAAGGGTAGGGGACGATTAAAGGTTTTAATTAAGGATATTTTTGTAAGATCTTTTGAATGTATTTTACAAATTTTACTAGAATGGACACTTTGCCCAGTTGTTGTTTTCTGGCTCTGGCCATGGGCTCTGGCGTGACTTCACTGTTAGTTTGACATATTGAAAAGTTTGGTATGGGTCAACATGCAGAATAGAGTGTTAACTTTGCGTTTTGAAGTTCATAGAAGCATTAATAGTATTAAAATTTTAATTCACTTTGGTTCAACATAATAATTAGTTTATAGTTGGCTTTTCTGTAATGTGTACCATTGCAGCAAATAACCTGTATTCACTGGCAGCATAAAAATTATTTAATGATTTACTAATTTCAAAAAATTGCAGGTGCAGCTAATAATAGACTCACTATTGAATTGATATCTTGCATGACTACTATTTTTAAAAAAATAAATTAATGTATTTCTGTATTGTTTGGACGCTGAGGAGTGTCAATTTGGAGTTAAATTTTAGGAAATTTCCGGATGGCTGCGCGAAGTAATAATATTTTTTTTTCTTACTCGTAGATGCTGATTTGAATAGGAAATTGTTGAGACCAGTGCCATTGGTAACCATTAAACCTATTTAAACTGTATCCTTTCTTCTAGTGGACTGGAGTTGTGTTGTCTTGTGCCTTTGGTTGCTGGGTGTCTGAAACCGGAAAAGGAACAAAGCAAAAAAAGAAAACCTTTCCTATCCTTCCCTTCTGGACATTTGGCAGCCTCTAGGAAGAGGAACTGCGTTATCCGGCACATTCTGTTTGATACCTGGTTATACTGCCCAATCAGTCAATCAATCAATCTGAATAATGAAGTATTATTTCAGAAAATTTACCATTATAATGGCAACTTAATTAATTAAATAATTTTTAGGATGCTGACTGCTGATGATTTATATCCAAAAAACCAAAAATAATTGTGCTGTCTTGTGCTAACCGACTTACAGTATACTTTCAACTAACAATTTACTAACTTTTGACTACTTAGGCGTTTGTGACTGAGTCAAATCTATCATATTTAAAACATTCCTATCCTTTCATCTTGATATATATGTAAACGGTGTCTCAACAAGAGCGCCGGATGTAAATTTGCCCCCATTATGTAATACGAATTGTACGGCGATTTTTTTGACTGTTGTCACGTACAGACCACACGATTTAATAATATGGAGATATATTCACACCAACAACGTTTTATTATTGTAAAACATATTACAAAAATGGTGAAAGTTTTGCGAAAACAGTTCGCCAATTACATTAAGTTTTCGGTCGTAATAATGCGCCAAATGAATCGACAGTGAAGCGTTTAATTACCAAACTTACGCTGATGGATCAGAAGATCATTGTTCGTCGTCGTCCTTGTCGGTCACTTAAAATATATCCACAGTAAGGGAATCTGTTGCCGAGAATCCTGTAACTTCCATTCGGCATCGTGGTCAAGAATTAAACATTTCCAGAAGCACTATGCCACGAATTTTGGTAAAAGATTTGCATTTGCACGCGTACAAGGTTCAGTTGGTGCAATAAATCAAGCCAAGGGACTATGTGCAGCGCCGTGAATTTGATGAATTTGATGATGTGTTGGAACATCATCAAATTAATGCGGGTTTTTCGAAGAAAATCATTTTTTAGAAGAGGCACATTTTCACTTCGACGGATACGTCTGCAAAACTGTCGAATTTATGGAGTGCTGAAACTTCTCGTGTGATACTCAAACATCTACAGCGAGTAACTGGTTAGTGTGTATTTTGTGCTGCCCGAGTAATTGGGCCATAGTTCGTTGAAAATGCGGCTGGAAATGTGCTAACTTTTAATGGAGTGCGGTATCGCGAAATGTTAACGGAGTTTTTGCGGCCCGGATTGGATGTAATTGATGTGGAGGACATATTTTACCAACAAGACGATGCGGTCTGCCACACAGCACGTCAAACAATGGAGTTACTGCAGACGCAGACTAAGTTTGCAGGCCGTGTCATTTCTCGATTTTGCGATCAACATTGGCCACCAAGATCGTGCGATCTAACACCGATGGACTTTTTTCTTTGGGGCTATGTGAAGGAAAAGGAGTAAGCGAATAAACCCGAAACAGGTGAACATCTTAAAAAGGAATACTGTGCGTCATTGGTGAAATACATTTATGAGAACATTTATGCGAAAACTTTATTCAAAATTTCAACAAAAGAATAACCCTGTGCCAGAGGTTTCGTGTTGGCCATTTGCCTGATGTTATATTTTACGTTTAATCGGAACTGTTTTTCTTTATGTTGAAATAAAAATGTTTGCATAACTCAAAAATAAATGTGTTTTTTAAAACTAAATGCAGCGCTCTTGCTTAGACAAACTATGAAAGGGCGTACGGCAGGCCCGGCGTATCCGGGATCGCCGCTTAGTCTTGACCGTACATTCTAGGTGATATTGAACGACTTAAAAATAACATTAGAGAAGAAAATAAAATGATGCAGGGTGAAATGTGTGAAAACGTGAGGGAAAATGTAATCAAAAGAGCCCGCATGTGTAAGGCCAAAAGAGGCGGACATTTGGCAGCCATTGTTTTTCATACATAATTCCGCAAAAAATAAATAAACGATCTATAATTATTAAATCTATTTATTTTATTTAAAAACATTGTATAGGCAAACAAAGTAGTAAACCTATCGTTCAAAACATGTACAAATTTATAGTAATCGTAAGCTATAAAACAGCGAATTCAATCAAAAATTACAATCAGTATTAAAAAATTTTAAAAGAAGCCCGCATAGCACTACAGCCCGACTCATACCATTGTTTTGAAATTTGCTTAAGAAGCTTTTTTTAGTTCATTGAGCATTCTACTATTTTTTTTTATTTTTTTAATCCATGCAATCTTTTCTGGAGCCGAAGCACTCCCGGTACCTCTCTCCCGGTACCGAGCAATTTCGGTACCTCTCGATCCGAACGCCAAAGCTTTAATCACTGTGCCATTTGGTCGACAAAATGCTTGAAAAGACCCAACTGGAACCATTAGTACTGTACCGGCTGTCCCATACGATTGCTTTGAAATTTGTCTGGGAAGTTCTTTAAAGATTCTACTACAACACAAAAATTAATTCAAGTCCGAAAAATGCTTCAAAAAGGTCAGCTCGAACCATTATTAGACCCATACGATTGTTTTCAAATTTACCTAAGAAGTTCGACAAACGGTTAAAAGATGAAAGTATGAACCATATGCACTCCAAGTGGACCAATACGATTGTTCCAAAATTTGTCTAGTAAGTTCTGTAAGGATTCTTCTAATAAAAAAAATTATTTACAGTTCGACAAATGCTTGGAATGAACCATCTGTAACGATTTAGCGGGACACGCTATAATACTAAAAACGTTTCTTTGGTGACATGATCAATGGTGATGGTTAGAAAGAGAAAAAATTTGATTTTTTCCATTAAGGCAATAAACCAGTTAATTTTTTACCTGAATAATTGGATTGGCTATAAAAAGTTGTGCGATCAAATTGAACAGGGATTGATCATCCAATTTGCTTGGCCTGGTTGTGTAAGGCTCACAAGAAAAAAAAATTCGGAAAAAAATGTAAGCTTGGGATATGTAAGAAAAAATATTGATAAGTTGAATTATTGCATATTAAGTGATTTTTCACCAGTGGCTAATGGTAGACTACACTCACTTTTAATGAGCGCTCGAACCTATACTACTCAAAAAGTAAATCAACCCATAAAATCTAAGAAAAGTTTGGTTTATAAGAAATGTACAATTTACTATCAAAACGTCAACAAAATGGCATCTATAGCATCTAAGGTTTATAGCTTCTTTTAAAATTGAACTACCTAATCTATATAATTTGTGAAACTTCATTAAAACCCGACACAATGAGCGCGTTCAGGACCGCAAACTGTTGGCATCCTGATTAGTGAAATCATCGCCAATTTGATTTCAAAATTTCATAGCACTAAACATTTTCATATCGTTGGCTTTGATTTTACTCAACATGTTCCCAACTGTTGGGTGTCCTGAACGCGCCCAATGAGCAGTGAAATTTTTGGCCATGATTACATTGCTAACAGATGCGATCGGTCTCTCGAAACTAGCTCAAAGAAATCGGATGGTGGCGTACTGATAGCAGTACACTCTAAACTCTGGAATGCTCCAGTAACATTAGACCCATCTTAGTCGAACAAGTTGGTGTAAAAATCAAAATTAAGCAAACATCAGTCAAATAGTGATCATTACGCAACTTGCATCGATGCTCAATAATATGAGAGTTGATTATAGAGAGATAATATTGACTACTAATTCATTAACTACCGATAGTCTTCGCGATAGTTTACGAACCATGCAAAAGCTATGGCAATGTAAAAACTCGTTGTTTTTCGGGGCGAAACCACAAATATGCTTACCAGGTAATTGGAGAAGGTAAAACAGAATCTTCGGGCGGGCTATTTCGCAACAATTCAACGTTTCAGATGCTACAACCGTTTATGCTAAACGAGGTTTATATTAATGCCAATGCGAATACCGAAACCTACGGTGCGAGGAAACTCCGGAGAATCGCAATACTTAGTGTGTTGGAACTGTGACGATTTACGGCATCGCTATCATGATTGTGCCTTGCCGTCGAAAGGAATATGTTGCTAAGGTTGTAGTAAAAGCGGCACAATAACGCCTCAGTATCCTTAATGTACTAAAAGTATGCCGGGAAACATTTATGCGTACAACAGATCTCCCGACCAATACAATCAGAGAAAACACATTCCCCTCAAACAAAAAATTCGGCATCGAGCACTGAATCGTCCGAACTACGTTAGTTTAACCCGAATTAACTTTATCCTGCTCGTCAGATGATAAATTATCATCAAATAAGCCTTCGATAAATCGCAAATTCAATAAATCTGCTCCTAATGATACGAATATCTCTGACGGGGTCACAACTAATTTCTTAACACCACAAGCACCACAGCAAGTTATTCGTTTTTTTAAATTCCGTTAAGCTCTAAAAATAGCCTGTGTTGAAACAATACTATCAAACCCAGCTGACCAACGTCCTTATATTACGGTAAACATATCTGATAGTGGGGCTTCAAGAATCTGTTTATCGCGAGAAAATCGCGGGTTTATCATATAAGAAGCTGACTTCTGAAGTTAGAACGGCGGATGATACGTAGAATAAGATTATAGGCTATATTGATCGACCCGTGATATATTACAAGATACATAACATTATTCGCTTCTATTTAGTTCCCATCTTGCACGGTCAAATGTATCTAGGAGTCAATTTCTGGAGTGCTTTTAACATCGCTCCTCATCTGATAGATTCCTTAGATGTTAGTTAACTTGACGATAGTCAGAAACACGTATTATCTCCAGTACAATACCAAGAATTGGTTCGAATAACCGCCACTACTCGGTATCCCCAGCTGTCCAAGTGCTAATTTATAAGGAACTTGATCGAATGCTTGAAATGGGGGTCATTGAAGAGAGTTCCAGTACATGTTCTTCGCCAAAAGCTTTAGTTCGAAAGCCAATAAGGTTAAATTATGTTTGGATTCGAGGAAGTAGGAAGTTAAAGGCTGCGTATCATCTTTCGCTAAATAGAAGTATACTTTGATCTCAAGGATGCCGTTTGTCAAATTCCCTTGAAAAAAGAGTCGCGAGAAAAAACTGTTTTCACGGTGTCAGGATACCCGTTTTCAGGACTTTCCGCTCGTAACCTCCTCTTCTATTTCTGAACATTTTGCTTTGTTGCAACTTGTGGGGCAACGTCTAGAACAATCGGAATTAACTATATCAATATTTCGAAAAGTAAGTTCTTCATGAGAGGAGTCAAATATTTAGGCTTTGTTGTGGGCAATGGGGAACTAAAATGGATCCGGAAAACGTTTAGGCAATATACAGTTTTTTAACTCTGACCTCCTTTAAACAGACCCACCGTCTATTAGGAATGTGCGGATGGTATCAAGGGTTTATTTCGAACTATGCGGAAATTACCGCTCCTATAAAAAACCTTCTCAAGAAAAATACGAAATTTACTTGGACTCAAGAAGTGCATCTGGCTATCGAAAAACTTATACCATCTCACCCAAACTAATCGAAACCGTTTTTCATTAGGTGTGATGTCTGTAAATATGAAGAGGGCCATGAACGACCTGTCACTTTTATGTCGAAAAAGTTAAGCGAAACCCAGTCAAATTATTCGTCCGACTGAACTAGAGTGTTTAGCTGCCGTTCTTTCAGCGATGAAATTTCGTCCTTTTCTTGATGGTTACCGTTTTACAATTATCACTGAACACTTTAGCCTAAAGTGGCGATGTCCCAGTCTGCCCTAAATGGAAGATTATCCTGCTGGAGGCTAAAGCGTCAAGCTTTCGATTTCGAGATTCAGCACCACCGGCGTTCTCAAAATATATTACCTGAACTCTCTCACGTGTGTATAGCGAATCCACCATGGCATTAATATCCGAAATAGATTTTGGAAGTGTGGCCTTCAACGATTCTGAATATGTGTAGCTACGGAATAAAGTAAGGGGCGACCCTTTTCGTTATTCAGCGTCTAAAGTGCGAAATAACAGAATATTTATTAAGGTCAGTGCTAATTGGAAAATGCGGATACCAACAAGCGTGGTTGATGACCTAATAAAACAAAGGTACGAGGAGTCTTTGTAAACTCATGGAGGTGTGATAAAAAATTTAGAACGTATATGTCTCCTTTATTATTGGCCAGGTATGCGTATACAAATTTATAATTTAAGTTTAATAATTATCAAAATATTTAAATTATACATGATTTTGGGATTTATTTGATTAATTTTTTTAGTGCTGTTGGTTATAAACCAATTGGTTTAGATCTGTGATAAAAAATATTGCCATACGTACGATTTAAAAAAAATGTGCTAACTATACGTGCAAGTTTCATATCGGTATCCTAGTCTGAAACTCATCTGTGTCACCTGTCATTGTTGTTATTTTAACCGCAACGACAACTCTTTTGATTTTATTACCAATGTTTTCATTATTCTAACGAAACGAAAACACTTTAAAATTTAACTGTATGCGTTCACATGTCTATTTTAAGATGTAAAATCGACATAAAAGAACCATATCACGGTACACACGACGTACTCATTAAACGAACAAAAGCCGCACATATTTATGCGGCACATAACATTATACAAACCGAAAAAAATATCTTAAAGGTGGCTTTCTTTCATGTAAATTGTATTGATCACGTCGTACCAACAAAATAAAAGTTTCACACACCAAAAAAAAAAAGTTTGCAAAACAAATCTGATTTTCTACTTAAATATTATTACGTATACAATAAAATTTACCATACTAGAAAATGAAAATGAAAATCTACACGAAAAGGAAAATCGAGATTTTTCTTATTCTATTACACGTAAATTTACGTATTCCGATTTTTAACTGATTCAACAATTTAGGTGTTTTTCGATTTTCCACAAGTAAAAAAAAAACACCAAACTGTTATTTAGAAAATGAAAAACCATAAAACCGAGTTCGATCATTTTTCAGCAAGACTAACAAAATTTTTCTTCGTCTACCTGGCACAAACGAAAAATAGGAATTTTGTTTTTTCTATAAAGGGTTCATTACTTCTCGTTTTACGATCCTTACATTTTTTACACACACAAATACTCATATACAGTTTAGTGGAACGATGATTCGAATGCAATTTTTCACGAGTAATCAATCGTAAAAACCTTGTAATGTACGCGCAATGATTCATGAATTTTATCCCATATACACACGCTTCCATTTTATTGAACCTTGAAATCGCAGCCAAATAGATTTTATTGGTTGATCTGAGACACGTACGATACGAGTATTCCACACTGTATTCACATATAAATTTCCCAAGCGAAATTCAAATGTTAAATAGAAAAATGTAAAATAAATTTCCCAACTGAAAACGACAAAAGCATCCATGTGTGCGAGCATATGGGGGAAGTATACGAAACAAATTTTTAAACGGCAAAATCGATTGTGTGCGGTTTCTCTCTTAAGATTACATTTTGATGATAGTTGTTGTTAATTCAACGACATATGCGGCTGCTGCTGTATGTATAAAATGAATTTTGTGACGCGTTATCAATGCGTCCTACATAATAAATATACGATACAACAAGAGGATGGCAAATGCTTGTATGTACAAGGGGACCGTAAAATTATATCATTTCATATTTGGACACAAATTTATTGGAAATTGATTTAGTGAATTTTTGAGTTATCTGGAAAATGGTTATTAATCCAATTTGTACTGTAAACTCTTGAATACAAATAATATGAAAATTCATTGAACTGCAATTTCAATTTCCGAAAATTATTATTTAGAAATTTATGAATCGACAATAATTTTTGTGTAACTAAATAGAGATATGATTTTTGTATGATGTGGCAATATAAATTCGTAATGGTGAGAAAAGTTTATGCAGCAGGAAATATCAGGAATATTTAGGATACATTTTTAGGCTGATCGATAGCAATAACATGCCAGATTCATTGCATATAACGTCAATAGTTAGAAAATAAAAGCAACTATTTGGGCCATTGAGCAAAGGTTTCTAATTTTTAAAATATTAATAAATATTGTTATGAATTTGCCCTGTCAACTCTGGCTCGTATCACTGGATTGTGAATAACGTTAACGGAAAATTCCCGAAAATACACTTGAATCTCGATTATCCAGGATGAGTGGGATCGGAGGCTTCCCGAATAATCAAAAATCCCGGTTAATCGAATTATTCGTTATTATAGACTAAAAATACATGGACATATATCGCGTTCTTGCACTTATTTCTATATTTTAATAATAAATATCAAAATCACGTAATTTAAATTATTATAAATAAATAAGTTATATACATCAGAAATATGTAATTACGAATTTATTTCATAAATTCCAAAAACAAGGTACCTTGTCAAAAAAGTTAGCTTTCACCAGCTTCGGGATTAACAAATTTAAATTTTACTGAAAAATTCATTTACTTTGGTCCGTCGTTGACCTTTTGGCCAATGCTCAATTAAATCCTTTATCCTATGATTCTCTAAGAAATTTAAAACAGTTTCTCAAGCAGTTACGAGTATATACCTATAGACAAATTCTATGTACAAAGTCGTATATGTGGATCAGTGCAGTACTACATAAAAAATTGGGTTCAGACGTTTTCACATGCGTGACAAGAATGGTGCTGTTTGTCCTGAAATGGTTCCATTTAACGAACAAAAATTTAACATTTTCATAATTACTAACAGAAATAATAATTTTCACCGACCAAACGTCAGAGTGTGTAGAGCTTTGGCATTTAGATTTGGAGATAACGGCTTCGAATCCCGATAGGGTCATAATACAGAAATAGATTTTCATCATCACATTGCGATCTGCGATGAAAATGAACACAACTATAGGCTTGCTATAGTACTATAGGCTTGCATTCAGATAGTTTTACGAAAATCGGGTCTATATAGGTACATCCTCGAACTGACTGGCAAGGCGTGAAAATATGACGTGAAAAGTGAACGGCGAAAAAGTTGGGAGTGCTTCGGCCTCAGAATAGATTGCAAATTAATCACGACTACGCAATATGCCAATGCAACAAAACACTACTCTCGAGAACATTTTGGATGCACTCAACAAATTCAATCTGGCAAGTTTAATCGCAATTCTCAGGCATGATGATGTAAGCAAATAGTTTTCAAAACATCCCACACTGAAAAAAAAATTCGGTGATATTCACAAAAAAGCGGAGTAATATTTACTGAAAACTGATTAAAAATTGAGCTATACAAGCGCTTTGTATTTACTGCGATTTTAGCAAACCAATTATTACAAATGCGGATAAGCAATATTTGATATATTTACTCCGCAGTTTGTAAAATAATTTAGAAATTCTTTACAGAGCGCATGGTAATTAATGACAGCAAGGTAGTTAATAGTTTGCAATGCATTCTAAAATTTGCGGATTGAAAAATTTGCAGCGCATTAATATTTACTCTGCACAAAAGCAAACATTGATTCACAAAAGTTCACAGAAGTTTCTTTTACTTTAAGATGATAATTAATTCCATATCCGGATTGATAACAAACTTACAGTGTGAATTTTACTCAAAAATAATTTCCCTTGCAGCCTTCAGAGATACTGAATTGTTGTAAAGTTGCTAATAATTATATTCCTCTAACTCCTGTAAGCAACCATTTAAAATTCACGGAACTGAGTTTGCCCGGTCCTCCATAATTGGTTTAATTATGATTGCTGAAATTAAAATAGGAAAGCAACAAATATAAGTTAATGCACATAAAGGCTTGTACATTTAATTTGCTTTTATCAAGTATCGTTTCAGTATTAATCCTCAAGTTTAGCGGCTATTTGTTGCGACGCAACAAATAGTAATTAGCATTTTTGCCCCATCCATCTACCCGAACTGGTAGTTTTAAATTGTTTATTCAAATTTTACGTGTACTGCTTTAAATTCACTTTAAGACTAATTTTTGATTGAAATTTTAAATAACATTTGGAGAACAAAATGCAAAATCGGATAGAATAAACGATTTGATTGGTTATAATCTCTCCGCAAAAATTGTTTTACAAAGGGCAAAGTAAATTTTAAAAGTATATGTACATTTTAAAAACGCTTTGTAATTTATTCTCAACGAGAAAAACAAAAAAATTTCATTTTTAAAATGTTTGCATTGAAAATGATATATTCAAATTGCGCAGCTCAAATTTACCTAGCAGCATTGCAATTCGACTAATCTGATTTGTTACAAACGTTGCGTAAATATTGCACTGCAAATTTTACAAGGCTGTACGAGCATTAAAAATTAAAAAATTATTGTTAAAAATTGCGAATTTGGGTTTACACTGCAAAATTGGTAAATATCGCCGCGCTTTTTTTTCAGTGCAGGGATGATGAAAATAACACCTTCGAATGCTGAAATTGCACCGCCAATCATTAAAATACTAATACGGTTAGAACGGTTTTATTTATAACCCGTATTTTACGCCAAAGTTTAGCTTTGATAGAGTAGAATTTTTCCGCAATTTTCGTGCCATAATATTAAAATTAAATTTCTAAGCTTTTTCCGCTTATGCTGCTGTATACCAACTTATAGAATAAAATATGTATTAAGCATTTCACGTTAACTCAAAAATATAAGTTGCAAGAAGTCCATTAAACGTTCTTGTCATAAAACATTTAAATTTTGCCGTAATATTCAGTTTTGTCTTATGTCTAGATTTCTAATATACCAGCAGTCCTGCAAGCTTTTTATTGTTTATTGCGAGAACAATTTTCTAGTTCATTTACGATTATGACCTCACAAAAGAATAAAATGCGATTAAAAGCAACAACAAAAAAGCGACTGTACCGTAGCGATATAAAATAAATCACGCCACGCAGTATTAGATTAAACGGCATTAGTTTCTTGGCTGCTGCTGGTGCGGTGTACGCGGTACTTGCCACCCCCAAAACACGTCAGATTTTATTGCTGGGTTTAATAAAAACGAATCCCGTTGTTTATTTTTTTTTTATTATCCTTTATTTTGTTAATATTTTATGTACATTTTTTATTTTAATTAATTAAAAGATTAAGATTTTGTATTTTATGAAAATAAAGACTTGTGTTATCTATATATAGCAAAATATGCGCCGACAATCACAAAGAAAATTAGGCGTTAAAAAATTAAGAAGATTTTAGGTGGCGCGTGAGGAGCTATAATAATTTTTATTCGCGGTTATATCTATATGATTATTGTAATGGATTGTCTTTTTATTGTAAAAATTTATTTATTTCGTTTTTTTTATGATAAGATAATTTCGCCGGAATAACTTTGCACAAGATGATGGAGAAATTATTTTATCAATTGTGTGTTCTTGGAATTTTTATGTGGATACAATTTTTTGTTTTGTTTAGATTTTTATTTTATGTACTTTAATGGGCGTTGTAATGAGTTTTAAATACAGCAAGATTAACACAAACGAGCCGCGAAACCATTTTTGGTTTACAGTACCAAATTATTCGGTCGTTATCCATATTATGGTTGGATTTATTGTTAGCCACTTTCATTCCCTTTAAAATTAATTTAATTTATTTTTACCGGGTATTTAACTTTATTCGTGGTAAGTACGTAAGTCTTCAGGTCTTGCACATATTCAAGATAGCTTTCCTTTAAGCAAAAAATTAAACTACTATTATGTTGATGCTCTTGACGAAAAACTTCCATTCAAATAATTACTAAGCCGGATTTTGTGCCATGCAACATCGACAGCATAACACACAGTTCAACGAACATGTTTAAATAAATCAGAAGATACTTTTGAAATTTATTCAAACTAGCCTTGCCAGGAAGGGTATCCGAGAATAACATGTTATTGAAGGTTGCAGAAAATTTACTCTAAAACAAAATTTCAAATTCAATAAAAATTGATTTCACATAATTCGCATGTTTAAAGGTAATTTGAACTTGGTGAGTTAGGCCAATTGTTAATTTATAGCCAATTGTTAATTTATTTCAATGTTTATAAGTTGTCGAGGTGTGCAAAAAATCAGGCCACATTTTATGTAGCAACATAATTAAATAAATTGATAGTAAATTGGACTGGATGAAGTTAGGCCAACTGGTTAATTGCTGCCAAAATGCAAGCCATTTGTTATGTAGAATCATAGTCAAATGAATTAGGAGCTGAATGTATGCATAATGGTAATTTTAACTAGGTGAAGTTAGATCAATTGTCTGCATGCGAAGACAGGACGTTGTTCAAAACTGGAAAGGAAGCTAATAAACTTACAGACAGAAGGCGACGTCTTTCATCAAAAATTTAAATTTAAAACACACAATATGGTGCCTTTCCCGAACTTGGAGTGACGTAACCTTGAATCAGTATTTTGTTTGAAAATGATGGTGAAACTTCGGACAAAATTAATTATGAAGTGAACAAAATTGAAGACACTTCAATATGAAATCGGAAAAATTTATATTTGACTGTGCAGTTTTATTACCAAAAAAAATGAAGGGCTAAGTAAGTATGTTGTGGGCCACACCCGACTTCCATACCACCACTTGATTTCTAAAGGGAAAAATTAAGCTTACCAGAATTTTTGTAAAACTGTCTTCCAAAAATCAAAAAATATTATGCCTGTTTAAATTTCAGAAAAACAACAACTTGAACCCATGTTGGGTGAAAATGTAATCTACAAAATTATTTTAATCTTTTAATAATACGAAATCCGCCACTTCCGGTAGAAAGATTTCTAAAATTTCGCAAACATCTTCCAATTAGTAGAAAAAGTTTATGTATGAGGTTGTTTTCATAATGGTCAATCTATATAGACTGTAGAGATGCCGAACTCTCAACAAAATTTTGTTTTTAATATTTTATTGGTAAATAAATGCTGTATAATTTTCAAAATATTTTCAAAAGAGAAAAGCTCTAACGGAAGCTGCCACATCTGGTGTATCGGTGTCAAACAGAAAACACTGTGATGTTGCTATAAATGAAAAGAGCTCAAGATTCATTTCGATCAATCAATCTGTAGGAGCTAGAAAATTGCTGTAGAGGAACTGTTTGGTTGACAAATAGTTTTTTTGTTAAAAATTGTTATTTCCGCAAAAATTATAGAAACTGATTTGAACCGAAATTGTTGCAAATTTAATTTAGAACCTGTAACAATCGAATCGTTACCAGTTTTGTTACTTGTCAATGTTATGCCATTTCCACTGGTCAGACTTGTAGTATTTAATGTTTCATAGTTTTATAAAATTCAATGAAATTGGTACAACGAAAATAAACTGCACCTGAATTCCTATCGCACTAACAACCAGTCTGTAATATAATCGTGAAACAAGCACAAAATTTAGTTGCAATATCCATAAAACGTCGAATACTGCCACTCACATAATGATAAAATATCATTCTCGTTATGATAAAATTAAATTGATTAAATCCAATTACCGATTAACATATAGATTGCTAGGCCAAATAAAGTTAATTCTTGGTAAAAATCGGCCATGTTTAAAATATAATGACAATTATTGTTAAAACATATAGTTTAATGTAAATTACATAAAAGTCAATATCAATATCTACAATTTAAATTGAATTCATCCAATTTGCTGAATTATACATAAGACTTTATTTCTCGTTAAGTAAATTCCGGAATTATATCGGCCATGTCTATTTTGACAACAACAACTATTTTTGACAAATACAAAAAATTCACTGTGATTCACATTAATGTCAATATCCATTCCTACAATTTAAATTAATTTAATTCAAATTAAAAATTTACACATAAGTTTCTAGTTCTCGTTAATTAAATTTTGGGTTATTATCGGCCATGTCTATTTTGACAACAACAACTATTTTTGACAAATTCAACAAATTCACTGTGATTCACATAAAAGTCAATATCCATCCCTACAATTTAAATTAATTTAATTCAAATTGAAAAATTACACTTAAGTTTTAGTTTTCGTTAATTAAATTCCGGGTTATTATCGGCCATGTCTATTTTGACAACAACAACTATTTTTGACAAATATAACAAATTCACTGTGATTCACATAAAAGTCAATATCCATCCCTACAATTTAAATTAATTTAATTCAAATTGATAAATTACCCTTAAGCTTTTAGTCCTCGCTAAGTAAATTCCGGAATTATATCGGCCATGTCTATTTTGACAACAACAACTATTTTTGATAAATACAACAAATTGACTGTGATTCACATGAAAGTCAATATCAATCCCTACAACTTGAATTAATTTAATTCAAATTGATAAATTACTCTTAAGCTTTGTGTCCTCGCTAAGTAAATTTCGGAATTATATCGGCCATGTCTATTTTGACAACAACAACTATTTTTGACAAATACAACAAATTGACTGTGATTCACATGAAAGTCAATATCAATCCCTACAACTTGAATTAATTTAATTCAAATTGATAAATTACACTTAAGCTTTAAGTCCTCGCTAAGTAAATTTCCGAATTATATCGGCCATGTCTATTTTGACAACAACAACTATTTTTGACAAATACAACAAATTCACTGTGATTCACATTAAAGTAAATATCAATACCCACAATTTAAATTAATTTAATTCAAATTGATAAATTACTCTTAAGCGTTTAATCCTCGCTAAGTAAATTCCGGAATTATATCGGCCATGTCTATTTTGACAACAACAACTATTTTTGACAAATACAACAAATTCACTGAGATTCACATAAAAGTCAATATCAATACCTACAATTTAAATTAATTTAATTCAAATTGAAAAATTACACTTAGGCTTTTATTCCTCGCTAAGTAAATTCCGGAATTATGTCGGCCATGTCTATTTTGACAACAACAACTATTTTTGACAAATACAACAAATTGACTGTGATTCACATAAAAGTCAATATCAATCCCAACAACTTGAATTAATTTAATTCAAATTAATAAATTACACTTCAGTTTCAGTTTTCGTTAATTAAATTCCGGGTTATTATCGGCCATATCTATTTTGACAACAACAACTATTTTTGACAAATACAACAAATTGACTGTGATTCACATAAAAGTCAATATCAATCCCTACAACTTGAATTAATTTAATCCAAATTAATAAATTACACTTCAGTTTTAGTTTTCGTTAATTAAATTCCGAGTTATTATCGGTCATGTCTATTTTGACAACAACAACTATTTTTGACAAATACAACAAATTCACTGAGATTCACATAAAAGTCAATATCAATCCCTACAACTTGAATTAATTTAATTCAAATTGATAATTTACACTTCAGTTTTAGTTTTCGTTAATTAAATTTTGGGTTATTATCGGCCATGTCTATTTTGACAACAACAACTATTTTTGACAAATACAACAAATTGACTGTGATTCACATAAAAGTCAATATCAATCCCTACAACTTGAATTAATTTAATTCAAATACATTAATTACACTCAAGTTTCAGTTTTCGTTAATTAAATTCAGGGTTATTATCGACAATGTCTATTTTGACAACAACAACTATTTTTGACAAATACAACAAATTGACTGTGATTCACATAAAAGTCAATATCAGTCCCTACAACTTGAATTAATTAAATTCAAATTAATAAATTACACTTCAGTTTCAGTTTTCGTTAATTAAATTCCGGGTTATTATCGGCCATGTCTATTTTGACAACAACAACTATTTTTGACAAATACAACAAATTGACTGTGATTCACATAAAAGCCAATATCAATCCCTACAACTTGAATTAATTAAATTCAAATTCATTAATTACACTCAAGTTTCAGTTTTCGTTAATTAAATTCCGGGTTATTATCAACCATGTCTGTTTTGACAACAACAACAATCTTTGACAAATACAACAAATTGACTGTGATTCACATAAAAGTCAATATCAATCCCTACAACTTGAATTAATTTAATTCAAATAAATATTTTATATTTAAATAATTGAATTGAATTTTTATTATTTGGCTGTTTTCAGTGTGACAAATGCAAACGACGAAGTATTACTGTATTAGATGGGTCGCTGTGTCAGCAGCAACGAGACATCTGGACATCTTGGCATTGAATCTGGATAACAGACAACTAGTTTTTTTCAATCCAGAGAATTCAGCAGACAAAGCGGCACTGCCGACAAAATTGACAAGCTCTTCTTGGTTTGTCAATCAAATGATTTCGCTTCTACGTTTTACTGGGATGTATGCTGAAATGCCACGGTATACATGGAATGCATCGTCGAAATTGTTTCAGCTTAGGAAACAAGCAACGTTACTATCTTGTATGTTACTATCTTGTTGTTGTTGTTATTGGTGAATGTTCGTAGTCTGGCGTCGTTTCAACAACAGAGAACCGTTAATGGGCTTCTGTGTGTCAATTCTTACAGTTCGTTTTCTTTCGGAGAACGATTTGTCTTGAGACAATACGCTCAAGGATTCCGTCATGTCTTCATCACCGCATCAAATTCACATTTTCCCTTTCTAATGCAAACGATTTGTGGATAAAACATAAGAACGACATGCCTTAGGATGTTTCGTACGTGTGTGTCGTCGCATTTCAAATCCGACATTACAAATAACAGCATAAATTCACCATGAGGCATTCATTATGATAGAAGACATATGTTTATTGATGGCGAATAATGTGTTAACGTTTTTGGGCATGACATCACCTAATCGTTCAATGCGCGATGCATTCAACAACGAATTACAAAGAGAACAACAATATGACACTAAAGCATTAGCCGAAGCAGTTCGTACAAATATTCCACAATTGAATCAACATCAAAAGACTGCGTTCGGCTCTTTTATAGGTGCTGTGAGCGATGAAACTAGTGGCATTTACTTCCCAGATGCTCCAAGAGGGACTGGAAAAACGTTTTTAATTTCGTTGATGTTAGCGGCAATTTGATCACAGCATGAAGTTGCCCTGGCGTAGGCTTCACCTGAAAGATCTTCGTGGAAATAAAAATATTTTTGGTGGAATCATGATTCTGTTGTTCGGTGATTTTTGTCAGACTCTTCCAGCTATTCCACGTTTAACTGCAGCTGACGTACTAATGCCGATGTGAAGACCCTTCGATTGACGACGAACATGGGAGTGTGTTTGCAACAAGACCAAACGGCAGATGTGTTTTCGAAGCAATTGGTGGACAGTGGTAATGGGAAAATCGCAGTTGATATCTCGACCTGACATTGCCCACCGATGTTTGCGACTTGACCAAATCAAAGTCAGAACTCAATAAAAACCCATAATTGGCTGAGCGAACGAGCCAAATTTTCGCCGAAAAATAAAAATGTGGTTGATCTCAACGCGACCATACAAACTTTTATTGCGGGACAGTTGCTTTCCTTCAAATTAGTTGACACAATTATCAACCATAGGATTCTTGATTTCGCTGGAATTTCCCCGATTACCAATTGTTGCGTAACATCAATCAATCTCGACAGTGCAACGGAACGAGACTAACTGTGAAAAAACTCATGAGCAACAAGTACATAGGAGATGTAAAGCAGCCAACAAAATTGTTGATGTGCGGAAGTCTGCTAGTATGTGTATAAATTTAATGAACGAGCAAAAATTAGCAACAAATGCAGTAAAATGATTTACTTCATCAGACACACTTTAAGTTCCAAAAATACTAATCGATACCGCAGGTAATCTTATTCGAAGGATCAAGTAATTATTCGACACATTTCGGGAATCTGTAAAATTGTAGCTAAACATTTTTACGTATCGAACAAGTCGACATCTTGAGCATATTGGATTACATTTCAATAGCTGAAGCATAAATGATGATAATTTAGA
The DNA here is from genome assembly GCA_963691935.1 of Nephrotoma guestfalica. Classification (NCBI taxonomy): domain Eukaryota; kingdom Metazoa; phylum Arthropoda; class Insecta; order Diptera; family Tipulidae; genus Nephrotoma; species Nephrotoma guestfalica. The sequence continues at coordinate 248,438,284 of OY829914.1, forward strand.
AGTCGCAGTGCTAATCGGGTCAGACACATCTTTGATTTGTCAAAAATTTTCAGTATTTGGAACAAAACTCAGTTCCCGTTCACAACAAAAACATTTCGTTAGCATCAGATTGGAATAAAATTCAATTGGTCATATGAAACAAATATTTCATCCTTTTGCCAGCAAACGGTTTGACGATCGTCATATTGACATTTTGCCTTAACCGCCGTCAGAAGACAATATGTATTGTTTAACAATGATCGACCACGCCGGTCGATCATTGTTAAAATGAGGGATGCACACGCTGGCCTAAAGTACTACCAATTCCGCACATTAGGACAAAGGCGCAACTATGGGCGTAACTACATAGTACACAGTGGAAATAGTTATTCCCATTAATTTGACGCTGGCTAAGGATATCATGTTGAGAAGATTTACTAAGTACGTCGCCAACTTGTGTGTGGATAGAGTATCCAACTGCCCGCTCTCTAGTAAGCCTAGTTGTCAATCTAAATTCGTGATTCAGCCCTACTCGACATACCAAGGAACAAGTATTTGTATTTAAAGATTAATCAACCTTCGAATTTGTTTTCACTAGAACAGATGTGACGTATACGAGTAACCCTCCCCGGATATTAGGCGAAATGAAAAATATTTCAGTCTCAGGGTCAAAGACGTTGAACCGACTATTCCACAGTTACAACAATTTATGTCGAGACAGGGTCTAATGATCAACAAACCGACTCGTTTTCGATATCGCGTATCGTTCATTTCAATCACTGCGGCGCAAGCATCGTCTTATGAAACAAAATAATTACGAACAAACGTCAATAAATGAAAAATTAAACGTTAGTATTCATTAAGCCTCGGACCGTGAACGTAATTAGTTCATAAATTGGACAATTATATAAAACCAATTTATAAAATCAAGGATGACCAAAATGATTGTAAACTAAACTTGGATTTATTTTTGTATATTGAAAAAATCTCTAAAATAAATTCAGAATTTTATTAAGTGTGTGAGAATTTAGATAGTCGGATAAATTTAAGGCCCACAAAGGCAATTCAATCCGCGTTAGAATTGATTCAAGTTAGTTATAGAACTACTTAGCCATATTTAAGAATTATTAATAATATTATACATTTCAGGATTTACATGATAATGGGAAATAGCCCATAAACCATTAAAAATTCTATAACAAGAAATCATCGCACAAACGACTTTGATTTAATATTCCATGAACGCTTGATTTAACACAAAGGCCCTGTAAATAAAAAACCAACTTTTTTTTTATTGCCATAGCCATTATTACATGTACCATTTCAGTAAACGGCAAGCAATCAATTCCAGGAATCCACGCATAAATTTCAATTTCCATAAAAATTTAATATGTACAAGTGTGTGTGTGTGTTTGTGTATCTTGAACAGTGAAAAACACAATCGAAATAGGGTAGGCGAATTCCACATAGCTATAGCAAATTTTATCGGTGCTGGTGATAATCTCACGTTATATTTTCCGAAATTTTCAATCATAAATTTTAATTTTCCATGTATTTAATGTGTATTTTGGTTGAACCACACAACACAATTACATAATCGTGTCTTTCTACACAGAACACAACACAATTCTTAATTTTATTCAATTTCACACAAAAAATCCATAAGATTATTGAATCGTAGCATAAAATATATGTTTATGTTACTACACGTTAACATAAGATGTATAAAAGAACATCAGCATCCAAAGAGCCAAACAGAACTAGCTATATGTAGTCTGTTATATGCACACCGCGCGCTAAACGAATTATCTGCCAACCAAACCACAAGGAATACGACGGAACGATATCGAATGGAGGTGCTGGCGTTGTAAATTTTTTATAAGGAATTATTGTTTCTTTCTCTCCAGCTATGTTGTCTATTGTTGTCTTGTTGCTTGATGAAGGTGATGATGATGGCGGAAAAAAACAATACGAACCCAGAGCAGAGCAATAATAAATGTAAGGCATGAGATGGAACGAAATTAGAATTAGAATTGAATTTAATGTTATAAATGTGGATAAGACATTTAGAAGGAATTGTATTTTGTATGTGTGTGTGTGTTTGTATATGTATTTTGTATAAATTCACTTCATATCTTGACTTGTACGAAATACATACGTTAATGCGTAATGTTATATTTTGAAAACGGATAAAAAGACGTACGTAAGAATATTTATTGTTATTTTGAAATACTTTTATTTTATTTGGATACGCTTTTCAAATTAGATTGTTGCGAGAAATTTTAATAATACAAACAACATATACGGATAAATACCGAAATATTTTAATATGCTTATATACAAATTTATTTATAGATGTGGCGCTGTTTGAGGGAAGCTGCAAGATACTATAACTTTGCAATTTTATCTGAATATAATTCTATTAATCGTACAGACGAGGTAAATATGCCTTAATAGAAAAAAACGGTAAATTTCATTGAAATTTCGAGAATAACCCAGAATAAAGGTGGAGCCAGAATTGGCAGGAGGAACCTAATACTGTTGAAATTTGAACATCATCAAAGATCTCTCAAAAAATCACTCTCAATCCGACTGCGCGAATAGCGGAATTGTCTACATGTTGGTGTCGAAAATTGCGTTAAAAATTAATATTTGTGTAGATAATGTCGACAATTGGTAAAATATGTAAATAATTAGTAGATACGCCCAATCCTGTTTTTACATGGTATTTTTTCATTTTGAAATAGTACGATCGAACAAAAATATCAAAACATTTAAACGGTTTCAAAAATATTTTCAAACATTCTCGATTACGTTTATTAAAATTTACCTTTGTGGATGTGGGGTGATGCATAAAAGCTATCCTTACAATGTTAAGTAATAACCAATCTGTTAGAAGATTTCGAAATTAAATTTCTTCCGGTAGTACATTTCCGTTTAAAATTGCTTGATAGTAAAATAGTCGTCGAATACAATTTTGCTGTGAAGCTTTCGTTTATTTGTGTTTTATACCAAATATCTAGGCCAATTTTATATTTTAGAGCAATTGACTTTTCTGGTCGGATTTTACCTGTTTTTGCACGGTACAAAAATGATTTAAATTGCTTTGGTGCTTATTAATTAGATCATCAGCTTAAATCAGTTTGGTTATGCAGATTGTTCTTGCCTAAATTCGATCGACTTGAATTACATATTATTTGATCAAGTTATTTGAAGCTAAATTTTCGATGGTTTTGTAACAGAAGTAATATCCAGTTTCGATCTGAAAGGATCATGAAAAAATTCAATAATCTTATCAGGTGATGGCAACTGAAACACAATGGGAGGGTTACTTTGAAATAGGCATTGGGTTAGGTTCGAGTTAATAAAAATGGAATTTTCAAAACCAAAATTTTGAAAACCATGGTTTGACTGTATATCTACTGGAAAAATTGGGCAAACATATTTTATTGCAAATTGGAGTCTTTTTTTGCTAAAATTACAAAACTTTTGAAAACAATTGGCTTATTGTTTCATTTTAAATACATGTATGACGTAATTTTTTGAAAAAAAAAATTACCTGCAATTTAGGGGCAAAACCCCCAAAAATGCCAAAATATTCAAAATACGTTGATTGGAGTTAAAGTAATGGAATAAATTAAGCACCCGTTTTTTAATATTTTTTTGTTTTTTATTGATTTATAGAAGTTCTAGCTTTAATATTAATATTTTGTTGGACCGCCATTTACATTTGTTATAGCGATACACCTCCGATTCATTGAATTTGATAAAATTTTCAAAGTCGTAGGAGGTATGGATTCTCAAATAGTCATAAACAAACTTTTTAAAGCTTGAATCGATTCTGGTCGCTTTCTTGCTACTTCTAGCTTCATTATAGGCCAAATATTTTGAATTGGATTTAAGTCTGGACTATACGGGGGCCAGCTCAATACCTCCATACTTCTTTCTTCGAAGTATTTTTTTATCTTTAAATGAAGAGATAACAAAAAAAACAAGTTTTTAACAAATTTTTTATGTTTATCTGAAAGGCAATTTTTTATCTACAATTCAAAATTAATAACTCACAATCCTGGCGGTATGGCATGGAGCGTTGTCCTGTTGAAAAATAAATTTGCAAGTCTCGCCAAAAAGCATTAACACAGAAGGGTCAAATTCGTTGTGTAGGACCTGCAGTTAAACAGCTGCTGTAATGCTGGAACTAGGGAAGCACAATCGACCGGTTTCATTTCCAGAAAAGCATACCCAGACCATAATTCCTTCATTTTTCGGTGGAAGTCTTAAAAGACATTCGTTGCTAAGCCTCTCGCTCGGTTTTCTTCTTACGAGAATTCTTCCATCTTCAACATGCAGCTTGAATTTTGATTCATCGGAGAAAATCACATCATTCCACATCTCTGGAGTCCAAGAAACATGCTCCTGGGCTCATAGCAAACGTTTCTTTTTTCACTAGTAATGTGAACTCAGGCTTCTGGGCTGGTTTAAGTGCTCTCGAACCAGCTTTAACAAGTGTTTTTCTCACTAAGCTGGCTGAAATTTGTTTTCCCGTTGCTCATTCAATAATATCCCGTCTTATGTCCCATGAAGTTTTAAAACGGTTCGATGACATTGTAATATTATAAAGCGATCTTCCATTGGGGTTGTCTTTCTGGGCCTTCCAGACCCTTTCTTTCTTTGTGTACTGCCCATCTCTCGCATTTTTTAAATATTCCACGCGACAGTACTTTAAGGGATGTTTAATATTTCTGCTATTTCATGCGTGGTTACATTTTCAGGCGCCAAAATCAACATATTGTTTTTACGCTGCTCACTAACTTTCCCCATTTTTTAAATTAAAATTGCACTTTATTCTTTATTTGACTAGGATCACCAGCACAGATTTCCCCATAGCACTGTATGTATTGAAACGTTTCGTAATAGCCGGGGCTACCCCTAAATCTAGAAAATTAAATTGTTGTGGATTCTCAGGAAAAAATTATGATCAGTTTCATAAAAGCCACAAACACTTAAATTTAGAAAATTGAATTATCGGAAACTCCCTGAACTGTAATATTGATTACTTAAATGACGAAAATCAATCGCTAATTAATTAATTGTTGTTGGTAAAATTGATAATGTGTTAAACATAGTGATAAAAATTTATAAAAAGTGTTGTCGACGTAGAATCGTAGATATTTGCATTCGAGTATCACCATTGTAAAATCAAATAACGGGAGACAAAAGTAAATAATCGACGGATACGCGTATCACTTGGAAAAAAATACAACTTTTCAATGGGTTTGTGTTGAAAAAAAAAACCCGTCATGCAAGGGAATAGTGGTTACCGTAATCGCGAATGGTTCTCATACAGTCAAAAAGGGTCCATCCAACCATACTCATGATCCTGCTTCTTACGAAAAGGCGACATTTGAAATGAATGAGAACGTGAAAAATGACGCGGTAAATACCTCACTGTTGCCTTCCCAAATAATTAGAAATAACGTCGTGAAATGTTCACCGGCATGTCGGGTTTACTTACCGCGCAAACAGGCTCAAAAGCAAAAAATAAATACAGTCCGAGCTACTGTTGTAAAACAACCGGAAAGTACTTTAAATATAAGGATTTCTGAAGAAATACGATATTTAGAAGGATAACTATTTGTCTTGTCAGAAAAGAGTTTTGATGAACAAAAAATTATTGTGTTAGGAATACAATCAAGCCTTAAACTCCTTGAAGAGGCGCAATATTGGCTTAAGGACGCGACGTTTGAGGTTGTTCCAATATTTAAGCGACAACTTTTTACTATTCATGGCAAAATCGAACGGGCCATTGTACCATTGTTGTTTTGTGTGATGAGTTCTAAAACTCAAGTAGCTTATTTCGAGACATTCTATGAAATATGTAAATTGGCATGTGAATGGAACATACCTTTGAAGGCAAAAGTCGTACTTTCTGATTTCGAGAAAGCAAGTGTATCGGCTTTAAAAATGTTTTTCCCGGAGGCCCAATATAAAGGATGCTTGTTCCATTTTGGGCAAATCATACGAACTTCAGTCTAAATATTCGAATGCTAAAAAGTTTTGCTTTGGTACCAGAAAATAAAGTTTTGGGCTATTGGGAAGAATAGCCAATATCAACATTGACAATATTTCCACCATTTCTTAATTATCACACAAAAGTCGGCTGTTCCTTTCATTTGATCGTAAGCATATAATGCGGAAATTGTAGAATCGTGGAATAAATTATCAACTAAACTGACATTTTGTTTGCTCTAAACTGTTTGGATACAGTGTTTTGTGGTCTAATTTATATAGTTTTGAAATTATCGTTAAGGGATTTTTGAATCATCGCATAATTTGTAAAAATCGAAGTCAGAATAACAAAATGTTTGATTAATATTATTTAAATTAAGCCTAACTACTGGCATAATTTTTAAATAAGTGAACCGAATCATACTGACAAAATATGTTAATATTTGGGAAATCGGGATTAATACAAAAAAAAATTCCACAAAATCTCGTGAACATGTTTTGGTTTATCCGATTGTTATCGGTAATGATTACCAACCCTGTAAATTCAAGTCTTTAAACAAATTCAATCACACCTTTTGTTAAATCGTACAAAATCTCTCCATTTGGGCATAACATTGGAAACAAACGAACTATTTGTTTGAAATTCCCAAATATTGACTTAGTCATGAACGCCATTATTGTTCTCGCGCATTGATTGGGATCATTTAAAGCTTGTCCTGCTATCTTGTTACTTTTGTATTGAAGGGCTTATTCAATATAAGTTTCGTCTATTAAAATAACAACACATTTTTCCTTATCAGTAACAGATTTTGCTATATGAGTTAGAAAATTCTCATCATTGTGCAATGAATTGGAATCGGGCGAAATGTGGAAATGAGACGAAATGAATTTCAAATAACTAGTGTTTTACCCCACACAGAGTTTTTTAAAATATATTATATGTTGACGCTGAATGAGCGTATATGAGGAAGGCAAATACAATGATCTCGGAATCGTATCATGGCCTCGCAATATTTACAGGTTGGGCCTTCATCAACGTCACGGGCCTTTACTAGATAGTACAATACACGATTTAGTAAACACTCGTGATTTTCGGTAATTTCACTAGATTTATCTCGGAACGTATACAATAAATAAGAAATTTCAGACCATTTTGATATTTCCATATTTTCCGGCAATATAACTAAATTTCGCACAACCTATTTCGGTATTTTGAACAATGATCTTCACGTAAAGATTATTGGAGACACAAATTTGTGTCGAAATATTACATCCCACGTCGTCAGAACTTTGCAGTTTGTAGAAGACCACCTTTTCAAAATTTTTAAATATTTAATAATTTGAAATATTTAATCTTTCACCGAATTCATTTAAAAATATTTCAAAATTACCAATATGATACGGTAAAGTTTTTCGTTGAGCCTGTTCAAAATGAAGTGGTGCAACTGGGTTAAAGTAAACAGAAGGTTTATTTTCAAGTTGCGCATGTCGACCTAGAGACGGGAATGGATCAGCGGTCTCAGTCAATCTGGGACCCTGCAATTTGCGAATTTGGTGAGAAACAAAATCGTCTTGTTTAAAACGCTTGGCGCATACAACTGAATTTTCGGCAGGTTCCCAAGACGGAAATTAAAACTAGGGTTGAGTTATGTCTGACGGACAGTGAAATCTACGCCATACCACGCAGCAATGATTAGACATTATTAACCAGTTAATACACAAGACAAGCTTTACTTAAAACTAATGTTACAACTAAATTAAACTATTTGGCCAAATTGGCCAAACTTTGTGGCCAAATAATTCCAATTGGAATTTTAGCTAGTTCACAATGTCCATCAACCATGCTTATTGTTTATTGCTCCGAATGGTTCACATCGACTTCATATGGTTCGGGCTGGCTTTGCAAGTTCTGGTTAGGTTGGCATTGTAGTGCATAAAGTTTTGATCGTTCCGGAAACCTCATATGTTGCACTGTCATCCAAATTGCACTGCCAAAAAAATAAAAAATTGTGACAGACATAAAAGTATAGAAATAAGCTTGTAAAAATTAAACATTTGTTATTTTTATTGGTTTTTCTTTCGATTTTTTTTGGTGATTTGGTGATTCAATGAGCTGAGGAATTTCGTTTGCAGTATCGGTGAGTATGCATAAAAAAACCACAGTAGGCAACTAAACTGACCCAATTGGTAAAGGGTATGTCGGGCAAGTGCGTTAGCACGCGGGTTTCCTTCTGCTGGTAACGCTTTACCAATTATATACTAATTACTAATCACTAAGGCCTTAAGCCCAAAATAAATATTCTGATTTTTTTTTGTACTCGTTCTGCTCTAGTTAGGGTAATCATGTTGCCCTAAACCTATTATAAAAACAACCACGATGGGCATGCCGGCCACCTGAGGCATGAATCTCACCAATTTGGGTCCGATGCCCAATCCACTTAATTTAATCCCTAGTTTGACGGCATAATCCATGCCGTCTCACCTTGCCGAACTATCTATGCGGTAATCTAGGCCGTGATCTGGGTACCCCGAGACCCACACCGTTTTCCTCGAGCTGCGGGAATTATAAGGATCCGACTTAAAAGCGCATAGTGAATGCATCGCCCTATTTGTGCCATAGTTAGTTTGGCTGTAGAGCGTATCGTTTGGGCTGAATTTGTAATGGTTTTCCCCGAAAAATCGTATGTTTCTGGATATATAAGGTTCGGCTGAAAAATTATATAGCGCACGATGCATCGTGCTACTTGTGTCATAATTGATTTGGCTGTTATATGGTTCTAGCTGACTTTATCAGGTTCTGGATTGAATTGTAAGGTTCCGGCTGGAAGAGCATATAGTGTGATGCACAATGCATCGTGTTACTTATGCTATACTTGATTGGTTCATGCTGATATGGTTCCGACTGGCGTCACGGACACCTTGAATTGTTTAAACTGAAACTTTCAAATTTCAATCATTCTGGGGAGACGTACATTAGTGCTAAAATTAGTACCCCTCCTCCCCTTCTGGTAGGTTGGGCGGGGGTAGCTTTGAAATTAAAATAGGAATCTCTATTGTTTATTGTAGATTCGGATGCTACGGATGCTAATGATTTAAGGGTAGTCATGATACTGAGAACATATCTAGACGATGGGGTTTACAATTGCGTAGTGAAACATAATAATTCGCTAAGACATTGAGATTATACTTTGTATGTAAGTACAAGGTGATTTCGATATTTTTGTAATTTGGTCACTGCAGTCTGATTAGATGACCGAATTGTTTAAAGTAAAGAATTTAAGTTTCATTAGTTTGAAACGAAACTTCCAACATCTTGGTACCCTCACCCAGATGTAAAAAAAATATCTGGCTATAACCCAGAATGGCACAAATTTCAATTAAGAATTTATCTAGTTTTTAATGAATATTACAAAAAAATGTAAACCAAGCCCGAAAACTGCTACAATAATTATAATCTCCGATTAAGAACCGCGTTTAGCCCAGGGGTGAATCTCCTAAAAATACTTGTTTAATTTATGCATTTATGCACTGAGAACTATATAGTTTCCTAACCCAAAACTTAATTCGTACTCAACTGAAACAAAAACTTTATGTCCGAATTTATTAACATAAATAATTATGAATTATTATCACCCGAACAAAAACTCTTGATTATACAATATCAGATATGTGATTTGATTATGTAAATTGATAATCTGGAAAAATTTGAATAATTTATTAGTGTTTAGTAGACATGTATTCGACTATAAGATGATTATTATTTAATATAATTTGTTTATCACTTCTGACGATGATTATTTGTCTAAAAACATTAATGTCATACTTAATTTATTTATAGCTAAATTCATATAATATATTGAGGTATACAGTAGATAGATCGAATGTATATTTAATACGGAGATAATGTAAGAAACCGTATACACCTGTTATGATTATATAATACCATGTGATGTCGTATATTACCTTGTTGAAAAATGAATATCTTATAATTGTTTATATACAGTGACATTATTTCATTCATAAAAGCTTCACTATACCCACGGCATATGAGTTTACATGGAGTTAACAATATAAACGAGATTTGTTGCTGTTTTAAATACAATAACCTTTTTATGAATACTACGGTCTACGTACACAATCTACGTGCACATCCAATTTAATGCAAAATAATTACATTCAATTAAAAAATGTATAAATAAAATTTGCAATGGACCGAACAGCAAGAGCTTCTTCCCTTACACCCATATCTGTGCGCTAATTCATGTTTTGCCTCGTCGGGCAAATAAACTCGTCGACTTGATTTTATGAATGAAGCAAGATTGCATCTGCGCGACATTAAATAGTGACAATGAAACGTAATGGAACCAGTTTTTCAACCGCCACAAAAAAAAAATCATACCAAAAGGGAAATTAACGATAATAAAAATTTATTGGCGCCATAATACAAATTAAACTTGATACGCTGATTGTATATGATAGCAATTATTGATTTTTTTTTGCACAAGAAACTAGTATATGTTGAAGGTACTCGCGAATTTAATTAAAATATGGTGGGAAGCATTAATTATCTGTCATGTATACCGAGCTGTTCATTGATATTAAAATCGATTTTTTTCTGTCATGATCAGTTTTATTTATTACACGTTGGATCGTCCCTAAGACAGGATAACAACATTAATTTCCGGTTTATGTTAATATATGGGGCAGGTAAATGATCACAAAGGACAATTTATATATTGATGTTATCTCAGTTTCATTATGTTATAGTTCATGAATTGCAATTTTTTAGTGTATCCGAAATGGAAACATCCGCGCGCCCATTCTAATATTCTCTGTTCAAGTATGAATAAAATCGGATGCCGAATTGTTAATTTTATTAAACTGATTTTTAAATTACATTTTTTAGTTTACACATCACTGGATGACAATATGGAATGAAGTGACGAGGAAATCGCCATTGTTGCCCACAATGACTTTAAATTTACAAATAAAGTTGGTATGCCATCTATTGAATAACAGTGACAACATTGATGTTCACACAAATTTATCCAATTTACATTAATTTTGATTTTCCACCCAACTCATTCGAAACATTCTCCGGCCCAGGAGTATTTACCTGATTTTAATATGGTACGATGGTTAATCAGATTCATCAGACGCGAATAATTTACACAGCTTAACTATTGGTCTCTTTGTAATACCTGTTACCGTCTTCAGCGATGCTACCCGTACTAAACCATCATTCCTGGATGTAGGATGATAACCCATTGGCCCATTGACCATTTTGACGGTGGTAAGTTCTCATTTTTATTGATTACTAGATCCCCAATTTTTAAGTTCTCCAAGTAATTTGACTGAAACTGTCTCCAAAAGCAATGCATTATGGCTTGAACTTTTTGCCATCTGGATAATCGATTGCTCGCGATATGTTCTACCGACGGTTCAGGAATTGTGGTCGCTTCTCCGATCAAAAACGCGCTGGCGTTAAAGTGTCCAGGCTATCGATATTTTCGGCCAACTGACACAGAGGCTTGGAATTAAGGAGACCTTTAATTTGTACCAGTAGAGTTTCCATTTCCATGCCGTCATAACGACCTCCTTTCCCACTCGATTGAAGTGATGTTTGATAGATTTTTTTCCAGACTCCCACAGGCCTCCAAAATGAGGTTCACTAGGAGGAAAAGAGAATTTTGGATTGTATAAACATTTTGAATTTGGTTGACATAAATCATATAATTCTCCCAAGTGTCTTTTCGCTCCAACAAAATTGGTGCCGTTATCTGATTTTATCTCACTGGGAACCCCTTTTCGAACTATGAATCGACGAAGTGCTGAGATAAATGCTTCCGACAGCCTTCGTGGCGAAACATATAAATATACAAATGTAGCCTTTAATAATGGGGATGCGATGGGCCGTAATGGACCAGCATAATCTACACCATTGTGTAGAAATGGACGACTGGGCGTTATTCTGGAAGCCGGTAAATTGCTCATTAATTTAGTACCGTAGACGCTCTTAGTTTTTGACAAACACAGTTAATAATTTGACGTCGCACTGCATTTCGACAATTGAGGACCCAATATCTATGCCTCAGGATAATAATTTGTAACGTAGGCCCTGGGTGCAAATACCGAATGTAAGTTTCTCTTATAATTTTGTCGGTTAACAAGTGCAGTTTTGGTAGTATTATCGGATGTTTTTTGTCAAATGATGTAAGGTCAAGTATTTCATTAATGAATTCTTCCGCCTGAATCCTGGCTCACTGACCTAATACTAATACTATACTCTAACGATCGATCGATTTTGATAACGCGCAAAATCTTAGCTAGTATTCGTTTTAACCTGACGAAAGATTAAATCCTTATGAAAAAATATTTGAACAAGTGTGGTGAGTTTATCTTAACTTGTGCCGTCATTTAAATAGTTCGTTCGTCTAAACTAGTGTGACTAGTTTTCACACTGCTTGGCCAATCTTCAATGCGCTTGGATATCCACTGAGACCCATTCCACCATTGTCTGCAATTCATGAGTTGCTTCGGAGTTACATCTCTTGATGCTAAATGCTACACGCTGCTGCGTTTTCCTTCGATGACACGAGACCCCATCTCATTCGTGGAATGACTTCAACAATTTCTGCCATTTATCTCGGAATCTGTCTACGCTGTTCTAACTCATTCCTTGCGAACTTCATCAATATATTCAAAAGGACCGCACCACACAACTCTAAGCTTGGCAACAATATCTGCTTTATCGGTGCAATTTTGATTTTGGAGATGACTATAGCCTGGTATCTATCATTCCTATGCTGTTATTGACGCGAATATAAATAACCGCTACAAGTGCACTCTCGGGGGCGTCACAGAAGCCATGTAATTGTGTATCGGTGGTGCCACGGTGTATCTTCAAAAATCGTGACACTTCTATTTGCGTCAAAACGTTGTTTGGTTCGTTTGCCATTGTTGTGCTAGATCTTCGTGAAGCGGATCGTCCCAATTTAATTTACGAAGCCATAGCCTCTATAGTCTAACTTTAAACACCATCACAACAGAAGAAATTTAGCCCAATGGATTAAAAACTCAAGGGATTTGCGATAACATCTCGCGTTTGGATACGACCGGTTTAGACCCCGCAAATTTCTATACGAGAATGTGTCCTTTGATGGATCCCATTGCAGTCCCAACGTTTTGACAGTTCCAGAACAATTATATTTTTCATTAAATTGGATGACTTGAATCTCCATTTGCGTAGCATCAAGCCATTTTTATTCAACACTTCACATTTCTCTCCAACGGTACACTCTGCATCCTCTAATGAATCAGCTCCCGATAGACAATCATCCACGTAAAAGTCTCACTTCAATATCATGGACCTGATTGGATGGATATGTGTCTCTGTTGACTTCAGCAATTTGGTGCAGCGTCCTAATGGCCACGAGTGGCGCACACGACGTGCCATGTTTCACAGTGGTTAAATTGAAGGTTTTTATAGATTCAAACGCAGTGCTTCTTCACACTATGCGTTGAAAATCTTGATCTAAACGATTGATCTTAACCTGCCTAAACATTTTCTCGGCATCGGAGGATAATGCAGTAGCATGCTTTCTAAACATCATTTGTACGGATGTTAAATCCTTTTGTATTATAGGCCCAACCAACAATTTATCGTTAAGTGATAGTTCGGACCCGGACTTACACAACTCATCAAACACCACACGCAACTTCGTATTTGTGCTATCGCTCTTAATCATGGCATGGTGCAGCAAGCAAGAACTCCCCGCGTCATTGCATACAACCTCACCGGGTGGTATCCCTTCTATGTGACTCAAATGAAGATATTCGTTCATAAAGGTTACGGCGGCTGAGCGTGAGTCACCTAATTGATTACCTAAATGGTAGCCTAACGACGTACGTGCCGTCCGAGCTTCGTTGATAGTTGTTCACGTAGTGCTTCTCGCATACCTTAATTGAACTTCGGATATACTTGATGCGATTGGGATCTCCTCCAACTTCCAAAATTGTTCCAGTATTCGATAGATGTCGTTGTCTTGTATGACTATGGAGTATGATGTCGACTGACTCGAATGGTTAGGCCAATTTCCAGTCATAACCCATCCGAATGATGTTGATTGCGCTATGAGATGATCTTTGATTGTCAATTTATCCACCTTCAGTGAATCGAAAAATATATCTGGACCAAGCAGGATATCAATTTTACTTGGCCTATAATAGGTAGAATCAGCTAACTGCAGGCGGTGTTTATTCACGTAATCTAAGCCTCGTGTGTCTATCCTTGATCGCGGAATGAAAATTGTCAATTTTTGTTAGTATAAACGCCTCCGTGTGACAGCAGTCGGGTGTAGTGAATCTCGATTGTAGCGTTAGTTTGACTAATTCCTTAGTTACTTCACCATTCAGTCTGAAAATACCGCTTACTCGAACGTTTGAATCTGATCGTTGGATATTTCATTTTTTCACTAGACCTTCTGTTATAAATGTTGACTGCGATCCCGACTCTAAATGGACGCTAAATGGTTTTTTCCAGCCGAATTGTGCACGTACACCAATGCTGTTGGTAATAAGACCGAACGAGATGTAGTGACATTATAAGCTGTTCGTTGTGGCTGCTGTAATGGTTGAGCTGACTTTGGTTCTTTGACATTGTGCCATTTGTTGTGTTAGCCGATGTACCTCCAATCGGAGTTGTTTTGGTGCCTATTGTCCGGTCAGATCGGGTGACGGCACTGATTAGTGATTGCGAATTGGATGGTAAGGATTTCAATTCCATATGGAGGAATGGAGTGGCGTTCCCTTGAATTTAAGACATGGGTAGAGATAATGTGGACGTTGGCAACAAGGACATTGTACACTCTCTCTAGCAGCATACATTGATTTAACTACACTCATACCTTTATTTCCTGGTTTGTTGTCGTATACCGCACATTCTTTAGAGTAGCACTGATTGTTTAAAAATCCTAAAATTTATGGATAGTTGGAAAGTAATCACCTATTGTGTCCTTTGCCCTTACGAGACGTGTCTCTTCATCCACCTTCGTCAATAATATTTGGATCAGCCAAGGATCTTTATTTTCTGTTGGTCCACCCAATGCCTTAATACCCCTTAGGATTTCATCAGATGCGTCGGTGATCTGGCGAAGAGACTTTAATGACCCATTGACTACTGAGGGCTGATAAATAAATCGATCAATATACGCATTGAGAATTGGTCGTTTTTTATTGTACCGCATAACTAATTTTTCCCATGCTTCACTATAATTTGTGTCTGCTATATCAAGAAATGTTTAATAATATCGAGTGGCGGCCCCTTAAGTGATCCCCTTAGGATTTGAAATTTGTACACCTTTGAGATGCCTTCGACATTATGCACCGACGATGTATGCAAATCGTAGAATGCCGGAAAGAGTTTATGCTCTGCCTTTAATTTATCAATGTGGACTCGAGGTAGTTTGAATGAATCTGACGATTGCTTCATTGACCGAGCAACTAGGCCTTCTAAGAATACGCGATGTTGATCTAGCAAGGTGTCTAACGACGTAGTACCAGTAGCAGCGATGGGTGGTTTCCTCTCCTGAAGACTTTTCATTACTGTGGCCTTAGCTTCAAAGAACTTAATTTCCAATTATTCTTGCTTTATCTCCAGCGGAAGATTGGCATTAGTTGCGAGCGCCAACACAATTTGGTCTTCGTATTGGTAAAATTCGTTCCAAAATGACTCTAGCCTTTGCAGTCCTACATCAATTTCATAATACGCGGTATCTTTGGTTATGGCAGATGTGAATTTTCGAATCGTCGTTAATAACCCAAGAATGCCGCCATGAGACTGCACGTTAACTATACAGTTGAAGCCCAGTTAATTAACAAATTTGATTAAATATAAATAAAACTGGATGCTTAAGGTTTTCGTTCGACAACGGTCGAAATACGTCTCGCTGTAGTTCCGATCCAAATATGTTCCTCGAAACGCTATAATACCGGTGCTGAATAATGCAGCAATCGATGATTCCTAAAATTAGTTCAGCAGCGGCTTGATATGAACACAAAATGGCTCCAATCACTACTGCAAACTTGATTTCCCTATACACAGTGTGTCTTCCACGCGGTCAATTAATGGCGCCCGATTCGATGTAAAATAATCGAATAATCGGATCGGATAATTGCTTCCAGGATGATGTATATGCCACCTTCCATGCTAAACAGGACCGGTATGCTTTTCCCTTTTTTAGGTGCTTATGTTGTTTGATGTGGTTCAGGGTGAGATACAGGATAAACGTAAGCAATTGATTACGGCCGACGATTCACCCAACTCATTCGAAACAAAGTATATCCGTTGAACATCAACAATAAGTATCTTGGTTAATTATATTTATGCAATTTCAAGAACACGTTCAGCTTCAATTATGCAGTTTAATATTGTTTTGAATTCTGGGCATAGGCTACATGCACTTATTTCAACAATATTCGGGTTGAACAGATGAGCAGCAATATATTTGCACTTCAACAATTATATATTTAACTAGATGACCCGGTGGACTTCGCACCACCTAAAAATGATTTGATTGTAACTATTCATAAGCGATTATGAATCTCAATCAACCCTCCAACTCCAATTCATTGAGATGGGCAATGCGGCCAACTGTGTGCGGCCAACTGTGTACGGTTTAAGTTCCGTTTCGTGATTAAATGAAACACGTTCAAATATATTCATTGCTTTTACGTAGATGGAAAAGAACCAAGTTATTGTGATTTGTTGATGTTTATCGCGAATGTCAGACGCCCGGGGAATTGCAACCGTTTGAACTCAAATGGCAAAGTCCGTTGGAATCATCGGGATGCAAACAAATTGGTTTTCTACGCGCAAACGCTTTTTTTCAAAATAAAGTTCTGCAAGGGATTGTGAATGCCCCCTGCTAGGGACATAATAATGAAATACGGACTCTTGTTGTACTCTTTTATGAGTTTTGAACCATGTTAAATTTAATGGAATTCGAAACTCACTTTGTATCTAAATTCAGTCTTTTGAATAACTTAAAATCGCGGTAATAGTAAATAACATTCATTGTTTTATGAATTTTTGTTAAACACAAAAGATGAGCCAATAAAATGTTAAGTTCTTTGCATTTACAGGTCGACAGCCTGGTTCTAAACAATTCGCATTAAACAAACAACAACAAAGCTTCAAAAATAAAATCAAAATTTATTTTTATTTCTTCTCGACTAATGACCATTGAAATTGGACAAACAATTTCGGTTTGAAATAGATTTTTGGTGTAGGACTTCCTCAACTCTATTTCATTCGTTGATTCTAAAACAATTTTAGTATACCATACCCTTGATTATATTGTGTTCGATTGTTTGTTCCTCGATCGAATTTTTTATTTTGTCGGGTTCGACATAAATATCTCGTTTATAAACCAAAAAGTTTATTTTTTCAATTTAGCAAACAATCAATCTTCTTATGGATGTACGAAAATTTATATGGTGCAAAATACGTCACATCACAAATTTTGATATGCAAGAGGCCGGAACGTGGGTTTAAATTTTATGTTTTTTAAGTTTTGAGTACAATGGGACGTACTGGCTAAAAACAGGGTGGAACATAATTTTTTTATATAATTGCTATTGTTAAAGATGCAAGGTGTCTTTATATGCGCAAACAACAATTATCAAATGTATTAAACAGTAAAATTAACCAAATAAAATTTGTACAGTGTTTATCCACATTTTTAGCCATCCTTAGTACCCAGGCATCAAAGTATCCCAACCATAATTCATTCATTTTTGGCCTTCAGCAGATTTACTTTTTTGGGACATTCACTTTGACAAAACTGTTTGGACTTACTATATCGGTTTTGTCAAAAGATTAATCAATTCTGTAACGACTTGGAGAAACTGCTGCAATCTCTAAAAAGCAACAATATGGCTATTCTTAGGCGATCTCAATCAACTTTTTAAACTATATACAACTAGTGTTTCAATTACTAATTAATGTTGTAATTTGGATTTCTATAAGTGCTTTAAGCGACAAACTAACGTGTCTAGACATATATTTATTTGCTAAATCATCAAATACATTTGACTGTACAGTTGAACAATTGCCAATCTATACCTGCGATCACAATTTAGTAAATTTGTACATTTTGCTCTCGTTCTTTTTGAAATTTTCTTCTGACTTGAAACATATGGGACAAAGTCTATAACGGAAATAACTGTAACATTGCTTTTTAGAATCGGTTACAGTTTTTAAATTGTCTTAATGAAGCTTCAAGGGCAACTTTCTCTAATCGCAAAATCAGAAAACTTTAGCCACGAATGCCACCCTATCTTATCAGCAGAACAAAAAAACTAAAAAGGTTCTCGAGGCAGTTAAAAAGATTTAAAAATAATATTAGAGTTAGTAAATTTGTTAAAAAACTGACCATTAATACAGGTTGGTTGCAAAGTATTGAATTCAAAAATGAAAGAATGTGAATTTTTTAAAGAAATTAGTTTTTTTTATTCAATATTGTCTCCCTTAACTTCAATACACTTATTCCAATATACCATCTCTGTAATGATTTTCTGGAAGCTCTGCAAAATACTGTTCCACGGCTGCAATAGCTTCTACATTCGACGAAAAACGATTTCCACGAAGGAATTGTCTTAGGTTTTTGAAGAGACAGTAATCGCTGGCAGCCAAATCTGGATAAATACGGTGGGTGTTCAAACAATTCGTACTTTAATTTTTTCAATTTAGCCATCGTAAAAAGGTGCATTGTCGTGATGGAAAATATTGTTTTCCTTCTGTAAAGCTGGTCTTTACCCACGAATTTTTTTATCCAACTAGTCCAAAAGGATGCAAAAATATGCAGAATTAACTGTTTTACCTTTTTTTTTAAATAATCAAGCAACAAAATCTCTTTTGTATTCCAAAAAACTGATGCCATAACCTTTTTTGCCGATCGTTCTAACTTCACCTGTTTAAGAGCTAAACAACCAGCTTCAGTCCACTGTAAACGTTCTTGTTTCGATAAACTTGCAAGCAGCTTTTCGATAAATAATTCTTCATGTAAAATATGGAGTACTCTCTCTTTCGAGATGTCTATGTTATCAGCGATTTCACGCTTAGTCAAGCTTGGATCTTAACAAACGACATTATACGCTTGCTCAATGAATTCTGGTGTTGTTGCACTATTTGATGTCCACTACACGGTTCACTTTAAACGCTTGAACGACCACATTTAAACTTTAAAACCCATCGATGCCCAGTTGGAAATGAAGGAGCAGATTCCTTAAACCCTTTTACCATTTTTGTATTAAATTTTGTTGTTAATAAACCTTCCAAAACAAAGAATTTTATCACAGCACGATATTCGGGTTTTTCCATTGTAAACGAATACATTGACACACCAACTGCTAATGGCTTGTAAACAAAGAATGAAATGGCCAGACCGAAATAAAAATTTTCATGTGTTCAAATAAAACATGAAATATTAAAATGGCTTTGTTTTCTATGGTAATGAGTTTTATTGTGATTGTTCCGTACTCTCGAATTAAATACACAATCATAGGAAATTATTCCATTTAGCGTCAATCTGTGTGACAAACGACTATGATAATTGACACCAACTTACTACCTAATATCCACGTAGCATTAAATGAACAAAACGAATTATTAAACGCCTTAGACAGAAATAAAATTACCCGCAGAAGAAGAGCGCCCTTCAATTTGGAGGTAAAATTGCCAACGAACTATTCGGGGTGCTACATCAAAGAGATGGAGAAACCTACAAGGAAAGCACAGAAAAATTAAATGCTAACCAGCAGCACCTAAATGAATTATTACAAAACCAGATGTCCATATTAGAGACGACTGAACCGCAGCCATGAGAAAACAATGCAGAAATTCGAGGCAAACAATCAAATTCTAACAACCATCCTGCTCCATGAAGGATTGAAACTACGAAACGTTCTAACCGCAATAATTGGCACCATCACAGAAGTCCATCAAGGCACACTCGATCCATTGATCCTGTTCATTCCTAACTTAAAACCAAGACACGCTATGGCCATACCGAAGTGAGAATATAGCCGCCATCTATATAAAATAGCCACCGTCAAAATCAAAAAAATTGAGGCAACTGTTATATTCTAGATCAAAATTCCACTAGTACAGAGGACTCGATATAACATATACCACGCAATGGCAGTCCCAACGACTGAACGATTCATCAGCAAACCTACATATACATCAAGCCATCTTCGAGTTATTATTGATTGCGATATAGGAGAATCAATATATACGTCTCTCTTCCGAAGAACTGAATGCTTGTATCAATCTCAATGATGAATATCTTTGTGATATACATCAACCACTGAATGTCTTTCAATCAGAGAAACGCAGCTGTGAGATGCAATTTTTCCAGCAAACTAGGATCGTGCCGACTAGTTGTGAAATCCACAGAATTAACATTACTTTACTATGGATTCCATTACGCCAACACAACGCATGGATCTTTATAATCAAATCCGAGGTTATTTATAACGAAATTTGCAAAAGTAGCAACAAAATTTTCGAAACAACAACCACTCCAAAGAGAGGGAATCCTAACACTTCACAAACATGCACGTTGACAGGGTACAGAGTATTTAACAGTAGAGTGGAACTCTCGTTCATGCCAGGATTTAATTTGAGTGATGGCAACTAAGGGCATCAGCTACCGAAGTAAACATGCATATTAGTGATCGCAGCTGCCATCATATATGTGAAGTATAGAAGAAGAACTCAAGTTGCTCCAGCAGATCCACTTCCAGATCCGTAGCCAATCAAAAATTCAACTGGTAACAGAAAATTATAAACATAAAGTGCTGACATATCAATGCTGCACTTACTTTAATTTGTATTATTAAGTAGGAATATACACTGTACAATACAATGCTGAAATGCAGTATTTACTTTAATCAAGTAATTTTGCTATCTAAACTGTAAATTTTTTATAAGTTTGTATTTAAAATATCTGTCAAGACATCGCTTCTCATTTATTAAAATATATTGTTTTGAATTAGAGGACTCGCTCCGACCCACGGTAGGCACTAATCTCAATACAACACACATGAAAAGCTTATGAGTAACAACTGACATACTTGTATGTTCCTGACATGAGTCACCCTTGACAATTTCCATTTCATTCCTTTCCTTTCCTTCCAATTGCGTCCCTTATGTCGCTTAGCTTTCTGTGGGTGTAACGAAGTTTGAAATTAATTACGTCCCTTAAGCTAGCAGAACCCATACAGCAGAACACTACAAGATAGTATGAATAATTATAGGCTAATAATAGGCGAATTAAATGCTCTGTTAAAAATTGTTGGACTCCACCCCTTCCAACTAAAATAATGGGTTCTGCTAGCTTCAGAAGAAGTTGGCAGAACCCATATCAAAAAATGATGATCAAACAATTGGAAAATTAAAGGTTAATTTTAGGCTAAATAAATGCCCTATTTAATTTTTTTTATTCTGCTAATTCTAGAAAAGGCACAGGGCTTTATCACTTCACAGCTAGCAGAACCCAATTCGAAAATCGGACCAAAACCGAAATTAGAACCCAAAACAAGATCAATTAACAAACAAATAATTTTAGGCGCATTATGGTCTAATCAAATGCTTTATTAACAAATTTTGGGCTCTACTCCTTTTTGACCAAACGTCAGGTCATTTAATCTAAAGCTACCAGAACCCAAATCGAAAATCGGACCAAATCCAAAATTATAACCCAAAACAAGATCAATTAACAAACGAATAATTTTAGGCTCATTATGATCTATTCAAATGTTCCATTAAAGAACTTTGGGCTGTACTCCTTTCTGACCAAACTTTAGGTCATTTAATCTAAAGCTAGCAGCTAATTGATCTTGTTTTGGGTTCTAATTTCGATTTGGTCCGATTTTCGAATTGGGTTCTTCTAGCTTTGAAGTGATAAAGCCCTGTGCCTTTTCTAGAATTAGCAGAATAAAAAAATTTAAATAGGGCATTTAATTAGCCTAAAATTAAACTTTAATTTGCCGATTGTTTTTAAATCATTTTTTGATATGGGTTCTGCCAACTTCTACTAAAGCTAATAACTTATCGTTTTAGTTGGAAGGGGTGGAGTCCAAAATTTTTTAATAGAGCATTTAATTAGCTTATTATTAGCCTACAATTATTCATACTTTCGTGTAATGATCTGCGGTATGGGTTCTGCCAGCTTAAGGAACGTAATTAGTTGTCTGATCTCGTTAACAGATTTGATTACGCAGAGGCATCGAAGCGATGGTTATAACCGGCTAGGCTCGCGGTTTGGATTGGGAGGCTGTTAAGGCTTACATAATCCTTGAATACACTGCTTTAAGAAGGGAGTGCAAAGAACTATCCGCACTCCATACTTACCTCACCCTCATCACTGCTATACCGAAGACTCTAGTCACCACGCATCTCGAGCACTAGTCGCAAACAAAAAAAATTTGATAAGAAATAAAAATTTAAATTTCTTTTGCTACTTTTAAAGAATGGTATATTTAGATAAAAGGTCCTAAAGGATAAAGGTCCTACCTAACTTAATATTAATAGAATTGAAAAAAAAATCACGGGCATCTATCAGTGCATTTTAATTCATTGGTTGCGTAGCGCTGATACTAGATGAAGATGTTCTTGATGCAATGTAATGATTGTTCACAAATGCCCTTGTACAATGGTCAAATTCAATTTTTTTTCAGAATCCTGAAATCAAAATCCCGACTTTCAAAATCCCGATTTTCAAAAGCCCAATTTTTTAATTTTTTTTTATGAATTCTGGCGCCCGCGGGTCGGCGCGATTTGAAAATCTTTTTCTAAAGAGTTCAATGTGGTAACGACTTAAAATATGAAAACTAATATATTTTTAACAAATTGTTATGAAGTAATATTTTCTAAATGGTTAAAAAGGATTTAAATGCACCTGATGTTTTGGTATAACCATAACAGATGACGTAATAGTGTAAGTAGCCTAATTACAGACAATTTTAAAAACTTTTAAAATATTTTTTTACGACTAACTACTCGTAAATAATAAAAGATATTAAATATGTTGGAAAATTATGAAAAGCAATAAAAAAAACAAGAACCTGTACAATTGATGCTACTCCCACTATTGCGTCATTTGTTTATTCAACATCACATGTGGCATTATCTACCGGAAACTAGCAGATTTTACTATTTATTTTGTATAAGTTTATAAACCGAATTATCGATACAGGCTATAGCGTTCCAATTGTGATAAAATACATTTTATTAAATCAGTAAATAAGTGTTGTTTAATAAAAAATTTTGTGTAGATTATTCTAATTTTAAAAATTATAAAAAATATTAAATAAGAGTGGCCTATTAAAAAAAGCAAAAAATAAAAAATATTCCCTTTGCATCCTGCCCCTATCGGGATTCGAACCCAATACCTCCCGATCCAAACAACAATGCTTTAACCACTGTGCCATTTGGTTGATCCGTAAGATTTTGTACAGAGATTCTTTATCGCTGGCCGCAAATAACTCATAATATTTTTTTATTTAAATTATTATTTTTTTAAAGAAATTCGATTTAAAAAAACTGACCTCCCAAGGCTTATGGGGCGAGAGATTTACATCAGAGATGTTTACGCATTCCTTTACGTACTTGTGCAAAAGGAATTTCCCCAATTATGAATTATTGGGATTTTTTTTTATAAATCAGGGCAGGGAACGTTGTCTCTAGACGCAACGTTACAAGGGGAAATAAATATCATTACGGGGATGTGGGAGAATACCAACAAACATTTTGTCAACAATTGCGTAAATGAATTAGCAAAATATAAATTTCGGACATTTACCGATTTCGGATTTTAACAAAATGCGACACCCTGTATATCATTATTTTTTTTTGTAATTGAACGTATTTTTCACCATATATGAAAACTATACTTGCTACTATTCGCATAGATTACACTACACATCTCTCTAATATTTATTTTATCTATTTATATTCTATTTGTTGATGGTTAAATATATGTTTCTCGATTGACTATTTAATAGAAAAGGAAAATTCAATTGATTTCGATTTTTCTTCTCATTTTCGTTCTCATCACATCATTTTGATCATGTTATATGTTGATGATTCTTTTAGAACGACTGAAGTATTGTATCCAAACAACATACAAACAGGTTGTTATTTTCGTCTAGAACCGAAATCGAAAAAAAACATCTTAGAATTGATGTTGAATTGATATGCAGCATCTTAAGTATTATTTTTGTTGTTTTTGTGTGTAATATCATCATATACAAATATAGTCGTGTTATTATTATTATGATTATTATTACTACTACTACTACTACCACCATTACAGAGATTCCGTTCGTAAGATGTTCAATATAGTTTTTTCCTTTAGCTATTTTAAGTCTATCAATAAACAAATCAATTTATTATTAGAGGAACGGTATCGTAGAGAATTTCATAAATTTTCCTAATAATATCAATTCTATATAATATTGTACAATATATAATTTTTGGGAAGGAGAGATACGTCTTATGTAAATATAAACATGATATGATTTTTGAATTAAAATAACATAAAACATATTTGAAACATAATCAAACAATAAATGAAATAAGAAATATGGTATTATTGTTAAATATGCGTTGTCTTCCACAATACGGCGATGTGCTCGAATCAAATCAAAATTCTAAATTGAGTCATGTGTACGCCGGTATAATTGTGTCTCTTGATAGCTAATTTAAAATGTTTCTGATGTTTACATATGCAGATTGCATAAGAGATCTTCAATGTAATCCAAAGTATACAAGCAACATGAAACAGATGCAGTAATAATAAGGAAGCTTAATTGATGTAATATTGGTATAGAGCTTGTGAAATATTTAAAAAAATTTCAAATTAATTGGAATTCGAAATTGGTGTTGGACCTAAAGTTAAATGTATTTATAAAAGTGTATAGGATACTTCCGAACGACATAAACACTGTTAATCTCTTTATACACCACAATCGTTTTTGTTTAATCATAATCACTAACATATAAATAACAATACTAATTTCCTTATTAATTGTTGCATACGGAAGAACATAATATGAGTTGAACATAGACTCTTATTATTGTTGCAACACATTGGGTCTGTTGGTAGAGTGAAGTTTTCTACAAATCGTCAAAAACACTATGACTATAAAAGCTGAAAGGAGCCCGTGAAGTTTTCCACGGATTTTTCCAATGCTATACGTATACAATTCTAATTGGAATTTCGTTCAATCCAATTAAATTCTTATTGCATGTATAAGCATTGGTGTATTGTACACTGTTATGATTTTTAATTTACAAAATTTTTAATAAAAATGTAGATTAATCGAATGGGTTTTAATTCAAACATGTTAATATAGGAGTAAAGAACATGTTTTAATATAAACTAGATCATTAATCGAGCATTTTTATTCACAAATATGTGTACATGTAAAATTGAAACAGCAATACGAGACAGATATAGCTTACATGAAACTTATATTGAATAAGAAATATACGCACATTAAAATATTTTTTCCAATTTTCTGCATTTTTATTTAATTAATTTGTAGGATTTAAGTCAAATTAAAATAAAATTAATAGCTGAATAATAATGTAACTATAGTTTAAGCAAAATAATTAAATTTTTGTTATAAAAATGCGAAAAACTAAATTGGCTTTTATTTTTTGTCTCATTCCTGTAAAGAAAATAGTACTAAAAAAGTAAAGACGGCAATCGGTTGACCAAAGTTACAAACCAATTAGTACACATTAAAAAAATATCCAAAATGAATATTACAATCAAATTCAAAAACGACTCAAAAATATTTATAATTACGAGTATATCATTCAACATTGAAAGAAAAATGTTTCGAAATAGTTCACGGAAATATCAGAAGAATAAGTATTTTCAGAAATTGTTTTATTTTAGAAAACGCCAGTGCCTGAACGTCCTCCTCAAAAGAAATTCGTGATCATGCACTAACTGAATCACTAATTTTGGAAATGCCTGATAATAGCAACAATGTAAACCTAATATTTTTTAGACTTATTTCGATTTGAATAATCCTATTTTAAAAAGTGCCATAACGAACTTAATAATTTTTAAACTTTACACCATTCTGAAAAATCTTAATATGCAATTCGACCGGGATCCAAAATTGTCCGTTGATTCAATTAGCTCCAAAATTTGGAGTGAAAATTGTTATTTTCTGAATTGTTTGTCCCTGTTTTAAACGTGTTCATTTGTGATTTACAAAATAAATTTAAATTTATAAAGAAGATTATTTTTCTTCCTTTATTCTAAACCGTGTAAATTGTGTGGTTATAATAGAATGACACACTTTGAGATGCAAAATCTCAAGTTTGGATCCAACAACTAACGAAATTATGATTTTCTTTGAATATTTCATAAATTTTTCATTATATTTTTAGTTTTAAATTCGGTAAAATGTCATTTTGCAACATTATTTCAATACATCTGTATGTTAATGAGCAAGTAGGATTTATATTATGCTTTGGTAACCGATTTAAGTGGTTGGTATAAACTGGTTGTCGTAAGGTGTTAATTCACATACATCGAAAATAATTTTAAATATGGGACCATGCAGTTTAGACAATTTATTACAAAATTCTCTATTATTGTTAATGATGCAAGAGCAATTCAAAGAAAACGCTGTGAAGTTCGTTTCTTGTGATAGAGCGATTAATAATAGTTTTTTAATAATAAAACATTATTAGGTTTCTTCCCCTTGGGACCCGACCTTTCAACATTGAGTAAAATTTACCAATTTAAATATAAGGAAAATGGCTTGTAGCTAAAAAACTGTCCAAGATACCTATCAATTTGTTTAGTTTTCCTAAAAGGTAATGTAATGATCTACGTCCAACATCAACAAAATCTGAATCACTATCTCTAGGGATGGCCGACAACGGCCATTCAACATTGAGTAAATTCTACCTCTTCAAATATTAGGAAAATGGCTTGTAGCTAAATAACTGTCCGAGATACTTATCAATTTGCTTAGTTTTCCTAAAAGGTAATATAATCTTCTATGCCCAGCATCAACAAAACCTGAATCACAATCTCTGTGGATGGCCGATAATGGCCATTCGACATTGATTAAAATTTACCTCTTCAAATATAAGGAAAATGGCTTGTAGCTAAAAAACTGTCCAAGATACCTATCAATTTGTTTAGTTTTTCTAAAAGATGATTTTATGAGCTATATCCAGCGTCAAAAAACCCTGAATTACCATCTCTGCGGATGGTTGATAATGGCCATTCAACATTGAGTAAAATTTACCTCTCCAAATATAAGGAAAATGGCTTGTACCTAAAACACTTTGTTTAGTTTTCGTAAAAAGAGTTGTAGTACTGTTATGGTATGAGCTGGAATTATGAGTGGTACAAGAACTGGCTATGACTGTACAAGAACTTTTTTTAATGATAAATGTCGGCAGCCAGTTACATCAATGAGATAGTGGCACCTGTCGTGCTTGACATGACACATATTGCATGACAATGCCAGGCCACACACAGCAAGCAGCAATCACAACAGACTGGTTTGACGCACAGAAAATCAATGTGTTACCATGGCCAGCACAATCCCTGAATCTAAATCCGATTGAACAAGCATGGTACAACTTCAACGAAGTGTTCTGCCACATTTAGTGCACTCTTCTTCAAGATCACAGGATGCAAATTTATATAATTTACAATACAGCTTCGATACGGTGATTAGGTCCATGCTAATCTGTCATAAATGCAAGAGGAGACAACACCACTTATTAGGAAACAAAAATAACTGTACTAATTAAATGAATTAAAAAGAAATTATGAATTGGGCAAAATTCGTAAATTTGTGTTTTTCTTCCATTATATAATACAATAACCGTTTTTACCATTATCCCTGAAATTTTTTTGATATTGTATGTGCAATCGATGAATCTTCTAGAAACACAAACAAATCAAAAATCAAGGTAAAGGCAATCTAAAAACCATATATTCCATTTTGACTTTTGATGTGTTGATAATTAAAATGTTAAATTAAAATGTTAAAATTCACTTTAATTTAAAATTGATTAAAAAGATGAAGAAATCCGCCCAGGTATCCCTTTAAAACAATAAAGTTATTTAGAATGACCACGACAAGGTTTTGTAAAATATCGCCGGCTTTAAAAAAAACTGTATACAGGTATAAAAAAGGGAAATATCGACAAAAACACATAATAAAACCTATAAAATTTTATTATATTTATTTATTACACACATATATTTACTAATAAACGCTAAATATAAAAAAATGTAATTATGAGCTGTTTCTGTCGGTTAATTGATCCTATACACCTTTAGTTTATAATATTCTTGTATGTTTTAAAATTCGAATGTAATTTATTAACCCTATAATTCGAAAAAAATAAATACATATTTGAATAATATTCAAAATTCTAAAGCAAATTATATTTCGGTTGGCCAAATTTCCACCGATTTCAAGAACAAGGCTAATGGTTCTAGAGAGCTAAACATAATTACTTTGTAAATATGTAATAGCTAAGTTGTAAATAACACCTCAATAAATCAAAATATAACATTTTGTTTGGTGTAACGATTTTTTTCAGAATTGGTGATTGGTGTTACTGTTTACAGTAACTATAAGCAAAGCATAAGCTAAGATACTTTCCCATATTTGCACATCCAACTACACTGCAGCTGCTTATTTATAAAAAATCGCCTCGAGTTCGCAATAAGTATACAATCGAACTAAGTCAATTTGAATTAATGTTTAAAATTAATTAAAAAATTATGATTTTTAAATCATAAACAAATTATTTAGAAAATTACAGTTGTTTTTGTGTATATCGAACATTAGTAGTGTCGCATCGTTTTCCTAAGTTATTTGACTAAAGCGCTGCAGAAGTTTTAACTATAGAATTTTTAACTTGAAAATATTCAGTAAAAACAAGTTTTTCTAAAACGACAAATATTTTATAATATAAAATTCGTCGTCATTTGACCACTTGGCCATTACTGCCTAACTTTATATTCTAAAAATTTATAAATCAGTTTGCAAAAACAGAGATATATTTAATAATCTATTCCGACTCTGTGAAAAGTAATTGAAATTTATTTTGTGAATCTCTCTTTTATTAAAAATTATTATTCATTGAAAAGTATTACGCTCAAGCGATAAATATTTTTCTGTATTTTATCTCGCTAATTTTGGGCCTACATACATACACATACCGTAAATTTTTATTTGCTTTCGAATTGGCAGTGTTCATATACGCAGTGGTGCAACACACCCACAAAATATAACCAAAAGGTGGCATCTAACTTAAACAGCTGGAACTATTGTTAGTACAATTCTTATTAGAAATCTTTATTATGACATAACGCTCAGCACAGTTTGGCATAAAGTTCAGTTCAACATTGAACGATATATGATTTCGGTTTCACGTTATTAATAAAATGATTATATTCACTGTTGTTTTCGTGTTTAATAAAATAGTGCCATTTTACGTATAGTTACAATATTATATATCTGTATAGCTACAATTTTTACCCTAACATCACTGGCCATTAACGCCCATCCACAGAGATGGTGATTCAGGTTTTGTTGATGCTTTTAGGGAAACTAAACAAATTGATAGGTATCTCGAACAGTTTTTTAGCTACAAACCATTTTCCTTATATTTGAAGAGGTTAATTTTACTTAATGCTGAATTTCTGTTAATTTTTGCGAATTAATATTTTATTATATAATTTAGAAAATTTAATTGTTCATAATTTCTTATTTAATTACTTCAAATTTAGCTTAGTTTTGAATAAAAAAATAAAATACTCAAAGTGCGAAATTTTCACTCAAACTAACAATAAGAATCTTAATATTTCTTATTAGATTTTGGTTTGGCACTGTAACACACATACATACACACAACCGTGGAATCCGTGAAATACTTCACACCCGTAGCTGAACGGTATACTAGGAAAAACTCTTCTATAAATGTGGCCTACACTAAACTTATGTAGTAAGGATCAATAGTTAATGGCATCGTAGAGATATCTACCTTTAACGGTGAATGATATCGTGATATTTGAACCTTTTTTTAGTTTTCCATAAGCCAACATATTTATGCGGTGGGGCAGTTAATAGAGTAGTATTTGAGATTTGTGTCGAGCTGTTTGTATTTTATTTTAATAAATTTATTTTTTGATTTATGAAAATTAAATTTAATTGTGATTGACATGCAAAATTAACATAAAAAGAGCCATCATAATGTGTGCTTCGGCGAAGGAATTTATTTTAAAATTTCGATGCTTTAAGATTTCAAGTTGCATTGAGATTGCGTTTGAAACAACTGTTTAACCGTTGCTAATATCTTCTCGGACCACTCACAGTGTGTCAAGAGTTACTAAAATTCGAACTGCCCAACTTGTTGCGAAATGGTGGATTTTTTTTTTTGGATTGTGCTAGATTTTATTCTTCCTTTATTGGAAATATAAAATAATTATGAAAGTAAAATTAAACGATGATACTTTTAAATAAAAATTAGTAATACTAATAATTATAATATGAAATTTTAAGATACACAAACTTCAAATTTTTTCTTAACCATTGATCTACAATTTTGGAAAAAAAATTCTTAATTTTTAAAATATCAAAATATAAAAAGAATATTTTTTATTTATTTTATAAAAATAATGTAATTCAAAAATAAAGATTTATATAATTGCCGACGAAGGACGAACTAATTATGATATATCTTTAAACTAAAGATTGTGATACATCTTGAAATTATTTTTACAAACAAATAGAACCGAGCCAAAGTGGGTCCAGTTTGGAATTTCTACCTTCATTTTTTAAAAATACTTTATCGCCGGTTTCAAATAGCTTGTATGGCGTATTTTGCTCATAGTATTGTTTTGAATTTTCTTTGCATTACAAGCTTATCATGAGCTATTTTGAAGGAATTCTGAAGTTTAAGTTTCATTATTTATTTATTTTTGAAAATAAATAGGTTATATTTTGACTGTGATCTGGTGAAATTTCTACCGTATATCACATCATCTAGGTAAACTAGGCACTTTAATCCGTTTAGTCCACATGCCACGTTTTTCATGAGCCTTTGAAAAGTACTTGGAGCATTACGCAGCCCTATACCCATACGAGTAAACTGGTAAACTGGTAACTGTTTCAGTAGTGAAGGCGGATTTTTCACGGACTTTTAAATCGATTAGAACCTGGTGGTATCCATGAGCAAGATTAATAGTTGAAAAAAATGGGGTCGACCTAATTTGCACAAAATATCCGTAATGTTTAATAATGGAAACACTTCAGGAATTGTGATGTCATTAAGCTTCCGATACTCAACGACAATGCGCCACTTTTTTCATTTGTTTTGGATTTCTTGGGAACACACAATAAAGGAAAATTCCAATGAGATTTGGAATTTTCAATTATATTATCGGCTTTCATTTCACTTATTTGTTTCCTAATTTAATTTTTAACAGAATGAGGCAATCGATATGGTTTGCAAAATATTGGATTGGGATTGTTTAAGTGACTTAAATCAATTTTACTTTCGAGTAATAACAGACGAGTTTGTTGTTTTCTTTTTGTTTTCCGAAATTACGAAATTCTTTTATGCTTGGATTTATTTGACAAAATTTTAATGTCATAACCGGTAAGATCTTTGCTAAAGTGGAGCGATACTCATGTAACTATGATGGAAAATAAATATTTAAACTTAATAAAGCACTAAAGGCGGGAACAATGCTGGGAACTGCCAGATTGCAAGTAGCTCTTCCGCCGAAACGACGATACGGACTGCGGTACTCAACCTTTAGGATCCGATGTAGGTTTAGTGTTAGAATGGTGAGACAGCTAACTCATAAGCTATTCCGTGAAATGAGTTGGGAAACCGTGATAGCGGAAAGAATTCTCATATGAAAATCTTACCTAAAAAACAGAGAAACCAGGATCAAAAAACACACAGGGTATGAGTGCAGAGCTTGTGGTCCTTTCTAGAAGGCAATTCTAATTAAATCAAGGCCACCACACGTTTTCCTTTCAGCCTAGCCAAATTTAGATTAAATCCGCGGCATTATTTAACCAAGCAATCCTGATCTTTCTTCCTTTCAATAATTAGAAAACCGTCACACAGAGGAGTCGAAATTAGACTCTTTATTTTTCATTATGATTGTATTTCTACCGTATACTCGATATACTAATGGCAACATAACGTTACTGCAAGATCTAGATGATATAGGCGTGCACGACTTAAAAAAGTTTGGAAGCAGGTCAATACCAATATGGTTGTCAGTGGAACTTGGGACCTATACCAGAAAATATGTATGAAGAGCATTTAATGAAACTTAAAGTAGTAGAAACTGGCTCTTGTTTATAATTCCTACAAGGAGAAACTTCAAATTATTAAAGAGGAACTGTGGAAGGCCAAAGGAAGTTGTGTGATTAAATTAAAGTGGTCTACGACCTACACAAGTAAGTCTTGGAAAGTGTTATATGAAAAAATGGGGTTACAAGGGGTTTCCGAGCCCTCTCGAATTATTTTTACTAATCAAACCTTTGAGTTATTTCTAAAGCTGCGTTACAGAAATATTTTTTCATCACATTTCGTCTATATAACCGTACAAGTGGTGCAGTGGTTAATGCTTCGGCACTTGGACCGGGAGGTGCTGGGTTCGAATCCCATCAGAGGCTAGATGCAAATCGAATTTTCATCATCGATTACGATCGGTGATGCTAATAAATACAACTAAGACCCTCTGATGGAGTGCAGAATTCCGTGTCACGCGCCGACCCACCTTCCATGTCAATGTACAGGTTGACATGGCGCTTGCAATGTGCAGGTGGTATACTGTAGTTGTGTGAGTAGGTGAAGTAGGTGGGTTAATGATGTGGAGTGAATGAGTGGTATGGTATCACAATGGGCCTAAAAATTGGCCTAAGTGTGCAGTATGCAACCACTGAAACCCTAAACCTAACCTAAACCTTCGTCTATATATACCGGCAACGACATATATTGACTTCCAGTTTACAAGTGAAGTTCATATTCTCCATCTCAGAGGGCTGATTTAAATACGAAGTTTAGCTCTAAAGTATCATAATTCAATTTTTAAAGATTATTTCAAAATAAAACAAAAATCATATACATAAATACTATAACAGTACACGAGAGAACTATATACAACAGTAGGTTAGACAAAGCGGCAGTTACTTGTTTCGAATCCCAATAGAGTTAGGATGTAAAAGGGATTTTTTATTATCTATTTACGATTAGTGTTGAAAATGAACAACACAACTATGGCCATATGTCGGAGTGTAGAACTCATCGATCGACCCATCTTCTATGTCGGTAATATTAAAGCCTGTCATGGGGTTCTATACAATTCACAGATGATTCTACGTAAATAGGACCTATATGCAGCCGTTCGTATTCGATTTGGCTACTGCGTAAGGTAGGTCGTTAAAAGCGAACCGCAAAAGAGATGGGAGTGCTTCGGCCCCAAAACAGATTGCAATGTAAATAAACAAACAAACAAACTAAAAAATAACTAATTCGGTTCTGTTCGAATTACCTTTTGCTTCATTATTTGTTGCTTTTTGCTCATTTTCACCGAGTTTGTTCCATGTGTCACCAAAAACATCAAACAATGTTGCTTCAGTCAATTCAGTTAAACGACAGTTCTCAGAAACAAGATAAGGTCTTTGCATCATCATCGTTTGCCAAAGCTACCAGTGTAATGTATGTTACGTTAAATAAAGAAATGGACAATTCTTAAATGTATTCGCGTTTCCAAATACAGTTAAAACATACGAGCAATTCCTTACAACTACAGTGGTTAAGTTACATTCGGATAACGGTCAATGCATAACAATTGCATAGCAGCTTTCCCCTAACAAAACTTTATCCAAATTTAAAGTGTCGAAATCGAATATTTTTCCGGGCTAATTTCGTAATCATTATTTTAGGCGCAGTCAGCAAACATCACTCAAATTAGGCGTATTAATAGTAGATAAATTCAAAGCGTCAGTACCTCGGTTGAACGAAGGTACTATTATGAGCTGGAACGCCTTGAATATCTTGCTACTAGCAGATCCATGAAACGAGACAACTAACATACATATGATTGTGGGAGCTGTTCATTTTTCAAAGTGATTCGTCCCAGGAAATTGGCAGGTTCAAATAAATTAATCGCTTATAGGAAATAATGCTGTTTGTTGTTTGTAAAGGACATTATGGTCAAAAAAGCTCTATCAGTTGTTTTAATGCTGGTAGACCGAGAACAAAATTTATAAAAAGTTATTCAACGCAATAACTACTCGCATATAAGATAGCCGATTCGTAGTTCGTCTTCTGTTTACCAAAGAATTTGCATAATCACAGCTAATGTACAACAAATATATAGCTTGCGAATAAAGAGGATTCCGGCTATGAAAGAATATTATATCACAAACTGAAACAATATACAAACCAATTAGTGTTACTAATGGTAACGACCAAGTATCTTAGCCATCGGGTCAATTCATCAAATGGTTATTTACAAGCAGGTTAAGACTTTCCACTGGCTAGTGAAACCATCCAATCAGATTTTAGCGCAGATTACCTGCTGAGCGGTGCCAACTCTTCTTCTAATTTTAAGTACAGCATTTGCGAACACAAATATTGTTAATTCGGTATTTAATTTTAATAAGTGGGCGGGCTGAATTCTGTGGCAATCAAATTGAAAATAATAAAGGGTTTTCCGGAAATCAATGAATGTTTATATCAATGTAAAGAGGAAGGTATCCCATTATCATTTGAAAACGATTTCAGCCAAATGGCCGCCACGGCTACGCTTACAGCACCATATCCTTTTCATGAAATTTTCCATGACCAATTCTCACATTTGCGGCTGTATGTTCTCGATAACTTCACGAACTCTATCTTTAAGGTCTTGAAACGATTGTAGAGCATTGGCATAGAACTAATCTTTCACGTGGTTTAAAGAAAATAGTCTAAAGGTGGTAAGTCACAAGATCTAGGTGGCCAATTGATCACCTCTTCGAGATATAACACGGTCAGGAAACTTTTCTTGTAAAATTGCGATTGTTTCATTGCTTGTGTGGCACGTAGCGCCGTCTTGCTGAAAATAAACGTCGTCCACATCAATATCTTACAATTCTGGCCATAAAAATCATTAATAATTGCTCGGTAGCGCAATATATTTACCGTATCAGTTGCATCAGCCTCATTTTCGAGTCAGTAAAGTTCACTCACACCGCACTCACACCGCACCAAACAGTGACACGTTGAGGATGGAGAGGATTTTCAACAATCATTCTTGGATTTTCTGAGTTCCAAATGCGACAATTCTTGTACAGCAGCGATTAGGCAACATCAAGTTAATATTTATACTCTCGAACATGTTCATGTCAAAAAGTTCTTGTAAATCTATCGTTATTTTGGGTAATTTGAATTTTACGGATTTAATTTAAAGTAAACCAACCAATAACGTCATTTTGAAAGTATTATTTAACGATCAAACAGTTTTTTTGGCAAGCAGCAGAATTTTAACCGTTGGTGCTGTTCTTAAAAGATTTTCAAGAAAATCATTAACCGCCAATCGTAATGTGCAATTTTACTTCAGGAATTAAACTGCATTGTTCGGTTTCCTGGTCTTCATTTACCACTGCGCTTGCTGTCGTATACCTGTATTGCTTGTTTGGTAATGTATTTTTTGCTTGAACCTAGAACTGGAAAGATTGGCACTAAGTAATTATGAATAGCTTTGAACACTCAATTCAACTGTAAGTACGATAATTTTAACGTATGTTGTAGTCTAAAATAAAATGCAAGCTTTTATTGGCTTAACCTAAATGGTTCATGTTAGAGTGCTTATTTTAATGACAAATCATAGATTTTTAATTTGTCATAGCTGTCGCAATGGTCTATCACCTCCTCTGAAACGTTAACACACAAATGTTCCCGTTGTTAAAAGTGCTCCACAAATTTTAGTTCTCTTTATTCAAAATTAATTAAATATATGGTCTAGGGTCGGTTTTATTCTGTATATTAAAATTATTACTCGACCGACTCAACTATGGATTGGGATCGAAAAATGTCGCCTAATAATTTTTCGAAGAATTTTAATTTATCGTTAAATTTAAAAACTGCGCTATTTTAAACGATGCAAAAATCTTAGGGATTTTCGTTTCTTTGGGGATTACTTGAAAGAGTAAAATTTTATGATCTTTCTATGTAGTCCTGATTTGTGAGGAGCCAAAACAATAACCGATTAAACATAAATCTTTGGCTAGAGCAGCGACAGATCTTATAGAATGTAACTCTTCGTCTCTCAATTACAACAATTTTAATGGAAAGTTACTAACTTTAGTGGTCGTTTAAACTAAAGTATTGAGCTTCCCGTTCAATTCAAGAGATATAAATTTTAATTTTAATATCTCCCCAAAATGGATCGTTAATATTGAGGATTTTCGCCATTTTGTATTGATACTGTATGTGCTGCCCTATTTCCAAAGTTAAACATTTCGTTTTAGATAAAATAGACATTTTTATTTATGCAAATGTTAATGACTTCTTTACTGGTTATCCTAGCATTATAATTATTTAATTAATCAACTACTCGAGACACAAATTGACTGAGAATTAATAAATTTAAATTTATTATCTCGATTGTAAACCTGTTATTTCAAATAATAAAAGGCTAATGCTTTGTTATATCAAAGAGTTCTGACAGAAGGAGTCGCATTTCGAATTGGGCCTTTAAACAATTTTACACTTTTCTCAGAGCATTAAGAAGCGATATTTCTTGAACTTTCTTAAAATTTCCAAAAATTGCTCGAATGTATCGAAGTACTTTTCATACAGTCACCGTATAGAAAAAAAAAATACTTTAGTACCAACAATATCATCTCTAGTAACCACGCCTGTGTCAATAATGGGGAGATTGGAAAAATTTAATTTATTTGTATGCTTAAGCTGATTTAGAACAAATTCGAAAAAAAAATCTAAAAATGACAGACACCTGCGGTTAAAAGTAAAAGTTTTGGTTAAAGGAAATTTGAAATATCATTTGTGTTCATCGGTTCACAACCGTAATAATCGCAAAAGATTGACCGAAGTTTTGCTGGGTATTTCAAGCAGTATAACTTCAGTGAAAAAAATAGAAATGATAAATTTCTCACCCAAATATGACCAATTTCACCAATATGAAAAAACCTTCGTTGAATATCCTATCACACAATACTATAGTTTAGTCTAGAAAACCACACAAGTGCTAGATGGTGAATAAAAAAATTTGAAAATATTTTTAATCTCTTGAAATGTTGTCATTTGCTTGGTAAAAATGAATTTTAACTTCCGAAAACCCCATTCTGAACAGGAAAACTTTAAGATGACAACCTCGTACTGAACAAATGACGGGTAAAACAAAAAAAAAATTATACATTGTCTACAAATTGTCTACATACTCTACTAATTAGCGACATTCTCTACGCAAAAATTAATTGTCTACACTATTTTCGACTCCGATATGTCAATAATTTCGAAATACGCGTAGATGCACAACACTGCTTTCGATACACGACTTATGTAGTTTTCGATGGCAAAAAAAATTGATCCCACTAAAGAACACAAAAAAATATCTCACTTTGTGTTTTCAAAAATCACAAATTTAATAAAATAGAAATGGCGCGGCGTCTTTTTTGACAATTTCACACGACGTTTAGTTTTTTTATATGTGTGAGTAAACGTCAACAAAAATCCAACTTATTTTTTGGATTTTATAATTGATCCGGGATCAAAAAATAAAAAGCGAAAAATGTAAATAAAGCCATGTTGGATCAAAAATTTACGTCAAATTATTGATCCAGGATCAAGATTTTTTTAAACGTTCCAATGGCATAATCGTTTCTTATTAACAATTTCGTCTTACTTTATGATACTTAAAGTAGCATAACTTTGGTTAAATTCGTATATCGGATGCTGTTACTAAATTCTTATAAATAGTTTGATTCAACAATCCGTTTACGAATATGTAATTTGTTGCTTACAATTGGAAAGATCTCGATGCCCTAATGCGGCAAACATCTATGTATATTAGTACAGCATAATTATTAATTAAGGTAATTTTCATTTTATAATTAATATTATTTAACGTATAATTTGTGTCACTACCTGATATAAAATATGTCGATAATGTAGATTGTCGTCTGATTACAACAGCAGCTTCCTTTTTTATCGACTCTCCGCCTATTACCAAACCAAGTTTTAGTTTTTTTAAAAATGTGCATTATGTTTGTTATAATTTGCATCAAATCTAAAGTTTTTATTTGTGCACATGAACGTACCACCATAGGTGTAGATGAATATGAAATACAGTATTTTATGGCACATCAAAGCCCTATAATTATGTCTTGCGCCCTCTCTACACAAAATTTTATAATTGTTGTTATAATACAATGTCTTTTTCCGGTGCACTCCTCTGACCGACAACTATAAAATATACACATGTTGTCTGAAAATCATACATAATAAATCTAATATCCAATTAGATAGAACGACACAACAACAAAATTTTTTATCAAAAATGCATTTAAAAAAGCTTTAGTTTTTAACAAATTCCATGTCCACTTAATGCAATTTAAAATTTTAATTCAAACAGAAAAAAATATTTGTACGTCCTCGTAATATACGGGTGTATGTATGTACATACCGTATAGTCGTATATATAAGAAATTAAGTAAAATGTTATATCATCTGTTGGCACATAGAAAATAAAAACAAAAAGATACAAAACGAACGAATTCTTTCCCTTTGGTGCATCTGTTACTGTACCTGCCGGAAAGCACACAATACAATATAAAATAAAATAAAATAAAAAATAGGAAATAAAATAAAACATAGAATAAAACTTATTTTAATTAAGTTTTTTTTTGTATGTGTGGCGTTGTTGCTCTCGATATATATCTCCCCTCTCTACAAAAAAGCTTTAAGCTTTCAACACACAGTGCACAATGGAAACGAAGAAAAAATGTGTAATTTTCAATTTTACGATTTAAACTTTTAATTTTTAATTCAATTATTTTAATTTAATTTTTATAAATTTTCGTTGTTGTTGTATAATTTATTTCATGTTACCTCCGTTTTAGTACTAAATTTAATGATGTTTTTGGAATAAATTTGTTTAATTGTTTCTGTATGCGATGCGATACTTTGGACGCGACAGAATGTTGTGTGTTTTATAAACCTGCGATGTAGTTCTTTAATTAAAGTGGGAGCGATATTAAAAATATTCAAACATGATATTTAAGATTTACAAAATATCATCATTGTGAATAACATAAGAGTATAAATGAAAAATTGTTAACTGCAAATTTTTCTTCGTCTATATTTCATTCCAATTATTTTATAAATTATAACAGATAACTTCAATAATTCTAAAAAAATGCGCATATGATTATTTAAAAATTATTATTTAAAAATGCGCATATGATTTTTTTCACTGGCAGATCATCAGGTATATCAGCAATCAGCCAACATACACCAGAGTCTCGAGTTAATAGCAACGAAACTCAAAATGATGCAAATCGAAATCAGCGTTCATTCACAATGTTAAGATGAACTTTCGACTTAAGCCACTCATGAAATTTACTATATTACTGGTAGATGTTTAAACATCATAAACATGCATAAAGTGAAATACAAGAAAACAAACGAACATGTGTAACATTGTAGCCTCCACGTGCTTGGTTGCTTATTTACCTTGCACAAAAGTCCTACAACTTTGTGTAAATTATTATAAGTGCCGAACAATCTAATAGTTAGAATAATTAGAATAAAAACAAAATTAATTCTTTGGAAATATAGTGGTCTAAGCCCCCACCCGAGGTAAGCGCACTATTCCTAATTAAAAATACTGAGAGTAATTAAACTAATTACCCAGCAGCACATCTAAGGCCGGACAAACATTGGTCGCTCGAGCGAAATAAAACGAATCAGAAACTACATTTCTGAACTTCGAAAATTAGTTATTATCGGAAATAAGTGTGTAATAATTAAAATTCTAAGTTCATCCGGAGATGTTAAAATTACGTTACTAGCATCAAAAACAAGAGTAGCTCCATTAAAAAAATACACCACGGCTAGAGCTATGCGGGGTAGTTTTGACGTCAAGGTTAATGAAACGCGGAAGGTAGTCATTAGAGTCGCCAACATCAAAACACGCTTATACGGATTCAACAATTACTCTTGCATATATTCAAGGTCCTTCAAACAAATGTAAGATATTCGTATGAAATCGTGTAGCTGAAATACAAAACAACATCAGCCCAGTCTATTGGTTCCGCGTCAAATCAGAAGATAACCTCGTTGACGTGGCTTCACAAGGCCGTACGCCTAAACAAATCGAACACAACGACCTGTGGTGATCTGGAGTGGCTTATCAGGATGAATCGGCCATCATCAAAACATCAAATTTTAAGCACTCAGGAAGAAGTGAAGAAAATCATAATCAACACGCAACCAGCAATACGTCAATGTGACATTTAGGATATATGTTCATCATACACGAAATTGATAAAAATTATTACCTATATAAAAAGGTTTATCAACAATGGCAGATGCAAGGATTACTTAAAAATAATATTAGGCCCACTGTCGACCGACGAACTAAGGAGCAATCGAAACTTAATAATCAACAACATTCAGACAGAAATTTCACGAAGGAATAATAATGTTCAATTTAAGCAAGAAAAGTTCTTTGTGGCGAGTAGGTGGAAGAATCAGAAACTCGATAGTATGATTCGATACTAAACATCCATTTATTCTGCCGAAAATTAGTAAATTAATTATTTATTAATTAATTAATTAATTATTGAATTATTGAAGTAATAATTCAAAAAATAATCAACAAGTGTGTTCGTTGTTACCGGTATAAGACAAAATAACCAACTCAGTTAATGGGATAACTGCCAGCATCGCGTGTTAGACCATCTCGTCTTTTTACACACACGGGAATTGATTATGCCGGTCCAATCAAACTAAAATCTTCAGTGAGCCGCAGTAAAAAACACTACAAGGTTACATCGCGGTATTTATCTGTATGACAACAAAGGCATTACATTTAGAAGTTGCTAGTGATTTAACAACAAATACCTTCATAGCTGCCTTGAAACGATTAATTTTCCGCCGAGAACTGTGCAGCTAAACTATTGATTTTTTATTTTTTTTTTTGACAATTGTCACGTACACGGTTAAAAATAAAAGTATGAAATTCATTATTTTCCTATCCTTCTGCGGAATAACTATACGTCCATCCTTTTATTCGGTTTAAAATTATGGTCCCCAAATGGATAAGATTTATACTTTCTAATAAAAATAATTTTGTCCTAATTTTAACAAATTTTATTTTTGTCCAAAAGATTAAAATTCATCTATCACACAATGCAAATTTTTATTCTTTGTCCGAGTGTCAAAAGCAAGTTACGAAATCTCTTATTTAGTAACTTTTTAGCTGATGTGTATTCTAATTTGGATACATAGTCAAAGTGCACGGACTTGATGTTATTTCTAAATTTACACCATTTAAAAAATTCTTCTGGGTTATTGAAAAGACTGTCGTCAACAGTTCTCAATGTTGCTAATCTAGCAGTTCTCTTACTAGTGCCTCCTATACCATTTGATGGTCCCTTTCAATGGCTAGGAACAAAGAAATTTCATTCGCAGTTAACGCCAAAATCCGAATTGTGATAGTTGATGCTTACAAAATTTTTCTTATT
Organism: Nephrotoma guestfalica; assembly: GCA_963691935.1. Classification (NCBI taxonomy): domain Eukaryota; kingdom Metazoa; phylum Arthropoda; class Insecta; order Diptera; family Tipulidae; genus Nephrotoma; species Nephrotoma guestfalica. Next base: position 248,480,119 of record OY829914.1, read on the forward strand.
TTTGAATTGGGATACAGCTCCATCAGAAAAATAATATAATTTCGTCGGAATTGGATATTCAGCCCCATTTGCTTGTACAAATTTTATAAATTTCGTTTGAAAAGTGTACACTGCCACAGTATCATGCGTATCTTCTTCTGAAATTAATGCGTAGGAGAGTATGCTTATTGAACCTATTGCTTATTTATAGTAGGCTACGATCGGAAATAATGTTGCTTCCGGTGTAAAACAATGTTCTGGTTGGACTTCATTCTGAGTGACAAATTTAAAATTTTCCGAAAAATCCAAAATCACTACATATTCTCCATCTTGTAAATTACTTTTTACTGATTTTAGATATCTTGACTGTTCTTTGGTTATGTAGTCATGTTTGTGAAGTGCTGCTAGGAAGATTCTGATGAAATAGCGGCAATTTCGACAACTGAAGGCGTGATCTTTATCAGTTTGTATATATTTTGAACTGAAATTCAATTATTTTATGTGAAGTGGCATACATCTATTACCCCAGTTTTGGCAGCATCATTCAGTTGTTCTATTAATTTATTCACCAGACTGTTACATTCTCCACATTTACCTGTAAACAAAGATAAAAGTAACGTCCATTTAGACCAATTTTAAATATTTTCGAAATGCATAATATAACTAATAATCTTAACTACACAACAACGCCACGTCAAATTTCCACAGGATATGTTCATAATGGTAGGATCGCAATTTAAAATTTTTGATATAACAGGGCATAATAAATTGTTATTCTGATGAATTATGCACACACAAACATTATGTGTTCATGGTTTTCCAGCTAATATGCATTCTTTTGGGCGAAGCTCGGCAAATTTAGAAAATCCAATATTTTGATTTGAATTTTGTTCCAAAAAATGTTGGTATGCCTCGGAAAAGTTGCATAAAACTAGCATTTTCTGTTTTTTAATGCGACCTCCATCAAGATCATGAACACTAACAAAGTCGTGGGTTCCAGGAAGCTGACGACTGATGTCCATACTTCTGTAGAATTCCTCTATTAATGTAAATGTTTCAGGAGAGACTCCAGATCTACTTTTTCTAGGTCCTAGGAAGCTACCATGTCCGTGGTCTTTGATAAAATTTTTCGACATTTCTGCCATATATTTCGAAGTATTAAATGTATCCATAATTTTAGCCACTGACCAATTCTCTGGTAACAAAGTTAGGAGGAACATTCGATTTGCGTATGATGTCCCTTGCTGGTTGTATGCTTCCATAATATTGTTCATGAGCTCATGTTCGTCATCTGGCTCATCTATTGGTGATATTTTTGGAACCGTTTGTTTAGTTGTTTTTTGTTATAACCTGGCTCAAAGGGCCTGTGTTTATTTGCTGGTGATCCACCCAATCGTATACATATTTCGGAGAACCCTTCCATATAACCTTCTCGGAACATTTCCGTTGGTGGCAGATATGACTGCGGCTCTGATTGAAGAGAAGAAGACCCAGATGATGATGGAAGTTGTCATGCAATGCCGGAAGCTGGGTTTGGTATAATTGGCACATCGTATAACTTTTATAATTTTATGCTGCATTTTCCACAAATTCTCTGTCTGGGTAAATCGCGGTTTAAATACTTTTTGGCTTTACCAATTCAAATGGATTACAACACTGTGGATTTACTATCTTTTACTTTACGAGAAATATCTCACTTAAAAATTTACAAGAGCACTACTACGTCGTTTACTGATAAATATTAACTAAGTAAAGTAAACATTTATTCGTCTATTTATATTGAGAACTGTAAAAGTTTTAAATGTGACATCTTTTATTGCCGTCAGATCCACTTATAGTTGACAATAGCAAAGCCGGCAGACAAATCGGCAGCCAAATGCCGATTTAAACTTTATTAATACTAAAATGTTTTACAATTCAATAGTTGTAAATAAAAGTTGTTTATGAGCTAAAATTCTTTCTGTAATATTTAAATGTGTTTCTAAATTTGTGCTTGTTGACTCATTTCAAGTATTGTATTATTGTGTGTTAAAATCATCAAATTAGTGCAGGACCGAGAAATTCTCTTTTCTTCTAACTTTAAACAAACTTGTAATGAATAATAAAACTGAACAAAAAATAACTTTTTAATTTTTAAAATCCTCTGGTGCTCAAATTATGTAACATAAAGTTTTGCCTTTAGACTCATTTGAAGCTCTACTTAATTGTGATCAAAGTTATTTCTAGGAATAGCATATATGTCGCCCTTTTCCTTAAATTTGATTCACATTCACAACGAAAAAAAATGAAAATTTTGTAATTTTTCAAATTTAAAGTCATGTAACAGCCAAACTAAATGCAGTGCAACTATGATTTATAGCTTATTTAAAAGGCTGAACCTCTACCTTTCAAACCCTGTATAAATAGTATTAAGATTTTGGTAGCTGCGCCCTCTATAGAAGCAAAAAGCCGTGCGCACATATATCTTGCCATAACTTCGAAAATAACGGTACTTTGAATGTTTTTTAAATTTATTTGTTAACCATAAATATTCACCTTTCTAACGTAGTTAAAACGAAAACAATATCTTTTACAGAACGGAAAATACAACATTTTATGTATAGACACAATATTAAACGTGTGAAAGACGTCAAAACTGACATATCGAATAACGGGAATTTCGATTGTCAAAATAAAAAACAAAAAACACTTTTGCTTGCCACAATATTACAGAAGGAACACGAAAAAAAAATAAAAAATTAAAATCTAAGAGAAAAATTTTCAAAATTGCAAAAAATTCCCTTATATACAGGGTGGCTGAGACCAAGTGTTACCAAATGAAAACGCTGTAATTTTTTTAATTTTGATTATTTTTTATTGAAATTTCGTGGAATATGTTGAAAACATATTACATTTTATGAAAAACATGTTACTGCTCGATATGACCTCCTTTGGCTCTGATTATTTGATTCAGTCTTCCATAGAAAGCATTGCATGCTAACCGAACGTGAGCTTGCGGAATTTTATTCCATTCTCGAACAAGAGCTGACTGCAATGCATCAACACTTTCGTATTTTTAGTGGACACCTTACTCTCCAAAATGGACCATATGGAGAAATCCATGGGATTCAAGTCTGGTGAATATGATGGCCATTCTTTCGACGAAATCAGCCGCGGAACGCAATTTTGTAAAATTTGCTGTGTCGCTCGAGCTTTGTGTGACGGTGCCGAGTCCTGTTGGAATGTCCAACGGTTCGTACCAAAGTGTGTACGTGCCCAAGGTAGCAAAGCATCGTTTAGGATCTTTTGGCGGTACACCTCTTGGTTTACCTTGACTCGATGTTCGATGAAAACCAGAGGAGTGCGTCCATCTGCAGTCACTGCAGCCCAAACCATAACATAAGCTGGTGATTGCTTGCGCATGGCAACTCTTGTGTCCAAATTATCGTTGGACTTGTGCTCTAACCAAACACAATCATTTTGTTTATTCACATACTGATGAATGGTGAAAATTTTCTCATCAGAAAAGACAATTTTTGGAATCTCATCACGTTCTTTCAAGCCTAACTTTTTTTTGTGCCTCCGTAAGAATAGTAAGAACTTTTGGTTTCTTGTAGGGCTTCAAGTGTAGTTCATTTTTCAATATGGTTTGAATGCTGTATCGTGAAACATGTAGACGTGCGGCTAGTTGATTGGCACTTTGACGAGGATTTCGTTGGATTCGTTTGTTCACATTTCGTATCATTTCTTTTGATGTTGCTGTCTTTTTAGGACCGCCTCTGTTGCGTTTCGCGATGCTACCACTTTCGTTGTATCGAGTTATGGTTCGATACACAAACATTTTATTCACATTCAAATGCTGGAGCTGACGAACTATTGCTGTTTGTGAATATCCACCCAAATACAGTGCAATTACACTATTACGTTTGAATTCCATTACGAACGCGCGAAAATGACAGCTACACAAATGATAGCAGAGTGAAGTCAGTAACATTTGGTCTCAGTCACCCTGTATATATATATATATATATATATATATATATATATATATATATATATATATATATATATATATATATATATATATATGTATATATATATATATATATATATAAATGTATGTGTGTGTGGATTTGTGTGTATATATATATGTATATGGAAGTATGTATGTATATGTTTATGGACGTGATTTTTGGTTTTTTATTGGAGGAAATGTTAATCACTCTTAATAATTAAGTTTTATTTCAGGAAATTTACCAATTATAAATTGTTTAAGATCTTGATTGCTGATTATTTATATCCAAAAAAACAAAAATTATTGTGCCGTCTTGTGCTTTGACTACTAAGGTGTCGGTAACCGGGTCAAGTCTATCATATCTAATAACTTTTCCTATCCGTCCATCTTGTTATATGTAAAAGGGGTGTACGGTAGGTCCGGCGTATCCGGGATCTTTGCTTAGTCTTGGCCGTATATACTAATCAATCAATATAAAGTTTTGGAATTCAGTTTCTATCTGGACGTACAACAGATGTTAACTAAATAAAATAAACATTATAATTATTAAACTTAGAATTAATTTGTTTTATTAATATAACTATAATACCTAAAGTAATAATTAGATATATAATTGGTATATAGTACACCAAACTTATAAAATACTAAAAGTTTTCATTTTTGTAAGGGTTGTTCTTCTTTCTTCTGTGAATCTTTACTTAATTTTCAAGAACCTGGTGTTAAAAATGTAAATTTGCCTACTTTTTGTGGTAGATATATTGTTAGTGAATGGCCTCTTTGTTTTCACTGACTTAAAACAGTTGTAAAATGTTGTAGAATAAATTATAAATAAAGATTTTTCAGTTTAGTTTAAATAATTTGTAGGTTACTAAGTCCAGATTTTCCCAAATTTGTAAAACATAAAACAAAAATGTTACACCTGTGTCGCGCTAATGTACATTTTTGTGCTTTCTCCATCGAATATAGCAATAATCTGTGTCCGTCTCTGTCAGTAAAAACTTAAACAATAATTTTTTAAATATTAAAAGTTTTAATTTGTGAAACTGCTTTGTGGCCTGTGAAAACACATATTAACCCAATAAAACAAAATTCAAAAAATCAACAATTTCGTAATCAAAGTCGATTAAACGTTAAATCCAACTGTATGCGTTTTACCAATTTCACTCAGCCACTATGTACCGTATTTTTTTGTTTGTTATTTTATTATTTATACTATCATCGCTCGATATTATAAAATATTATGAAATTTCACTTTGATTATAACGTGTATGAAAAATTCAATCAAAATATTTTCAAATAAATATCAAACAGAAAAAAAAAATTCCCCGATATAATAAATTTCCAATATATACATCCATTAATATATTATTAACAGTTGGAAAATTTATTATTTAAAAAACGAGAAATTTATGATTATTTAATTCTACATTTAATTTTTGTATGTATAATACGAGTCGGGTATGAAAAACATATTATTGTAATCATATACAATACATAATATGAAAAATTATATTGATTTTTATGTAAATAATTAAAAAAGTTACAAAATAATATCTCGAATATTCATACGTGTAGTTTCGAAAAAAGGTTTCACCTGTCGTGCGTTGTATATATTACTCGTATATTACATTTTCTTTATTGATTTTTCTTCTGTGTATACACCCCAGGAAAAATAATTTTATAAGACGAAAACTCGTAAAGTATGAACATGATTACATAAAAGTATTGTACCTATACATAGTTTGTGTCGCTCTTCCTTTATATACCATACCGTATACACGGTACCAGAACCAAAAAATAAATAAAATTCTTTTGATTCAATTTTCATTTTCAAAAATATTTTCATTTACTTTATTTAAAAAAAAAAAAAAATTCGAAAAAATCACAAAATCACGATGAATTGACAAAAAATTTAACAAAAATAAAAGTTTTCCTATTTTCTTTCTCGCACAAGCATTCATTTGAGACGAACCCCCGCCCGATTATGAGGTGTACATATATGGCGGCGAGATAGGAACGAGGGCGATGAGGAAAATAGATCGAAAGGTAATCAATCTTAAACTGATTCAGCACAAAACATCTTGTTTAACTTTTTATTCTGCCATCACCGCAACGCAACGAGGGAAAGGAATAAATTTTATTGAGTTTTCATTTTCCGTTTATGTTGGTGGTGGTGTTGTTGTTGTTGTTGTACGTAAAATTACATATTTACCCATTCCGTATACATATAATCTTAATATCGGTATAGGTATATACTTCTTATATGTGTGTAACTGTGTGTTTTAGGTAGTATATAGGTATTGCGTGTTTGAAGACGAGAAGATAGATAGATATGTACATACTTCAATTCACCGTAAAGTAATCTAAAGTAAAATAGACATAAACTTTTCTAATTTTAAAGCAGTTTTTTTATCTTTTGGCTGTTTTTTATATTTTTTTTTTTGAAATTTTCAAGCGAGACAAGCATGCCTCAAGAATATACAAAGTATCAGCTAAAAATGTGATATAATTTGCGAATAACCAAACAAAGTTTTGGTTGATTGCAGAGTTCAGTTTTAAAACTCATTTGATCAATAATTTTTTGTAAACTTATTGATTTTGGTTTATTGGACCACTTTATGGAACCCTAATTTACAGCTTTTCTTACTCGATTTATTTCAGCACTTCCTGGCACAAGCAAGGATCAAAGTTGTTGTTAGCAATATTCGAGTTATCGAAATAATTTTTAAGGTGTCAATAATTGTTTTTTTTTGTCAAAATAGTTGTTGTTGTCAATATGCGAATGATATGCGAGTAAGAAAAAAACCTTATTAACCATAACGAAGTAGTTTTGCTCTACACTGTTTAACCAACTCACACAATTTTGTGGCCCAAGAAACATGCTTGGCATTATAACAAAACCAGTTAATTTTGTGTCGCCTAACCAACACAATTGTGTATTCGAATTTACAATCTTTATAAATTAATAAAATTATTTCATAATGTAAGATATTTTATCCAGTATGCACAATTGGTATGTAATAATGTCCCTTTATTTTTTATTTTTTCCAATATATAAAATTAATTTTGTTTTGTGTTAACCCCTTACAACTATCTTTCAACATTGGAACTAGTTGTAACACAAACAACTTCAAAGTGTATTTTGGCGGGAAAATAGTTATTAGCTAAACGTGCACATACACAATTGTGTGTGCTGGTTAAAACTGTTACTAATTTTGACAATGAAATAAAATTGATCAATCATTTTTCAGTGTCGTTTAAAGTGGACAATCAAACCGTTTCCAAAAAGGAATTACGACAAATTTTACAGAAATCTAGTGACGAAGAGTTTGATTGTGATGTCGATGACCCAGATTATGTACCTAGTCCAAATATTGTTAAGTTGCTGACGATCGAGGACTATGATGAGGATGATAATGAACTATACCACATTAGCCGTGCGGATATTTCAGGTAAACAAATTTATATTATTTAACTTTACCAGTTTGAAATATATTATAATATATCTGTAGGTTGCCCAACATTAAATGCAACAAATTTATGGACACAAGCCTCATTTTCTGAGAGAAAACTTCCTATATTCCATACCTGTTCTCCCTCAGTAACGATTAGCACACCTATGAGTTACTTAGAGAGATTCTTCAATCATAATCATTTCAAAAACGCAGCTTTGTACACAAATATGTACCACCTAAAGTCGACCGGTTCTGAATTAAAAACCACAGCACTCGAAATAAAAAAACTTTACTGAATTTTGATTACAATGGGAACAATTAAATACTCAAAAATAGATTTATATTGGAGAGCGAGGTATCATTTGGTAAAAATTGCATCTGAAATGAGCAAAAATCGATTCAGAACATTAAGACTAGCGCTACATTTTAGGGATGTGAGCTGCCTTCCAGAAGAGGTAAACTTTTTTTTTGGAAAGTTCAGCCAACAATTGATGCAGTGAAGACAAGATGTAAAAGCATTTTGAGAAAAGTTAAAGATTATTCTGTTGATGAACAGGTGATTCCTTTTACCGACCGCTGCTCTGCTCGCCAATTTATTAAAGGGACGCCAAGACCATTGGGAATTAAAAATTTTGTAATAACAACATCAAAGGGGCTTGTAATGGATTTCAACATTTATTAGGGAAAATTTGGAAAATTAGACTCGACGGAAATGGGAGTAGGTGCAGCAGTCGTTCTCAACTTAGTGGAAAGTATTCCGTCTGGGAGTTTTATCTTTTTTGTTAGATTTTTTACATCTATACCTTTGCTAAAAAAACGTCAGGATATGGATTATTTTGCCATTGGGGCCATAAACAATAACAGATTTAAGGACGTGAAATTCAAACAAGGTTGTCGAATGGTTAAATTTTAGACTAGCAATCGGAAAATCTCTACTCTCTTCAGTTGATGAAAGTGAAGCGCCTAGCACTTCGGAATCAAGTAACGCCGAAGGAAACGGTCCTCCACCAAAAACCATAAAATCGATGCCATTGACTAATGATACGAAACGACATGATAATTTTAAGCATTTTCCGATTTGTAAGGATTTAAAAACAGCACGATGCTGCCGACTTGAGACATGCAAGGGAATAACACGGTGCAAATGCGAAAAATTTGGGGTTTTTTTATGCTTGACCAAAGGCCGAAACTGCTTTAAAGCGTTTCAAGTAATTTTTTTATTTATAATTTTATTTTTTTCACCAATTTAGGTGGCTGAACACTTTGTGATAAAACGAACTGAAATATTGAAATAAAGTTCCTTCCAAAAAGATTATTTATGTTTTTATTAACCAACGACCGCAATTGTGTTGGTGCTGTAACTCGTATGTTTTAGTAAATATTGTAAAAAAACAATTAGTTATATTATTCCTGACCTTTGATTGACCGCACATCTTATTTTTTATAGTAAAATTAAAGAAAAAAATTTGATTGATTTCTGAGCAATGTTGCTTAATTAATACAATTGTGTATGTTGGTCATTATCTTGTGCAACACAATTCTCTTGTAATAATATTAGTTTTAAGCCACAAATTATATACAAGGCAACATGATACTGATGATTAAACATTTCTTTCGGGTGTATGTTCATTGTCATCCGTATTAAAGTGGCTAAATTTGTAGTAATTCAGAATTACTCCAATTTATTTCGAAAACAAAAACCGTTGAATGAACGATTTTCTAAAATAAATCATTCCAGAAGCCAATGACCTTCAGATATGTTCATTGCCATCCAAAAATATAGTGGCTGAAATTCTGCAAATCCAGAATTAACCCAATAATAAATCAAACTTAGTGGTTAAATTTGAAAACCCATTCTTAACGAACACACCTGATAGGACTTGCTGGTGTGAAGTTCTTGGACAAAAGTTTCTGACCAAAAATTTATACAAGTGTGTGATTGTGATACATTGCGAATTTTTTGGAACAAATTTGTTTCTTGGACACAAATGCATGTAAGTGTGCAATTTTAACAGTGCAGTTATATTTTTTAAATAACTCGAAACAATAGCTATAATAAATATTGATAAAATAAATACAATTGTTTAATATTAAAAAATACGCGTTTGAAGTTAGACCTAACTTAATCATAACCAACAAAAACAAACGAAAATTTGTATTTATTGGTTAAAATGTAGAACAAGAAGTCATTTAGGTGAAATATTGAATTTGTGAACTAATTCCAATTTCAATTTATAATAAATAATTAGGTTCAACATTCATTAGGATGGGATATAAGAATTTAGGATTTTCTTAAGAAACTGAATTGACCTACTATGTATATCAAGAAGGTTATTAGATAGGTCCTAGTTTAGGACTATCTATATTCCAAGCCATTTGAAAAGCTAAAAATTTTTACGCGGTCAAATTAATTTTTGCTAGTTTTTACTAACGTGAGAAGTTAGGAATATCTTTAGAAATTGAATATCCCGAGACCTAATATGTTTATCAAGAATGTTATTATATTTTTCTGATAGGTCTAGATTAAATAGATAGTCCTAATCTAGACCTATTAGAAAAACATAATAACATTCTTGATACACATATTAGAGATATTCAATTTTAAAAAAAATCCTAACTTCTCACGTTAGTAAAGACTAATGAAAGGAACTAATAAATGTTGAATCTAATTATTTTTTATAAATTGAAATTGGAATTAGTTCACAAATTCAATATTTCGCCTAAATGACATTCTTGTTTTACATTTTAACCAATTCATACAAATTTTCGTTTCTTTTGTTGGTTTAGGATTAAGTAAGGTCTAATTTCACACGCGTGTACAAACGTGTGAAGTTTGTGATAAACTAGTCCTAAAGTTAGTTCTCTACTGGTTAGGTATAACTTCTCATGCATTTAAAAATTCTAGTATCAAATAGCAAAATCTCAAAGATTGGCTCGCATAATGACCATATACGTTTTAAACTGAAACAGTGAGATATTTAAATAAATTGGATCCATCTCGAAATGATGACCAGTATTGTACAAACTTGGATATTCAACTACACTAAGTGTTAAGGAAAGCTCAAAAGATGAGCAAGTTGTATCTTTAGCAACTGTACGTAATACAACAATTGTAAAACAAAATTGATGCCTAGCCATTAAAATTATATAATAATATTTAATTGGAATAGTGGTCAAAGTCCCCTCCAGTGATAAGCACAATATTCGTTAAATAAAATTATTCCATAAAAATCAAGCAATTTCAATCTGTGGTTGGAATTACACATGGTCCTTCGAGCGCAACAACCGAACTTGCAAATAAGTCAACAAAAGTCGAGAAGTGAACAAGCAGAAAAATTCGAGACCCACACTCATCAGATCATCAAAAATTGAGATAGAGAAGTTGCTGAAGGAACAAGAGGAGTTAGGCGAGAAAATAATTCCTCAGTCAAGCAATTACAACAAGGACGGAGATGAGCCGATAGACTAAAACCTAAGATAGAAAATTTATATTCTGACTTTTTTGCCAGAAATGGCGAGATAATAGCGATGTCCCCTCCATTAAAAGAGGGTCAGCAGTATAGAGCAACAAGAAAAACAGTTTCCGAAACAAACGACAAATTACTTGCAGAGAGGCGTCATTGCCTAAACAGTTGGCCAACGCCAACACCATCACCATTGTCCAGTATGGACAACCCCCAGCACTTCGAATGTTCCATCAAAACGCTGTCAAATAATGGTGGTTCATTAACACTAACAGCATCAACAAGTAGGAGCAACCGGCAACAGTTTGGTAATCACAGCAAATGGTTGTCACACACCAACCAGAAACTGCTCAAGAATCAAGATGGTCTGATGAGGAATATTTACATAGAAATAGGGTAATTGACACATTACACATAGAGCTCTTAATAAAAATGGAAGAAGAACAAACAACTCCCTACTTCCAACACAAATACTATGAGACTTAAGAAGAGGATGAATCCAATAATATTGCGATGGCAATGCAACCAGAAAGAAGAAATTACAAAACATTCTGGAGGAGCCAGGATACACTTATCCAAAATACAATTAATTACAAACGTTAATTGACGAGTATGAGCAGTGGAACTATTACAAATACATTTCCTCGAACTCGCCCACAAAAACAAAACAATAAAGATGGCATACTTAAAGTTAAATTTACAAAATGGAGCAGTCCAATAAGTCATATATCATCCATTGATAACATCTATTCGAGAACCTGGGAAATACTACAAGCAAGAAACAACAACGCCCGATTCGATCCTTTCAAAAATAGCTTTTGCACCTCCACAATACGGTGTGCTGTATGTCAAGGTAATCACCACACTTTCCTGCATAGTAATAATATGGCTTCAACGAGCAAAGGAGCGACACAAACCTTCATAGTTATCCAACAAGGGCCAGTACTACTATCAACAGCTGTAGTCAGCATGGCTACCGGCACTGGAAACCTCACCACAACGAGGGCACTAATTGATTCAGGCACCACTTTTAACATCAAAAGCTGCCAATATGCTGAACATCATAAAGAAAAAGCAAATGTGAATATTTCAGGTATATATGGAAACGAGTCAGGGATATGTAGACACACAATCAACATAAAGCTAGTGCCAAGGTTCGATGGCAACTTTAGCTTAGACATCAAATCTTTAATTTGACAAACAAGCTAACCCAACAACTATCTGAAACTGATATTGACACTAGAGCATGGATCCTAAGTAAATAATATAAATTTAGCGGGTCCGTGCTACAATAAATCTCCGCCGATTGATCTCATACTTAGAGCAGATTATTATCCATTGATAATAACTAATAGCATTATCATCGAGAACTAATGGTACAAAACCCAGAGTTCAGATGGATCATAATATTCAGCCTTAGTAACGTGAACACTCAAGCAGAACAACCATGATGATAACTAATCCAATCGAGGAGCAACTGAAATTTTTTGTGGTGATAGATAACATTCTTGAGGAGAGAAGCCGCAACATTGAAGCGGTAGCATACCACTGATGCTGATGGGCTGATAAAAATGCCATTTAAAAACAATCACGCCAAGCTTTGACAATTCCGGAGAAGAGCCTCAGCCAAACTTCTAGAAATCGAGAAAAGATTCACAAGAGATCTAGCATATAAGCAATTTTATTAAGAATTCATGCAAAAATACATCGATCTAAACCACATGAAGTTAGCACAAGAGAAACTATAAATTGTACTAATTATGGTGTTATCAAACCAGACAGCACAACGACCAAGCTTTGAGTGGTGTTTAACGCATCAGCAAAAACAGCTACTGGAGTCTTATTACACAACATTATGATGAATCGCCTCAAACTACAAGAGGATTTAGCCGACATACTGCTACGATGGCAAAAATACAAGTTCGTAATCACTGCCGCAATTGAGAATTTTTTTCGTCAGTTTTGGGTCAACACAGAAGAACAAGACTCCCACGGTGTACGGTGGAGAGCCCATGCAGGTTTAGGCTAACGACTATAACATATGGGAATACCACTGCCAAATATCTAGATGTAAGAGGATTAATTCAGCTAGCCAAGGATGCATCCAGTACACATCCTGTAGCGGCTTAAATAGTCATAACAGACTTTTATGTGGATAACCTATTCATTGAGATGGAAACCTCTGAGGAGGCTCTTGTGGCGTTATACAAGAACAACAATAGTTCACAATGGGTCAATTTCATCAAAGAAAATGGGCATACAACTCTCTCAAAATATTACAAAATTTTTCTGGCGAGCGACAAGCTAAATGAACGCATTAAAACGTTGGGAATACTATATACAACCCAGAAGAAGATTTTCTCGAATTCGACATCATCGGACTGCAGCTAACTGCCAACCAGCCCAATAAATGCTCGCTCCAACTTGAGTCATCAAAACTCTTCGACCCCATAGGATGGTTGTCACCAATAACCATCACGGGGAAGATTATGACAGAATGTATGGATAACGGGATTAAACTACTTGTGGCAAATACAAATTCGCCAATCAGGGAAATATTACCAACAGCAAAGTGGCATCAAGTGAAATCGTAAGAAAATCCAGTAGACACTGCCTCATTTTTAACAACTTACTACCGAGTATGGACTACCTCTCCTGAGAACTATGCCACTCGAATGGAATAATAAGCTATTTAACAAGGTCTCTGCATACAACAGAATTAAGCGCACAGTTGCATATTATCTACGATTTATCATCAATTAATTGCAGACAAAAAAGTATTTACAAGGGCTGGCCGACAAGGAATGAACTTCAGGTTAGAGAAACAGCAATCATAAAATTAACCCGAGAAAAGACTTCGGAAGAGAAATCGCATGCATAGCCAAGGATCGAAGACTAATTAAGGACAGCAAGCTAGCTTAATGGGACGTTTTTAGAACTCAAATGTGGTAGCCGCCAGTAAATAATCTATCATCCTAAACAAAAATAACGTAATTACGCAACGGATAATTGGGGACACACATAAAAACACATTACATGGTGGCACGCAACTGAAACTGGCAATTCTTAGACAAAAATATTGGATCATTGGTGGCAGGTGAGCATTACCACAAGTAATACAAAAATGCGTAACATGCTTTCGCGACAAACAGGAACAACTAATGGGCAATTTACCATCATCAAGAGTGAGGGCGGGAAGACCGTCCGCTAAAACGAAAATTAAGTTTACGAGCCCATCCAAATACGAACTGCCAAACGTCGATGCGGTAAACCTTAGAATGCGATAAACCCTACGGTTCTATTCAATTGCATGGAAACAAGGGCCATTCACATCGAGAGAGTGAGCAGCCTAACAACAGAAGCATTCATAGCAGCCAACAAAAGTTTTATCTTTAGGCGAGGACTGAGCTTGAAAATATTTTCCGACAATTGAACTTATTTTATTAGAGCAATTACCATAATAACTTACCGTGCAGCCTTGACAACACTTCTCGACGACATAGCAGCCATGCTGACCATGGTCATTGATGGAACAAACTAGCGCTTTATACATCCGCACAATCCACACTTTGTTGGAATATGCATGGGAAGCTGGAATACAGTCCGTAAAATTCAGGAACGAAAATTAACTCTTACCTTCGAAAAGTTATATTCTCTTACCTCTCAAATCGATGATTAAACACCACCTTACCAAAAACATGATGGCACCACATTTCTGAATATATTGGCCGGCAGAATATCCTTACCAACTTAAACAACGAGCCAAATGGAGAACCGTACAGTAAACGACTGGTACTAGTAAAAGACATATTCGGAGTCATGGGATACTACACTCATCAATACTAGCGCCAAGGCAGCATTCCAGGACAGGGTATTCATGATCTCGTGCATATATAACAAATCATGAAAGTTCAAAGTAGGGTAACGCAACTGAGTATAATCATTGAAATTACTCTACCACTCTCATTCACGGGGATCTATGCGTTGTTGTCAGTAGTTTTTGTACCAGGCATACATCACGGTACTACTCAATCACAGATTATAACTTCAACAGAATATCTTGCCATAGATGGCCGTAGGGAACATTTCAACAACAACCGCACGGGATGATGTAAACGGTTGCCAAATTTGTAAACCAACCCGATTCCCACGCAAAATTTCAAGTATTATGAGCCAAGCAAGACGATTAATGCAACCAACATTGGATTAAGCTTCACTCACTTAATCAATTGATATATGTAGTACCACACGAAAGTACGGTCGATATCACCTATAATCGTCGAATCAGACCATACACCTTCAAGAACTCTGGACTAATAAGGATTGGCTCAGGCTGCATATTAAAAGATGCTGAGCTATCGATGGTCGCACCGGGAGAAAAATGATCAAACATTTCAAACCTCACATTAGATATTAATTTGAGGTAGTCACCTAAAGGACTTCGCTCATAAATAAAGAACAAGCCAGGAGTAGATAATTAACCATGAGTAAATCATAACACTAGCAACAAACGACCTCGAAAACCAAATTTCAAGTACAATATTCGCCATATTAGTAAATCTTCAAAAATTCAAAACAAGAGTCCTGTTACACTATTCTGGCTTTTTCTGGGAATAGGGAATTGGGGAAAATATTTTCATAGCATTTTTGTCTGAATTGTATTTTTCTGGCCTACTGAAATTGAATGGGAAAATTTTGTTACAAAAAATTTTTATTGGGAAAAATTATTTCCCTTTTAACTTTGTTTCGAAAATGTTTACACCAAACAAATCTACTGATGGAATTCGCTTGGTGTAAACCAAAACAAACAATTCAAACAGAAATGCTATGAAAATATTTTCCCCAATTCCCTATTCCCAGGAAAAGCCAGAAAAGTGTCACTGGTCATCACTTCGAGATAGGTGTAACTGATTTAAATATTTCAGTGTAATTCTTTTTTAAAGTACATAGTCATAGTCTAGGGGCTTGTTTGTTTTGATTGAATTTGTGAATGAAAGTTGTTTTTCTATATGATAAGGAGAAATTTCATCAGTTTAGCCACCTTTAAACAATTTAAAGTTTCTGGTTTCTCTAGAAATCTTTTAGATGAAATTATTATTAGTTTCGTCTAATTCGTATACAAAACAACATTCCATTCAAAAATTTCGAAAGGTCCTCTGCTGCAGTCGTCCACAACACTAACCACAATAGGATTTCTTTATGAAATGCTACACATTTGTATGCAGCTTGAGTCTGAGCTTCACGTTTTGGAATCCGACGTGTATCTAATTCAATGGTAAGCGGAGAGTTTGGAGAGGTAATTATTTTAGTTTACCAAATTGGAAATGAAGCTTGCATTAGAATAATTAAATATCTGGAAAAGAAAAGACGTCAATTAATTGTAATTGTCATTATTTAGATTATAAAACTTACAAAAACCGTAGCATGGGGGCGGCTTCTTGCATCATTTGCGAGTCTTAGATACAAAGCGAATTAATGTTATATTTTAAAAGCAGGCAATCAATTCGGAGCTAACAACTACCCAGCTCTGTACATTATCTTATTTCCCCCCAATCGTTCTGCGATTTTATAAATTTTTATTTTACTTGAATCTTGATAGCCAAGCAAGTATATATCTAACCCCATCTGTGGGTGTTAGATTCCATGTTTCAGATATCTGCTGCGGTCATAACACAAACAATACGATGAACTTTTTAAACTTTAAACTTTTACAAACTTAAAAATAATATTTTAATTATAAATTCATTTGTTTTATTTAATTTTATATTTTTCAACAGAAAACTTTTTTAAAATATTTGAAGAATTTTTTACCTGTCTTAACTATAAACTAAAATTTATTTATAATAAAAAAATATTATGCCAAAGAAAAACCGGAAAATATTAAAACTAAAAGAAAATATAAATAATAAAGATTTATTTGTCTTACAGTCGTTTAATTTAATAAATTTAACAGAAATAAAAATAAAACGTTAGAGAACGAATTTTTTATGATCTCCTTAAAATAAACAACAAAAACAAGACAATAAAATAATTCAAATTAAAATAACTTTATTAGTTTTGTTGTAATTTTGTTTGGCCACCCCCCCCCCAAATGGGGGGTTTATAATAGTTTTATTAAGTGCATCAAGGAATGGGTGACTGGAATTTTGATGGTAGTTAAATTAAAAAAAAAATTTTAAGCAACTCAGCTATATTTTATACTATAACTTGACACCGGAATATTTTAACGCTTTATCCGGGGTTAGCTTACTTCGAACAACGCTTTGCTCGTGATATAGCTACATACTTTTCGGATGTTTCCATTATGTGTGTCGTTCTTCCACAAAATAAGCAAAGATAATAAAAAATGAAATTAAGGGAAAATTTTCATCTTTTTTACTCTTCAACTTTAGGAATAAAATATTTCTTCCCGTTGTTGGTGGATATGTTGTTGCTTTAATGGGTGTACAAGACATTTCTTATGCTTGCTCTTCAAAATATATATAATTTCTTTTTTAATAATCCTTTTTGATTGTCACATAAATTTCAAATAAAAATAAAATTTTATTACAAAATTTTCTATGTGTGTATCTGGCTTTGACTCGTATATTCGTTGCGAGAGCATCCGGAAGGCGCACTGAATCGTTTCGTCAAAAACAAAAGTGAACGGAAAAAATTAATTTTGTTGTTGTATGTGTCGGGTTTTATTTGCGGATTTGAATGTGCTATGTGTGTGTGTGTGTCTCATCGTTGTCGTATATTATAACGATTATTAAGGACTTTGTTTCATTTTTTATTAATTTTAATTGTAAATTTTATTATAAGGATTTTTTTTATGTCACGATTTTATTATTATTTATTTTTTTTTTGTTCGTTTGTGGTATAAGATAGACTTTTTTTTGTATAATATTATTATTCTTGGAAACGATTTACATTTAAGACCACACCAAAGTGAAAAACAAACGTTAACGTTATAAATAAAATATTGTACTTATACCTTTACATAAAAAAACCTAGGTTGTAAAAAAATACTAAACCGTTGGATAGAAAATTAAAATAATTAGATAATTACCATAATCAATGGGTATTCGCAACACTCTAAAGGAATTTTGATGTGGCGATGATGGAAATGGGCAGACTTTTATAAGGTGTTTCATTTTAATATATACTAAAAGGACTACATAGGATAATTCCTAGAATTAATTCAACTTTTGCCATTAATTCTATTTAGAAAATTAAAATTTTAGTAAGAATATAAAATTAAGGATTTGAAGATGGAAAGCTTATGGTTTTGAATTAATTTTCCTAATCGTAATTCAAAGACGTTGGAGGAATAAAATTTAAATTTATCAGCAAACAGATCTTTTCGAATTACAAAAAAGTTAGATTATCACAACGTGAACAGTTTTCGAAGGTCTATGTTAGTAGCAGTTGTAGTTGATCGGTCACAATAAAACTCACTAAATAAAACACATCTCTTAGTTGAATTTTCTTTTTTGAGGGTATAAATAAGTGTTGAGGGATTTACAAAAGATGGCGTAACTAGTATTAAATTACATCGGAAATCTCAACTTTTTGATTAATTCACGTAATTCAATTGAAAGGTAATTCATTTTTATTAAGTTTTCTTAATTGGTTTTTCAAAATTATTCATTACTGCCTGAAGAGTTGCAGTGGGAATTGCCTCAATTATCGTTCGAATGCATTGCTTTAAATTATTCAAATTTGTTGGTTTTGTTTTGTAAACTTCCTGTTTGCAATAATCCCACAAGAAAAAATCAGACGCAGTAAGGTCAGGAGACCTGGGGGCCAACGGAATGTGGAGTTTCTTGAAATCAGCTTATTGGGGAATTTTTGCTGTAATTCTATCATAACTGGCCGGGCTGTGTGTTTCTTTCGGCGTAGTTCTGAATAAAAAAACTCACCACACACCACACTGTTACGCGAAGTGGATGTAATTCCGCCTCATGGAGTATCTGTGGGTTAGAATCTCTACATATTCGACAATTTTGTTTATTAACATTGTCGTTTAGATCAAAATGGGCCTCGTCAGACATAAAAAGACAGTTTAAGACGTTTTCGTCCTCTTCCACCTTGAACGATCTTCTAGCAAAATACCAATCGAATCGGCAAGTCTGCTGCGTCGAGTTTGTTTGTTATTTGAATTTTATAAGGAAATAAGTTCAAATCTTTGTGCATAAATGTCTGCGGTGACTGTCTGCTGATACCTATTTGAGCAGATAAGCTCCTTGTCGAAACTCTGGGATTGTCTTGTATGGCAGCAGCTAAAGCAGCGATAGTTTCCTGCGTCCGAACTGAAGGGTTTCGATGATAAGGATTTCTTGCGATTGACCCATGGTCAGCAAAATTTTTTACAAGCCTCATTATAGTCCATCTGCTAGGAGGAGTGCCGGTAAACGTGCGCCTATATTCTCTTTGTACCGAAACTACGGACTTCAATGCATGATAGCGGCGGACAATCAAAATTCTTTTCCCAGAGTCCCAATTCTCCATTTTCGTTAAATTTAAAAATCAATCTATAAATAATAAACAATTGGAACAGATTGATTACATAGGAAAAAAGTTATTATTTTTTTTGGTAGCAGCTTTTATCAGCCACCCTGCACATTAAGCATAACATACATTGCTCCTTCCGACTACCACTTTTTCCGGTCGATGATTCATGACCTGGCCGAGCAGCACTTCACTGCTTACGAAGGAGCCATAAGTTGGGTTGATTCTTGGATCGTTTTAAAACACGAGGAAATTCTTGATGCGGAATCCGTATGCTGCCTGAAAGATGGGAAAACGTCGTAGCTAACGATAGACAATACTTTGAACAAAATAACGGGTTATCCAATTCGAGGTTGATAAAGTAGAAATCTGTATACCGAAATCTGTCAAAGATAAACGTCAAGTACGCTGTCATTTATTTAGTTGACATTCTGCCATTTAAGAATATGGAGCATTTAACAATCGACCAACGCGTTAAAATTATTAAATCTTATTATAAAAATAGTGATTCTGCCGTATCCACATTTCGCGCTTTACGAGCAGATTATGGTCGTCATAATCGTCCTACAAAGCAAACCATATTGAATACAGTGAATAAATTTGAACAAACTGGATCTGTTACTGATATTGTAAGGTCTGTGCATCATCGAAACATTCGCAATGCTGAAAATATCGCTTCTGTAGCTGAAAGTGTGGAAGAAGATCCAAATTTGTCAATTCCTCGTCGAGCTCAACATTTAGGCCTATCTTATGGCTCATTATGGCGCATTTTGCATCTGGATTTGCATCTTCATCCGTATAAAGTCCATTTGACACAAGAGCTAAAGCCTGCTGACCATGGACAACGAAGAACATAAGCAAATTGGGTGTTGGAAAAACAGGCCGTCGATGCTGATTTTTCGAACAAAATTTTCTTCAGTGATGAAGCTCATTTTTCGCTTGGTGGATACGTTAATAAGCAAAACTGTAGAATTTGGGGCTCAGAAAATCCACAATTGATTGTAGAGAAGCCATTACACCCGGAAAAAATCACTGTTTGGTGCACATTGTGGTCTGGTGGTGTGGTTGGGCCGTATTTTTTTTAGAACAACCATGGACGAACCGTTACCGTCAATTCTGAGCGCTATGGCCGCATGTTAACCGATTATTTTTTTACGAAAATCGAAGATTATGATCTTGACGATATGTGGTTCCAGCAGGATGGAGCAACCAGTCACGTAACACGAGCAAATCGAGATCTTTTGCAAGAGAAATTTCCTGGACGTTTGATTTCGCGATTGACTGATGTCAATTGGCCTCCAAGATCCTGTGATTTAACGCCTTTGGATTTCTTTTTGTGGGGCTAATATTTGTTCGAGATAAAGGCAGTTCTTTTCAAAGAATCTTATGGCGAACAACCTCAACGGATGAACTAACAACGAATCGGCTACGGACCGTAACCAATAGGACAGACTTTGCACCATTCTTAGCAACGCAAACGCTACATCAATTAGCAGAAAATTACAAAAGTCACGATCATCAAGCGGCGGAGTAATTTCCGCGGAGTTATTAATCGCAAATTTATTTTAAGAACCAACTCAATTATTAGTAATATAGGTCGGGGACTCACCTTTATTATTAGAAATAGACAGGAGGTTTTGAATGTTAGTCAAGTCTCCGATTTTATTTCAACTATGATCAAGGAATGGAGGGTGGTGAAGGAGCATTCCTTATCAAACCATCGGCATCTAATACAAGCTCAATTTCCTAATTACAAATCAGTGCGTATTCAGAAATCCCCGGAGGACAGTATGGCGTGTATATAGAGAGATATTTGAGGGCAGGATTCCATCTAGAGTCCCAGGACTCCCCGACACTTGTAGTGATCTGGATTCAATGGTGGATATCCTTACTAGGGCTTGTAATACCTTTATGAGGAAAGCTTGCCATTTAACAAAGCTGAGGGGAAAGTTGCCTTCGGCAAGTTATTTTGCCGGATTCAGTTTCCCTGGCATCAAGCGTTAGATTGTCACACATATCTTAGCGAGATGTGTGAAAACTTCAATATTCAGTTGGTCTGGGTTCTGGGCTACCCTGACGTTAAGGGAAATTGCAGGGCAGGCGAATTGGCAAGGTACGGTACGACTCCCCCTGGAACTAGGGAGAGAATGTGTAGGAAGGAAAGCTGTTGCCTTTGCAATCATTAGGTGGATCGCCAGTATGACTGGCAGAGTCAACAAGCAGATATGGTCTGAGCTGAGCTTGAAGCGATCCAAGATCTTGATGACACTAAGGAAGTGTGACTTAGGTAAAATCGTAAGAGTACTTATCGAACATTGCCTTTTGGTTTCTGCAGAAGCTGCAAGTACGAGGAGGAGGAGGAGTCTTTTGTACTTCCTATGCTTATGTCCTGCGCTAGCTGACAGAATACTTGATCACTTGGGCAAATACTCTATGGACAGTATTTACGATATCGAAAGCTGTAACATGCGAGATCTCTTACGTTATGTGAATAACACTAGATGGGTTTAAAGGGAGTTTTATGATGTCGGATCCTGTGGTATCACAATGACCTAAAACTGGTCGAAGTGTGCGATAGCAACCACTGAAACTCAACATAACCTAACCTATTAATCGCGGCTTCTACATGAATAACTTAGTGTCAGGTTGAGATGGTCTAGAAAATACAAAATTACTGCTAAAACAACTTATTAAGTTACTAATTCATGGTGGATTTCCCTTACAGAAATCGACTTCAAATAATGATGAATTAATGAAGCCGATTCCCGAAGATAACAAATAAATAACGGCTAGCAGTACCAAATAAAATGACGATGTCACTGTAAAGGTTCTGAGTTCAGAATTTAATTTAAGATTTCCCTAGTTGATCGTACACAGCATACAAAACGAACATACTCATTAGATGCTTCAAGGCTGTTCGACCCAATCGGTTGACTATCACCTACTAATATTGCAATCAAGATTCTCCTTCAAACAAAATGGTTGGAGAAACTAAAGTAGGTTAACCGGAATTCAAAAAACTCGGTTATGGATTCGGAAAGATATGGAAATACCTGAAGATATCAAGGTAAATTGCTGACTATATTTAAACTCATAGATCAAGTTTGAGCTCCATGGATTTTCGGATGCCCCGGAATGTGCTCATGACATCGTCATATATAGTAGAGTGAATGTTTGAAGAATCTAGAAGTATAATATTGTGGTTGCAAAAAACAAAGGTCGTTCCGATAAAAACTGTATGTTTATCTAGGATGGAATTAAATGGTGCACTGCTGCTTGTTAAGCTAATGAACGCAGTAAAGATGTCACTAGCAGTTTAGATTTTAACAAATACGTTTTACTGGACTGATTCACAAATATTGTTCGATTGGCTATCCAGTCCACTTAGAAGATGGAAGCGGTTGTCGACACATTAACCTATTATGTAGACTACATTTCGTTTTTTTACGTCCCGGACGTCGACAATGTAGATAACGACAACCTAATCGGCAAACTATTAATATTATCAGACGAGTGTGAGGTTTGCTGTTTGGTTTGTGCACGTGTAATAGCTTTAATATGAACCGATGATTGCGGATTGACCAAAGTAACTAGGTCCTGGTTATTTAAAGAGTTATAATTCAACAATCGGTTGTCAAGAGAATCAAGCTTGTTTGCTGTAATGTTTGTTTAAAGTTTGGAATTTTCAATTGAAATGCGACTGAGTGCGTCAGTACTTTTATGTAGTGCACCAGGTTTATAGGAAATTTTGAAATCATATTCCTGTAATTCTAGACGCCATCCACGTACGATCGGAAATATTTTATAGGCCAAACAACCGCTAACAATTCTTTCTCAATTACCGGATAATTTTTTTCAGCTTTAGTCAAAGTACGGCTGTCGAAGGCAATAGGAAGCACACGGGAATCAGAATGTTGGGAAAGTACCGATCCGATAGCTATATAGCTTGCATTTGTCGTAATAATAAAAGGTTTTTCGTAACTAGGAAATTGTAGGATTGGTGGCTTAATGATTTTCGATTTAAGAATTTTAAACGATTTATCACACAACTGCAACCAAACAAATGGTACGTCCTTTTTCAAAAAAGTATTTAAAGGTAGCGCACTTTTGGAAAAGTAGTAACCTACAAAGCCACGAAATGCTCTAACGTCTCGTTGATTTTTATTTTCTGGATAGTTCACGACGGCATTTACTTTACCTGGATCAGGCATAACACCATCGGGTTCAACTATATCTCCCAGGTATGTCGACTCTTGGCGTAGGAATTTTAATTTTGACGGATTCAAATTTAAATTGAACTTGCTTAGGCGCTCAAGAACTTCTTGAAGCCTTTGATTATGCTAATATAAGTTTTGCCCATATATGACATCTTACTTTAGCAGATGGAAAAAGAACCATCGGTGGTGTTGAAAGCCGTTTTTGGCTTCGCCTCATCATAAAGTAATACTTGGTGGTATCCGTTAGTCATTTCCAAGCTGCTAAAGTAAGATGCCCTTCCCAGTTGGTCTAATATAACCACGACATTGGGTAAAGGAAATACACGGTCTAGTGTAATATCATTTAAGCTTCTAAAATCGTCTACAACTCGCCATTTACGCGGGCCCTCATTAGATTTTTTGGGACGGTTGGTTCAATTATTCCTTGTCTTAGCATTTCGTCTACTTGTTGCTTTATTTCAGTTATGATCGCATCCGGCATACGATAAGATTTTTCATAAATAGTAGCAGATTCAGAATTTCTTGGTATACTATGCTTAATACCCTTGGCCGCAGTTAACACATCGCCATCTAAATGGAAGACATCGTTGCATTTTCAAATGATTTCTCTAATCGATTCAAGTTCTGCCTGATTAAGATGTACCAAGCTAACTGTTGACTCGAAAAATTTTAATCGATCTGCGCCAGAATTTGACCAAGCTTTTAAAGGGAGAATTTCGAAATGAGCCAATTTATCAATAAATAAATCTTTGCTTGATATTAATACTGATTCCTCTTTAGTATTTATCAAGTTAAGTGAAATGGAATTATCACGAGATTCAACTATTGTATTTCCAACAAATACTCCAGGGGCTATTTCTATTGATAGACACAGGTATTTGAGGAATAAATATTTTAGATGAAGAGGTTATCAAATCGAATGTAATTGATGGTATTTCTAGCGTAAGATTTTTAAAATCAATTTTACATTGATATTGAGTAAAGAAGTCCTTCCCAATAATTCCACTGCAAGGAATTGGGAAATTGTCCGTTACGATTTGAAATTTATGGGGAATGCAAAACTTATCCGTAAAAATTATGTTGGAGGGAAATAATCCCAAAGATTCGTCGATACCACTTGTCACGTCGTTAATTTGACATTTTGGAGTAGGGTAAAATGTAGAAGACTCAACCACACAAGCTTGTTTAATGACACTTACATCACTTAATGATTTCATGTAAAATCGTCTAGTAATCCTGCGTATATTGTACCTCAAGGGGTGTGATGTCATCATAATTAATTACATTTGATTTGTGGTGGAATGGGCCGGAATGGCTGAAAATTCATCAAACCGCCCCTATGCAAATCGACAACGTTGGTGATATAACGGAGGAGCGGACAAAGGTGATCAATGCGCCAATGCTTGCAGATGAAAATGTCATATTGAATAAGTTCTCCAGCATCAGGAAAATTTTAAAAATTTAATTTTGAAGTTGTTTGTAATATACTCAAATTGTATTTTACTTAAATTAGCTAGAAAAGGAATATAAAGGCCATTTTGGTAAGACGAGTTGTACGGTAATTTTTTTTTGACAGTTGTCACGTACAGATCACGCGATTTAAGAATATAGAGAAGTATTCAAACCAACAACGTTTAATTATTGTAAAAACACATTACAAAAATGGTGAAAGTTTTGCGAAATCAGTTCGCCAACTACGCCAAGTATCTAAATGAATCGACAGTGAGGCGTTTAATTTACAAAACTTGAGACCAAATTTACGCTGATGGATCAAAAGATCATTGTTCGTCGTCGTCCTTGCCGGTCACTCGAAAATATAGCCACAGTAAGGGCATCTGTGGCCGAGAATCCAGGAACTTCCATTCTGCATCGTCGTCAAGAATTAAACATTTCTAGAAGCACTGTGCCACGAATTTTGGTAAAAGATCTGCAATTGCACACGTACAAGGTTCAATAGGTGCAAGAAATCAAGCCAAGGGACCATGTGCAGCGCTGTGAAATTGCTGGTTGGGTGTTGGAACATCATCAAATTAATGCGGATTTTTCGAAGAAAATCGTTTTTTCAGATGAGGCACATTTTCAACTCGACGGATACGTAAATAACCAAAACTGTCGGATTTGGGGTGCTGAAAATCCTCGTGTGATACTCAAACAACCAATGCATCCACCGCGAGTAGCTGTTTGGTGTGCATTTTGAGCTGGCAGAGTAATTGGGCCGTATTTCTTTGAAAATGCGCTAACTGTTAACCTTTAAAGCACTGAGCTAATTATAGAACTCAAAAGACCGAGTGGGGTCACTATGCTCCTCCCAATTAAAAAGAAGATTTACATGTCTCCAATTTTTATTTTTGAGTAGTTAATTATTAAAAAAGAGTATTTTATATTTTTCAACAACATTTATTCATTAATTTATAAAAACAATACATTCTGGCTAATTTCAACATTATTTGTAATTATGGTTTTTTTTCATAAATTATTTCACATTTCAATTATTATATTACATATCATATTTCAAATTCTAATTTTAAAACAAAATATTAAATTAAAATAAAACTAAACAACATAAAATAACAAAAAATATAATTCAAATGTCATCACAATCAAGTACTCGTACACTCTTCATATCATATTTATGAGTAAAAATTTATTGATCACTATCACTACAATTCCCGTGATGTTGAAGAATTCCCGTGCGACATACAATTCGGTTATTTTTAAGTCTATGTCCAAACAAATCTGGCGCTCTTACTACACTTTATTTTGGATTTTTTTCCTTTATTCCTGTGACATAAACAGCAATGATCATGTGTTTTCCCCTCCGCAGATGAGAGACATCCCTTCACTCCTTTTGGAGGCTCAACACCGCAAGACGACAAAGCACGCTGTAATTTCGGATTTATTTTAGCTATTTCTAATCATTGTATCATATTGCTTTTAACCAATTATTGTCCAAGGGGATAATAGAAACTGTTTTTTTCGTGATGGGTTTGAAAGTTGCCATTGTGGATATTTTTGCATAAAGATAATAAATGCGTTCAGTGCAGCTATATCTACTATGTTCATAAATATTCTGTATGGCCAGTGAGCAGTTCGTCTACCACATGAATATTCTCTAATTAGTTTGTCGCTACAATCTACCCCTCCTTTAGTCCTAATGTAGTCCATAATCATGATTGGTTTAGAATGATCCTTACTTGCGGTTGAGGCATCCGCATGTTGCGAATACATGATATCGTAGAAATGGATTTGGTAAAAGCAAATATTGATGAATGCTATGGTCGTTTTTTATACACTTTCAATTCATTTGGTTTATCCGTTTTATTTTGTCTTACTGTTCCAAGTAGTGTCAAATTCTTGCTGAGAAGAAACACTGCTAGATCAAAACTCGTGGAAAAATTATCGGTGGTTATGCCTGTGCCTGATCCAAACAGAGGTTTAGCTAAGCCCTTTACAACCCTTGCACCGTGGTTTTTTTCTGCGACCCCAACCTGTGCCTTTTCCAAATAAAACATGCATTTTATATAAATATGGAGTTTTGAATTTTATGTATTGCCGGAATGGGCATTTTCCAAGAAATGTTACAAATTGTTCATCGATCGTTACTTCGCCAAAAGGTGTAAATGAGTTTCGACAATTATCTACAAACGTATCCCAGGTTTCTCTTATGGCAGTAAGCTTGTCAATCTGTCGTCTCGCACTTCTGGTAGTTTTGTCGTCAAATCGCAGGTATCGGGATATTGCAACAAATCGGTTACGAGATATGGCTGCAGTGAAAATATTTTTACGAATAGATTCATCAGTCGTCCACATTTCCTTTAAATTTTATTTTCTACAGCGTAGAGCTTTAGCTGATAGAAGTACTCCAAAAAATGCATCAAGCTCAGTTATAGTTAGTTAAAAACTCGTTGTGCTTCCTCGTTAGTATGATTAACCATTTTTTCCTTCATTATTGGTGTTATCAAGTTATTGAACATATCAATAACTTCAGTTGCTGAACTTATATAGCTGGTTACACCCGGCGTCAGGTTCAAAATATTTTTTTTGACCGTCGCGTCTGTGGATACTGGACCAAACTCGACCTTACTTTGCCACATAATGATCCGAATTCTCAGAATTAAATTTGCTCGTCTACTATTTCAATTTCATCGTATATTTCTGAATCTTCTGCACCAGGTATGAAAAATTCAAAAAAAAAACTTAAATATTATGGTGTACCATATTTCCCCCAAACGAATAAGATACCTTTTAACAATAAAATAAACGGTTAAAACATAATATTTGTACCACACTCCACGAATTCTACTATATAAATGAACTACACGAAACGAGAACATAATAAAAATAAAATATAAGCGATTTAATTTGGGGAAAAACCTTTTTTGGGGGACCCAAATTATCCCGCTATGTGCTTTAAAGGTTAATGGAGTTTGAACTCGCAAAATGTTAACGGAGTTTTTGTGGCCCGAATTGGATGTAATTTATGTGGAGGACATGTTTTTCCAACAAGACGGTGTGACCTGCCACACAGCACGTGAAACAATGGTGTTACTGCAGACTAAATGTCCCGGCCGTGTCCTTTCTCGATTTGGCGATCAACATTAGCCACCAAGATCGTGCGATCTAACACCATGGACTTTTTTCTTTAGGGCTATGTGAAGGAAAAGGTGTATGCGAATAAGTCTGAAACAATTGAACATCTTAAAGAGGAAATATTTCGCGTTATTGGTGAAATACAGCCACATTTGTGCGAAAACTTTATTTAAAATTTTAACAAAAAATAACCCTGTGTCAGAGGTTTCGTGGTGGCCATTTGCCTGATGTTATATTTCACATTTAATCGGAACTATTTTCCTTTATGTTATAATAAAGATGTTTGCTTACTTCAAAAATAAAAGTGTTTTTCTTTAAAATTAAATCCGACACTCTTGAGGAGACACCACTTTGCTAATAAATGGTATTAGCAAATGAAACAAAAATTTGGAGATTACTGGTTTCAATTGTGCTAACAAGTTCGACCTTTAATCACTTGATTAATCGTTTTATTTGAATTTAGTATTTTATATTAACTACAACATTTAAAAGTTTGTACCATCTATAGGACATATTTCACTATTTAGTACAGAGTAGTAATGTAATAATTTGTCCTACAAATCCAATTTATTTTTTAAGAACAGTTTAGGGCGGCGCTGATTTTTCCAAACTAAGCTAAATGAACATGTCGACAAAAAATGCATGTCGGTTATGAGATTGCCAATCTAGTATTCGTTCAATGTAATTATTGTTGGTGTAAATGTAAAATATTTTAATTGACTACATCCCTTTAGTAAACCATATAACAAATTGTTCATAACACTTAAACAACTGGCACTATATAGGTAGGTACTTAGAAAACCTAATTGTTAATTAGATAGAGTGAGAAATCTTTGATCATATTATATCGAATTAAAAACTTGTTGAACTTAATTAAATTTAACAACGAAAATTAAATCGCCAATCATGTACTCAAGTGAACGGGCCCACTTAAAATTTCAAATTATAAAATATTCAATGGTCCTTATCATTCATAAAACTACAACAGATTTAAAAATCGATTCTCTAAGTACCACACAAAATAAAATAGTAAAAAACCTTTTGTATATTCAAACAGCACCAACCGCAAGATCTACCTACATAAAACCTGAATATAAACTAGTACGAGTACGTACGAACGTAAGTAACGTACGGTACCCCTATTTACAATACACACCATAAAATATGTGCGGATGAAGAGTGTACAAAAATAAAAATGAAAATTTTTAATTTAATTTTCATTTTTCAATATGTGTGTGTGTGTATCGTGTATATGCCGTATGAGTACTTGCTGTATCAAGGAAGGACTCAAATACAACAACACAAAAAAAAATCATTTTTAGATTATAAATTCCACTTGAAATAAACTAGATTAGATAATAAATGGAAAATGAATCCCCGTAAAGCACAAAAAAAATTGAAACGAGGACAAAAAGAAGAAAAAATTATATCGAATGTATAATACCGGATACAGTCGAAATTTTCTATCGTGGGAAATTGACAGTTCTTGGCAGATAATAAATGGCGTACCAAATTTTCTGCCAAAATGTTACGAAACCCCTCAAACTTTTTATAAACTATTTTTTTGAAAGACCCGGACGGCTGCACAGATTGATCAAATATAATTAACAGGCTTAAAATAAAATTTCATTAAAAGGCTAAATAGATGATTACCCAACTGTACCTCTCGGTATACGAGTATGATAAACGATCGAATTATTTTGGCTCGATGCCATTTCCTTATTAATAAACCAAATACGTTAAATATATGTCAAATCCAAAAAATAGAAAATTCATTTGCTATATGTAGAGAGCGAACAAACACTGTTTGATTTAACGGATTATAAGTTGATTTTGCGAAAAGATATCTTCGTAGAACATTTTGATATAACTCAATTGGGTACACAGATCCAGTCGCATACAATGTACAGCACAAAGGAACAACATTAAAATATTAAGTCGAACTCTTTGAATTTAAAAAAAAAGAAAAAACTAAAATGCGAGGAATGAATAAGAGGAGTACACAAATATATAGAAACTTGATACAGTGAAGATAAAACAGTTTTTCCTTTTTGCTTTTCACCATATTTTCCAAGTAACAGAAGAATCGTCTCAAACTCTTAGGTCAAGGATTTTTTTGTTACAATTTCTTTTTTATAATATTTTCATCGTCTTTCATTTGAATAGAAAAGATGGAAAACTGGGTATTATCTCTTTGTGTTTTGTGTGTGTTGTGTATCTCATTTTTATTTTTTCCGTACAATTTTCCTTGTTGTGTGTATATTTCTTGTCATCAATTAAATTAAACGACAGATAAGATATATGGAGTACAGTGTACGGTGTGTTTATTGTATGGTTTTATGCGGAGGAAAACTAGAAGGGAAAATAGATCGTTAATCAAAAATAAAAAAATAAATTTGAAGAAAAACTGTAAATTTAATTTTTTTTCGGGAAATTCATCGCTGTGTTGTTTGTTGATCTAAAATATATTTAAAAAAAAAATAAAAAGTATCGAAACAAACCTTATGGTTGAGTTGAGATTTTTCAGCAAACCAACTAGGGGATAAATCAATACAAACCTTATTATGTTTATGTTAGAAATTTTTCCGGAATCTTGTGGAAACCGTTTTAGTACTTATCGTTTTCCTCCGGCCACTGCCTTTCCTCCGACACTTTTGTTACTTATGACGATGTGGATAAATTATTTATCTACCACTATTTATTTTGTGTGATGAGTGTTGTCAATCACCTTCGTGTGATATAGTTCGTATATAATTAAGTTGCTATGGACAATTTACTAACTCACTTCATTTAATTAACTAATTTAGTTTAAATTTATTTAATTGCAAAATAAAAAAATAATTTATATTATTGGATGTTCTATAATAATGGCAGATAATAATAGAAATTATTAATTGTTTTCACGACCTACGATGGTAGACCGGATTTTTGTGTCTCTTCCATTTTTTAGAGAGTTCATTGAAATTTGGATATTTGACAATTAAATTTTACTATCAAATTTATAAACATCGCCACAATACTCCCTCCCTAATGAGTTCGGAAGAATTTATGAAAATACAGGTACACCGTGATCGAAAATAATCCAAATAAAAGAAACAACGGTGATCAAATTTTGTTTCCAGACCTGGTTTGAACTGGTTCCTTTGGTGGAAAACTGAAGCAAACATTTTTTAACACCAATCAGAACCCGACTCATTATACGAAGTTCTCTCACCCAGCGAGGCCGCCGGAAACGATCCCACGATGTCCGCATTCCCCGCGAAACACGGTTTGAGGCGAGTTAAAGATACCATGCTTGACCTGCCGTTTACGTTAATAGTGGAAAACGTATCCCCTCTTTCGAGAACTTTAAACGGTCCTGACATTAGAGTGCCTGGTAGCCGGAGACGGTCTTATTTCATCAAAATGTTTTTTAAGATTATTGACAAAATCTGTCTGATTAATTTTTATGTGTCGAGAAAAGATTTAGAAATTGACCAGGCACCCTCAACGTACTTCCATAAACAAATCCGCCGGAGAAGTTTTAAGTTCCTCACTATTTAACGTGCATAAACCTAACAGTACGATTGACAAGGACATTACCCAATCAGCACGTTCGTGACCCTTAATTGCGGTCTTTAACGTTCTGTCTCCGCCTTTCAATCATACCGTTGGACTTAACTTGGGTTATAATCCGATTAACGCTGACAATTCATTAAAAAGACAAGACTCAAACTGCGAACCTTGGTCGGTGACTATGACGTTTGGTACCCCGAAGCGTGAAATACATGTGAAGTATACCGCAGAAGCCATAGTAGCTGCAGTAATATCAGGAACTGGAACAGCCTGAAATTTCTGCGAAGCGTTGCGAAGTTAATTGGTAAGATCCAAGAGGTGCAATCCTGTGTGTCTTGAAATTTTAGATTTCTGGCAAGCTAAACAGGATTATGCCATTTTTTTTTAATTTTTCGTGATGGACGGCCAGATGACATTTTTTGTCAATAATTTAATTGTTGTTTTAATTTCAGGGTGTGAAAGGTTATGAAAGGCTTCAAAAACGTTTTTCCAAAATTCAATTGAAATAAAAGGTCTTTAGTTAGCTGTCGAAATATCGCAATATATAGTTTTGCTAGAGTTGAAACCCAACAGGACTTGAACAAACCTTAAAGTTAAATTATCGCGCATTTGATCTTTTAGCTAGACATCATTGACTTGGGCATCCGTAATTTGTGCATAATCCATGCTTCCAGGAATAGAAATAAGATTAATGCGGGAAAGTGTATCTGCGACGACATTAACTATGCCTGAAATGTGTTAGATGTCGGTTGTGAACTGTCCGATAAAATCCAAATCTCGGAATTGACGCGATGATGCCTTTTCCGGATTCTGACAAAAAGCGTAACCAAGTGATTTAAGGTCCGTAAACCACGTAACGTTTGATGCCAGGGTACGCTGCTAACAACTCTCTGTCATAAGCACTATATCTTTGTTGTATTTCATTAAGACGAACCGAGAAAAAACTGAGTGGTTGCCAAATATCGCCGATATACTGAACCACTGTGTCCGAAGCGTCTACTATGAAAGCGAGTTTAGCCGTAGATGAAGGATGTGCAAGAAGAGTAGCTATACACAACTTCTCCTTACAATTCGTAAGGCATCGATGGACTCTGCTGACCAATTAATTAAAATTTTACTATTTTTCTTATAGCCTTTAAGAAAATCATTAAGGAAAAGTTGATCAGTGAAATGAATCACACTCAAACATCTTTTGAGTTGATTAGCCGTTAACGGACGTTCAACATTTTTCATGACCTCAACTCGTTTAGGTAAAATGCAATTAACATTAACGATATGTCCTAAGAATTTGACTTCAGATGAAGCGAAGACACATTGTCCAAGATTGATTATTAAACCGTTGTCTGATAATTTTTGGAAAACTAATTCGAGATGCGCGTGATGTTCCTTGAACGTTTTAGACGTTATCAGAATACCACCTAGAAAGATGAACGCGAAATTAAGTGCTGTATTCCTGAGACCAAAAGTCATTTTTGTGAATTCAAATAAACCGAAGGGAGTCGCCATAGCGGTTTTTGGAATACCAGACGGTTCAATAGGGATTTGATGATAAGCTTGGACAAGATCAAGTGTAGAAAAGACAGTACATCCTTCAAGTTGGTACACAAAATTTTGAAGATATGGAATGGGATAACGATCTGGAATAGTACACGGTTTAGACTTCGGTAATCTCCACATGGTCTCCAATCTCCGTTTTTCTTTAAGACAAGATGCAAAAGACTAGACCATGCACTATTACTCTGACGACAAATTCCTAGTGTCATCAGATTCTCGTATTATTCATTCCTGTTTTGCAAACGTTAATTTATCGAGTGTCAAACGTCTAGTTTTACAGGAAACCGGTGGTCCAAAACTTTCCAGCCGATGAGTGATCATATGCTTAACTGGGTTGACGTTAAGAGAGTTTGTAATAATTTCTGAGAATTTAGAAAGAAGTTGCTGGATTTGATTATTAACTTGAGATTTGTCTAGTTGAGACAGTATTGACTCGGATGTGAGAGCGATAAAACCAATAGTAAACAAAGATGTCGTTGGATCTAGAAGACGATGTTTGCCAAGATCAACTATCAATCAAGCGAGACATCTGCCACTATAAATGCCCTCTTAAAATTATGCCGTAACCCAAAATTGCATCAACGCAAGGAGGCATATCACTTTCAACGTGTTTCTTCCACTGACGCTCACCGATATTTTTATTTTCATACTCAATACATATGTTGCACCGAACCTTCTTTAGGAGCCAATAGGCTGGATTTTTGTCTTTGAAAAATTTTGTGAATGCCTTAATTCCAAGATATTGCTTCTAGTTTTCATTTCACTATAATTGGTAAAGCCACGAAATGTTGATCCAGGGCCAATTTGTTTTGACATAACGGAAAGTTATTTTGGCAAATTGTTCAAAAATTTGATCACGAACTCTTTTTCTCCAGGAAAAGATTTGATACGAGAGTGATTGACACAGGATTGCGTTTTTGATTTTTTCCGATTTTGAATTACTCACTCCGTATATAATTTTCTTAACCTAAGATCCCACTGTAAATCAACCTAGGCCAACAGTTTTGAGAAACATATCCTGACGTCCTTGTACCAAATAATGCCCATTATGAAAACCAATAGTTAGGAACACCCCTTCCCCTTCTCCATGACACTTAAAGAGGTTCACATCCCCCTCCACCTCAGAGTTCGATGTGTCCTTCTCCATGCCTAGGGATAATCGATCCCTCAATTTTCTAGTAAACCCCTCACTTGGGCTTGCCACTAGCTGCGATTTTAATACCCGTCTTGAGAGAGTAAAATCGTCGGGCTTTCCTTTAAAAGTACCTCATCCGCCCTTCTATTGCAAACCTATAAAATCATCAGGGATTCTTCCAGGTTTGCTGGCTCTATATGGGAATCCATACCATTGCCCTAGTTCTGCTTGGTATTTCCTCTTTTGGAACCGCCCTAAGCATGGCTCCTGGCTATACCTTGCCTAACTCCTCAAACGCCTTCTTTTATACAAGAAAACCGATCCCTGATCAACGCATGCAATTAGCTATAGTCGTCGCTGATACCATCCTGCTTCCCTGCAAATTGGCGGGGTCCTGGATTTTGGCCAAGAACTTTAATAAACACCAGGTTATGTGCATTAAACACCAATATCTTTCTTTCTCCTGTAATGCTCCGACCCTCATGGCTCTCGTTCACGACGGCAAGCACCATCCCCATCCCCTCCTTAACGATTTCGCTATAAACCTTATGCTCTTTTGGCGACTGTCCCGCAGAACGCTTGGCTCGTTTTCTCTCGACATCGAAAACACCATGCTCCGCTTCGTTGGATCTTTGCCTTTCAACCCCAACATCCTCCGTGCGTGCATTGACAATACAGCTCTTAGCCCATTTGAAAAATTTCCTCTGTTCTTCAGCCCACTGCTCCTCCAGGACTGTAGCCAGCCTATTCAACGCACGGAAAGCCAAAGGACTAGGTCTGCATCTCCGAGCCGGCGGAGCAATAACTTCGTCCTTCTTGTTACAATCGCTGGTCTCTGGCTTGCAAGCCTCGGAATTAGTCCCAGCATCCTGGTGTCCTCATCCTGGCTGACCACCGGCACGGTTCTCATAACACCATGATCCGATGCATACGCCACCATTTAGTGAGATCCGCTCCACACCTAGGTTACTCATTTTACACAT
The DNA here is from genome assembly GCA_963691935.1 of Nephrotoma guestfalica. Taxonomy (NCBI): domain Eukaryota; kingdom Metazoa; phylum Arthropoda; class Insecta; order Diptera; family Tipulidae; genus Nephrotoma; species Nephrotoma guestfalica. The sequence continues at coordinate 248,515,538 of OY829914.1, forward strand.
TATTATTTACAAAAAAGAGATCTTTGTGATGAAGATTAGGGTTTGAATTAGCATAACTTATTGTATGTACACAAATAATGGTCTAGTTGGTAAGTGCTCTACAACCGATAATCTTTACTCGATTTTTTTTTTTTTGAGAATTAATTTCCTAAACGATTCTACGATCGTATATCCTCGCAATAATTATAATAATAACAGTCAGTGGTTCTCACAATAATATTAAACACCAATATTTTCTTAGCCGCATCACTTCATGTGATGTAAGCTATACTTCTACTAAGTAGAATGTCCTATACATGTTCGCTCTAATTAAGATCCGAACTCATTGGTGGCCTCTTAAGTGTAAGAATGCCGATATCTTGGAGATATTGATATACCGTTGCAGTAACGTGGACTGGAACGTTATCATGCATTAACACAAAACTGTCATAACCCATGAAACCCACATATGGCAAAATGTGATCGCCAAGAATGTTGCGAACAAACCAGTCAACACCCATCCTCAAACTAATCTCCACCAGCTCCGTCCGGCTCTCCTAACTGATTCCACCCCAAAACTTTATTGAACCTTCGCCAAAGCTTACATTTTGCATTATGTTGCACGGTGCACAGCGTTCTCTAACTTTTCTGTATACAAGATTAGGTTAGGTATTATGGTTTCCATAAATAGATTCTGGTCTCATCTGAAAAGATTGATCAGTTCCGCAATTTGCATGAGTATGAGGCAATTCTAAACGGCCGGTTTTGGAATTAGGTTCACTTTTATCAATCTTGGACTAATTGTTCTGGAACCAATATTCACTTGACGGGCACTAAGCAAGTTATTTTTCAGTTGAGTAGCAGTACGGTTTCGATCACGTAAAGAATTAATTTTTAAACATCGGCCGTCATGCTCCGTTGTGAATCTTTTACGCCCTTGTCCGGAATTTCATTTATATTATCCGGTCTCTCGATATCGCTTATATACTCGTGAAACCGAATACTGAAATTTTGAAGCGACAAAAAATAGATTTTAAAAAAATTCACTGCATGTTTCATATACAAAATTATTTTGTAAATTTTGATTTTGTAATCTGGTAACCAAGAAGATGCACGAAGTAAATAAAGGCTGCTACACGACTGTGAGATTTTAGCCGCACTTACAGCCTGAAGTTAGTAACAAATAGTTGTTGCTCAACAAAATTCGTCTACATTAGCGGCAAACAAAGTCGAAATTCTCATAAAGAGTTTAGTGTTAGTGACCTTAACATTTTCTAATAGTGATGATAGATAAATTAAAATTGGATGGCGATAATTTTTGTGTTTTTCTGTATCTTGGTTGTGTGGATTATTTAAGCATTTATTCGGAGAAGATATTTTCTGAATTTCATTTCTTGAGTCTAGTTTAGGAAATTAAATAAAATTTTAGTGGTGGCATTTAAATTGACACCGGCAAAATTGAATTAGTATATTTACTTCGTATAGATAATCAATTAAGGCAAGAACAATCCTTCCGATTAATTATGGAATACTCTTTCATTCATATGACTGCCTCGGCTGGTCTTGACGTACCCCATACGGCCGGTCCAATTTTTGAGCAAATGTTCGATGGAATGCGGCATTATGTCTTCAATGGCAATGCGAATATTGTTCTTGAGAGCGTCAATCGTTGCTGGTTTATCGGCGTAACACTTATCTTTGACAGCACTTCAAAGATAATAGTCCAACAGCGTCAAATCACAGCCCCGAGGCGGCCAAATCACATCAGCGTTCGGCTGATAACTCGATCTTCGAAGACAGTGCGCAAACTATCAATTGAAAAGTGTGCTGTGTGACACGGAGCGCCGTCTTGTTGAAACTAAATGTTGCCTATGTCCTCCTCTTCAAGTGCCGGGAACAAAAAATTGTTTATCATGGCGCGGTAGCGCTCACCATTGACAACAACGGCGGCTCCTTGCTCATTTTCCAAGAAAAATGGCCCAATGATGCCACCGGACCAAAATCGGCACCAAAGAGTCACTCGTTGAGGATGCATCGGCTTCTCTACGATCACGTGCGGGTTCTCCGTGCTCCAAATGTGACAATTCTGCTTGTTTACATAGCCGCTAAGAAGGAAATGCGCCTCATCCGAAAAGATGATGTTTTTGCCAAAATCGGCATCTTCTTCAAGTCGATTGCAAACCCATTCAGCGAACCGAAAACGCAATGGGTGGTCTCTTTGCTTCAATTCCTAAACCAATTGAACTTTATACGGTGTCATACCAAGGTTTTTATGTAGAATTCGTTGCAATGTTGTGCGTGAAATGTTAAATTCTTGTGCACGATGACGAGTTGACGTGCTCAGCGACTCACGCACATTCTCGGCTACAGCATCAACATTTTCGGGTGTTGGTTTATTAATTAGCAAGCCTGTTACTTTAACTTAAAAACCGCACACAATTTTCGCACACATTCTGCAACATTACCATGATTTTCGAAGTAATGTTTCAATATTTCCCAGAGTTGTTCAAGCGAATACACAACCATTTTCGTTCAGAGGAAGGATAAAACTAACTTTCTGTCAATTCAGAAGTGAGATAACCCTTAATACTCAAAATAACCAAAATGAAGTTCAAAAAATAGTTAGATGACCCACCCTGTATTTGTTATTGAATTATTAATACCAGTGTAACTAAATTATATGGTCAAACTCAAATGGGTAAAATTAAACCCCCCCCCCCCCCTAAGTCGACATCACACACCAGTAAATATTTCTGGAATGCACATTTGCCGGTCATTATAAAGTGTTGTAACGCAAACACTTCACCAAATTTAGGCTTGTAAACATTATTTTAAACATTTCAAACATTATTTGGTGTGTTGGCTTTGATTGTAAATCATATAATCGAATCCGTTATCAACCGAAGATGTTTTTTTGACGAGCATACACAAGGCTCGAATTTCTAATTGCTTGCAGAGCAAAATTAAAATACAATTAATGTGAATCACCGAGCGCACCACAGTCACCAAGCGAATCACTGCTGATTGTTTGTAAAAAAAAGGCGAACATACAAATTTTTTTAATTTATTTTAAAATAACCAAACAGTTAAACTTGTGTACAGTGGTATGGTAAATTAGATCAATATAAAGTGAACAGTGACAATTAATTATAGTTCATAATAACGAAGGTTATACACCAATTGGCTTGCCAGGTTACAGTATAAAGACGTAATAGCCCTACAATAGTAAATAGTATTAGGTTACTTAACGGGTCCCCTACAGGTGAGCGGTTTTCATTGTCTTCTTTGTGAATCTTAAAATAAATCGAATATTTGCTCCTCTATTCGCCAGGCGTTGGGGGCCTAATTATTTTAAGGAGGAAAATTGGATTAACATCCGATAAAAAAATTCCCAAAACCAATATCATACAGAGGATAAAACTAATAACGCAAACACCATACTGGGAGTAAATAAGTTAATATCACTTGGTAGCATCATCTAACGGGTGTTGTTTATAGTGTTTCGAATGCTGGGAAAAAAACTAGAAGTAACGTAGTTATATTAATTGAATACGTTACTCAATTTTCATTTTTCCGCATTAATAATTATATAATTTATTTAGTTTAATTAGTTTTAAGTTTTTTTCATTCCATTTTTTTTTATTATATTGTTACGCATACAGTAATTATTGGTAACAGTTCTCGGTTCAAGCTACTAGTTAATATAAGCTAATAGCTCGGTTCCCCTCCCGGTTCAAGCTACCCTCGTGTTTTCTAACTTGCCCCGCCCCTACACCGAAAAAAATGATTGTTTAGAATGTATTTGTCAGTATAAATCCTTTATTTATAGTAATCATTTTTTATTTCTCAAAAACACAATTTGGTCATATTAAATACACATTGGTTCATATAAATATTTATAAAATTTTATTGTCCATCAAAAATAGTAAAATGTTTAGCACAATCAATAAATTTGATCATTAGAAACACAACGCTAAAATTATTTCAATTGTTCCTGGTTAACAATACGATTATTATTAACAAACACTTAATTATTTGTTATAAACAAATTTCTTGACCAATGTTTGTTTCAAATAAATATTATTTGTTACACACCAGAAATAGGTGTGTAAAATATTTTATGTTTGTTACAAATAATAGGAGTGCATCGAGAAAATCATGCGGTTTTATTTCTTCTTCTGCGGTTTATATTAGTGAAAAGTGAATTTTTATTAACGTAAATGATTATTATTAATTTCTAAAGTGTAGTGAGCTCAATTTTTAAATTAATTTCGATTAATTAAAGTGAATTTTAAATTTTTACAATAAATAATTTTAAAAGAATCAGGTTTTATTCCTCGTATTACAATTATTATAACCTACAAAAAAATGACTGAATATTTCGAAGCCATTCAAATTTCGTACCATAATAATACTGAAATAGTACCAATTTCTGGAACGGGAGAATTTTCGTATGATATATTTCATTCTGCTGGTATTTGAAACAAAATTCAATAGCTTTGTAATTGGTATACTAAAATCTTTATCTATTTTCTTTAGTTGCATCTCACTTCAAAATAACCAAAAATTTCAAATTCGTACATGAACATAGCGGTGCCGAAATTAAAAAAAGAATTTTTTACATCATACGTAAAACGATACCAGCAAAATTTGTTATTTGTGGTCTCCGAATTCGACGAAGTCGAAGAAATGAACCAAATTATTATTGTTGAAGACAATAATGCTGGTGATTTACATTTAGAGAACGGCGAAATAATATTTGATTCAGAATCAAAATTGCCTCCTCAGTTTAATGAAACCAACTTAATTAATTTTACCAATCCTGATGGTGGATCACCAGCCAAGGTTTTTAGAACAATTTCATGTAAAGGGCCGGTTGAATTTTTAAATTTTAATCAAAACAACGAAATCGTACAATCATCATTCACTGTAGATGTAAAATTATAAAATGTCATGTAAATTGATTTATTGCATTATTAATTTATAACAACTTACAATTAAAGGAAATTCGCACGCTACTTAACAAGTCAACCAAAGAAATTTTGATGAAATACGAGAAGAATCCGAATTCCTTAAGAAATATCGATAGGATACAAATTACAAAAACAGTAATCAATTCGGTTTTGAATAAAAATCCGGAACGAGCGTAAGTATTCCATAATAAATAATTTTTTAGGGTTCCGCTAATATTGGCTTCGAACGGAACTATTGACCAACATATAGCCGCCTGATGCGAACATTTGGTGTTATACATCAAAGAAAATTTTTCCTAATTCTTATCAGTCAAAATACTAATTATTTAGGGTTCGGCCCCGGTTCGGGTGTCATTTCGACTTATGTATGACAAGTTTATTACATGATTTGTATGAAATTAATAAATCGAAACAACAACTATTCAATTTTACCAGCAGCACTTATCATTCCAAATTATTATCTTTAACCCTATATTTAGCCTCAATAACTATACGGGCCGCTCAATTAGTTCTATTAAGAGGCACTATTGACTCAATTTAAGCAATTATAGTATTTTGACGGCTAAAAATAAAAAACAATTGTTCTTTAATAAAGCGAGGCAGTCAAACTATTGATTTAAAATAATTTGCACAAAAATATATCAACGCAACATAAAATTCTTAATAGATATTTAATTACAGATTAACTGCAGAAAATTTCTTGGCCAATGACTTGGCCAACATATTGTTAGTTATATTCAACAAAAATACGGAATGTAAAGGAGTATATTACACTCCCGCCGAATTTGGAAAACCAGCGAAGGGGAAATTATTCGATGCGTACTATAATAAAAAAAATAGTTTGTCGAAAGCAGGCATTATAACGAGAAGAAAAATTTCAAAACGGGGCAATCAGAGCTCGTCCGTCGCATATACTGAAAATTTTCAGGATTATGATATTAAAGAAGCGGTAGATTTTTTAATTAAAAACATCACACCGTGGTCTGATGTCGAGCAGCAATGGAAAAAAACTCATTTTCGTCGAAGAGCTATTTTGGATTCCAAAATAAGTACACACGACTACCTTTGCAAATTTTTATGCATTCTCGAACCTCGTGGATTAGAATTGTTAGCAGTCGATACTAAATTAAGATATCCAGGTATTAAACCATTCGATTCATCGGAATTTGGAATATTGGCCCTACAAGATTATCAAAAAGGGTTCGGACAATAAAAGTGTTACGGTAAAGCCCTATCTAAATATATTAAGCAAACAAGGTAATTTATTTCATACTAAAATTAGATTCAAAAGTTAATTAATTTTCTTTTACAGACGTACGATTTAAAGAACTTATCAGTTTACTAATCTTGCCTCATATAGTGCAGACCACGTTCATATCTGGAAAAAAGCGGCCTGGATTGGAATCTCAAGAATCATTTATTCAACATTTAGAGGTAACAAATCATAATTTTACAGAATGATATTAATCTAGCTATGTAACAACTAATATGAACTAATGTTTTCAGTCTGAAGCCGACGTTGAAAAAACCAAACATAATTTTAATCAACCTCGAATTCTGTTGATCGGAAATTTATGCAATCCAACAGTAGCCGTATCAATTGCAGGTAAAATTATTTATATTGAAAACCCCATCGAAGCAATAAAAAGCAGTTTCGAAATTTTTTGCGGCCTGAATATTAGTTACCCGAAGGAAGCATTTCATATTTGGGTATTCATAGAGAGACGAATATTCAATTTAAATGTCACGAAGGCGGTATTACCGAATATTGGCCTGCTTATTAAACCTTTAGATTAAAATGATTAAATGTTTAGTTTGTAAGATAGATTATAGTTCAGTAAATGCTTATTTAAAACATTTAAGAAATCATAATATGACGAATTTTGAATGTCCACAAACAAAATGTAGTAGAAAATTTTCTTTTATCGAGTCTTTACGAGCTCATTTAACGTCTCATTGTATAGAAGATTCTACTAACAACTCTAACAACTCGAACAACTAACAACTCTTCTACTTCTATTTGACACATTAAAGGTCAGAGAAACATTTAGTTTAATAAATATAAATAATAAATTAGCTATAAATAGTTTTAAAGAAGGTTTTTGAAATTTGAAAAAGTCTGAATTTTTATGTACCTAAACTAATATGTATTTAAATAAAATAAAAACATGCAGAATAATTGAAAATACCCTATTTTTATTAATTAAAAACTATTAGCAGCAAACACTTATAGGTGAGTTCCTACCAATAATTAGTGTGTTGAGGGAACATTTCATTTGATTACAGCAATCTAGCAGCACTATATATGGAAAACATTTAGTATGTCTGCCAAACGATTTAAAAGTGCGCAACAAATAATTTTATATTTGTATCGAATAATAAATACAAGTGTTTGTGAAAAAAATAATTAATATTTGCGCCAAACTTTGAGTTTGTTTCCCACAAATAAATTTGCCAAACATTTCGAATGTTTCCTTTGGAAAATGTATAGGAAGACCGATATATTTTTTTGAGTGTACTAATCCGTTACAGTGTCAATATTTGTACATCTAAAATTGTATGTTTATTGTAGGATTTAATTCATTACATCAATTGTGGTTCGTAGCCGCCAGTTTTACATACAACGTAAAGAATACGCACATTACAAATTTTCCCACGGCACACATTCATATCCCGAGCCAAATCTGTACCATCTTTTTAATAATAATATTATTCACGAACAAAGGAATAATTTAAATTACTTAATTAAATGTCATTGAAAATTTCAATTAGAATTGTTTGAGACACTTTTATATTGTATACTCGTATATATACACATACATACGACAACCGCTACTTGTACATAAGGCACTTCAAATTTTTCCGTCACAAAAAACATTGGATTTCTTCGAGAGAGATCTAAATAAAAATTATTATTATTTTAATTTCGATATAAATATCTTAAAATTCAATCTTATATTTTTGAGATTTAATTTAACAACAGCAACAACAACAACAAAATATTTAAATATTTAAATTTTATTCACTTCAAAAATAAAAATAAATTTTTATCACAATAATAATTTCACATAATTAAAATATAATTAAATTAAATGAATTGAAATTTAATTTTAATTTTAATTTTTTTTTTTAGTTCTCATAATTCGAATAAAAAACAAAACACCAAAATTGGTGGAGTAAAAAATTAAATTAACACCCAAAATTAAAATTCACATCTAACAAATTAATATTTTTGGTATTTGGGAGATTTTATTTCAAGTGGATTTCTATAATGCACAGTGTTTTCAAGTATATTAGAATTGGATTAAATGAAATGATTCTGTTGTTGTTGCTTTTATTAAGTGCGTGATACGGGGTCCAATCATTTCCGTGGTGTGAGATAATGTAACGAAAATGTTTGCTTTTTAAAAGTATGGTGTTTTTAGCTTTGTCATGGATTCTGTGTAAGTCAATCAGTAAAACGTTCTCTAAAGGCCCAACTACTCTGACACTTTAATGAAGGATTTCTGTATTCCGTTTAATTTATTATTCGTACTAAATCTCATTATTTTTATGTTGATTGTCAAAGCTCAAAATAAATATCATTTTGTCAAAATTGTCTCCGCAAGTACAATATCATTACAGACATTTTCAGACTTTTATTTGAATTGTTGGACAAGCTGAAACGTACACAAAAGTTGGATATATTCTTTAAAATGTAAGATAAAATTGTTAAATATCAAAAGTTTTGAAATTCATAAAGTAATAAATAAACACTTAAATTGTTAGGATGCTTGACATGCAAGTGTTACAGTTTTAATAAACTGCACCTTAATTGCACTTTGCGTTGCTGAAACAAACTTCATTAACATTCATCTAATAGTTCAAGTTTAATCCGTTCATAATCACCGCTTGATTATAACGAGGGGTCTGGTATAAGCCGTAAAATTTATTTTTATTCTTAAAATCTTAATTGCGAAATAAATTGAGGGTGAGCTGCTATATACAGAAGGTTGCTTCTCAAACGTGTTCAAGAATGTATCGAACATTCTGCTATGCTTAAATATCTGAATTTAAAAATAGTTTTTCTAATGACCTTTCAATATCCTAAAGGAAAACTTTATTATAGTTACGTTCTTATGGTTATTACGACTTTGAAATTTTCGGATTTTTTAGTAAGTTGATTTTATCTAATTCTTGAATGATGATGATGAGGTGTCGTGTAATGAATTTGGATCTTTTGTTATTAACTAAAATTAACTATGTGGGTTGTGACCATATACGGATCTCGTTTAGCTTGATGCTGCGAATTTTGAAAATTTATCAATTATGGCGAGGAAAGATTGCTTAGCAAAGAAAACTATGTCCATTTGGATAATTTTCATTGGTCGCCTAGGAGTTTTTGTTAACTCGTATTTAATTTAGGGTGGTTATCTATCATACTCTTTTAGATAGATTTTACATCTAAAAACAGTAGAGTTCATTGCGTTGATTTTGAATAATTTCTAATTGTTTTTTAGGTTCTTCAGGGTCCTATAATAATTCCTCAAACCGTACAAAATGGTTCATATCTAATGGTTAGCTATAATTTACGTTGAGTAAAATCTCTAAGCTATCTTTTGAACTCGTCTAATTTAGTAGTTTCTGATTTCAACAATTCAAACATTTCTATTGAACAATATTTTTGCTGTTACTATAGGTTCAGGAATATGCGGGTTAGCGATTAATACTAGCTGTAACAGGTATAGAATTATTGTGATTGTCTGTTGTTCCGTTTAAGAGAGAGCTTCCTGAATTTCCAGTATTTATTTGTACTGCTTCAGATTCCATTCGAGTTAATCCGTTTGCATTGGTAATTTTAATCACTTTTCTGTATTCTATTTGATAAACAAACTCTTCAAGTTTCTGTCACTATTGGACCAGTTTGGAATTGGGCTCTTTTGTAGAGACAATTCACGTTGGTGGTTTATGTTTCGTTATAATAGTGAATCCTCTTCTGACCAAGTACATCATTTGTAACCATAAAAGCCTTTTCAATGTCTGTGTGTTGTATGATAAACTTGGGTGCAAACAATTCGCACATTGATCAATTTTTACCAAAAGTTCAAAAATATCAAAAAATCCAAAGTTTGTTTAATTTTCTTGAATGCAGATTCAAAGTCTATTTCAACACCTTTCCAGTGTCACCCTTTTTATACGTTTTGTACTCACAAATTCACAAATTTTTCAGCATGGAAATTAGTACGGTAAAAATAGAACTAAAGCATGGGAATCAGCAAAAAAAAAACTGTTTTCGAAAAACTTTTATTCGAAGTTTCATTGATTTTAACTAAATTTACACCAAATCTTGAGGTATTGCCTCCCATTTTTATGTGATCGCCTGTTGCCGCTCCTGGAGATTCATTGGAGCAATATCTCTGTCTCTAACTCTTTTTTTCAAGTCATCGCGTAAAGATTCGTTGGGATTGAGGTCCAGGCTTCGAGCTAGTCACTCCATAACAGGTACGTCCACCTCTTGAAGGTGCTGGTACACTGTACCAGCCGTATGCGGTCTTGCATTATCCTGCATGAACAGAAAATTTTCACCAATAAACCCGGTAAAAGGTACGACGTATCGAGGAATACGTCCTCAATATACGAAGTCAATCCTATTGATCAACGGCCAGTACTCGCTCCGAAGATGGAAACAGCATTTGTCTTCACCTTCAATGCCATGCAATCGTTGCCATAAAAACACATTTTGCACTCGTTAGAGAGCAGGACTGATCTTCATTGTTCTTCTGTACAATCTAAGTGCTCTCTGCTGGTAGCTATTTCGCCTATTTGCTATTCTATGCACTATCAAACCACTTTCTCGAAGTCGTCTTCTACCTGCCCACCGACTGACTTCGACTTTACGAAATTCTTGGACCCGCTGTCCCAGTTGAACCACATTCAAACGGCAATTTCGCAAAGAGGTCATCACAAGAAAGCGGGCATGATGTTGTGTTGTGTAACACGAGGTCGCCCAGACCTTTGTCGCTGTCTGTAGCAACCAGTTTCTTGATATTTCTGTCACACTCGACGAACGGGAAATCGACTCAAATATAGTTGTCGAAAAAAGACAATAGACACACGTGGTATCATTAGATAGGTGGTGAAATGATCTTTAACATGTCATACTTTGATTTAGAAACACATTTTGATTCGATCCCTCTTCCTTATACTTCCTTAGACACTCTGTCATAGGTTTTGTCTCAACAGATAAATTTCCTTTTCGATACTTTTGATCTGTTTCTCTGCCTTGGGTATTGTGAAATTTTTAATTACCGGCCTTTTTCGGAATTTGGTTGTACACCTTGGGATGTGACAAGATGTTCTAGAAAAGTCATTTCTTTGCGCAAGAATTACAATTTGTATAGCTAGTATACTCAGATTGACTATTGTCTGATTTATCGAAATTCGAGTTTTATGGTGTGACATCAGCATATTATTCCCCGTAATTCCTATAGCAGTAAGCGAATAGCATAAAAGTCTATTTTCGGTATGTTACAGGGGTTAACTTCACGCTAGTGAAAACTAGATGCAATATTTAAAGTCGTGAATTATAAGTACATTTACTAGATTTGTCGAGAGACTTTGAAGTAAAAAATGTCTTGGTCAAGTGAAGGATAATAATTGCTTTCAATCTTACTTTTTGAGTATTCTTCATCCGCAACTTTTCCTAAGTTATAAATAGATTTCCTGTGATTGAAATCTAGCAGGCCCGCTTAGTTTTTGTGATGAAAATAGCTTGGCTGTTTTTATTTATACTCGGCAAATCCGTGAAATTGCATTTTTGGTGGCAGCGGTATTATATTGGGATTTTATGGTACCCTATAAGTGGTATGGTACACTTTTACTATATATTTTGTTGCTCATTAGAGTGTTGTCATTTGCATTATGCAATGGTTTTGGGCAGGTCGGTTGGTAGCATTGCTCGGATTGTAAAACCTAATGGTACTCGCATGTCAGCAAAAAATACGCCACGGCACATTTGTTAAAATAGATTTCCCTTTGTTCTGATTAGTGCACTCTTTTCTACTGCTGATCTAAATTTGTTGTTAAATTTAAGGTAGTTCCTCGCCGAACTTTGGATCGCTAAATACTTCTCAACACTATCACTTGGGTGGTTCAATGAAGATGTCCAATTAGTTTTGTCTTTTTTATCTGTGTAATGGGTGATCAGGTTGGTTTTGATGTAGTAACAAACCAATGGCATTAGGTGAATTAAATTACAAAATGTATGTTCATTCATACCTATATGGTCACCTCCGAAGTCAATCTCTGACATTCGTGTAATTTTCCATAGGCCACAATGACATTATTTAACCTTCCTATTGCCTTGACCCGACAGGCAATAGGAAGATTAAAGTAAAATACCGTGACGGATACAGTGAATGTTCAAAAATTATATGCGAGAGCCCTACAGCTTGCAAATGATTTTTTCCCACAAAATAATCCCTTTCTAGTCTCTCGAGCCTTTAATTATATGTGTAATATGACAAAATCCTTAACGACATCCTATTACATAAAATTTTTGGAAAGCGTGAATGTTCAAAATTTTACGCATAAGCCCTACCGCTAAATATCATTAGCTGGTTTAAATTATACAATGTAAGCTATTTGAAACCGATATAGCCACTAAGGGAGCCAATTCCAGAGGTTCGAGTAATTTGTCATTAGCTACAACGACATCCTTTCGGCTTATTTCGAAATGGCATTAAGTAACTTTATTTCTAAATAAAGATTAAAAATTCAGTAAAGCATTCGCTTATTTTACTCGTGTTCACTTCTACCCATACTTTTGCTTAATTTTATCTCGATCTTTTCATAAATTCAACCGACGAAACAAATTTTTTATTTATAATTTTATGTTTAAAGTAGGAAATCAAAGAAAATGGCTATTTAGATTAGAGTGACGAAGACTCAGATAGAATTTACTAAAACCAGGTGGTCTTTAGATTACTGTAAAACCCAATATATTTGCTCCATTTTCAAGTACAAGCATAAAGTGCTCCAAGTGTCTGATTTGACAACATATATGGTTCGTCATATTTTACTAGATCAATGCACTTGCACAATTTAGAAAACCAAAAATTATTGTACTTTTATATGACGGCCTGTAGAAAATATAAACTGGTCACTAAATTTCAGAACGTGAATATATCCGATTTAGAGGCACTACGATAGTTCTCAACAAACTTAAAAATTGTGCAATGCTTTGAATCTAGACTATTTTTTAATTTAGTGTTTGAGATATTTAAAATTAGGACAAATTTAGAACAAAAATTAAAATTAAAAATTACTTTTAACTAGCAGTAAGTTCAAACTATCCTATTTCATATAAAATCGAATTCTAAAGAATTAATTAACATCTAAGACTCGCCTCATACTCGTTATAGTCGTAGACCCTAACGATTCACCAATAAATTTTACAAATATTAAACACTAACTCAAGTTAAAAAACAAGTGTTAAAACAAGAGCGTCTAAGTCAAATGACTAGAAATAGTTTCGATTAATAAATTGTTGGTGCAATTAAGGATTCAGTCACAAGCACAAAACTTATTGGAGGAGGAACTTGTGGAGTTCGAAAAACTTGTAGTGACTAACTAAATTTGTTGGCCAAATGGACTTAGTTGCTTAAAACGCACAGTTTTTTTCACAGTTGCTCGAAAGTTTACCGACTATACTTAGGTGCTGTTAGCTCGCACGTGCGGAATAATCTAAATAAAGCACTTCGTCTTCCACAATGATATATACTGAAACTATGATCTGCTTAAGACAGATTTGATTGGATTTCAGAAAAAGTGATTTCGTACTATAAGAGTTAAGTATAGTCTTTAAAGGGTTAAGAGTATACAATATTTATTAAAATCCACTGCATGAATTTTAAACAGTATTGTGTAGATTAATTACGTTACATAAATTACGTTATTGTTTACACATGGCGCAATAAATGTAAAAAATGTAATTAATTAGTGACATCTACCTGAAAATAATTAAATTAGTAAAATAATTTAAAATAAATTATACCGGAATTATTCAATTGTTTACATTATTTTCGTAAAAAAAGTAAACAATTATTTTTTTACGCGTAATTGCACAACGCTGATTTTAAATAAGGCTGTTTAAGTACAAGTCTCGAATATATGAAGTAAAGGCGTATTTTACTGTTGTAATGTTCCTTTCAAACATTTAATTTGTTTTATATATTTGTCTAACCGTATCTTGATTTTGATGTAAAAACTCCCCAATTCGATTATTTTTCAATATGATTTTTGGGGCTATGTGTGATTCTAGACGGTTTTCACTTATGTTTTCAAGAATTCACATTCCTAAAATTTCTTTTAACGTTTAATGTTATCTTGCTCACTTGATGCCAATAGTTTTATCTTGGGTCCAAAAATGTTTATGGAATACGATTTAAAAATGCTAGATAATTTATTGCATACAATTTTAACCTATAAAATTACCCATATCACAACCCGTAATAACTTGAATTATTGTTTGTAAATTTATTCAACTATTTAAATAACTTACATAAAATTTTATGTTGAAATTTAAATGGGAACTAATTAGTAAATATCAGTTAACTACACAAATGTCTTATTACACTCGAGATTCGTGTAGAGCGGTTGTTGTCTGAACTAAAATTAACAAAATTTGTTCACATTTTCGTGGTTTTAAAGAAGACGGCGCCATATTTTTACATTTACTACATTTTGTAAAAAATGTAAGTAACAAGGTAAATTACTAAATGTTATATATTACCTACACACACTGTGGTTATGTTAAGTTGAATACAGTGAATCTGGTTATCGTTATCACAACAATTTTATCGTGAGTGGATCTCAAAATTCGTGTTCAAAAAACTAAATTCGAGTCAGCATTCAGTGACGTGTGTTGACGAAATTTATACAAATTATCTGCTTATTTTAGATCAAAATTCAAAACGTAAATTTCTGGTAGACACAGGTGCAGACGTGTCCAAATATTGGGTTACGTAGGATTTTTAAATGGGCATTTATTGTTCCTGACGTATCAATGCCAATAATCGGTCCAGAGTTTTTGAAGTCAACTGGATTAATTGTAGATATTAAAAAAGGCAGAGTGATAGATCCGCTAACAAATTTGTTTACAGTGGGAGCCATCACGCATGATCAAAGTCTTTCTTTAGCATTGGTTGATAAAACCAAAACTAATCCAGATATTAGTGAATTATTAAGCAAATTTGAAGTAATTACTCGGGAATCCGTTAATATGAATACTCCCAAGCATAAGACGCACTGCTTAGAGACTCGAGGACAACCTGTTATGTGTAAGACGAGGCGCTTGGCTCCTGATAAATGAAAAATAGCAAGGGAGCATTTTGAGAGTATGATGGCTCAAGGCATCTGTAGTCCTAGTAAGAGTGAATGGGCCAGTCCGCTGCATTTAGTTCCAAAGGAAAATGGTGAGTGAAGACCCTGTGAAGAATACAGAGCATTAAACAATGTATAACCATTCCTGACAAATACCCTGTACCACAACTACAAGATTTTTCGTTTCAGTTAGCAGGATGTACTGTATTTACAACATTAGATTTAGTAAGAGCGTATCATCAAATTCCAATAGAGCCAAGAGATGTACCCAAAACAGCCATTGCAACACCATTTGGACTTTTCCAGTTCAATAGAATGACATTTGGTCTTATAAATGCAGCACAGTCGTTCCAGCGACTGATGCATTCAGTTCTGAGAAGATTGTCGTTCTGTTTTGTTTATCTCGATGAGATTCTGGTTGCATCCACTTCATTAGATGAACATTTATGGTTGGTTGGTAATTATGCTGGTTTAGTAATTATGCTTGATAAATGTGTATTTGCACAACAAGAAATCTCTTTTCTGGGTCATTTGGTAAATGGAAATGGAATTTTGCCATAGATAGAGTAGAAATTATTCGAAATTACCCTCAACCTGTTAACGTTCAACAGTTAAAACGATTTTTAGGGATGATCAATTTTTATAGGAGATTCATTCCATCCGCGGCCAAGCTATACTAAACGATTTTTTAAAGGGTTATAAGAGAAATAGTAAAACAACAATTGTTTGGGCAGAAGAATCAATGCTAGCGTTTGAAAAATGTAAGTTAAAATTGAGTGAAGCTACCCTTTTAGCTAATCCAGTCACGCCAGCGAAATTATCGGTAATGGTTGATGCTTCAGACACAGCGGTAGGTGCGTTTATGCAGCAGTTGGTAAATGAGGTTTGGCAACCGTTGGGTTTTTATTCCGTTAGGTTAACTGAGACGCAGAAAAGATACAGTACCTATGATCGTGAGTTGTTAGCGGCTTATTTAGGTGTTAAGTACTTCCGATTATATCTCGAGAGACGGAATTTCATTCACTCATTCACTCATGACGGACCATAAACCACTCATTTACGATTTTCGACAAAATTTGGACAAAGCATCACCAAGACAAAGACGTCAACTAGACTGTATTGGAGAATTTACAACGGACTTACGACATTATCCCGATGCATTATCCAGAGTGGAACCGATTAACATACTTGAGACTATTGACTATAACAAACTAGCCACAGATAAGTTACAGGACTCAGAACTGAGAAACATACTACAAGACAAGAATTCTGGACTGAATTTAGTACAACGACCGTTAGCATTTAATACAGAAAAATTCATTTACTGTGACATTTCAACTGGACAAACAAAACCTTTCGTCCCAAGAAAATGGAGAAAGAAGGTATTTGAGTCGCTACACAACCTGTCACATCCCGGAGTAAATGCTTCAATTAGATTATTGTCGAATCATGTAGTGTGGCCTTCAATTAGGAAAGATGTTATAGAAAATTGGCACAGGAATGTTTGGTGTGTCAAAAATCTAAAGTTACAAGACACACTCAAGCACCAATAGGTAATTTTGAGTTTACTAGAGAATGTTTTACGGAAGTTCATATTGATTTAGTTGGACCGTTACCCGTATCAAATAATCAAAAATATTGTCTAACTATGATTGATAGGTATACTCGTTGGGCGGAAGTAATTCCTATTCCGGACATCAATGCAAATACAGTTGCAAATGCATTTTATACAAATTGGATTGCGAGATTTGGTGTTCCACATTTTATAGTAACAGATCAAGGATCACAATTCGAGTCAAATCTTTTCACGGAATTATCACAACTGGTTGGATTTGAAAGAAGACGTACTACATCGTATAATCCTAAATGTAATGGAATGATAGAACGTTGGCATCGGACGTGGCAGCAATTATGTGTCATAAGAGTCCAGATTGGACGAAAATATTACCACTAGTGTTATTAGGTTTACGTACCTCTTTTAATGAGGAGTTAAAAACTACCAACGCAGAGGTAGTATATGGAAGTACTCTCAGAGTTCCTGGACAATTCATTGGATCATCAAATACTTCAATTTCACAATCTGAATTCGTAAATAATTTGAAAAAACATTTTGAGGAATTAAAACCTGTTAATGCATCTCGTCATTCGAAAGAGAGAACTTTCATTAGCAAAAATTTAGAAAATTGTTCTCACGTATTCATTCGAACGGATGCAGTTATAAAGTCACTTCAAACCCCGTATACAGGTTCTTTTAAAATTTTGAAGAGGGATGAACAATTTTTTGAACTTGAAATTAAAGATAAGAAAGTTAATGTTTCGATTGATAGACTCAAACCTTGTTATACTGAGAATAGTGATGAGGTTTTAAACAATCAACCTTTATCAACGAATGGTATCATGGAATTTAGATAATAATACGAAAGGAGTGATTTCTGAAACTCCAAGTTCAAGGAAAAAGTAGTTTTTGATAAATACGTACAGATGGGTAATGGACCAAATGAAGTGTTGTCAAAACGTGGACGTGCAATTATACTTCCTGTTCGATTACAAAATGAAAATTCGTGTAAATATCGTGTAAATTAATAATTCGCTAAATTTCTTAAATTACACTAGAAGGGGAGTGTATGTGGCGTATCGTTTTTATGTTATTGAGTTTATAAAATAAATTTATTAAATTTTGTTATTTTGTCTTATGTAAATAAATATCTTACCTCAATTTTGTGTAGTTGTTGAATTGTTATGACAAGTTTAGTATTAAAGAAATGTCAATTTATGACATTTTTAAAAATAATGAGTACGTTTTATTTAAAAGTGTAGTATAACTGTTATAACTGGTATACAGTCTGGCCTTAGTTGAAACATCGAATCATAGAGACCTTAACCAGGATGTATACCAGAAAAAATGTATATAAGTGTTTGTTTTAAATTTTCATATATAGAATTATTCAGATTTTTGTTAAGTGCAGTTAAAAAGCTGAGACACATATTAAAACTTGTTACAATTTTTATTTATAACAAAATAAGTTAAAATAAATCATATAATTGTGAAAAAGTAAATTGTTGTGCTTCCATCCTATCTTCAGTTATAGGGGGGCTGAAGATAGAAAATTACCATTATAAATATTCTTAAGGATAACATAAATATGTATCCTATTTAATATATATATATATACCATTCACACCCCCCCTCCATACAAATCAAACTTTCTCTCTACATATCTGAATGTAATAATGAAATAAATTGATTGTGTTTTACAAGCTTACAAACTGCTCATCACAACTTTTGGTATATTTCTTAACAAACGTTATCTTATATTCAAAATAGGCCCATATGGTAATACTATTTACTACGTCGTGATACATTTGTTTATGTACGTAGAAATTATAGCACATGTTCAACAAATAGAAATACAATAATCTCGTAAGTTTACAAATCCGCAAGCATTTTGATACGTAACTGGCCACCAGCTACCCTACAAACGATGATTCAATATGGTAACTCCATTCACTGATTTAGTTCACATATGCAAGGCGTACTATAAAACCAAAAACTGGACATTTAAATGAATTTCTATATATTGTTATATATATTTTAATTAAAATAAAAATTATTAGAATTTATCGTTGTGCAATAACTTTTAATTTATTTTTGTTGGTGCAATTTCCAAAAACTGAACTTTGTTAAAAAAAAAATATTTTTTGTGTATTTTGACTTGCGTGTAATTTTCCGAACTATGCAACACAAAACTCTGCACAACACAACAACAACAACATATTATTAATAAATCCATTCTAAAACAAATATTAAAATAAAATAAATATTTATGTGAGCTTTTTTTATTTTATATATCGATTTTTTTAAATAAAAATTGGAATTTGGAAATATGAAATTCGGTTATACATTTTTTGTTGTATAATGGAGAATACCAAAATAAAAATTGTATCCAATTTTAATCAAACAAAAAAAAGTTAAATAAAATACAACAACGTTATACCAGAACCAATTTTTGGGGGAAAGTTCAAGAGTTGAAAATTGCTTTGGTTTGCACATGAATATATAGGGTTTTTATTTTGTTTGTTTATTTAATGCATAACCGAACATAAATTGGAATAATTTATTGGTTTTTAGATCAAAGATTTGCTTAGGTTTACATTTTTCCGATTTTGGTTTATTCAAAACCGAAAAAAAACAGCAAAACTATAATTCAGTTTATTATTATCTGTGTTATTATGTACTGCAGACTTGAAGAGATAACACACGATTACAGATTAGTTAATTTATTAGTTAAATTTTAACGACTTTTAATCACGGGTTGGAATATAATTTACTGGAACGGTTATCGATATAAGACTAAGAATTAGTTTATATAACGAACAATGACTTTGAAGTTCATCCTACTTTGTACTAGGTTTTCTTGTATAGTAAATGCATTAAGTAAAACATATTACTATGTAAACATTCAGGAGCACAAATTTAAATATTACATCTAATAACATTTAAATTTATTTGGTCAATATACCGTACACTTTTGAGGAAAATAAATAGAATGTGAAATCAAATTCTAACAAGCAATTCTATCTATTCAGCTTCCGTAATATTTAAATATCGAAACATGGAAAGAAATAACACCGGTATAATGATTAAAATGCATTTGGAAGTTCAGGAATGTACTTTTAAATATCTAGCCTGTGCACCGCCTTTTGCTATTGATTTTAGTTTTAAGTTTTTCATTTACTGGGCCAGTTTCATTTTCCTATCTGGGTTCCGTGATGTATGGCAAAATGTGATGCCAAACCGATAAAATGACTAAACTCCGAACAATTGGGAAGTTTCGGGATTAACTATTCCGAAACATCAAGCATGTGTCCCTCTTTTGATATTGATTTTGTTTTTACAATTTAAGTTTTAAATTTACAGGGCCAGTTTTATGCTCCTATCTATCCGTGATATTCGGATATTGCAAAACGTGATGATACACCGATAAAACGATTAAAATGTGAACAATTTGGAAATTTATTGATCTATTGATATTATGAAAAATGTAGTTTGAGTTTTACATTTGCTGAGCCAGTTTCATACGCCTTTCTATATGTTTCGTGATATCCAGGTAATTTTTTGGGAACATGCCTTCGAAAACGCCTTACTGATTTTAAACTAATTTTTTGGAGATTGGATTGTCGCAATTTTTGCTTATTGTCCAATAATTAAAGATCACAAAGCAATAAAATTGATGATCCTTCACCAGCACTTGTAGCACAATCCAACGAAAATGGTACTGAAATGTTTTACAAATTAATTACAATGTATCGACATAGTTCAACCCTTAAAAAACTACCCCTAAGCGGTGCAATTCTTCAAAAACCATAATTTTCGTCACCACACGCCTTTTGAATTTCTGCAATATTTTGTTGTAAAAAGTGCTGGGGTGATACTGGAATATGTCTACAAATTAATTACAATAAAATTGCACAATTAAACCTCTAGAAATCTACCCTAAATGGCAGCAACCGTTTATAACCATTATATCGTACTGTGGGTGACACTAGGAGTTTTTACAAAATAAATTGTAACATATTGTAGTTTATTTTGTAAAAACTCCTAGTATCTCAACTCAATTAACAAAATATGTCCCAAAAAAGTAATAAGTAATTCTAGTAAACTCCCACAAAAAACAATTAAAATGCATTGAACTTCATTCCTATGAAAGAAATAGGTTTCCCTGCATTGATTACAGCAGCCCACATCCACAAAAAACAATCAAATTGAATCGAATTACCAGCCTGTTCAAGCAATTGGTAACCCTGAATTTATTACAACAAGCCATCCTAAAACCCACAGTTATACATCGAACTTCCTTCCTGTGCATGAAATAGGTAACGTTGAATTTATTACAACAGCCCACGCCCTATTACTTGCATAGGCGGAAAGTTGGTGGTGGCTGTTGTAAAAAATTCAACGGTACCAATTTCTTGGATTGAAAGGAAGCCCGATGCATCATGATCAATTTTTATGGGTGTGGGCTGTTGTAATAAACTCAGGGATACCTATTCTTGCATAGGAAGAAAGTTCGATGCATGTTTACTAGCATTATTTATTACTTTTTTGGGGCATGGTAATTGAGCTATTCCAATATATTATAATTTATTTTGTAGAAACTCCTGGTATCACCCACAGTACGATATAATGGTTTTAAATGGTTGTTCCCATGTGGAGTAGATTTCTAGGGGTTCAATTATGCTATTTTATTGTAATTAATTTGTAGAAATATTCCAGTATCACCCCAGCACTATAAACAACAAAAATTCACAGAAATGCAAAAGTTGTGGGGTGACGAAAAATATGGTTTTTGAACAATTGCATCCCTGAGAGATAGATTTTGGAGGGTTCAACTATACCAATAGGTTGTAATTAATTTGTAAAAATTACAGTACCATTTTCATTGGATTGTCCTACAAGTGCTGGTGCAGCATTAGGAACATACAAAATTGTTAATTTTAATCTTTTCTTCCATTTTGTGATCAATAAAATGTTATGGGCACCCATCATAAATGTTATGAAACGTTGTGTTCGAGTAGCATTCTAAAAGGTAAAAAAAAAATTAAAACCACTAAGATATTGTATGCGATCATATTACGATGGGGAACGAGCTGTCGTTAAGAAACAATTTTTTGGAAATTAAAATTGAATTTTCGGATATGAGTAGGCGGCACAGTACGACAACATTGAGACATCAAGTTTCGTGGGTGGAAGGTGAAGACGATGTAGAAGATTTGGAAAGATGACAGTCAAAATATGATTGCATTTTAAAAAGTACACACTGATGCTGAAAAACCGGATCAACGGGAAATTGATGGGAGCTGAACAACATACACAAAGTCAACAGGTCAGTCATTCTTTTCTCATTTTATTTTCCGACGCATTGCATTCTGATCTTTCCGCGGTTGTATTGTTAATTGAGCGAGGTCGATTGCGAGTTGCTGCATTGTGACTAATTGATCACGTTTTTTATGTTTTAGATTATTTTTGTGGTGTAACCTCGCCAATGTTACCCTATTCACATCTGGGCGTAGCTATTTTAATCGTTGAGGTAGACCAGCACCCAATTTCTATTTAAACAGCGGCTAGCTAAGACTTTTCGTCTATCCATTACTGAGTTTGAAGGGATAAAATATATTGTCAAAGATTCTGTATATTTTGATCATTTTGAGTTAATGAGATAATTTTGAGTAGAGCTTGTTGTTGTCATTTCTTATGTACCACGGTGCATTAACTATTTCACGTAGGACTTTGCTTTGGAATGACTATGGATGATATTGACATTGGTTTTCTTTGTGCAGCCTCAGAGCCAATCTTTCTGTTTTTAATGGTTATTTTTTTTTGACGTGCTCTTTCCATTTTAGTTTTGCGTCTAGAGGTATGCTTCGGTATTTTGCCGTTTCTGCATAGGGAATTTGCTGTGAGTTCAGTGCTTCTGGTATCCAGTTGACTTTTTTGTTGGTACTGATAATATTAGTAGCACCTTGCAATTTTCATGTGGAGTCTTCTATACTATCAGCGACTGTTAAGATGGCCGTATAATCTGCATACGTCGCTATGTTAGTCTCCTCTATAGTTGGCTGGTTTGGGATACATAGAACATATAAACTTGGCCCCAGAACACTACCTTGTGATACTCATGCTGACATTTTCTTTATTTCTGAGTATTCGCCATCTAATATAACAATAAATTGTCGGTTAAATAGGAAGGATTTCAGTATTTCATAAAACTGCATTGGTAAATCTCATTGTAATGTATATTCCAAGGAAGGAATTAGGAGGAAAAAGATTTCTATCTTCTATTATTGGTTTGAATCTCTTTAGGAGTAGTTACTCGAATATTTTTGAAATTATTGAAAGTCAGGAAGTCGGCCTATATGAATTTTTGGTCATAAAGTGGTTTGTTAGGTTTAGTTATTATGATTACTTCTGTGACTTTTCATTGATTTGGAATGTGTTTAAGTCCGAATACTGTGTTAATTATTTGGAGGAGTTTACGTAGTCCTTCTTCAGAAAGAGGTTTTACTATATGTAGTGTAATTAAGCTTTATCCGGGAGATATCTTTGCATATAAGTTAAGTTTAATTTCCTCTTTAAATTCTTGTAATGTGACAGGAGATATATTGCAGTTACCATTTTATTTACTAGTGTACGTTTTTTTCTGCTGTTTGTCTAGGTCGAGGCTGGAACGTGTTCTCGAGGTGGGTTGCAAAACACCGAAGCTTTTTTATTTGTGCTTATAGTCTAACTTCCATCTTCATTTTTAACAAGTGGAATTTGTAGTTTAGGTCGTTTTAAACTTTTTGTCGTCTTCCATAAGGAATACTCGGTAATTTTTTCCCCAGTAAGGCCAGTTAGGGATTTATTAATGGAATCGTTCTTAATTTCTTTAACTAGCAACTTTAGCTTATTGGATACAAAATTTAAAATTGTTTTATATTCTGGTGCTCAACCTCTTTGCCAGGCCGTTCTTGCTTTACGTTTTGCTGCAATCAGATCCCTAACTTCCAGAGGATAGATAGCGTTTCGTCGAATTTTCGTTGAATTTGAGGAGTTTCTACTTCACGCGGCTTTTTGTGTACTGGTGTTGAGTTGCTCTAGTTCTTCTTCTAGCTATATTGGATTTTTAATGGGCACCTGAAGATCAATAGCATTCTCAACTAGTTTCTAGAATTTCTCCCAACAAGTTTTCTGATAAGTTAGCCCATTTGGGCTAGTTTTCTTAATAATCATGGCACTGAGTGTCATAATAACTTGCGTGTGCTCCGAGTTAATCCCCTAGTATATGTAGTTTGTGTTTAATTTGGTGATAAAAAAGTCTATGATATCGGGTATTTTGTTTCTATCTGTAGGCCAATAAGTTGGTTGATCTCCAGAATAAAAGTTGCAATTGCATAGTTTTCCTGCTGCAAACAGCTCTCTTCCGTTTTAAGAGATTATTCTTGATCCCCAGTAGGTGTTTTTGCATTAAAATCACCTCAGATTATGAAACTTGGTCCAAGCGATTTAAATAATGTGCAGTAGTTTTCTTTAATTAAATTATATCTTGGTGGCAACATATTGACGATATACACTATATTGTTTGTTGTAATTTATAAATACTTTTACGGTGACTACTTGCATAAATTCTTCTTCACTTTTAAGATCTACAAAATGTTTGATGTTTTCTTTTATAACCACCAACGATCCTCCTTTTGCCATTCCTGCTGGGTGAATATCGTGGTAACAGCGGTATCTATATATTTTAAGGTATTATGTTGAAAGGATCGGATCGAAACGCGATATTTCAAAATGCGACATGGTACAAAAAACAGTATTGTCTAGATTGTGCATTGCGAATCGACGAGAGCGCAGCAACCCGCCTGATATAAACCGGTCCAATACTCCCGCACCTATCGATTTTTATATTCCTATAAACTAAAATTTTTGTTTTAACTAAGGAGCGAAGCGAAGGGAGTGCAGCGACCAGCCTGATATAACCCGATCCTATACTACCGATTCCATCGATTTTGTAAATTCCTATAAACTAAAAAACAATTTAACTAGGGAGCGAAGCGACGGGAGCATGTCGACTCGCCTGATCTAACCCGATCCTATATACTCCCACGCCTATAGATTTTTAAATTCCTATAAACTGAAACTAAATTTCTTTTTTTCCAGAATGAACTTTGCCAAGCGACGGGAACGCTGAAAAAAATCTAACTAGGGAGCGAAACTGAAAAAAATCTAACTATGGAGCGAAGCGACGAGAGCGCAGCGATCCGCTTGATATAATCCGGCTCTTATCGATGTTAAAATTCCTATAAACTGAAATTTTTTCTTCCTAAGGATCGAAGCGACTGGTACCTGCCTGGTATCTGGCAAAGCACCAGATTGTTGTCGTTATGATAACGAACTGCGGGCACATCAAATAATTTACCTTGCCAAATTTTGCAAACGGTGGTGGCAATACTCTCGGAAGTTGTAGCTGGTTGTCTTCCATCAAAGCCAGCCTTAACGCAAATGATAAAACTTCGCAAATAAGAAGCACATGCTGGATAAGGAACCAACTTCATTTGATTTTTCCATTGACGTACCAGCAAATTGACGGAGCTAAATTCGTGTTCGGGAATATAAATGAAGGAGAGGACCGAATAACAATTTTGATGACCAGCCAAAATTTAACCAGGCTGAAAGATGCTGAATTTTGGATTATGGACGGTACTTTTAAAGTAGTTACTACGCTGTTCTTCCTGCTTTATACTATACACGGCAGTATTCGAGCCCATAAAACTGTACACCCATTGATGTACGGACTAATGAGTGGCAAATCATCTGTTCAGT
Organism: Nephrotoma guestfalica; assembly: GCA_963691935.1. Classification (NCBI taxonomy): domain Eukaryota; kingdom Metazoa; phylum Arthropoda; class Insecta; order Diptera; family Tipulidae; genus Nephrotoma; species Nephrotoma guestfalica. The sequence goes on from OY829914.1 coordinate 248,541,212, forward strand.
ACGGGAAGTTATTTTCTAATCTATATGATATTACCTTGGAACATGGGATTCATTTGGACTCTAAATTGGTGATAACGGAATTCGAAAAGGCCGCTATCAACAGCATCCGCACTTTTTACGACACTGTCACCGTTAAAGGGCAAAATCTGTAAAATATTTATAAACATATCCAGAAGATAGGCTGGCAAAATCGATATAGCATAGACATAGAATTTGCGTTAAAAGTCAGGCAAATTGCCGCGTTAAGTTTCCGTAAACCCGAAGAGATTCTTGACTGGTTCAAGGAAATCAGTGCTGAAGTGGGTGATGAATTCAATGGCCTAACCGATTGGCTAGATGAGATTTATATTTCAGAAAAAGTCGGCAGGGTCCATTGTTTCCGCCGAATCACTGGAGTGTAAGTGAACAAAACAAAGTAGGAATACCACAGACACAAAATTATGCAGAATCATTCCATCGATATATTAGCACTGTAATTGGCTGACCGCATATTGGTGTGTTCAATTTACTAGATGAATTACAAAAGAACACATAAACACAGAATGCGGAAATAGAAAATTTTAAGTAAAAAAGGAATATACTCGTAGCAAATTTAGCTTTTTAAAAGCTTTTGCTGGGAATATTTCTTTTAGTATTTCATAAAATGAATGAATGAGTGATTTCCGAAAATTCGACATTTGAAATAATTTATCTCGGCCCCTACGGGTCGCATAGAAATGATTAAAGTGGTTCTGAACTGGAACTTGGTGTAAGAAACCAACTCTAATTATCCACATGCTCGCGAATCTCTGAGATTTTAGTTATTGGGCAGAGAATATCATTGAGTGTAATATGAAAATTCTTAAATATTTGAACTTATTTAACTCGGCCCGTACGGATCGCACAGACATGATCGAAGTGGTTCTGAACTAAAACTTGATGTAGAAAGAGATCTTATGTATCCAAATGCTCGGAAATCTCGGAGATTTTTGTTATTTGAGTGAGAACATCTTTGAGTGTAATCCGAAAATACTTAAACATTTAAAATAATTTATCTCGGCCCCTACTGATCGCACAGTGATGATGGAAGTGGTTTTGAACTAGAACTTGATGTAAGAAACAAACCCTAACTATCCAAATGCTCGGAAATCTCTGAGATTTTTGTTATTGGACAGAGAATACCATTGAGTGTAATCCGAAAATTCTTTAACATTTAAAATAATTTATCTCGGCCCCTACGGAGCGCACAGAGATGATTGAAATGGTTCTAAAGCTACATTTGATGTAAGAAACAAATCTTATTTAACCACAGGATCATAAATCTCTGAGATTTTTGTTATTCGAGTGAGAACATCATTGAGTGTAATCCGAAAATTTTTAAAACATTTGAAATAATTTATCTCGGCCCCTACAAATCGCACAGTTATGATTGAAGTGGTTCTAAACTGTTTGTCTATTTCGTTCGTGGCAATGTGTCTTAGTTTGATGATGGATATGTCCGCGTCCGAGTCTATTAATACGTTTGGTCTAGTTTTCTGGTTTATTAGTGGGGATATCGTGTCTCTATTTGTTCTGAATTTTGATAACAAGTTTATCGTCGTGGGTTTTTCGGGGTAGAGTAGTTTTGCTAAGATGTTAGAGCCCGTTTCGTCGAGGTCTTGGCCTAGGATATTTATTTTGTTTGTTTTTAGTTTGGGCTTTGTAGTTTGAGATTTCAAATTTTGTTTGGGTAGGGGAGTTTGTTTGAGGTGGCTTGATTTTTGTGTGGATTCATGGTTTGAAAATTTGTGTAGTATATGTTTGTGCTGTGTGATAATTTTTGTTTTATAATAGATAGTATGTTTTGTTTGATGTTGGTTATTTGATGCTGGATTCTAGGTAGCTGTATTTTTGTTATTTCGTAGTATTTTGTGAATTTAGCGGTAAGGTATAGGATTATTACGTGTATTACAATAAATATGCTGTCTATTTTTAAGTTTGTTGTTTCTTGGTTAATGTCGTCTTTGTCTGTTTGGACTTGGTTTAAATCTAGTGTAGTTATCTGTATGAATACTTGACTTGTGAGCATCTGAGCTCGATTTCTGATTTGCTAAAGTTTCTGGGGGAGTCTGAGCTGTTTTGTTTGTTTGGTGATTGGTTGATAGCTATGTTTTGCACCGGAATTGTAGTGGTGGCTTTTGATTGTAAGTTAGTAATGTGCGTCGGAATTGTAGCGACGGCTTTTGTTTGATGTTTGTGCGCTGGAATTGTAGCGGCGGCTTGTGTTTGTGAATTATAACTTTGTGAGTTCTTGTAATTAGTTGTGCTTAAGTTTTTTAGGTACATTTCTAGAATGATACCCATTTGGAGAGTATAATGTTCGTGAATTTGTTCGTTTTGCGTTTGGTTGATTTGAATGTGATCCGGTGGCAGTGGCTCTCCTACAGCTGGTCGAATCGGCTGGAGTTTCCCTGTTGAGGCTGTTGTGGTGGGTTAATATTGGTTTGTGTTTGCTGCGGGTATAACGTATTGATTCGCATTCTGGTGAATTTTTCGGTTAATCCATTTGTATCAGGAGTTGCAATTGGATTTGCATGATTATTATATTGTGTCGGATTTTTGGTGTAAAATTTACTACGGCATTCATCGAACGTGTGCCCTGTAGTCGTTTTGCAATGAGGACAGAATTTTGGGATGAACCTGTTTGTTTGCTGGTTTGATTTATAATATGTTTGCTGAGAGGTCGAAGGATACTGGCTGTTGTGTTGCTGTGTATTGATATTTTGCCTAGAGTTGTCTGGGATGTTCTGTGGTATAATTTGTGGTTGTTGTCTGCGGAATTGGTCCTGGTTAAAACAGTTGTAGTACTGGTTTGGTGGTTGTTGGGACTTGTTGAAGTTTCTTGGTTGTTTTCGGCTTTTATTGTTGCTATTTTCTCCCGTAGGATCATGTTAATCAACCCGCGTTTGAATGATTGGACTGATGTTGTGTTTAGATGTTGTGGGTAGGGTTCGTCTATGTTGCTTAAATTATATTTTGTTTTGTAGCCTGTTTTATATGTTTCCAATGCCTCTAGTAGTCGGTAGTCATAATTTCTTTTTGACTCACCGTATGATTGTTGTATGTTTGTGAATTTTACTTCGAGCTCGTTTAACGAATATGACTCTGCGTACATGCGTTCAATATTCCCCTGAGATTCGTATATTTGTTGATGTGCCTGTGTGAAATTCTCATGTAGGTATCGCCTGTTAGCCGCAGTTTGATTAACTTGTTAAATGTGGTTCTTTTCTCTTCTGTGTTTAGTGTTTCGTAGATGCTGTCTGCCGTTCCCAAGAAACTAGTTAGGCTATTTGTTCTGTTTTTGCTATCCTCGCCGTTAAATTCGGGTACAAAGTTCGCTATGCTCTGTTGTATCTTTTGCTGGTCCATGTTTTGTAGAATATTTTCGTATTTGTTAGTAGCTTCTGGTTTTGGGGTTGTGTCAGTTTGTGATTTTTGTTCGACTTTCTTGTTTGGATTCTCTATTTCGGGGTGTATTTGTTCGTTTTCGAGTGCTTTCTTCTGGGTTTCCTCTTGAATAACTGTTACCGTTTTATTTGTGTTGGGTGAAGCTATTTCTGCTTGTATTTTTTTCTGGTTGACAGCTCCGCTTTTGGTGATTGTTAAAACTTGTTCTGGTTGCTGGGTGTTGATTTCTACTTTGTTACTTGTATGTACTTTTTTCTCGGTTTTATTTGAGTAGTTGGGATCCGAACTGTTCCTAAGTCTTATCGGTGATCTGTTGGTTTTACATGACTTCCTAAAGCCTTGAGGTATATCGCTCATTTATATCATTTAATTTTTAGTTTTATATTGATCATCTGAGATCTTTTATCGCGATTGTATTTTTGATTTCGGGAAAACGAGAGAAATTTGCGATTGAAAATTCGAGTGTAGGGGTGTTGCGACCTTTGGGGGAATTTTTATTTTTTGTGGATGGGTGTTCGACCAAAAGGTAGTGCGAATGGGTGTGTGCATTGGGAGATTGGTATAAGAAAAATTTACGACCTTAGAGGTTTTGATTGTTTAATACGTTCGCGTAAATCTTAAAACTATGTGGCTACAGGTACGAATTCTACAGCGCCAATGTTTTATGCTTTTAGGTTATGTTAATGGGTTGAATTAAATGAATTGAATTTTGTTTTAGTGTTGTGTTCTTTAAGTGTATTTTAGGGTAAGATTAAGTATACTTGAAGTTAATATTTTGAATCCACCTTTTATTGGTGGAAATATTAGTTAGCAAGAGTTTGATCTAACTAGTAAATTGCGATTCATAGAGCTAATATACCGAAGTATTCCTTCACTCTATGCTCCACTTTGCTATGTGGAGTTAGTCGCCCTTTATTAATTAGATCTGTTCCCAATGGTTAGTAGGATGAATTTGTCGTTAGTTAGACTTACGATGAATGGTTTTCCGGATTACAGCTTACTAGCCTCCTTGTGGGTAAGATAACACAACAATGTGGATAAATAAGATTTGCATCTTACATCAAATGCTGCTTTAGGACCACTTCCATCATCTCTGTGCGATCTGTAGGGGCCAAGATAAATAATTCCAAATCTTAAAGAATTTTCGGATTACACTCAATGATTTTCTCTCTCGAATTACTAAAATCTCAGATATTTCCGAGCATGTGGATAAATATGATTTGCTTTTTACATCAAATGCTGCTTCAGAACCACTTCCATCATCTATGTGCGATCCGTAGGGGCCGAGATAAATTATTTCATATGTCTAAGAATTTTGGAAATCACTCAATGATGTTCTCTCTCGAATAACTAAAATCTCGGAGATTTCCGAGCATGTGGATAAATGAGATCTTTTTTTTACATCAAGTTCTAGTTCAGAACCACTTCGATCACCTCTGTGTGATTCTTAGTGTGTTTTGTTGTAAAAATTTCTTATTACAAAATTCACTCAAAACTTTTCACAAAAATTAAATATTTTCTATTTATTGTGCGGAAATGTTTTTGTTTATCAAACATTATTTTGAAAGTATAATTTCTGAGTGTTTTTTATTCTAAGTACTTAAAGCACACGGTGTATATTTTGTTACTTTGGCATAAACTTCACTCCGATAGAGAATGGACGATTTTTATGAAATAATTAATAAGTATTTTAAGATTACATATTTACATGTTATTTTAAGGTGTCTTCTTATAGAAAATGATGATGGAAACAGTAACCTAGGATTTTTTAAATTAAAAGCTGCTTTTACTAGCAATATTGTTAAGGCATCGAAGTGCGTTTCGAAAAAAGTATCTTCTTACCATAGCTATCAATTTGTGATATATCTTATTGATTATATTTTATCAGATCAATCATCCGGCAATATATAATATATAAAATAATCAATAATACTCGTTATTACTGTGCCCATACAATAAATTAATTAATCAATATTAACATTTTCGTGTTCGATATAATAACATCATCATAAAAATCAACAATTATTGTTATTTATTTATTTATAAAATAATAGCAAAAAAGCATCCTAAACTTAACCGCAGAAACCACTAAATATTATAAAAATAAAATTCAAACATAAATTAAAACATAAATACTCGTGTAGTAGAGAATTTGAAAATATTATGCGGATCGGAACATAAATATTATGCCATAAATAAAAACATGAAACATGAAAATGGAGATAATTTAATCAAAATTAATTATCAAAATAATTATTATTATTAACCAGAGCTTTATTTATACCTCATTATGTAGTAATAATGTACCCCAGTTGGCAGGATGGAAAACATTGAACCAACATCACCACTTCACATATTTTATACCATGATATTGGTACGCCATCGTGTAGTACACAAAAGATTGGAAAATGAAAATTGTCTCACCGCAGAGAAAGTGAAGAACCGAAAATTAGAACGTAAACCATAATCTTTGTAATTATTGTGTTCTTAACATTTGCTTACTTGAATGGTTTTAAATCAACAGTTTCTCCTCTCTCTCCCATCTTATTTTAATATCATTTCCAAAGAATATTTTTAAAGGATTCTTCACAAATTTATGCGGGGATGCTGGTTGGTTGTAAACTTTATGTTCGTAATGGACCATATTCTTTTTAAATCAAAAATGCATGTTTTCTGGAAAATCGAGTTGAAATGGATATTTACTTTGGGCGGGTTTTGTTTAAAATTAATAAAAATTTTGGTGTTGTCTGCGATGCTTTAGCGTAATTAAGTATAGACGTTTTTACTAAGAATTTTTTCTAAATTATAAAACAAAGTGATTCGCAGAAAATATTTTTCACTTCAAAATGCGCTGTGCTGTGACTTCTATATGACCATGGCAATATCCTATTAAAAGTTTGCAGACAATTTATTTATTTAACTTGCGGTTATTTAACAAAGAATTGAAAATTTATTCGGATTAGATTAAACTAGAAATTTAAAGAAAAGCTTTTAGCGAGTGCACAAGAAATTTAATTTTTAAATCCATTCAGAATATTTTATATGCCTTACAATATTTAATATATCTCGTGCTCTAAATACAAATTTTGTAAAGGAATGATTGACAATAGATTTACGAATAATGTACCTGTAAAACAAACAAATAATCTGAATAGAATCTTTCAAATACGTCTTACAGTGTATTAGACCTAAAAATTTCAGATCACTGTTTAATTGAAATTAAAATAACAGGAACCTTTAACATTAAATCTAATTCTCGGCGAACCTTTGAAGTTTTACAGATTGATTTCAATAAGCTAAAGGAACTACTATTGTATGAAGTATGGACTGATGTTTATTCTTGCCTAGATGCTTCTAAGGCCTACGATAATTTTATTAAAATCTTTAAAGGTCATATTAAAAAAAGCACTTCCATTAAGTTGTTTGCCAATAGATCAACGAAGCTAAAGCCATGGATGTCTGATGATCTATTGAGACTTATACGTAAAAGAAATAATATTTGTCGCCTTGCAAAAAAACATAACAGCAACCGTAGATTGAAACAATATAGCTTGACGCTGTGTGACTCTGTTAACCTACAAATTGATATAGCCAAAAAAAGCTTTTATTCTCAAAAGTTCAGCAACAGTGGTAGTGATGCTCGTAAAAATTGGAAAACAGTCAATGAAATAATTAACGGTCAGCCTGATTCAGTTGAAATTAAAGAAATTGTTAATCAGAGAGGCTGCAAAATATCTGGTCCAGTGCAGATTGCAAATGAATTTAATGAGTTCTTTACTAGCGTTGGTGATGCAAATGCTGCCAGTCTCCTCTTGAATGATGACAAAAATAGATTAATATGTCAATATTACCAATCTATAGAAAGTTGCGTTTTTTCGGAAATTTCATCTGAAGAAGTGTATTTTACAATTCTTTCGCTAAAAAATAATTCAACTCCTGGTTTGGATGGGATTTCAAATAATGTTGTTAAAAAAATGTCCTGGTTCTTAGTTGATGTCTTATCTTTTATTTTCAATTTAAGCTTGGTAACTGGAATTTTTCCTACATCGTTAAAGCGAGCCTTAGTTGTTCCGATCTTTAAAAATAATGATAAAACAAGTATGAACAACTATAGACCAATCTCTCTACTTTCGGTCTTCTCGAAAAAATTTGAAAAAGCCACAAAAAGTAGAATCGTTTTCTTCCTAGAAAAAAGAGACTTTTTCTCTCCTGACCAATATGGTTTTAGGAAAAATAAAAATACTGAACAAGCTATTGTATCTTTCCTAGAACAAGTAACTGAACATATTGATAAAGGGTCCAAGGTATCTACCCTATTTATAGACTTAACAAAGGCTTTTGACAGAGTTCAACATAGCACATTGTTAAAAAAGCTATATTGTTGTGGATTCAGAGGGATAACCCGGGATTGGTTGTCCTCGTATTTGCATGGGCGAACGCAATTGGTTAGAGTAAATGGACAATTAAGTAAAGAGTTACCGATAAATGTGGGAGTCCCACAGGGTTCTGTCTTAGGACCTTTATTATTTTTAGTGTATGTAAACGGTATCTTTCGACAACAATTTCGAGGGTCTCCAACTGCTTTTGCTGACGATTTCTCGTTTACATATGCTAGTCCAAGTTATTAAGATAATATCATGCTCATAGATCATGATTTAAAAAGTTTGTCTATTTGGTTGGAAGCACATAATTTTGTTTTGAGTCACAAAACGAAATTATTACATTTTAGGGATACCTCATCGTTGTATCTTGAGACAACGTATCATACTTTCAAATGCAGCAGAAACAATAACACGCAATGCCCTCCTAATGACTGCTTCTTAGTGAACACTGTTGATGAATTTCGATATCTAGGTATTATTATTGATCGCGATTTAAATTGGAAAGCGCACACACAAGGACTGAAAACTGGACTATCATTGGTCTCCAGAAAAATGTATGTCTTACGGCTATTTTGTCCGCAATATTTACTTAGGACGATTTCCTTTGCATTAGCGGACTCAATACTGCAATATGGTTTATCATGTTGGGGTAGTGCTTGCAATGCTACACTACGTCCTATCTACGTGCGACAAAAGCAGTTAATCAGAATAATGTGCTTTAAACCATCTTTTTCGCCTTCATGGCCATTATTTGAAAATCTCAGCATACTTCCTCTACGTCACATATTCGTCTTCAAGGTACTTAGAATATTCTATGTTAAAAGTGGGAATAATTTTGTGACTCATGCAGGGTATAATCTCAGATCAAATCATACTTTCTTGAAACATATTCCTAAGTTTAGATTAGATCTACGGAGAAACTTTATTAATATCGTTGCACCAATCATTTTTAACAATTTACCGTTGGATATTCGTAAGTGCGGCAACTTCTCTAGTTTTTCAACATACCTTAAAGAATGGCTTCATCAAACTAAAAATATTGACCATCTTTTTCAACTATTAGTTTAAAATATTATTGTTTTTGTTTTTATTGGTTTTAAAATTATATATGTTAAAATTAAATGGTGTAGTTTAAGAGGTTTTAATATATTCATGTGTAGTAATTAAGATGTAGTTATAATTTTATTATACAATTTTTGTTTCTCTCAATTTTAACTGTAAAATAATTTGATTTTAAATTGATTTTAATTTTGTAAATAGAATTCAAATATTTTTTTGTTAGAATCAGGGGACCAGTCACGTGATCTATTTGATCCAATGGTTCTCTTATCTTACCTTCTTAATCTTGTTAGTTTTAATAATGTTTTACACACAATGTATTTTATTTATCATGATTAAGCTGGTAATGAAATAAAATCAATAAATAAATATGTGCGGCAACTTAAAGAACGAATACTGCAGAAAAGAATCATCACTATAACATAGTTGTTAGAAAATTTTACAATTTTACAAAACCGAGACTACTCGAGTTGGCAGACACATTCAAACAACTAGTCAATAACGATAAGTAGCTCCCAAACCGTACGCCATTACCTTAAAAGGTTACTCATATTCAGTGTTGTGCGTCTACGAGTATTCCCGAATTGTCTACATGTTGAAGTTTAAAATAGCGCAGACAATTGAGTTTTAAGTAGATAATGTCGAGAATTGGTAGAGTATGTAGACAATTCGTAGATAATATATATTATTGCACTTTTCATTGTTTTTCTTTACGAAGTCATCATCTTACAGTTTTCCAACTATTAAATTGGGGTATACCTGTATTTTGGAAATTAAAACACTTTAGTAAAACAACTATTGGCCTAGAAAAGGAAAATATGGATCTCTTGGCGAGATTAGAGCATATGGAGCAATTATTAGCCAAGCTAAGTGAATAAATTGAGTACCTAAAGCGAGAAAATGAAAATCTAAAAATGAATTGGGATTCAAAAGAAGATTGCGAAATAGGAAGCATTGATCTAGTCAAACTCATCTATTTCACTGACGAAGATGAATTACCAAGAGAGACGGACTGGACCCAGTCCAGGAAGAGTAAGAAGATAAAAAGCTGAATCGTCACCTCGAGGCTGAGCAATGAAATAGTAGGGGACAATCTAGTCCAGATTCAAAAAATGTTCTACCCAAAGCCAATCTACCAAAAGGTAGTAAATCTACCAAGAACATTACACCAAATTTTGTGCAACCGAAAGAAAAATCACCCAACCAATAAATATTGTGGGTGTAACCAGTTACCCAGAAATTCAGTCAGTGATGAAATTGGTTACTGACAAAGACTATAAGGTAAAAGCGCTAAATAATGACGTTTGGAAAATTAATACTCTGGACTCAGATATTTATAGAACCTTATCTTTGAAGTTGAAAGTATCAGTGGTTCACTTACGAGAACAAACAGACCTGACCTAGAAAAGTTACGGCAAGAGATATGCATCACACTTGTTCAAGAAAAGAAATAATGGAAGACTTACGAAATAAAGGTTTTAAAATACTAGATGCTGTGAATATTGTTAAAAAAGAGAGAACAGAAATCCAGGAAGAAAAACCAAATTATCAGTAAAGGGGGACTTCCTATTTTTTTGCTGGTATTTGCCAACAAAGAGAATGTTCAAAACATTTATGAAATAATAGTAATCCTTTACATGAAGAAGAAAATCGAACCAATGAGGAAAATTACGTAATATCTTTGGGTGTGATTAAATGCCAGGCATTTAATCACACCCAAGGATATTGTGGCCTGGATCCACGGGATGTGTAAAATGCTCATGTAATCATATTACCCAGGTATGTACAATAGGCAGAGACGTGCCAGCCAAGTGAATAAATTGTAAGGGCCAACATCCGGCTAATTATCGAGGCTGTGAAGTTGCTAAACAAGTACAAAAATTTAGGGATAAAACAAGAAATCAACCGCAAAATCACGATCAAAACCCCCAACCAAGTAACACATGGCAAACAAGTTCACTTGTCCAGGTAGTGAAAAGTTTGGGTTCAACCAAACATACGGCCTCTGAAAATAACCAAATTATGGAAAACATTATGAACAGCATTGCAGCTATTACAAGGAGGCTAGAAGACCAAAGTAATCTGAACAACATGATACTTGATCAACTGAAGAAAATGCAACTCCCTCAACGCAATCCAACAACAAATGTTAAGTATAGAACAAAATTTTCAAAATAGCCATCTGGAATGCGAATGGCATGCAACGTATTCCAGAAATAGAAATATTTTTTAAATTCAGAAAAAATCGACATTTTTTTAATATCTGAAAGCCGCCTAGTTAAATCTTCGTTTGTTAAAATACGGAGATATAACTTATATCTCTCCATTCATCCAGCGGAAAGAGCCAGAGATGGTTCGGCATTACTAATAAAAGTAAATATAAAACACCATTTAGAATCAAATATCGAAGAAGAAACAATGCAAGTCACTACTGTAAGGATCAAAATTAAACACAGACAGCTTACTGTCTCTGCAATATATAGTCCTCCCCGGCATAACTTGAAAAAGGAGGACTACCTTAAACTTTAATGCAAAAAACCCCTATTGGGTATCTAGACTTACGACGTCTAAAGGTAAAGAATTGGTTCAAGCTGGGCAAAATTTTACTTTGGTGTTTCCCCAACATATTGGCTCAGTGACGGAACGAAGATACCTGACCTAATAGACTTTTATGTAGCAAGAGGTATATCCCAGAACACATACACATTGAAGACTGTAATTCTTTAGTATCGGATCATTCAGATCATTCAGATAAACAAATTGAAAAACAAACTGGGATCTCGTTTGTGAAGTAATGGAGGAAAAAATCAATCTGCAGGTACCGATAGAAATTCTCACCAGTCGGAAAATGAATTAGAACAACTCAATGAAACAATTCACTGTGCCGCTTTGGCAAGTACCCCCCTTATACAAAATAAGAAGGAGCATAACATATCCTACCCAATAGAAGTTAGAGAGCTGGTAGGAGAAAAACGACGGGCACGTAAAACCTGGTAAATAACTAGAACATCGGAGAACAAAACAATTCTTAACAGTTTAGGTAACAGTCTAAAATATATTCTTAAAGACGCTAAAAATGCATCAATCAACATATATCTATAGTTAGCCTAACCGATTAAAAAATTCTCATTGTTTAATGTGGAAGGCGGCGATAGAGATGTGTTGCTCTAGAGAAATATGAACCTGCCCAACAGAAACGAAAGCCATCGAAGCCACTACCAAAAACTTACCAAGCACAAGTTAATGATATCCGAAAGCAGTCACAAACTTTGAAACAGTTTGGAAGAGAAACGAGCAACTATCCATCGAGAAGACGATGTTTTACGTGTAAAACAACTTCGCACTTCACTTCACCCACCACGAGAACGTGACAACACATACGGCGATAATGGAAAGATATTCTCTTTCGCCGACGGAATTAGTAAGTCCGGAAACAATCATTGCTGCCAGATATTGTTAGACTCAGGGTCCGAAACGTCGCTGATCATAGCCGCTAAGCATTAACCACATATAATAAAACGAACCAAACAGTGGGAATAAAGAGCCAATGTAAAATACAATGTGGGGGCTATAAAACCCATTTTTTTAATAGGCATTTTTGACAGGAATAAATCGTAATTTTAGCCTTCCTTACCTGGAGAAAAGGACCGATACAGTTTTACGGATTTACATTTAAACCGAAACTTTTAGTCCAATTGGATAAAATGCCAAGCGCACTTTACATGCAATATATTAAGGTGCACGGATATTTTCATAAGCAACCACATTAAAGCCGCACCCTTCCAGGTTTAATAACAGGTAATTTATGGAAAAATTCCAAAGAGAAGATGCCGTCGCGATTTTTTTAAGCATTTGATCTACTCAGCTCCTGAGTGCCTGCTCCACGCACGAAGTAGAGTGCATGCTTGATCGCTTTTGAACTGACGTTTTTAAAGGCCCTCTCTACTCAAGAAATTTCTCGAGCAATGAGAGAGTGGGGAGCGGTTTCCACAGATTTCCCCTTTCAAAGATGTATTGTTCAAAATTCCATAATTTTTGGCATGGTTTTTGAGACGCACTGATAGTTTTTTCCGCCTTAAATATAAATAACTATCGGTACCAAAAATAACCACTATAAATATCTTCTAGCCAGGGTAAGGTTAGGTCAGCCGATTGTTATATATTCGCCGGAATGGCCTGGCTTACAATACCTACGACTATGTTGTCCCCTGCTTTTGCGGCGAAGATACCTCAAAACTGAGTTTTCGATAGTAACTCCAAGGATTCTGAACTAGTTACAGTTCAAGCACCATCTGGTCGTTGAAAAAACCTCGGAAGTGCGCGACTTAGAGATAGCACACACTTATGTCCTAATTCGGATTTTAAAATGCTGTGACGACTTCTTTGTAGCAGTATCGATCCTTAGGAGCTCTTGTTTCATTGGTCCTTGTAAAGTCTCCTTCTTTTTGTATAGGGGTGTTTTGAAGTCCTTTCGACAACCACGTATTATGCTGCAAATTTTCATAATAGTAGCGTGCACTATGCTTGTCCAACTCTGAATCAACGACCTGACGAGGTACGACTGTAGAGCGAGAAATTTGCAGAAGGAACCTTGGTTTAGTTATTCAATCCCAAGAGAGGAATGACTTTATGAAATCGTGAATCAAATTAACGATGTTGTTAATGGACTATTGATTGAAAATTGGTTTTAACGGTATTCCAAAGACAACACTAGAGTAACAAACGCAATCCCAAACGGCGGCGATATTCGTTGTGAAAAATACTATAGGAATAACAACGGCGTTAATCATCGGGGAATTGATGATTTGGAATTATCGCGAAGTGATTTAGAAATGCATTACGCATACAACGACAGACACAATAAATATTATAATTTCGAACAGTGGTAGAACCGTGTGTACTAATAGTCAAACAGTGATAAAATATTATCAGTTTCTTAATTTTTTAAATCTGTCAAATGTTTGGTTAAATTATACTTACTTATTTACAAAAGGCACCTTGAATGTGTAAAGATGGATCGTGTCCTCGTATACGTCTAAATAATTCCAATCAAATGAAAATTGTGAAATGACATGAAATATTTTCTAATTTATTATAAGTTTTTTTATGTACGAGTACTATGCGCTTGATGATGATGTTTGATTATTTATTTCACTCAAAAATTTCCTTTTATCAATTTATTTTGTTCATCTTGTATATGTATCCTTCTATATGTATGCGTGCTGGAGAGCTATTTTCATTAAAATTCATGAATAAATAATTTGTGGTAGTACACCGAATTTATTATTTTGTGCTGACCCTAATTTTTTTATTTTTGCCAAGCTTTTTGATTGTTCGGCATACATTTTCCAAAGCTATACACACGATTAGAAACAATTTTAGCTGATTAATGAGAAATAATTTTTTTTGACAATGGGCAAGAATATTCTTTGCCATATTAGTCGTGTGTGTCCGTGTACACTTTTTGGCAAATTGTTGTTTCAGGAGTGAGATATATCAACAAATTCGATTTTTGTGTGAAATATAGTTAGAGTGTGTGTGTATGTGTATGTATGTGTGTGATAGTGATGTCTTAATCGAACTTGATGCGTTATTTATTATTTTAGCACACACAGGCCTTAGGCAATATATTTGATATTTCTGGTTTGTGAAAAACAAAATAATTTGTCAATCTGAAATTGATTTTTGGTTGGGTGAGAATGAGACTATACTACGTGTCATCAGCAAGTGGAAAATATTACGATCGGTAATATTAGCGTGAATTTATTATTTATATTTTAGATGTTATTTTAAATAATTACTCATTAAATTTTAAAATTAAATAAATTTCTAGCATTTTTACAAAATGATTGGTTGTTTGAAGGCGTAGCTGATCGATTTTCTTTTAAATCGCAATGGAAAATTAAACATTTCTTTTTGATTTTACTTGTAAAATGGTTATTACCTAATATTTGTTTGAATTGTAAATGGTCCAAAGGTCAAATGTTTTCTAACATATACACCTACACTCCTAGTAATAATTTATCAAAATAATAATAATAATAATATTTGGGCTTGCGAAAACCATAAATTGTATTCGGTTTAAGAAAATGTTCTACCTAAATGGGATAACTCCCAAACGATATACCAGAGACACAAAGTGAAATTTTCTTATGTGTTTACGTAATACACAGAATAGAAAATTACTTTTCCGATTATCAAAAAATCACAAAACATCTAAAATTACATCAATTTTCATTTTCTAATCTATCGATTTTTCTATTTTTGTGTCCCAAAATAATTTTTTTTGGTACAGTATCATTTTGGAAATTGTAATATCGTACCAAAAAAAAAATCCATTTGAACTTTTCTGAATACTTAATGAAACAATAAAAAGTCAAATAGATCATCTAATAGTTTTTCAATAATATTATCCCAATTTTCAGTCGCATCCCTCATGATTATTGTGTTTTTTGTTGTTTTTATATCCTTTTTCTAGTTCGTATACATTTTTCTGGTCTTGTGTTGATTAACTTTTGGTATAATAATTTTGAATTCTCTTCTATACGGACTTATGGATGGTCGAACATATTTCTATACACAAAAAGTTTATCCAGTGGCGTACCTAAAATTTCAAATATCTGTTATCAATTTCTGATGGCAAATTGAATATAAATAAAATATATAAATGAGAAATTGAGGCCGGCAAAGAGGAACCGACCGTATACACACGCATACATAAAACACCGAACCGAGATACACGCACACACATACACACACCAAAAAAAGGATCAAATAGAATTGAATTTAAAGGTTACAAATTATATTATCCTTTCAATTTTACTCAGTTATTTTATTGTGAATATAAATTTGATTATGCAATAAAATGTTCAAGAAAAGGATATAAAAATTATTGCCGGGTGGCTTTAGTAAGATTTTAATTTTATTGAGTGATAGATTTTCTCGTTTTGCTCTCACTTTTGAATTTATGACTAGTTATGTATGCACAAATGTGACAGCTTACAGTATTATCATTTTCACAAAAGTTGAATCGAAAGTTAAATCTTAATCATAAACCGACATATAATAAATTAATTTTTTAGGATATATATGTCATTTAATTTGTTGACCATTCTAATTAAATATTCTAACAAAATCGGCCCAGACAAACTAACGATTTTTGACAAACAACTGTATATATTCTAGACGGATTAACTTCATAAGCGTTTACCAGAAATTGGGTGGTCCCAGTGATTTTGGCCGAAAACGGTATACCGAAAGTGACATCTTCTATAGGAGCCTTTTATGTAAATTTTCAAAAGAAAACTGTTTTTTAACAAAATTCAGTTTCTGTACAGCTCATACGATATGATTAATCGAAATTAAATCCCATATTTCAACTATTTCCATAAAGTAAGAAATCTCAGTGATTTTTGGTCAACATTAATCGGCCGGAAGAAGCCGCTTTCATAGAAGCTTTTGCCGTTTTTGACCCAAAGCTAATACTATAAAAATTTTCTAAAACATAATACCACCTTCCCTCAACTTATGCATTTTATGTTGGATCTAATGTAGCATCATACTTGGAAAAATGCCTTGTTGAGTTTTACATAAATATTATGCATAGTGTATATCTTCCATTATGTACGTATCCTAAAAAGAACCGCACATGGTATTTTGTATTAAGACAGCACAATCCTTAATTACAATTATTCAATTTTTACTAGGGCTATCAATGATTGACTTTCCGCCTAAAATATTTAAAATTAAACTTGGTGAAACTGAATACGCTTTGGGAGCTGTTCCGCTAAGTGGAGCTGTTCAAATTGCAATCAGCATAAATTGGATCTCAATCAGCCTAATTTGGCTGATCAGCCAGAACCTTGGGAATTTCGTTCAAAATCAGCTTGGCAGCGATTTATTGTTATTTTGGGTTGAATGAGTTTTAATCTTGTTAGTGGCATCTTAATGGAGGTATATTAGCTTAATATACACAATTAGTTGTTATTCGCCCAAAGGCGAAATAAATAAATATGGGGGTTTCCACGTGGTATATTTTGAAAATGTTGTGAAAAAACGATGAAACACATACACATTTAAAATGAAATTTGGAACAAAATTAGTTCAGGTTATTTTTAAAATTTTATCGGAAATGACTAGTTTCGATAAAAAAAAACATTTATTTCACCTAAATTTGGCATATCAAAAGTTCAGGCGAATTGACTATTCCATGTACAACTTCATACTTATTTGTTTTATATTAATTGTGAGATTCTTGCAAAATTTGGTGCAAGTCTGTGTATCGGAAGTGGCAGCTTTAATGAGAAATTTTACGATTTAACAAAGATTTTGAAAGTTTATTTAGCATTAACAAAAAATTTAAGATTTAAATAAATTTGACGATTAAATTTTCAATCAACCAGTGTCTTTGTTGGTTTACTGAAATCTAAGCAGAGATCAAATATTGATTTTTCATTCTACCAAACAGTTTTACCAAGAATCCGGTAAGATAAATTTTTCGTTTTAGAACTGTTCGAGATTTTGTGTATTCGTGGTAAAAAAAATAGTCATTTCCCGTTCCTGGAGGAGTATTGAAATGTTCAATTTAATAGACCTTTTATATCCAGGCCTACTTGGCATTTTAATTTAAAATACATACCCAGGTCTGTCATGTTGAGAGTAAGGTTAATCGTATTTCATGTAAACGATATACTTTTAAAAATATTTGGAATAAACTGAAAATATTTTATGGAGCCTGCAACGTCCGGTTTACCGACTTCGCTAAAAATTTATTAGGGTTTCATCACGACCAGTCGCCTGCGCTGTAGAGAAGCTAAAGACGTTTATGCTGTGAAACACCACGCACGCGCACAATCAAATTTTGCTAAAATCCAGTTTTTTCTACTTTGCGATTTAGCGAATGGTAAATCTCGAGGTGAAAATTGTTTGCGATTGGTTACTTTACTTTTTTTACTACGTAAAATAAAATAAAGTTGCATTTAAATTGTGAATCATTAGAAAGTAAATCGGAGACGACGCCCATATCATGTCCGTGAAGTTAGCTCAGGTTGCATCCCAGAAAAATAAATAAATTATCATCTCAGGCCAGGATTTGTTATATTTTCTCTTAAATATGGTAAACTATGGCATCCCACAAAACAAGAAATTACGAACAATTGTAAATTATAAAAAATAATTTATACATATTGTAACTTTAATATACGTATAGTAACTAAATAAAAGTAGAAAATTTAAAACTTTATAAGTTTTCGCACCCTTATATCAAACGTGATAGTGATCATCATTGCAAGTCGATACCGCTTCTATACCGAAGCACGATTTCCAGAACTCGTGGTTCCTGGAAACCATAAATTAAAATGTGTTATACTTGGTCCATACAGATAAGAGCATATAGCGCCATTCTCAACATACGGATCAACTTGAAATTTTTAGGGTAAGCAATACTGGGAACCTCCGGGGAACGTTTCTGGGAAATTGAATCAGTTGGTATCGATTTGCCTTAATGAGTGTTACTTACCCTAAAAATCCCAAGTTGATCCTTATATTGTGATTGGCGCTATTGTCTGCTTAGCCCAAGAATAACAGATTTTAATTTGTGGCTCCCAGGAACCACTAGTTCTGAAAACCAAAATAAGCGGTATCGACTTGTAATGATGACCACTAATCACAATAAAAACTTTTAGTCGACCGGTCTGTTGAGATTGACACTTTAAGGATGTCAAAAATATAAAATTTTAAATTTTTACTTTTCATTTAGTTGCTATGGTCAATATAGTAAAGGATTCAGAGCAAAATAATGTTTTACGAGTATTCCTTGATGTACCTGAAGCCTTGGATAGTCTGTGGTGGCCTACTATAATGATATAGTTGAGGAAAGCTTATTTAGTTATCTGATCTGCTACCGTTGCATCAAGCCATGGCGCGCTTTCAAAAAATGTAAATAAAACTTGTTGCCAAGGCTTAATCTTGGGGATGCAGCACTTGAATTTAATTTTCATCAGGAATGTGCAGGGTGATATCCATGAATTAGCATTCGCGGTCGACAAGGTCATGGCCGGTAATTCAACCGGAAAGAGGTATCCTCTTTCAAAACCGTAATGAACCAACTCAAAGGTCCATTTAGAATTAGGAGACTACCTTCGGCAGCTATTAGTGGAAGGAGAATACAAATGATATAATCGATAAAGTGGTTAGGATTTTATTTAGATGAATGGCTCGGTGTAAATTTGCACATCAAAAGAGTTAAATTTTATTTGTTTTGTAAAGGGTAGCTAAAATTCTTTAGGGTGGGATTTGATACAAAATATCTTAAGATATAAGATGGCTTGATGCTTACGGCTGCTCTGAATGGGCAGATAGAATAAACTGCCACTATCAAAGAATACTAATGAGCGCACAATGGGCATTTCTACTCCATATAACTAAAGCCGTTAGGGCTGTCTCTTGGCTAGTTGCAAGAGAAAAAAACGCCAGGCGTTAGTTACGGAAACGTTCAAATTGTAGGCAATCAAATAAGGTCGAATACACTTAGTAAAATCAAGAGATATATTCAAAAGGCGTACCTAGCAACTTGAACAGTTAGATGGAATCAATTTTACATGCCTAATGTAGCACTTGCATGCATAATATAGCAGAAAGTGTTGAGAATAATGTTTCTTTAAGTTCTCTGTAAACGGAAATGCTATTGGGTCACGAAAATTTTGCAGTTTTCATGCACAGATTTAATCTATCTGGTACAACCAGTTGAGAATGTGGTAAAAGCTTGGAAACGGCTGAACATATACTATTCGATTGTTATTTCGCCGACAGTGCTATAAATATCATTTAAGAAGAGAAACATATTTAGTCTGGTCAGCTTACCGATTCACATCGGTGCGTTCGAACAATTCTTCGACAGTATTTAAAGAGCGACACGTTACCGATTTTAAGGTAAAGTAATATTTTAGCAACATTTTAAAAGTTTTTATTTTATAACTCCAGGTTTATATACGACTAACCAACTGAGGTTTTAATTTATTTAAAACATTTTAAAGAAGAAAGGAGAGCGAAAATCCTGGGTTACACCGCAAACATTTACAAATGTAGTATTAGTATTTGCAAATTATTATTATATTTATTAATATCTCTCTCTCTCTCTCTCTCTCTCTATATATATATATATATATATATATATATATATATATATATATATATATATATATATATATATATATATATATATATATATATATATATATATATATATATATATATATATATATATAAATATATATATATATATATATATATATATATATATATATATATATATTTATATATATATATATATATATATATATATATATATATATATATATATATATGTATATATATATATATATATATATATATATATATATATATATATATATATAAACAAATATATATATATATATATATATATATATATATATATATATATATATATATATATATATATATATATATATATTTGTTGTTGTAAAAAAAAACATGGCCGATAATAACAATAAAAGCACTTAGACGGACTAGACGTCTATATAAATTGATTGAATTCGGATTTAAATTCGTTCAAATTGAGATCAAAATTGAATAATATTTGAATCATAGTCAAAAAGTTGTTTTTGTCAAACATTGTTGTTGTTGTCAAAATAAACATAATCGATTATACCACATAAAGCACTTACAAGGACTAGATGTCTATATAAAGTGATTGAATTCGGATTTAAATTCGTTCAAATTGAGATCAAAATTGAATAATATTTGAATCACAGTCAAAAAGTTGTTTTTGTCAAACATTGTTGTTGTTGTCAAAATAAACATAATCGATTATACCACATAAAGCACTTACAAGGACTAGATGTCTATATAAATTTATTGAATTCGGATTTAAGATTGTTCAAATTGAGATCAAAATTGAATAATATTTAAATCATATTCGAAAAGTTGTTTTCGTCAAACATTGTTGTTGTTGTCAAAATAAGCATGGCCGATAATAACACATAAAGCACTTATAAGCACTAGATGATTTTATAAATTTATTGAATTCGGATTTAAATTCGTTCAAATTGAGATTAAATTTGTACGATATTTAAATCATAGGAAGAAAGTTGTTGTTGTCAAACAATGTTGTTGTTGTCAAAATAAACATGGCCGATAATAATACATAAAGCACTTATAAGGACTAGATGTCTAAGTAAATTTATTGAATTCGGATTTAAATTCGTTCAAATTGAGATCAAAATTGAATGATATTTAAACCATAGTCAAAAAGTTGTTTTTGTCAAACATTGTTGTTGTTGTCAAAATAAACATGGCCGATAATAACACATAAAGCACTTATAAGGACTAGATGTCTATATAAATTTATTGAATTTGGATTTAAATTCGTTCAAATTGGGATCAAAATTGAATAATATTTGAATCATAGTCAAAAAGTTGTTTTTGTCAAACATTGTTGTTGTTGTCAAAATAAACATGGCCGA
The DNA here is from genome assembly GCA_963691935.1 of Nephrotoma guestfalica. NCBI lineage: Eukaryota > Metazoa > Arthropoda > Insecta > Diptera > Tipulidae > Nephrotoma > Nephrotoma guestfalica. The sequence continues at coordinate 248,562,582 of OY829914.1, forward strand.
TAATAACGCGCTTAAATAGGCTAGATGTCTATATAAATTTATTGAATTCGGATTTAAATACGTTCAAATTGAGATCAAAATTGAATAATATTTGAATCATAGTCAAAAAGTTGTTTTTGTCACACATTGTTGTTGTTGTCAAAATAAACATGGCCGATAATAACAAATAAATCACTTATAAGGACTAGATGATTTTATAAATTTATTGAATTCGGATTTAAATTCGTTCAAATTGAGATCAATATTAAATAATGTTTAAATCATAGTCAATAAGTTGTTTTTGTCAAACATTGTTGTTGTTGTCAAAATAAACATGGCCGATAATAACGCATAAAGCACTTATAAGGACTAGATGTCTTTATAAATTTATCGAATTCGGATTTAAATTCGTTCAAATTGAGATCAAAATTGAATGATATTTAAATCATAGTCGAAAAGTTGTTTTTGTCAAACATTGTTGTTGTTGTCAAAATAAACATGGTCGATAATACCACATAAAGCACTTATAAGGACTAGATGCATTTATAAATTTATTGAATTCGGATTTAAATTCGTTCAAATTGAGATCATAATTGACTATTTTTTAAATCATAGTCAAAAGTTTGTTTTTGTTAAACATTGTTGTTGTTGTCAAAATAAACATGGCCGATGATAACACATAAATCTCTTATAAGGGCTAGATGTCTATATAAATTTATTGAATTCGGATTTAAATTCGTTCATAATTGAATAATATTTAAATCATTGTCAAAACGTTGTTTTTGTCAAACATTGTTGTTGTTGTCGAAATAAACATGTCCAATGATAACATATAAAATATTACTGAGGACTAAATGTCAGCATTTACTTACTGAACTTGGATTTAAATTTGTTCATATTGGGATTGCTATTGAATTACATATATACAGTGCTGGGAAAAAAAATTGCTCAAGCATATTTTATTGCAAATTTGAGTCTTTTTTTGCTAAAATTACAAAACTTTTGAAAGAAATTGGCTTATTGTGGCTTATCGTTTAAGAAAATGAGTGAGTATGCACCTTCGAGCAACAAGGACGGAAACAGGCTTTAACCTAGCCAAGCATACCGAAATTGGAAAAAACTATAGAATTCGAAAGATGCATTATGGATAGGATATAGGCTCGACCTGATTGTTATTCCCACAAATAAATACGTCCATACGAACAGTGACAATGACAAACACGTTTTCACAGGCCCGAAACATTTTATTTTCAGTATTACGCTTAAATTTACATGCATATTTTTTCCTCCGGTATGCTAACAAACAATAAAAATGGAGTAACAAAGTTCAAGTTTATTTAGGTGAAAACTAATTTGGGTACTAATGTAATGAACGACCGTCCATTTTGTGTATATCGTCTGATCGTTTTTAAACACAAAATTTGTGTTTGTAACATGAATAATGGTGCGTGCTATTTTCAGAACTTCTTCATCCTGAATGATCGCTATCATAATTAATGTTTACCTCCACGTACGCTTTAAAAGACTAAGCTTTACATTTACATAGGCAAATATTAATGTGTGCGAAAAACAATTAACTCTTTTATATGCGAACGGTTCTATGCGTACAGTCTTCTTATTTTGTACCGTGAACAATAACAGAGAGCAATAACATTTATAAAATATTTTTTTAAAATTAAATTTCACTTTTCAAAATAAAATCATTACGTTTCCGTTATACCAAATTCCTTTATACGATTTTGTTTTGGAAATAATATCCAAGGATCTAAAATAAAATATAATAGTAACTACATATGTGTATAGGTCCTCGTGTATATAGAAATAGCGATAACCGAAAATATCCTTTTTCCCTTATTATTTTTTATTATTCGTTCCTTTCACTTTTTTGTTATTTGAAAAGTCGTAAAATCAATCAAATATAAGATAAATACAAATTGAGGATAATTTTTCCAGGCCGCTTCTTTCTCGCCCTCTTCTTAAATTCTCTATTTCAAAGTACTCAAAGTGACGAGAAAAAATATGTGATTATCCTTTTTTTCGTCTTCACGTTTATTACTATCATCCTCGCATTTGCTTTTATATTTTTCTTTATTTTTTTCTTTTTTGGGAGAAAAAGGATGGCCAAACCATTATTATGATTATTATTATTCTCATTTTATTTCTGTTGGTGAAAATTATATTTTAAGTTGAAGACGAAAAATATTTAATTTAATTTGAATTTATGAATAAAATTTGCTATAAATTTATATTTAATGGTTACACCAATGTAGATAGAAAAAGGACGATAAAAATGGACATTATTTCAAATTAAAATAATTGTGTGATAATTGGATAGTATAGTGAGGCACATATTGATTGTTTTGGTTTATATGTTACAGCTTGTTGCTTTGCTTTTGGGAGTAAAATTAAATCGTCTGTATATTATGCTAACCCCTTAAGGAAAATAAATATGGATGAAATATGAAAATAGAATGTTAACTCCTTTAATACAGCCCACAAAACCCGACTTGTATAATAAATTATATTAATATAATTTTGTAGTCGTTATCAGCAGCCTCATTTTAAATAAAATTGAAAATATTTGTATTCTTTGTATATCCCACAATGGGTCTTGCTAGACAAAGGGACATTTATTATTTATCTCCTTTCACAGAATATTAACTCTTAATTTATTTTATTTATTATAATTATTTTTTATTTTGTTATTATTATCGTTACAATTACAATTTATTATTATGATTATTGTTACTATTGAAATATTTACGACATATTATGGATAATACTGTATTGTATACGTACATATAATGTCATTGGGTTGATGCTACAAATATTATTATTATCAGTTTTGAGAGAACATGAACATTCTTGTGATTCATTTAGATAAAGAAGACTTACCCAAAATAAAATGATTTTGTATTTTAATGTAAAATACTTAAATTATCTTGAACATACTAAACATACCGACTTATATACTATAGAAACCTTGCTCGATTTACAATATTACTAGTAGGGCCTGAACAATAAAACACACTGCTAGCAGTTGCAACGGCAATGATACTTTAAGATATTTTTCATTATAAAGACAATTTGTGCCTTGTTATTGCAAGACTTAAAAAAATGAAGGGGTGAATATGTTGTGGCCAACACCCGACATTATTTTACCGCGAATACAAGCATAAAGTTTTTGATAAATCTTTTCCTTGTAATCAAAAATAATTATTCTTGCATAATTAAAGCCAACGCAACGTCAATCCTTGTCGAAAATGCAATATTTAAGTTTATTTGAAACTTTTAATTCGTTGCCGTTTATTTGTAAATGCTTAAACTTTCAACAACAATGCAAAATTTGAAAAGCTGGTAACGTGTGTTCCTTTTTGTGTTAAGGATGGATCTTTTACATTTGTGAACTGGAAGATTAGCACGGTAGTTTGGGTAGATACGAAGACAACCAGAAATAAGATTATTTATGCGATAAACATCATCAAAAGCTCCCTCTCATTTCGAAATTTCCAACGAAATTAGAAACGTAACATTATTTATGGTTTCACTACAATTGCCAAAGGAAACGCAAAAGTGTATTTACATAAAGTTAATTTAAGACTAAACTTGAGCTCGACCTCGACTAACGGCATCGATATTTTCTATAAAATTATAAATTTTTGTATCATATCACGGAGACGTCAGACAACCTGTTACCATACAATAACAACAATAATAAATATTTTGGATTATATCTAAATTGGTTAGAGGTCATTCCCAACCAGATGAATGCTGGCTGGTACACAGTACTACGTTGCACCTCGAGTTCATAACTTCAACTAGCGATCAATACATTACAGAACAGGTTCGATTTACAATGGCTAATTAGTAATCGAAGCTGAAAGTCATATACTCCGCTTTGAGAAGCTAGTTATAATATTTAGTTTACAAATAGTTTACGCTGCCTATTCTCTTCACAACCTTAGCCTTAAGTCGAGATGAGGCTGAAAAATCACTGAAAATTTTTTAGTGGCATCATTCTGATAAAACGATTTGACGTAAATTGTTTGACCGGGGTGAATTCTACGAAACATCTGGTAGTGTGGCGAATGTCTCGTCGATTGATGAATGGAGTTTCTCAATGCGGCAGCAATTTCAGATATGCGTTTATTCCATTTTTTATGATTTAACTTTAGGTAAGTATACGAAAAGCTGCTGCGATTAATCTGTTAACTCATTCTGAAGCATTACTCTGAGGCGAGTAAAGGGTGGTGTATCTTGAATGAATAGCAACATAGTTCAAAAATGTAACGTATTCCTTACTTCGAACATATAGTTCCCGAAACGCCAATTATGTCAAAGGTTTCTTGGAGGTGGTTGACGATAGATTCTGCAGTTGATGCTGATTGCTTGATGTTTTACCTTTCGCTGAACGTGGGTACTGCCCTAGTAGATCTATATAAATGGTTAGCCATGGCCATTCAGCAAATATCGTCTCCCCAAAAAGAGGTCGTGTTATTTTATAGGTTGCCTTGGTAATCTTGCACGTTTCACATTGAGAAATATATTCAAAAGTTAAATTCGCCATTCTACCATGTGCTGCAAGTGACAAATCATGTTCTTGGCATAATATCTCTGAAGTCATTCTTTTCGGTACGTACAGTTTTCACACTGCAATATCATGGAGACATTGGTCAGCTTTTAGTTCAATTCGTATACATATATGTATATATGGTTGTCGATAGTTTTCAGGTTCCCGTATAATTCCGGATGGTCAGAAATTTTTTCCGCAGTTTTGTATAGTCTGCTTCATTAAACTCTGGAGAATTTATATCGATAGATTTAGCTGACAAACTTACCTGTTCAGTAATCTCTTCTAAGGTATCACAGTATACTCCCGATAACGAATCCGGGGACCCCTCTGATCTATAAAAAAAATCAAATCCCTGCAGCTTTAAGCTTCAGTGTGCAAGTCTACGTGTTAAGTCTTTCGGACTCATTAGCCATTTTAAAGCCGCGTGATCAGTGATCACCGTGTAGAGAAATCCTTCTATGTAAGCTTTGGATTTTGTATGGATTTTACAACCGCGAGGCACTCCAATTCCGAGATCGAATTGTTTCATTTTACCTGATATAATTTGGTCGAGATAAATGAAATTGGTTGTTCGTAACCTTTGTAGGTCTTTTGGAATAAACCTCCATCTAATCCTTCCGTACTCGCGTCTGTTCGAATATAAAGTCTTTTATTGTAGTCTGGATTAACTAATACCTGGGCAACCGCTAACAGCTGCTTAGTTTTGCCAAACGCGGCTTAGGGTTCATCAGTCCAAAGTAAGGGTTGGTTTTTCTTCAGCAACGGTGAAACCGGTGCGGTTACCTCAGCGAAATTTAAAACAAAATCACTACGTAATCCATCTTCACTCACTAAATATCCCAAATATTAGATTTGACGCAACATAAAGTGAATATTACTTATACTTTGATCAATTCAAATGATGAGTGAAAGTTGGCGAAACTACTAACAGGTCATCTAAATCTAGTGTCCATTAGAGGACACATAGAAGCAGAAGCATTGCATAAGCCAAATGGCATTACACAAAATTGATATAGATTTCCCCCGGGTATCGAAAAGGCAGTTTTATCGTTAGATTCGGCTGTTAGTGGTATTTGCCAATATGCGCCTTTCAAATCCAAACTAGTAATATATTTTGTGTCCCCGAGACATCCTAATAAACCTCCGATATGAGGTGGAGGATACGGATCCTTTTTAGTTACTCCATTCAACTTTATTGAATCGAGACACAGTCGGTTTTTGCCGTTAGGATTTGGAACCAACAACACAGGCGAGCTCCATGCACTGTTGCTCTCTTCTATGACTCGTTTATCCTGGAGATACCGGACAATGTCTCTCCTTAATCAGACCAGCATGCCCCAGGTCAATTTTATGTTGAAACAAATTAGTATGACCCAAACCCATGCTTTTCGAAAGCTAGAAGCGGGTTCATAACTTCATTGAGACGTAACGTTTGGCATTCGGTTAGGTGATGACTCATGGCAACTGATTCGCTTACTATTTCGTCCACCCGCATCGGTATAGGGACAATATTAAACGCATTCCAGAAATTTATACCGAGATACAGTTCTCCGCATAACAAAGGTACAATGAATATCCGAATGGTTTTGGAGAACGTTTCATATGTGACCGTTGTATTAATATATTCTAACACGCGACTCGATGTACCATCGGCTGTCTGCACTGTAGAATTACTTCTATTGAACATAATGTCATTTTCCTGTAAAAAGTTTAAACATTATGTCCCAAAATGCTGATTGATGTTCCGACAATTGTTGATATTATTAAAATTTTGTATAAGATGCAGCATTTCTGCAATACTCTCTTCATCCGATTACTAGTTTCATAAATTTTTTTATTAAAAAAGGAATTGCTAAAATTGTGCCTTATGAATCTCGTTGTATTCGAAAATACGAACATCTTGGAAAATAGTGTTTGGAGCTTCCGATGAAATTTTTATATTTGTTGGTGAATTAAATAACTGTTTATTTTCAAAAATTTTCATGAATTTGTGTTCGGTGTCTATTTTAGAAAAGGCATTTTCACAAAAATGTTTAGTGTCTTCTAATGCGGGTGTTGTATCAACTGAGCTAATAAAATGGTTCAAGAGTCTTAATAATTGCTCGTGAACATCTTATAACGTTTTAAATACTAGATTTCGAGGTAATGAATTTTCGTTCACCAAATTAAGAGTAATTTTTAATGCATGATCAGACAAATCAAATGTTTCTAAATGTGTTTGAGATAAATTCGAATCTAAAACTTGTTGAGTAGAAGTTGTTGTGTTATAATTATTTGACTCTAAAAATTCAGAGCATTTGGGAAGACCCGAATTGTTAACTGAGCTTAAAGAACTGCCCGATTCCTCATTTGGACTCGACTTAAAGGACGCTTCAAAACTAATAAATTTGAAAATTTGACATGGCGTTTTTATTTCTTAAGCCATCTATCGGCAATCTTTTGAATTTTATAATTTTTATCCCAACCTTTATAATTAAGGTGCTTTTTGTTAGAAAGAAATTCATTTGCTTTCAATTTTTGATTTGTTGACGCAGTGAAATGACAACGAATACCCAAAACTATACCGTCAAGTAGGCATAAATTAATTTATTTTTAATTTTTTGTATGTTGCCAACACTGCTGCACCGCGATTTTTCTGCCGAATACATGTCTTTCATTTCATTTAAAGTAGTGTATTCTAATTTAGACGCAAGCGTTTTTCCGCACGTCTCTTTTCAGTAATAAACTTGTAATGAAATTCAACTGCAGTGAAATCAAATAAAAATTGTGTCTACATTTTTTCTACAAATTTACTGCACCTGCAATTTGTAAGCTGTTTTGTAATGAATTACACAACAACAATCTTTTTCCAATATTTGAGTGGTAGTCAAATTTACAAATCAGTGTAATGAATTCATTACACTGATTTATAAATTTGACTAACAATATTTTTCTCTGTGTGGACAGTAGATAAAAGCTCGTCCTTTCCGGTAAAATTTTAAAAAAATATTCTAAACAAATTATGTTTGAATCTATAATTATAATATAACGTTTTTATTGGTTTCTTGCTCGACATATTATTTGCTGAGCTTTGATAATTATGTCAAAAAGACAAGAGAAAGCTCAGCAAATAAATAAATTAATTTTAAAAAAAGCGAGCCAGAAACCAATAAGAACGAATGCCATATATTTTTTAAATATGGGTTTGCAAAACAACAAAAAGTTTATTTGGGAGCTGCACTTTCTGGTAGCACGATTTCGGCCAAAAATCACAGTTTTCGTAGATAAGGTTTTAGTATGAAGTTTAGTTTGCACGACAATTACTATATACAAAAAAACCGTTAGTTTTTTCAATATAAAGAATCTCAATTTTAAAAACTAAAACACTTCATTTTAACATTTAATTTTTATTGTTTTATTTAATCATATTAAAACGTGTATTAATTATTTTTATACTTGCGGAATCACTGCCACCGTACCTGATTTACCGATAAACGAGTTCGATACGATAACCTAGATGTAGAACTTGTTATCGCCTTTGGTAATCAAATAACAGGGGGGTTCGTTCGATTTAATCTCGGGTTCATTTATTTTTAATTTCCTATTTCGATAACTTCCTTTTTGAAATATTCTTGAAACCATAAAACCAAAATTATATTCCATTATATTCCTAAACGACCCAATTAAAAACGAATTTCATAATGCATATACCCACTAACCATAAACTCATATATGCTAATACGAAGAACCTAACATATTTTTTTATAGTCCCACTCCCACATCTAAACCAAAAATAAATCTTTCTAATTGATTTGGCCTCCACTCAAAAAGGTTTCTTCGCCCCCTAAAATATATAAACTAAACTTAAAATCTTTTGATTTCTAAAAGCTACTTCACAGAATTTGAGGGAAAAAAATGTAATATCTAAGATGTATTCATATATTTATTCGGTATCAGATGCTTTTTATAGGAATAGCTTTACACCAACAAAACAAAAATTAAAAAGGCATCATACACCAACGACAAAGAGTAGTAACACTAATAATGCTAATAATAATAATGATTGTAATATTAATAAATTTTTATTTTTATTCTTCATTAGGACATGATCTCTTAAACTTTACTTTACGTTTACTTGTGTAAGTTCGCATCGCAAGAAGCTTTTTTTTATATTTTGTTTGCTAATCGAAAGAAACGAGAATTATGAAAACACTTTGTGTGTGTGTGTACGAAATGAACGACGATAGCGCGCATAAGGTAATTTTGAAGACACAAGCAGCAGCGGCAGCACCAAATTTTGTCTCTATGTATACATATTTGAATATGTTATTTGAATAATAAAAAAAATATTAGATAGATAAAAATGATATCCAACGTTTTATTAGAAATAATTATAAGAATTATTTTTACTCAAATAGCTTTTTTGTGTACATTTTATTTTTATTCCAAGGGTGATTCTATTTTATCATTGCGAATGAGCTTTTTTTAAAGGAGCTAGTGTTTTTAATGTGAATTTTTATTTTACAAATTTAATTTATACGACATTTTTATTTTATTTTTATATGTTTGTCGAGATTCTTATATTTAAATGCGGTACAACATTATAAAAAAAATATTTTGTATACCTAACTGAAAGGAATCGTTTGATTCGTTTGTGCCGTTAGAAGACCATATCATGAGCTTACCTGAAAACCTACTAACATGTTAATCTTATGAAATAAGAACCCTTTTGTAAAATACACGTTATTTATATCACGGTTCACAAGAATCGTTCAAATCGTTTTTTCCGTTAAGAGACCTTATCGTGGGAATTATCAAAAATTTATCGACATGTCAATCTTTGGAAATTTGTTTAACGTAAGAAATCTTAATTGAAACCTGTTGCAACAACCTTTTTGTAAAAATGTAAATAAAACACGTTGTGTGTGAGATATGGTGGCCTATTTAAACGTGATAATAATAGAACCGAAATTCAAATCAACTATTCGAATATTCGCTATCTGAATATCTTTGCCTCTTTAGGCTATTTTCTCTCTATCTTTCACTAGCTTTCACATCTTATGAAGGGATTTTGCCGCCTGCACTATAGTTCTCTAACCTTCTCGATCCATCGCTCTCGTCCTCCAGTTTCGAGCGTAGTCGGGGACTTTCTCTACGACGCACATCGGCTGGTTGTTGATGGAACACTTTGTTCATCATCCGATGTTGTGGACACCTTGCAAAACCATGTCTAGCATCAAGTTGTGCTAATTTATCTGCGACAAATAAAAGTAAAAGTCAAACAAAAAGTGAATTTTCACATGCATGTGAAGTTAGAACTATCCAGTACAGAACTAACCTTAGGATTAGTTTAGCACAAACTTCACACGCTTGTATACGCGCGTGAAGTTAGCCCTAACTTAATCCTAACCAACAAAAACAAACGAAAATTTGTATGTATTGGTTAAAATGTAAAACAAGAATGTCATTTAGGCGAAATATTGAATTTATGAACTAATTCCAATTGCAATTTATAATAAATAGTTAGGTTCAACATTTATTAGAATGGAAAATAAGAATTGATTATTTTCTTAAGAAATTTAATATCTAGAGACCTAAAATGACTGTTTTTCTGATAGCTCTATGTTAGGACTATCTATATTCGAAGCCATTTAAAACGCTAATAATTTTTGTGCGATCAAATTAATTATTTGTTAGACTTTACTAACCTGAAGAGTTAGGATTTTCTTAAGAAATTGAATATCTCGAGACCTAATATGTTTATCAAGAATGTTGTTATGTTTTTCTGATAGGTCTAGGTTGGGACTATCTTATTCGAAGCGATCAAATTAATTTTTTGTTAGACTTTACTAACCTGAGGAGACGTATGTGAAGTTATCCCACGATTCTATCCCAGAAAATAAAATAATTTCATCAGGCAACACTAATCAATAAAAACCCCATTTGCTCTTGTGTGAAGTTAGCCCAGCCCAGAATTTATTAAAAAACACGTTAAATACAATAATTAAGTTCGTTATTTTTTAATTAAAATAATTGTATATCAATAGAACATGAACGCACTAAAATTACATTAGACACGATAACGGTAATTGGCGCGTTAAAAGTATAAACTTGCCGGATTAAGGCTATGTGGTTTTGAGATCGTCATATTCCTGCCTTACTTCTAGAAAAGTTAGAAAAAAATCGTTTAGTGCCAACTTTGCGAAATTGGGCCCTGGGCCGGATATACCTATACAACACGTATTTGAACAAAAATTAAATTTAAATTTCGCACGTTAAAAGTATACATTTGTTGGAATAAGGCTATTTGGTTTTGAGATCGTCATACTCTTGCCATACTTTTAGAAAAGTTAGAAAAACATCGTTCCGTGGCAACTTTGCGAAATTGGGCCCTGGGCCGGATATACCCATACAACACGTATTTGAACAAAAATTAAATTTAAATTTCGCACGTTAAAAGTATACATTTGTCGCAATAAGGCTATTTGGTTTTGAGATCGTCATACTCTTGCCGTACTTTTAGAAAAGTTAGAAAAACATCGTTTAGTGCCAACTTTGCGAAATTGGGCCCTGGGCCGGATCTACCCATACAACACGTATTTGAACAAAAATTAAATTTAAATTTCGCACGTTAAAAGTATACATTTGCCGGATTAAGGCTATGTGGTTTAGAGATCGTCATACTCCTGCCTTAATTTTAGAAAAGTTAGAAAAAAACCGTTCCTTGGCAATTTTGCGAAATTGGGCCCTGGGCCTAATGTCATTCCACCACGCGTGTTCCCTGTTGGTTATGCTATTTCTGTCATTGCTATTTTAAGCCACGCCGCCTCGTCAAGGCTGTAATCATGGGTGGTTCAGTTTTTCATAATTATTTGTATGTTTTTTTAGTTTTTTAATTTTTTTTTAATTTTTTGTTTTTATTTTTTTTAATTTTTTTTTAATTTTCTTTTTTTATTTTTTATTTTTTTTTTTACATTTTTTTATTCAACAAAACACATAATGTTATTCAAATTGTCTGCTTTTAACCAAATTAATATGTAAATTTTTTTTGTTATTTTAATCAAGACTTCAAGCTTTTGATATACTAACATATGCGGGATGACTTTTATTATGTTTGATGAACGTTTTTTATTATTATTTCAATCAAAACGTCGAAAACTTCCCAATAAACGTGCGAAATTTAAATTTAATTTTTGCTCAAATACGTGTTGTATGGGTATATCCGGCCCAGGGCCCAATTTCGCAAAGTTGCCACGGAACGATTTTTTTCTAACTTTTCTAAAAGTAAGGCAGGAGTATGACGATCTCTAAACCACATAGCCTTAATCCGGCAAGTTTATACTTTTAACGCGCCAACTACCTTTATCGTGTCTAATGTAATTTTAGTGCGTTCATGTTCTATTGATATAAAATTCTTTTAATTAAAAAATAACGAACTTAATTATTGTATTTAACGTGATTTTTAAAAAATTCTGGGCTGGACTAACTTCACCAATTACGTTTTATTTTGAATCAATTTAAAGAAATTCTGGGCTGGGCTAACTTCACACAAGAGCAAATGGGGTTTTTATTGATTAGTGTTGCCTGATGAAATTATTTTATTTTCTGGGATAGAATCGTGGGATAACTTCACATACGTCCTGAGGAGTTAGGATTTTCTTAGGAAACTGCATATCTCGAGACCTAATACGTTTATTGAGAATGGTATTATGTTTATCTGATAGGACTAGATTAGGACTATCTATATTCCAAGCCATTTGGGGAGCTAATAATTTTGGCGCGATCAAATTAATTTGTTGTTGGACTTTACTAACCTGAGGAGTTTGGATTTTCTTAAGAAATTGAATATCTCGAGACCTAATATGTTTATCAAGAATGTTGTTATGTTTTTCTGATAGGTCTAGGTTAGGACTATCTATATTACATGCCATTATCTATCCAAATCTATATTCCAAGCCAAGAAAATATTAAATTCTTATATTCAATCCTAATAAATGTTGAATCGAATTATTTATTATAAATTTCAATTGGAATTAATTCATATATTCAATATTTCGCCTAAATGACGTTCTTGTTTTACTTTTAACCAATACATACAAATTTTCGTTTGTTTTTGTTAGTTAGGATTAAATTAGGTCTAACTTCAAACGCGTAATTTTCACATTATTTTCAATATACATTGCATATTGTGGAATTTTGAATAAATTTTTATCTAAGTCACAAAGCTTTATTAGGTTAGTTTACGATTTCTGGGGGCCAATTTTGTTTGAAAATTGACTCATACGACACGAGACTTTCGTGTATGTATAAGGCGTATAACATAACTAATTGTTATTGTGTGCTCCCATTTTTTTTGCTGTGTTAGTTTAATATTTCAAGTTGGTTAGTACCTAAAATAATTGAATCGGGTGAATCGGTTCAAATTTTTTGTGCATTGGGTTTCTTACGTGAGACATTTTCCCTTATTACCGCGAAGGAGAAACTAAAATTTTTGGTTAGTTCGTTCGTTTATTAATTGATAAACGTTCATCGAGCAACATGGTAAGTACAATTCAAAATTAAATTATCGTTTTTTTAATGTGCGAATAATATAATATAAAATTAAGTTTTATAATTATTTTTTACAAAATCAAATTATTATTATACGAGTAATAATAAAGAAAACGTATTAAAAAATTATTTAATTTTCAAAAATTTTATTCAAATACAGGGTGTCCGCCGGGAAGGTATACTACTTTGTTTTGCCGCCATTCAGGCGAATATTAGTATTGACAGTTCATACTTGTTCATACTTTCATCTTGTTTCATTTAAATGAATATGTGAATAAACAGAATAGTCGGTTCTGGGCAATGGAAAACCCTCACATTATTCATCAGTCACCTTTACATCCATTAAAAATGACAGTCTGATGTGCAATTTGGTCAGGAGGAATCATTAGACCTTACTTCTTTGAAAATGAAAACGGCGTAATGGTAACTGTGAATGGGGAGCAATATGGCACGAAGCAGTGCCACTTCGCATACAGCCAGGATTACAATGGAATTACTGCGAGAACTCTTTCCACAACAAGTTATTTCAAAAAATGGTGATGTTACTTGGCCTCCACAGTCGCCTGATTTTACTGCTCCAGACTTCTTTTTGAGGGGATATCTAAAAATCGAGGCTTATGCAAACAAACCAGAAACGCTTGAGCAACTCAAACAAAATATTCGTGATGAAATTAATGAAACACCGCGTGAAATGTGTGAGAATGTAATGAAAAATGTGCTCAAAAGGGCTCGCATTTGTGAGACTAACAGAGGCGGACATTTATCTGATATTGTATTCCATACATAATTGCCGACATTAAATAAAACATTTATCAATATAAGATCCATTCTCTTTCATTTAATCAAAAATCATAAACAAACAAAGTAGTATACCTTCCCGGCGGACACACTGTATTTTTACTTTTATGGAATTGTGGGGAAATCCCTTTTTCTAGTATCGGATTTTGTTTTATTTTTAATAAATTGTAAAACATACATTTTATAAATTTATATTATAATAAATAGAATAGAATAACAATAGACCAAAAAAGGATTTTGATCGATTGAATGAATTTTAACGAATTAATTGGATTTGGTGCCGCTAATGGCAATATTAGAAGAGCTGAGCTGTTGAGCGAAATAAGCGCTAAATTAAATAATGGATCGACATATCCTAAAAGTGTGGAACAGTGGAAACGGGTAAGGTAATTACATACTGAAATTTTGACAAAATTTTTGAATACTACATTTTTTTTTATTTTTAGGTATGGCAAAATTTTAAAAAAGGGCGTTAAACGCAAAATAAATAGAGCATTAGCGGCCAGAAATGAAACCGGAGGTGGTGAGATTGACATAATTTTAAATCTCACAGAAGAAGAGGAGAACATTATTAGGATTTGTGGGATGGAAAATTTAGACGGGGCTCGTGACGTTATTGAAATGGGATTGGTATAATAATAATTATTTAATTAGTAATTTAATTAATTTTTTATTTCATATCCTGATTCCGAAAATTCTACACCACCCTCTCTTGCGTTTTCTGCAATTACGACATCCACATCCTCCAAAATCCAAAATTCCCTATCATCCTTTATTTTGTCACCACAACTTACTCCCTTATTGGTCAATCCCTCCTCTTTAATATTACCTTTGCCACCATTAGAAATAACGGTACCACCACCATCACACCCTGAATCTTCTACTACAAACGAAAAAGATGAAAGAGGCCAGTCAGCTAGTGCTCGACGATCTAGGCTACGGCGGCAAAGAATTTCTGAAGTTTTACCTCCCAGAACACTACGGCAAAGGGATGATCCCCGAAATGTAAGTATTGCCTATCGTACGAATTATATTAGCACATGATTTTAAACGAATGTGAAGTTTTCGATAAAATTAAAAATAACAAAACATGGCGGAATAAAAAATTTGTCGAAATAACAAAAATGCACATGTATTAGTAAAACAGTTGACAAAAGCAATGTTAAATAATAATAAAATAAAAACTAAAAAAAAATGGGATTTAGACGTTCACTATATCGAGAATTGGCCAGCTCACAGAGATTTTTTACAAACATGGTATGTATGCTTAGTTACCTTATGACATTCTTAACAAACAACAATTATCCCCATTTTAATACGATGACGTAAACCCATTTGTTATTGACCACGAACTTGATCAATTTTTGGAAAACTAAAAAAATGGGATTTAGATGTTCACTGTATTGAGAATTGGCCAGCTCACAGAGATTTCTTACAAACATGATTTGTATGCTTAGTTACCTTATGACATTCTTAACAAAGAAAAATTATCCCCATTTTAATACGATGACGTAAACCCATTTGGTATTGACCCCGAACTTGGTCAATTTTTGAAAAACTAAAAAAATGGGATTTAGACGTTCACTGTATCGAGAATTGGCCAGCTCACAGAGGTTTCTTACAAACATGGTATGTATGCTTAGTTACCTTGTGACATTCTTCACAAACACAATTATCCCCATTTTAATACGATGACGTAGACCCATTTGTTATTGACCCCGAACTTGCTCAACTTTTTAAAAACTAGAAAAAATGGGATTTAGACGTTCACTGTATTGAGAATTGGCCAGCTCATGTATGCTTAGTTAGCTTATGACATTCTAAATAAATAAAATTTGTCCCCATTTTAATACGATGACGTAGACTTATTTGTTATTGACCGGGAACTTGATCAATTTTTGAAAAACTAAAAAAATGGGATTTAGTCGTTCACTGTATCGAGAATTGGCCAGCTCATGTATGCTTAGCTAGCTTATGATATTCTACATAAATAAAAATTATCCTCATTTTAATACGATGACGTAAACCCATTTGTTATTGACCCCGAACTTGGTCAATTTTTTAAAAACTAAAAAAAATGGGATTTGGACGTTCACTGTATCAAAAATTGGCCAACTCAAGCATACATTGGGCCTAATGTTACTTGTGAACTTTGTTCACTTGTGTAATAAATTGTATTACTTGTAAAATTAGAAGGGACAAGAGAAAATATACAAATTTATAAAAGTTTGAAATGGTTAATTTTTGATAGATTTCATCTGAAATATAAGTTATGCAAAGATGTAATCATTCTAGCATCCACTGTGGTTCAATAATTGTGCACTCTATTTTATACTAGCATGGAGTGCCACAACATTTGCTAAGTGTAGGGTTGACATGTGTTGGGCCTCTGCGCAAAAATATAACATGCTTACCAAATAATTTTTTTCCAGACTGTTGGTCGGCGTTGCGTAAAATCGAACGTTTTTTGTTTCCGAAATTGGCTTTTGGATTTCAGTGCCATAATTTTATTGTTGATGCATTTTGATGATAAAATCGATAATGACAACAAAAATAAATCAAACATTAATCTGTCCTATAACAGTACAAAAGGAGGAGTCGATACTCTAGACCTCCTCTGTAAAAATATAATCAGATAGATGGCACATCGCTCAATGTTATAATTTAATTGACGTAGCTGGAGGACGCCACAAACTATTCTTGCAAAATTTAGTGGTACCAACCGATGTACAACAAGATTTAATCAATAGTAATTTGATTGAAAATATTGAACTGGCATTTAAAAACGTAGGCACTAACACAAAAAAACGTAGGAGCTACATGTGTCCTCCTGACCTTGGCCGATTGAATAAACAACTGTGCGGGAGCTGTACTAAAAATGTTTGTGCCGAACACTCGCAGAACTTACGCAGACTGCATAAATAAAAAAACTCTTTAATTGTTTTTATATTTCAAATGAATTATTATACGTTGAATTTTAAAAAAAAAAATATTGAAATATTCAATAAATTTGATTTTAATGCGAAAATGACATATGAGTCTGAGAGGCTCATCGCGTATGTTAATGTAAGTAAAATGACCCAAGCTACTAAACAAGTTTTAAATCTCTGACAATCGGGCATTTTTAAAAATTAAAACTATTCCGCTCCCGTCTGGTCGTGTATAATTAAAAATAACCGGTTTACTAATTAAAATTGTCTATTATTTGCAAATATCATTCCAAATGTCAATAGATAAAGCACATTTTGCAAATAAATCCTTAAATAAACAGTTTGCCCTCATGTCTGGCGTACAATAATATTTTGAAGTAGCTATTCATCCATACAGTCATTTCATAAAATATAAAATTTGATGAAATCAAGTTGGTTTATAAAGAATCTAATATATAATAAATAAATTATTAGAAATTCTATCAGTTACAAAGAATCTGTTAAATCTTTAATTATAAACTGAAATGAATATAAATCTCATTCATGTAAATATTTGCATTATGACTTCGTATACCGTATACATATATGGTATGGTACATAGAAAAATGTATAGAGTCATTGTACCATCATCAACATCATTGTCAAGGTTTCTTGTAAATATTCATCTAAAATTAATATTTCAATCAAAATCTCTCGTATGCTATACCATGTATAGAAAATAGATGAAAGGCGAACCATTCTGTATAAATCAGGGAAATATGTATCCCGTCTATTTGTTTGCTTTAATTGCACAATATCTTAATGAGCTATAAACTCGAATCAGCATATTTACGGAACATAATAAAACCGTCTTGAAAAGTTCAACAATCATTGTAATTAAATTTAAAGCTTTTCTTCTTCTTCGCCCAACTATATACATAAAGTTATGTAACCGAACTGTATTTGAACGACTTAATTCAAAATCAAACCATAACTTTTTTCATGTACTGATCGTGTACATTTCATTATAAAATTGTAAGTTTTCGTCTTTTTTTTTATTTATTTTGTGGATAAGTTTTCTTATTTTGCAGAACATCGCCCGAAAACATTTTCCAGTTAAATTGAACAATTTGGAAAAACCCAACTTTTCTAGGTAAATATGAAAATTTTTTCTGCCAAAGTTTTTCGATCGTTTTTAGAGTTTCTTTATAAAATGAAATTTTAGTTTAGCAGCAAAAAAAAGTAAATTCTTATCAGGTTAAAGAAATACAAACTATTTTCTTTTTGAGTTTATTTTTTTGTTTAATTTTCAATTGTATAGCTTTTTAATTTTGTTCTCGTTTTTATTTTAAAATTTAAACTTGTCAAAGTTTTTATCAAAATTATACGAGTAAAAAAGAAAAATCGAGAGAAAATTATAGAAAACTTATAACTACGTATTTTGCACTGTCCAAGCAAAAATGATAACACTGTGTGATAAAAAAAAACACATTCAACCGTCTTTTACCAATTTTCCTAGATCTGTTTTTCACAAATGCATACACACATGCACACACATACATATATACTGAGTAAAATTAGAATTAAAAATTGAACACAAAAATAATCGAAATTGAAACGGAAAAATGTTCATGTCTCAGCAATTTTTTCAGTTTCTTCCATGTTCATTTTAAAAATACAGCAAAAAACACTACACATTCTTCCGATTTTTTTTTGTTCCTGTTATTATTATTATTATTATTCATTCACTTAAATAAAATAAAAGTATATATATTTATACAAAAAATGGGAAATTTTCCAGAAAAATATCAACGTCTCACAGTGAAAGAAGGAGCACAGAATACAACAAAAAACTTTTTTTTCACTAGCGCGCTTCCCTCTTTTACGTTTTTAATAATATTGGTAAATTGAAAAACAAAACAGAAGAAAGTTTTTTCTCTCTAAATACTACTGTATAGTAGAAGCAGCAAAAACGCGAGATAAAAGAAAATTGTTTTAAAAAAATATTTTTTCTATTCGATACCGGGCCGTCTATTTAAAACGGACCACTACGAAATTTTAATATATTTTTAAAAAAAAAGGTTGGTGTTTGTGGCGTGAGTTTAATTTCAAATAAAAATATTTGTATATGTTTTTCTGATTCCGTTCTCTATTAGAAAATACTTGCTAAATCAATACCAACCTACCAATACTACCTTAAAATAAATCTTTTGTTTTCATTGATGTCTAATCCTGATAAATTGATCAATACAATAATTTTCTTATTAAGTATTTTTTTCTATTTTGGAGAATAGAATTGATCAGTTACCGTGGCTGAAAATAATTTTGTTTCAATGTAATTAGTTGAATATAGGGTTTTCCAATAGGAATGATATGATTTTTAAGTGACGTTTCGGCCATTTGTAATATGTCATGATCTGTCATTTTTTGTTTCATTGTATTCAGTAATGTTTACAATTTCATCATGGTGAGATATACGCAAGAACACCGTTTACAAATTATTCAGTTTTATTATCAAAATAATCGTTCTCCAATTGCAACTTTTCGTGCGCTTTTGCCATTTTATAGTCGTAATAATCGTCCAAGTGTGCTCGCTATTCGTCGAATTGTTGAAAATTTTGAGCGTACATTTTCTTTACGTAACGTTGAAGTGCCGATAAGACAAAGATTCGCTCGAAGTAATGCAAATATTGCTGCCGGTCAGGCAAGTGTTGCTGAAGACCGCAATTTGTCGATTCCAAGACGTTCTCAAGAATTGGGCTGTCTCAAACCACAACCTGGCAGATTTTGAGAAAGGATTTTGGTTTGCATCAGTATAAAATTGTTTTCACTCAAGAACTGAAGCCATTACCACCGTAAAGGTCGTGCATTTGCTGATTTTGCCTTGGAACAACTTGAAAACGATAACGATTTTTTTAAGAAAATCATCTTCTCCGATGAGGCCCGCTTTCATCTGAGTGGTGCGGTAAATAAACAAAACTGTCGATTCTGGTGCAAAGAAAATCTACAAATTATTCATGAAAAATCAATACATTCACCTAAATTGACAGTTTGGTGTGGTTTTTGGTCTGGTGGAATCATCGGTCCGTATTTTTTTCGAAATGATGTTGGTAACACCGTTACTGTCAATAGAGATCGGTGTAGATCGATGATAACCAACTTTTTATGGCTGAAATTGGAAGAAGTTGATCTTGACAAAATTTGGTTCCAACAAGACGGGGCTACGTGACACACAGCAAGTGCAACAATTGAATTATTGCGAGAAAAGTTTGGAGATTCGACTATTTCAAGAAATTATGATATTAAATGGCCTCCAAGAAGTTGTGATTTAACACCATTAGACTATTTCTTGTGGGGCTATTTGAAGTCATTGGTCTTTAGCAATAAACCAAACTCTCTTCAAGCTTTACAAGTCAATATTGAACGTGCTATTCATGACATATGACTTGATTTAGTGGAAAAAGTGCTCGAAAATTGGGTTCATCGAATTCGTTCCTTCAGAAGAAGTCATGGAGGCCATTTGAATGACGTTTTATTCAGAACTTAATTGTATCGATTGTACTTCACACTAAATAAAAAACATTTCAATTTCCTTAACAATTAGTGTTTTTTTTTAAGAAATCATATGTTATTGGAAAACACTATGCTCGTACTTATCCATAAGGCAAACGAACATCATATTTTCCTTTTAAGCTCCGTTAAGACGAAAGCTTAAACAATTGAAATCATTTACAAACATGTTGGTTTAATAAAGAGTGGTTAAATTTTAAGGTCCGATGTTGATTTTGAATAAAACACAAATTATTTAGAAAATTATTGTCAATTCTTTTTATTATGATAATATGGTATGGAACAAAATATCGGCCAAATGGCCGCCGCGACCTCGGCGGCACACCTCCACACGATGGCATAAGTGAGGTTCTATGCCGTTAATGTGCTGAATTATCTCATCCTTTAGCTCTTGAATTGTTGCTGGCTTATCGACGTAAGGTGTACGTCTTTCAAATAACCCCAAAGAAAGAAGTTCAACGGTGTCAAATCAGATGATCTTGGCGGCCAATTGACATCGACACCACGTGAGATAACACAGCCATTGAATTTGTCGCGCAAAAGAGCCATTGTTTCGTTAGCTGTGTGGCAAGTGGCACCGTCCTGTTGAAACCACATCAGAAACACAAACAGTCACTCTTTGTGGGTGCATTGGTTTTTCGACAATCACTCTTGGATTATGATTCGCCCAAATGCGGCAATTCTGCTTATTGACGAATTCACTGAGGTGAAAGTATGCCATCACTGAAGATGATTTTCTTCGAAAAGTGATCATCCACTGTTGCCATTTCTTGCCACCATTCTGACCATTGACGACGTTTGAAATGGTCAAGAGGCTTTAGTTCTTGAGTCAATTGCACCTTATAAGCTTGTAAATGCAAGTCTTTATGCATAATGTTCATCAGCGACGAGGGTGAGAGGTGCAATTGTTGGACACGATGACGAGTTGAGGTGTACGGCTCTTCAGCCACACTATAGCGAACAGCAGCAATATTTTCTGCTGTACGAGCTGTACGAGCATGCACTGGTGTTTTAAAATCTCCTACAGACCCGGTTTGCTAAAATTTTTGCACGATTTTTCCGATTGTACGCACATTTGGACGATTAAATTGACCGAAAAAATCACGAAGTGCACGATATGCATTTTGATTTGAACGCCCATTTTCATAATATGCCTGAATAACTTTAACGCGTTGCTCGATTGTGTATCTTTCCATGGTTCAAATATAGTTAGTCTGAAATTGATAAATGTCAAATTAAATGCAGAAACGATAACTTGACGTTTAGGTGTGGTTCACATTCAACGTCGGCCCTTAAAATTTAACCACCCTTTATAAGTTACCACCTTTAAAAAAATTCAAGAGATGTCACACGCACTTATCGTAAAAGGCGAATAATTAATTTTAACAATTTGGTCTCTTCGTGATGGATGCGAAAATTTTGTATAGTCACCTTCCATCGATGGCAATACGTTAATCATTTTGTCCGAAATTGCTTCACAGGAAGTGGCAGCTACCATAGAAGGTTTCTCGTTTTTTTTAAATATTTTCGAAACTATATCAAATATGAGAAATACTACTTTGAATTAAAAGATAATAAATTAATTTGCAATAATACCGGTCCAGATCAAATTTCGGCCTCTGCCAACCTAGACGAATTTATTTAATGAAACTTTATAAAGAATGTCCATCCTAATGGTTGTTTTTTATTTTTTGGGCGCCATTTAGGCGAATATTGATATTCACGGTTCATAATTGACAGTCGTGTAGTACACACGTAGGAAATTGATCATGGAAAAATATTATCGAACAACGCCTTTTAATAGTGAAAACCTTTTACATAAGTACATCATTAATTACATTAACATTAAGAAAATTACGTGAAATACTCGGAAATAATATTATGTTGCTTTAAAGCCTACAATTTACTGAATTACCAAAAAATTAGAAGCCAGGGGGCTGTGGCGAATAAGCCAAAGTGTGTGGACACAAGTATAGTTGGAGCATCAGAAAATATTGCGTGTACGAGATAATCCAACGACATCAATCAGACACCGTGCGTAAGAACGTCGACTTTGAAGGTCAACACTCTCCAATATTTTGTGCAAAGGCTTGGATTTGTTTCTGTATAAAAACCAATTAACACAAGAGCTGCTACCAAGAGATCATTTGCGGCGCCGTACGTATGCAAATAAGGTGCTGTTGCTTGACAATGATAATTTGGATTTTTTTTAAAGTAAGTATGAGCGGCGTGGCTCATTTTTACATATGTGGGCATGTAAACAAACACAACAGCCGATTTATGGCAGTAGAGGATCCACCAATAATTCATCAATCACCATTACATCCCTTGAAAGATGGCAGGGTGTGCAATTTGAGCTGGAGGAATCATTGGTTCATATTTTTACGAAAATCCGAATAGTTCAGCTGTTACGGTCACTGACGAAGATTATCTATCGTGATATCTTTATCATTTTTAGACCAAAATTGCGTGCCAAATCATTGGTGAACTTGCAGTTCCAACAAGGCATTGTCACATGCCACACTGTTAGTAAAACCATGGAATTGGCCTCAACGGTCACTCGATTTAACTACTCCCGACTTGTTTTAAGAGGGTTACCTTAAAAGTAAGGTTTATGCAAATAAACAAGATAATATTGAACAACTTAAAACGAACACTAGGACATTTGCCAGACATTGTTTTTCATTCAAAATTCCAAACATTAAATAAACGGTCTGTAAACATTTTTCCTATTTTATTTTATTTAAAAAAAATTGAAACAACATTTACAAAAATGTAAAAAAAAATCTTTCAGATTGGCACCCTGAATTTAAGCTTTTTCCCATCAATTTAAGCTTTTTCTCATAAATTGAGAGATTTGATACATTTCCTGGTAGCGTTATGCGTGTTGCAATTATTTAGAAAAGTACGTCATTAACGAGGAAGTCTACTAAGAATTAAAATATTTTAAATAGTTATTGCAGCGTTACCGGTCCAGATCAGTGTTCCAAAATTTAAGCAAAAATCAAAAATTTTGATAATTTAAACTTTATTTTCAAAATTTGTAATTTTCGCTTATAATTTGTTGGCCTTGATTGTTTTCTGAAATGTAAGCTGGAATAATGATTCTACTTTATTCTATGTAGTAACTCAAAGTATATTATTCATGAAAGAGTTTAACACCTAAATTTCTGCAGATTCAGCATCCGCTTTATCACTGAAGTCAAAAAAAATATTTTTTGAAAACTCTCTGTGCGTGCGTTCGAAGTTTCGTGCAGAGTTAATGCCTGTTGTTTCGTCGTGTGTTAATACCCCTACAGTCCAGACGAGTTGACTCATTTCAACGTTATTGATTTCACCGAAGGTCCACCGGAAGATTTTTCGCTTTATGGCAAATATTTTGAAAAGCATATCATTTATGAGAAACAAGATGAATGAAGCGTAAATGACAATTTTTGCCAAAAATATTTTTATATCTGGCTCTGTGCAGCTTAGATGGATTGATTGATTATGATAAAACATAATCATACTTAAGTTTTTTTTTCGGTCCACCGGAAGTGACAGCTTCCATAAGAACTTTTTCGTTTTTACAAATGTTTTGGAAAGTAATAATTTCAGTCACAATACCAACCTAGGTCGTTTTTCAAAAATCTAAGCGGATGTGACGTTTTATGACAAAAAACATTTACATTCTTTTACGTATAAAGTAAAGTATAGTAATCATGAATAATTTTGTCAATATGGCGGAATTAAAATTGTTGTTGTCAATACGCTTTAATAGCACTTTCATTGTGAACGATATTTCGGAACTTTAGATGTTTAAAACGTATTTTAGCTCTTATTCCCAAGCAAAATATTGGACAAAATAATTTTATCAAATCAAATCGTTGTTGTTGTCAATATGGCGGAATTTAAATTGTTGTTGTCATTATGTGCTTAATTGAAAACTAAGCTTGAGCTGTATTTTGAAACTATTCAATTTAAAAATTTATTTTATTAGATAATCCCAATCAAACTTGTTAAATAAATGGATTTGTCAAAATATATTTTTATTGTTGTCAATATGGCGGAATCAAATGTGTTGTTGTCAATATGATTTCTATAGGAAGTTCACTTTGAACGATATTTCGAAACTTTAGAAGTTTAAAACGTATTTTAATTCTTATTCCCAAGCAAAATATTCAACACAAAATTTTATCAAATCAAATCGTTGTTGTTGTCAATATGGCGGAATTTAAATTGTTGTTGTCATTATGTGCTTAATTGAAAACTAAGCTTGAGCTGTATTTTGAAACTATTCAATTTAAAAATTTATTTTATTAGATAATCCCAATCAAACTTGTTAAATAAATGGATTTGTCAAAATATATTTTTGTTGTTGTCAATATGGCGGAATTTAAATTGCTGTTGTCAATACGCTTTAATAGGAAATTCATTTTTAACGATATTTCGAAACTTCAGAAGTTTTAAACGTGTTTTAATTTATATTCCCAAGCAAAATATTGGACAAAATAAGTTTATCAAATCAAATCGTTGTTGTTGTCAATATGGCGGAATTTAAATTGTTGTTGTCATTTAAATTGTTGTCGTCCGTCAATATGCGGAATTTTTGTGATCAGCATGATTATATAAGCAACATCAGTATGAATGGTGTTTGGAAGCTTGAGAAGATTAAAAATTATTTTAACAGTTAGTCCCATATAAAATATTAAACAGAATATTTTCTATCATAGAAGATATATTTAATAGAAAATTTAGATCAAGCTTTTAATTATTTTTATAGTTTATCTCAAGCAAACTTGTAAAAGAATGTCTCATAATAGCGAAATCACAATTGCTGTTGTCAATGTGTGTTTTTCTCTATAGTTTGAGGAACTATGTTATTGTGCTAAAGCTTGTGGTTTTGAAATGTCGTGCGTGGTACATAAATCGATATGACTTTTAAAGTTAATATGAGCAAACAAAACGTTACTAATAAAATCCGCGCCTAAGAGAATTCGTGTATTTTCATTAATGCATATTTTGTAATCCGTGCATTTTGTTCACTATGGAGGTACCACCAAGTATTTTCCCTCAATTTTATATTTCTTTGTAACTGCGTTGACGATTTTAATGTAGTACAGTTAAGTGTTGTAGTTTAAGTTCGTTCTCAGACAGGCGTTTTTATATAAAAAAAATTTATCGTCAAAGGCAACACAAATAAAATAGATGAAATACTTATTGTTTTCTACTTATCTAGGTTTAAATCATAAATTTTTGAGATGGGGTATCTTTAACAAACTTATGTACTCGTACATTAATATAGTCTCAGGATAGTTGATATTTGAACCTCTCGTTAACATAAGTTTAGATTTGAATGATGTGGTGATTGATTTGGTATGTGTTGGTTTCAAATCGCTGTTAGTTTGAGATGTGCATATATGTATTACTCAGCCTTGGAGTCTTTTAGTAGTTTTTAAAAGATAAAAAAACCCATTTGACACACACACTGCATCTCTGGTTTTGCTGGTATTAACTCTCGCTGTCTTGTTGATGTTTTCGGAGTGCAAATAATACTTTACATCAGTATTGACATTACCAATCTCATTGAAGCCCCTGTTGAAGTTACAGGCTAATTTGCTTGGTTTGTAGGTTGGTCAGTAGTTCGGCAGTATTTTATTTTATTCCGAGAAAACCGTCGTTTTTGAAAAATTAAAATCCTTGATAAAAAGTCAATCATCATAAATGACCTTAGAAATAAATTGTAAGTCATTGACACTGATTCGAAATAGAACGTAGTCATTTACTTTTGGAATGATTCGACCAGCGCTCAAGTTGACAATTTAAAATTCACAACTCTGTTAAATTGTTCAACTGTGACTGATGAATAAATTACACTGAAAATATTATTTTGGTGAAACCAAAACTAATTGTCTCAAGATCATTTGGTAGAGATATTCTTTTTTCGACCATTCTTCTTGTATCCATGGAATATTTTTTGACTGTATTTTGGACTTATCCGCTGCCCAGTTAACATTTTGTCACACATAGCTTTGCATTAAATTTTATATTCCAAAGCGTGAATTTATTAATGCAAATCGAACTTCGATGTTTTGAAAGTAAATTCTTTCTTTTTAGTTCTCATTGGTGGTTTCTGTCGTTATTAAGCATGAACTAATATCTTGATTGTATTTTAAACTATCCAGCCCTTTTGCAAGTTTAGATATGACTTTTATTCCGAGAGAATGTCTCTTGACCATCTTTAATAATTAAATTACCGCATCTATAGCAATGCTTTATTTTTGGTCTAATCTAACGAAGGTACGTAATTTTTTTTTAAATATATTCTATTTCGGTTCTTCTAGTTTGATGCATTTTCTGAAAAGATTTGCTGTTAATTTGGGGGCTCGGAGATTTTTTACTACAATAACACTTTTCCGTTTGAGCCATTAAGGAAAGCAATTTTTGCTTTACAAAATTGAAGCTCAATCAATAAAACAAATTTTAATTTAGTTAATCTTTGAAACTTGAAAGTTCTTAATCCATGACCTAATGAACACTAAACGATTTCTGTGATAATATAATATTCCGCTTTATTCCAATTTTAAAATTTTCTTTGATTAGTCACGCTGCTTGATGGTCAGCTCATTAACAAAAAACTTACAAATTTATGCTTGTTTTTTGGCAGTGATAATTGACATAATACGATTGGATTAAAATGCAACACAAAAATAATGAAACCTACAAATTGAAACTTATAAATACTTTAATTGTTCAACAAACCACCCCCAAGTAAAAGACTTCTGGTGTTTTTTCCTTATAAAATATATGCTATACCAGTTTTTAAGGATGTCCCATTTTAAATGGAACACTCTATATGCTATACTCGTACAATACACACATATAAATTGGTGTCGCTGTTTTATATATTTTTTTGTTCTTGTTAATATTCAACTCAGTATCGATTGGGATGAAGACAAATTTATTACAATTCAAAGATGACAATAATTGATATCATTTGTCATTGGAATTGGATTTAAATGAAGATTCGCAGCAGCACTCAAGACAAAAGATATGGGGTGGACGTTTTTCTTTAAACTTGTCGTGTTGGATCATGATCGTTTATATGTAGGGAATAAAAACTTTCGAGTAAGTTTAATTAATGATTTTCTGCCAGCTTGTTTTTTGTGTGCACATCTGAAATAATATTGACACTTGATATTCAGAAAAATAAATCAAATCGCCTATCTGCCTTTCAACTATTATTGTTCATCAATGCATTGGCTCAATGCGTGTTTCAAAAACAATTCTCTTATTAATACAATTGTGCTAAATATTCCAAAGTGTTAAATTTCATCCGTCATACAATCTTTCTAAATTTTTATCTAAAATTCATTTCAACTAAGTAGTGGGTCTTTTCTTACCATTCTACCTTGGCTATTTTTAAAATATCGCCCTGCAATCTGTCGCCTGAACTTCTTGTTTGTCATACAATTTGTTCCGTTAATAACTTTCTTTTACATAGTAAAAGGACCAAGAAACGGTTTCCCAAAATCTAAGATAAAATGAGATATTGATGAGCTAATTCAAATAGTATCATCTTATCTGCCAAAGATAAGTGCGTACCTTGTAATATACCTATATCAAAACACAGTGAATTCAAAATCCCAGAGTCAACCAAAATACTAATTCGGCTTAGAAACACTCGTAGACGCCAGTGGCAACGTACCCGTGATTCTATGCCCAAATCTATTGTGAATGAGTTGCATCAACGCATTAAGGTAGAATTTCAAATTTTAAGAAATAATAAATGGCTTAATATGATTGAAAAAATCCAAAATGACCGTAATACAAATAAATTGTGGGCAATCAGTAAAAACCTGCGACAACGTAGGAAACCAATACCCCCCTTATTTGATAAATAAAACCGTATTTCGATTACTAATCTTGAAAAATGTGAATCCTTCGCAGCACAATTTGCTGCAATTCATAATAACGATAATCACAATCAATCTTCATTTTCCCAACATATATCTTCAGAAGTCAATAGCTCTTTATCTACACATACCGGAACATTATCGTCTCATGAATTTAATATGGCAACTCCAAAAGTGATAAAGCAAATCATCAGAAGTATCAAGCAACGTAAATCTCCTGGATATGATACAATAAATGGTATATTAATCAAGAATCTTCCTATAAAAGGGCATACATTTATTTCTTATTTATTTAACGCTTGTATGAAATTCTCTTGTTTTTCAAATCATTGGAAATGGCAAAAGTTATACCAATTTTAAAACCCGGAAAAGATAAATCCGAACTATCTAGATATCGGACCAATAAGCCTGTTAAATTTACTAGGAAAATTTTTCGAAATACTTCTCAAAAGTCGTTGTAACCAATTTATTAAAATGAATAATATCCTACCAGATGAGCAGTTCGGCTTTCGAGATGAGTTTTCAGACACTTCGCATTTACCAACATTTCGATCAATTTATCAACAATCAACGATCAACAATCAACAATCAACGGGCCTTATCCTATTTGATATTGAAAAAGCTTTCGATCGTGTTTGGCACAAGGGACTTATTTACAAACTAATTCAATTTAAATTCCCAATTTACCTCATTAAAATCATTTATAATTATCTCAATGAAGGGCGGTTTTTCGTCTATATGTCTAATGCAAAATCAATTGTGCATCACATCAATGCGAGCGTTCCTCAAGGGGCCGTTCTATCACCAATTCTTTATAATTTATACATGGCTGATATTGGGAATTTTTGTTCAAATATTCGTTTTGCCCAATATGCCAATGATACAGCAATCTATACGTCATCTGCCGATCCCAATATTGTAATTAACAACTTACAATTTAACATGAATACAATATCTAACTATTGAGTCCAATGGGATATCAAATTAAACCCATCCAAAACCCAAGCAATATGCTTTACCCGGAGGAGAGCAACCAGATTTTTACCTGGGGATCTTCACGTAATAGTAGACAATACTCCAATTAAATGGTGTAAAAAAGTCAAATACCTAGGCCTTTGGTTTGATCAAAAAATGTTATTGCAATATCATATTGAACATACAATTGAAAAATCACAAAAATTAACTAGAATTTTATACCCACTATTATGTCGTAACTCAAAACTATCTAAGAATAATAAACTGCTGATTTACAAAATGATAATTAGCCAAATTTGGAGTCGCCAAGCTGCTTATACGCATAAAAAGCGATTACAAATTGTACAGAACCGTTGTTTAAAAATTATAAGAGATCCCCCACGTAGATATCCAACAATCACCTTATACACTGAATACAATCTTGAGACCTTATCAACATATATAGCCAGATTAAACCAAAAATTGTCTTTGTCCTGTTTGTTTTCGGAGAACACTATGGAAATTTAATTTCATAATTTTTCATGTTTGTTGTTTAGTTTTTAATTCTATACAGTAAGGTTTTTTTTAAATACAGTTTTTCCTTAAATACTTTCATTTGAATTTACAAAATATCTTAAATTATAACGGGTTATCCAATTCGAGGTTGATAAAGTAGAAATCTGTATACCGACATTTGTCAAAGATAAACGTCAAGTACGCTGTCATTTATTTAGTTGACATTCTGCCATTTAAGAATATGGAGCATTTAACAATCGACCAACGCGTTAAAATTATTAAATCTTATTATAAAAATAGTGATTCTGCCGTATCCACATTTCGCGCTTTACGAGCAGATTATGGTCGTCATAATCGTCCTACAAAGCAAACCATATTGAATACAGTGAATAAATTTGAACAAACTGGATCTGTTACTGATATTGTAAGGTCTGTGCATCATCGAAACATTCGCAATGCTGAAAATATCGCTTCTGTAGCTGAAAGTGTGGAAGAAGATCCAAATTTGTCAATTCCTCGTCGAGCTCAACATTTAGGCCTATCTTATGGCTCATTATGGCGCATTTTGCATCTGGATTTGCATCTTCATCCGTATAAAGTCCATTTGACACAAGAGCTAAAGCCTGCTGACCATGGACAACGAAGAACATACGCAAATTGGGTGTTGGAAAAACAGGCCGTCGATGCTGATTTTTCGAACAAAATTTTCTTCAGTCATTTTTCGCTTGGTGGATACGTTAATAAGCAAAGCTGTAGAATTTGGGGCTCAGAAAATCCACAATTGATTGTAGAGAAGCCATTACACCCGGAAAAAGTCACTGTTTGGTGCGCATTGTGGTCTGGTGGTGTGATTGGGCCGTATTTTTTTGAGAACAACCATGGACGAACCGTTACCGTCAATTCTGAGCGCTATGGCCGCATGTTAACCGATTATTTTTTTACGAAAATCGAAGATTATGATCTTGACGATATGTGGTTCCAGCAGGATGGAGCAACCAGTCACGTAACACGAGCAAATCGAGATCTTTTGCAAGAGAAATTTCCTGGACGTTTGATTTCGCGATTGGCTGATGTCAATTGGCCTCCAAGATCCTGTGATTTAACGCCTTTGGATTTCTTTTTGTGGGGCTACGCGAAAGATCGTGTTTACGCAAACAATCCTCAAACTCTTGACGAATTGAAAACTAATATTCGTAAGGTAATGGCCGAGATACCGCCCGAAATGTGCCGAAAAGTCATTGAAAATTACCGCAAAAGAATCAAGGCCTGTAAGAAGTCCCGTGGAGGACATTTGAATGATATCTTGTTTAACTAAAAATGGCAAGGATCAATCTGTAAAATGAAATAAAAATTACAATACATTCCGAATATTTTGTGTGTTTGTTTTATGTTTACTTTATCAAGCTTGAATTGGATAACCTTGTATAATAAATAAATAAAAAATAAATGTAAAAACTAAACAACGTTATTCCCGTGAAGTTTGTCCTAACTTTGTCCTAAAATTACAAAAACAAAATTTAGGACAAATTTAGGACAAACTTCACGCGTGTGTCCACGAGTGTGAAGTTTTTCCTAAAATTGTCCTGACTATTTTATCATGAGTATGTATTAGTTAATCTCTCGTTATAATGAATTATAATATTTGTAATATTTGACATACGTACAGTAAACGCTCGATTTAATGGACTAATTGGGGATGTCCGTTAAATCCGAATATTTTTTAATTTAATCGATTCGATCGAATTTAATCTGGGACGGAGCTCAGCCATTTCTTAGCCGATTATGATGGGATTGGTAATGTTGGTTAAAAATGGGATTCTTAAATTATTTTTGGAAGAAATTCTGGAATATGGCCACCTGGGACGGAACTCGATCAATTCTTAACCGATTATGATCGGATTGGGTATGTTGGATGTAAATGGGATTCTTAATTGATTTTGAGAAGAAATTCTGGAATATGGCCACCTGGGACGGAACTCAGCCATTTCTTAACCGATTATGATCGGAATGGATATACTCGATGAAAATGGAATTCTTAAATTATTTTGGGAAGCAGTTCTGAAACATGATCACTTTGGACGGAACTCGATCAATTCTTAACAGATTATGATGGGATTGGGTATGTTGGATGAAAATGGGATTCTTAAATGATTTTTGGAAAGAATTCTGAAATATAGCCGCTAGGGACCGAACTCGATCAATTCTTAACCGAACTGAGATTCAAAAACAGGTTTTTGAAGAAGCTCTGAAATATAGCCATCTGGGACAAAGAAAAAACTAACGAAGGCTAAACATAAGTTTTAGATTTGTAGATAAATTCCAAAGAAAAAATGTTTCTACCCGTATGCGATTTACGCGTATAGATTGAACGGCTTGCACTTTGTGCTGATATTAATGTTAAAAGCGATTAATGGTACCGTCACGTATATCGTTAGATTTGTTGGAGTGTCTTCTATCACCCGACCAACATACAGAAAAATCCTATGACCTTTTACGGAAATATCTCATTTTTCGTATTACCTTCCATGCGATTTACGAGTATAGATTGAACGGCTTGCATTTGGTGCTGATATTAATGTTACAAGCGATTAATGGTACCGTGACGCATATCGTAGCTTGCACTTTGTGCTGATATTAATGTTAAAAGCGGTTAATGGTACCGTCACGTATATCGTTAGATTCGTTGGAGTGTCTTCTATCACCCGACCAACATACAGAAAAATCCTATGACCTTTTACAGAAATATCTCATTTTCCGTATTACTTTCCATGCGATTTACGAGTATAGATTGAACGGCTTGCACTTTGTGCTGATATTAAAGTTAAAAGCGATTAATGGTACCGTGACGTATATCGTTAGATTCGCTGGAGTGTCCTCTATCACCTGATTAACATACAGAAAAATCCTATGACCTTTTACGGAAATATCTCATTTTCCGTATTACCTTCCATGCGATTTACGAGTATAGATTGAACGGCTTGCACTTTGTGCTGATATTAAGGTCATAGGATTTTTTTGTATGTTGGTCGGGTGATAGAGGACACTCCAACGAATCTGACGATATACGTGACGGTACCATTAATCGCTTTTAACGTTAATATTAGCACCAAGTACAAGCCGTTCAATCTATACTCGTAAATCGCATGGAAGGTATTACTAAAAATGAGAAATTTATTTGTAATCTATTTTAATTTTACGTACAATATCATCCCTTGGCGCATTAAATATTTCTCGGTAGTTAAATAGGTAATATAAGATTTTACAACTATTCGTTTCTACCCAATTTACATATAAAATAATTTTAAATTTTAAAATTCGTTATAACGAGAGTTTAACCCATACATACACATTTCTTAAGTTTAGGACAAAGTTAGGACATACTTCACACCCGTACAACGTTGTTCGTTGTACGTAATTAATATCAATTACAGAGCTCTAAAAAAAACAAAAGATTTTTGTTACAAAAATCGGTTTTCAACAAAAATTCGGCCACTGCACAGCTCAGATGTACTTGTAGATACGGCTTCATACCTAAACTTTATCACCCAATTAAGATATCTCAGTGAACTTTGGCCAAAATAGATTTTCCGAAAGTTGTTGGTACTCGACTGCTAGTGGCAGCTTCCATAGTAAAGACAAAATTTTTTTATAGAAAATTAAAGGTAGTTCTATGCTGTTTAAGTATGAAATTTACAAAATCGTTCATGTACGAATGGCCTACAAGCGTGCTTGCGAACATTACAATTTTAATGACTTGTTGAAACAAAAAGCAGTTCAGTTGCCTAAATTTCAGCTTGAATTGTTTATGGATCCTTGCTGTATACTTCAGTTTTCAAAAACCACAATGAAAATAATCTAACGGTGTCAGATCAAATGATCTTAGTGGCCAGTTGAAGTCAGAATTTCTTGAACAGCTGTTACTGTTTCACGAGTACGAACTGGACTATGGTGTTCATATGCTGTCCGACCTGAATACAGTATTAAACAATATTAAACAGTTTTGCCAATTCCGGGCTCTGAAAGACGTAGATGTTGACAAAAATCGTTACGTAATTTCCAAAATGTGTATTTTACAGAACGATCGTTTTCGTAACAAGTTTAAAGCGCGTTGCTGTGTTGTAAACGACCACATGATTGAAAATGGCATAGATTTGAATTATAATTTGTCAGAAAAATTTCGGGTTGCTATCGCACAATAAATATTTTTTTCAGTTTTGAAAAAACCTACAGATGGAACACCCATTAACTTTTTCGTTTTTTGTAAATATTTTAAAACGTATTTACGAGGAAAACGACCGTATATTGGAATATTCATAATTAAATTTGCTACAATATCGGCTTAAATCAATTTTCAAAAATTTATCCTAAAACTACGATTTTTGACAAAAAACTGTTATTTAACATTCGGCCCTCTACGGCCCAGACTTATGAAAAAGAAAACTATGTACTAAACATTTTTAAATTTTTTGTGCACAATACCGATTTTACGACCAGAAACAGTTAGTAATTAAGAAACGTTTGCCCTTGAGTTCCTTGACTAGATGTCTGTGTCCTACCAATAGCCCAAACGGATTTAACTGATAGCATAATTATTTTTTTTAATTCTGGAGATTCTACTGAATTCTTAAGGAAATCCGTTCACTGGAAGTGACGGCATTCATTCAATCATTATTTAAATTTTACAGAAATAACGATTTTAGTTTAAAAAAAATTCGGCATCTCTAAAGTTCATGCAGATTGACTATTCGGAATAAAGCTTCCTACTTATACTGTTTTCATTAATTAGAAGATCGTTGCGAAACATGGTGGAAGTCTGTGCAACGGAAGTGACAGTTTTTAGGAAACCTCATCAATTTTTGCATTGAGGTTGAAAAGTTTAGCGTTTACAAAAAAAACAACGAAGAATTAAAAGACTCAGATAAGTTTAAACATTACATTATCACCAAAGGTTGACTTTGATGGTTTTCTAAAATTTAAGCACCAATATGGATTTTGATTATATAAAAGACAGCAGTATCGAAAGACCGGTAGGTTTATTTTGTCGCTTTAGAATGCTAGATTGGTTTGTTCGAGGTCTATGTATTCATTAGTGGTAAAAGCAAGTCGAGTGTAAGGTATACTAGCACTAGACTGAAATTGGTGGGGAAATAAATGGTAAGAATTATTACTTCAAACAATTGCAACGAATTACTATTTATTATTCCATGCAAATAAATAAATTAATATTTTTCATAATTTTTGTTGATTTTTACTTTGTTGCTTAAATGGTTTGTTAAGATTTCCTCCTTGTAGGTATCATGAGACAAAAATTGTGAATAACTAAAGGTTTCAGTTTCTTTCAATAATATTCTATCTGACTTTTTGTACAATTTGAGTTTAATATTGATTTTGACTTTTCCGTACTTCAAAATTTTTCGTTTTATGACTAAACAGGTTTTCAATTTTTGTCCACCTTTTCACTTTTATTTAAGTTTTGTATAATGGGAGGAGCAGGTTGATACAGTGGACTGTGTTACACAATAATAAAATTAAAATAGATTAAGAAATCTGAAGCCTCAAGTTCAGAAAATTACGGAGCTAGTCGTTGAAGAGCGACAAGAAAAGCAAACGATTTTAAGTACTAGCAGAATACACTTGAGTGGAAGATTTCAATATTAAATTGGGACCTCCCTAATTGCCGTGCTTCACCGCATTCCATGTTAGACACTAGCGAGAAAATTCTTTAAGTAATACAATCTTTAGTTCAATATCGTGTAGACATCGTAGAATTCGAAAAATCGTTTTGTGCTGGTTAACTAACCTCAACCTATTCCGGGTGAACAGTTATTTACAACAAAAACCTAAAAAATTTAAAAAAATTCCGAAAAAAAGTTCAGGCGATCTCTAAACAAAGCCAAAATTCTAACGTGCATTACAATTTCAACGTAAAGATTGTGCTCAGTTTAAAGAACAGAAATATTAAACTTACATTGGCGGAAGAGACAGTGGCGGATAAAACTAGTAAATATTTGTATTAACGAGTTACGAATATTTATAGTTTTGAAATAGTAAAGAGACGAAGTTAATAATGAAACCCAATTTGCTGGCACTTTTCTACGTTTGCGTTCGAAAGATCGAATGTCAGTGTTGGATGGATCCCCAACTAGTACGCCTATTAAACGTTTTCTTTACCAGGCACAATTAACAAACAAATTGAATTTAACAAATTGGATTAAAACGGCACAGTGGTTAAAGTTTTGGCATTTGAATCAGGAGGTACCGGGTGCGAATCCCGTTAAAGACAGGATGCAAAATGGAATTTTCATCAACAAATTACGACCTGTGATGAAATGGAGCACAACTATCACCCTCTGTCAGAGTGCAAAACTCAAGGGTATCTTCCATAACAGTATACGCTGGCATGCAGCTATGCAATGTGCAGATGGTGATAAAATCGGACCTATAACTGTACGTCCGCGATTTGGCAAGCGACTGCGTAAAGTAAGTACGTAAAAAGCGAATAGCGAAAGAGTTGGGAGTGCTTCGGCCCCAGAACAGATTATAAAGATTAAAATAAATTTTATTAACTCAATTCAGATTATTGGGATTGCTATTGACTTTTATGTGATTCTCAGTCAATTTGTGTTTTTTTTTTAGAAATAGTTGCTGTCAAAATAAACTTGGCCGATAATTAACAGGAATTTACTTATCGAGGACTATAAACGTATATTTACATATTTACACAAATTGGATTAAATCATTTCAATTTTTTGTGATTAAATTTGACTTTTATGTTGTTACGGTTATCAAATCTTTACTGCAGGAGCCTTCATGTCAGAACTGTCTACAATTAAAAAAGGGAAACTTGCCACCGAGTCCCAATCACTGGGGGGATCGCGCCTCGGATCGAACCCCGACTACTTGAAGTAACGGGAACCCTCCTAAATAAAGACAACATAATCATACATAATATTCGTAAATTAGCACCTAAAAATGACAATAACCTTAACATGACTTCATTGAACCCCAAACGGACATCAAAAAATTGATGCGATCCATCCAATATTTTCGTACCAAAAGGTCTCTTATTCGATCATCTATTGAAACCCTATTCAAGTGTACAAAGACCGATCCTCGACCGCATGTCGATGTGAAAATACGGTCCAAATGGTTTAACGGTCTTCTCGATAGTGAGGCGTCAGTTAGCGTACTCGGGAAAGGTTCTCTAGAATTTCTGAGTTGCGAAAACCTTGATGACGGTTTTTGTCATTCCCACCTTGCAATCCTTATTGTAATTAGGAATTTAATTTGGCGGAAGTTAGACTTTCTACTCAATCTAGTCATTAACGAAATCGTAACCGAAAGTCAAACAAATGGGGGAAACTCGCATGTTCTTAGTTAGCATGTCAACAGAAACCTACAAACAATTATCAATCTGTTTCCATAATCTGCAAAGGAAGGCTTGGGTAAACCATTACACGAGCATGAAATAGAGCTGGTAAAGGACTACAAACCAGTAAAGCAGCGATACTACCCAGTCTCCCCAGCCGTACAGAAAGACCTTCATACTGAAATTGACAGGATGTTAAGTTGCGGTGTCATCGAGATATGCGAAAGTTCGTAGAGTTCATCAGTCACGATAGTTCGTAAAGCAAGCGGAATAGCACGGCTATGTCTCGATTTACGTAAACTCAACTCCTTGATGGAAAAGGACGCTTACCCGTTACCGATCATTGATGGAGTTTTGGGACGACTGTCAGAGACGAACTTCATTACAGCACTTGACTTGCAAGCGGTATCTGCAAGAAACAAGACAGCTTTTACAGTACCGGGACGGCCGGTTTATCAGTTCAGGTTAATGCCGTTTGGGCTGTGTAATGCAGCCCAATCAATGTGTCGTTTAATTCATAAAACAATTCTTAAAACAATATTGAAGGTGCACTTTGAGCTGTTAACGATAAACATCGAAAAAAGTATGTTCGTATATTGAAAGAAATAAGATGCTTGGGATACCTGGTTGGTGAGGAAAGGTTAAGACCAGATTCTGAGAAAATCGAAGCTATCGTTAACGTTCCTACGACGACTAAACATATAGGAAGACTCATGGGGATGGCTGGGTGGTATCGACGATTTATTGAAAACTTCTCCAGTGTGACGGTCCCTATAACAGAGTGCCTCCGAAAAGGTAAATTTCGATGGTTTGATACCGCACAGGAAACTTTTGATAAATTAAAAAAACTGTTAACGTCAGCTCCGGTCCTCATTACACCTAATTATAGTGCTCCTGTCTATATGAGATGTGATACCTGCACGGAGCGAGTTGGAGCAGTTCTGCACCAGAAGGATACGGAAGGTAATGAGCGACCAATCTCCTTCAGTTCACAGAAGCTTGGCCAAGCCCAACGAAAGTACTCCATAATCGAGCTGGAATGTTTGGCCGCTATAGTGGTAGTAAAAAAATTTCGAGCATACGTAGAAGTGGCTCATGTCTCAGCGTGACTTATGCGGTTGATTGACAAGATAGAGCCTAAAGTTTCAAGACTTTCGTTTTTCAATTTTGCATCAACGTGGTAAGGATAATATCGTGTCAGACATGCTTTCGCGAATTTACTGCGACGTATTTCGAGAATTTCTTGAAAACGTACCAAAGGTATTAGTCCAAACTGAAGGATTGAACATTACTAAAACCAAAGAATTCGGAGATGCTGACTATAATTTTTTTTATTGTAATATCGGTGAGCAGCCCAATGATTTTCCCGCATTTAAGCTTGATGACAAATTTATTTTTATTCGCTTAGAACCAAACAAGAATAGCGAACTCTCAGAAATATCATTGCGGAAGTTGTGGATTCCTGACGGTTTAAAGAAGTCGCTATTATGTAGAGAGCACGACGAACCATTGGCAGCACATGGTGGGATTGGCAAGACTCTGCAAAGAATTCCTATATACTTCTTTTGGCTAGGAATGGCAAAACAAGTCCATGAATACAAAGCTAATTGCGATATTTGTAAAATAACGAAAGCTCTGAACAGACAACAGAAGCCACCTATGGGGAAACCATATCCGATTGAGTGACCGTGGCAAAGGATCTATATCGATATATTGGGTCCATATCCGCGGTCAACTAAACAAAAAACCATGGCATTTATCGTCTTGGATCACTTGACGAAATTCGTTTTGCTAAAAACTCTCCACAAAGGGTCTATTAAAAGTGTTATTGACTACCTGAAAAATGATGTGTTTGGCATATTTGGGATTCCAAAGACTATATATTCGGACAACGGTCCACAATTCCGGAGTATTGAGTACAAAGATATTTTGAAGCAATATGGAATTATTGATTGGCAAGGAAGGGCAAGGTTCCTGCTGAAGGAATGGCGTGGTAACAACTGTATCCATATATTTTAAGAAGTTGAAGTAAAATGGGTTTCCGATACTAGGCATATATCTATTTTTTCAATATTTAGGAAAATTTCTAATTCTGGAATATGTTGCATTAGCCCATTTGCATTCCATGTTACTATTCTTAATGTTTTATTAGTTGTATTTTATTTCATTGAGAGAGTCTTGCTTATCTAACCTGTTGCTTAGAGCTTGAAGGCATTTCTCTTGTTTAGCTAGACGAATGTAAGGAGCTTTCATGCTTCTTAGTATCTTTTGGACCACTGCTGTATCTTCGGTAGTGCCCTCCGAAATAACTGGTTTTGTGATGACTACTTGCGAGTACAGTTTTGTTTTGGTTCTCCCGTTTTACTAGCATGAGGTTTAGGTACATCTTTGGTGGAAATTTGATAATTTTGTACTGATATTTCTGGACTTTGTTTTCCCGTTTTTTTTCTTATTCTTTGTAGCGCCTTAGCGTTTTCACATCCCTGGTAGTTTGCGGGATGTGACTTATTGCAATTGACACATTTTTCAGCAATATTTTTACTAACCGGGCATACTTGAGCATGATGCTTTCCGGCACATTTCACACATCTAGCCTCTCTTTGACAATATTTCTGCGTATGATTAAAACCTTGAAATTGTATTGGCTTAAAATAGAGTCTCTCATGTTAAGTATCGCCTTGATATACACATCTTCCACTTTCTGTTTGTTATTAAAAGTGAGCATAAATATTGGAAGCCCTCTTTTGTTAATTTGAACTCCTTGTTCAGTTTCGATTTTTTCTTTCTTAATGATATTTACGACATTTTCTATTTCATAACCCTTTTGCTTGAGATCCTCAATAATTTCTTCTTTTGCGCAGGTTAAGTGAAGCCCTCTAGCCATAAATTTGATTGGGCGATCATACTTATCCTCATAGGTAAACCACTGATGTCCCTCGGAATTAAGCTTTGTAGCCAAAGCTTTATAGGCTTCAGAGTCCACAACATTAATTTTCCAGACGCTATTGTTTAGAGATATGAGTTTGTACTCGGCTACCTTAATAGATTATTAGATTGTATAGTGGAGAAATTTGATATCCCGACGACATTTATTGGTAGAGGTGGTTTTTCTTTTGGTTTAGCTGATTGTTGTTCTAGAGCTAGTTGTTTCTTGATAACTAACTGGTTTCTAGAAACCTCTTTTGAAGTTGATGGTAAAGTTACTGCCATTTCTGGTGAGTGTTGCGTTTTCTTTTCTTACTTGGTCTTTTATTCCGGTTCAACATCCAATTTGTTTCTCTTTTTAATTCTTCTTCATCCGTATGAAATGGATTCGTTTGCAGGGCTAGTTGTCATCCCAAGTTCAGTACGTGTTTCAACGGTTAGACAGTGTTCGAGTTCTGGCAAAGATAATGATAACGGTTAGATTACTTTTATAAAACAACGAAGCAAATATTTACTATGTGGATTCAATAAAAAAAGGAAATGCAAGAACAATACACCTGCGGGAATCAGAAATCACCCAAACTCATTTCAAGCTCATTATACCCAGTTTATGTACGCAATTAATTTTATAAAATAATTTAAAAATCCTTAATTAATCGTTTTAACTATATAAACCTATTAAGATCGAGTAATTAAGATTTGTCATTCGACTAGACTCCTGAAAAATCATAAAATGCTCTTCAAACACCCGAAAGAAACATGTCTTATACACATTAAAACAAGCTTTATTATCACCAAATAAAAATATACAACCCACAAAAAAGCTCTTATATCCAGAGAATATAAATTAAAATAATTAAAAATACAAAACCACTAACAGTCGTTACCAATTTTATCATATCGCATATCGTGTATTATATCGCAAATTATTTAATATGTAAATATATACGGGTGCGGGGGGTATGTAATATGTATATACGTATTTAAATACTTTATAACCGTTATAAATTACTACATACTACACGAGTACTTCATGTGTATGTATACATTATGTACTTTGTACACCCATTTCATTATCGAAAAATTAATATAAGCTATCGCGGTTTTTGGTTTTTAAATGATAAAAATTAAAATTAAGAAGATACTAAATACAACAACCATTTCAAAAAAACGCTCGTCTTGTTATGCTCTACTTTAAGATAATGTAATTATATACCGTTATATTACATTTTCATGTTATCAGCATACAAATTATTAAGTTTTTTTTTGTCATTTTATTGACTTTTATTATGTTAGCAGCTCAAACTCCGAATATAGCGTTCGTACACTATAGCTACAGCTACATTATAGAGAGACACGGAAATTAAAATGAAAAGAAGAAAAATGGGAAATTCAAATTTACACTCATACACTTACATACATATTATTATATACCTATGTTCAGGTTGTTACAATATATACGACGGCTTTATAGGAAAATCTAATTTTATTTTTTAATCATAATATTATTATGGATCCAGGTTATTCCGGCAAAACGAGTAATTTTAAATTCACACAGTAA
The DNA here is from genome assembly GCA_963691935.1 of Nephrotoma guestfalica. Classification (NCBI taxonomy): domain Eukaryota; kingdom Metazoa; phylum Arthropoda; class Insecta; order Diptera; family Tipulidae; genus Nephrotoma; species Nephrotoma guestfalica. The sequence goes on from OY829914.1 coordinate 248,604,160, forward strand.
TATGCTTAGGGTTTTATTATTTAAATTTGAATGGGATTAGGGTTTTGTGTATATGGTTGGGTTTTATTGGTTTAATGAGATGGGTTTTGGTCATGGAATTTCATTTTATTTTAATTTAATTTTATGCTGGGACCAGTTGGTTTATATTGTGATTTAGAGTGAATAATGTGTTTGGTCTAACTATTCTTTAATCAGATATTATTTCAGCACGTGTAGGTGTAAAAGTAAATTACTTTTGTTATGGTTCAGCTTAATTGACCAAATTAATAAAACCATCTTCAATAGTAATATTGAAAAAGATCCTGTTAATTTTACCAATCAAACAACACTACACGAAATGTTTTTGCAAAGACACAGTGTTATAATCTTATATTACAGATTTTTTTTCATTTTTACCGACTTACGCGTTTAATTTATTTACATAATAAAGCCCGTTTGAAACATGCTTATTATATACGTTACAACTTGATTATTACGTTTTCGAATAATTGGCATTTATTAAAGCAGTTTTTGAACTATATACTGAGTAAAAAGATTGTTGAAACTCCCAAATTGTTTTTCTGGGACATCAAAAATGCATTGCAAATATTACTGAAGTAAAATTTCCAGGTGTACAAGGTTCCGGGTCGTCAAAATTGGTTCCTCATAAAGTGCATCACAGTATCTGGTAGCTCCAATGATTATTTGGCCTACGACTCTCTCCCATGACAATATATTATTCCTGCAAATTTAAACCACTTTAAGCATAGGTGCCTCAGAAACAAATATTGAGCCTTCAACTGTGTCAAATATAGCATAAAATTATTATCTAATCGGCATAAGAAGAGATTCTCAATCCGCCTTACATGACACCATAACACATACGATTTCTACAGCCTATAAAAAAATGTAGAAGTCTACGGCAACGTTTTAACTTAAAACTTTAAAACTTTAAAACTTTAAAACTTTAAAACTTTAAAACTTTAAAACTTTAAAACTTTAAAACTTTAAAACTTTAAAACTTTAAAACTTTAAAACTTTAAAACTTTAAAACTTTAAAACTTTAAAACTTTAAAACTTTAAAACTTTAAAACTTTAAAACTTTAAAACTTTAAAACTTTAAAACTTTAAAACTTTAAAACTTTAAAACTTTAAAACTTTAAAACTTTAAAACTTTAAAACTTTAAAACTTTAAAACTTTAAAACTTTAAAACTTTAAAACTTAAAACTTTAAAACTTTAAAACTTTAAAACTTTAAAACTTTAAAACTTTAAAACTTTAAAACTTTAAAACTTTAAAACTTTAAAACTTTAAAACTTTAAAACTTTAAAACTTTAAAACTTTAAAACTTTAAAACTTTAAAACTTTAAAACTTTAAAACTTTAAAACTTTAAAACTTTAAAACTTTAAAACTTTAAAACTTTAAAACTTTAAAACTTTAAAACTTTAAAACTTTAAAACTTTAAAACTTTAAAACTTTAAAACTTTAAAACTTTAAAACTTTAAAACTTTAAAACTTTAAAACTTTAAAACTTTAAAACTTTAAAACTTTAAAACTTTAAAACTTTAAAACTTTAAAACTTTAAAACTTTAAAACTTTAAAACTTTAAAAACTACGGTCAACTTGTGAATTAAATTTATCAACAATTCAACATCCCGAATACAAAATTTCTCTCCGTTGCAAGCAAATCAGTATCGAGAATCAAAATTACTCAAACATCAATTACAATTTTATTTCCTGTGGATTGGAAACGGGACCATCATGCAGAGATGGGCGTTTAGTGGTCCTCTATTAATTTGTACATGATCTCGTCGACAACGTCGACTACTCACCGAAAACGTAGACTACTTGTCGACAACATCCACTACTCCTAGACAACGCTGACCAATCTAAACAAGTCGACAACTATCGTAATTCACGTCAGATGTGATTGGATGATCCATCCATGACGAAAAAGTGGTTTTATGTACGCAACGTATGATTTTAAGCAATAAGCTGGGTGCGATTCCAAACAACGCGCCATTAATTCACCATTCTTTGACATGCATGAATTCGATTGTACTGTGCGTTGTGTGCCCATTGATGTTATAATTTTTTTAAATACCTTGGTTTGCGCTTAGATATTCAACTAAATTTAAAAGTTTTAGAAACTTCTTCAAGCATTAACAACGTCTTATTATTTGTGCAATTTTTAAAATGTATATATTATGCTGGGGTGGAATATACATTACAAATGCTAAACCGTATTTGGTTATTCTAAACAGGGTTGTAGAGTAATTAGTTTCCTACCAAGAAACTTTCCATCGTTTCCTCTGATTTAACCAATAAAATATCACTTTTTATGTAACTCTATGTTGTTAAGGTGCTAAAATTAAATTGTTTTATTTAATTAGTGGAAACTGGTATAAACTATCCCTCTCAATCATACATGTTTAGAAATTGAACCAGGTAAGTTATTCCTCATCTCTAAAAGAAGCACTTTAAAAGGTTTTTGGTTAACACACAGTTTTCAACATTTATCAAAAGTGTAGCTACACAAATTAATAAAAAACAAAAATGTTGATACACAATTTAACAAAAAGAGTAGAACTACATACAAAAATGTGGCAGGGTTGAATTTGTTATAATTTTCACTAAATATAATCTAATCTAATCCGCGGCAGATCACTGCGACCTTTGGGGAATTTTTTTCGTTTAGTGTAAATCGAAATAATAATACAAAAAGTGTAAACCGAGTCTTGTGGGTGTTTAAGGGCCATTAACACTTAATTCTAGAGATGACACCACAAATCTGAGTATACTGGCATTTCAGGGACACTCCCTACAACCTTTAGTGGTATGCGGCATATCTCTGCGACCTCTTGTGTGTAAATGGAAATAATAATATAAAAGTGTAAACCGGGCCTTGTGGGTGTTTAAGGGCCATTAACACTAAACAAAAAATTCCCCAAAGGTCGCAGTGATATGCCGCGGATCAGATTAGATTATATTTAGTGAAAATTATAACAAATTCAACCCTGCCACATTTTTTTATTTAGTTCTACTCTTTTTGTTAAATTGTGTATCTACATTTTTGTTTTTTGTTAATTTGTGTAGCTACACTTTTGATAAATGTTGAAAACTTCACATCGGTGTTAAGTATCAACTTATATTATGATAATTTCATCTCGTAGCCATCGAGATTGTGGTTGGTTTATTGGAGTATACCTCACCTTTCAAGTACTCTCACAGGAAGAGATCGGGAGGAGTCAAATTTGAAGAGGAAAAGGAGGAAGGAAAAAAGGCAAGGAAACATTTCTGGCAAAACTTGCATCGTAGGACGAGCTTTGTGTGATCGGGTGCAGCCTTGTTGCAACCACATGTTCTGTAGACCTAATTTATCCAATTCGGGTGCAATAAAGTTTTCAAACATGTCTCGCTAGCGGAAACTAGTAACTGTTACAGCATTACGTCGAACATCCTCAAAGATGGCGCCGACCCAAATGGCGCACCAGACTGTTATTCTACGAAGATTTAGTGGTCGTTGGTTAGGGGCAACAGAGACTATTATATTTATTAACAAAGCTAGCCAAGTCGAAAAGAACTTCGCCGCTTGCAGTATGAAAATCTTCAATTATTCGTTACACGGTGAATGGTTGACTTGCTCGACCTTGCTGACAAAATTAAACAATTTTGAACAATAATTTTATTATTGCTCCATAATAAATTGTAATCAACCACTCTCTACTACTGTCAAATGCGAACTGACAAATGCATCAAAAATAAAATGGCGGCCAAACAAAATCGACCTGGAACATAAAAAGCACACTTCAGGGTCAGAAATCTGAAAACAGCGATTAAAAATAAAAGTATTATGCAATAAAATGATAGAGCCTAAAATATATCCGTGTAAATAATAATAATAATAATTATAATAAAATCACATCACAATACAACTCGTAAAATACCAAAAATCTAATTACAAAACAATTCTATGATTTGAACGGGACAACTAACGGTTCGTGTTTAGCTCTTCCTAACATTTGTCGGACATGAATTGAGTTTTAGATTAAACCGTGACTCTTTTCGAAATAATTCTTAAAATTACAAAACAATTCTATAAGTTGAACTGGAGTACTAATGGTTCGTACTGAGCCCTTCCTAACATGTGTCGGATATGAATTGAATTTTATATTAAACCATGACCCTTTACGAAATTATTCTCAAAATTACAAAACTATTCCATGATTTTAACGGGAGTACTAACGGTTCGTGCTGAGCCCTCTAACATTTGTTGGACATGAATTTAGTTGTAACGGGTGTTTTTTTAGGAGGTTTGTTTTTCCGATAGATGTCGTTTTATTTTATGACAGTTGTTTTGACAGCTCAAAGTGGCATTTCTACTCAGTATTGTTTGGCAAATCATTATGAATAGGTTAACTCCAGAACAACGTTTTCAAATCGTGGAAATTTATTTTCAAAATCAGTGTTCAATTAAAAATGTTTATAGAGCACTTCGTGAATTTTATGGTGCACATAATCGTCCGTCAGAGACCACCATAAAGAACGTAATTACCAAATTTCGGTCTACATTCACTCTTTTGGATGCCAAGCCACCGACAAGAATGAGAAGAGTTCGTACAGAAGAAAATATTGCTGTCGTTGAGGCCAGTGTCGAAGAAAACGACAATTTATCGATTCGTCGTCGTGCTCAGCAAATTGGACTTTGTCCATCGACTTTATGGAAAATTTTACGTAAAGATTTGGGTTTGGTGCCATACAAAATTCAATTGGTGCAAGAATTAAAGCCACACGACCATCGTTTGCGCCGTGAATTCAGTGATTGGTCGTTAAATCAATTGAACGAAGATCCATTTTTTTACCGTAAAATTCTCTTCAGTGATGAGGCGCATTTTTGGTTAAATGGATACGTCAACAAACAAAATTGTCGCATTTGGAGCAAAGATAATCCACACGCCGTTCTAGAATTACCAATGCATCCTGATAAATGTACTGTTTGGTGCGGTCTATGGGCTGGTGGGATCATCGGTCCATATTTCTTTAAAAATGAGGAAGGACGACGCGTTACCGTGAATGGAAATCGATACAGAACCATGTTAAATGAGTTTTTGTTGTCAAATCTTGAAGATATGGATATGAATGAAATGTGGTTTCAACAAGATGGTGCCACTTGCCATACAGCACGTGAAACAATCGACTTATTGAAAGAAACTTTCAACGACAACATTATTTCGAGAAATGGTCCGGTGAATTGGCCTCCGCGTTCGTGCGATTTGACGCCACTCGATTACTTTTTGTGGGGATACGTGAAGTCATTGGTTTATGTGGATAAACCTCAATCGATTGACGCTTTGGAAACCAATATTCAACGTGTCATTGCTGACATACGCCCTCAAATGCTTGAAAAAGTGCTGGAAAATTGGACCTCCAGAATGACATTTGTGAAAAATAGTCGTGGTAGCCATATGCCAGAAATTGTGTTTAAATGTTAAATGCCAAAAAATTATCTACCAAATAAAAAAAAATTTTGGTCATTTCATAATTTTATATGTGTTTTATTCAAAAAAAAAATCGGCAACCTCTTAAAAAAACACCCTTTTAAATAAACCGTCACTCTTTACGAAATTATTCACAAAATTACAAAACAATTCTATGATTTGAACGGGAGTACTAATTGGTCCTACTTTAATATAAAATTAATTTCATGTCCGACAAATTTTTGGAAAGGGCTAGCTGGAATCAATATCACTCAATCAATTTCAAATACGACAAAATTTTGAAAATGCACAGCACGAATCGATATTGCTCACAAACAAATCATAAGAAAAATCTGAAGATGAGAAATTAATTTTTTCGTACTTGTACTAAAGTTACATTATTCTAGACCCGAAACCATTAGTGTTGTCATAGTGTTTTACGTGCTAACTCTTCGGGCCAGTTTCACAGACATGCATATTAAGAAATTTTTCGAAGGCTAAGTTGCAGTTAACTTCGCAATAAACTGAATTTCAAATTTCGAACACCAAAAATTTTTAAGGATATCATAAATCCTACAAAAATTAAACTGCTTTGAAATATAAGAGTTCAAAACCAATAAAAATTTTACATATTAAAATTAAAAACTCAATCTAACTTATCATTAACCAATCGTATTGTTGATTGCATGTTCCAAAAGAACTATATCTTTGAGAAGGAAGGCTGTCGTGATCGCATTTAAAGAAAAAAGGCTAATCTGAATTATTCGAACACCGACCAAATGGCCTAGTCGTTAAAGCTTCGGCGTTTGGATTGGGATGTACCGGGTTCGAATCCAAATAGGGGAAGGATGCAAAGGGAATTTTCATCAACAAATTACGATTTGCGATGAAAAGGAACACATTTATAATCCTCTGTCGGAGTGCAAAACTCAAGGGCCGACCCATCTTCCATGCCAATATAGGCTGGCATGGTGCTATATGCAATGTGCAGATGGTAATAAAATCGGACCTGTATCCGTACGTCCTCGAATTGGCCAATACAGGCGTAAAGGTAAGGACGTAAATAAGCAAACCGCGAAAGAGTTAAGAGAGAGCCTTGGCTCTAGAACAGATAGCAGGGAAAAGAAAAAAAAATATTCGAACACCCTGCAGCGTTTAATCGACAATTTTTGATGCATGTGTAATAAATTAAAAATCTTCCACAATGTTTCCTCTTTAGTTTATAAGTTTCGATATTTTCATAGTCCTTAAATTAATATTACTAAGAAGCATGTTTTCATAATCCTTTGGATTCAGAATCCTATTCAAAGATAATATAGACATGCTTGAAGATTAAAAGAAAAAATCCTTTTTATTAAAATTAATTCGTTTAATTAAAAAAAAATTATACAACAATATAATTAAAATGAAATTAACATACATGAAAATTAAATATTTTCCAGTATCACAAAATTTTATTAGTTTTCCGTTTACTAAACACATCTACGAGTGTGTATGTACAGAAACATACAACGTACATGCACAGAAAGTGAATGAAGATGACAAAAGATTTTTTCTTCGTATATACACAGATGTTACCCCTTTCTGGAATCTAATAATAAAAACAAATTTCTAGTAATTTTTTATTTTATTAGGATTTTATAATTATTCTAAATATGATTATTACACATTTTTTGTAATTATGTTTAAGGGATTGATACATGATCGCATTAACATAATTATATTTGACGTGCTTTTGTTGGTACAATTTGGATGAACGTATTATACATTGCAAAGCGCAATAATAAGAAATGTACATAAAAATAATAATAAAAGTTTAAAACTTCCTTTTAATAATATACGTACGTACATATTCTGTGCTTTGAGAATTAAATTTTAATTTAAACAGACAATCACGAATTTGGTCATTTACTGTTCGTGAGGCTTTCATTTCGCATTTGTGCTTGTGCTTTATATATCACTTATTTTCCATTTGGCTTTGCATTGGCCATGTTGTTGTTGTCGTCTTCCCGTGACGGTTACTTAAAAGCCCAGCAAAATGTTAAAATTTTAATTTTGTTTCATGCGACTTATTGTTTGTATCTTTCATTTTTCATTATATATAGAACATGGAACGCAACCGAGAAATATAAAATGCTCACATAACGATGAAATGTTCGTTGTTGTGCCTGGTACTGGTAGCAAAAGAAAATTATTTATTTTTTGTTTTCGGTTCGTTAAATTCCTTAAGAAATACACAATAACAAAATTGTATAATAGAAATTAAAATGAAATTTTGGTCTTGTTGTCGGTGTGCTGTTGTTGTAGATTTATTTATTTATATTTGTGTTGTTGTTAATATTTCATTTCTCCATCTTCAACAATCGCATAAAAGCCACGAATAAAACACTGGATGAAAAACAATAAAACGGATTTGCCTTACCACCACCGCCGAGTACACAGTACACAAACAAAAAATTAAGAAACAGACACACAACAATAATTGCATTTTATTTGTACGTATACCATTCCAAACAATGCATGTAAACGTGATATTTTAACAGAATTTTCAGCGAAATAAATAAAAAATTGAATATGCGAAGAAAATGCTGGTGCTGGAAAAGAAAGCACTGCCACAGAACAACAAATTGTGTACAACAAAAGTACAAAAAACAAAAACGAGCAACCGGAAAAATAAGTTGTCTTAGACACGATTTTCCTTTGGGTGGTGTTGCGAACAAATTTGAAAAACTATACAAAGCGCTGTATACCAACATAAAGCACACACAGCCATAAGGTACAAAGTAGAAAAAAAAATTACCGTTTTGTGTTAACATAAGTTAAGATTAAAAATGAATATTTACATGTTTCACTATAAACATGTTATGTGGTTTGGAAATTATTTATGTTAGATTTTGTTTAAAACGTTGTTACAATAAATAAGTGCACTTCTAGACTAGAAGATAGTTTCTATCGGTTGTTGCATGCATCGCTTTAATTTGGATATGTTTGCACCATTAAAATTGATTCAGGTCAGTGAATTATATAGCAATTTATGCAAAAAATATATCTTTTTTGCACCCCGACGCGTCCGTATAAATATCACGTCTACTCGCTTGCAGCATTAGTTCAGAATACAATATATTTTTGTCTTTTATATTTTGTGTAAAAGAATTAAAACGAATTTGTCGTCGATCGCAATTATTCAAAACATAACATTTTTAAGAAATCATTTAAATCAATTTAGAAATAAAATTCCTAACATTTACGTTTGTAAAGTTGGCCCAAAAATTATCATTTTTATAAAAGAATCGGTGTCGAAGATGTCAATACATTTTATCGCTAACAATACCGTCACCTATTTCGATAACTATCATGACAGAAAACTATAAAAACATTAAATTTCATATAAATTTGAAGACTTCATAATAATTTCTTCGTCCTTTAAATAAAAGTGATAAGGTGCATTTCTAACAAATCTAATAATTTTTTAATTAAGGAATATTATATTTTTCGTCTTCATTAAAAATATTTATTAGTCAATAACAGGTAATACAAACTTATTAACGTTTAATCTTGCGATATGCTGCAATACACATTAACTAAAAATACTAATGGTTTAAATAATTTTAAAATGTGTCAAATGCGTCACGCAACAGGTTACTAACAAGGCGATCTGAAATCGCCGTTGTTTCACGAAAGGATTATCAAAGCGATAATGTGATCTGTATGATCCTTGTGATTTATAGTATTCTCGTTTAGTTCTGGCTCCACCCTGTATTAGAAAAAAGTTTAGGGAGGTTGTATGGAATCCTCCTACAGAGATTGGTCTACACTCAGACGTTTTAAGAACAACGATAACATCTTGGTGGATGTTGAGATTTTGGGTATTGGTCATCGGTCTCACTACGATTTTGTTGATATTATAAATGTTGATATTATGTTGATATAATAAATATTAAACAGTTAAAATATTAAAATATTAAAATATTAAAATATTAAAATATTAAAATATTAAAATATTAAAATATTAAAATATTAAAATATTAAAATATTAAAATATTAAAATATTAAAATATTAAAATATTAAAATATTAAAATATTAAAATATTTATTAAAATATTAAAATATTAAAATATTAAAATGTTTATTAAAATATTAAAATATTAAAATATTAAAATATTAAAATATTAAAATATTAAAATATTAAAATATTAAAATATTAAAATATTAAAATATTAAAATATTAAAATATTAAAATATTAAAATATTAAAATATTAAAATATTAAAATATTAAAATATTAAAATATTAAAATATTAAAATATTAAAATATTAAAATATTAAAATATTAAAATATTAAAATATTAAAATATTAAAATATTAAAATATTAAAATATTAAAATATTAAAATATTAAAATATTAAAATATTAAAATATTAAAATATTAAAATATTAAAATATTAAAATATTAAAATATTAAAATATTAAAATATTAAAATATTAAAATATTAAAATATTAAAATATTAAAATATTAAAATATTAAAATATTAAAATATTAAAATATTAAAATATTAAAATATTAAAATATTAAAATATTAAAATATTAAAATATTAAAATATTAAAATATTAAAATATTAAAATATTAAAATATTAAAATATTAAAATATTAAAATATTAAAATATTAAAATATTAAAATATTAAAATATTAAAATATTAAAATATTAAAATATTAAAATATTAAAATATTAAAATATTAAAATATTAAAATATTAAAATATTAAAATATTAAAATATTAAAATATTAAAATATTAAAATATTAAAATATTAAAATATTAAAATATTAAAATATTAAAATATTAAAATATTAAAATATTAAAATATTAAAATATTAAAATATTAAAATATTAAAATATTAAAATATTAAAATATTAAAATATTAAAATATTAAAATATTAAAATATTAAAATATTAAAATATTAAAATATTAAAATATTAAAATATTAAAATATTAAAATATTAAAATATTAAAATATTAAAATATTAAAATATTAAAATATTAAAATATTAAAATATTAAAATATTAAAATATTAAAATATTAAAATATTAAAATATTAAAATATTAAAATATTAAAATATTAAAATATTAAAATATTAAAATATTAAAATATTAAAATATTAAAATATTAAAATATTAAAATATTAAAATATTAAAATATTAAAATATTAAAATATTAAAATATTAAAATATTAAAATATTAAAATATTAAAATATTAAAATATTAAAATATTAAAATATTAAAATATTAAAATATTAAAATATTAAAATATTAAAATATTAAAATATTAAAATATTAAAATATTAAAATATTAAAATATTAAAATATTAAAATATTAAAATATTAAAATATTAAAATATTAAAATATTAAAATATTAAAATATTAAAATATTAAAATATTAAAATATTAAAATATTAAAATATTAAAATATTAAAATATTAAAATATTAAAATATTAAAATATTAAAATATTAAAATATTAAAATATTAAAATATTAAAATATTAAAATATTAAAATATTAAAATATTAAAATATTAAAATATTAAAATATTAAAATATTAAAATATTAAAATATTAAAATATTAAAATATTAAAATATTAAAATATTAAAATATTAAAATATTAAAATATTAAAATATTAAAATATTAAAATATTAAAATATTAAAATATTAAAATATTAAAATATTAAAATATTAAAATATTAAAATATTAAAATATTAAAATATTAAAATATTAAAATATTAAAATATTAAAATATTAAAATATTAAAATATTAAAATATTAAAATATTAAAATATTAAAATATTAAAATATTAAAATATTAAAATATTAAAATATTAAAATATTAAAATATTAAAATATTAAAATATTAAAATATTAAAATATTAAAATATTAAAATATTAAAATATTAAAATATTAAAATATTAAAATATTAAAATATTAAAATATTAAAATATTAAAATATTAAAATATTAAAATATTAAAATATTAAAATATTAAAATATTAAAATATTAAAATATTAAAATATTAAAATATTAAAATATTAAAATATTAAAATATTAAAATATTAAAATATTTATTAAAATATTAAAATATTAAAATATTAAAATATTAAAATATTAAAATATTAAAATATTAAAATGTTTATTAAAATATTAAAATATTAAAATATTAAAATATTAAAATATTAAAATATTAAAATATTAAAATATTAAAATATTAAAATATTAAAATATTAAAATATTAAAATATTAAAATATTAAAATATTAAAATATTAAAATATTAAAATATTAAAATATTAAAATATTAAAATATTAAAATATTAAAATATTAAAATATTAAAATATTAAAATATTAAAATATTAAAATATTAAAATATTAAAATATTAAAATATTAAAATATTAAAATATTAAAATATTAAAATATTAAAATATTAAAATATTAAAATATTAAAATATTAAAATATTAAAATATTAAAATATTAAAATATTAAAATATTAAAATATTAAAATATTAAAATATTAAAATATTAAAATATTAAAATATTAAAATATTAAAATATTAAAATATTAAAATATTAAAATATTAAAATATTAAAATATTAAAATATTAAAATATTAAAATATTAAAATATTAAAATATTAAAATATTAAAATATTAAAATATTAAAATATTAAAATATTAAAATATTAAAATATTAAAATATTAAAATATTAAAATATTAAAATATTAAAATATTAAAATATTAAAATATTAAAATATTAAAATATTAAAATATTAAAATATTAAAATATTAAAATATTAAAATATTAAAATATTAAAATATTAAAATATTAAAATATTAAAATATTAAAATATTAAAATATTAAAATATTAAAATATTAAAATATTAAAATATTAAAATATTAAAATATTAAAATATTAAAATATTAAAATATTAAAATATTAAAATATTAAAATATTAAAATATTAAAATATTAAAATATTAAAATATTAAAATATTAAAATATTAAAATATTAAAATATTAAAATATTAAAATATTAAAATATTAAAATATTAAAATATTAAAATATTAAAATATTAAAATATTAAAATATTAAAATATTAAAATATTAAAATATTAAAATATTAAAATATTAAAATATTAAACTATTAAAATATTAAACTATTAAAATATTAAAATATTAAAATATTAAAATATTAAAATATTAAAATATTAAAATATTAAAATATTAAAATATTAAAATATTAAAATATTAAAATATTAAAATATTAAAATATTAAAATATTAAAATATTTAAATATTTAAATATTTAAATATTTAAATATTAAAATATTAAAATATTAAAATATTAAAATATTAAAATATTAAAATATTAAAATATTAAAATATTAAAATATTAAAATATTAAAATATTAAAATATTAAAATATTAAAATATTAAAATATTAAAATATTAAAATATTAAAATATTAAAATATTAAAATATTAAAATATTAAAATATTAAAATATTAAAATATTAAAATATTAAAATATTAAAATATTAAAATATTAAAATATTAAAATATTAAAATATTAAAATATTAAAATATTAAAATATTAAAATATTAAAATATTAAAATATTAAAATATTAAAATATTAAAATATTAAAATATTAAAATATTAAAATATTAAAATATTAAAATATTAAAATATTAAAATATTAAAATATTAAAATATTAAAATATTAAAATATTAAAATATTAAAATATTAAAATATTAAAATATTAAAATATTAAAATATTAAAATATTAAAATATTAAAATATTAAAATATTAAAATATTAAAATATTAAAATATTAAAATATTAAAATATTAAAATATTAAAATATTAAAATATTAAAATATTAAAATATTAAAATATTAAAATATTAAAATATTAAAATATTAAAATATTAAAATATTAAAATATTAAAATATTAAAATATTAAAATATTAAAATATTAAAATATTAAAATATTAAAATATTAAAATATTAAAATATTAAAATATTAAAATATTAAAATATTAAAATATTAAAATATTAAAATATTAAAATATTAAAATATTAAAATATTAAAATATTAAAATATTAAAATATTAAAATATTAAAATATTAAAATATTAAAATATTAAAATATTAAAATGTTAAAATATTAAAATATTAAAATATTAAAATATTAAAATATTAAAATATTAAAATATTAAAATATTAAAATATTAAAATATTAAAATATTAAAATATTAATGTGAGCGTAAGATTTGCAGATGCAAAGCTGCGAATTGCGTGCCTAATCGATCGTTAATTGACCGATAATTGGAATCCAAAAATGTAGTTTTCGGAGTATTCGATAGTTTGCCGATAGCAGCGAGTGAATTTGTTTTCCCCGGTTTATTTGTTAGTGTCGATCGTGGCTAGTTGTTGACGTACCGAGGGATATCTGTCACTTGTGACATCTTATATTTTGATATTAGTTGCATAATTATGTAGCAGTCGATCGAGAATGACCGCAAGATGTGCGAGTCATGAAACTGGGGTGGGAAAAGCAAAATTTATGTGAAGATTGAGGTCATTGTGGAGTTGGGTGGACTTTTTTGGCCATCTCATGGATCATGGAAGTTGCATGATCCACGCAAGAGAAAGCGACAGTTGAAAAGGTTGTGGTGTTCACAGCACCATGTACGTCGTTGAATTATGGATCATGGGAGTTGCATGATCCACGCAAGAAACGAAAAGGGACATGGTGGTAGTGTTTTCTGCGCCATGTGCGCCGCTGGATCATGATAATTGCATGATCGATGGCGGCGCCAGACGAAAACGAACGTGAACTAGTTGGTGTTGTTCACATTATGCATTCCGCTGGAAAATGGGTCATGGAATTGGGCATGCAATGTAATAAAACAACTAGAAAATACTGTATTTACAACAACAAAGAATCTATTGTTGTGTTGCGGTTGTTGTTGCTGCTGTTGTCCTAGGTGCTGTGTTGCTTTTTTCGTCCTGTTGTCGCCACGTAGTGATGGCATGTTCTTATTCCCACGAGGGTGTGATCCCCTCTGCGCTCACATAATAATTCTATGCGCTGGGCACTATCGTCATTGTGGGGGCAACAATTGCTCCATATAATTTGTGTTAGCACATGTAAGATTTCATGTGGGCGTGTCGTGTCGGCTTTATGTGTGCACACACAAAATTTTATTTACATCCACGTTCGCACTTAAAGTTTTTATACCACTCACACAAAATATTAATTATTATTTTATTATTTTTATCCCGTAAAAACGGACGTCGGGGTCACTAGTTTTCGGAGTAGCACCAGCAAAAAATTTAGTTGAAAGTAAGCAGTATAAAATGGGAAAATGCATGAGCAGCAATGAAGCAGTATGGCGCACATTCACTGTTCCAATTTATGAAAGAAATCCCACCGTAGTACATTTTGCCGTTCATTTGGAAAATGGACAACGAGTATATTTTACAACAGAAAATGTTGCCGAACGGGCAACACAGCCACCAGAGACAACATAAACTGCTTTTTAGTCTTTGTGTTGCAAAATTTAATTTACTAAGAGGTTACTGTATTCCGAAGTTACACGTTACTATACACTTGGAACACCTCCCGAAAACAATTTAAACGTCGAAAAATAGGACAAGTAGTACTTGGACATCCAAATGTTTTTTCAAGCAATGCATTAGGCAGAAGTGCACCAAAATAATGTAGAATTCTATTATTTGCGTTTGCTGTTGATAAATCTTCGTGGTCCAACATCGTTTCAGCATTGGAGAACTGTAAATAATGTATTGTGCGAATCATATCGCGAAGCATGCCAAATTTAGATTTACTTGAGAGAGATGAACATTGAGATAATTGATTACAGCAGATGCAACACTTACCGCATCTGCCAATCAAATTCTAACATTATTCTTAATTAACTTTCAACATGCTTTCCTTCAAATCCCTTAGCATTGTGGACAAAGTGAAGCTCGCAACTCAAACACAAATCTTGATTCCATATGGAAAGACAACTTAACTGCATTGGCCATTGCCTTCTCTGAAATTGCAGCCACTTTGGTAGATGGTGGAAAAACGGCAGCATTGAAGTTGTACGGGATGAGTGTTCAATGGCTACAAAAGTGGGTGAAAGCGTTGGATCGAACATTGAAAGATTTACGCAGCAACCAACAACTATTTGGGGGTGTTCTTATATTATTGACAGTTGATTTCAGACAAACATTACCAAACGTTTGGCAGCAATAAATACAACATTGTATGGCAAAAAATCGATAGATAAAACAATTAAGTATTAAGTTTCAACCCGGTCAGTCAATCCGTCTCTACACAAAGACATTTATGTAGAGACCTTTCTGCTAAAATTTAAAACAATTTATCTGAACCGATATTGTTGAAAATTTTATTTAGAATCTATTTTTGCATAGTCAATTTTTTCATACTTGAGCCACTTTTCAAAATATTCCTACAATCGAAAAAGCTCCTATGGATGTTGCTACCACCTTGAAAATCTTAATTATGAAGCTTCATTCCTAAAAATCAATCCGTTTGGGCTGTATATGCCGAATTTGTATATGTGCCTTTCAAAATATTTTCCAAACACCGAAAAAGCTCCTATTGGATAGTGTTACAAATTTAATTTGAAATGTTTTAGTTTATAATCGTTTTGTTCAAAAACGCTATAATTTTCAAATTAATAAATGTTATAATTTCAAACTATAGATCCGAAATCGATTTAAGCCAAAAACCAATAGGACCTGCCAATTAATGAAAAAAGCTTATATTTGAAGTGTCATCCCGATCAAAAAAGCCAGCGGGCTGGGCTGTACAGAAAGCATAGATAATTAGTTTGCAGGCACACACGCACGTACACACACGACAACACAGAGATTTTTTGAAAAGTCCTTCAGCGACTTAACGAAAATTTTGACCTCGCGATTTTTCAGATTTACCAATCACGAAATGTTTGTGACCTATCTACAACCAAGATGGTTAGTCAGATCGATAAACCTTTATTCAAAAGCGTTTTGTTTAATTGGGAAATCCAAAAAATTTTCAAATCAGAAGAAATCAGTCCAACTGAAGTCGCAGTTTCTATTAGACGTTTTTTATTTTCTGCAGATATTTTGAAAAGTATTTACGAAAAACGACTGTAAACACAAAGATTCTAACTTATCTACCACGATTTAACCAAAAATTACGTTTAATGACCAAAATTTGTTTTGTAATAAAAATTCGACCCTACACAGCTCAGACTGATTGATTGTTCAGAATGGAACTTCATGCTTAAGGTTTTTTCATAAATTCAAAGATACCAATGATTTTTAGGTGAATTCGGTCCACCGGAATTGGTAGCATCCATAATATCATTATTATTATTTATAAATATTTTAAAAAGTTTATTATCATTTACAAAAAAGATGATTAAGTACTAAAAGGCCAGTTCTATAAGAGCTGCCTTGTTTTTTGAAAATATTTTGAAAAGTATAACATTTATGAGAAAAGCCACTATTAACAAGGATTGATTGATTGATTGGTTGATTGGACTGCAGGACCAAGTACTGGACCAGTGTTCCGGATAAAACCGGGCATATTCCCACAGCCTGTTTACAGATAACAATAGTACGGATAGAAAAGTTTTTTCAGGGAAGCGAGGAAAGGAACAGAACGACCCGGTTTCAGACATCTAGCGATCGTACGGCGCAACACAATTCTGATCAACTTCTAATCTACTAGATGAAGGAAAATGGCTTAATAGGTTTAATGGATAACGATGGTATTGGTCTTCAACAATCTAAATCAGCAACCTGAGAAAAAAATATTATTATTTCACGTACGAGTACATCTGGAAAATTCCTGAAATTTAATTATAAATTTATTATTTCCGGCTTCCTAAATATAATAGATCGATTAAATCGGCCCGGTGGCAGACACCAAGATAAAGCCGATAGTTAGTAACACAATTCTCATCTTCACAATGAACAAATAATATTTCAAACAAATATTATTTCACAAGCATCTGTAGTTTTCCTGAAATTTAATTCTGAATTAATATTTTCCGACTTCCTAAATAATATAAACATTTATTAATTTAATCCTCCTGCAATTCCACAACTTACAATAGAATTTCCTGAAACCGTAGTTATTTAAATTATATTAAAAATTACTCTAAAATTCATTAGTATTTAACCCTTGAATTGGTAACCACGACCAAATAATATTCGTTTTATTACCAAGTATAATTAGTAGACCAACTCTCAACAAACGATGGTCAAATTCGGTGTGCAACGCCGAATTTGACAAAATTTTAGGATTCGGCTATAAAGAATGGAACTAGGCCATTTCCTAACCGACAACTTTCCAATCTATTTTCTAGAGCTGGGCTAGGATTCTTATAAAACAGGTCAGCTTTTATTGGGATTTTAACGTGTCTTTTTGATGAAGTGTGGAACTTCGATCATTTTGAAAGAAACTTGCCATATCAGAAAAAATTGTCAAATCAGATATTCAGAATTGGGTGGCGATTTAAAAATGTATTTTAGGGAAGTTCTGGAGTTCGGCGGTGCTAGGCAATTTCTTAGTTATGTTCGAATCTGATATGTTGAGCTGAATCGAGATTCCAACATAAATCCAACATAAGGAATTATTCAGTTCCCCCATTCACCATAGCCGAACCAAATTTGACCTTAATCCGTTAAGAGATGACCCAGTCATATTCAGCTTGCTCAAAAATAAAATTTGTTAGAATTCAAATTCAGCCAAATTCGTACCCAAAAATTAATTTATGCTTCTTCCGCAGTATACTGTCTAAAAACTGATTACTGAGACAATTCCGCATATCTCAGTCAATCAAAAAAGATCGAAGTTTACGTGAGGTGACGACACGAAGGGAAGATATAACCAAGTGGAAGGCGTCTTACCTAATTGGTGCATGAGCAAATCGTTGAATAGGATTTTTTACTTTATTTACTTAAAAATTAGATACAATAATTAATTTGGTTACCAAACACTTAGTGTTGTAGGTAACAAAGGAACATACTTAATTAAGCAGCGTGCTGTTTTATGTTTTATAATTTTAAAATATATACTTATATAAAAAAAAGGGAAGTTAAAAATTAAATAGACTATGATTGAAAAAAAAAAAAAAATTTATAATATATTATACACTACTAAAGAAAAATTTACGTTAAACAATAAAGAGCACAAATATTGCAGAAAAAGCATAAAAGCACTATAAAATAAAATTAAAATCAAAATTAAAATTAGCACCGTAAAGATTTTAATGATTATTTATTTAGACATTTAAGTCCGATTGTTTATTTTAGGTTGTTCTTAAATACATTTTTAGGCATTTCTTAAACAAGTTAATACTTTCAATTTCTTTTAGTTCGGTTGGTATAGTATTGTACATTTTCAGACCTTTGTACAGTATATTGTTGTTTTTTGAGTTTGTTGCAAAAATTGCAAGTGGAAGTTGGCTCGCTGTCTCGTGTACCATATGAATGAATATCACATGCATGAATCAGAGGTCGGTGAAATTTAATTAAACCTCTTCGAATTTTAAATATTGTCATTATGAGTTCGAAATCAATTATATTATGGAAGCTGAGTTGAGATATATTTTTAAAAAGTTCGATTGTTGAAAATCTTAGTGGCAGGCGGTTTATGTTTTTTAGGTTTTTTTTTTGTAGAATTGCGATCTCATCACAACGGAAACCAGCGCATCCACTCCACACTGGGTTTAAATATATTAATTGTGGTAAGATAAGGGAATTGTAGATTAGTAACAGGGAACTTTGCGGCAAAATATGCTTCAGTTTTTTGATCGAGAATACAAAAGGTCGTATTTTAGCCTTAACCATATCGATATGGGCGCTCCATTTCAATTTTTCATCTATCAGTAGACCCAGGTACTTAAATTGATCCGTACGCTCTATCTGAATTCCCGCATAACTAATCCTGCACTCTCTTATAACTTCCTCTGATATTTTTGTATTTGTAAATATAATATACTTAGTCTTTTTGGCATTTAATTGAAGTTTGATTTCATTGAGCCACAGGTTTAGCAACGTCAAATCCATCTGCATATCTTCAAAAAGATCTTTAAGATTTGTATTTTCATACTTTATAACAGCATCATCAGCATATAGCTGAAATGTGCCCTTAAAGTTTTGTCTGCATATGTCGTTAATGTAAATGTTAAAAAGGACCGGCCCAAGAATGGATCCTTGCGGTACACTCCTTGCGAGACACATCATATCACTTTCTGTTTGATTCACAACTACCACCTGAGAACGAGCTTTAAGATTTGATCGGAAGCACGACAAATGCATCGGCTCAAACTTTAGTCCCTGAAGTTTGGCGAGCAATATATCATGGTCTACCGAATCAAACGCTTTCCGTACATCCAAAAATAAGCACGCTACAATCCGTTTCTTGTCAACATTTTCCGAAATGAAACTAGTTAACTCAAGGCATGCTGCTTGTGTACTAGAGCCTTCTGTAAACCCATACTGCTCTCTTGCTAAAATATTATTCGCCTTCAAAAATTGCAATAACCGGTTATTCACTATTCTTTCGAATACTTTTGAGACTGAGCCTAAAATAGATATTGGTCTATAGTTGGTTGGCTCTAGTGCATCCCCATCCATAAATACCGGTATAACTCTTGCCATTTTTAGTTTTTCTGGAAACTTGCCTTCAAGCAACGAATTGTTAATCAAGCTAGTTAGCGCTCTCTTCAATTTTTCTTGAAAAAATTGAAAGAACTTGCCTGATATGCCGTCCCGCCCCGTAGCTGCAGCTGTTTTCAAACATTGAATGACTCGACTAACTTCCTCTTCACTCACATTGGTTATATCAAATTTAAAACCTATATGATATTCTGGCATAATTACGACTACATTTGGCCACGGAAAATCGCATGCATGTATGAAACAAGCATTGAATGCGTTGGCAACTTCCCTTGGGTCCTCGCTAACTGAGCCATTTAACAGTACCGAAATATTTTTTGGTTTAGTTTCACGTGTCTTATTATAAATGGCCAACTTTAATAGATTCCAAAATTGTTTGGAACTTCCAATACAATTTTCTAGTCTAGTTACGTAAAAATCTCTTTTAGCTTTCCGTACTCTGCTTACAATCGAGGATTTTATTAGATTGAACTTAACTTTTTAATGTTCACACTCAGGGTATTTTACAGTTAGTTTAAATAATTTTTCCCTAGTTTTGATATCCCGGTATAAATCTAAGGTCATCCACGGTTGTTTCAGACCCACACGTCGTGTGTCACGCTTATATTGCATGCAATCCTTCACGACATTCTCGAGCCCGCTTACCAGATCGTCCAGAGTTTCGACGGTTTCTATTTTTTGCCAAAAACGAGTTTTCGCAGCCAAATCATAATTTAACATTTTAAATACTTGTGCCTGTTTAGATTCTCGAGCTTGTACATCTAAGACTAATTGAATTGCTCTGTGGTCAGAGAATGATACATCCTCCAATGCAAAACTGTGTACTAATCCGAATTGATCAGTCAATGCATGATCTATAATAGTGGAAGTACTATTGCATATTATTGTGGCAAATTTTGATGCTAATTTGTTAATGAGCATGAAGCCATTTACAGATAGTAAATCTAAATATTTACTAATTTTTGGGTTTCTTGGATCTAAAATATTTAAATTAAAATCCCCTACTACAATCGCTCTCGGAAATTTCTCTAAAATTGTTTGAAAGGACTCTAAAAAATTATCAACATTTGATCCCGGGCATCTATATATACTGATTAAATGCATATTTTGCTTAAGCAATTTTAAAACTAGAAAATTGTTTTTCAGGTCATCTTTTTCAAAAATTACAGAGCATTTAATATTCTCTTTAACTAAAACACATATTCCACCTCCTTTACCCGTACGACAACTATGATACGTATTATAACCATGAAAATTAATTAAACATACCTCATCAGATTATATCCATGATTCAACTGGTACAATGATTTCGGTCCCATAATTACACAACGATAAGAAATTTTCCACCTCATGAATCTTCGACTTCAAACCCCTGATATTGAAATATACAATATTTACATAACCCGTTTCCAATTTTTTACGACCGTACTTAAATCCGAGTTCATAATTCACGCTATCAACTAAATCCGCTATTTGAGAAATGCCATTTGTATTTATGTGTGTATTTCTATCTGTCATAAATCGAAACAGCTGACTCGTTTGTTTATGTTTTTGTTTGTTGATATTTTATAATAAATAAATATAATAATAAATATAATATAATAGTGCTTAGTGTTTAGTGATCAATAAATCGATATGAAAATAATTCTATGTGAAGCGATAAATTAGTCTATTTGAGTTAATTAATCAAATTTTTAATTTTATCTAAATCGTTTGAACTTTTTATGTGAATAGTCTTACTCTGTGGTGCTTTTTTCAGTAAAATCCGATTGTTGGTGGTCTAGAGAAATTGGAATTGGTTAGCTATTTTAAATTTTCGAGCAGCACGAAATAGTTGGAGTTTATTAGCGGTAAGATGATCTCGAATAAATATTTGTTTGATATTTTCAGTTTTGAATCCAATTTGATCCGAAAATAGATTTTTATATACTTTCTTATTTTTTATTATTTCTTGCTTGATGGTGATGGATTTAAGCTTGACCAGGAGAAAATGATTAGGCGTTTCGGGTGCTGTGCTGGTAGATGGTAACACGAGTTCTATCCCGATATATTGTGCGCTGGTTTTACAGTCACTGGGTACGTTGGCTTTGATTGTTTTAAGAATGTTTTAAGAACTGAAATCAATCGATATTCGTGTCTGATGTTCCCATGTAATTGGGACTCTGTTTCGAGAAATATTATTGAGCCAGATACATTTTTTCATATAAAATAGTGTCAGCAGTAAGCAATCTAAACATAGACAACATTGAAAGGCCGAGGCATATCACATCAAAGATTTAATTATCGTTACAAACGAAAAAGAAAAAACCATTTCCCCTTTGCCATGTCGTAACACATATGAAGTCTCACCCCTTTAAACCAGTCTACAAAAATATGTTTTATTTATATTATTTGAAATTGAAAATTAAGTTCAAATTTTCACCGTGCACTATTAATAGTTAGAGAGAAAATTAATTTAATTAAAGAAATCATAAACCAAGAAAAGCAACTATATATAAACTAGGAGACGAAAAATTAATTTAGCAACTATACCAATCCAATTCAATTTTCCAAAATTTAAGCAGAAAGGACGATTTTCCCGCAACAACTTATACGGGATAAAACACTTGTACTTAAGCATTTTCAATAAATTTGAAGATCCTAGTGATTTTTGGTCGTAATCGGTCCACCCGAAGTGGCAGCTTTCACATGAGCTTTCAGAATGTTTGCAAATATTTTAAAAAGTTGTAAATGTTAAACAAAATGCGGCAAACAACTAAAAGATCAAATAAAATTAAAGACACATTTTCAAAAAAGTGTTGACGTTTCCGAAATTTAAGCAATAATAATTTTTGATTATTCAAGACAGTTTTACCAAAATTCCGGAAAGTTTAAATATTTACTTTAGAAATCAAGAGTGGTGGATTTTTTTTGTTATCCCAACTCTTTCGCAGTTTGTTTTTTTCATCCTTACTTTTACGCCAGTGTTAGCCAATTCGAGAATGTACGGTTATAGGTCCGATTTTATCACCATCTGTATATTGCATAGATCCATGCCAGCCTATACTCTCCGATAGGATATCGTAATCTGTTGATGAAACTTCCCTTTGCATTCTGCTTCTATCGGGATTTGAAACCGGTACCTACCTAATTTAATATGAAAAAGTTATAAATAATCATTGGTTCAAGTCAAATATTTACGGCTAAACTAATTAAAAACAATAAATTATGAACTTCTTAAAAATCTGTTTAAATCATTCACATATTGATGACAAAAACTATTTTGAGATTAGCAAATGGTACAGTGTCAAGCGGAACATCATAAATTTAGATTACTCCATCTAAATGAAGATTTTGAAACAATTAAACAGTGAAAGCACAAATTTTATACTCGGGATTTTCGCTTTGGTATACCTACTCGTATATTAATGCTTACTTTAATACCAATATTAACAGCCAAAACAGTTTATTTTCTAGAAAAATTATATTTATGGCAGTCAAATTTACCTCAATTTCTTATTTATGTAATGGATATAAACCTGCCATATACTTTAACATTACTAGTATATTATACACACACAAATAATAATTTGGAAAAGATAAAAGTAAAAAAGCAAAAAAAAAAGCTCAAAATAATAACAATAATGATAATTTAAGATAGGGAACACCAAAACCTCTTCGTTCCACTTTAAAGAATTATTAATTTACTTTTATTGTCTTAGATAATACATTTTTATTTTACTTAATTAATTTTATTATTATTTTGTGAAAAGAAAATAAATAAAAAAAAAAAAAAAGCTCGTTTATGTTTGTATTTGTTGTGTACGTACTCTAAGGTACTTAAAAAGTCGTAAGAATTTTTATTTTTTTTATTATTTCGAAAAAGTAAAAGAAAATTAACTTAATTTATCTTTTTTGTTGTAATTTTATATTTTGTTTTTCTTAATAAAAATAAAAAAAATACTTTTTGTAATAAAAAAAAAATTCTGTATACCTACCTACCTATTAATAATTAATATTACGTTTAATAATAAAATATACGGCATAAACAAAATATCTTTTCTAATTCCTTCTACATATTACGTAATATATTTGCGTATGGTTCTGGAGCATGATTTCGAAAATGAAATTAAAGATTATATAGTGAAACAAAGATTTTGTTCGAATTGGGAATAGATTAAAGATATCTACAGGGAATCTGTATATGAGAGTACGAAAGAAAACGGGTATGGGCCACATTCCGACAGCCATATCGCCGACCGCCCAAATAGCTGACACCCATTTCGTCGACTCTTACATCACCGACACTCACATCGCCGTCACTCACGCATATCGTCGACAACCACATAGCCCGAGTTTTGAGATTAATTAAACACTTTGAATTTATTTTTTTGTTGTTAATGAACACTTTTAATAACCTTCTAACCTAACGTTCAATTTCCTAACGATATGCTCTCGTTAAGCTACAAGTATACTCTAATTTTTCTTACTTAGAATTATGATACAAATGTATCATATTTTAATAGAAAGGAATTGACAAGATAAGGAAAAATTAATTTAACTTGTATGATCTAACTGAAGGTAATATGAAATGTATATAAAACGTATTACTTGTGGTTGTTGTTGGGTGTATGGTGACGTTGCACCTAACTCCTCCCCTCTAGGAATGAAGCGATGGCCAGCTGAGCTGAATTGGCTGGTCTACCGGTGACTGTCGGTTGTTCTGGTTCCGGTACAGATTTATTTTTGCCCTTGATGCATTTGGTTGTTAATACGATTCCTACTATGCATGAAATTAATACGAATCATATTCCTGTAGTAAAAATATGATTATTAAAATTTCTTAATTGTATAAGTGTTTTCCGTCGTCCAATGATTTAATTTTTCCAATTTTAAATTTGTTGTGGTTATTGTGGCATTAATCTCGATATACAATGTCGAGACTACTGCTATTGATTCCCAAAATGTTGCAAATTTACTGGAATACTCTATATTGTTGATTTTAATGGTACAATTTTCGAAGTAAATTAACAACGTTCCTTTTAAAATGTTGTTTCGGTTGTTTGTGTTGCAAGTAGT
Source organism: Nephrotoma guestfalica (assembly GCA_963691935.1). NCBI lineage: Eukaryota > Metazoa > Arthropoda > Insecta > Diptera > Tipulidae > Nephrotoma > Nephrotoma guestfalica. The sequence goes on from OY829914.1 coordinate 248,629,445, forward strand.
TTGCATTAACAGGTCTGTGTGAGTTAATACAAACAGGTAATTTTGTTCGATTGGTTCCACCGTTTCTTGAATTATTTCTTTGCTTCTTGCCAACCAAATTCCTAGCATTATGTAGTTGTACATGCCAGACTACTGCAACATCAACAAATCATATTTCCGTTCTAATTAAATTCTTTATAAACGAGAATGCTGACATTAACTTTTAATTTAGTATACGAATGAAAAATTGTTAGTTTAGAGTTAGAGTAAGTTTATACCTGAAATTGTATTAACGTAAAATTTTGACCAATAAAATTCATTTTTTTAACTCTCCGAAACCACGTTTCGTTAACTTATAGTTGTTGAGTAAAATAAATTGGGTCAATTTCAAGGTAAAGGTATCATTTAAAGGTAATTGTTTTAATCGGTAAAATGAAAAGGATCCGGGATTAATTATGGGTATTTGTACGATAAACATTATATTGGAGTGGTTAAAATAGGCCACTAGTTCTAAAAATTCGTAACTTTGATATCGACATTTTGTTGTTTAAATTTTTTGCGAATATACTTTATTTCCTGTGGATGTAAAATATGCTTTGAAATAATGTTTAATTCAGCCAATGTTGTTGATTCTAGAATATCTTCGAAGTGTTCATTCAAAATTTCTATGTCAAAGAAGATCTGATCGAAATATTGATTCACCCATAATACGTGTTCAATATTATTCAGTTTATCTACAATGTCGTTTAGAAATCTATTGATATGGGTTTCTAATATGCTTTGTTGATTATTGATATGTTGCGAAATATTATTAAATCTTTGTATCATTTTTTTGTTAATGAATATTTGGTTGTTTATTTGATGTTCTAAGCTATTTTGGTTTGATTTTAGAATGTTTACACAGTTAGAAATAAGACGCCGTTTTTAATTCCGATCATCATGTTAAAAAGGGACGTATTTGAAATATCGTTAAAATTAACTCTGATTTAGGAAGAATCATTTTTTGATAAAACAATTCCAGAATGAAGTTAAAATATTAGCATGTAACCGAAAGGTTCGTTAAATATTTTGAGAGTTATCTTTAACAGCATAATTTCATTTAAAATTGGTACAATAATTTGGTAAGATTATTTCCTTATTAGAAATGCAAACAACTAAATAAAAATAATTTAACTCCTATTTTAAGTAATTTTCACGACTGTAACGGAAAAAAAATTGTTTACATAAAATATATAAATTATTATAACATTCAATTTTCTAAAAATACATTTATATGAAAGTGATCTAGATTGAGAGTTTCTTTCTTTAAATATTGTATTTTAGTGTCACCACAAATATAGCAATTTTGAATGTTGTATAACATAATAAATATAAATTTAAATTAACTAGTACTTTAAACATTATATTTAACCTTAACATAAACAATATGAATATACATCGTTATTTCACGTAAATATTCAAATCAATATAAAAATGAAAAATAAATCAAACTAAATTACTTGATTATTTATGAGTGCATTGCAATGTCGCATACACGATGCCACTTGTTTCAAATTTATTTTGTAAATAAAATGTTGCATGTACCGCCATAACATACGAAGATTCTCATCGTAAAATATAATGAATTTTGAAACATCTATAGCATTTTTCAAATCAGGCCCTCTGTTAAATATTTTGCCATCCACAGCTACATGATAACATACCACATTTTTAAAATTTGAGCCTTATGCAGGAATGTACGGCTGTTAATTTTTAGATGTGGTTTCCTACAAAGAATTATTGACTTTAATCAAAAAAATTGTAAACAACCATAAGTATTCTATAAAAACTTAATAGATGCCGGGCACACTTCATGTAAAACCATCAATTTTTTAAACGAAGACGAAACACTGCTTTTACTGGTGCTGCTACGTCCTTTTACGGCTTGGAGGACAAAGTATTATAAGGCAATACAAAGCATATAAAGGTGCATATAAATCTACAAATTAAGAAAATTATTAAAATAAACTAAAACGTGTCTTGTTTTGGAAACAACCCGAATATGATGTAGTTATGTTTATTTTACTTTCCGTAGCTACCTACTGCGATATTTAAAAATTAAGTTAAACGATTTTGTACAATTCTACAGCTACATGTAACTTTTGTAATGTATCATTTTCGTAATTTAAAATTTAGCCGTTCTAAACCGAATAAACAGCAAAATCTTTAACTGACGTCTAAACGTATAACCAGACACAATCTGAAAGAGATATTTCAACCTTAATTATCAGAAATATATTTTGTTTTACTATTTCAATTCAAAAGAAAAATCTCCTTTGATTATCCGTGGTATAACCAACATCGTTGGTTTGACTTGGTAAAACGATAACAAGCCACATTATTTGTTCACATGTACTATACATAAATAAATAATAATGCTTACCAATTCGATGAACTTTAATAAAATTGGATACAAAACAGCAAATTTGTTCAGACTGTTTTGTTTTTGAAAATTCTTCCTATGGTTGATGATAACCGTTAAGCTAGCTTTAATTCCATCAATTTCCGAAGTTATGCTTGCTGCTTTCAAAAAATTATTTTTCGTTCCACACATAAGTCAGTCTCATTTGTCGAGGTACTATCATCAACTAAAGCGCCCGGTGCTGGGTTACTAAATGTTTTATTTTTTCGATGAATTATTTTTGACAAGGTTTTAAGTCGATTTACGAGAACGCTCGATTTGGTACCATAAACCATTTCCTTAAACAAGCAAACATTTTTTTTTTTAATTATAGATAATATAAATAAGGTTTTCTTACGAATTTTTCAACCGTTGTTTCATCACGAAGACAAGGGAATAATTGAATAGCGGCCTTGGTCCAGAGGATCGTATATCTTGTTTTGTTATGTGAGTGTTGCTAATTATAATATGACCTGCTATAATGTTGATTATGTTTATCCGATTTTTGTTGTAAGAAAATTTGAGTTTGCGTAGTTTTCTAGTAACATCTTTCCATTTATGTTAATGTTCGTCTGCGTTTTGATGTATTATTCTAAATTCTGTGTATGAAGTTCAATTATATTAAGTGGTATATTATAAATGATTTAAAATGTTTAGCTTTTAAAATAAAATAATGCAATAGTGTCTAAGAAAAACTTGAAGTTTCTTCGACGACCCGTAACTTATTAATTCGTCATTGTTATAAGGTTAACGAAATAGCTAAAAATTGAACAAATGTCACGATGCCAGTCTTCATATCTGGTTAATTATATATATATAAATATACATACATACATATATATATATATATATATATATATATATATATATATATATATATATATATATATATATATATATATATATATATATATATATATATATATATATATATATATATATATATATATATATTTAAGTACATACTAATACTAATATACTTACCTTTTATAACAAATTTTGAGTTAGACTTTTTCTTTCAACTATGTGTTCTTCATCAATAATGCCATTGTGATTTGATGAAGTGGCGCTAAAAATAGTTCACACTGGCGCTGGTAATGAAGCTAAAATTTGATCGAAATAAAATATTTCTGAGGTAGTATTTTTTATTATTATTTTAAATCTATATATATACTTTATTACTAATTATCACTTATCTTGTAATTATCACAAAAGTTTCTGTTTCACTTCTGAACCGCTTAAAATAAAACACGTAGAACATTTCTGACCAACAGGTTTTACTAAAATGAACCAACTGAAAAATAGGAGAATATTTTACTATTTACAACTATATTACCGAGGTAAAATTTCCGTTTTCTTAACAATCGTAAGTCCGATTTAATAAATTGTTACTTTATTGTGAGTAATAATTCGGTCTAAATATTCAAGGGTTCCAATATTAACACTGTTTAGGACACAAATTAGCTTATTGTAAAATAGGGAGTTTAGATAGATTTTTGCTTAAATAGTTTCCGTTAAAAGACTTATTTTAACTCAAAACAGAATTCTATACAGCATTGTCAATGTCATACAAAACCATTTTTAATATAAATAAATAATTCTTCATTTTAACAAAATAACCTAATCAATGTTTTCATTGTAAGTAGGCACAAAGTTCCATCAGTCTCCTTAGCTCAAAAATAAAGCACAAAGTAAATTAGAATGAGAAATTCAATAAATACTTTTAGATGATTAAATGGCAATGCCGCTTAAATTAAATGCTCGTTCTTAAATAATTATAACTCCCACTTCGAAAATTGTTTCTATTTCGTTCGGCGATCATTATGTGCAGCGAAAGAAAGTAGTCGATTTCAATCGTCTCGTATGCAAAATCGATTACCGGAGCAACAGATTGTTTATAGGCTGTGTCAGAACATGTATCCGGCTATGAAGAATGTTACGCTTCCCTACCATAACGAAATCCGACCAGTTGAGGAATTGCGTATCCTATGATTATGAAAAATTGTGGTAGAATTCCGGTTATGATCCAAGACACTTTATGGATTCTCAACTAAGACGACTTTTTGTTTTTTGTGCGGCGCAGCAAATGTACGCAAGCCGTCTTGCCAAAACTGCTTAAAGTTTCACAAGGGAAACCTGTCACCGAGCGCGAATTTCGTTAGAAGGTTGCGACTCGGATCGAATCCCAATCAGCCGAGGGAATTAAACAATCCCAAAAAGTAGTTCTTCTCACAATTTCCAACGTGAAAACGTGTCTACAAAAAATACTTATAAAACAAAAATAAAAATAAAATAAATAAATTCGTGCTGTCCGTTATTTCCGTGCAAAACGGGCCCTCATTCGAACATGTATAGATACTCAAATTAAATAAATGTACGACAAACCATCGTCGCCCACATTCGGAGGTCTTAATCCATTCTACAAATGTAACTGGTCTACTTGATAGTGGAGCATCGATTAGTGTGCTTGGGAAGGGTTCCATTCAGTTCCAAAACGATAAAAATATAAAATTTCACAAACTTAGCACATCGAATATCCAAACAGCTGATGGAACAGGTAATAAGATTGAAGGCTATAAATGAATACAGTACCCTTTGCAATACAACTGAAAGATAAGATTTTTATTATCCCTACTCTTCAATCACCTTTGTATTTAGGCGCCAACTTTTGCAGGAAGTTTGGATTATTGCCGAATCTTGCATCAACGAACTTATAACTGCGAGAACATATGAACTATATGAAAGATAATAATGCCCACATCCTTAATACACACGATAAGAAAGAATTAATGAAAATTATTGACATGTTTCCATCATCTGGTAAGAAAGGTTTAGGCAAAACGATGCATGACCATGAGATTGAGATAGCGAAGGACTGTAAGCCGATAAAGCAACGATACTACTCGGTCTCACCGGCTTACAGAAAGACAATGTACATAGAAATAGGCAGGATGTTGTGTTAAGGTGTTATCGAGATAAGCAAAAGTTCGTGGAGTTCACCCGTCACGTTAATTCGAAAAGTGAATGGCACGATTCGGCTTTGTCTCGATGCACGTAAACTCAACTCCTTCACGAAAAATAACGCTTCCTCTTTATCGTTAATTGACGAACTTTTGGGAAGACTACCAAAGACCAACTACATCACAGCACTCGACTTGAAGGACGTATCTAGAAGATAGCGATGGCGGAATCTGCTAGAGACAAGAGAGCTTTTACGGCACCGGGACGGTCGCTATATTAATTCAGGGTGATGCCGTTTGGGCTGTGTAATTCAGCCCAGTCAATGTGCCGCTTAATGCACAAAGTCATACCACGTGAACCCCATGACAGCATTTTTTTACCTGGACGATTTGCTGATCATTAACAGCGCATTGAAGGCGCACCTTGAACTGTTAGAAATGGTAGCAACATTACTGAGGGCCGCTGGGTTAACTATAAACATCGAAAAAAATAAATTTGTGATGAAAGAGATCCGTTATTTGGGATACTTGGTTGGCGAGAAAGGGTTAAGACCGGATACAAAAAAATCAAAGCTATAGTTAATCTGGCAGTTCCTACTACGACCAAGCAGACACGAAGACTACTAGGGATGGCTGGGTGGTATAGTCGATTTATCGAGAACTTCTCTAGTATGACGGCACCAATAACAGAATTCTTGAAGATGGGTAAATTCTAATGGACGGAGGCCGCACAAGAGTCTTTCGAGAAATTAAAAACATTGCTTACGTCAGCTCCAGTGCTTATTACTCTCAATTATTCAGCTCCGTTTTATATAGTATGTGAAAAATGCGCCGAAGGAGTTGGGACGGTTCAATTTCAAAAGGACTCGGCGCATAATGAGCGACAAATCTTAAATATCTCACAAAAGCTGAATAAAGCTCAACAGAATTATTATATAACTGAGCTTGAATGGCTGGGAGCAATATTAGCTATAACAATATTCCGCGCATATATAGAAGGCCGCGACTTTACCTTGATTACCGATCACGCGACCCTCAGGTGACTCAAGTCCCAACGCGATCTTAGTGTTGATCTTAGTGTCTTAGTCTCAAAAATGCTCTCAAGTATCTATTGTGATGAAGTCCGTGAATTCGAGGAGAGGTTAATGAAATTATCGAGTTAAGCCGAAGGGTTAACGAATATTACCGAGACAGAAGAATTTCATGAACCCGAATATAACGATATTTTTAATAAAATAAGCGAAAAGCCAGACAACTGTCCAGCCTTTAAAAACAGTGGGAAACTATTCTTTATCCGTTTAGAACCCAAAAGGTCTAATGAGCTTTCGGATCTATCGGTTTGGAAGTTGTGGATTTCAATCAGACTAAGACCTTCCCTGATACGTAAAGAGCACGATGACTCCCTAGCATTCCATTGCGGGATTGAAAGACGACTGAACGGATTCGAAAGTATTTCTTTTGACCAGGAATGGTGAATCATATTCGAGATTATGTCATCAATTGTGATACTTGTAAAGTCCAAAAACTCCAAACAAACAACAAAAGCCACTGATGAGGAAACCTTACCAAATTGATAGACCATGGCAACGGATATATATTAATCTCTTAGGTTCTTACCCCCGATCGACCCAAGGAAAAACGATGATATTTATCGTACTGGACCACTTGAAACCAATCAATAAAGGCACAATTAAGAGCATAATCGACTATCTTGAAAAGGATGTGTTTTGCATATTTGGTATTCCCCAGACCATACACGCGGACAACGGTTCACAATTCCGCGTGGTCTTGAGTACAAACGCCTTTAAAGTTAGTATAGTATTGCAGATTCCAAGACCGCAGTGTAATCACTGGAATCCAATGCCCCCCAACGAATGAACCGGTCTGTTATTTCGGCCATTAGAGCGTTCATTTCCGAGAAGCACAATAATTGAGAAGATGAGCAAATATTTATTTTTGTTTCTGGTAGTGAATTTTGAAATAACACAATGGTTTGTACTTGAACTCGCGATTTTCACTGACGTCTACCCGACTCGATTGTGTTAGCCGGAAATAAGGGGCATGTAACAACACAGTTTAGACGGACTTTAGTACAGCATTCGACTGCATTAGACATAGCAAGGCGTTGGCCAGTCTGAACTACTTTAGGTATTCTGCGAATATTGTCAATTGGTTTTTTATACTTGTCGGATAGATTACATTAGAACGTAATTAAAGAAGAAATATCAAATACAATAAACACCTTCTCTTGTGACGAAGACTCGCATGTATGTATGTACCATGGGTCCATGGGTATTTCTCATATTTATCACTGGAACCTTTATAGTGTCATTTTCAACCCTTCTGTACTTCTATTTGCGGATGATTAAAAAATCTTTAGAATTATTGCAAATTCACAACTAGGTCTTTAACCTCTTCTTTGATTTCCTCTTCAGTTAAACTTTTTAGGTCGAGGCAGAAAATGATCCTTTAGGAACTGTTTAATATGGGGTGTTTCGTCAATGTTATTTTGGCCAATTGCCCCAGCGATGTTGCCTTCAGTAGTTCTCTAGCTCTCGAGCGTTGCGTTTTAATGATACCTTTGGTTATCATATCCAGCGCTTTTTGTATTCCAAAAGGTGAACAATTTGACAGGTTTTGTTCCTCCTGCCCATGCTTGATAATTAAATGATTTTCATTCACTCCATTGTAATTCATTATATCTGCACCTCCACCGAATTCTAATCTCTTTGTTCGCATTTCTTCGATGTTTTTTCTTTTGGAGGGTTGGGTATTATTTCACAACATCCTCAACGGTGCGAATCTATTTGGGCTTCAAACATCGCCCCTGTTTAGGGCCGAGGGACTCCTTTTGCTCACACCCGACTTTGCTTGTTGTCTAAAATCACGCCCCCCTAAATATAAACAAACACTTGTTGTTGTTGCCACCAAACAATAATTCACTTAAACACTATATATTTGCGTCCACCACCTTTTTAATACTATAAAATGGTTCTTACACCACTATAAAACTATTTTAGGTTAATGAAAACCCAAAACCACTTAAATTAACTATTTATAAAATGAAAAAAAAAAGATTTTGCACCGAGCTGTCAAAATTTTTATGTGTACGAAGGTGTACATCAAAAAATGCTATGACGTTTGTTGGGAATATGTCCTTTAACAACTTTTCTATTTTTAGTTTTATCAGAAGATGAACCAAAACCATCACGATGAGCACACCTAATTGTTCATCTTACAGTTCAGCTACGAGTATATCAGGTCTCTGCTGGAATATAAAGGCCAGTGTGGTGCCATTTCTATCAATCTAACATTGATAGTATTAGAAAATATTCGGAAACAAGTGTGATTATTTTTAATGAAAGGAACTGATTGGGACTACGAACATAGCTCGGCGTCCTTTACATATGTAAAAATTATAAAATATTGACTTGCTAATAGGCGAGAATTACTTGAGAGCTGTTAAGCTTGTTAAGAGCGTTTAACAAACGTACCCCTTGAAAAAAACGCACGCATCTTACAGTTTTGGAAGCCTTAATATTAATGCTTCATAGAACAATTTATGGTGAACAGGAACCAATTAATGAAATGACAAATATGATTTATGAAGTAAAAGCCTTATTTGACTTCACTAGAACTAGCGACGACTTCAAAAGAAAACTAATGAAAGAATTTCTATAATTCTAATTTTAGATTTAATTTAGTTTTTGTAATTTTTCTTTTCGGAATCATATGTAATCGATATATTTCAATAAATAAATAAACCTGTTCTATCCCTCCATATTGTTATACGTAAAAGGGCTTGCGAGTATGCCCGGAGTCAACCAATAACTTTACTTTGGTTTGCCCGCACACTCCAACCAATCAATCAAATTAAAAAAAAATGGGTTAGGCACCTTGGATAATATTAAAAAGTTTCCATCCACATAAATGTTAAATATTCATTGCGAGTAAGAGCAGTTCAGTAAGTGTCATAATTAGATGTTCCGAAAATTATTCTTCATCGAATTTGAATAGGTATATCCTGTCGATAATCAAAGACTAAACTTGCATAATTATTACCATTTTTTTCTAACTGGAAATATGTAGGTTTGCAGGGTACACCAGAGACTTACTTCATAGATTTACATCATTGGAAAAGTTCAGCGAATCGAAATCCCAATAACGTTATTTAATAAACATAAAGCAAAATTTTTGCTTCCTTAAAGTTTCACAGTATACTACAGGTTCATACAAAATGGAATCGATTAATGACAGAACATTTTCATCAAATATTCTCTGCGATGGCTCTAAAATTGAATTAATTTTCATTCAGTTCAGTTTTGTAGAATATTTTCTGTACACTCGCAGCATGTTGTTAAGTTTAATCATGCGAAAGGAATATGCAAATAAAACAATTTCGTTTCATATTTTCTTCAAATTAATGTTATTTTTTCATGAAACTAATAACAACCTTCGTTGAAATTTTCCAATTCGTTTTTAAAACACAATAGAAAAAAAAATCAACTTTTCTCATAAATAATAACGCAAAAAATTATTTATGATCTTTAAGTTTGTGTACAGACTTTTGATGCTGTTGTTGTTCTTAGTATTATTATATCACACAGAATGTTATTAACTTTATAACACAATAAACACATTTTTGCCTATTTTATTTAGACACATCGGAAGAGTACACACATTCATATTATATGTAAGTATATGGGATATATAAATTTTTAGGGATGAACACATCTGCGAAAATGGAAATGAAAACTCTTTGCAAATTTTTTTGTTGTTTGTTTGTTCATCTCTTTAAATGCATGGAGGGTTACACACAGTTGAAACAAAAGTTTATAATTTATTCATTAATAATTGGAAAGGAGAGAAAATCTTCTCGAAATACCAAGCAAGATATGAATATTTCCATATGTGTAGGTATGTAGATAAAAAAACCCTAATGACATCTTTAACACCCGAACATCATAACATTTTATAATATTAGAGTATTAAATTTGGAATATATGTGTGTACGGTTAAAATTCACTTGGATTAAAAACGAAAAAGTTTAGTCGACGAACTCAAATGCCATAAATAAATAAATTATATCTTTTTAGATATATAAAGTCTTAAATAATATTTATGTCCTTGGAGTAAATGGGTATGGAACGGCAAATAACGTATACATAAATACGCGATGGAACTAACTAGGACATTTTCAACATACAACTTTTTAGGATTTTTTTTTTGTTTTTCGTCTTCTGCCATACATTATATGTACATATGTAGTACGACTCTATATATTAGAGGAATATATGTACGAAAAATTCGCATATTAAATTTTCAATTCACATAAAACGGATACATAAAATAAAAATTCGACTAAAACAGCTTAAAAAAAATTCCTTGCCTTTCGTTTTTATTATATTCATTTTAGCCATATCTCTTGGTACCATGTATGACACAAGAGCACACCAGAGTGAATACACGGAATTCTTTAAAGGAAAAGGAAACTAAACGAGAAACAAATTACAATAAAAATAAATATTTATTGACTTTTATCGTTGATCTCTGATACATTAAAACATCAAACGGATAAAATTAATACAGACGGGTTCTCCTCCTTGGATTCTAATATGAGAACTACTAACGTTTTCGAATTATTTCGTTCATCGAATTTTATGAAAATATTTAATTCTCGATATTATTGTAGAACGATTTCCAAAAGTATTGACATAGTTCAATTTTTGTCCAGAACCCAAATCCCAATTAGAATTCAGCATAATTGCAGCAAATCGTGTTGTGTCCAGCGAAAATTCAATAAAATTTATTTATTTTTTATTTATTTATTTATTTATTTTGCCAACAGTATTAATTTACATCTGGTATTTTTAAAATTAAGTTTATTTATATAAATCAAATTTGAATAAAAAAAGTTTTTAGAATTCTTTTAAATTCATCTCTGGACAAATTAAAATCGAACACGGTAGATACATTATTAAATACACGGCTATAATTACAAACCGGGTCCGACATACCAAAATTAGACCCATGGAAGTGCAGATTAATCACTAAGCCTCGGTGTCTGAGTGATCTTACTGGGGCACGTATTGAAAACAAGGAAAGTAGTTGTGAACAATCAATTCGGCCCATTATAACGTCGCGCACAAACATTGCGGAAGAAATTTGTCTTCGAACGAACAATGGTTCAATATTCAATATCAAACAACGGCCTAGATACGGCGGAAGCACATACTTAGGAGCGTTTACCTCTCGAGGAAGTCGCCTTAAGACAAACAGCATAAATCGCTTCTGGATTGATTCTATACGGTTAGAGGAATTGATATAGTACGGATTCCAGATAATTGACGCATACTCCAAGTGCGATCGAACAAATGAAGCAAAGAGGACTTTTAGAGTATATGGATCATGAAAGTCTTTGGAGAAACGGATTAAAAACCCTAACATTGAATTAGCCTTATTAATACATCTGTCAATATGGTCCTTAAACGATAAATCTCGTGAAAACAAAACCCCTAAATCTAGAAAAGAATGAACTCGCTCTATCATAACGCCATTTAAGAATAAACTATTATCATGTCCATTACGTCCATAACGTCTTCTAGAAAAGTTCATAACTTTACATTTCGAAACGTTCAGGCAAAGCTTATTCAAGCTACACCAGTCGCAGAAAACGTTTAATTCCTGTTGTAGATTTAGCAGATCGCGATCATTTCTAATCTTACAAAAGATTTTTACATCATCAGCGTAAATCAGAAACTTACAATGTTTGAAGCACCGCTTCACATCATCTATGAATGCAATAAATAATAGAGGTCCAATGTGGCTACCTTGTGGGACGCCAGACAAAACATTGATGTCTCTAGATAAAATATTATTTAAAAAAACTTTTTGAGTTCTGTTCGTCAAATATGAAAAAATCCACTTTAAAGGAAGGGCATCACACTTGTTGAGCTGTCCCAGTTTCTTTACCAATAAAACATGATCAATTTTATCAAAAGCTTTGCTAAAATCAGTAAACACTACCTCAACACCATCACCACCTTCTAATGCTAGCGTGAAAAAATTTGTAAACAAAGCAAGATTTGTCACAGTTGACCGTCCGGGGTAAAACCCATGCTGGTTTACTGAGATGGAATTTTTAATTAAGAAAAAGATGCGGTCCTTGACCATCGATTCAAATAATTTAGGAATAGCCGATAAGATAGAAATACCGCGGTAATTTTCGATATCCGTTCTCCGTCCACTCTTGAAAATTGGTTTAATGAAACTGGATTTCCAAATTGAAGGGAAAACCCCACTTTTCAAACTCAAATTGAAGATGTTCGTCAGCGGCTGAACTAAGACCGAAGCACACTTTTTCAACACAAGCGGGTGAATTTTGTCCGGGCCACAACTCATATTCACATTTACATTCAAAAGAGCGTGCAGAACGTCATCGGTAGTAAATTGAAATTGAATGTTTGGATTATTATTAAAAACAAGATCGTCATTCCTTCTCGAAGACGGGACATACACATTTTCAAAAAATGCTGCAAACATGTCAGTGATAATTTGTGGATCACTAGCCGTCAAAGAATTGAAAGACATTAGCGAGGGTATACCTCTACAATTCCGTTTCGAATCAACATAACTCCAGAAACATTTAGGGTTGTTTCTAATATTCGATTCGATCTCGACAATATATAAATTATACAAGAAACGATTTAAAATTTTAAATTGAGATCTGAGAGCGCTAAATATTTCATAATTTACGGCGGATGGGTTTAATTTATATTTTTTATGAGCTTTAGATTTCCGATTTTTTAATCCTGAGAGGCGACTATTAAACCATGGCTCGCGCATCGACGAAACTACAGGTGAACGGGGAATAAATTGTTCAATTGCCAAGTTCATTATTTTATAAAACTGATCAATATAAGCGTCTAAACTACCCGTTATATATTGATCCCAATTAATATTGTCCAGAAACTCATTTAAAGCATTATAATTTCCCTTATTAAAATTGAAAGACTCACTAGAATTAAAATTTACGTTAACATTAACACAATTTTCAAATATTAATTGGATATGTAGTGGTATGTGAAACATACTTGAAGAACCGCCGAGATCATTACAAGCAATGATTGTGCCATGTACTTCTACTGGAACGAACACCAGATCGAGGATATTGCTGCACTGGTTCTCGATGTTATTAATCTGTCTTAGCCCGAGTGAACAGATTGAGTCCATCACCAGATCTGAAGTTAGATCACCATTGAATGGCAGAAGTTCATTATCTACTATAAGCCATTTTATTTTCGGTAAGTTAAGATCTCCCAAAATCATCACACAATCAAAATCAGGAGATGCAGCTGCTAGTTTGTTTGAGAAAAATAAAGATAGCTCACCATATATATTAACTGAGGATCCGTATGGTATGTAAACAGCAACTATCAACACCAGCTTTCCATTGAAAGCAAGTTTAACAGCCAAAATGTCCAACTCGTTACTCCCAAGGTCAATAATATCCGCACGTATATCTTTCGTGACCGCTAGCAGAACTCCGCCACCTGAAAACATAGTAGTCTGGAGGGAAGTACTCTGCAGAATTGTGCGAGCTTGTTAGCCATGTTTCCGTGATGCAGATGACATCATATTCATTTTCCAACACTGATAGGTACGTTTCACGCGTTTTTGATCGTATTCCGCTAGCGTTGTGATAATAAATAGACAATGTGTTGGTTTCATCTGAGAGTGGCAGTGTCAGTTGAGCGATAGGTGCAGACAGCGGCATCGGATTTGAAGAAGGTATAAAATCAGTTGAGGTCGCAGTAGATATTGTTACAACGTCGTTAGAGCTGAGCGTGGGACTAAAAAATTATTATTCATTGATTTCCGACGTGAATTTAAAAATTCTTTAATCAACACTCCAGAAGGCCACGCCGATGAATCCAGCATTTGGTTAAATTTGCTTACAGGAATACCGATTTTAAATGATACATAATCGCGCTCATCATTACGTCGAAAGCAATATAATACAGGTTTCTCGACTTCAAATTTGTTTTTGATATACATCATAAGATCATCATCAGTAACGTCCTTGCATAATCGAGAAATAAAAATCCATCGTAGCGGTTCAACGGTACGCAAAGTAGAGTTCAAGTCACCACTACCAATAAAAATTTTTTTAGGCGAGTCCATATTATCGTCTAACGATTTAGCAGTTGAATCCGTTGTTATGCCATTATTCACACTACTCTTTGATCTTGTAAGTATTGGTGTAGCAAATTCCATATCAGTTTGTGTAGTTTTTTTTTTAATTTTACAGACGACGACTGTTGAGATGGTGTTGGTTTTAACAAACTTTCCACGTTATTACTAATAACGGCTGATGTTTTATTTAGCAATGACAAGGACGCTGATATAGCATTGATCGAATTACTCATATGATCGTTCGTTTCCTTGAGAATTTTATAAACATCGATACAAACACCACATCGCCATGAAAAATTTGGAATTATCGAAATGGCATCAAACACAGGTTTTTTAATTTCGGCGCATCCAAAATGAATAAGTTTATTACATTCACCAGCACAAGTAAAAAAGTTTTCAGACACTTTGGCACTACATTCATAGCACGCAGACATTATTATTCAATTTAGAAAAAAAAATATTTAATAAAATCACAGTTATGTATTTATATCACAGATATTGATAGATTTTATGAATTTATGATTTTTAGCCGTTTCACAGTTATTAGAAAAATAGTTAATTTAACTGAAAACTAAATAACAAATTTATTAAAATTAAATCACAAAATGTAGATAAATTATTTAACCATTTATATATATTAAATTTTTAATTTTACGAGCAAATTGTACACGTGTGATCACATCGACCACCAAAATTGAATTGGAACAAATAAATTGCCAGTAGTAACACACTGTATGTATATCTTGAAACTGATCCTACCAGTTCAAGAGTTTATTGCAAAGAGTAAGAATTAATTTTTTGTTCTACAATTCACGACCAGCTTAATTCATAAAAAATCTAAATTATAATTTATAAACATTTTATGGAGTCCCCATTATGTTTATCAAGTTTTGTTTTGGTTTGCGTAATGATTTTTCCACGCAAAAAATAATGTTTAATTAACACTCGAAATCCACTTTTTTCCATGTTTTCGAGAAAAAATGGGTTGTCTGTCAAAAATGAACTAAATAACAGATCTGTTTGAAAATTTTAATTTGGTCTAGTGACAGATGGTATTGACAAATGACATCTGGGATTTGAGATTGTGGTGCCATCTGTTGCAATTTTACCAAACTTCTCACTACGCCCTCGTACTCAAATTTCAAGTACTGGCATCAGTTTAAAGCAATATCCAATAATGATATCAAAATAACAACTCAGTCTGAAAAGGACTACCACAAAATTAAAAAAATTACTTAGCGATAAAAAAGAAACTGAATCCAGTAACAAGGATAGTATACTATATAATATGAAATACCTTACATATCAGCTCAAAAGTGAAAGAGAGAGAGAGAGAGAGTTATACCACGAGTTTTACCGATGTCTACCGATCGCGAAGAGATGAAAGCGGCGGTCGAGGGCCACGGTCATAAAGTTACCAATATAATCAACATTCATCAAAAGTCGATAATTAATAATGAAAAAATTATTAGACACTTTCCATTGTTTTATGTGGTCCACCGCAAGGAGAAAATAGTAATTTCATATAAATAAAGAACCTGCTACATTGCAAGGTCCACCACCTAAAAAGCTAATAGGTATAAATCAGTGTATAAATTGCCAATAGTTAAAATACACGAAGATCTTCTGCAATCGGCAAGCCAAATGTGTCATATGTGCAGAGAATCAACACATTCACAATTTGTGGATTCTGCGGAGAAAAAGGTCATCCGACCGCTATAAAGAAAGCCAGATGAAACAAAGCGCCTAAAGCAAAAACCAAACCAACAATTTGAGACTATTAAAAAGAGGGTAGGCCAGATGACCAAAACCTGAAATAACAATCAAAATCAAGAAAGCAGGCAGAAACCTATGCTCAACGAGTCAACCATTCGTAATATAATCAAAATGCTCACCAAATTGAGAAGTGAGACAAAATTTCACCATGTTTACTAACAGGGTGGATAAACTGGAAGATAATTCCAAGCCACGAAACAAATCGCTAAGACATAAAAAGTAAATGACTGTAACGTTCCAACGTATAATTGGCTGGAATTCTAACGAGATTAATGCAAGAGCCCAAAAACTAGATGTATTTCTAAAAACAAACAACTTATGTTGTTCTCTAGGCGCATATGTGTAGCCTTAATATTAGAGACGCAGTTTATAGAGAAATTTTTTATCAAATAACGGGATATAGAGAATATTCGACACTGCATCTCAGTGGTCGTGCGTTCTCGAGGAGGGTCAGCAATCTTAATCAAACAAAATATCCCACATTTTCAACAAGAAGACATTAAGGATCCGTTTATGCAAGCTACTGCAATAACGATTAATCATATGGTGGTACTAAACTAAGTTCAGAGGCGATCTACTACGACCAAGGTTTATTATATTTGGTAGGGGAAAAAGTTCGTGGCCCTTTCCCGGTAGATTGCTTTACTTTCATATATCTCAGTAACTATTGATCGTATCAGCATAATTCTTATGTGTGTTTAAAAGGTGACATTTTAACTTATACTTTGATATACAGAACATTCAAATCAGTGAAGTGAATAAAAAGTTACAACATTTTAAACATGGAGATAAATAATAAAAAAATTCGATATATTTACAATTTTATTACGACAAAGGTCTGTTTATGGAGAAGGTGCTTTATCAAAATCAGCAGCAAAGAAATGATTCAAGTGCTCCTCGCTCTGCTCGGAAAATTGAAGAAGACCGGCATATAAGCAGCCGTGCAATTGGTAAAGAACTAAATTTGCGATTAATACAAAATAGTTTAAAACCATTTAAAAATGGCTGGATACAAAAAAAGCTTGATGTTTGGCAACCACATGAATTAACAGTTAAAAATTTAATGGGCCGGATTTCTATCGGTGAAAATTTGCTGACACGGAACGAACTCGAACCATTTTTACAGCGAATGGTGTCTGGTGATGAAAAGTGGATAAGACACGATAACTTAGTGTGAAGAAGATCATGGACGAAACGAGGTGAAGCTTCCCAAACGGTATCAAAGCCAGGATTAACGCCAAGAAAGGTAATGCTGTGTGTTTGGTGGGATTGGAAAGGAATTGTGTATTATGAGGTCCTGCCGCACCAGGCCAAACGATTAATTATAATCTTTACTGTCAGCAACTAACGCGTTTTAGGCAAGCGATTCAGTCAAAACGTCCAGAATTAATCCGCAGAAAGAGCATTGTGTTCCATCATGATAACGCTAGACCACACACATCACTGATGACCCGGCAGAAACTGAGAGAGCTTGGCTGGGAAGTTTTGATGCATCCACCATATAGCCCTGACCATGCACCATTGAACTACCATTTGTTCCGGTCCATGCAGAACCATCTTAGCTGTTTTTCATTAAATTCAAAAGAGGCCTGCAAAAATTAGTGCTCTCGATTTTTCGCCTATAAACTACAGAAGTTCTACAGTGATGGGATCATGGCTCTACCAGAAAAATGGCAAAAGGTCATTGATCAAAATGGCAGATATTTGGTTTAATTAGGTTCATTTGAAATAAGAAAATTATTTGGTTCAATGTCACCCAAAAAAGGCAATAAATTGTTTCCTAACCTATTAAATAGGAGGTGACTACAACGTCAAAAATACTACTTGGGGATCTCGACTCATAACACCTACAAACATCAACAAAGTTCCTGATTTGATTGACTTTTATATCTCAAAAGGAATAGTCTCAAATTACATTGAATTCGAAGTCACTGACGACCTTACTTCCTATCACACACCGGTCTTAATGACTCTGAGTACAGTAGTCATTAAAAGGAAAATGAAACTTAACCTCACTAATAAAGTTACTGATTGAGAATTATTTAGAGAGAAACTGTACAATCTAAAAGAGTTAAAAGTAAGTCTTAAAACAAAATAAGAACTTGAATTGCAAGCTGGATATTTTAATAACTCTATGCGTGAAGCAACTAAACGGGCTACACCCATATTAGGTGAGAAAGTTGTATAAGAGATGAACTACCCCCTGGATATTCGAGAACTTTTATCAGTTCAGAAAGGCTTGTACTGAAAATTATTTGAAAGGGCTGGGTCCTGAAGCTGACAAAAATTATTCTCTTTAAAAAGCTACTAAAGGTACTAAAGCTACTAAAAGAACATAAATGGAGAATGGGTGCGATGTAAGAAAGAAAATTCAGAATTGTTTGCATAAAATCTGGCATCCGTATTTCAACCACACGATATACAATCAAGGATTGATCCTAAACCAGTCTATAGATCTCCATCAAACATCAGAAAGGTCACCTGACCCCAGAAATTCCACAAGAAATAAATATGAATTTGAATCCCAAAAACTCCCCTGGAATTTACGAAAGAGCATTCACTATGTTACCACATATATATAATGCTTGCTTTTGACTTACGAAAAAACCAGACAAACCAGATGAGCAAATTGCATCATAGCAAGTAAATTAGTGCCACAAAATTACTACCAATTGCTCGAGTCGTATCTCTCCAAACGAAAATTTAGAATATCACATGAAGAAACATACTGCAACTTTTATCCAGCCATAGCATGGGTGCCCTAGGGTAGCGTATTAGGGCCCTTCCTATATCTAATTTGTATTTCCGATATATCGAATTCCTATATAACGGAAACAACCTTCATTGGAACTTTTGGTGGTGATACCGCAGTATTGTCATCAAGCATATCGCAAAATCAAGCGCAGTTGAATGCTTACAACAAACACTTTGAGAAAATCGACCAATAGACCGGGGATTGGGAAATAAAGCTAGACAAGCTGAAACCAGTCCATGTAATATACACGTTGCGGCACAAATATAGAAACATGATTTCGTGGTTTGGTATGGTTAATGAGGATTGACGGGTTGAGTTGATATTGCTGACGGTTAGTTCGGTATTTTATTTAAACATTTAACTGGATAAGTAAAATGATTTTGCAAACTTTATAATAAATTTATTAAATCTCGCTTGTTGATTTTAAATGAGATCTTGACACTTTCGTGGTTCGATTATAAGATACCGAGATATTACCATTTTATTTCGATGGCAAGTCCAATTTATTTTTGTTTTTAATTTTAGGTGAATGGAACCACTGAATTATAAACATCTCAACCACCTTGAAGAGGTTGATTGAATTTACTGAAAATAGACACAGCTTGTGTGTGGGACGCTTTATGATTCCAGTTGATGTTTTAAGCGAGACGACTCTAACTTGAGGATCTACTCCAGGATGCGGCTATTCTACTTTACCCATCCACCATTTGTGAATAAATTATTTTTTTTGATTAGCACAATATCGTTGATCTTTATGTTATTTTTTTCAGTGTGTCATTTACTTCGTTGTTGGAGATTGGTCAAATATTCCATCGACTACTGTTTCTAAAAGTGCTGATTCATCTGCCGCAATAATTTATATCTAGACAGCGTAGATAATCTGCTATCACAATGATATCCTTCAGGAAGGTGTGTTGTTTTGCGGTTAATTAGAAAGTAGGCCGGCATCAAATAATCAAGTTCCAATCCTTTGCAAGCACAAATATTGGACCACGTAGTAGTAGTAGCGTAGTCATTTATTTCAGTGTTAGCATATGTGCCCATAAGTTACTCTGCGCAGGTGGAATTTGGCAATTTTGACAGCGGTTTCACATAAAGCCCCAAAATGTGATGAGCTCGGTGGAATAAATTTTAAATTTATTTCATTCGCCAGCAAGAAGAAAAATTCCCTCATGATTTGATTAAGAGACACAGCTACGCACTGTTGTTTGTTCTCTTCTTCATTTTAGCAATAACACCTCTAATTACCCGCTTTGCTAGACTTCCCTCTCCGTGATTTGTAAGAGATATTGGCATTGGCATAATAGTACGCGCTTTGGTAGCTGTTTCGATATAGGCTTCTTCGATTTGAAATATTGCTCTAAATTTGGCTGCTTCTTCAATCGCTTGGAGGCTGAGCTAAGCGAGCTTGAGCGCTTCGCAGATTATGTTTTTCCTTGTGTCGACGGCATCTTTATAATCTTGTCAGTGTTAAAATTTCTTCCAATTTGTTTTGATGAGTTTTACAGGCGCTTAATTTTGAATTGTGATAGTTAACAGACTTACCAAAGTATCTGTAAATTTCCGCACCATTCACTTTATTTAAGCCCTGACATCTTTGTAACGGACGTAAGAAATTTCTTGTTAACCATTACGTGAATTTGGTTCGTTGTTAAGCCATCAAGGTGAGAGATATGGGTTCATGTACATATCTGTGTAATATTTTTTTGGGTGGACATTTTTTAGAGGGGGGAATTTACTGCTTCTTTTGAGTTGCTCTGTGACGCAGAAGTCGATGATGTTCGTTCTCCATTATTACATACCATACAAGGATCTAAACTTGCTTAATGCCCTCATTTAAATGGGGTTTTATCAGATCGGTGTGTTATTTTTATAATTATCTCTGTTTTGCATTGAAAAAACAACTCCATAGGGCGTTTCGTGTCCTAAGAAAAAACACACCACCTCTTTGGTTTATTGATTCGGCTGTGTCTTTTATTGAGGGACCCACAATATAACTGAGTATTAAATATATATAATAAGTTACAATTATAAATTCGTATTTTTAAATGAAAGTTTTATTACGATTCTAAGATTATTCTGCGCTAGCTAAGTATTTAACGACTCTGGTTTCTTATATTCCACGTCGTTACTTTGCTTTAGCGGTTTGATAATATGGTGGCGCCTTTTATTAATCGCGTCAATAGAATACATTTTATTTCTTTCTCTAATGTGCTAGCTTTGTTGATGTTTCTGCTAGAACTTCGAAATTTCCAATACCGATTCCTCCTCGTGTAAGATGATAAGCCGTTCCTGTCATCATCATTTTGATTTTGGAGTAATGACTACCGGGAGGAACGTGTTTTCATTCCGCTCCTTTGTTCTTCACTTTCTTCTATGATGGTCTCAAGGGATTACCAAAATTTGTACTAACCCAGGCAATGGTTGCTAGACGTTATTGTTAAAGTTTTTGTTGTCTTATCTATACCTGCCAATCGCCCCCCATTTTAAGCCAGATAACTCCAATGAAAAAGGGCCGGTAAAAATAAATTCGATTGATAATTAATTGGTGAATCTCTCGGACAAATGTATTCTTGAGCTAACCTGGGTGATGTACGCCACATTTTTTCATACTTTTATTTAATGTGGTCGAAACACAACCAAAAGCAGTAAAATCAATGAAAAAATCTCCTTTATTCGAAAAGTTTTGTAGTAACCAACTATGTAGCTCAAGAAACGGATACTAAAATCAAAAATGAAGATGACGAGCGAACAGGGATGGGCGATTACGCGTCGACTACTAGTTTTTACATGAATTCGTCGACAACTCGTCGACAACGTCGAATACTCGTCGACAAAGTCGACAACTCGTCGACAACGTCGAGAAATACTTGATAAATTAATTTACGCAATCTATCGAAACTTATAATAAAACTCAGCATAAATTGTCTGTACTACAGATTGATACCTGCTGCGCTGTATTTATGAAACATTAAAACATACTTTGCCTAATATTTATGTCATGAATTGCGTAATAACTTGATAATTATCCATTATCGATAATAAATTCTTTAACAATCGAAAAAAGTCTAATTAAATTTGCGAATTTGAATAAAATTTGAGTATATCATTCATGCGTGACTTCGCTCGTATGAAATTTTCAAGCTTCTGCTATTCATCACTACGCGGCGAATGAGTAGTTAATTTAAGATTTATGATGACGTTTAATTTAATTTTAATAATTTTTCTTTATTGTATACTTACTTCGCGTAACATTAATTATTCGTTTACATATAAATTAATAAATAAAAGACACTAGTTAAAAAATTTCATTTTAGTGACACCTGTTATTAAATTTCAACAAGTTTTTCAAAAATATTAATTTAACAGTGCAGATAATGTCGCAATATTGGCAGATATTCTCCGTGTTAAGTTAAAACGCACGCGAGGTAATAATCTAATAACAAATCATTGCATTTCCGTGTCAATCATCAAAAAACAGTAGGTAGGTATAATTAAAATTAAAAATGTACATTAAATGGTTTAAAATAAAGTTCTTGGTAATGTGTATTATCAGCAATATCTTGCATCTCTGTAGCTCGAAGTTCTCTGGTTTATAAATTGTATTGTAGTTGGCTGAATTCACAACCGCCGATATAATTTTATATCGAATCCCTCCCTAGCCGTACATTGTAAGTGCCTTTGTTTAAATGTTCGCATAGAAATTTATTAGCTTTGTTGTTTTTTTAGTTATTGTTAGCCAAAGACGAAATACCACTTGTACGAGTATGTGTACTCAATACATTAACCGCCTGTCTATGCACGGTAGGAGTAGATGAATTGCCACTCTGTGATGTTAACGTTTTAACAGAATATGTTTTACCTGCAATAGCGCCTCTAGCAACGGACGCTTCGAAAATTGTAAAAGTACCATACGCTAAAACTATTGCGACAATAGATGAAACTGCCACTAAAGTGGCTAAAGGAATCTTACCGCGGTTCAAACCGTCAACCGACCTATCTGCCCGAAGATAATCCGATTACATATATTTCTTCATGTATTCGAGGATTTCATCTCTGTAGCTCGAAGTTGTCTTGTTTATAAATTGTATTGCAGTTGGCTGAATTCGCAACCGCCGATATAATTCCGGATCGAATCCCTCCGTACATTGAGAGTGCCTTTGATAAACTAGCCCTAACATTAATATTTTTAATAAAAATGACTTAATTTTCAAATATAAATTATCAATCTCACTTACTCGTCACCGCAGGTAAAACATATTCTGGGAAAACGTTAATGTCGCTGTGTGGCAATTCATCTACACCTACCATGCATAGACAAAAGCGGTTAATGTTTTGAGTGCACATACTCGTACACGTGGTATTTCGTCTTTGGCTAACAATAACTGAAAAAACAACAAAGCTAATCAATTTCTAGGCGAACATTTAAACAAAGGCACTTACATTGTACGGCTAGGGAGGGATTCGATATAAAATTATATCGGCGGTTGTGAATTCAGCCAACTGAAATAAAATTTATAAACTGGACAACTTCGAGCTACAGAGATGCAATGCTCGAATACATGAAGAAATACAAGTATATGTAACCGGCCGGATTATCTTCGGGCAGATAGTCGGTTGACGGTTTGAACCGTGGTAAGATTCCTTTGGCGACTTTCTCTCGTGTTCACTTGTTGTTACGATCCTCGAGCGCCTTAATAATGTCCAGTTTACGGAAAACGAGTTACGTTATGATTATCGAATATCTTTCGTGGCAGTTTCATCCAGCGTCGCAATATTTTTAGCGTATGGTACTTTTACAATTGTCGAAGCGTCCATTGCGGCGTCCGCTATTGCAGGTAAAACGTATTCTGGGAAAACGTTAACACCACTGCGTGGAAATTCATCTACCACTACCATGCATAGACAGGCGGTTAATGTATTTCGTCTTTGGCTAACAATAACCAAAAAAACAAAACTAATAAATTTCTAAGAGATTCATCACTTACAATGTTCAACCGGAGGGCTTCGATACAGAATTATATCGGCGATTATGAATTCAGCCACCTGCAATAAAATTTATAAACTAAACAAATTAGATTATGTGTAAATTATTGTTATAACTAAAATAAATTAAAATTAAAATTTATACAGTCTTACATTACAATATGGCCTAATTTGTTTATTATTTTTTTCTGTCGCAATAACTTAAATTGTACACTGTCATGGTGGAAATCTAGCATCGCGATTCGCGATATATTATAAAAGCGATATATTTGATAAAAGTTGGCGCGCAAATCATATAATTTATTGAAATATTTGAAATATTCAATAGTTTTAGATAGATGTCCCTAGTTCATAGATTTTAAATTTATGAAATGCTTGTAAAAATGTTAGAATTAATTATTCAAGAATTCTAATAGTGCGGCTAACGTAAAATAATTAAAAATTAAGTTTTTAATTTCATTTTCTAAGTTGTCGACGTTGTCTACGTTGTCGACGTCTGGAAAGCAAAAAATCCTTATGTAATCTACGTGCTAGATTACGTGTCGACAACTAACTTAGATTACTTTACGTAATCTAGCCGCCCATCCCTGCGAGCGAACGATTCATTTCGAAAATGTTCATGACAGACGGCACATTTGGCACAGTGAATTTCTTTTAAACCATAATCAAATTTAGCCTTTAAAGCGTTATGATAATCGATTAAGCTCAGAAAAGTACATTGCACACTGACATATTATTTCATATCGTTTACAAAATTAACTCGATTTCAACCAGAATGAAAATTATTCATTTTTATAAAGCCCACTGGATACAGAAAAAAAAACTTAGAAGGTTCTTCCATTTATCGGGTTCTTTATCGAAGGATTATATCGACGGCGTTATAAAATCGACAATCGATCGATTAACAATTTACGGTTTATAAAATTTAATTTTATTCCACGAGCGAAAATGAAATCGCTTACGATTGTACCAATATCGAAGACATCGATTTACCAAGATATTTCAATCCCACCTTATTGTTTTATAAAAATTCAATTTTAACATCTAACATATAGGTAATATGAGATGCCTACTTCGTACACAAAAACAATGGAAGAAAACAACAAAAAAGCAGTTGTCTTCACTGTCTACGAATTGTCTACATACTCTATCAATTCTCAACATTGCCTACTCAAAAACCAATTGTCTACGGTATTTTCGACATCAACACGTAGACAATTCGGAAATACGCGTAGACGCACAACACTACTGGTTTCAACAAATTGAAGATTATTTTGTTTCAAAAAATTTAAATGAATTTGTTAAAGATCCATCCAGAATTTTTAATGGTGACGAGTCTGGATTTCTGCTTTCTCCAAAAGGAGGGACCTAAGGGAGCAAACAACGTCTACGAGACAGATAAATGTCGGGACAAAGAAAGTATTACTGTCATGTTTAGTTTTTATGCTGATGCTATTGTGATTCCTCCGATGATAGTGTTTCACTATAAAAGAATACCGAAGGATGTAATTGATTCAATTCCGGAGGGCATAGTTTACACAAAAACGGATTCTGGGTGGATGATTTTGATCGCGTTCTTATTTTACATTAAGGAAGTTTTTCTCCTGCACTTGTAGCTAAAAGTATTACCTTCGCAGCAGTGTTTTTGTCGATGGTCATAAGACAAATCTAACCTACTCATTTTCTAAATTATGCCAGACTCTTAAGATAATATTGATATGTCTATACTCTAACTCAACGCGGATTCTTCAACCTGCGGATGTAATAATAATTAGAACTTTGAAATAAGGCTGGATAAAGGAGCTTCAGGTATGGAGGAGCATCAACTTAGACGAACAGTGCTCCAAGAAACATTTTTCACCGATGTTGAAAAATATTATTGATAAATATGTCAAACGTAACACAATAATCAATGGATTTCGCACTTGTATAATTTCTCCCTCCCCCCCTCCCTCCCACAACGCAAACTCAACACGAATTTCAACGAAATCTGAAAGAACCGAAATCAACGTAGTTGATGGAAATACGAGCAACATTAACCTTTAGCAGTTTATTGAAATTGTTGGATTTGAAAAAATTCATCAACTAGACGAAATTGATCAGATCAACAGTAGACACTCGGGAGACTTTTTATTATTGCATTTTATGTGATAAAATTAAAAAAATATTAGTTTTTTATAAAGCAAGATATGAATTTCCTGAAATTTAATTTCTTCAAAAGGTAGTTTCTTGATGAATTTATGATTTTTCCGAACCCCAATCAAAGCGTAAGGGTATAGAAATACAACAATTGTATCGTATTGGTTTTGGTACAGAAGATTATTTCGTGGTTTGGTATGGTTAATGAGGATTGACGGGTTGAATTGATATTGCTGATGGTTAGTTCGGTATTTTATTTAAACCATTAACTGGATAAGTAAAATGATTTTGCAAACTTTATAATAAATTTATTAAATCTCGCTTGTTGATTTTAAATGAGATCTTGACACTTTCGTGGTTCGATTATAAGATACCGAGATATTACCATTTTATTTCGATGGCAAGTCCAATTTATTTTTGTTTTTACCTTTAGGTGAATGGAACCACTGAATTATCAACATCTCGACGACCTTGAATTGGTTGATTGAATTTACTGATAATAGACATAGCTTGTGTGCGGCCCGCTTTATGGTTCCTGTTGATGTTTTAAGCGAGACGACTCTAACTTGAGGATCTACTCCAGGATGCGGTTCTACTATTTTACCCATCCAAATTTGTGAATAAATTATTATCTTTGATTAGCACAATATCGTTAACTTTACGTTATTTTTTAGTGTGCCATTTACTTCTTTGTTGAAGATTGGTTAAATATTCCATCGACCACTGTTTCTAAAAGTGCTGATTCATCTGCCGCAATAATTTATATCTAGACAGCGTAGATAATCTGCTATCACAATGATATCCTTCAGGAAGGTGTGTTGTTTTGCGGTTAATTAGAAAGTGGGCCGGGGTTAAATAATCAAGGTCCAATCCTCTGCAAGCACAAATATTGGACGACGTAGTAGTAGTATCGTAGTCATTTATTTTAGTATTAGCATATGTGTCCATAAGTTACTCTGCGCAGGTGGAATTTGGAAATTTCGACAGCGGTTTCACATAGAACCCTAAAAAGTGATGAGCTCGGTGGAAAATTTTTTAAATTTATTTCATTCGCCAGCAAGAAGAAAAATTCGCTCATGATTTGATTAAAAGTCTTAGCTTCATGCTTCAGACACTTTACACAGCTACGCATTATTTTTCTAATTAAATTTCGGCCTCCTAATATCCAATATTTTGAGCAAAGTTTTGCCATAATTAGCGTTGGTTCAGCGTGCAGTGGAGTTCTCGTACTATATGCCCAGTGTGCCCATCTTTAGATTACAATATCAAAGTATGTTTGAAATTTTAGGTTATTACGCTTTGTAATTTGGCCTCCAGTTCGAAGACATGTTGGTTAATGAATGGTTTAAGATAAATAAATTTACTTGACGCTGGAATTTATTTATTGGATTTATTAATTTTATTTTCAAATTAAAGTGCTTTGAACGAATGTGTTTTATTAAGAGAATTTGGAGTTTTTGTAATTCCGGAGCGATAAGGTAAGGCTTGGCAGAAACTTTTGGAATTTTTGTGAGAATTTATTGTGGTACTTGAGAACGCATTTATTTGGTTGTGGTTGCTTCTCCTCGGTTATTTGGCCATTCGTTTTAATCTGCTGGCCATTCTGGTCTCATCTATAAACTCTATAATCTATAAACTAAAATTCAATAGCTGATCAGGTTCTAGTCCCTCGAGTCTACGTGTCGCCATTGGGATCTGCTCATTATTATTAATTTTTCACCCGTCGATTTGGGATGTGCAGAAATACAGTCTAGGACGATTGTTAGGTCGGTCCATCACTCGAATCATGGAATTGAAACCTGCTTCACAGGTGCTACTTTAGTTTTTGATGAAATAGTAGCCAAATTTCTGACTAGTGGTGGTCTTTTACAACTTCAGGAAAAATGGCCGCCAAATACACATGCAATAAGACGTCTGTAAGGACTGCAACCAGGTAACGAAAGTGTACTGTTCTGTGTCGCATTAATGACTGGTTCATTTTAATTTTCTCTATCTGTTTTAATTCCGTACATTTGACCACTCTGTAGACAAGAAATTGGTTAGTTCGTCATCCCAGGTGAGGTTTTTCAACCAAAGCTGTTAGAGGAATATATCAATTTTTTTGTCACTGGAGCAAGTCATCCAAGAGGGTTAAACATTGTTTTGTTGCTAAAGTTTACATGAAATTGAAAGAAATGACAAAGCTTGGACTGAAGTCGATAGAACCATTTCAATTACGTTAGTGAAGCTGCTTCTTACGTTCTACGTATTGATTGGAAAATATTGTTGTCACATTACGTAGCATTTTCTAAGAATAAATCCGGAAGCTGATAGGATTTTATTAAGTTCATATATTATTTCAAAAAAAGCTAGGTGACATATTTTTGAAGCAATTCAGCCACCACAATTGGTTACATATTCTTTCAAGAGGCATATCTACATCATCAAAGTCAATATACCTCGTAAGGTACAAAAAACTAAAAACTCGGACTCAATTGCACGCGTGAAAGAAATGTTATATTACACAATGTTAATAGAAACCGGTGTTAAAAACAAAGTCGGACATATTTTTTTCTCACGCCATGGAGGAGTTACATTTTCAGTTCCCATAGAAACTGACATGCGAGCAAAAGATAAACCTTAGTGATAAAACATTCAACACTGCAAATCAAAATCTTCAACATACACTGTTTTAAGCGTATGGCTGATCTATCGACCAATCAATTTGATTTTAACGTTTAATCCTTGTATTGTTATATTAGATTAAATTAGATAAGATTTGTATATCCAATTTGTAATAAAAAACTAAATAAACTGTTAAAACGTCTACCATATTAAATTTTAACAACACATTTCGAATTTAAAAGAAATTAGTGTCCAGCCCCAATAATTTCGATTTGCAAATTTTTCAGTAAAGAAAATGCTTAAAACCCTCATTTTACGACTTGATTTTTACATTGACATTGAGTAATTTTATATTATCCAGTTGCCGAAAACTCTGGTACACAAAATTTAATATAATCCGCCCGCAATCCCAAAATATGTTAGGCTATACATATTATTGCATTTGACCGCACCCTCCCACAGATAATACAATAAATTTACCTGGTTAAAACAAACACACCGAAAAAAAATATTCTATAAACCGTTAAATCCTTGATTTTCAGCCATAAATTCATCCATAAATTGTCATTACCATAAGGATCAACATAAATCTATATAAACGAGAATATGTATATTGCTGCTGCTTGCTGGATAAACATCTACAAAAGAAAATTGCCAATGACGATTTTCTCGATTCTAATGTCTATCCGTGTGTAAGTATTCGGCAGAAAATATTTTCCATTATGTTGCTCCGTGTGTATTTTCCTAAATTTTTTTTGTCGTTTCGTGTCGAATACATTATTCGTCATGACTACTTAAGTAGAAATATTGTTGTCATATTAAACAGAATAGCATATACAGTTCGAGCTAGTGGAGGAAAAAAAATGAAAACAGGAAACTGTATGGGATAACAATCAATTGAAAATTTTATTTTCGATCATAAATTTGTTTTTTACTCCTTTTGCCTCTCAGTGTATATACTCGAACGAGTGTGTTTGTTATGTGTTCATCCCATTGTTGTTGCCGTAATGTACCAAAAGGATTTTAAGAGGATATGGATTTTTATTGCATTTCCATTAAATTATTGTACAAATATTTACCTTATATATGCTTCTGCTGCTACATGCTATACTGTGTACAGTGCTGCTTATTTGGAACTGCTCGGTTGGTTCGTATTCTTGGTTATAAGTTTATCAAATAAATGAAATAAAATAAAAATTATAAATAAATAGAAATTGGTATTATCAGTGCTTATTTTATTGCTGGTTGTTGGAATTCATAATAAAATTGGACTCGTTTTTGGAACGCTATATCCTGGTTGCCTTTCCATATATATTCATACAAGGAACCATATATAGTGCTCTGAATGAATTTCATTCTAATAGCTCGCCGTATAAAGTACGTTTTGGATAAAAAATATTGGTATGATTATCTGTCAATTTATGTATGGTTTTATTGGCAATCTAAAAATGGAAATAAACATTAGCCGCCTAATACGCGGAATAATATTTTTTTGTAAACATTGCATCACGATTTAAACTGTTACGATTCAACCAAATTGGAACGCGTACACGAATATTGTGTACTCGTACTTCTGAAGGTAGATATAAATCTCGACATGGAAATAAGCGTGAGAGCAAACAGATAGGAACAAAATTATCAATAAGCTAAACAAATTTTTTATTATTATGATTTTCCAATATTTCTGTTAACGTTATGCGTTTTCAACAAGAAAACCAATTTCGATTTATTTATCGTTAAAAATTTATAATAACACATAAAACATATCGGAAAGCTGCAAACCATATAAAACCGTATATTAAATATACTCCACACACATCCATATATGGTTTATTTATATGTGCTTGAGCGTATCTGAAATGAGGAAATTAAACAAAAGCTCTTTCTGTTTCGAGTGCGGAATGGAAAGCGTACACGAAGTTCAGGAAAACATAAACAAAACATGAAATAATCAAATACTATGTTTATTTTGTACACAAGGTTAAAGTTTTTATGGTATTTACCATATACACAACACACATATCTCAAAATCACAGATTGGCTTATGCTCGCGTATATATTTGCTGTTATTTTTACAAAATGGTAATAAAATATAAAAAAATCTTGCTTGTTCGACAAATTTTTAGTTTTTCGCTGTTTATATTTGATTGGAAATTGTGGCATTGTTTTATGTATTTTTTGTTGTAGAATCCGCAAATCAGTGTGTGGTCGTATAGTGAGATCATCAATTTGTGTGTAATTTACTATATTGTTTATTTTCATATTGTTATTAAGTCTTATAAAATATTTACTGTGAAAATTTGTTTGAAAGATGTCTGAAATCTAAGTAAATTAATCCTTTAAAGTTTACGTCTCCAATTAATAAACATCATCCTTTCCGTTGGAGTATAATATTGAGTTCAAAACCGATTGATAACAAAATCAAGCATTGGCTTACCATCTAACCATGAACACATTCGTGGTCTAATCATTTGAGATAACTATGTCTGTTGAGGTAATCCATAAAAAATTATCTCAGGTTCAATAAATCAAAACAAATCACAGCTTTTGCTAAAAGATTTCTTTCATATAAAACTAGACTCAACTGTAGGTAAATTCCGGATCGACGGAATTATTTTTTTGGAACGAAATTTTAGACTAAACGAGATTGGAACGTGAAAATAAATTCCAATTTTGTGGAATGAAATGTCAAATTTTCACGTGGTGGAATTTTAATGTGAGATGCAACAATTTCAAACAAGATTAGAGGATAAATATTAAAAATGGAGAAAAATATTAAGAAATTGGGCAAAAAGTTATCAATAAAACAAAAAAGATCTTAGTTACGTTCCTAGAGCAGAATTTGAATTTAGCAAGAGGAAGGTGGATTATTATTTCTAAATTGAGTTATTATCATTTTCCTCGGATTTGAAGGTGTAGATAGTGATTTACGTAAAAATCAATATCAATCTCAACAATTTAAATTGATTTAATTCAAATTTAGAAATTATTAAATTATTCATGATCTGCCATGTTTTTTTTGACAACAACATCTATTTATGACAAATACAACAAATTTGCTGTGATTTACGTAAAAATCAATATCAATCCCAATAATTTAAATTGATTTAATTCAATTTTTGAAATCATTTAGGTTTCTAAAGTCCAAGTTTAGAAAATTTCGTGTTATGATCGGCCATGTTTATTTTGATAACAACAACTATTTATGACAAATACAACAAATTTGCTGTGATTTACGTAAAAATCAATATCAATCCCAACAATTTAAATTGATTTAATTCGATTTTCGAAATTATTTAGGTTTCTAAAGTCCAAGTTGAGAAAATTTCGTGTTATGATCGGCCATGTTTATTTTGACAACAACAACTATTTATGACAAATACAACAGATTTGCTGTGATTTACGTAAAAATCAATAACAATCCCAACAATTTAAATTGATTTAAATCAATTTTAGAAATTATTTAGGTTTCTAAAGTCCAAGTTTAGAAAATTTCTAATTATGACAAATACAACAAATTTGCTGTGATTTACGTAAAAATCAATATCAATCCCAACAATTTAAATTGATTTAATTCAATTTTTGAAATCATTTAGGTTTCTAAAGTCCAAGTTTAGAAAATTTCGTGTTATGATCGGCCATGTTTATTTTGACAACAACAACTATTTATGACAAATACAACAAATTTGCTGTGATTTACGTAAAAATCAATAACAATCGCAACTATTTAAATTGATTTAATTCGATTTTCGAAATTATTTAGGTTTCTAAAGTCCAAGTTAAGAAAATTTCGTGTTATGATCGGCCAAGTTAATTTTGACAACAACAACTATTTATGACAAATACAACAAATTTGCTGTGATTTACGTGTAAAAATCAATAACAATCCCAACAATTAAAATTGATTAAATTCGATATTCGAAATCATTTAGGTTTCTAAAGTCCAAGTTTAGAAAATTTCGTATTATGATCGGCCAAATTTATTTTGACAACAACAACTATTTATGACAAATACAACAAATTTGCTGTGATTTACGTGTAAAAATCAATATCAATTCCGACAATTTAAATTGATTTAATTCAATTTTTGAAATTATTTAGGTTTCTAAAGTCCAGGTTTAGAAAATTTCGTGTTATGATCGGCCATGTTAATTTTGACAACAACAACTATTTATGACAAATACAACAAATTTGCTGTGATTTAAGTAAAAATCAATATCAATCCCAACAATTTAAATTGATTTAATTCGATTTTCGAAATTATTTAGGTTTCTAAAGTCGAAGTTTAGAAAATTTCGTGTCATGAACGGCCATGTTTATTTTGACAACAACAACTATTTGTGACAAATACAACAAATTTACTGTGATTTAAGTAAAAATCAATATCAATCCCAACAATTTAAATTGATTTAATACCCTTTTTGAATTTATTTAGGTTTCTAAAGTCCAAGTTAAGAAAATTTCGTGTTATGATCGGCCATGTTTATTTTGACAACAACAGCTATTTATGACAAATACAACAAATTTGCTGTGATTTACGTAAAAATCAATATCAATCCCAATAATTTAAATTGATCTAATTCCATTTTTGAAATTATTTAGGTTTCTAAAGTCCAAGTTAAGAAAATTCCGTGTTATGATCGGCCATGTTAATTTTGACAACAACAACTATTTATGACAAATACAACAAATTTGCTGTAATTTGCGTGTAAAAATCAATTTCAATCCCAACGATTTAAATTGATTTAATTCGATTTTCGAAATTATTTAGGTTTCTAAAGTCCAAGTTTAGAAAATTTCGTGTCATGAACGGCCATGTTTATTTTGACAACAACAACTATTTGTGACAAATACAACAAATTTGCTGTGATTTACGTCTAAAAATCAATAACAATCCAAACAATTTAAATTGATTTAATTCGATTTTCGAAATTATTTAGGTTTCTAAAGTCCAAGTTTAGAAAATTTCGTGTTATGATCGGCCATGTTAATTTTGACAACAACAACTATTTATGACAAATACAACAAATTTGCTGTGATTTACGTCTAAAAATCAATAACAATCCAAACAATTTAAATTGATTTAATTCGATTTTCGAAATTATTTAGGTTTCTAAAGTCCAAGTTTAGAAAATTTCGTGTTATGATCGGCCATGTTAATTTTGACAACAACAACTATTTATGACAAATACAACAAATTTACAGTGATTTACGTGTAAAAATCAATATCAATCCAAACAATTTAAATTGATTTAATTCGATTTTCGAAATTATTTAGGTTTCTAAAGTCCAAGTTTAGAAAATGTCGTGTTATGATCGGCCATGTTTATTTTGACAACAACAACTATTTATGACAAATACAACAAATTTACTGTGATTTACGTAAAAATCAATATCAATCCCAACAATTTAAATTGATTTAATTCAATTTTTGAAATCATTTAGGTTTCTAAAGTCCAAGTTGAGAAAATTCCGTGTTATGATCGGCCAAGTTAATTTTGACAACAACAACTATTTATGACAAATACAACAAATGTGTTGTGATTTACGTAAAAATCAATATCAATTCCAACAATTTAAATTGATTTAATTCAATTTTCGAAATCATTTAGGTTTCTAAAGTCCAAGTTAAGAAAATTTCGTGTTATGACCGGCCATGTTTATTTTGACAACAACAACTATTTATGACAAATACAACAAATTTACTGTGATTTACGTACAAATCAATATCAATCCCAACAATTTAAATTGATTTAATTCAATTTTTGAAATCATTTAGGTTTCTAAAGTCCAAGTTAAGAAAATTTCGTGTTATGATCGGCCATGTTTATTTTGACAACAACAACTATTTATGACAAATACAACAAATTTGCTGTGATTTACTTGTAAAAATCAATAACAATCCCAACAATTTAAATTGATTTAATTCCATTTTTGAAATTATTTAGGTTTCTAAAGTCCAAGTTTAGAAAATTTCGTGTTATGATCGGCCATGTTTATTTTGACAACAACAGCTATTTATGACAAATACAACAAATTTGCTGTGATTTAAGTAA
The DNA here is from genome assembly GCA_963691935.1 of Nephrotoma guestfalica. Classification (NCBI taxonomy): domain Eukaryota; kingdom Metazoa; phylum Arthropoda; class Insecta; order Diptera; family Tipulidae; genus Nephrotoma; species Nephrotoma guestfalica. The sequence continues at coordinate 248,664,335 of OY829914.1, forward strand.
AAATCAATATCAATCCCAACAATTTAAATTGATTTAATTCGATTTTCGAAATTATTTAGGTTTCTAAAGTCCAAGTTGAGAAAATTCCGTGTTATGATCGGCCAAGTTAATTTTGATAACAACAACTATTTATGACAAATACAACAAATTTGCTGTGATTTACGTGTAAAAATCAATAACAATCCCAACAATTTAAATTGATTTAATTCCATTTTTGAAATTATTTAGGTTTCTAAAGTCCAAGTTTAGAAAATTTCGTGTTATGATCGGCCATGTTTATTTTGACAACAACAGCTATTTATGACAAATACAACAAATTTGCTGTGATTTAAGTAAAAATCAATATCAATCCCAACAATTTAAATTGATTTAATTCGATTTTCGAAATTATTTAGGTTTCTAAAGTCCAAGTTTAGAAAATTTCGTGTTATGACCGGCCATGTTTATTTTGACAACAACAACTATTTATGACAAATACAACAAATTTGCTGTGATTTACGTAAAAATCAATATCAATCCCAATAATTTAAATAGGTTTAATTAAATTTTCGAAATTATTTAGGTTTCTAAAGTCCAAGTTGAGAAAATTCCGTGTTATGATCGGCCAAGTTAATTTTGACAACAACAACTATTTATGACAAATACAACAAATTTGCTGTGATTTACGTAAAAATCAATATCAATCACAACAATTTAAATTGATTTAATTCAAATTTTGAAATTATTAACGTATCTAAAGTCCTAGTGAAGTAATTTCCGTGTTATGATCGGCCATGCTTTAATTCAATTTTTGAAATTCTATAGGTATCTGAAGTCCTGCATTGTGGTTTACTGATACCTTTATTAACTGGATCATCACTGTTAATGAAGGTTTTAATCACCTTTTTTTATGTACCTATGTAATTTGCATGGTAATCTAGCCTGTCTGTCTATTTCTTCTCTGAACAATAGACGGTCGATTTGGTCTGACGTTTTTTCTGCGTTCTAAATAATGGTGTCGTCTAAATGGGTCATCATTGATAAGGCAGAATGCCAACGCTTAATCTGTTGGATCATTAAGTCGCTTATCATCTGTGCCAAATCGATGAAAAGATTTTTAAAAGTTCCAGTGCAAGAGAAAAGACGTCTGCCTTCTTGCTTAATAAAATAAAATCTTACTCTGCTATATCTGATAGATTGATGTCACAATAACTATATAACATGAAATCTACCTCAAAATAAATATTTCAACAATTTTTAAAATCAAATTTAAATTATTTACAATTAAATCAATTAGGAATATGTATTTGAGATATTTAGAGAAATATAATAATTATAAGAAAAATTCGAACAGATCAATCTATATTAGACTAGAATTAGCTCGTATATCTATCATTTCTAATAGAATTTATTTTCAATTAGAAATAAAGATATTTAGAAACATAATTTTAATTTAATTAACTCAAACTAGATTTTTTATATTAAAAGTTTAATGTCTTCTTATTTATCTTTATATTCATCAGCATGTACAAATCTTCTTCATCTACTGTCAACGGTTTGTTATACATGTTATATAATTCGAGACACTCTCGCCCATCCATTACTGTTATATTATTGCTCTTTTCATTTTGAAAAATCGACAAATTTACATAAATTTATGTATCTCGTCAACATATGGAGTGGGAGAATTAAAAAGTATGTTTATATTTAGATGGGAGTGGGTGGGAATCGAGATACAAATACACATTTTTCTTATCTTTTCTTCACTTTTCCTTTTTAAAATTGTTATCATGTAGCTTTAGATGTAAGTATAAATCTGTGTGCGCATACAGTAGGGATTATTAAGAAACACTACGTTTTATACGTGTTCTATTAGACGTACAAGGAAATTAAATATCGACGACATACTGTTTAGGTTTAGTGGTTTTGGTGAAAATCATGTACTCGAGTATGGAGTAACATCAATATAAAGAGCACCCTACACTCATTTCTCTTATCCTTTGATTTATTTTAAACAATATACAGCTACACCAGATAATGTGGTTTATGTTATGTGGTTTATCGGAAAATAAAATTACCAATCAAAAACAATTTTGTCTTATCAATTTGTCTCTCTTGTATATATCGAACCGTATGAAGTATTTGTGTAAGGCATTGCTGGTTACAGTATTAAGCAGAGACGTATGCGGAGCGGTATGGAATGAATCAACCGTATTATTCGGACTAATAATTGTGTGTCAGTTTTGATTTTTGGTTTCGGGTAAATTTTTAAAATAAACAAAATTTATTCTACATAATGAATATTTTGAAATCACAACCGTAAAGTCAATTTTATTAGCAGACAGTACATACTGTGTTGCACAATTTTATATGAACATGCAAAAAAGGTATACTGCTGCCTTTCACTATTTACACGTATTTGGTTTCGAAACTAGGATTATAAAACTACGGTTTGCCAGATGAGAATAGATGACACACTACGTTCTTCATTAAAATTCGTTAAGTTGATGGTTAGGATTTTAAAACTGAGTAGGAAAAATTTGTGTTGTAAATGCTGATTGTAAAAATATCAAATAAATGGACTGTACTTGTCAATTAATTGCAACAATTTTTTTCCGTGTAAACTTAATCACCGTTGGTTATCTACAGCTCTGACGGATTGGCTAATCGGGATGAAACTTCATACTTCAGCTTTTCTCTAATTGAGAGATCCTATATCAAAATAATTTCAAAAATTGAATTAAATCAATTGAAATTGTTGCGATTGATATTGATTTTTACGTAAATCAAATGAAATTTGTTGTATTTGTCATAAATAGTTGTTGTTGTCAAAATAAACATAGCCGATCATATTTACAAATAAAAAAAACTCAATTGAATTAATGAGGGAATACTGACAAACACATCATTTCTAGCCATAATTATTGAGCCGAGAAGTAATTGTATTAGAGAAGTCATCATGCTTTATTTGACTAAATCCAGAAAATGCATGCAGTAGATGTTCATTAAAACGTCACTCTGCATTTGAATGTAATCACACAAAAAAGTATTAATCATCGCCCAGTAACGTCATGCTGTACTCATTGCAATAATTCAGATCAGCTTAACTCAGGCATCAATTATTCACATCAACTCAGCTGTGACAAATGGTATAGCCATTTCGCACAACACTTCACCAAAATCCGTACCAATTGTTGCTGCGTTTAAATCATTAGCAGACCATCTTCTAGCCGGATCAGCCACTCCACTCAAAAATACAACAATTATAGCAAAGCTGAAGTTCCCTTGGTACTCAGCAAAACACTAAAAACTTATCACTTCTAGCAACTTAGCAAACAAACAAATATCATTATTGTCCACTGTAATCAGTTGATTCAAACCAAGCACATTAATAACCGAGGTCATATCCCAAAAATAACTAATCGCTTGAAGCCATGCAAAAATTCAATTTAATGGTATCGCACAAGCTGGAGCTAGATATACCAGAAGCAACATTTAGATTCAAATTACAACTAGACTTCCAAATAAAATAAACCAGAATGCCACGCATTTTAAAGTACAACGGCTTTTGTACAAGAAGGATTTCTAATTGTGTTGTTTATAAAAAAATTAAAACACTAAGGGGTCATATTTAAAAATTAGTAATTTCGTTTCATTTTCTCGTCAATAGAAATCAGTGCAGTTCCAATGGATCAGTTCTAATGTTGATTTATACATCATTGTCTTTACCGCTTAGGTCAATTTGAGAAATTTAGATTACAGATTTTCGTTTAGGTTAAATAGTTTTGTAGTTTTTGGTATTTTCTGGCCTGGCTCATATTTTTGTTAAGTTGGTAGTTTTGTTGATTATGTTGTTGTAATTGTTTTTTGTCAATATTTCATTCGTTGTACTAATTTTGTTGTATGTTTAGTTTCTGAATATTTAGGTTGCTGTTGTCGTTTTCGCATAGCGGTTTAAACAAACTTCTGCGTGGTTAATTGCTTGTTGGTTGATTATTTATTTAAATTTACTGCTTAGTCGTTTTTGAAAATACAATATTTTTCAAAATAATTGCAAAAATTGATGAATCATCCATTGAAGCTGCCACTTTCGGTACACAGATTTCCACAAAATTTCTTAAGTACCTCGCAATTAATTACAAATTATTCCGACTAGGATTGACTAGTAAAATGTTGAATTTTGGTGAGATAAGTTATTTTATCAAAACTCGTAATTTACGAACAAAATTTAAAAAATTGATTAACTAAATTCAATTAAAATTTAATTTTCTTTAAATAGTTTTTAGTATTTGCAAAAAAATTAAAAGCTGCTTTAAAAACTGCCACGTCCGGTCAACCGATAATAACCTATTAAATATCACTTAAAGTATTAAGTTTTTTTTGATCAACGATTCTGAAAGAGCTGTGCATATTGTTCCAATATTATTTTAGAAACTTGTTATTCTTAATTGTTTTTCTTGTAAATGGCGTACTTTCCAAAATATTTGTAAAAAAACTGTAAAGCTCCAATCAAAGATGCCACTTCCGGTGGACTCGGAGCAAAAACTTAATTATTGGAAAAGCTTAAGTTATGAACATTTTTCCCAATTGTGGATCGATTTTCGGCTCTAGGATCTGGCAGTTTGTATATAGAAAATCTAAAGTATGACGTTTAACTCCGGCCATGCAATCCGTCTGGGCTGTAGAGAAGCTACATACATGTCAGTTTTTTGACAAAAATCATCATATTCGTTTAAACTTTGGAAAAATGATCTGAACCGGTATTGATGCAAATTTAATTTTGGATCTATTAGGTTATATCCGATTTTCTCGCAAATGATATACTTTTCAAAACATGTGCAAAATATTAAAAAGCTTTTATGGAGACTGCAACTTCCGGTGGACAGATTAAAGGCCAAAATCACTGGAATCTCCTATTTTGTGGAAAAAGCCTAAGTATGAAATTTTATCCCAATCAATCAATTCATCTGGGCTATATATATATGGTCGAATTTTGGTTGTATAATAGTTTTTGTCAAAAATTGGCATTTCCGCTTAAATTTTGGCAAAGTGATTTGTACCGATAATGTTGCAAATTTAATTTAAAATGTTTTAGTTCATAATCATTTTTCTCGTAGATCGTATAAATTATTTGCAAAAACGTAAAAGCTCCAATCGAGGCTGTCACTTTTGGTGAACTGATAGCAGTTAAAACTGAAGAATGAATTTTCATCCAGATCCGTCTGGTCTATAGAAAAGCTACAGACATTTAGTCTATACAGTACCTCGCACATATAGTGATTTAAAAAAAATGATTTTTTTAATTCGGCGATATGTGAATTGTAAATCTGCAAAAATCATTTTCTGGTTTAGTTGGGTTTATATTTTTTGGGAAACTGGTTGATCTGACGTCATTTCTCTTTACACTCAAACGATAAAATTAATTTAATTGTTATGTAGAGTAGAGCAAATAATTTGCGGAGCTATTTTGCTGTGTGTAATGGAGTTTACGAGCCGCCAACAGGCATTGTAATCTCAATTTCAACATCCCGATACAGTGCTCGATTGTGATTCTGCTTTTTTCATAATGTGTATTAAATGACGTTTCTCTGCTTCTTTCGGAGGTTGCTCTCAATGATGCGATTAAGTACGGATCTACGGGATACCCAGAGTCGCCTAATAACAGAAATTATCTTTGTACCAGTTTTGTTTGGAATTTAGGTTAGAATCTTTATATTTTATTCGTTTTTTAAATGCTATATAGGGTGGGCCAAATAATTTTTTCTTTTTAAAAATGCAATAAATCAAAAAGTTCTCAATATTTTTTCAAATTTATTTTTTCATTGTAAAGAACAATCCATCCGATTAGTTATGGCCTTGACGTACCCCATACGTTCGGTCCCATTTTTGAGCACATTTTCGATGGTATGCGGCAATATGCGGCAATATGTCCTCCTCTTCGAGTGCCGGGAACGAAACATCGTTTATCATGGCGCGGTAGAGCTCACCATTGGCAGTAACGGCGGCTCCATGCTCATTTTCAAAGAAAAATGGCCCAATGATGCCACCGGACCAAAATCCGCACCAAAGAGTCACTCATTGAGGATGCATTGGCTTCTCTACGATCACGTGCGGGTTCTCTGTGTCCCAAATGCGACAATTCTGCTTGTTTACATAGCCGCTAAGATAGAAAAGCGCCCCATTCGAAAAGATGATTTTTTGCCAATGATTTTCGAAGTAATGTTTCAATAATTCCCAGCGTTGTTCAAGTGAATACTCAATCATTTCTGTTCAGCGGAAGAATAAAACTAACTTTCTGTCAAATCAGAGGTGACATAATCCTTACCATACACAAAATAACCGCTAGTTCAAAAAAAAAATGATTTGGCCCACCCTGTATATACTTATCAAAATATTTGCAAAAAATGGAAAGCCTCCTATGGAACCTACAACTTGGCCAAGCATGTCTGGGGTCTCACAATATACGAAGGAAGCTTATGTTTGAAGTTTAACGATCAACCAATCCATAATTGAATCGAACTTTTATTAAAAACAGATTTTTTGTCAATAATCGTCATTTGCGTTTAAATTTTGGGAATCTGATACGGACCGATATTGTTGCAAAAGTAAATTATATTGTTTTAGTATTTAATAGTTTTTTGTGTAAATGATATAATTTTTAAAATATTTGCACAAAAAACGGAAAAGCTTCTTTGGAGCATGCCGCTTCTGGTTAACCAATTTTAGGCAAAGATCATTTAGATTCTAATCAATCAATAGGTCTGGGCTGTCGAGAAACTAAAGACTTTTAGACTGCACGAAACCACATTCATACTGACAAAGATTTGTTTAAAAACCCCATTGTTCTTTCATTGTTGCTTCTTATTTCAGCATAAAGTACACTGTTACGGCTGCATTAAATTACGCGGCTTATCACGCGTCAGCTGATTTAAATTGCAAGCTATTTTTTGTTTTGTTTTTTTGTTGTTGTTGATGTACGGAATTCCCCAATGACGTATTGATCGGGATTTCTGTTTTGTTTTGATATAGGTCAATACAACGAAAGAATTCGGATTGCGTAACTTTTTCAGTTTCTGTTTTATCTTTTTTGTGTACATAACTAATTTAATGTATATAAATATGCAGAGTTGATCATTACCATCACCAAACGTTGGTATGCAGGCATATACTATTGCATATTTATGGTTATTGTATTTCGGACTAGCTAATTTACCAATAACCATTTTCTGGTTTTGTATGACTGTAGTACATACCTTTAATAATATTTGATACATAGTCTCAACTACCTTGCTATAATGTTATATACATAAATAATGAACAATGTGTATAGAGCAATAGGTATATACACGAACATAAGGTTCTATATATGTATATATATATATATATATATATATATTTTCTTGTTTGATGGTACGGCCGATTACTTGATAAAAGATTAAATTATTCATTTATCAGTGAGACTTCAGTCAGAGTATGACACAAAGTGCTAGAAAAAAAATACGAAGTGCATATTCCAATTCCAAACAGTTATTTTTTTTTCATAATCCGCTAAACCTACTTTTGGCATCATTGTATTTTTTGATAATTAATGCCAGCAAGGCGATATAGGTAAACCGCTGTTGCACGTACGTACGTATTTATATATCTGCGAGGAGCAATAACACGTACGAAAAGCAAGCCCGGGTTTACTAAATTACTGATGTGTAGTTAGGCATCTCGCTATAGGGTAAGTGTAGATAAATGTGTTTTTCTGACTATAGGCCTACTTAAAGACAACACATTTTTTTATTTTTTTTAACCCATTTATAGCGGAGCCTCAAATTAAATTATATACTGCTAATTCGAGAACAAAATTTACATCTTGGCGATTTCGGTTAAGCCACGATTCCCTTTGAAGGGCAGCGATAATAATCGTCGTGTGCTGGATTTTTGTGTTAATAAAATTATACAGTATGTGAAACAAACGAATATGTGCTAGTTTGACCACAAAACAAATTTGGTCGTGAAAATATTAGCCGAAAAAAAAAATAAACCAAAAAAATATAAGTGATATTGATCTTAATCTAATACAAGATTATTTAATCTAGTGTATCATAGATTAAATTGTTTCTTAGTGTATATTCTTAGTATAAAAAAAATAATAAAAAAGGAAATTAATATTTTTAATTATAAGAAGGTGTGACCAGCGTTCGGAGCAAATAAACTTAAATTTGATTTTTTTTAGATACCTTCAAATGAACCTTTGAGCTCAGGGGAAAGTTTGGTGAGTTATTTCTTTTGTATTTAACATAAATTCTTTTAATCATATGCTCCTACTCGTCACATTGCCTAAATTAAGTCTACTTAAGAAATGTTGTAATGTTTGATTATAAATTTCTATTTGAATTCATACCATAATAAATAAGTCATAGTATGGAATGAACTTTTTTTACTGAGATGATGATGCGCGGGGTGTGAAATAAGATGTGAGTGGTACAAAAGTGTTATGTTCACGTGTAAGTTTTGTTGGATCATTTTTCTTGTTATAACCGGCGACTATTTGAACCCCCTATGTCCACTACAGCTATCCAATTATAAGACACGTGGTGTCGCCGAGGATCCAGTAACAAAATGGCGCCGAAACAGGGACCTGATGGGAAAACCGTTATGGTTCCGTTAATTTTGCAAATCACGTGTTTTAGTATAAGCACCATGATTCTTTAAATTTTTTTTATGTTTTTTTATTTTCATTAATTTTTTTTCCGGTAATCCTAAGAAGATATCCGTGCAGCTTCTCTGCTTAACACGTCTGACCCTAAGTACCGCTTCTTTGTTCCCTCCTTTTCAATTTAAATTCATAAATAATTTTTTTGTTTTAAAGTTTTTATTAATGATAGCGGGTTGGTTAACGTCGATTTTACAGTTTTTTTGTAAATTTACTTTGTCAATTTTTTTGAAATTTTCGTGGATTGTGTATAATGAGTACGAGGAGAGAGATTGTTTTTTTTGATACACGAGGTTCTCGTGAGCTCTAATCAGTCACTTTTTCATCGAGTTCTACACAGGAATGCCTCACTTTATTTCAAAATTATTTGATTTAGTTAATATTACTTTTTTCATATTGGTGGATACGACCGATGGTGGTAGAGTCTGCTGCGTGAATCAAGGATCGACTACTCAGTGACACTGTAGGTTCACATCTCTTTGACTTGCGTATGTGGCTTCTCACCAGTATAGTTGTTAGCAAATATGATAATTCCAATATTAAGGTACAGTTATAAGTATAGTTCTCACATTTATTTCGCATCCCATAATATCATCATCATCTATATTATTATAAATAAATTGATAAATTATCTTGGATTTGTTAATTTTTTTTTGATTTTTTTTTCGACATATTTAAGAAAAAAATATATTTTTGATTTGTTGGTCATAAAAGTTATACTTTTACATATTACGTCAAATCACATTTACCCACACGCATATATTATCGTATAATTTTTAATTTACTATTAGTTTTTTTATTTGGTTCGATATTTTTTTTTTGATCCAAACTGAAATTTGATTTGAAATTTGAACTTATTACAACTCTCATACTTACCTAATATAGTTTGTATGCATTTCATTTATTAAAATGGATGCTACGGTTTACTTTAAAAATTTGACTCCATCGGAATTAGAGGTTGAATTTCTTGTGAGGGGTTTAGCTAGTAAAGCAGCAGATGCGAAACAAATTTTAATGAATAGTTATGCTGCAGAGCAATTAGATACCAATCTTAAACCAAGAAGTACTCACGTTAAGGAAAACCTAGACGTTGAGATTGTACTTTTACAAGATAAATACGATGAATTTTCGGAAATATGTGAAAAAGAACCAGTGCCGTCTAGAATAGAATTCGTAACTATCGCGCTTGCCAAAATAATTCACTATAAGGAACGAACTAAACGATTGATAAATTCTATAGGAGAAGTTCCGAGTATCTCAAATCTTCATAGCAATTGGAGACGTTCATTTAATTTTTACAAGAAACTTTGGGTCGAACATCATAATCCAGAGACGGTTATTGCACCCTTACCACCGATAGTTCCCAATACAACTCCAAACCTAATTCAAAACCCAAAAATAGCAACAAGTTCGTTTAATGAGAAAATGGATAATTTGATAAACAATAGTTCTCTGTTCAGTGATAGCCAGCAAAAAGAAGCAATATCTTCTCCAGTGCGGCCCCAATTTATTATAAATGCAGGTAACAATCCAATTGGTCAGGTAACTCAAATGAAGGAACCAAATAAGTTAAGAGGATCAGTAGCTAATTTTTTCTCTAGTATAGACTCACGATTTCTTCAGGTTCCTAATGGAATGGATAATTTGATCCGACCCGAATTTCAAAACAGACAAAACGATCAACAGCCGAGAAGGAATCCTTTTGACGAACGACTGGACCGTATTGCAGAAGAAATATTGCCACGACAACCTGCACCAGTACAAGCGCCACGTTTTCGTGCCGATAACTACTACAAGATTCGTCAAAGGTGGAATGTTTCGTTCGATGGTACAAGTGCGACAAATGTCCATGACTTCGTATATCGTCTTGAACATATGGCAAATGATGATAACATTCCCTTAGAACACCTAACGAAACTTTTGCACCTTTTCCTATCCAAAACTGCAGAGGATTGGTACTGGGTTTTTAAATCCAACCACTCAGTTGCTTCATGGGTGCAAATGAAAGCAGCGATTCTTTCTTACTTTAGTAGTTCCAATTATGAGGAAGAAATTAAGGAAAGTATTTTGAAGAGAATGCAGGGTAGTAAAGAATCGTTTTCGGATTTCTCCCTAACCATACAGAAAATGAATGCACGACTGCAAAATCGATTGTCTGAACGTCAAATAATATATCGATTATGCCAGAATATGTATCCAGCCCTAAAAAACGTAACGTTGCCTTATCATGCCTCAATTCGATCTATTGAAGAACTCAGGGTTCTTTGTCGAGATTATGAACAGCTTTGGGAGCAAACTGGATATGATCCTAGGAAGTTCGTGGAAACATTTCACCGAAGAACAAGGATTAACGAAATCAATATGGAGTTGCAAAACCTAAATATTGATAAGCCGAAAAGTTCCAGTCTTGGTTCTGAAAACAGTAGCAACAATGTATCAAATGCTGAAACTTTAGAAGCCTTTAATTTGGAAAACAAACGTCGCCGCTCAGTTCAGTTTGATGTTTTAGTATGTTGGAACTGCAAGGACCTTGGGCACAGATACGAGGACTGTGTAAAACCATTCTTAAATTTTTTTTGTTTTGGTTGCGGAGCAGCTAATGTTAGGAAGCCTAATTGTCAAAACTGCTTAAAGTTCGCTTCGGGAAACCGACCATCGAGTGCGGATCAAATGAGGGGATCGCGCCTCGAAGAAAACAATCGGCATTTGACATCGAAAGGGCCGAACAATCCAAGCTCCTCATAAACTCGCATAATAACAACTCTAGTTTTAATCAATATAATAATAATAATAATAATAATAATAATAATAATTGTAATAATGAATTACGCCCTAGGCAAACCGTCTGTAAAAAATTGAATTCCAAGTCTAGACGTAAGAAAATTTCACGGAGCATACGATATTTTAGAGAAAAGCGAAAGCTCCTAAAAAGTTGCATAGCTTCACTAATCAAAACCAAATCTATAAGTGACCCACGTCCGCACGTAGAGGTTACTATTTGCTCAAAACAAATAACTGGTCTTCTTGACAGCGGCGCCACAATTAGTGTATTGGGAAAAAATTCGTTAGATTTCCTTAGTAATAATAAAATTAAATTCCATAAGCTCGTATCTCATATTACTACCGCTGATGGGACTAGTAATAAAATTGAAGGTTATGTTAGTTTACCGGTAACTTTTGGCAAGAGAACGGAAATAATAAAATTTTGTATTGTACCCACCCTAAAGTCATTTTTGTATTTGGGGATTGATTTTTGGCGTAAGTTCGATATTACTCCGAGTGTTCTCATAAATGAAATCGTAGAAGGGTCACCACTAAAGAATCAAAACCGTCATCATCTATCTGTTAGAGAAGAAGAAGAATTGGATGGAGTAATTGGATTATTCCCATCCTTCACTAAAAATGGGCTGGGTAGGACTACATTACACGAACACGAAATTGACATTATGAAGGATACTAAACCAATCAAGCAGCGGTACTATCCAGTCTCACCAGCAGTCCAAAAAGAACTTTACGAAGAGATAGACCGTATGCTGAGTTTGGGCGTGATTGAGGTGAGCAAAAGCGCGTGGAGTTCTCCAGTCACTATTGTACGAAAAGCGAACGGAAAGACGAGACTTTGCTTGGATGCCCGCAAGCTTAACGCAGTGACAGAAAAAGACGCATATCCCCTCCCTTTAATTGACGGACTATTAGCACGACTTTCAGAGACCAAATTTATCACAGCACTAGACCTTAAGGACGCGTTTTGGCAGATACCGCTTGCGGAATCTGCCAAAGCAAAGACAGCATTTACAGTACCGGGCAGACCTCTCTATCAATTCAAAGTGATGCCGTTTGGGCTGTGTAACGCAGCTCAATCAATGTGCCGTATTATGCATAAGGTCATACCACACGAGCTCCATGACAGAGTTTTCGTGTACTTGGATGACCTTTTGATCATAAGCGGTACATTGCAGGACCACCTTGAGTTGTTAGAGTTGGTAGCTGACTTACTTCGAACAGCTGGACTGACACTTAACTTAGAGAAAAGCAACTTCATAATGAAGGAAATTCGCTATTTGGGGTACCTAGTTGGTGACCAAGGATTAAGACCGGATCCAAATAAAATTGACGCCATTGTAAATCTCAATCCACCCAACACTGTGAAGCAAACCAGACGACTGCTCGGTATGGCTGGATGGTACCGCCGCTTTATCGGTAATTTCGCAAGTGTAACCGCCCCAATCACTGAATGTCTGAAAAAAGGTAAATTCGTTTGGACTACAGAGGCACAACAGGCGTTCGAGCACTTGAAGCACTTGCTCACGTCAGCTCCTATTCTTGTTAGTCCTTGTTATGACAAACATTTCTACATAAGATGCGACGCAAGCAACGAAGGAGTTGGTGCTGTTCTCTATCAAAAAGATGACGAAGGAAATGAGACACCCATCAGTTACATGTCGCAAAAGTTATCGAAGGCTCAAAGGAATTACTCAGTGAGTGAATTAGAATGTCTAGCAGCAATCTTAGCCGTAAAAAAATTTCGGGCGTACGTCGAAGGCCATGATTTTACACTAATAACAGACCATGCGAGTCTAAAATGGTTAATGGGACAGAGAGACCTGAGTGGAAGATTGGCACGATGGAGCCTCAAGCTTCAAGGGTTTCGGTTCAAAATAGAGCATCAACGAGGTAAGGATAATGTGGTGGCAGACATGTTATCTCGCATATACTGCGACGAAATGAACGAGTTCCAAGAAAGCGTACCTAAAATCTTTGGTCGGTATAAATACAATCCGAAAGATTACGAAGACCAAGAATTCTGTAACCTGCGCGAGAAGATTATGTTAAACCCGGAAAATTATCCAGCTTTCAAGGTGCACGATGACTATATTTTTATTCGGCTCGAGCCAAAATACAACAACGAGTTATCAGATCTATCCATTTGGAAACTATGGATACCGTCCGAACTAAGGTACAAGCTGATTTCCGAAAACCATGATAACCCACTTTCGTCACATTGTGGAATCGGTAAAACGCTTGAAAAAATACGTAGATACTTCTTTTGGCCAGCGATGGCAAAACAAGTAGCTGAGTATATTGGGAAATGTATCGTCTGTAAAACCACTAAACCAGCAAACAGACAATCGCGACCACCTATGTTAGGCACTTATCCAATCGAACGGCCATGGCAGCGAATTTATATAGATTTGCTGGGTCCGTATCCTAGATCGTCGCAGGGCAAAACAGTTATTCTAATTGTTCTAGATCATCTTACTAAATTCGTTTTGCTCAAGCCATTGAATAAAGCCACCGCACAGAAAATTGTGGAGTATTTGAAGAATGATGTATTTTACGTATATGGTGTTCCCCAGACTATACACTCAGATAATGGTCCACAGTTTCAGAGCGCGGAGTATGTGGACATGCTTAAAGAATTCGGAATTGTAGGGACGAAAACAGCTGTCTATTCACCCCAATCAAACGCATCTGAAAGGGTAAATCGCTCAGTAATCTCAGCAATTCGAGCCTATATATCGGATAAGCATACTGCGTGGGACAAGTATATTAACGAAATTGCGGCAGCCCTAAGAAACGGAGTCCATGAAGCAGTCAAAAATACTCCGCATTTTCTCCTTTTTGGGTATCATAAGATCAACCACGGAACTGATTATGAACTATTAAAGCAACTGGGAAAAGTTTCGGAGGGTGAGATTATGTTACCACTGCCAGTAAGATTGTCGTTAATTCACGAAACCGCGAAGCAAAATATAAAAAAGGCTTTTGAAAAAAGTGCGAAGCGATATAACTTAAGGTCTCGAGCAGTTGAATTTAAAGTTGGTCAAAATGTTTTTGTTCGTACACACCCGCAGAGCGAGGCAACAAAAAAATATTGTGCAAAATTCGCTCCAAATTATTTCCAGGGAATCGTTGTACGAAGGGTTGGAAACGTAAATTATGAAGTTAAAGATATGACTGGCAAGACTCGAGGGATTTTCCACGGAAAAGATATTAAGTTGTAAAGTTTACGTGTCCCTGCTAAATATATAAATTAAATATTTGGTACGATTTTTAAATAATGGTTTATGCATCCGATGTAGATTTTTCAGCTTCTATAAACTACGATCACCCTCGTTATAGAATCTGTGCTGTTACGGCTGCATTAAATTACGCGGCTTATCACGCGTCAGCTGATTTAAATTGCAAGCTATTTTTTGTTTTGTTTTTTTGTTGTTGTTGATGTACGGAATTCCCCAATGACGTATTGATCGGGATTTCTGTTTTGTTTTGATATAGGTCAATACAACGAAAGAATTCGGATTGCGTAACTTTTTCAGTTTCTGTTTTATCTTTTTTGTGTACATAACTAATTTAATGTATATAAATATGCAGAGTTGATCATTACCATCACCAAACGTTGGTATGCAGGCATATACTATTGCATATTTATGGTTATTGTATTTCGGACTAGCTAATTTACCAATAACCATTTTCTGGTTTTGTATGACTGTAGTACATACCTTTAATAATATTTGATACATAGTCTCAACTACCTTGCTATAATGTTATATACATAAATAATGAACAATGTGTATAGAGCAATAGGTATATACACGAACATAAGGTTCTATATATGTATATATATATATATATATATATATATTTTCTTGTTTGATGGTACGGCCGATTACTTGATAAAAGATTAAATTATTCATTTATCAGTGAGACTTCAGTCAGAGTATGACACAAAGTGCTAGAAAAAAAATACGAAGTGCATATTCCAATTCCAAACAGTTATTTTTTTTTCATAATCCGCTAAACCTACTTTTGGCATCATTGTATTTTTTGATAATTAATGCCAGCAAGGCGATATAGGTAAACCGCTGTTGCACGTACGTACGTATTTATATATCTGCGAGGAGCAATAACACGTACGAAAAGCAAGCCCGGGTTTACTAAATTACTGATGTGTAGTTAGGCATCTCGCTATAGGGTAAGTGTAGATAAATGTGTTTTTCTGACTATAGGCCTACTTAAAGACAACACATTTTTTTATTTTTTTTAACCCATTTATAGCGGAGCCTCAAATTAAATTATATACTGCTAATTCGAGAACAAAATTTACATCTTGGCGATTTCGGTTAAGCCACGATTCCCTTTGAAGGGCAGCGATAATAATCGTCGTGTGCTGGATTTTTGTGTTAATAAAATTATACAGTATGTGAAACAAACGAATATGTGCTAGTTTGACCACAAAACAAATTTGGTCGTGAAAATATTAGCCGAAAAAAAAAATAAACCAAAAAAATATAAGTGATATTGATCTTAATCTAATACAAGATTATTTAATCTAGTGTATCATAGATTAAATTGTTTCTTAGTGTATATTCTTAGTATAAAAAAAATAATAAAAAAGGAAATTAATATTTTTAATTATAAGAAGGTGTGACCAGCGTTCGGAGCAAATAAACTTAAATTTGATTTTTTTTAGATACCTTCAAATGAACCTTTGAGCTCAGGGGAAAGTTTGGTGAGTTATTTCTTTTGTATTTAACATAAATTCTTTTAATCATATGCTCCTACTCGTCACATTGCCTAAATTAAGTCTACTTAAGAAATGTTGTAATGTTTGATTATAAATTTCTATTTGAATTCATACCATAATAAATAAGTCATAGTATGGAATGAACTTTTTTTACTGAGATGATGATGCGCGGGGTGTGAAATAAGATGTGAGTGGTACAAAAGTGTTATGTTCACGTGTAAGTTTTGTTGGATCATTTTTCTTGTTATAACCGGCGACTATTTGAACCCCCTATGTCCACTACAGCTATCCAATTATAAGACACGTGGTGTCGCCGAGGATCCAGTAACAACACATCACGAGCTTTCCAGAAACCACTAACAACCGTTCCAAATACTGCCTGTTTATATGGTTGGCCACTTACGCATTAAGACATTTCCAGAAAGCACTGTCTATAAATTTGTCTTTTGATTTGTTTAGCACACAATATTTCGTTGAAGCTTTGCCCAACAATCGTTTTTAATTGGTCGCTTGGGAAATTCAGCATAAAGTACACACGTCAAAACCTTTTCAGAAACCACTATCGATAGAGGGGTTTTTGATTTCTTTAAAATTAAATTTTTTACTACTTGATTTGTGTGCAGTTTTCTTCTCAATGCCATTATTAACTTTCTGAATTAATTTGATCAAAGAAAATAAATGTTTATGTGAATATGACTCCACCCATTCCCGATAGGTGTCTTTACCAGCACTGCTTACGTGAAATATTAATGGACAATACTGGTATTCTATAGTACTTGATGTCAGCTGTCAAACGCAGTATGCAGCATTTCGTTAAAAAGTAAACAACTAGTATTTTTAACTCCTTGAAAATGTCGGATTTTATTCCAAATAAACATCATTTGCGGGAAGTTTTATTACATTATTTTATTGCAAAGAAAAGTGCAGTGGAAACTAATCGTTTGCTTTCGGAAATGTACGGTGATCATGCTCCATCGAACACAATATGCAAATAATGGTTTCGACGATTTACAAATGATGATTTTGGTATTGAAGATAAAGAGGATGGAAAACAAACAAAAAATTTGAAAATGTTGAATTGGAAACGTCATTGCCTGAAGATTCTTCTCAAACACAATCAGAATTGGCTGCAGCATTAAATATTGATCGATCAACTGTTGCAAAACGTATACAAACATTCGGAATGCTTCATAAAGCTAGCAACATGGTACCACATGAATTAAAGGAAAGGGATCTCGAATATCTAAAAACCATTTGTGAAATACTCAAGACTTTGAGAATCCTAAACGCTAGAATTCTTGGGTGAAGTCTGGTGAAGCTGGTCCATCGCAATTCATCGATGAGATATTCATTGCAATAAAGATATGCTCTGTACTGGTGGGATTAGGAAAGTGTGGTATATTATGAACTGCTGGAATCAAGTGAAAGTATATCAATGGCGAAACCTACTTACAAAAACGAATACATTTAAAGCGAGTTATAGAGGAAAAACAATCAGTTTAGATGAATAGACAACTACAAATTAATGTTTCAGGTCGATGCAGTCGTCTCATTCTGAACCAGGTTTTTTTCAGAGAGGGAATCCGTAAAAAGCAATGATAGATTACATCTTAAGCCAAAAATCATTCTATCTAAATTCTTGAAATTGTTAAGTAGAGCTAATTTCTCTGCTATTTATGCCCTTGACGATCCGTGTGCAGCTGTTGATGTGTTTTTAATGCTTTGGAATAATGTTTTTTCAGCTAGCCTAGACTCATAAAAATCATGTAGTAATCGCCCTAATAAACCATGGATCTCTGAGGCCTTGCTAAACATGATTAAACGTAAAAAATGGTTATTGAGAAAGGCGAGACATGCTAGAACCAATCAACGTTTCCAGCAATATGTTACAGCCTATTGTCATAAAGTAAAAACGAAAACCGTTGCTGCTCGTGTAGCTTATTATAAAAATAGATTTGATAAGTGTTCCGGTGACTCCAAACTTATGTGGCATAATAATGATCTTTTAACTGATGCGTCTGATATTGCCAATGAGTTCAGCAATTATTTTGGGAGTATTGCGTCAAATTTGAAGTCTAGTCTTCCATTAAATAGTAGGAATTCTATGGAGCCTGACGGCGATTTTGTTGAGCAATCTTTTTTCATTCAATTGGCGATCTTGAAGTTTCTAAAGCCATTGCTTCTTTAAATTGAAGCAACTCTTACGATATATTCGGTTGTAGCAATTACTTAATTAAAATTTCCGTTGGTCTTATATATCCTCCTTTATGTCATATTTTTAACTTTTGTTTTAAAACCGGTATTGTTCCAGAAATTTTGAAATCAGCAATTGTGCTACCTCTTAAAAATGGTTCCAGATGCGAGTTAAATAATTACCGACCTATTGCTCTACAGCCAGTTTTGTTAAAAATAATGAAAAAAATTATTAAATTTAGAATGGTTGTATTCCATGAGAAGCATAGTGTTATAAGTTGTTGTCAGCATGGTTTTCGTAATGGGCTATCCACGGAGTCTGCTTTAATTGAATTTTTAAATGGCGTGCATGTATCGATAAATAATTCTGACTATTGCGCTGGGCTTTTTGGTGACATAAAAAACCTTTGACATGGTTGATCATAACCTACTATTGCATAAGCTTTCTAAAATTGGTTTTAGAGGAAACATTAATAATTGGTTTAAATCGTATCTTTCAAATCGTAAACATGTTGTTAAGGTAAAAAGCCCTTATGTCTTAAACATTGGTGTTCCTAAAGGTTCCGTCTTGGGGACACTTCTATTTCTGATATACGTAAATTCAATTTTTAGTGCAAATTTGGCTGGCTCTATGGTTGCATTTGCAGACAATATGAGCTTATGCTATCGTGGGTCCTCCACGGTTGCTATCATTAAACTTTAAAAATTCTCATTATTGTTCAGAAATATGCTATTTGTATTACGTGTTTTAAGTCTTCACGGGTTTCTGCTTGGCCATTATTTTTGAGTTATAAAGTTTTACCATTACAACATCTATATGTTTATAAGGTTTTACGTTTATTTTATTTGCGAAGTGCACTCTAAGAAGTGATTGTAAAATTACTTGAAAAATTAATATTTAAATACCTAAAAATGAGTTACACTACATAACGAAGCGTAATAAAACACTTTGGAAGTTTGATTTATTTAAAGATGTCGTAAATCACGCAATTGTTGTATTTTACATTTTTAAATTGGTAAACAACAATAAAATAGCGTGATTTTCCAACAACATTACACGCTCTTAGCTTCTTACAACTTATGTTGTGCAATTTTACTCAGAAATGTATTCTTACGGTCACTTCGTGGTAATTAACGAAATTTTAGTTGGTTTTGTTTTAACGAAATGCATTCGCGTGAACGAAATAGTTTAGTCGTGACCATTATAAAGGATATAAATGTTATTTGTCAACGTTTATATAATACCTTGTGTGTCAATTTTTTTAAAATAAGTAATACATCATCAAAAGAAAATAAGCAATACATCATCAAAAGTAATCCGCAAACGGTATTTTTACTACTAAATGGCATAAGGCATTTATTCACGTCGATTATAGAAGTCGATGGAGCGAACCGAACTCGGACCGAAAACTGCATACAAAAAAATTGAAAATAAATATTCTAAATCATAGTGGAAAATTCTGTTTTTTCATACAATAAATAATGAAAAATATTGTTTAGAAACCACAAGAAAATTATAACGTAAACGTCGAAAGATTTGCTTTCCATTTTTTTGCAAGCAGCTCCCAATCCGCACCCGACTCGCTCCCGGGAGTTCTGTAACCGTCGTGATTGTCTTGAAAATATTTTCATTATTGTTAAAATATTTGTTTAATAATTTACATATTTAAGGTTTCGATACTTTAAAATGTAAAATAAATTATATTATTTCCAGACCTAACCATTTATACGAAAATTTTATTTGCAGATATCGAAGCCTATTAAATTTAATATCGTGGATGAGGTTATCAATGAACCGGACATATTCAGTAACACTGAAGAAGAGGTTGACACAAATTTTACAGATGATACACTATCGATGAGTAGCTCTGCAATGTCAACATCTTCTAGTACAAATTCATCATGTCGCAAGCTATTTTCCGAATTTCAAATACTGTGGAATAAAATGCCCTATGATATATAGGAGATGCTTAACAACAAATCTAAGTTGGGAAAGCGACTTAATGTGGTAGCAAACACTATAGTGGATGAATTTCGAAAGTTTTCGTTCTACATACCCATGAACATATTTCGAGCTGTAGCACAAAATGCCGCCGAACCCTATCCCGATTCTATTATAGAAAAAGATAATGACGGCAAATTTTTAACAGTGGAACCATTGACACGATAATTTTATATCGATTAAATAATGATTTATGTGAATTTTGTAAGTTTTATTTATTTTCAAATAAAACGAACTATTTAAATAAATTTATGTGTTTAATATACAACAGAGTATATCTTCACAATTAATTCTCACACGTGTGGGCATCGATTGTTGAGAGCTAATGTGCGATACAATATTAGGAACAATGATCATTTCTTATTTGTTGTTCCACATTTTTTTAGTGAACATTTTAGAAAATATTTCCTGGTAACTGCTCCTTCCTTATTTAACCAACTTCAACTTAGCATTCGACAACAAATAAATTCGAAATCATTTCTACCGTTAACTTATAGTTTGGCTTTTTGAGCACACTAATATCGATTTTATATTTAGAGTTTTAGTCTGATGAATAGTTTTAGTTTAATTTTAGTTTAAATTTTAAAATTGTTGGTTAAATTGTTCTTTGTTAAAGGGTAGGTCAATACTGCCGTTAAATCGGTGATGATAGCCTAATCATTTATTTTCATTTTGTATTTTAATATTATATGTGACAAAAAATTGCACTGATAATAAATGATAAGCCTGTGTGCTTCAATAAAAAAATAAAAAAAATTGCTTAAAATATGGGGGGAAGTTGTAGCTGCAGATGTATAATTCTTGCATTTTCTAAAGTAGCAAATGTGTTTTATTTTAAGTAAAAAGGGCGGACTCATATTAACACACCTAATATTTTACATACTTGAATTTTTTCCGAAATTTTTGCTGCTTTGCGGACAATAATTATTTAGAAAAAAAAACATCGTATGTAACTCTGGAGAAAACGTTGTTTATTGTTCCTGTCATCCTTGATCTTCGGCCGCGGTAATTTCTTTCCTATGTTTTCCTGCATACTAATTCTGCAATTATATATCGTATAATAACATTTATATGTGTTTGTATATGTAGGTTAAATGCCAAAAACCGGACACACAAAATTTGAAAATAAATAAAATCACTGTAACTTTGTGAGAGCTTTCACAAAAGAACTCTGAACAACTTTTACGTCCTGGAAATTGAATTTTTCTATGTGCACGTTTTAAGCATTTCTTGTTGCTATATTTAATTTATTTAGAACAATGTACAAATAAATGTTTTTGGTATATAGCAGGTAGGTCTAGGTGTGTATACTGAAACTGTATACAAAATTACAAAACCAAAAGTAACTTTTTTTATGATCTGATGTGCAAAATTTATATAATTTTTTTTAAAATTCATGTCATAAAGTTAATTTAATTAACTTAACAAATTATTATTTTTTCTTTTAACTACAATAACAAAAAAGTAAGACAATTTAAAGTTTTTATCACAAAATCTATTTGGTATTCAAATTGGGAAATTTATTCATTTACTTTTTGTGCGATTTATCATCATAATTTTCTGAATATATACTTGCTATGCGGCAATTTTAATTAAGAAATTATTCACGAAGTCTACCAAATTATTTTCTTTGTTTTAGAGATTTACTGTAAACAAAATTTATCTTTTATTTTATCGTAAAAATTCAATTGTTCTCAATTTGTCTAGTCTAAAGCCTACCTTCAATATACAAGTGCGAGCAGTGCTTTTTTGTTTTGTTTAGTTATTTGTTTACAACTGCAAATTACTACAACTAATTAACGTACTACTAATTAGCTGCACCTTGTAACGAAATTCCTAAATGTATCGGTTTACAATATTACCACTGCCAGTTGTTGTAATATATACTTACCTGAAATTCCCTTACTGTTTTGCCTTTTCTTAAATAATACATGATAATTCTATATTCCATACTTAACCATTTGTTTGTACTTACCGACCTTTTAACTTACACCCGTTTTTATTTTGTTTTGTACCTACACTGTTTTGCCTTACAACTCCGAAATCGATCAGCTGGTTGAAAATTGTACTAATTAGTACAGGTGAGACAAAAGGGGAAAATGAAGAAGACGCATCTACTATGAAACCGAGCTGAAATAAAAAATCGTTTTGAGGTGGAAAGGGAGTCTAATTGGAAATATCATATAAGAAGGTCGAAAAGCAAAAATGAAGACTCTGACCAGAAGTACACCAAAATAAATGTTAAAATTTTGTAACTTGAATTAAATTCAATTAAATTTAATTAATTAAGTATGTTTATAATATAATATTCTTGAAAAGTTAAAGTTGTGAAATTTAATTGTTTGTGAGTTTATACACACAACATTATAAAATTACCAAAAAAATTGTGAATAAATATTTTATTTCAATAAAAAAAAAATTCAAGAACAAATCCAGAAAAATTGCATGTGTAGCAGCAATTACGCTGACCACCAGTGTTCGTTTTGGAGATTGCTTGGAACGGAATCAGTAATTTCTTCGATTTCGAATAAAGTGCGATTGATACATGCTTGTTCGGTCATAAGATTTACCTATGCATAACGGCGAGTGTAAAACCAAAATCTACAAACTCTATGTGAAGTGCCGAACGTTATTTTAAATCCACGCTGTGAGCTAACGTTATACCTAGTAAATAATCAACAACGTGCGGTAGTAAGCAACAACAAACAATAAATCGTACTACTATATACAAACCGATTATATGCGGCTGCTATATACCATCTAAATACGAGTGTGGTGCAATATAATACAAGAGAAGTATATAATCAACATTACTACGAGCGTGTATTGTATTTCATAAACGCAGAGGTGCAAACCAGGATTACGACATCGCGGAATTTCGAGAAGCTGCGCTAACCAATCCGGATTATTTCATATTGTGACATTGCGGTAATCAACAAAAACGCTACATATACGGTGGTGCATGTGCAAGACGAGGTCGCGGTAACCATCGCATCGTTTCAACCCCACGTCATCACAGGGTCATTCAACAGCGAAAAACTGTAAAGTATAGCATGTTACTTTTCTTAAATTATTTTTCTTTTTATTTTTAAATTATCTATTCAAGCTTATATTTTCGTTTTAACGTATTTTTTTGATTTTAAGTTTCATTTTGATTTATTTTTGTGGTATATTTCTGGTGGAAAATTTTTTATGAAAAAATTTCATTTTTTTCGTGTATGCCTTTTTGATATAGTCCATAGGACAATTGTTATGGCCTGTCAGTAAAAGTTAATATGCATTAAAGGTTGTGCGTTTCGGGAGGATAATGTGTTTAAAGTGCTATGTTATTCCGGATTCTATTTGCATTTCTTAGTGTTCTTAGTGTTTTTTTTTTGTTCTGATAATTGGGAAGTTTGAGCACACGTAAAATTTCTTCTTTGTAACATGGCTGCTGGTTAGCGGTGGATAGCGGGACCCCCCGTCCGACTACGAGCTATCAAATAAAATGTGTGCGACCACCGTAACAGCCTTGAGGCCAAGCCATGCGGTTACAAATGGCGCCGAAACAGGGACCGTAAAGGGTCTTATTATTTAACATGTTTTATATTTAACGGAAATATTTTGTGATTATGTAAGCAGGTGGCCCCAATAAGGCATCCAGGTAGCTTCACTACCCAGCAATAACAGGTAGATCATATAAACCGCTTAGTTTGGGTAAACGCGGTTGATCTATCTCTTTTTGTACTTTGCCCTTCTGGTTTTCAGCAAGCACATTTTAGTGACTTGTCAATTAAACAGTTTTTCCTTCTTGATACTAATAACGGTTTAAAATAACATTACAAATTTTACCTATTGTTAATCGTCGTGATTGATGGTTTTTATATTTGTCTTACAATTGATTATTCATGAATTGAATACCTTGTAATGCAATATGGAAATTCCTCATGTAGATTGATCGTAGCATCAAAATTTTATTCCAAATAATTTTTCACTTTTTTTACCGGTTCCAAATTATTTTTCTGACTGTCAATTAACAAACTGCTAGTGATTGATAAGGATTTTAATTCTGAGGTCGATTGATGGTTTGGAGAGTCCAAATTCCTCGTCTCAATTAAATTGTCTTTCCTCAATAACAGGTTGTTCAATAGCCTGGATGTCAATAGTTTTTGTTTTAAATCAAGAAAGATTAAGTTGTGACATCAATATTAAAGTAGTTATTTTAGTAATCCCAATTATTATTATTTGTTGTTTTATTTTTTTCATTTTGATTCCAAGTTAAATTTCAAACCAATCATCTATGTATTTAGGGTCATAATTATTGGTTTTCATATTGGCTTCACAGTTGATGGTTCATGATTTGAATTCCTTGTGTTGGCAGTATGAAAATTAACTATGAAATTTGAACATAGAATCATTTTTTTTATCTTTTTTTTCCTTTCCTTTCATAATTACATAACTACAATTGATCAAATTATCATTAATTCATTCAATTTATTATTACCAGTACAAATAAATTATTAATGCCGATAAAAATATTTTAATATTGAGACCGATTGATGGTTCGGAGATTCCGAATTCTTCGCCTTAATGAAATTTTTTCTTCCTCATTAATAATTTAGCAATATTCCACTTTTTTATCTCATTTTTGGAATCAAATGGTCTGTGTAATTAATTTCATTAAAGTAAACTTCCGTTAAAATTTTTGTTAATACACATATAGAAAAGCAATTGAATCATTTAGTTGCTTATTTTGTTTAGACAATTCTGCAACTAATGAGAAAAAAAAAATAGCACTTTGGTGACATTATCCCTCCCTCTTTAATGATCTGAATTAAACAATTATATTATTTATTTGATTATATTTATCTTGATTATATTATATATTTATAATTCTTTTTTTGTTGATATATTTTTTTTTACATACATATATTTTCCCAAACCAATTAACAATATCTTTACCAGTATTGGCTCACCTGCTGATCAATTTCGGAAACTAGTGATTGATGTTTCTCAATTGCTATAATTTATTGCGAAACAGTTTAATTAATAATAATATAACTTTTGTACTATTTTTACAATTATAATAATTTTTTTTTTATTAATTATATTTGGTGAAAGCTCTTTTCAATTAATATATTATCCTTTTCTTTGGCATTACTCGACTTACTACTAAATAACTGGTAATCTCTTTATCCCACTGCCGTTAACACGTTTTTCGTAATAATCTTTTTGATACTTAGATACTTTATTCGTTCATTTTCACAATAATTTCGCGAATTTATTTATTTTTTTTCGTGTGAAGTACCATTGTGTACACAACATACAACAAGCGCGCAATGGAACATAAATTATTGGTTGACAGCTTAAGTCCGGATGAGTTAGAGGTGGAATACCAAGTCCGTGAATTAGCGAGTACCTCAGTTGGAGTCGAGAAAAAGTTCCTTGAAGTAATTCAAAAGGAGTACCAGAATGCGAATTTAAAACCAAAAAAGTCTCATATTAAGGACGAACCTGAGAAAGAGTTAAATGCCATTAGCCAGCAAACTGCAGTAATAGACAATGCGTTGGATCAATTAGAAAATAGCCCAGTAATTGAGAAAAGAAAGATGCTTTTCCGCATCATGCACTGGAGAGATAGAGCGCAACGATTATATAATTCGTTTCCCGAGTTAGCGGGGAGTGTGGTGGTAATAAATTCATTGGATAGGCTTTACCGATTCATCAGCCGAGATATTAAGAGAGTTGAAAAGATCAGCAAACCATTGAAAAAAGAGCAGAAGCGACAAAAGCCGGATTTTTCCAAGAACGATGGAACGAGGAATGACTCTGAACAAGAACACAGACGCACCGAGACTGAAGCGGAGAAATCTGAGGCAGAACTGGAGGAGAGACTACACAAACGGTTTTCCAAACAGCTCGACGAGTTGTCTCAAAAACTGATGGAAAAACTTGTATCATTCTCAACACGAGATAGTGAAAAACAGTCACGGAAGAAACAATCTAAAGTGTCAAAACATACGCACGAAACCTCGGGATCAGGAAGTGAATCGGAAACTAGTTCAGAAACGTTTCATCAATATCGTAACAAATCACGTTCATTTAATTCAAGTTACAGAAGACGTGCGGATCCAACTAAATGGAAATTATCCTTTTCCGGTCGAGAGGGTAAGCGGGACGAAAACGTACAAGATTTCATTATGCGATTAGAGGAATACGCAATACAAGATGACGTACCAAGACACGAGCTGGTAACTTTAATGAGAAACTTCGTTACGGATAAGGCGGACAAATGGTACTACAATTTTATCAGGAAGAACAAACACGCCACCTGGAAGGATATGAAGGAGTCGCTAATAGATCGGTTTAGTAGTATCGAAGGAGACCGCGAAACCAGGAAGTACATAAGATGTCGAACTCAAGCCGCGAAAGAAACATTCAACGATTTCCTAACGGAGATTGAGAGTGCAAATTACCGATTAATAAATCCGCTTCCTGACGACGAAATTTTAGAACTGCTTCTGGATAACATGAATCCTGCATTGAAGAGCGCAACTCACCCCATGAAAATTAACAATATCGCAACATTGAGGAAAATATGCGACAACTTCGAAAAATTATGGAATACTTCCGGATTTGATCCCAGACGCCTTATAGAATCGCGGGTGAAACGAACCCCTGTAATTGCCCAACTGTCGAATCAACAGGAGCCTTCATCCAGTGTGCAGAATTATCAGGATATTAAGTGCGATTATGAAACGGACGACGATTTAGAAACTAAGGAACAACGTTCATCGAACGTCAGTGCAATTAACCGGGTACAGTTCGTCGTATGCTGGAATTGCAAGGACTTGGGTCACAAATTTGCAGCTTGCGAAATGGAGAAAACTCATGTTTTTTGTGAAGGTTGTGGCTTGGCGAACAAGAATATAGCGGATTGTCTGAGGTGTCAGAAAAGAAAGCAATTCCCGGGAAATTCGAGGCCGAGCGCGATAAACCCTGGGGAATCACGTTCGGGGAAAACGGTGAGCCCCAGATCAATACTGAATATAAATCCGAACAAATTATAGCTTCATCGAATCCAACAGTGATTTCGACCCCACATGATAATGATTTCGTACCAGATTTACAATATAATCGAATAAAACGAGTAAGAAGTTATTGGAACAAGATAAAATCTTTTAATTATTTATGCAATATCTCCACTATTACGGAATTCATGCCTAATGACGCTCGACCCTACGCAAAAATCTCACTTCTCGGTCATGTAAAATTTGGATTGCTAGATAGCGGGGCCAGCGTAAGCATTTTAGGTAAAGGCAGCGAGGAGTTTTTAAGATTATTGGCAGTACCGGTTAAGAAATTAAATACTTACATTCAAACAGCAGATGGAACATCAAACGTAGTGATCGGCCACGTACATCTACCAGTGTCATATATGGGAAAAACCGAAAATATAAAATTTTGCGTAGTGCCAACACTCCAGTCAGAAATATATTTAGGAGTAGATTTCTGGAGAAAATTTAATATAGCACCAGACATCATCAGTGATGTGACTTTTCAGAGCAGCACCACGGGAAAGAGTGAAAACCGTCATGCGTTAAGCTCCAAACACGAGAAAGAGCTCCAGGAAGTCATAGACAGTTTTCCTTCGTTCGGAAAGAGAGGACTGGGTAGAACGAGCCTTGTAACGCACCATATAGATGTTGGAAACTTTGCACCTATAAAACAAAGACACTACCCAGTATCGCCTGTGAAACAAGAATTAATATATCAGGAACTAGACCGAATGATTTCCCTTGGCGTGATAGAGGAGAGCACTAGTGCGTGGAGTTCCCCAGTAGTATTGGTAACCAAAGCAAACGGCAAATCTAGATTATGTTTAGATTCAAGGAAAATTAACGCAGTTACCAAGAAAGACGCTTATCCGCTACCAATCATCGATGGTCTACTTGGAAGACTTCAAGAAACAAAATACATCAGCAGCATCGACCTAAAGGATGCGTTCTGGCAGATACCTCTCTCCGAGAGCGCGAAAGAGATTACGGCTTTTACGGTTCCAGGCCGTCCTCTCTATCAGTTCTGCGTCATGCCGTTTGGGTTGTGTAATGCACCCCAAACCATGTGCAGACTGATGGATAGAGTGATTCCACATGTGCTTAGAGATAGAGTGTTCGTCTATTTAGACGACCTATTAGTCATCTCACCTAGTATCGACGAGCACCTGGAAACCTTAAAGGCCGTATCACATTTTTTGTCCAAAGCAGGGTTGACGATAAATGTAGAAAAAAGTCATTTCGGGCTCAAGGAGACGAGGTATCTAGGGTTTCTGATTGGCGAACGTGGTTTAAGAACCGACCCCGCGAAAATAGAGGCGATTACATCTTTTCCAGCTCCAAAATCGGTAAAACAAACACGGAGACTCTTAGGAATGGCCGGCTGGTATCGTCGATTTGTCTGTAATTATGCCGAAGTAACAGCACCAATCACCAACTTACTCAAGAAGGGAGTGAAATTTCAATGGACCGACGAAGCAGACGCTGCATTTACCAAACTTAAATACCTACTCTCCAACGCCCCGGTATTGCATAACCCAGATTTCTCGAAAACCTTTTATATTCGCTGCGACGCTAGTACACAAGGAATCGGAAGCGTACTTTTTCAGATAGACAGCGACCAAAATGAAACGCCTATCGCATTCATGTCGCAAAAGTTAAATGCTGCCCAGCGTAACTATACTGTAACCGAGCTAGAGTGTCTGGCAGCTATAGTGAGTGTTAAAAAATTTCGTCCTTACATAGAAGGTTACAGGTTTACAATTATTACCGACCACGCCAGCCTGCAATGGCTCATGTCACAGAAAGAGCTATGTGGCCGACTAGCAAGGTGGAGCCTTAAGATGCAGGGCTTCGACTTCCAAATAATACACCAAAAGGGGCGGGAAAACGTAGTTCCAGACGCGTTATCACGAATATACTGTGATACGATTACTGAGATCGACCAAGATGTAAAATTACATGGGGACATGGTATTTGATGGTCATACTGTTCAGGACCAAGCGTACACGACTCTATTGGCTAAACTACAACAAGATCCTCAAACTTATCCGAATCTACGAATTCTACGACAACAGATTTTTATAAGGATTGAACCGAAATCGTATGAGAAACTAACAGACGTTCCTTGTTGGAAATTGTGGGTACCAAGCGACTGTCGAGAGAAGTTGATTAGCAGAGAGCATGATACACCCAACGGTGCGCATGGTGGTATTCGCAAAACGTTAGACCGCTTGAGACGGTTATATTATTGGCCAAAGATGACAATAGATGTGCACCAATACATTGGCAATTGCGATACATGCAAGCAGACAAAAGCTTCTAATCAGTGCTTACGCCCACCATTGGGAAAACAAACGATATCGGAGAGACCGTGGCAGAAAATCTTTATCGATTTGTTGGGACCTTATCCTAGGACATCAACGGGGAAAACCACAATATTGATCGTAGTTGACAACCTAACCAAGTTCGTCTATCTTAAACCTCTTGCAAAAGCTACCTCTACTAAAATAGTCGAACTTCTGCGAGACGAATTATTCCCATTGTTTAGTGTGCCAGAAACGATTCATAGTGATAACGGAGTGCAATTCGTTGGGAAAGAATTTGCTGCCTTGACTAAGGATTTAGGAATTCATCACATGAAAACCGCCTACTACTCCCCGCAAAGTAACGCATCCGAAAGGATTAACCGTTCAATAGTAGCCGCGTTACGAGCCTACGTAAGCAGTAAACATTCAAGTTGGGATAAATTTTTACCGGAAATTGGGAGCGCACTGCGCAATTCGATCCATCAGTCAACCAATTATTCACCACATTTTTTACTATACGGATATCATAAAATCTTACATGGTAAGGATTACCAACTTCTGCGTGACGTTGATTTACTGAGCGAGAATGGGGTGGATTGGATGGAAACTCCTGATAGGCTGGCAATCATACATGATGATGTCAAAAATAATTTGATTAAAGCCTATAATAGATACTCAAACCAATACAATCTTCGTACTAAGGACCGATCTCTAGAAGCTGGGCAAAAAGTGATTGTTAAGCAACATCCAGTTAGCGATGCAAATAAACGATTTACCGCCAAATTTGCCTACCAATATCGAAAGGCATTTGTAAAAGAAAAACTCGGTTTCCTGTATTATCGCTTGGTTGATGAAAATAATAAAGAATTAGGCATTTTTCATCTCATGGACATTAAAACCTAATCGGTCTTCCACGATGTGAATGTTCGGATAAATTTTAGTAATTTTTTTTTCAGCTTCAAATTCAAATGCGAGAGTAATTGAATTTGAACCTGCCCTGTAACGAAATTCCTAAATGTATCGGTTTACAATATTACCACTGCCAGTTGTTGTAATATATACTTACCTGAAATTCCCTTACTGTTTTGCCTTTTCTTAAATAATACATGATAATTCTATATTCCATACTTAACCATTTGTTTGTACTTACCGACCTTTTAACTTACACCCGTTTTTATTTTGTTTTGTACCTACACTGTTTTGCCTTACAACTCCGAAATCGATCAGCTGGTTGAAAATTGTACTAATTAGTACAGGTGAGACAAAAGGGGAAAATGAAGAAGACGCATCTACTATGAAACCGAGCTGAAATAAAAAATCGTTTTGAGGTGGAAAGGGAGTCTAATTGGAAATATCATATAAGAAGGTCGAAAAGCAAAAATGAAGACTCTGACCAGAAGTACACCAAAATAAATGTTAAAATTTTGTAACTTGAATTAAATTCAATTAAATTTAATTAATTAAGTATGTTTATAATATAATATTCTTGAAAAGTTAAAGTTGTGAAATTTAATTGTTTGTGAGTTTATACACACAACATTATAAAATTACCAAAAAAATTGTGAATAAATATTTTATTTCAATAAAAAAAAAATTCAAGAACAAATCCAGAAAAATTGCATGTGTAGCAGCAATTACGCTGACCACCAGTGTTCGTTTTGGAGATTGCTTGGAACGGAATCAGTAATTTCTTCGATTTCGAATAAAGTGCGATTGATACATGCTTGTTCGGTCATAAGATTTACCTATGCATAACGGCGAGTGTAAAACCAAAATCTACAAACTCTATGTGAAGTGCCGAACGTTATTTTAAATCCACGCTGTGAGCTAACGTTATACCTAGTAAATAATCAACAACGTGCGGTAGTAAGCAACAACAAACAATAAATCGTACTACTATATACAAACCGATTATATGCGGCTGCTATATACCATCTAAATACGAGTGTGGTGCAATATAATACAAGAGAAGTATATAATCAACATTACTACGAGCGTGTATTGTATTTCATAAACGCAGAGGTGCAAACCAGGATTACGACATCGCGGAATTTCGAGAAGCTGCGCTAACCAATCCGGATTATTTCATATTGTGACATTGCGGTAATCAACAAAAACGCTACATATACGGTGGTGCATGTGCAAGACGAGGTCGCGGTAACCATCGCATCGTTTCAACCCCACGTCATCACAGGGTCATTCAACAGCGAAAAACTGTAAAGTATAGCATGTTACTTTTCTTAAATTATTTTTCTTTTTATTTTTAAATTATCTATTCAAGCTTATATTTTCGTTTTAACGTATTTTTTTGATTTTAAGTTTCATTTTGATTTATTTTTGTGGTATATTTCTGGTGGAAAATTTTTTATGAAAAAATTTCATTTTTTTCGTGTATGCCTTTTTGATATAGTCCATAGGACAATTGTTATGGCCTGTCAGTAAAAGTTAATATGCATTAAAGGTTGTGCGTTTCGGGAGGATAATGTGTTTAAAGTGCTATGTTATTCCGGATTCTATTTGCATTTCTTAGTGTTCTTAGTGTTTTTTTTTTGTTCTGATAATTGGGAAGTTTGAGCACACGTAAAATTTCTTCTTTGTAACATGGCTGCTGGTTAGCGGTGGATAGCGGGACCCCCCGTCCGACTACGAGCTATCAAATAAAATGTGTGCGACCACCGTAACAGCCTTGAGGCCAAGCCATGCGGTTACAACCTTATGGAGTGAACAAAACAATTTTACTATTTTTATGATTGGTCATTCATGATTGGTAACATCGCCTGATACAATGTTACAACACTTGTGCGTGCACATATTGGCACAATAATTCTGCTAAACAGCGATAGGCCTTGACTTTGCCATCATTAATCTAACGTTATAAGGCACAGGATCCGTCGTTGGTTCTGAACATTTCATATCAAATTTCTGGATTTTTCATGATGATTCAGATCAGTTCGTCCAAGCCCCTTATTTAAACAAGATCGTTAATCGTTTCTTAAGAAAGAGTTTAATCTCCAAAAAGTCCATTAACTAAAAAATTTCAAAAATCGAAACTAAAATGAAAATTTTAAAACAAACTGCAACCGCTTGACAGGAAAGTCTTGTCCATTTTGATCCGAAACTCCTATCAAAAATTTGAATCCGATTATGGAGGAATGGTGCGGAAACTTATAAAGAGGGTCCCTGTAAATCTGATAGAGTTAATAGTAGGTTGTAAACCAATGCTCTACCTGGTTTTTTGTGGTTTGGTGAAAACTTAATAAACTTGTCACTGTGTGGGTATATTCGGCTTCTTATATTGAGAACGACTTCTTTCGTTTACGTTTCCATCAATTCTGCTTTATTTAGAAAATGTTCATGTTATATATACACTTTACATCCAGTCACACATTATGCTAACTAAGATAATGCGTGCCGTGTTCTGTTGAACAGTCCCCACGATCCAAAAATGTCACTAATTTCGTATAACCATATTTCTAAACTCATTCCCGAGAATCCCTAAAAGATCCCAAAAAAAAAATTAACTTTAGAAAAAAAGTGTACCGGACCCATGTCGACCTCGAGGTCAAGACCATTTCAAATATATCGTAAGGCTGGTTCTGGACATGCAACTTATACGTGGTAAGCATTTCATGACGATCGGTTGAGCGGCGGAAACTTTAATTCAGAACAAACAAACAGAGTAGAATAATTTATTTTTATACAGGGTGGCTCTTAAGTAAGTATACCAAATTCGAAGAGTGATGGGTGATAGACTATAGTCTGAACAAAAATCATATGATAGTATATATCCTTTCTATAATCGTTTTATAGATAACTGAGGTTCTACTGTCAAATTTGTCAATATGAGTGTCACTTACAACATTGTCGAACGAACTTTTACAAATATCGCCATTTGAAATGTGGAGCGTATTTACAAATACCATGCTATGCGTCATTGTTTAGGTTTTCATACTTATGAATGTTTTCCTGCTTAACGACTGATTGAAAGAGATCGGCAAACGTATCTAATATAGTTCGAAGGTCGCAGGACTAAAATATTTCAAATCTTTTTTATTTTTTCAGTAATGTTGTTGTTGTAATTGCGGTATGTCGTCTGAAATAATTGTCGAAATATTGGTTACTCATTGCAAGCTTATTCTTGCATTCTTCTGATTTGAACTGAAGAGTACTTTTATACGCCTTATTTTTCCTATTCTTTAAACTAATGAGCTTATCATCATATTAAGGAGGATACCTACTGGATTTAGTACG
The DNA here is from genome assembly GCA_963691935.1 of Nephrotoma guestfalica. Taxonomy (NCBI): domain Eukaryota; kingdom Metazoa; phylum Arthropoda; class Insecta; order Diptera; family Tipulidae; genus Nephrotoma; species Nephrotoma guestfalica. The sequence goes on from OY829914.1 coordinate 248,698,335, forward strand.
TTTGTGTTATTGTTACCGGTTATTAAATTATTTATTTATATATGTTTTTATCTGCCTTTCTAAAGTTGAAATATGGGATTCGGCCCTGCGCTATTTGAATGGATTCCATTCAATGGAATGGCGACGGTGATTCTTGAAAGTCTAAATTTTTGTTCCGGGCTGCTTTTCATCCCACATATTTGACTTAAATTTATTTCATAAATGGTATTGATAAACAAGCACTGGGGATCTGAACTCACATTTACAGGCAGAGACGTTCATAAGAAAAATTAAATCGCTTGTAATCGCTCGACATCAGGAAGCATATAGTATATAGTGATGTTGATGTTCCGCGTGGAATATGCACTACGTATCTGTATAATGGCTTGTATAATGAGATATTCGATTGAATGATCAGTAACTTAAAATAATTCGCTGGACAGCGACCAATCACATCTATAAACCACATATTGGTCAGGAAAGAATTCAGATCTTTATGATTAATGATATCTCACATATGATATAGATCGGAAACATTGTTTTAAGAACGAAGTTATGAAATCCAGCAGTTTGGAAGATATTTTATTTACATTTTGAAGTAAAACGTTACTTTCTTACTCTTCATGCGATGATTGATTGTTACTGCACACAGAGGAGAAGCATGTGACCTCTAACAGTAATAAAATCTTCAACTTACATTAAAATTGTGAATATCACCAAAACCCGTATATTCTGACTTATAAAAATAAATTGACTCGTTTTAAATTAAAATGTTATTTGTTTTTAATTTTTAAAGTGCATTGCAATTAAAAATTAATTTAAGTTTTCTCTTAATAACGTTTGGTTTGCAACTCCTTTTGTGTTAAAGGGTATAACCATTTTATTTTTAATGGTTGCTTTTAAATTTTTTTTTTTCATTTGCAATTAGAGTGAAAGAGATAAGTGTAACATAAAAACAAAGACAATACATTATTTAACTTATTTAACTCGTATTTTTCCTATTCGAGTGCAACGTGCTACATTGAATTGATATAATTTGAAAATTATGTTTGGTTATGAAATTAACCAGGAATATTATTACCACACAGCTTTTAATAATTCCTCCTAACACTGGGCTCGGAATAGTCATAAGTTAGTTGTGCTCTAAATAGTGTTCTTAAAATAAAACGGTATTATAATTAAGAGTGGCTGGTATGGAAAATAATAGTAACACACTCGATATGGAGGCCTGCCAGTTTATATGTATTACGAATACATGTGAAACAACCGAAATATTTATTAATTGGGGGCTGTCTGAAAGAACCATTTCTCTCATTAGATCATATGGAATATCAAAACTTGCCCACCTTAAAGCAATAGAATAGGAAAATATACGGACAATTTTTGAAACACACTCAACATAATTTTATGCCGACGAATGGTGTTTTAGAAAAAAATTTAAACTGTGGCGGAATGAATTAATTGTACATGAAATAGACGCGTACGGGACCACGTTTAGGGTTAGGAAATTAACGGTGATTAATTTAATTTGTTAAAAGACCCTATTTAAATATTGGGGTAGACACTAACGTGCTTGGTCATATTTAAAGGTTGTGTTATTTATCCAATTTGTTCTTATATCAAATAAAAAAATATATTGTACAGGTACACACACCATGTGATATCAATTTTGCAGGTTAGTGTTTTACGCAAAGTTTGTTTTGATTTGTCAAATTTCTACCAAAATTTTATTGTATGGGATATAAAATAAAAAATTAAAATTTTTTCAGAAAGACAGTGTGCGTGTACCATTTATTTAACCCTAAAGCAATTCCTGTACAGCTTCTGCAGCTTTCCAAATAATTTTTTACCAAGTGAAGTACACGAAGAGATTCATTATAGTACTTAAGTTTAATATTTTGGAATGCCCGTTTGAACTGTTGAAAAATCGAGCTACTCACGTGATCTCGCACTTCAGTGTGTAGCCCTGCCATCTTGTAAGTTATGTTCTCGCTCATCCTTAGTCGTTTCATTGGTTCCAAGTCTACGGCACTAATATTCCCTTCACTTGCATTTAATGCGCTTCCTATTATTAAATGCAATTGATCTTTGATCTCCTTCAGTTGGTTAGAAGTGACTAAACTTGAGTTTGTGCCTAGTTAATGCAAGTATAAGGCTTGCGGTTAACTCCCAAACAGATTATTTTTCTCCAGAGACAATTGCACACAAATAACCCTATTGAACGTTAAACTTTGCGCCTTATGAAAGGTTTACTGGAAACTGGCAGTTTTCATTTCGTGGTTAATTGTTTATTATCACATTTAGTAAAGGATAGGTACAACGAATTCTAAAAAATGTTTTTTTTATCTGAAATCATTACTTCTTTTAAAGTTTAGAATGGCTTTAATAGTTTTTTCGTAAATTTTTTATACGTTTAAAAATATTTGCAAAATAGACTTAATGAATGTTTATCTATTCATGTAATCTATTCAAACAGAATTTGTTGTAAAAGGACCAAGGACCCCACAGAAAGACTACTAAACAAAAATTACCGAAATTAGCACCCATCGAAACCGAATTTAGAATAAACATTTAATAATGAAGTTCAGCAACTATACCAAATATCACAGTTTATGACGGATCGTAACAAAAGTGCATTATGCTGAAGCTTCACACAACTTGGTCCAACTTGACCTTAAAGCACAATGGTCAATATGATGTAATATAATTCAACATCCAGCAATATAGTGCAAGGTAAAAAAACAAGGACAAGATAACGTAATATTGCTCAAGATCAGCTGATTTTTATCAGAATCGATGACGCCAAATTTTATTTCAAACTTTGACTCGAGCCCCAATTATATTTATCACCTTAAATAACTTAAAATTTGTTAATGTTGTGGAATTTTCCATGGCTTGTCCTACTTTATTAATTAAAATTTTAACAACAGTTAGAGTTAGTAAATTATTATGTTGTTTGTGATGGTTTGCATTTAGAGAGCTCATATATCTTGTTCATCCGTTAATTTCACAACTTTGTCTGGGCGGTTTCGAATATCGTTGAGGTTAAAATACTGATAATGATGTAGCCTTGATGTTGTTTAACTGTTTAGTGTTATTACTGGTGCGTAATTCCCTACCTACAGCCTTGGCCAGAAGTATTTAACACCCTATAAATTTCGGGCGTACACGAAAAGTATAGCAGAAAACAGCCCCTACTGTTTATTGATTATTTTTTCGATATCTAAAAAGGGTTAATAACAGTAACTCGCACCGCAGGTGGGGCAATAAACCATGTGGTTCAATAAAATTTGTTGTTTTTCCGCTTTGTATAGATTTCTAAAACTGTGAAATGTTCACGCCGATCTGTGCAATATAAATACTATTGAGCGATTACACAGTAATAAGTACAGAACCGGGCACAAACGCATCACCAAATATTGTGAGGACCGAAAGTTACTGAGAGAAGCTTTAAAAAATAGGAAAATAACTTCTTCAGACCTCGCTGCTGAGTTGTCAGGAGAAATAAGGAAACCCATCTCCGCTTGCACCACTCGCAGATGGCTTCGGAAAACTGGTCTGAAAGGCTGTAAAGCCAGGAATAAACCATGACTCTCCGAAAAAAGGCCTCGGTATAAATGGTTTCTAAAATACTAAAGTTTCATCGAAGAAGATTGGTGAAATATCGTGTGGTCAGACGAATCAAATTTTGAAGGAAGTTGACAATTCTCTACCCTAATACTAATATTAAATAATATGATTTTAAAATAAAATTCACGATACAAATATTTTATGTTTCCGAAGTCTCTTACTTTATTCCAAATTTTTGGTGTACCTTTTGTGTGTCTCCAAGTAGGCGAAGCATTTAGTCCAGAACCGTAAAACACGGCAGAGGCAGTATAATGTCTGGGACTGCATGACTAATTCTGGAGTTGGCGAAATGTTCGTGTATGAGGGCTAAATAAACTGTTCAAAATAAATAAACGTCCTAGAATCTGCGTTGCTGCCCTCATTTTTTACACTTTTTGGTGATACAAACATGGATGGCGTTAAATTTCAGCAGGATATTTAGTTATTTATTTTTATTTAAAAAAGTCTACAAATTTGACTTGAAAAAATACAAAATAAAATAGATCCGCGTTGAATTTTAAAATTCACTGAGGGGTATAAAAATGCCTTAACCTACTTTTAAAATTATCTTTAGTTAAACAAAAATCAAATAAATAGTTAATTCTTTTAAAACTCTTACACATAATCTTCACTGGTTCATTATCGCCATAGTTGGTTCTGTGAATATCTAAGCGGAGAAAGCCATGATATCTTAGTTGTCTACCTGTAACCTTAAACTTAAGCAAATCCGGTTCGCCGATTAGGCCTAGTAGGAGATTATCAACAAATGTATTTTTTAGCAATTCGCGACTATGTTCTAGAGTTGTCAAGTTGTATGTCTTGCACCCGGTTAAATATGGTGGTTGTCGATGTATGTTTACGTAGTATGGTAGATCATGGTCGAAAACCTATCCGTCTCTCCAGGTCAAGTAGCGTATAAACTTCTTTTGAATTTTCTCAATAATTTGGATTTGATCTTTATAGAAGGGATACCACACATTTACAGCATATTCCAGCTGGAATCGCATATGAGCACAATACAGGATATTAATTGTTTCCGCATCTAAAATGTCACCCGTCCAACGTTTGACAAAACCGAGCATGGAGTTCGCTCTAGCGATGCACAGCTCAATGTGCTTAGTAAAGCTCATGTTTTCAACGAAAGTAACCCCTAGGTCTTTCCTTTCAACTACTACCTGAAGGAGTTCACCATTTTTGTTGTAGCCTTGGGTACCAGGATTGGATTTTCGTTGAAATTACAAAGATTTGCACTTTCTAATATTGAGACTCAAAGAATTAAACTCGCGCCATAACACTGGGTTGTCAATATCTTACTGTAGTTTATTGGCATCGTCGACTCACTCGATGACTTTGTAGATTTTGAAACGTCAACTTGTTTGTTCTTTTCAATTTCTTTAATGGAATAGCTAATAAATTCTACGAGATTTGTAGATACTGATCTATTAGGCTTAAAACCATGTCGATATTGTGATAAATACCGTGGAAGAACTGCTTTGAAGGAGTTGCATATTACTAGTGCAAATAATTTAGGTATACCAGATATGCATGTAATACCTCTGTAGAAAGAAACATCATTTCTAGATCCAGTTTTGAAAACATGTTGGTTTTGATCTGTGGATCACAAGACTTTTGATCCTTTAGATTGTGAATATAGCTTCTGTTTCTCAGTTCAAAATAAAATTCAAAATTTCGGTTATATGCAGTAAATTTCTGTTACTACCAGGGGAACATAATTTGAGGTTTTCTTTATAAGCCTTGGCTATTTCGTTTTTAAGTCTGATAAGCTGATCGTCATACCATGGAGGATATTTATTCGGTTTGCTCATAGGCACGGGAATGAATAAATCAACTCAAATCCTTTAAATAGATGTGTGTAATTTTTTTTCATATTTACATCATGTCATTTCTGTTAAACTCGGCATTCCAATTTATTTGATCAAAATATTGTAAGTTATTCGAATTGGCCTTTCTGAATTTGTGATATGGTTTCCGATTTTGGCAATTTTGGAACTTGTTATTCACCATGGTTTCCAATATTATTTCTATTGCTTTGTGGTGAATATCCACCAAAGGTAATTCTTTTGTTTTTAACAAAACTGGTTCATTAGTAAAGTAATAAAGTGCAAGGTTCGGTCTCGTCCATTTTTAATTAGCAGACTTGGCTTAAATTTGAGTCAAATATGGTATAGACGAATAGGTACTCATTATCTGGATTCACTTTTACAGGCAAAATCTCGTTGGTTTCTTCATCATAGGTCAAATTAATATTTGAGAAATTGTAATCCCCAGTTATTAAACCTAAAGTTAAATAAATTTCCATAATTGTGTCACAGCACTTGGTATACGATGATGTAGATGAATCGGGCGGAATATACGCCACGTAAATACGCACTGGCTTATTATTGAAGACAACTTTAACACATATTTGCTCGATTCATATCGATATCTATCAAATATATTCGTTAGATCTATCAATTCATTAGGTAGTGATGCATCGACGGCTATGAGTACTCCGCCACCGAATTGTTTAGGCTTGTTTGGGTGAGCGATCAAATCTATAAACCACATATTGACTAAGGAAAAATTCCGAAATGTAGATTTCATCGTTGAATGATGTTTCACAGATGATATAAACCGGAAAGTGTGTTTTTAAAACAAAATTATGAAATTGAGCTGAATTTGAAGACGTTTTGATAAAGTTTATAACGCGTCATATCATAAATCTGCCCGCACAATGTCATGGTTTCGAGAAACTGGCATTGAGGTTCTGGAGTGGCCTGCCCATTCCCCGGACCTGAGTTTATTAAAACGCAGAATCAGGAGTCACACAATAAATAACAAAGAAGACCCTAGAATGGAGCGCCATCGTCTTCCAGAATATAAAAAAACTTGTAAGCTTTCTACCCAAAAGAATTTCTGCCATAATTAAGGCAAATAGTGAACCCACAAAATATGAATTGTATATAAATAAATAGTAATGTGAAGCTATAAAAATTTATTTCAAATTGATACTCCCAAAAATTAGTAAGATATAGATATCATGGGTGCTCAATACTTTTGGCCAAGGCTGTATTACCTTCAAAATGGATTTTCCCAAAATGACTGCCCACAGAAAGTTATTCCTGCCATTAGGAAATGCTTGTCACCGCTATATTTATCAAAATCGATCGTACCGATAAAAACAATAAAATGGTCACGGGCCCTACCAAAGGTCCCCCTAAATGAATTTTCTCGAGATTAGAACCCAGCCAATCTATTTCCTGGCGGAGAAATCTATACAATGGAACTGGAACCCAAATCGTTCGAGCCGAAAAATTTCATAAAAAAGGGACCTAATCCAATCTTGGCACTCGAAAACGCACCCTCACCTATTTATATGTAAATCGCGCGAATCGAAAAAGAATAATGAAAAGGACTTAAGGCACACTGGACAACTATCTGAACGAGTTTTAATTGTCAATTGAAATGACATTGGAAAACCGGCGACGCCGGTACATCGAATATATAACCAGATGCGCAACATATAACTATAAATCAGTGTGTTATTTAAAACTACTACAGCAGATATATTTTACATAATACAAAACCTCTAACAAATTATGAATCTTTTTATAAAACAAAGCAGAAAATACGTGCTGCTTTAATAAGAGTTCCGCTACATCACGAAACAGCAGTATTCCATATATTCCCGCGTATCATAGGAATAGCGATGCAGCATAGAACAGATAATATCCGTAATTTTATATAAACAGTTTTTGGTAAAACGGAACTATCTAAATAAACTATAAAACTTAACAAAACAACTATACGTTAAATTCCTTCTGCATATCCTTGTGTATTAAAGTTTTAAGTAAAAGGCGTATATGTATTATAGGTATGTACATAGAAAATATGTACTCGTAAATTCAATTTTTTAGAATATTACCTCAAGCAATGTATTCTGTTTTATAAATATTAATTTCCAGAATAATACAGAGATGGTTTTTGTGCAAGATATTAAAGAAGGTGGAAGGAACAGTAGCCCACTATAGCTGTATGTGGTTTGTTTCATTTATATATGCATATGTCTTTTTACAATAGGATCTATAGGTAGTTGCTTTTATCCACACACAGTTCATATTCAGAAATGCTATAATTTAAGGATAAGAATTTAACATTTAATTTATTCTGTCTTAAATAAGCATTAACATAAGGAAAAAATCACAGCAAAATAGATAAACAATAAATAATTCATAATTTGAATTTTATTTATTTATTTTATGTTGCTATTTTCTACTTATTATTAATATTATTCCTGAATTTTGATGGCTTCGGGACCATTGACCTACATTTATGATTATATTGATACTGTTATTTTGAATATTATCCTTTTAATATCTACATAGGCAGGTACAACGTAGGATACATATTTATCTTAAATTATTTTACAAATGAACAAATTTATTGCAAATTATTTAAATGTACATCTGTGGCTATATTTTTTGTGTACCAACAAAACATCCACCTATAGATTATATTGGTGTTTTACAATTCTTTGAAAGTATTACACAAAATTCCATGGCTGCGTCTTTTTCCGAATTATGATTTTAAGGTTTTTAGGAAAGAGATCATCCTATAGAATATCACGATTTGTCAACGTTGGAGGTAGTATTAAGCATGCTGTATCAGATAGCGGAAATTTCTCAGCGGAAACTAAGAGATTACACTACTCGACGCAAGTGGCACCACCATCACAAAAGAGAATTTATTTTGTTATATAATTACCAGCGGAGTTTTTTTATTCATTTTTTTATTTTTTTCACAAAATAAACCATTCCAGCTGAATAAAATATTAAAAGTGATCCTTAAAATGATAAATTAATTGATCTCTGAAGTAAAGGAACTCAGTAAATTAAATCTTGAAATTTAACAATATTCCGTCTTTCCGCCATTCTAAAAGAATGACGATGAAATTTGGATAATAGATTAGGGGTACAAAACTTAGGACAAAATTCTAGGAACTGTTCATGCTGGACTAAACTTGGCCATTTCATAACCAATACTATTGAAAATTTAAATTTTTTATTAATTTATTTTCATTTTTTGGCCAATATCTCAAAAACTTCCAGTAGTAACCAATACTTTCGATTGTTTTTCTAAAAGCTTAGGTCATACTGAGACTACGAGGAAAATTTGGGGACAATTGACACATTAGAATTTTTACTATAGTTTTTTCATTTTCTGCGGCCATATAAGTTATTTAAATTATGATTGGTTTTCCTAAATTTTCCTCGTTGTCTCAGTATGACCTAAGCTTTTAGAAAAACAATCGAAAGTATTGGTTACTACTAGAAGTTTTTGAGATATTGGCCGAAAACTGCCATCCTTTACGTCCTCTTAATGTCGAGAAGTAGCAAAGAGGACTTATCATATTATTATTGACTTCAATGAACTCCTTTTCAACCAAGATGAGATATTTGCAATTTTCATAAAATATCACTCATTTTGGGAGACGACTTTATGTCACCAAAGTGAACTAAAGAAAATCCCAGTAGACCATTGTATCTATCAACTGATCAATGGTTTCAACGGTAGATGCGAGTACCAATTCCATAACAAACAAATCACTGGAAACGTTTATTTTATTGTGTAAGTTAGAGTCTCCGATTTTAGATTGAAAGAAATTTTGTTCATGTGGCCGCCTCTATTGGCCTTATACTCGTAGTAAGCCATCCTGTGTGTCCAATTTTCCAGCACTTTTTCGATGATTTCGGCGCCAATTTCGCGAATAACTTTCGTAATATTATGTTTTAAAGCTGGAATTGTCCTGAATTATCCGCATAACATCTACCCTTAACGAAACCACATAGCAAAAAGTCTAACAGCGCCAAATCATAGCTCCGCGCATGCAAACTGACATCTCAAAAACCGCTGATTATTCGATTGTTAAATTTGGCGCGCAAGGGATCTTGTTGAAAACAAAGGTTGTTTACATTCATAGCGTCGAATTAAGGCAGCACTTTCGTAGAAAAATAAACCCACCACTCCAAAACCACACCAAACTGTCACTCTTGGTGGATATATTGGCTTATCTATGATTACGAATGGCTGCTCCAAACCACAAATCCAGCAGTTCAGCTTGTTTACATAGCCTTCGAGGTAGAAATGCGTTTCGTCTGAAATTATAAATTTTCGACCGAAATCGCTGTCATTATGAAGCTGTGGCTCACGCAGATAATTGATGTCGAAGCAAATGGTAATTTGGAGTAATTTGACCTTTCAGACCAATAATCTGAGATTTTTGTGCGGTATTATCCTCAAGCTAGTGCGACTAATGGTCAGTTGCTGCGATCGGCGTCGTTTTGAGGTTGATGGATTCTGTCTTACACTATGGACCACTATCCAAGCTCGGGCACGCCTGGCTTGGACTTTTTCACTACTTTCACTTTATTTCATTTATTTTCAAAATATACGCGGTTTCGGGTATACAACACTGACTTTGAAACTAAGTTTTCAATATTTCGAAATGCTCCTCAAGTGAAAATATGATTGTTTCGCGAAGCGGAATATCAGACTGACGAGTTTTCAAATTGTCAAGCAAATCGTTCCAAAAAGTGTTGTCGTAGTGTATGATTTAAAACCAAACCAAGAGATGGCCCACCCTGTATATTTCTAAGCAACTTCGATGGAGAAACCTGTTATAATAATACGGGTCTACGGTTGAAAATAATTTGCTTAGTTCAATATGCTAACGAGACGGTACAAATAAAAAATTCCACGTTCGTAAGTAAAGAAGTGAAGATATTCTAAGTTTAACCCAACTTACACAATCTGTATCTGGGTAACAATGCACAATTACATCAGGAGCTACTCAACGAACACAAAGAAGCGGTTGCCACTGAAAGTGGGGTCATAGTACTGGTCTTTATTTTTCTGATAAACTGAAAACCGGGTGGCTCGCTTATAGAACGGGACTGCTGTTTTTTCTCAAAACCAACTGTCCAAGAGGAACTTCCTAACCATCAACTCTTAATTCAACCAATTCAGCTAAATGTTTAGTACACGGGACGATGATGTTTAAGATGGGAGTTGTTGGAATCATTTGTAGTATTACATCAGCACAACCTGCCCAGCGAGACACGCGAGGACCAAATTTGTTGATACGATACAAATGTATTGTCTCTAAGAGTAACTTAATGAGAATTCCATTTTTTATATAAAGAGTTAGGTAAACAGTTCGTCGCCTTTTTTGGGTGACATCGACACAAAGAATTGTTTTATTTCAAATAAACTTTATTAAACCAAATATGTGCTATTTTAATCGATGTTTAATCTAAAACTATTAAGATGGTTCTGCATGGGCCGGAACAAATGGTAGCCCGATGGTACAAGGTCAGAACTATATGGTGGGTGCATCAAAACTTCCCAGCCGAGCTCTCTCAGTTTCTCTCTACCTTTACTGGCAGTAAAGATTAGAACCAATCGTTTGGCCCGGTGGCAGCACCTCATAATGCACGATTCCTTTCCAATCCCACCAAACACACAGCATTACCTTTCTTGGCGCCAATATTGGTTTGATACCGTTTGGGAAGCTTCACATCGTTTCGTCCATGATCTTTTTCGCACAATGTTGTCGTACCTTATCCACTTTTCATCACCAGTAATCATTCGCTTTAAAAATGGCTCGATTTTGTTCCGTTTTAGCAGCGTTTCAAGATAGAAATCTAGTCTATTAAATTTTGACCCAAACGTAAAGCTTTTTTTGTATCCAACTTTTTTCAAATGGTTTAAAACTGTTTGGTGGTCAATATTTAGTTTTTTACCTTGAGAATATTACTGCTGTTGCCCGTAGTGTTAACGAAAACCCAGGTTAGTCGATTCCTCGGCGATCTTTGGAATTGGCCAGTTAACACAAGAACTAAAGCCGGTCGATCACCATAAAAGTCGTATGTTCGCTGATTAGGTCCTTCAAATGCATCAAAATGATCCGAATTTTTAACGAAAAATTATCTTCAGTGATGAGGCCCATTTTCACCTCGGAGGCAACGTTAATAAGCAGAATTGTCACATTTGGAGCTCAGCAAATCCAAGAACGATTGTTGAAAAGCCTCTCCATCCTCAACGTGTTACTGTTTGGTGCGGTTTTTGGGCTGGCGGTGTGATTGGACATTACTTACTCAAAAATGAGGCTGTTACACCTGTTACGGTGAATGAATTGCGCTGCCGAGTTATGAGTAATGATTTTGTATGTCCGGAATTGGAAGATATTGATGTGGACGACGTTCGTTTTCAGCAAGTCGGTGCTACGTGCTTCACAAGCAACGAAAGAAATCGCAATTTTGCAAGAAAAGTTACCTGACCGTGTTATTTCTCGAAGGTGATCAATGTTGGCCACCGAGATCTTGTGATTTAACACCTTTAGACATTTTATTTAGAGCCACGTGAAATATAAGGTCTGTGCCAATGTTCCACAATCGATTCAAGACCATACAAATGTAATTCGTGAAGTTATTGAGGACATACGGTCATGGAAAATTTTATGAAAAGAATATGGTGCTGCAAGCTGGCCATGGCGGCCATTTGGCTGATATCGTTTTCAAATCGTTTCCTCTTTACAATGAAATGAACATTCATCTCTTAAAAATACTCGTTTTTGTAATATCAAAATGAAACCTCTTATGGGAAACCTTTTATAAACTAAAGCCAAAGTTCTCCACGTACGTGAATCTGGCCCGAAAACCATCCCGAATCACGCCGTTAAAATGTAGGTGCGTTTCTCCGCTAAATTCATTCTTCATTCTCCGCTGAAGTGCCTCAGACCGAAAAATTAAAGAAATATGGAGAAAATCAAATTCCATGCGGAGAAAATAAAAACAATCTCACGTACAGAAAGCAAATTTTAAGTTTAAACCCTATTACAAGAAAAGATTTAAAGAAATAATTAAGATTTAATTAAAAATTAAAAAAATTAGGTTTACCAACCTTAAAATTTCGATTCACAGAGATTAGCAGATATAACTATATATGTCCAATTAATGTACTGACTATCAGCATTAAGCACACAAATGCTCGTCATCATCATAGCATTTGTGTGCTTTATGCTGTTGATCAATGCATTATTAAGGCATATAGCAGATATAACGCTGCTAAACTCTGTGAATGGAGAAATTTATGGTGACGTGTGAACATAGTTTTGATACCTAATCTGACAGAAGCGAATATTAAATCAGCTGGGGAGGCTCCCTGTCCCCACTGTAAGGTAACGAGCATTTGTGTGCTTAATGCTGATGGTTGGCACATTATTTGGGCATATACAGTTATATCTGTCAACCTCAGTGAATCGATATATTAAGGTCGTTAAGAAAATTGTTTTTTGAAATTTCCTAATTTTTAATTAAATCTTAATTATTTCTTAAAATTCCTTCGTGTAATAGGTTCTAAACTTACGTTAGATTGTTTTTATTTTCTTGGGATGGAATTTGATTTTCTCCATATTTTTTAATTTTCGGTCTGAAGGGCCTTTTAATGCATTTAGCAGAGAAGCACACCTAAATTTTAATGGAGTTTCTCGGGATGGTTTTCGGGCCAGCTTCACATACGTAGGTTTTCCACGATAAAAACCGTATACATAATAACTATACCTCCTAACAATTCAAAATCAATGTCATTGAACATTAAAACCACCGCAACAAATCAATTTGTTTGGCGTTATCACATCTAATTTATTGGCAAATTTAATTATCAACAATGACCTTCTCTCAAATGGAAGGAGTGATCGTATCGGTATAATGTTCAAATACTACAACTGAAATTTGAGACATAAACCATAAAACTTTAATATTTATGCTATATTGATTTCCACCTCATTAGCTAATAAAAGCTCATTAATAAACAGCTCATTTAATTAATTTTTTGGCCAAAGACGTCGTTCGTATACCACGTCTTTTAATATTATTCTTATCATTTTCGATAAATTTACTATTTTATCAACGTATACAAGATAAATTATGTTTATATACCGAATGAACGTATTCTAACAACAACAAAAAATTATCGTGTATAAGACAATTTTGTCGTATGTACAAGCGCATTGTAAAGAAATTGAAAGAGTAAAATTGGACAATGAGTACATTTTCTTACTTACTTTTCCAGATGATTTAATCGAATAATAGAAACATTGAAAAATGAAATTGGAAAAAGAAAATCTTATTCTGGTTTTGTGTCTTGCGGAGATGAAATTAAGGACAAGAAGAAGAAATTGCTGCTCCAGTATCTGATATAATAAGAGTATACTACTATACACAGAGACGAGAATTATATTTTTTTCTTCGGAAATAGATAAGATTGTGATAGTGTCTTCTTCGATTTCATCTTCTTATTTATATTATTATAATTAAATAATAATTTTTGATTTGGGATTAAATCGATTAAATTTTTGTTTTTATTAATTTTGAATCTTTTGTTTTCGAGGTACGATAAGCACAAAAGCAAAAGCACAACATATGAATGTGCTTAGCTTAAGCTGGAATGCATATTTATGGAAATTACTTACTTAAGGGCTTATAAGTGATTTTCTTTTATTAAATTTCAATAATAGAATTTTCCTACTTTAAGCTATTTTTATGTATCTCTTAAGATTTTGTTTCGTATGCAATTTTTTGTTATCTGTTGTAGTAGCTAAGACAAAAAACTTAATTTAAAATTTTGCACCTTTTGCTGACCTAACGTGTTCAATATGAACTAGTTATTTTACTAAGTTTACTACAAAAATATGTTTAACTGTAACAAACAGGTTCATTCATATATCATGAAATGTGATAAACGCGGCAGAGAGCACAACGAATATGAAAGTTGATGTAACAGCAAATCGAGGGTCATATGAGTATTGCAATTAGTAGCTTTCTATTAGCAATTAGTCGCGTTCCTTGAAAATATGGAATATTATTTTGCTTCATTGGCAATCGAGTTGGTTTGAATAGTCCTGAATAAATTTTGATTTCAGAGTAAAATTTTACCGGAACCAATTCAAACAAAATGTTGATACCAAAAATATCAAAAAATTACTGCCAATCAATAAATTTACATCTAGTTTCCTCCATACATATTTATCGCAACGACATTGATTTTTTTCTAGAATCGGAAAGTTCCATTTACTAGCAAAAAAAATTTCAATTTCATCATTTTACGGAATGCGACCCAAGAAGACGTCCCTTAAGCTAGCAGAACCCATACAAGGGAACATAACAAGGTAGTTTGAGTAATTATAAGGTCATAATAGGCTAATTAAACGATTAATTAACAAATTTTGGGTTCCACCCCTTCCAACTAGTTTTAGAAAAAGTTAGCAGAACCCATATTAAAAAATGATTTAAAAACAATTGAAAAATTAAAGGTTAATTTTAGGCTAATTAATAGTCCTAAAATTACCTTATTCTGCTCATTCTAGGAAAATCAAAAAATCACTTCGAAGCTAGCAGAACGTGAATCGAAAATCAGACCAGAAACGAAATTAAAACGCAAAACAAGATCAATTGACATACAAATAATTTTAGGCTCATTTGAAAATTTGGTCAAGAACGAGTGGAGCCGAAATTTGTATGGGGCATTTGATTTGGCCACAATGAGCCTAAAATTATTTGTTTGTCAGTATATAAAGTTTATCGTTCGAATTTCATTTTTGGTTCGACATTCGATTTTTGTTCTGCTAGCTTTAGAACGAGACTGGTTCTTGACCAAACTTTAGGTAATCTACCTGAAGTTTGCTCAAGAACGAGTGGATTCCAAAATTTTTTAATGGGGCATTTGATTGCGTTCTTGTTTGGCGTCAAGTGTCCTTGTTTTGCGTTCTATTTTGGATTTTGGTTTGATTTTCGATTTGATTTTAACCTTTAATTTTCCAATTGTTTTTCAATCATTTTTTGAAATGTGTTCTGCTAAGTTTTTCTAAAGCTAGCAGGACCCATCGTTTTAGTTGGAAGGGGTGGAACCCAAAATTGTTTAATAGTGTATTTAATTAGCCTATTATTAGCCTATAATTATTCATACTATCTTATAATGTTCTGCTGTAACGCTTTAGACGAATTGACTAAATCTTACCAAATTTTTATTGTTGAATGATCGTGAGGTAAATTGAATGATAATGGTAAATTGATCAAAAATATCACCAAAAATATTATAAAATTTATTTTACACATTCATGTAATTTAAAATGCAACAATCATAACTTTAACGATTCTATCTCGAGTGTCTTAATAGTAAGTTAACATTCAGTTATTTTAATTCGACAGAGTAGTCTTCTGTTTAACTAATAACAAATATGTATCCCTAATAAACAAATGAGATTCGATGAGAAGAATGGCCAACTGAACTAATAGACAAGTTTGACCACTTTCTCATACGTGTGGCCTGATATAGGGGGGTGGTTTTGATTGATGCTCAAACCGTTTAGATTCGAACTATTTAATCGCTTACTAAACTGCTATAAACTATTTGCCCGTTCAAAAACGAATGAATTTTGATGATAGGGATGGCTAACAGAACTAATTGACAAGTTTGACCACTTTTTCATATTTCTGGTCTGATATAGGGTAGTGGTTTTTATTGATGCTCAAACCGTTTAGATTTGAACTATTTGATCGCTTACTAAACTGCTATAAACTATTTGCCCGTTCACAAACGAATGAGTTTGTTGAGAGGGATGACCAACTGAACTAATGGACAAAATTAACTACTTTCTCATACTTGTAGCCTGATATAGAGAGGTGGTTTTTATTGATGCTCAAACCGTTTAGATTTGAACTATTTAATCGCTTACTAAACTGCTATAAACTATTTGCCCGTTCACAAATGAGTGAGTTTTGTTAAGAAGGATGGCCAACTGAACTAAAAGACAAGTTTGACCATTTTATCATACGTGTGGCCTGATATAGGGGGGTGGTTTTGATTGATGCTCAAACCGTTTAGATTTGAACTATTTAATCGCTTACTGAACTGCTATAAACTATTTGCCCGTTCACAAACGAATGAGTTTGTTGAGAGGGATGGCCAACTGAACTAATGGACAAGTTTGACCACTTTTTCATACTTCTGGCCCGATATAGGGGGTGGTTTTTATTGATGCTCAAACCGTTTAGATTTGAACTACTTTATCGCTTACTAAACTGCTATAAACTATTTGCCCGTTCACAAACGAATGAGTTTGTTAAGAGGGATGGCCAACTGAACTAATAGACAAGTTTGACCACTTTCTCATACTTGTGGCCTGATATAGGGGGGAGGTTTTGATTGATGCTCAAACCGTTTAGATTTGAACTACTTACTCGCTTCCTAACTTCTGCTATAAACTATTTGCCCGTTCACAAACGAATGCGTTTTGTTAAAAGAGATGGCCAACTGATCTAATAGACAAGTTTGACCTTTTTCTCATACTTGTGGCCTGATATAGAGGGATGGTTTTGACTGATGCTCAAACCGTTTAGATTTGAACTATTTAATCGCTTACTAAACTGCTATAAACTATTTGCCCGTTCACAAACGAATGAGTTTTGTTGAGAGGGATGGCCAACTGAACTAAAAGACAAGTTTGACCATTTTCTCATACTTCTGGCCTGATATAGGGGGGTGGTTTTGATTAATGCTCAAACCGTTTAGATTTGAACTATTTAATCGCTTACTAAACTGCTATAAACTATTTGCCCGTTCACAAACGAATGAGTTTGTTGAGAGGGATGGTAAACTGAACTGATAGACAAGTTTTACCACTTTCTCATACTTGTGGCCTGATATAGGGGTGGTTTTGATTTATGGTACTATTTATTCGCTAGCCAGAGAAGATCAAGATTTTCAACGAATAGCCTGGCGATCAGATCCAAATAAACCAATGAGAAGTTATAGATTAAAAACAGTCACATCTGGTACGGCATCTCCAACTAATTCTGGCTACAAAAACATTACAATAATTAGCCAAAGATGAAGCTGCAAGACATCCAATTGGTTCAACGATTTGAACTGTACAAACAGATTTATATGTATAGATGACCTGTTATCTGGAGCCAATACGATAACAGAAGCTGCAAAAGGAATTATTGAACCTCATTTCCAGTGGAGGACTTAATCTCAGAAAATGGACAAGCAATGAAAGGGCAATTTTAGAAGTACTTCCAGAAAACCTAAAGAAACGGGACTACACAAGATGGAATTTAATGGCACAGTCGAAACACTTGAGCTACTCTAGAACTCCACAACAGATACGTTTCCATTTAAAATTTCCTTAGTAGAACGAAACACAACAGTATCTAAAACAACAATTTTATCAGAAGCGCCTAGACTCTTCGAATCGCTAGGATGGTTTGCACCAGCGCAATGATACAGGTTAAATCCTACTTCAAGACATATGGGCTTCTGGTTTCGAATGGGACGGCAAACTCTAAGCTAGAATTGTAGCAGTTAGAGAAGAATAGAACTTATCGTTGGATGAACTACAACAGCGACTCAAAAATTGATCTACATGGTTTCTGTGACGCCTCTAAACAGTTATATGCCACCGTGGTATATAGCAAGATAAACAATAAAGTATTAATAATTAGTGCCAAACAAATGTTGCACTATTAAACCCAACCATATCACTGCCAAGACTAGAACTGAATGCTGTTTTGCATCTTTCAAAACTGGCAAAAAATGTGGTACAGGTTTGGATATCAACAACAACTTATCAACACTTTTCTGCAGTGATTCAACAGTAGTTCTAGGTTGGATAAAAGCAAAGCCACAAGAATTAAACCCTGTGCAATTATTAAACCACAGGATTTGGTAGGAATGGCTACGCGGCTGAAAAGTTCAACCTACACAACAACAAACATTGACACTCAAGTACTGAAAGATGCATGAAGCGTGGAACGCAAGGCAATAAGTACGTTTATAATAACAGTGGAAAAACCAATGATCGAATTAAATCGATATCGTCGCTACAACGACTCATTCGTAGTAATGCATACTGTCTAGGCTTTGTATCAAATACAAAGACTAAAACTAAAAATGCATCCGCGCTCAACCCAAACGAGCTCAAGACAGCGCTAAGAGTAATAATCAAAATCGCATAGAAACAAACATTTCAAATATAAATAAGAAAATTAAAATCTAACCAAAATGTACCAAAGGGCAGTATAATACTAACATTGAATCCCTTCATCGACGGAAACGATCCACTATATGAGTAGCTGGAAGACAAACCAATTATAACCTCTCGTTTGATGAAAAACATCCAGTAAAAATGTCCAAAGGCCAGAAGTTGTCAAGATTGCTCATCAGAGAAGCTCATTTAACAACTCTATATGTATGCAATCAAGCAACGTTATCAAATGAGAGAGAGAGAGCACAGTAATGGATAATAAATGGCAATGATGCAATTCGCAACACTATACATAAGTGTACAATCTGCACCAGAGCAAAGAAATTTGCATCAACTCAGCTGATGGTTATGTAACCAAAGGAGCGAGTAACACCAGCCTCACCATTCACAAAGAGCGGAGTAGACAATGCCACCCCAATTGGTATACAATTTTTAAAGGCCGCGATAGTAAAACTACAAAGGGCTATATTGCCATTTTTATACGCCAAGCTACAAAGGCAATCCATCTAGAACTTGTAAGCAACTTATTAAACAATGCTTTATTAGCCGCATATCGGCGATTCATTTTAAGAAGAGGTATTTGTCTTATCGTATTCATAATTGCGAAACTAACTTCGTTGGAGCATATAAACAACTACAAAGGGAGGCAAAGCAACAGAAAGATGAAATCAAAAACAAAATAACAAAGATGGGAACTCAATGGCACTTCTTGCCAGTGTCAAATCAATGGAACGAATCCATTAGCCAGCCCCTCCTTCAAACGACTCAGATTAAGACTGATTCTTAAGTCCAGTACATATTTTTGATAGGGAGAGTTATTTTGCCAACACTCCAGACTGACACATGTATGGAACTATACATTCGGGACAAGATTAGGCAGAGTAGTTACACGCAAATATACGAATAACACGTTGAAGAAGAATCTTACCAAAGTACACCGCCTTCCCATAACTAACGAGCCTGAAGACCACGTCAATATGCACTCCTAGAATAGTAATTCTGCTCAGTCGGTAATAGAAAAAAAAGGAAATCAGTATTAACCAACAACACAAAATACAACAACAACCTGGCAAGACGACAATACCCAGTCCGCAAAGACGAGCGAAAACAAATCATTTAGTGTTAGTAATACTCTTAACTTTCTGTCTGCTAGGGCTCGCACAAGCTCGGATCAAAGTAGCTCTATCGAGGACCTCGAGGATCTAGATAAAAGCGAAGTGGTAGCTATGAATTTGACAGTAGTAATTTATTACAGCATAATGAGCTATTGAGAGGAGGTGGAAGCCTTTAAGAAAGCGCAAGTCGAGTTGGCAGCAGCCTGCATAGATTTGTCTGGTTTATAATTCAATACAACAACTTCAGTGGCGGTTCAACAACTTGGTCGCAGACAATCATCTCTTAATAGCAAGCAATAAGTAACGAGGGGACATGTTTGGAATCCTCATGCAGCGCGAAGCCAACCAGTGTGAATCCCAGTTCGAGAACATTAACATCAACTATATAGGCATTTAATGGCATTAGTTATAAACCAGACATCAATAATCGACAATACCATTAAACTGGTGAAGCACCATTCTAATCTTGCAATGTCATCTTGAAACAGGCTGGTAAAGGATCAACAGAGGTTAAGGTTGGAATTGATACAACTCGAAAAATATATATGTATAGAACATACGGGAAAAAAGTGCGCTCAGATTAACAAGCATGATAGAATTGACTCTAACACTAAAGAACCAAGAGGATATACAACAGGGCTGGCTTGATGTTGTGTATTATATACATCACAGAATTACGTGTTGTTACTTTTCATATTTTTAATACGTGCTTTAATCTGAGATTAAAGGTACCATCACCTGACATTGAGCTCTTGTCAGAGTGTGCCTTATGTCAGAAAAGAAACAATAAGGGTAGTGGCATTTCATTGTTGTTCAAGTAAACTAAGTCTCCCACTTATGATATCATTTACCCATTTCAGAACCGTTTTAAAAGAGTATATTAAAATTACCATTAATACCAGCCGAGTTCACTACAGCATAGTCAGATATAAAAATAAATAATACGTGAAAATTGTGATTTACAACATTTTTGCAATTAAAATGATTACTAATCGAGATTTGCCCGGTTTTCATCAATCCCGTCATGTTTTCCAGGAAGATCTATATAAAATGCCAATGTTCATGATAATTTTTACAATTTTGTAAAATCTCGAATACAAATCATTTCATTTGAATTGCAAAAATATTGCACAACTCACACGATTCGGGACCATATTTGCCCATGCCAGAACTATGGCGAAATTTTAAAAATCCTCATGGATATTGGTAACTAAATTATAACATTTCTATTATTAACACTTTATGCATCTTTATTAACATCATTATCAAATCAGACATAACTATACATTGTATTTTAGTCTACTAGAATTGTCCAATTGCCAATCTGCAGTAAGTTCTGATCTAGAGAAATAGAGTAAACCCTGCCTAAAGTACTTCAGTTCCTCTCTTTCACCATCGCCATGTTGGATATCTCCACGTGAATTAAGATGGTAGTTGATAATTCAATAAAGTTGAAATGTTGGAATGTAAAGTTGATGGTGGATGGTGTTTCAATAAATGGAATTGATATTTGATAGGGCTAACCGAGAATCATAGTGGAATTGATGAGAACTTGGCAAAATCTACAGCTGAGTTTAGTTGAAGATGTCTTTTGTGTTTAACTTTAATTTAGATTTTAGTAGGAGTAGTAGGAGTTTAGTTAATTTATCGTTTCGCCTGAATGTTTGCTTTTATATTGACATCACTAACACTAGCATACGCATAGCATGGAGGAGCGTGAAATTTTTTCTTAACCTTTCCTAACCATTTTTTACACTTAGGATAGGTTTAGCAAATATTTCACGCGCATAATAAATTGACATTGTGGGACGATTTTAAGATTTGATTCTGTTGGAATGTTTTCTTTTGTAAAAAAGCAGCACACAAATTAATAAAAAATCATCGGTTGTTATAAAATAAAAAAAGAAATCATCTTTTGTTACAGTGCTGCCACTTACTGCCAGTAGTGTAATCTCATTTGTCACTGCCAAATTTCCGCTCTACACAACACTTGTCCGGAAACATCTTTTGCAACCCAAATTTATTTTTTTTTTTTGCTGATCAAACCAAATTTTTCATTCATTGATGTTACAGTGATTACTCGTACTCGTCCATCAGCTGCTGTGTGAGTTTGAACTACACGACCCAGTTGCCATTTCCCAGGTGCAATTTTGAAAGGTAGGCAGGAATTACACATGCCATCGTCTCCAAAAGTGTGTTACTATTCGACGGACGATATCCCGAATAAATCCCTTATTATCAGGTACAGTTTAAGACAAGAAATAATCCAATTTTTAAAATTTTGTTATTTAATCGAATTTATTCCTTCTGCATACTAATAGCAATAACCTCGTATCTACATTAGATAAAAGGATGTGTTATACCATTTTAGAACCTGCATTAAACACGCATGTTTTTAAAATAGTAAGCCAATTAGTTTCTCACACATTTTTGTCACCAAAGGCGCTCAAACTTTTATAAAAAAATACTTACCACATTTCGTGCTGAAAATTGAAGTTTAGATTTTTTTTTCAAAAAAAGTGCAACAGCTACTCATACTATTTACTGCATATCTATTAGTATAGTCTATTAAGAACATTGTAACACCAAAAAACCGATGGATTTAATCCGGCCGTAGTGATTGGAAACGTAAAATATTGTGAAAAAATGGACTGTTTTTAAATGATATATCTTAGGTACTACTTGGGATATATTTTTTTTTGTATTTTATTTTGAGTGCCCAATAGCTCTACTATAAGGTGCTTCAGGCTGATCCATTCATTCTGGGACACCTGTATATAGTAATATTACATTAATGCATAATCAGCTTTCTATCTAGGTTGACCCCAGTTGCGCAGTTGAACAATATTGTATTTGCGTCTTTAAAAGTGGAACCCAATCCGGCTCGAAGTACAAATGTACGAGACAGTACCGCTTGGTGAACAAAATCTCGCAGGAAATTTGTTGAAATTTGTTCGGTTTCTCGTTCCTGATGCAATTTATCATCACAGTATTGAGATGTGCTCGGTTCGACGGCAAGTTTGAGAAGAGATTCTTTTTTAACAAATTTTTAATTACCTAAGATTTGCTATTAACGCTATAATGACCTTTAACTTTTAACATTTTAATTAATTAATTTGCTATAACATTTGGTACGAAATTGGTTCTCGGTTATTGTCATTAATCTATTACAATATTTTTCCTGATTTTTAGACTTGTCAACATTTTTACATAAACAGATAGATGATGTACTTGCGAAAAATGGAACCATAGGAAAACTTATTTCGTTTCTGAATCCCAAAAGCATTTTAAAACTGTTAAAATTGGGGCATCTACAGATGATCTAGACAACTGTGAGGATTCCAATTGGCGATTCTATGAAAAATTAATGTTTATAACAAAAGATTACTAATTGTTAGTAGTTTTTTACTTCTAATATTTTTACGTTATGGATTTTCATTAATGTTTCATTTGGTTTAAGGAATTATTGCGGTCTCCGGTGCTAGTGCCAAGTCACCATATGGATGAAACTAATTCTGCATGGTCCGAGATAGAATTTTTGGGAAATGAAGATAATGAGTCTGAAGCTTATATAAGGTCGATTACTTCAAATTCACCATCCAATGATGTACCCGACCTTCCAGGAGCAAGTCAGTCTAGAAACACTTATTTCTCCACCATTCATAGATCAAACCCTGACTCAAGTACAAGCAACAGTTTCCACGCCACGTCCGTAAACGCGACCAGTTCCATTACACCTAACCAAAAAGTGAGATTATCTGCCAAGTCTCAGGATGAACCATTGTCAGAAGCATGTTTACAGTCCGCACAAGAAATTACAAAATTAATGAAATCTCGACTAACGCAACAAGCGTACAGTGATTGTATTGCACAGATTTGGAGAAGCTAGATAAAGACAGAGATAAATAATGTAATATTTGAAATAAAATAACTCCAATATCAGCCTGATAAAATAAATAAAAATTAGCAAAATAATTTAAATTCATGTTTTATTCATTCTAAACACAGAAAATAGAAATTACTTAAACAAGTAAAATAATGAAATTTAAGTTGAGATCTCGGGGTGAAATGTTTCAAAGTAATCCTCAAACTGTTTCCTTATAGTAGCTGCTTTTTTCTTGTGTGCACCAACCTTATGTATATGCCATCTACTTCCTCAGGTGTCATAACTTCCGAATTTACCGAATGTTTTAAGTTATCTTCTCGTATAACACTTGAAAACGTTTGTGACTTAGTGGAAAGGCGACGTCTGCCACAAAAACATATGGTAAAGGTGTTTGGTGATATCTCGTCTTAAATCTGACCTAACCCAGATTCCTGCATCCCCATTCCATTGGTCCATTGGTCCCAACATCAACACAAATAAGTTTTTAGTTGGCATCTGTTACGGCCATTAAAACAAAGGAAGTGGTGCCTTTGTAGCAAAAATAGTTCACCTATATACCTGCAAAATGTAAACAATATGTTATATCGTAATATATTGCAATTTATATCTTACCATCAATTACTCCTAGACAATTAGGGAAGCCCCACAAACAGTAAAACTGCCTATCCAATCAGATGTATCCTGTGGAAATTTCAGTTGCTCCTCCTTTAATAATTCATACAAAACAGAAATGGTTTCTTTTAAAATTCTGGGAATCGTCGTTTTTTGAATCCTAAATGGCAATTGCATAGAAGTTTGAGTTTCACCTAGAATTAAAACAAAAAATATAGTAAAACACAAAATTTTGTAATAAAATTTTATACGACTAACCTGTAGCCAAATATCTTAAAGTTAATTGTAAACGTTCAGCCGGAGGGATACAATTTCGGCAATTAGTATCTAGTTTATGAATATAGGGCTGCACCAACTCTAAAATTTTTTGAAATTGAACTGGTGTCATCCGCAAAATTGTCTGATACAATTTTTCATCTTCTGCTTCTATCTCTTTGCATAATTTCTGTGTAAACCCTTCGCTTTCGCAAGTTAGATGAATATTTGTTTTCTTATTCTTGGATTTTCTTCTTAATAAATAAGAACCCACGCACAATAAATTAGCATTAGCTGCCGCGATTACTTGTAACGTAATGTTATATTTATATTTATGCAACAAAATATTTTTTTGCACTGCATCAACCACAATATTTCATAAAATGTCAAAAACAAAAAGAATCAAACTCAATTTTTTTTTACCATGGTTGCTAAATGTGGAGGAGTACGGGATTGACAGCCTTCACGAAGTATTTATGAATGGATTCGGGAGTGCTCTAGGCAATGTTTTGTAGAACGAACGGTTGTGGTACCCAATCCCTTCGTAGTAGTGAAGTAGAATAGCTAATTAGTCAATCAAAACTATGCAATGGTATACAAACAAAAGGAAATAACACCCCAGGTGGTACACCAATATCAACATTGGTAAATCCACTCTCTTTGGAGACTGGCCCAATGGATTGTGGGGAGGGCCAACTATTGCATTATCAGGGAATATCAAATCCGTTCCAGAGGAGACCAACTTTACAACGATCGCCGATAAAGAAAAATAGATCAACTCGGTAGCTGACCAAGCCGATACTTTTCTAAAGCTATTCCTAAACAAACATTACACGAAATACGAGTAAGTGATACCACCGGAAATTTTACTTTGCAAATACCCGAATCTGGTAAAACAACTATTGACCTAGAAAAGGAGAATATGATATTCTTGGCGAGGCTAGAGCATATAGCGGAATTATTTTCCAAGCTAATCGAAGAAATTGAGTATCTAAAGCAAGAAAATGAACACCTAAAAATGAATCGGCATTCAAAAGAAGATTGCCATATAGGAAGCATTGAACCAGAAAAACTCATCTATTCCACTGATGAAGATGAATTACAAAGAGAGACGGACTGGATCCTAAAGAAGAAAAAACAGTCCAGAAAGAGTGAGAAAAAAATCTGAATCGTCACCTGAGGCGGAGCAATTAAATGGTAGGGAACAATCTAGTCCAGATTCAAAAGTTGTTCTACCCAAAGCCAATCAACCAAAAGGTAGTAAATCTACCAAGAACATTACACCAAATTTGGTGCAACCGAAAGAAAAATCACCCTCACCAATAAATATTGTGGGTGTAACCAGTTACCCGGAAATTCAGTCACTAATGTAATCGCTTAATGATAAAGACTATAAGGTAACAGCGTTAAATAATGAGGTTTGGAAAATTAATACTTTAGACTCAGATACTTATAGAACCTTATCTATGAAATTGAATGCTGAAAAGTATCAGTGGTTTACTTACGAGAACAAACAGGCCCGACATATAAAAGTCATGGCAAGAGGTTTGCATCACACTTGCTCAAGCAAAGAAATAATGGAAGGCTTACAAAATAAAGGTCATAAAATACTAGATGCTGTGAATATTGTTAAAAAAGAGAGAACAGAAATCCAGGAACGAAACCAATTTATCAGTAAAAGGGGACTCCCTCTTCTTATGCTGGTATTTGACAACAAAGAGAATGTTCAAAACATTTATGGAATAAAAGGAATCCTTCACATGAAGGTGAAAATGAACCAATGAGGAGAACCGAAACAGGCATACCCCAATGCAAGAAATACCAGGCATTTAATCACACCCAAAGATATTGCGGCCGGATCTGAGATGTGTAAAATGGTCAGGTAATCATATTACTCGGACATGTACAATAGGGAGAGATGTGCCACCCAAGTGTACAAATTATAAGGGACAACATCCGGCTAACTATTGAGGCTGTGCGGTTGCTAAACAACTACAAAAATTAAGAGATAAAACAAGAAATCAACCATTGCGTTTGATAACGAAAATCGAATGGTTCACATATCAATTCGAATGGAGCAAAACCCACAACCAAACAACACAGGGCAAAGAAATCTACTTGCCCAGGTAGTGAAAGGTTTGGGTTCAACCAAACATATAGGCTCTGAAAGTAACCAAATTATGGAAAACATTATGAACAGCATTGCAGCTATTACAAAGTGGCTAGATGTCCAAAGTAATCTGAACAACATGATACTTGAACAACTAAAGAAAATGAGACTCCCTCAACGCAATCCAACAAAAAATGTTAAGTAAGAACACAACTTTCAAAATAGCAATCTGGAATGCGAATGGCATTTTGCAACATATCCCAGAAATAGAAATATTTTTAAATTCAGAAAAAATCGACATTTTCTTGATATCTGAAAGCCATCTAGTTAAATCTTCGTTTGTTAAAATACGGGGTTATAACTTATATCACTCCATTCATTCAGCGGAAAGAGCAAGAGGTGGTTTGGCATTACTACTAAAATAAAATAAAAAACATCAATTAGAATCAAATATCGAAGAAGAAACAATGCAAGTCACTACTGTAAGGATCCAAATTAAACACAGACAGCTTACTGTCTCTGCAATATATTGTCCTCCTCGGCATAACTTGAAAAGGGACGACTACCTTAAACTATTTAAATCGCTTGGACGTGATTTTATTATTGGAGGTGACTCTAATGCGAAAAACACCTATTGGGGATCTACACTTACGACGTCAAAAGATAAAGAATTGATTCAAGCAGGGCAGACATCAAAATGTGAATTTTACTCTGGTGGTTCCCCAACATACTGGCCCAGTGATGGAACGAAGATACCTGACCTAATAAACTTTTATGTAGCAAGATTTATATCCCAGAACTACATTCACATTGAAGACAGTAATTCTCTAGTATCGGATCATTCTCCGGTTATTATGACAGTCAGTGAAATGTTAATTCAAAGGGAGAGTGCACCCAGATTAACAAATTCAAAATCAAACTGGGATCTCTTACGTGAGGTATTGGAGGAAAAAATCAATCTTCAGGTACCGATAAGAAATCCCCACCAGTTGGAAGATGAATTAGAACAATTCAATGAATCAATTCACTACGCTGCTTTGGCAAGTACCCCTATTATACAAAATAAGAAGAAGCTTAACATATCCTACCCAATGGAAGTTAGAGAGTTGGTAAGACAAAAACGACGGGCACGTAAAACCTGGCAAATAACTAGAACACCGGAGAACAAAACAATTCTTAACAATTTAGGTAACAGCCTCAAATCTCTTCTTAAAGAAGTTAAAAATGCATCAATCAATAGATATCTAGTTAGCCTAACCGAAGAAAAAATTCCGATTATTCTCTGTGGAAGGCGGCGAATTAACTGAAAAGACCCAAAATGCAAGTGCCTCGACTTAAAAAGGAGGATGGAACCTGGGCAAGAGGTCTGTTTGCGGAGTATCTCGAGGATATCTCCCAACCACTACCATGGCAAGCAGCCAATGAAAATATAATGCCAATCCAAAAGCTAGATGATTTTGATATACGCCCAGTAACTCGCACAGAATTGAAAGAAGAATTAAAAAGCAACATGAATGTTAAAAAAGCCCCAGGATATGACTTGATTACTTACCAAATATTCAAGGCTCTACCAGATAAAGAATTTCGTAAGCTATTACACATAATCAATGCAAGCTTTCGGTTAAAATATGTTCCGTGGCAATGGAAAGTAGCAGAAGTAATCACGATAGCAAAACCTGATAAACCAACTAACGATAAAAAATCGTACAGGCCAATTTCATTGCTGCCAATTATGTCAAAACTCTTTGAAAAAATATTACTAAAAAGACTTAAACCAATAATTGAGGACCGACAACTAATTCCTCCACATCAATTTGGATTCAGGGAAAAGCACTACACAATTGAATAGGTGCATAGAATCACCAACGTTATTGAAAGAACGTTCGAACGCAAGAAAGTATGTTCCAGCTTATTCCTGGACGTCGCCCAAGCATTCGATAAAGTGTGGCACAGTGGGCTGGAAGTCAAGGTGCACCGACATCTGCCGAGGCAATTCTATACAATACTAAGATCTTATTTATCCAATAAACATTTTCGTGTGAAATATGAGGATGAATACTCTGAACTAAAGAAAATCTCTGCCGGTGTCCCACAGGGGAGTGTCTTAGAATCAATCCTATATTTGTTATATACAAGGGATATTCCAACAACAGATGAAGGAACCATTCCCACCTTTGCAAATGACACATCAATCATGGCGATTGGAGATAATGTCGCTGATGCAACGAGCAAACTCCAGAAGATTACCAATGCGGTTTGTAATTGGACTAAGCGCTAGAGAATCAAGTTTAATGAGACGAAATCCACGCATATTAACTTTACATATCAAAAGGCATCCCATCGACCAATAGTAAATAACTCTCGACCGGTGCCATATGCAAACAAAGCTAAATATCTGCTCAAGCTCAAGTGGAGAGAGCACGTCAAAAATAAAAAAGTAGAACTTAATATTAAGTTCAGAAAAATGTATTGGCACATAGGTAGAGGCTTTGAGCTTACAATATTAAACATGCTGCTGCTGTATCGGCAAATACTGAAGCCGATATGCACCTACGGTATTCAACTCTGGGGATGTACTAAGCAAACAAACGCCAAAATGATACAGACGTTTCAAAATACGGTTCTCCGTAGCATTGTAAATGCTCCGAGGTTCTCAAGAAATGAAGACATTCACAGGGACTTACAGATGGAATAAATCAAAGATGAAATAAATAAGCATGCCGCCAAACACGAAATTGGGCCCCAGGAACATGGAAATACCTAAATTCGCCATATGGTAGATAACCCTGTCGTTGAAAGAAGACTTCAAAGAACGAGGCCACTAGGCCTGACTCTGTCTTACAAAAATTATGTATGTGTTATGTAACATTTACGGCACTATTGATACATGATAATATATTATTGACTAAAAGATTTAATCCCTAATAATCCTTATTATCATCACCTTCTTTCTTGTTACCATATAATATCACCAATGAGCAAATACAAAAGTATTTGTAAAGTGACTAAAGTATATTATGCCGAAATTACAATAATATTATACCAATCACTATACCGTGCAATCAATACAGATTATGATTAACTGATTAAATCCTTAAAGCTTAAATGCAGCGGAACAAAAAAAAACGAAATCGATTGGAACGATAGAACAGACACAAATAAAAAAATGTTTCTATATTAATTGAAATCCAATAATCTGAATATAAATGTCATTAGAGAAGAAACTACACAGAAGTTTCAATTATTTTGTATTTTCCGTGCCAACGGCGAAGACAAATACAAGGATTATTTATACTCGTATATACTCTTTGTTATATATAGAAAAAGCTTCGGAACAAATCGTTTTGTAAACGGATCTAGCAGTAGGTTCAAATTGATGTGCATTGAAATCATCTTTGACCTTCGTCAAGCTAAATATACGTTTATTGTACTTTGTGTTGCTGTTCTGCGTTTACTGTCATGTGTATATAGTGAACTTGAGTAACAAACAAATTTGGAAAAAGGAATGTAAAACATCCTTTTCATGAATCACTAATTTATATTATCCAATAAAACCAGCAACAACAATGTTATGATATATAAAAATTTTCAGTTTTAAGATTGAAATAAATTTTCTTACATTTTCTTTTCTCCACTATATCTTGTGTATTTA
Source organism: Nephrotoma guestfalica (assembly GCA_963691935.1). NCBI lineage: Eukaryota > Metazoa > Arthropoda > Insecta > Diptera > Tipulidae > Nephrotoma > Nephrotoma guestfalica. Next base: position 248,728,659 of record OY829914.1, read on the forward strand.
AGTATCTAGTATATATGTATATAGGGTATGTTTTATGTACGTACATATATAGCAGATAGAGGATTCAAAATACAATGAACTAAACAAGAAAAAAAAACTATGGTACTATAATAATACTGAAATGAAATGACCTAAACAAATATTTAATTAAATCACAATATTAGATGGAAAACAACAAAAGCTCGTACAAAAAAAAATAAAACGAAAATTAATTTACTTAATTTTCTTTTTAAGGATGTTATATGAATCCTTAAAATAATAATAGAATAACACAAGAAACACACACACACACACAAAAAAAAATTAACAGATTACATAAAGTCAGTCACCAACATAAGATAAATTGTATTGTGTATTGTACATACAACTTTTTTGGATCTATCTGTACATGGTTTTGTGTTAACATAGCATACAGAGAGCTTTTTGATTTTTTGTTTTGTTAATTTTTGGAAAAACAAAAATTTCATTAACTTTACTGAATTTAAAACGGAAATTTAAGCATTACAATTTTTTGTTTTTGTTTTGTTTAATCGAAATTAGAATAAAATTAACAGAGCTTAAAAAATTTTGTAATTTGTATGGTGGAAGAGCCTCTTGGGTTTAGTTATGCTTTCTATTTATGTATGTATATACTGTGTATATGTGTGCGTGTGTAGCAACAAATTTAATTATAAGACGTATAATTAAAATTAATTGGAGAAAGTTTCTGTTCTAGGATTTTTGTTTTGGTTATTAATTGATTTAATATTTTTTAATGAATCGTAGAGTTTTCTTGGCTTTATGGAAATTATTTTTAAATTGCTAAAACAAATTTAATACTACAATATTATTTACTTTTCCAAATATTACATTGACAACATAACCAAATTTTGTTTTAGGACATATTTTCCTTTTTTTAGTAGTAAAATAAAGTATGGTTATGGCAATTTTCGACCTCGATATTTTTGCTGATTTACCTTTCGCTATATCTCCAAAGTCAAAAACAATTTTTTTTTAAAAGATCTCTATGTGTGTATATGTGCATGTTTGGTTCCGTGCAGACCAAATGTATGTGACCTCCCTACAACCGGTTTGCCCGATCGGGAAGAAACTTCATTAAGTTTTTTTCATTAAATCGGAGATTCTTATGATGACCAAAAACAGTTCCCCGGAAATGACACCTTCCATAGAACCCTTTTCGTTTTTTTTTCAAATACCTTGAAAAGTATAGCATTTACGAGAAAAACAATTATAAACAAAGGATTCCAATTAAAATTTGCAGCAATACCGTTCCAGGATGATAGTGAAGTATATCCTAAACTTTCCTAAAAATTTAAACCCGCCATTATTGTTTCAATGTATGCGTAAAATTTCGGATAAACAAGTAAATTATTATTTATATGAAATAGTCCTTTACCCGATTCTTAAAATAAAGAAAACCTTTTATACCCCAACTAAGGGTACTTTCAGGATTACTAGACGGGGCCAAGGGTGTTTAGTATGCTTAATTTGCAATAAGATAAATTTACGTTGTAAGCGATTTTCCATAAAATATTCCCATGTCCTAGAACACCCCCACCAAATACTACATTCGAGATAATGAGGATTTAATCTAACCGAAAATCATCATCCCTTGAAAAGTTATAGGGGCTAAGGATGTTAGTACGTTCATTTCACAAGTAGTAGTTTATCCTAAACCTTCCTAATTTTAATTTTTAGGATAGTTTAGGTAATAGTTCATGGAAATGTTCCAGGTCAGTTTTCCGAAATTTAAGTGGGAATATCATATTTTGACGAAAAAACCATTCTTTAACAAAAATTCGGCTCTGTACAGCCCTGATGAATCGATCGATCGGCGTAATGCGTCTATTCCACTACAACAGCGTTTTATTTTGCAGAAAAGTAGCACGTGATAAAAATATAGGTTCTCTCTGTGTGCGACCGGTACATCAGTATTTTTTTCTGAAAATTTTTGTTGTTGTTGAGATGGTTGCCATAATTATAAATAAAAAATATCAAACAAAGCATTTTTATGGCAACAAAACTGAAAAAAATGTCCCCACTCTCAGCAAACTTTTATTTTTTTTTTGATTTTTTCATGGTAGAAACAAACAATTTTTGTGCTTGGTATGTCGACATTAAAAAACTATTTTTTTTTTGGAAAAAATTGAAAAAAAAAATATTGGAGGACATCATTTTACATAATATTTTTTCGCCTGCTTGAAATTTCACTTTTCATTTAATTTTTTTAGGTTAGTTTTACATCGTTGCTTTGAACAAGGTAATTAGGCCAAAATAGTCGGTGATGGTCATTTTATCGTAAACAATTTGTAGTGTTTCAGTTTAACGTGAATATTTTACCGTAGAACAGTTTTTCTTGGACACAATTTACCGTATGTACAATTTATCGTATGCCAGTTTATCGTAGTTTTTAAAATTGATCGTGTATCAAAATTATGCGTGAATTAAAGTGTCTTGGGTTTATAAAATTATATTGAATCCGGCCTTTATTAATCGATTAACATGGGATTGAATAAGTTGGGTGGAATTGAACGATTTTTGGAAGAAGCTCTAAAATATGGCCACCTGGGACGGAACCCGGCCATTTATTAACTGTTATTGATGGGATTTTGAATTTTGAATGGAAATGGAATTCTAAAACAGTTCTTAGACGAAGCTCGTGAATGTGGCCATATGGGCCGAAACTAGGTAATTTCTTAGCCGATCATGATGTGATTGAATATGTTGGATGGAAATCGAATTCTAGAATGATTTTTGGAAAAAGTTCTGGAATATATCCACCAGGGAAGGAACTCGTTGATTTCTTAATCAATTATGATGGAATTGAGTATGTTGGATGGAATGGGGTGCTCAAATGAATTTGAGAAGAAGTTGTGGATCATGGCCACCTGGAACGGAATTCGGTAATTTCTTAACTGATTTTGTTTGGATTGGGCATGTTGAATGGAAATGGGATTTTTAAATGATTTTTGAAAGAAGTTTTGTGATTTGGCTACGTGGGACGGCAATCGGCCATTTCTGAACCGATATTTACGGGATTTACGGGATTTTGATGGAAGTGGGATTCTTAAATATGGACATCTGGGAAGGAACTTGACCTATTCTTAACCGATTATAATGAGATTGGGTATGTTTAATGGAAATGGGATTCTAGAATGATTTTTGGAAGAAGTTTTGGAATATGGTCACCAGGGATGGAATTCGGCTATTTCTTAACCGATATTGATGGGATTTTGAATTTTGAATGGAAATGGAATTCTAAAACAGTTTTTAGACGAAGCTCTTGAATGTGGCCATATGGGCCGAAACTAGGTAATTTCTTAGCCGATCATGATGTGATTGAATATGTTGGATGGAAATCGAATTCTAGAATGATTTTTGGAAAAAGTTCTGGAATATGGTCATCAAGGACGGAACTTATTGATTTCTTAACCAATTATAATGGAATTGAGTATGTTGGATAGAAATGGGATACTCAAATGAGTTTTGGAAGAAGTTGTGGATCATGGCCACCTGGAACGGAATTCGGTAATTTCTTAACTGATTTTGTTTGGATTGGGTATGTTGAATGGAAATGGGATTTTTAAATGATTTTTGAAATAAATTTTGTAATATGGCTACCTGGGAGGGCACTCGGCCATTTCTGAGCCGATATTCACGGGGTTTTGTATTTTGATGGAAGTGGGATTCTTAAATGTTTTTTGAAGTAGTTCTTAAATATGGACATCTGGGAAGGACTTGGCCTATTCTTAACCGATTATGATGAGATTGGGTATGTTGGAAGGAAACCGAATTCTAGAATGATTTTTGAAAGAAGTTCTTGAATATGGTCACCAGGAACGGAATTTGGCTATTTCTTAACCGATATTGATAATATTTTGTATGTTGGATGAAAATTTGATTCTAGAATGATTTTTGGAAAAAGTTCTGGAATATATCCACCAGGGAAGGGACTCGTTGATTTCCTAACCAATTATGATGGAATTGAGTATGTTGGATGGAATGGGGTGCTCAAATGAATTTGGGAAGAAGTTGTGGATCATGGCCACCTGGAACAGAATTCGGTAATTTCTTAACAGAATTTGTTTGGCTTGGGTATGTTGGATGGAAATGGGATTCTTAAATGATTTTTGGAAGAAGTTCTTAAATATGGACACCTGGGAAGAAACTTGATCTATTCTTAACCGATTATGATGAGGTTGGGTATGTTGGATGGAAATGGGATCCTTGAATGATTTTTGGAAGAACTTGTGGAATATGGTCAACAGGGACGGAATTCGGCTATTTCTTAACTGATATTGATAATATTTTGTATGTTGGATGGAAATGGGGTTCCAGAATGATTTTTGGAAAACGTTCTGGAATATGGCCACTAGGGAAGCAACTCGTTGTTGATTTCTTAATTGATTATGATGGAATTGAGCATGCTGGATGGAAATGGGATGCTCAAATGAGTTTTGGAAGAAGTTGTGGAACATGGCTACCTGGAACGGAATTCGGTAATTTCTTAAATGATTATGTTTGGATTGGGTATGTTGAATGGATATGGGATTCTTAAATGATTTTTGAAAGAAGTTTGTAATATGGCTACCTGGGACGGCACTCGACCTTTTATGAACCTGATTTACGGGATTTACGGGATTTTGATGGAAGTGGGATTCTTAAATTATTTTAGGAAGAAGTTCTTAAATATGGACATCTGGGAAGAAACTTGGTCTATTCTTAACCGATTATGATGAGATTGGGTATGTTGGATGGAAATGGGATTCTAGAATGATTGTTGGATGAATTTCTGGAATATGGCCATCTTACCACTGATCCCCGACGAAATTAAGAAATGGCTTGATTGGTATTAACGAAATATTCACAGTTAACTGTGAAGTGCTTCAATAATCTAATGAACAGTTTGAACGAATATGATGATGTGTACGTTGTACGTTGTATAGATGTAGATGATAAACGTTTTTCTCAACTACTTGGAACCACGTTTTTTTCTGATATATATAGTTCTAGTGAAATGTCAATTATTTATGAACGCGTTTATATAGGAAATACGTGCATGCAACCCCACCAGTCAATCACCCAGTAATATTTTGACGCCGTATTGTAGTATTTTGCTCACGATTCCATGGTATTGTTTGTAGAAAGCATGCTTAATCGAGTTTATCTTCAATTGGTGCTTGTATATTGAAAAACGAAATATCAAAGTGATGCCCAAGAAACCTGAGTAGGAAAATATGATGGCTAATAGGTATGAAATGATGTGGTTACTGATGATTTACTCAACTCCAAATTCGGACATGTTCGCTAATGCTTCCACGAAGTGCGTTCCGTGTGTTTCCGGTTATAATCGACGATGCTAATTTTTCCTCTTGTGCAAAAATATCAAGTTTGTATGAAATACTTGTTCCAACTGTAGGTGGAAGCTTTCCGTTTTGGATTGTTTCATTATAGGTTATTCTTTTTAGAATGTTCAAAGTAAACAAAACATTTTATTCGTTAAGAAGTTTTCGCACTTTGTTAAAATTGAGAATGTTTGATAATAATCGTATTGCATTTAGCCAATTCTTTATTTTTGTAAAGTTGTAAGATTTTAAGTTCCATATCGTCAATCTATTTAAATTATATTTGAAGGTAATATGAGGGCGAAAATTGCTTGATTAACACGCTCGCTATAGGTTACCCTAAATGAATAAGATGGTCTATTGAAAACGATTCAAGAAAAATTTTGCTTCTGCTTATTGACACTACATATCAGGACAAGGTATTGATGCCGCAAAACCAATACCTCCTCAGGTTCTGCTCTCCAGGTTAGGGGCGACGTAAGTAGGCGTCTGTCTTGGGCTCATGAAATAGTTTCTGGAAAGACTGGATACCTTAACTTCTATCATCAGTCTGTCCCAGGTAGGAATATTCCATTAGTTCTTCCAAAAATCATTTAAGAGTCGTATTTGAATCCAACATAACAAATCTCATCATAATCGCTTAAGAAATGTCTGAGTTCCGTCCCAGATGGCCATATTTAAGAGCTTTTTCCAAAAATCATTTAAGAACCCCATTTTCATTCAACGTACAAAATATTATCAATATCGGTTAAGAAATTACGGAGTTCCCTCCCAGGTGGCCATATTCCAGAATTTCTTCCAAAAATCATTTGAAAATTCTATTTCCATCCAACATACCCAATCTTATCATAATCAGTTAAGAAATGACCGAATTCATATACGAAATACATTATGAAAAAAAAATTTGTTTTAAGATACTTCAAATCCAAGACATTAATTGTGATATACGATAAAATGTCCTCACGATAAACTGTTATACGATAAATTGTTTCCACGATAAATTGCCCTACGATAAACTGTTCTACGGCAAATTTTTCACGATAAATTGTTCGCGATAAACTGACAGTAAATCCAAAATAGTTCCTTCGACTACAAAAAACACCCTACACCCCTACTCATCACAGACAACAGTAAAATATAAACCTAATTTCGATACATCTCCCTCAGATAATTTGAGATAGTAAATTTCTATACATACGATTTCTATACAGGATCCAGTAACGCCAGTTGTTGTATATCGACATCCGAATGCTTACTGGCCAACTTCGATAAGATGAACTCGGCAAATGGAAGTTCAACGAGAAAATTTTCGTACAATGCTTTAACCAATATTCGTCCCAATATTGTAATCGATTGAATTTGTTTGATCGGTAATGGTGGCCCAACCTCAATATCTTCGCGGGTAAAATCTTGAATAAGTGGAAATCGTTGTGGGCCTCATTGCATACCACCGCATTTGCCTTGTGAAAGGCTACAGTTAAATGAATAAGCCTCTGTAAATTCTTGTTCGGCCAAACCAATACAAATCTATTTCAAGTTGTGCTGAACGGAATTTGCAGCATCGAGCTTGGAGAATATAATTTATTTTGACCAAAATGAGTGAGATTAAACCACAATGTTTTGATGAAAGTTGGCTTAGTTAAAAATTTTACCATTTTTATATTGAAAACTTACTTGTATTCATAAACCGCCGTTCGAAACATTTCTTAAATCGGCGCAGTTAAAACTTTCCGATAATTCAACAATGGTTTCATAATCAATTTCACCAAGTTTGGCGATAGGTTGGGCATGCATTTTTATAATTTCTGGACGTACCTGTTCATTCGGAAGCAGAATTTCGATTTTACAATAGTCCGGAACGTAATAATGCCGGATCGAAACGAATCGAAACCACCCAATTGATTAAACAATTCCATTCCATTAGAGTACGTTGAATTTCACGATCGGCTGAGTTGTACCTTCGGAAAAACGACGATCTCCAACTGAATTAATTTCATCCATTAATATAATGCACCGAGTTGTCCGTTCGATAGCATTCAAATGATTAATCGTATTATACTTTTCTTCTGAATCCGAATCATCCACTTCCACGTCACTGCTGTTATTGTCCTTTAATGAGGCATTTGATTAGACCATAATGAGCCTAAAATTATTTGTTTGTTAATGGATCTTGCTTTGGGTTCTATTTTCGGTTTTGGTCCGATTTTCGATTTTCTGCTAGCTTTAGATTAAATGACCTGAAGTTTAGTCAAGAACGAGTGGAGCCTAAAATTTTTAATGGGGCATTTGATTAGGCCATAATGAGCCTAAAAGTATTTGTATGTTAATTGATTTTGTTTTGGGTCCTTCGATTTTGGTTCTGCTAGCTTTGAAGTGATAAAGCCTTGTGATTTTTCTAGAATGAGCAGAATAAATATATTTAAATAGGGCATTTAATTAGCCTAAAATTAACCTTTAATTTTCCAATGGTTTTTAAATCTATTTTTGATATGGGTTCTGATAACTTTTTCTAAAGCTAGCGGAACCCATCGTTTTAGTTGGAGGGGGTAGAGCCTAAAAGTTTTTAATAGAGCATTTAATTAGCCTATTATTAGCCTATAATTATTCATACTATCTTGTAATGTTGTGCTGTATGGATTTTGCTAGCTTAAGGGACGTTATTTCACGAAATATTGAAATTTAATTCGAAGTTGTTCACGGTTGAAATGATCTTTGAAGATATTTCTTGATGCTGAAATTTTAAAGAATGATAAAATAAACCTATTTGTCACCTCAGTTTTAAGGGTTAATCGATGTTAAAGTATATCACACAAAAATGTTATATTCTATATCAGAATTCAAACACAGTAATTCACCTAAATGTGAAACATTTTTAATATGTTCTCGCCGCATCTTCCTTACAAATAAATAGAACAGTTACCTTCGGACTGAATTTTAAAATATTTCTGCCATCGTTTGTTTTGGAGATTGCGGGGAGCACGAAGTTCGCTGCTATACCATGGTGGTGGCGATGACAAACCTTTGGGTTTCTGGGAAATTTTAGGTACTACTGTCGCACAACTCCCAAAAATTGCAAAGCTAAAGCGTGCTGTTTGTATCTCAATGTCGTCTCAATGTCAATGTCTACTATATTTAAGGAGATGTTAAAATAGTGACCAAAGATCATAGAGTTTGGTAAAGTAAGCATTGAGAAAGTTGAAACGGTACAGTATTTCTGATTCTAAGCGATTTTAAGTGATTAACATAACCAATAATGAAGTAAGAATTACTAATATAGAATTTTAAGAAATATGTTAGTTTCTGTGGCAGTGCGATTAGCATTCTCTGACATAAGCGTGTTACATTAAAGTTAATTGGTTACCAGATGCATCATTTTTTCACGGACAATACAATACAATAGATAAGTAGATCGTCAGTATTTCCAATCAAAACTGAGATCAATAAGGAGAATACGACCAACCACTCAGTTTACAGCTGAACTTTAAAGATGGTTTTGTATTATAAATATCTTTGTTACACAAAAAACTCAGGCATTTTCATTGCATGGAAAATCCCGTCCAACTACATTTTGCCGTGCCTCCTAGAATATTCGTGGAGTTAATAATCATCATAAACGTAATAGTATTGATTCTATACTTAGAACAAATAACATCGACATCTGTAGTGTGCAAGAGACGAATATGTGTTCAAGAGTATGTGCAGCTGATAACTACACCTGGTACCTTGCTAATGATCCAAAAACTAAACGAAGAGGTGTAGGTTTAGTTGTAAATAGTCTACTAAATATTAAGTCTAAGCGAATTAAATATTATTTTGGTTGCATAATTACTATGTTTGAAAGTATTATGGATTTTGGCAGAATCCTGCTGATTGCAGTATATGTACCACCTCAAACGTCTCAATGGAACCGACTCCGAGCATCAAACATTTACGCATCATTACTGTCGATAGTCGACCGATGCCCAAAGTCTAGTGATTTAATATTATTTGGCGATTTCAATGCCCATCGTGGCTCGGAAAATGGCTTACATTCTGAAATAGTGGGGTCGAAATTCTTCCACAAAACTTCGAATGATGAGGTTTCGTTAGCACTATTGGCTAGCATAGCGCAATTATATATACACACAACGTCTGGGCGCAGAAGGACCATCACAACATAGACTGACGGCTATAACTATTCCCAGACAGACCACATTTTAACTCGCAAAAAACAGATTAATATATATAGAATCTTTAAAAGCTGATTCTTTTTATAGTGATATCAGTGATCATAGATTAATCTGGATACAATGCGCAAAAAGAAATGGTGTGAACGTAATGCAGTCTACGAATGTAAGATCTGTACGAAAAATTGTAATTTCGCCATCAACCTGCAATACCAAAAAGTCAAATGTTAACCTATTGATGGATCAAGTAACAATTAAACTTTACCAGGTAGCAATAATATCTACAAACAAGGAAGTTTTAAAATCGTGTAGGACATGAAATCAATGGAAGACTATCGTCGATACAATTAAAATTACCTGACAGTAAACTTTAGTTGCAAAATCTCTTTTAACGCCTAAACGTAGACGAGCATTAGCTTGCTTCAAAAGTGCAAAATGCTACAATGACGCCCATCCGAATGATAACCGTGCTCAAGACCTACTGAGAACTGCGATAAGAAATTTGCCTGCAGCATAAACAAATCACCGTGCACTCTAATGCTAACAGTTCTTCAATAGTATAAGCCAATACCGACCATCAGTATGGCTCAGTAAAACTTATTCCAATTATTGGGTCCAAGAAATAAAGAAATCTGAAGGTGAGCATCCGACATTATAGAGGAAATTGATAATTTCCCATTGGGCGTGTCCCTGCCGACAGAAAATATAAGAGCCATAATAAGAAACATCCGCTCACGAACAGCTCCTGGTAGCGACGGAATATTCATTGAAATGCTAAAACACACTTGGGACCGAATTCATCAAGGAATTCAAGAAGTAATACAGGAAGCTTGGATAAACAATATCCCGCCAGATGACTGGCTTAAAACTGTTCAGATTCCAATTCCGAAAGTCAAAGCCCCAAAGAATGTAAATGATTATAGAAGATTCACACATCAGGTGTATGCGAAATGTTTACTGGACAGGCTAGAAAAACACTTGAGTTTACCCTCGTCGTATCAAGCCGCATTTTTGACTAACCTGTCAACTGACGATCACACGTTTACTGTTCGTCGTGTGCTGAAGGAGGAATGGAGAACCGGAAATTCGGTCACGATCTTGTCAATTGATCTTCAAAAAGCGTTTGATACAGTTGACCTAGGCATCATATACCAATGTTTACGAGAATATACACCTCACTATTTGGTAAATCGCATAATAAAGGCGTGCTTTTGGGAACGGACTGCCCTAAAGTGGTTTAATATGTGCACCGACAAAATCAACAAGGATAAAGGAGTAAAACAGGGATGCCCAATATCTCCACGCATCTTCAATTTTATATTAAATGAAGTGTTATTAACACTGGTAGACTAATTTTCTGAACTGATGTTGGAGCAACGTGACGCAATACAATTACCACTGATCCTGGCTTACGCTGATGATATAGTCATAATTAGCCGAGATTTTGTAGTATTGTTAACCTGCTCTAAAGGAGTTAATAACTCTTTTGAGATATGCAGGATTAGAAATAAATACACAAAAAATGTACAACTCTTATAAGAGATCCCGATTGTTCCTCTAATAACTGCTTTTAGTGCGGCAACGACTTATATTTCAGGCCCGAAAAAGTTAGGTCGCCCGTGTTTTACATGGAACGATATGCTCAAGCAAGATCTTAGCTATTATGATAAACCTTTTCGTGAATGATTGGCACTGGTGCCTTGTTGGAATGAATTACGGAAAGCAACTGAGGAAATATACAATTTGGGAGAGTCTGATGTGAGTGGAATTAAATAACAATTTTTAATGTTCGGATGACCGGTAGTTTATCAGTTGCATTATTAATAATTATTTCGTAGTTAGAATTGTGTCGTCATTGTGTTAGTAGCTGTCGACTACTTAGGTGTCTGAACCCGGGTCGAGTCTTTCATTACTAATTAACCTTTCTTATTCCTCGATTTTGTTACGTGTAATAAAGTTGTACGGTGGGACCCGGCCATATCCGGTATTACTTGTCTAATGACTTGGCCGTACATCCCAATCAAATCAAATCATAATACATATCTTTGCTACTGACATGTCCTATCAAAATCTTTTTATGGTTACCCAATATGTAAATATTTTTGATGGAAGAATATTGATGTTCTTAACAATCAAACAAAACGTTTTAAAGCAACGTTATTTTGATGGCGTTGCACTTGCGGTAAAACGTGATCTTTTTTAGTAATAAATTGATTAATGCCAAGTTTGCAAAAAGAACTACAAATTCTGATCGGTCGGTAATAATCTCCATAAAATTAAAACAATAATTTGTAAGAAGTCGGAAAGTCGGATTTATTTTTATTATACCGTGTTTTTTGGGAAATATTTTGGTCCAAATGTACATATATAGTTCGTTCATCCTTGCAAATAATGTTTACTGACAACTTAAAAATGCTTTCATTGACACTGACATTGTTTTTTTTAAATCATTTGCAGTCCCATGAAAATGCTATATACACAAACCGCACAATTTAATTAAATTTCTTTAACTAAATTTCATACTTCTGTAAATTTTAATTTCTCAAGTATCATCATCCGTCGTATATAGGAAGAAGGCTTGCTATATGTAATCGTACTCCTCTGTATACGCATATAATGTGCATATACTCATATACAACGCACATGATACCCATATAAAGTCAAATTAAAATTAGTATAATTGATTATGATGATATAAATTTGTATTTTTCCCAGTTATTCCACATTTTCCATGCTTTTCTATAAAATGTTCAGTTATTCGTACTTGGTATAAAAACCCATACATAGCTAAACCATATACACTGTAATAATAATTGATGATGAACAAAAAAAAAATGGAAAACAGGGAAGTTCTCAGTTTTCCTTCTCAACAATTTTTTTTTTTTCAATTTTACGTTATTTTTAATTATAGCATAACGTTGATGTTAATTATGATAATTATTATGTTAATGATAATTATATAAATTACTAAATTATATAAAAATATGTACATGTACAAAAGAAAGCGGTGATGATGATGCTGATGATGAAGGAAATGTAAATGAAAAAACTTTTTTTATGATGTATGTGAGTTTTCATTGCTTGGTGCTATTATGATTCGAATACTCCCGTTTCGTTTATTATTTTAACAATCGGTTGATGATTTGCATACAAGTTAATTCAAAATTATGTTTTCAGTAAATTTGAACATCGTTTTACTGATGTGTAAAACTGAATTATAGGTACGAATCTTCCACGCTTTGAGAATCATGAAATTTCGTTGTTTGATTAGTTTGTAGAACTTCAACTAATAAACTATACAGTGGCGGATGAAAATGTTAAACCCATCACAAAAATGGAATGAAACAACACAATAAATAATTATTTATTTTAATTCTTCCTGTTCTTGGTATCAAAGTGGTTTTGCAAATGAAACTGCATTTTCGTTGTTACAGTTTCGTACATCAATTTGTTTTCTATATCCATGGTTATGTACATTACAGATTTATGGAACAAAGAGCTCAATATGCATATGGGATTAATAATAGAGAATTTCACTCTATCTTTTGATTTTTTGTTCTTTATAAATTTTCCCGGTAATGATCTGGAATAATTAGAAAATTTTTAATTGAGTATAATCTCAATTGAGAGGACGCTTGATAGATAAAACTAATTTATTTTGCGGGAAATTAATGCATTAAGCTTTCTTCTGATAAGTTGGTCTGTCAAACGTCTTAAACAGAACATGGAAAGTGTTTTTTTATAAAACTAAGGATTAGTCGATTACATATGTGAAGAAAAATTATTTTAAAATAACGGGAAGCAAAAGATTTGTAGAAAATTTATCCCAATCAAAATATATAACCAACTATTATTTTGTAGAAGAAGAAAAATAGGAACTTATTATTGTTTGATAATTTTCGAAATTAATGAAAAATAAACTGGTTTCAAAAATAGTTGAAGAATTCCTTTTTCTTTTCAATGAAATTTGTACAAGGAAAACATGAAAACCGTGGCACCACTCTTAAAGCCCATCAGAAAAAATACATTTATCATCAAAAATCACGAACATAATTATCGTTTTGCAACCCGAAATGCACGAATTCTTTGATACTTTAATCCACGAAAATAACGTACGAGAGGCAACTGTTAAGCAATTGTATCGCTTACTAGTAATACAAATCAAGATTACTTTTTGTTGTATTGATCACAAGATTATTTAACTATAGTGCATTGTCTCACACAAAGTGTATAAGTACTAAAAGTGAAAGTCTAATCAATATCAATATCAATATCAATATCAATATCAATATCAATATCAATATCAATATCAATATCAATATCCATATCAATATCAATATCAATATCAATATCAATATCAATATCAATATCAATATCAATATCAATATCAATATCAATATCAATATCCATATCAATATCAATATCAATATCAATATCAATATCAATATCAATATCAATATCAATATCAATATCAATCTCAATATCAATATCAATATCCAATATCAATATCAATATCAATATCAATATCAATATCAATGTCAATATCAATATCAATATCAATATCAATATCAATATCAATATCAATATCAATGTCAATATCAATATCAATACCAATATCAGTATCAATATCAATATCAGTATCAATATCAATATCAATATCAATATCAATATCAATATCAATATCAATATCAATATCAATATCAATATCAATATCAATATAAATATCAATATCAATATCAATATCAATATCAATATCAATATCAATATCAATATCAATATCAATATCAAGATCAAGATCAATATCAATATCAATATCAATATCAATATCAATATCAATATCAATATCAATATCAATATCAATATCAATATCAATATCAATATCAATATCAATATCAATAACAATATCAATATCAATATCAATATCAATATCAATATCAATAACAATATCAATATCAATATCAATATCAATATCAATATCAATATCAATATCAATATCAATATCAATATCAATATCAATATCAATATCAATATCAAGATCAATATCAATATCAATATCAATATCAATATCAATATCAATATCAATATCAATATCAATATCAATATCAATATTAAATCTATATTTAAAGATTTGATTTTAATTCTACTGGTCAATACCAATCGCGACTGCTGCACATCAATTGTGTCATATATCAAAAGCCTCTATGTACGAGGAAAACACGAATTCTTCCACTGGTAGATTTAATTCTATTTCCTCCTTAGTTTTAAATAAATGTTTGAAACCATTAACAATTGTTGATTTCGGGATTTCATTCCAAGCTTCAACTACCATGTAAATAACTTGAACTAAACTAAGTTGCTTAAGTTTCAGTGCAACATCATCGCCTTCAGCAGCTATCAAATGACATAGAAGTTTTTTACGGTAACTCATTTTTAAACTTTTTATGATATGCTATATGGGTTGCAGTATAGCTGTAGTATTAGCAGGGAAAAACATAGCTGTAATGTTTCTATCATCACTAGTAAGAAGTTGTATATTACAGTGACAACTCGCATTATCTAGCAATAAAATTGCTTTCGGTGGTAATTTTGTTTCAACCAAATGAGCCCGAACTTCTGGCACAAAAACTGTATCGAACCATTCTTTGAATAATGCTGATGTCTGCCATGCATTTTTAGATGCCCCATAGTACATTGACGGCAATGTTGCGTTTTTGAAGCAACGTGGATGTTGTGATTTACCAATAACTGAGGTAATTTATGATTTCCTGTAGCATTGACACAAGCCATTATCGTAATTTGTTGTTTTGAATTTTTGCGACCAGGAGCACTACTTTCTTTGTTAGATACTAAGGTTTTATCGTGCATATTTCGAAATAATAACCCGGTTTCATCGCAATTATACACTTGTTCTGGGCACATATTCATTTCTTTGAGATTATCAAGGAATTCTGCAATAAACTTAGGTACAGCAGAAATGTTGCTTGACAATTTTTCTCCAGTAATTTTTAAAAGCCGAATATTGTGTCTTTTTTTAAATCTTTGAACCCATCCTAGTGAACCTTTGAATTCTATTTCAGGATTTAATTTTTGGTGAAATTCGATTGCTTTTAGTTGTAACATATAATCACTTATTGAATTATTTTTCATTCTTTCATTTAAAAACCAATTATATAGAGCATTTTCGGTCTCTTTTACTCCAACGGAAAATATATATACGTTTAATATGTACAGGGTTTTCTTGTAAATTTTGTACAAAATTTTCAATCTTTGATTTATTTTTCTTAATTCTACTAATTGTATTTAGAGCCATTTTCAAGTAATTTCAATATTTCACTTTTTGTTTTAAAATTTTATTTTTTTGTGGTTACACCCATAATAGGAGTGCTTCTGAAAATTATTAATTTACATATTTTTACTTTATTAACATATATTTAACAGATAGTCAGTCATACAACATACTTACATTTTATTGAATAAGGATATTTGTTAAAAAAACAGGTGAATTTAATTGCTGAATTATAACTGCACGTTATGCATTCAAGAGATAAATGATTCTCACTTCACAAGAATGCATACATATGTTTTTGGTTATTATTTTTCTATTTAACGGTAGTAATCTAATTCGTAAGAAGAGAAACAAAGGATAATAAAAATATCGCGTTATGTGGATTAGGTTGTCAAAAAAAAATGCGTTCTGTGTGTAGTTGCTTTAAGCGAATTATTGCGTTATATGAATATGCAATAAGTGGATATTTACTGTATCAATATCAATATCAATATCAATATCAATATCAATATCAACATCAATATCAATATCAATATCAATATCAATATCAATATCAATATCAATATCAATATCAATATCAATATCAATATCAATATCAATATCAATATCAATATCAATATCAATATCAATATCAATATCAATATCAATATCAATATCAATATCAATATCAATATCAATATCAATATCAATATCAATATCAATATCAATACCAATACCAATACCAATACCAATACCAATACCAAAACCAATACCAATATCAATATCAATATCAAAATCAAAATCAAAATCAAAATCAAAATCAAAATCAATATCAATATCAATATCAATATCGATATCAATATCAATATCAATATCAATATCAATACCAATATCAATATCAATATCAATATCAATATCAATATCAATATCAATATCAATATCAATATCAATATCAATATCAATATCAATATCAATATCAATATCAATATCAATATCAATATCAATATCAATATCAATATCAATATCAATATCAATATCAATATCAATATCAATATCAATATCAATATCAATATCAATATCAATATCAATATCAATATCAATATCAATATCAATATCAATATCAATATCAATATCAATATCAATATCAATATCAATATCAATATCAATATCAATATCAATATCAATATCAATATCAATACCAATATCAATATCAATATCAATATCAATATCAATATCAATATCAATATCAATATCAATATCAATATCAATATCAATATCAATATCAATATCAATATCAATATCAATATTAAATCTAAATTTTAAAAATTTGATTTTAATTCTACTGGTCAATACTAATCGCGACTGCTGCACATCAATTGTGTCATATATCAAAAGCCTCTATGTACTAGGAAAACAGGAATTCTTTCAACATTTGTGAACAACTGCAATAAAAAATAAAATAAATATTGGCACTTGGCTAAATAATTAGCCGGACTCCTTTACTAATGAACTTAACACCCTTAATTAATTTTGTATGCCAAAGTGATGGAATTAAGAGAAGTTAGTAGATTAAATTGAGATAGGAGGTCAATTTCTGAAGCTGAAAAATGAAGGTTAAACCAATTGCTAGAATCAGTGTTTTACAAGTTTGTTCAATTATTTTATCAATTGTTGATATTAAATTAATAACAGAATAGTCTACAATAAACAATTTAGTCAGTCAACGGTAAAAACAAATCCTTACTTTATTGTTCATCTTCCTTGAGAGTACAATTGATACTTTCACTAGTACAAGCAACACATCATCAGTTCTGCTTTAGCAAGTCAATGGGTTAAAAACTCCAGTATTTCAGCAGCGCTGGGATCAATTTATATGAATTATCCACCTATCACTCCGAATATTTATCGCATTTAAACTGGGTTAGTGCTGATACTGGCGGCGTGATACTGGATCTGTAGATGATTTAACCCAATAAAAATTAGAAAAAAAATTATTGAAAGATCTCAAAGCAGACAATGTCATTTTGAATCAAATGATTTAGTATTGT
Organism: Nephrotoma guestfalica; assembly: GCA_963691935.1. Taxonomy (NCBI): domain Eukaryota; kingdom Metazoa; phylum Arthropoda; class Insecta; order Diptera; family Tipulidae; genus Nephrotoma; species Nephrotoma guestfalica. Next base: position 248,746,483 of record OY829914.1, read on the forward strand.
TCAATTCTATCACTATGGTTAGCCAATGCAAAGCACGAATTAGTTCCCAGTTTTACAGCGTAATTAGTAGACAACATTCTGCAATTTCATCTTTAGTCAACTGCAACGGAAAGATATGAGATGAAAGATCTGTGCTACTTGGCAATTTTTTAAAAGAATTTAGTATTAAAGAGAATAATTCATAAATTGTATTGCTTTAACTTTCATAACGGAAAAATTTCGGCATTGTTTTATAGCAGTTCGTGAATCAAAATGTTTTAAAAATATTTGCCAGTTACTGATTATATTGTGGATCTTCTGCAAGTCGGTTGGGTTAATGATAATTCATATGCCAAAAAATACCAACAGTAGATCAACAGTTTCAAGAGCATTAGCAATATCACATTAGTAATATTGAAGAGGGTAAATTAAAAATGTATCAGATTTTGGAAAAAGATGATTAGAATTTAAAAGTAGAAATCAGGCCAAAATGTAAACACAAAAATTTAATCAATTTTGTTTCAATGGCGCAATCAACATCTCCAACTGTGATTTCGGAAAACGGTAAAATAACGCAAGACGGTTCCCCAAATGTTCACTGCTTCATTCTAAGCTCTGTGAATTCAGATAGTAGATGAACGTACACAATGGATGTATACATTACATTTTAAAATGTAAAACTAATTAGTAACTGCACCTAGATGAAACCCGGATTGATACAGCTCATCTTTATTTTGGGTTGAGCCTGGACTAGCACATATCATATTTTACAATGCAGGAGCTGTTCGGAATTGGATAACTTTAAGAAATATTTGAAAAGCAAATATGAGAAATATGGCCGCGACGATGTATTTGTAAATAAGTTGAATGACATGAACTCTAGCAATCGACCTTAGAAACATAAAATGTATTCAAAGAAGAAGGTATTTGTTTGAAATTATCAAATATTAAATATTTTAATTTTGTCGATAATGTTAAATTTAAAATGTGGTGAAATTGTTTAATATATAAAATATTTTAAAAAAATATAAAAAATTATATTTCATTAAGAAATTCTCTAAATGATCAAACAAACAAATAAATCACAAAGTACCATATTCTTTGAATAGAGTTGTTGAAGAACTATATGTAACGAATTCAAAATGCATTTTGCAAGACAACAATGTGGCACATTGGTCGAATGCTAAAAAATTAATGATAAAACTAACTAACCATTTCAGTACTTTCATACTTATTTAAATAAGGAAGTCTCCACATATATGTATTAAGGCCTTTCAGAAACGAATACATATTTGTGGAGACTGACTTGTGCAAATAAGCAGGTTTGCGAGATCACTTATTTAAAATGTTCTGGAATTTTTGTTGAGAATCTAGTAAATACATACGTAACAAAACAACATTTATTGTTTTGCACATTAATAATTTAATGTGTTTTAAATTATTAATGTGCAAAACAATAAATGTTGTTTTGTTACTACTCCGTACATGTAATCTTAAATCAAGTGTGTGTTCGTGAATATTAACCTTTATCCAGAACCATCAACCACCTCCTCGCAGTAGATGAGGTAAAAACAAGGGGTCTTCGATAGATGAAACGAAAATTAAAATGGAGTTACTGTGCATGGATGAGATAAAATATCAGAGATCTTCATTTAGGGTTCGTTGCTTATTCTGTAAAAATAAATTGAAGTCTTTTGTTTGTTTTGAGATTTTTAGAAGGTTTTGTATATTTTATTTTAATTTATTATTATTATTATTATACAATAAAAGTTGCTTACAACACAAAAATAAAACACGTTGGTGGGCGAATAGTTAAATATTGCCACCAAGTTTTTACTAACATCTTAAGGGTTGCATGTTCGAGTGAAGACCAACATGCGATGGCGTCATTAGTCAAATATTATACGTCATTATTCAAATGAAGGTTGTGCAGTTGATATTCCCTAGATCACAAACAGGTTCACGACCTATTGGTTTTAATAATGTTAAAATCTACATTTACCCTGCAGTTGTAAGTTTATCGACATGTCTGTGCATAAATTTTTACAAAACACATAAGTTTCAATTTCCTTTTCTAAATGGCAATGAAAAACGAAAAAAATAATTGTTTGTCCAATAATTTTTTTTCAGGGCCGCGCCTAGCGTGTGTGCAAAGTATGCACCGCACCCAGGAAGCCGATTCCAAAGGGCGGGCAAAATTGGAAATAAACGAAGGTTTTTTAAATTTTTCTAAAATCTGACGAAATTTTTACAATTCTAATTGTATGAAAGCAACCCTTCAACGCCACAACTAGTATTGTACATGTACTGCATTTGGATTAATGCCCAAAGAAAAGTTTAAAGTTAAGTCCAAAAGATTTTCTTGAACCAGACTTGATTTTTTTTACTTAGTACAAGAAGTATTCGTATTTTTTTCTAGTTCAACCAAAGATCGTCTGTTGTAAAAAAATATTTGTCAAATTTAAATTAAAAACCTTTAAGTGAAACACGTTGGTCTAGTCGAGTCGCACCATAAAATCTTTAAGGTATCGTATTGTGCAAATGTATAACTCTCTTATTAAAATTTCTAATAATAAGGAATAATTAGACTTCCAAACACGTCATATAGCACATTGTTTGTCATTAAAAATTCGCATTTATCAATTTCTATGTTCTATAGTAATTTGGCTAAGTTTTTACTACAAATTATTGCAAAATCCAGCGATTCATATTAAAGAAAGCATGCCTTTCTTCGTTAAATGACTTAACCAATTTTTTTCTACAAAATGTAGAAGCGATAACGAATTTGAAGATATTCTTAGTGTTACAAATGAACTAGCTAATGAATTGGAAGTGGAACCTACTTTTCTTGCAATCGGCGAGAAAAGAACGAAAATTCTATTATGAAAGCATAGATGAAGCAATCATGGATCCAATAATGCATTTAAAATTAATTTTTATTTTTGCATTCTGGACCATGCATTAACATCTATTTCCGAAAGATTCAAAGCACTTCGGGGATATAATGATATGTTTGGATACATTTACGATATTGGAGAACAATCGGATGAGCCGTTACTGCAAAACTGTAAAAATTTACATTTGAAACTTTCAGACGAACAAAGAGATGAATTTGACATAAACGGTGATGATTTTGTTTGACGAAATTAAAATTGTGCAGGTACTTTTTGAGTATATAAGAAAAATAGCACCTGAAAATATTCATAATTATATCTTGAAAAACAATATGCAGTTTACGGTCCCAAATTTGTGGGTAGGTTCACGATTTTTTTTAACATTAGGGCAGTGTCCGTTGCGTCCGGAGTAAGATCGATCTCAAAGTTAAAAAATATTATAAATTATTTAAGGTCAACAATGTTAGAGGATCGACTTGGAAATTTTGCTTTAATAGAACATCAGATATTGTTGACAATTTGAATATGGATGATGTTATATCTGAATTCGCCCTAAAAATGGTGGAAGAGCTTATTTTATGTAAATAATATTAATGTTATGAAAATAAAAATAATAAAAATAAAACTTGATGATTTTTACTGGTAAAGTTAGTTTTCTTTATCTCAAGAGGCGGCCAATAAAATTGTGATTCATAGATCGTCATAATTTTGCCAGTTGCTGGCAATGGAGAATTGAAAATAGTTTGCTTTTCTGCCTTGGTAAAAGTAAGATAATATGTGTGGTTTAGGAGCTATGATAAAGATTATGATGGTAGCAGAGGTAAATTGTTGATTGTTTTATGGGTACTCATCTATTAGGGCAAACGTGAATTGTTCAGGGCATCTATAAGATACCCTTGATGCATAAGTACTAGTAACGAAGTAATTTGCTTATTGTAATTTCATATTGATATGTTGAATTCTGTCTATGAACGAAATTTGGTTTGTATATGCTGGTACCCAGACTTTTGTATATTTGCTTAAGATATAACGACAAGTCCAATATATCTAGTACCAACAATTAGTGGACATTTTAGTTACTTCCAAATCATATATTATGCATTTACAAAAAGCAGATCACTTATTACATAAATTTACTACAAGATATATTTACTCAAACCATATCTCCACGAAAATATTACCAGATGCAGCATGTTGTGTATTCTGGTACAGTCGAATGACGTTCAGATAAATTAACAAACATATTGCTTTACCATTTTTGTTCTATAAATAACTCGTTTAAATACAAATTAATTACATCTTTCGGTAGAAACGCTTTTTTTCAACCCTAACCCATTCAAGTACCATCCCAACCACATTATACTAATATGAGTACACAAAGTATTCTCAATGAATCCCATATCAAAAAAATTTACATGATCAAACCAATTATTTAGTGTTTGATTTAATTTTTGGAATCCATCGTACATATTACGTACATTCCCGCTTTCGTATTTGCCAGAAATGTATTTATAACATATAAAGCATAAAAATACATAAATAAAAATAAAATTTTTTTTGCTGCATCTCAAAAGCATAAATTACAATACTATTTAAATTTGCATTTCTGTTTCGGTTTAAAAAAAAAACATTTATATGAAAATATGATAAAATGATGATTTTGATGATGTTGATTCTATTAGAATGATATTTTAAACCTGACATTTACATAATACATAATATACAAAACATATATTGTACATAATATCAAATCCATGGAAAACCAGATAAATATTTTATAATATTAACAGTAATATTGGAATGAGGATTTTTTTTTGCCATTTTCCATAGTTCAACTGGAAAACATACACCCGGCATAAACATAATGTTGTCTGTATCTCGCATTTTTTTTTACATAAATTCTGCTCCTCGTATCATGTACTAAATTTTGTGCCAATACACTTTTACAAAATAAATAATAAAACTTATATTCATGTTTGTCAATTTCGATTTGTTAAAATATTTTTCCATCAATTTAAAGTTTTAAAATTGAAAAATATTTTTCCAATTTATTTGTATTTTTTCGTGTTGTACTTTGTATTTTTGGTTTGAACGTATGTTATGTGGTGGTTTACATGTGTCAATCGATTTTTAGGTACGATACAGGACTATTTTATTCTCATTACTACAGAAACTCATTGATTATGCGATATCTAAACTAAAAATTGTTCTTTAATAGTTTGTGTAGCAAGTTGTGAAGCATAATTATACAGCTTTCTTGTGGGAAAAGAACACAAAATTATCATAAAAAGTATTGCTGGCTATAATATTTCTAAAAAAATAATTTGAACTTTTAATTTATCAAAATTATCGCGTCAATAAATAAGTGTAGTGAATATTAGTCTTTGTGACTGCTTCATTGGTAAAGTCTTCAGCCAGCCACCGTTAATATGAGATAATATGAAGGTTCTCTATTATCTGAGCACCAATATTATACGAGTAAAAGAAGCTCAAACTCACCACGAAAACAATTTCAAATAAAAATTTCCTCTTCCTAAATTACCCCTCGGTCATTACCCACGTGGTCAATACTCACCGTAATTACCCCACGTTCATCCACCCCGAGCAGTACTCCAGCATTACCTCGAAAATGGAAGAAATCCATTTTTCCCGTTATTTTACCTCTCCCAGTTGCTCCTAAAATCCAATTTGCCGATACGTTATTATTCATATATCATAAACATTACGTTTACCTAATATGAACATTTTGAATCCCGAAATATTAAATTCCGAAGTTGAATGGCGAGCCTTTTGTTAAACAGATTATTTCAATTTTTACGATTCAAGTAAATATTTCTGCCGGTATAATTTGTGAACAACATTAAAGCTCCTATTAGGATCCTACCTCAGATACAATTATTATGCAAAGGTTACCAGATTTGATCGAGACACCAGTAGGGAGAGAACCACAATAGGGGAATATGTATGCTTAGATGGCATATGGAAATGCAACTTTTATTGTTCAATGCATAAGGGACACAGAAGGATTACACCATAACATACTAAAATGCTTTTATGTTCCAGGTCGGTTTTTGTAGGCCGCATGTTACTCGCAATTCAAATTGATTTTATTGGTTGGATTAGTTTTAGATTAGATAAATTTTAGATATCGTAGAGTTTGCCGGGAAATTACATCATGGCCAAATGTTAGCTTTAGGTTGACAGAATCAAAAAAATCAAGAACCATTATTTTATCTAGTGGATAGGTATGATTTATCGTTCTCTCTTTAAAATTCCACTATGGCTAAAAGTGTTTGCTTTAAGTTGACAGAATCAAATTAATCAAGAGCCATTACCATGTCTAGGGGATAGGTATGATTCTTGATTCTCGTAATTCAAATCGATTTTATTGGTTTGAGTAGTTTTAGTTTAGATAAATTCTGGATTTCAAAGAGTTTGTCTGAAATTTCCACTATATGCAAATGATCTGGCAATTCAAATTGATTTTCTTTTTTGGATTAGTTTTAGTTTAGATAAATTCTGGATATCGTAGAGTTTGTCTGAAATTTCCACTATATGCAAATGTTCTGGCAATTCAAATTAATTTTATTTTTTGGATTAGTTTTAGTTTTGATAAATTCTGGATATCGTTAAGTTTGTCGGAAAATTCCACTATGGGTAAATGTTTGCTTTAGGTTGACAGAATCAAACAAATCAAGAACCATTTCCATACCTAGGGCATAGGTATGATTTTTCGTTCTCGCAATTTAAATCGATTTTATTGGTTTTAGTAGTTTTGGTTTAGATTAATTCTGGATATCGTAGTTCTCGGAAAATTGCACTATATGGTCTGGGCTTCCATAGTTGTGGAATATAAATATAAGATGCAGAATTTTAATACTGAATATCTCATGGATTTTGGGAATGTGCTATTCTTACCTATGATCGCCATTCTTGTTACCCGAAAGGCTTCTATCATTTCATATTATTTCATATCAAATAAATAAATTATTGAGTAAATTTAATTTATGAAGAAACAAAATTAGCCTTTTCGCACACTGCGTTCCACGCAAAACTAAAGCGTTTCTGTATGTGTAGAATTATTTTGATTTCATTGGATGCCTTAGCCAAACGGATATAAAAGCGCCAAAATAAAATTTAAACATCTAGTAGGTGTTGAAACAAAATGTAAAACTCTTCATATTTGTTTACCAAAATTAATTTTCATACTAATTTGTGTTCGTGAGTAAACAACACGAGTCGCACATAAAATTATTGCTGCAAACATGCTGCAAAAATTATCTCTTTACAATTTTATTTGAAGGCGAAGAGGTAAGAGACGAAGAAAAAAGCACCGTGTTGCTGCACCGTATGGAGTGATAGTATGCGTGTGAAGTTTTCCACACTTTATTTCGCACATGTATACGTATACGAATCATATTGGAATACGCAAAGTCCAATTGGGTTGTAATTGATTTATTAAAGTATTAGTGCATGTGTACACTGTTATGAAATGGATTATTTTTCACTAAAAATGTCATTAAAATTAACTAAGGATTTTTAAATAAAATTATAAATTTACTTAGAATTTGGTAATGTTCTATAATGTGATTATTTTAATTTCACATAATATGAATATATTTTGTATATGAGTGTTGATTAAATAAAAATTCCCGTTAATCCAAATTTTACTCACGGTCCGATTGATGTCTTGTTAATTTTTTTTGTTTACATTTTCTTATACGCAGTTTGTAGCTGCAACGAAATTATTGAAAGCTGCAGTGAGGAAAATTTATCGTAAGCAACATAACTTTCCAAAGAAGTATTCCGGAGGTTACGTCAAACGGTTGCTAATGGCTTTAATTAGTTTATGTAAATTGATAACATTTACCAACTATGTAAATGTGATACAACTCGTATCGTGTCGGATTCGAATACGTAATTAGGTACAGTTTGTGTACTAATCTATTAGGACGTAAACCAAAGGTTCAAACCTTAAAAGCCGAGTGCTTTGTTTAGAATTAAACCATATAACTCTAATTAGTTTTCTAATTAAATGTTTTTAATATCGAAATTTAATTATTGGTGTGGGTTAATAGTAAAATGGTAAGCCACTTTACATAAAGTGTTAAAGTCCATTTTCAGTTCCAAGACAAATTTCAGTCTCTCCGAAAAAATTCGTGAACACTCTGGGACTCGAGTTTGGGGATGATATATAAGCTGATCAGATGAAGAATTTAATTAGCTGTTAGACACACTATCGGAACCTAAATCAAGATCTCTAGGAAGGAGAGTTAATTTCGAAAAAGTTAATTTTTTTCGAAAAAATATCGTGAACACTTTGGGACCCGGGTTGGGAGTGATTTATGGGATGATCAGATGTGGAATTTAATTAGCTATTAGAAGCACTATATGAACCTGGGTCAAGATTTCTGGTAAGGAGAGTTAATGGGCATTTTCCGTTCCAAGACAAATTTGATTTTCTTCGAAAAAAAAGTGTAAGTAAGTATTAAACTACACTACTTACTAGAGATCTTGACTCAGGTTTTGATAGTGTGTCTAATAGCTAATTAAATTCCTTATCTTATTAGCTCATATATCACCTTCAACCCCGGGCCCCAAAGTGTTCTCGAATATTTTGCGAAAAAGATCAAATTTGTCTTGAAAATGAAAATGGCAATTAACACTCCATATTAGACATGTTCACTCAGGTTTCGATAGTGCCTCTAATAGGTAGATAAATTCCTGATCTGATCAGCCCATATACCATACCCCAACCCGGGGGATACACCCAAAGTCTTGACGATTTTTTTTCGAAAAAAATCAAATTTGTTTTCGAACGGAAACTGGCCGTTAACTCTCCTTCCCAGAGATCTTGACTCAGGTTCCGATAGTGTGTCTAACTGGTCATTAAATTCCGCCTCTGATCAGGTAATATATCATCTACCAACCCGGGTCCCAAAGTGTTCACGAATTTTTTTTGAAGAAAATCAGATTTGTCTTGGAACGAAAAATGGCAATTGACACTCCTTACCAGAGATCTTGGCTCAGGTTCCGATAGTATGTGGCTGAGATCAGACGAAAAATTTAAAAAGCTTTTAGAAACACTATCCGAACCTGAGTTGAGACTTCTGGTAAGGAGTGTTAATGGCCATTTTCCGTTTCAAGACAGTTTTGATTTTCTGCGAAAAAAATGTCAACATTTTGGGACGCGGGTTGGGGGATCACATATAAGCAGATCAGATGAGGAATTTAATTAGCTATTAGAAGCACTATTCGAACCTGGTTGCGGGATTTTATATGGGCTGATTAGGTGTAAAATTTAATTATCTATTAGAATCACTATCCGAACTTGAGTCAAGATCTCAGGTAAGGAGTGTTAATGGTCATTTTCCGTTCCCAGACAAATTTGTTTTTTTTTTTTCGAAAAAAATTCGTGAACACTTTGGGACCCGGGTTGGGGGATGGTATATGTGCTGATCAGATCAGGAATTTATCTACCTATTAGAGGTACTATTCGATACCTGAGTGAACATCTCTAATAAGAAGTGTTAATGGCCATTTTCATTTTCAAGACAAATATGATTTTTCTCGCAAAATATTCGAAAACACTTTGGGACCCGGGTTGAAGGGTGATATATGAGCTGATCAGATAAGGAATTTAATTAGCTATTAGATACACTATCAAAACCAGAGTCAAGATACCTGGTAAGTAGTGTAACTTAATACTTACTTTCTTACTTACAACTTTTTTCGAAGAAACTAACTGAACTCTCCTTTCCAGAGATCTTGGCTCAAGCTCCGAAAGTGTGTCTAACAGCTAATTAAATTTTGCATCTGATCAGCCCATATGTCATCCCCCAACACGGCTTCCAAAGTGTTCACGATTTTTTTTCGAAGAAAATCAGATTTGTCTTGGAACGGAAAATGGCCATTAACACACTTTACCAGTGATATTGACTTTGGTTCCGATTAAATAGCTAATTCAATTCCTCATCCGTTGACCTTACATATCATTCCTCAACCCGGATCCCAAAGTGTTCACGAATTTTTTTTCGAAGAAAATCAAATTTGTATTGGAGATCTTGACTCAGGTTTCGATAGTGGGTCTATGAAATAATTAAATTCCTCTAGCAAGGATACCATACCTAATACTGGCTTTTAACATGAGGTATAAAGTGTAACCCATTTTTTTATAGTCAAATTAAAAATTAATAATTTTTATAGTTTTTCCTAGTCCTATTTCTTAAGGCAGGAATAGTTAAGTGCTAGCATAGAATAAAATATTTCTACTAGATTAAAAACTATAAAATATTAGTTTGACCTTAAACTCGACAGTCGATAAATATTATTTTTTCAATCAGAATATTATTTTAAACTGATCAATAACGGGATGAAACAATAGACTAAGATTTAGTTTAGTTTATTTTGGCTAAATGTCACTGATTTGCTATACTGAATTTATAATTTTTTAATTTTTAATTTTATTACATTACATTAAATTGGATAAAATTTTTCTACACACGGACGTGTTGGTTTTAATACTAATTTTCGTAGGGGAACACTCAAGTTTCCTAATAAGATTTTAATTTAACAGTGTTAAACTAAACTAATAAAAGTTTGAATTTGTGAAGAAGTTCACACGCATAGTGACAGTTGATTCAACGTTGACCTGTGAGCAGCCAATAAATATGTTAAAATAAATTATAAAATAATTTGGTATTTGAAAGCGTTTTTTTAGCTTTCAGAGAAATAATAATGGCTACATAAAACAAAAATTGTTTCTGCTTCCTGTGCGATATATAAAATCGGAATAAATACTTTTAACTAAATTTTAAGTTGCTATATAAATTTTATTACTTGTGGCATACAAATTCACTATGATACAGATATTTTATATATACTCGTAATTCGTTACCAATCAATAAAACTATTTGCGCTTTCCACTTAAAGTTAACCTCTAACCAAAGCTCATGACCACACCTCACATAAAATTAAGATAAGCAGCTATTTAAATGGCAGAGAATACGAATGTGAAATACAATTTCAATGAATAATTTTTTTGCCAATAAATGTAAACCAATAAACATAAATACTACATTTTATGTTAGTTTTAAAGCAGTGAAAAACCATAAACAATGAACAAATGGATTAACCAGCATACCAAGCAGAAACCAACAATTTCGTTTTATTGCCGCCGTCGCATCTACCTCCGTTGCTTTCATAAAAAATTAAGACCTGCACATTGCAAGAAGAAGAAGGATAACATTTTTTGTAAATAACTAGATAGTGTTATGATTATTTAATAATATAAAACCAGGGTTATATAAATTACTGAGATGAGATATTCCAAGATGGAAAATATGTTTTGTGCATATTCCCATAGTTTATTGTGTTTATAAACGAAAATAATATTGAGATGAAAATTTTGTAGTGTTCTCTATGCTTTGAGTAACAATATGCAACAGCAACACTAACGTAATTAGAACTGCAAATAAACAAAATAATTTATCAATATTATCAAATGTCCAATCAACAATATTGTTCTAAAACAAATGAAAGCATACACAAAATGCACACATTATATTGCAACAAATATGTATTTTGTGCTAAGCGAAAACGGAAAATTTATCACTCGTCTGTCTAATAATGGTATAGCTATATTTTTCGAATCATCCATGTACTCAAGTGTTTATCATCTCAATATAGATAAATTTTGTATTTTTACGAAATTTATCAATATTTGAAAAATCAACTTTTAATCAATCCATTCAACACTAGAAAATTTTCCACATATTTTCTAATTTTCCCTCACCTTCATATATGCTGTTCTATAGCATTAAAATCAACATACTCGTCAGAAAAATATTTTATTTATCTTAAATTTTGGAAATAGACATACACGGATGTACAGAATAAACTGATATTGAATATATCCATCTAACACATACCAAATATCTGCATTTATTGAAAAAAAAAAAAATACAACATTATTAAATTTTTTACTTATTTGTAAAAATTATTGGAGAACAAATTCGGAGATTGACAGTAATGCTCAGTTTTCGCAATATTTTTTCATGACGGTATAATGTCATGACAAAATTGTATTTTTACACTAAGAACTATTAACACTAAAATGTATACAAAATAAGTTTATATACTCCCCTCATTTTGTCACAGTGTCATGACAAAGATATAAGCAATTTTAATAAATTCCCTTTGTCGCGATGTAATGCCCATGAGAGCATGATGTGATGCAGATTCAATATAACTACATTTTGTCATGACATCCAATAGTCATGACAAAATTTTGCGAGTGAAGGCCGAGCATAAGAAATCATAATTGACATATTCTTAATATTTTTATTTAAAACTAATGTTGAGATAAGCTCCACAGGGCATTCTCAACATGTAGAACTAGATACAATATGAGAATAATCGGTCTAAAATATTTGACGAAACCCGACACCGATGCAGTAAAAATTAATTTCTTTTTCATTAAACTATTTTAAATAAACTATTTAGACAGCAGATATTTTATGTATAAATAAGACGATTTAGATAAAAATAAAGCAACACTAAACATATTTTACAATACCGGCCCTTTTACAGACACGCCTGGCATACACATATGTACAAGAGTTAACCCAGCAGTGACCTAGGATATTTTTTTATTAATTGTGTGCGAATTTTTCACACTTATTTTAGTCAGATTAACCAGAAAACACAAAAAACAAAGGTATTTAATGTGGTTAGAAGGTGGATTTGAGGTGGTGCACAAACGCACCACTGGACTTTTTCTGAATTTTTTTATTTCTGTAATTTACAAAAAATAATTTTACAACAATTCAAATACCATTTAAACATAAACTTGTAATTATGATTTCAATATAAAATTAAATTTCGAACTAAGAGAACTTAGTTCTTTCTTTATTTTCGAGTAACTGTAAGAATTCTATTTCAAATATTTTCTGGAAACTTGAAGAGCAGTTAAGGTCAAACATCTATATTTCGTGTGCGAATGGCATTGTTTGCATCTCAAACGCGACTCAGAGATAACGGAACAATGTAGCAAGATATTCCGGCTCTTTTGACGATGTACGTTTTTTTAGTAATTTACCATGAGTTGTCAGTAAAGCCCTAGCCAATTGTCGGCGAAACTGTAATTGTTCCATCTGGCAATTTTAGCTCTTAGCTAAAGACCATGAATTGGTCACTGCCAAATCTATCATCCAAAGTACAATCGGCATTTAGAATTTTTTACCTCTTGTGTTGATCCGATAGTTCGAAATATGTCTATCTAACAAATCAACACCTCCCATATTTTTGTTGTATTGTGCAACAACGTCCGGCTGTGGAATATCTACCTTTTTTCTTTCGGAATGAACATAACGGCATGCAGTAGCCAATGGGTGAGTACCAAATTAATTTAAAATAATCGAAACAAGTATGTTGTCTTTCCATGTGGTCAACATCATATGGTTGTCTTGATCAACAAAGTTTTCATAGTATCCGCGTGGCTTTTTGTTTAATTTTTTCTTATCGACCAAATTTATGGCTTTTAGACGATTTTCACGAAAGGTACCTGTCCCTGCACATCCGATGTCCTTTAACCCAGATATAAGATTGGGCCCACTAAAAAAATTATCGAAGGAAAACGAAAAATACAGGCCAGCGAATCGTTGTTTAATTTGTTTAGCGAAGCACATTACGACAGACTCCCCTAATCCTAATGTTATATCACGTTCCTGATTGCGACCTTGATTTACATCAAATAAATAGCAGTACCCAGAAGGGACGACTTGTACCCAAAACGCATCGGTTTATTTCTGATAAACTGCTTACACGAGTGACGACCGTAGTACGGCACCATAGCTTCATCGACTGATATATTCATACCCACTGGCGCATATCTTAAAAACAATTCATTTAAATGGGTTATCATGGGTCTAATTTTTGCAAATCGATCACTCGTATTAGTTGGGATTGAATTGTTATCACAGAAATGTTTGTTTGCGAAAATATCCTCAAATATTTTCCGACGCATCCATTTCATGACCAGCTCGTTGCGAACATCGTCATCTGTTGACCAATACAGGCGTCTGCGAGGAAGTGAATTAAAACCGGAGACAATTAATACACCACAAAATGCATAAATATCATCGCTGTCGATGGTGATGCCAAAATGTTGTTTTGTTGAAGCATATGCAATTGTGTTCCCAACAATGGATTCAACGAGACTCATCGGAAAAAATAATTTAAACAATTCAATTGGGTCACTTTCTGCATTCAGTGTAAGCGGGCAATTTTTTGTGCCTTTCCACTTTTTGTGTTGGTATAAAAATGCTGTTAATTGAAGAGTATCTTCGTCTCCTTGAGCCCAATTTTGAGTAATTCTTTTTTGTTGTTTAGAAGCTTGAACTTCTACTACTTCTTCTTCATAATCATTATCCTCAAATTGCAGTTCAACGTTTGCCAAAAGTTGATTGGCATTTAAAAAAACGGGGTTATTGCACTCTTCATCACCAGAATCTTCGTCTGAACCGTAACGAAAATCCGGTGGTTCCAAATATATGTCGCACGGTAATGGAATATCATCTGGGATATTGTCGAATTCATTTAAAATTTCCACAACACTTAAAGGTGTTTTCCTAAAAAAATACGAAAAATGCTTTTAAATTCCCAGTGGTGCATTAACGCACCATCGTTGTAAACATCGTCTAAATATTCTAGCACAGATCGTTTATAATTTTTTTTTTGACTCATTACCAAATCTAATATTTTGTAAAGCGAAACTACACATAAAAGAGTAAATAGTTGTTAAATTTCACATACCAATATTTTTTTGTTTCGGGTTCAAATTATATGACTCAAATTTATTACACACCACTTTCACACGTTATAATTTCACAACTAACGAAAAAATAAATTTGTTTCGAATTACATCTGTTTTCTCATATAACGAGAATTCGCACAAAATAATAATTCCCCGAAAATTCGTTTTGGTTTTTTTGTTTTCAGCAAAAAACCGAACGGTTGTCTGCTGGTGCGCCAACGCACCAGAAGTCAATGCTGGCTTAAGAGAAACCAACAAACAAGTCTTCCAATGAAAATACAACAAAGACGGTTAAGGACACCAAATAAAAATCTGTTAGGAAGCAATTTAAACTGCTGTACCAAGAGAACATATCACAACAGACGATAAAAGTCGAGCAGCAGGTATGAGAAGTCAACTAGTTGAGATATTCAACCGAGGAGATCATAGATGGCATGCGTCAACGACCACTCGAAAAAACAATTATAGCAGCGGTTATATGCTTCTGAGCCATGTTTGGCCGTTCCACAAGTACGACGAAAAACTAAAAATCATCATGAATCTGAACATTTGATAGATCTAACATAAAAACATAGTGAGATCGATGATCACCTCGCAAAATCTCGAATAGTACTCCGTTGAATTCGAAAAAATTCTTACAGCAACAGCTAAATTTGATTCTGGAGCATGTTTGGCCATTTCACAATAATGACAAAATTCTGAAAATCGTCATGGATATGGGCATTTCTTAAATCGATGATCACCTCGGAAGTAGTAGTATTGAAATCCGATGAATCCGCACCAACTCTTTAAACCATATTTTTATTTTATCACGTACATTGAATTTGCTTAATATTATCAATTTTGAAATAAAATTTAATAATTGATCAATAATTTATAACAAATATTTTTCATTATCTTACATTTTAAAATTCAATTTTTTTATTGAATACCACTATTTTTAGGAAACTTCGGTATCAACCGATACTTGCGCTTTTGGTCACTTCGAACGGTTTACTCCGATCTGTACCACTTAGCTTTGCATGAAAGTTATTTTTCCAATCAACAAAAAAACCACTGAAACATATAAACTAACGCTAGGCCGTTTAATTTGCACGCTCTCATGATGTATTTTTGATTCCATTTTTTCATTAACTTCGTCAAACACTTCTGCAGAGCAATCAATGCTCCCTTGAGCGGCACACCGAAAATAAATTCTTATATTACGACTATAGCAAGCAGAAATGTTATGATGGTTCCACAAATGTTAGTTCTAATTGTTTTCATCAGCAGAAATGTTCAAGATGCAACAGCTAGAACGGAATATCATAAGTCGGTATCAGTCTTCATATTTTCCACCCTTTACCGATACAAACTGTTTTGTCTCGGATTCATTTTTCAAACAAAACATTTTAGGTTCTCTATTATCACCACAATGTTTGTTCTTGGCACAAAAACAATATTTTTGCATACGAGTATACATAGAAATTTATTGAGAAGACCGGAGTCATAAGAAACTGGAGAGACCGGAAACCGGTCCCATATGAAACGCAGTGTGTGGATTGGACCAATAGCCAGTCGCCAAAAGGGCATACGCTTTTTAGCGAAATCGTGAAGGAGCAGGAGAAAGATGGAAGTTGGTGTTTATGCACTTAATCTCGTCTTTCTTAAAATCCTTGGCAACATCCGGAACCCCCGCCAATTTGCAAGGACGCAAGTTGGTATCAGCGACGGCTGGAACTGACTGCGTGCGATTATCAGAGACCGGCTTTCTTGTACAGGAAGGCGATCGTGTAGTTAGGCGAGGTATGGCCAGAACCCAAGCTCAAGGCAGTTAATAAAGAGGAAATACCCAGCAAACCTAGAGCAATGGCCTGGATTCCCACGAAGCCAGCAAACCTGGAGAAATACCCAATAAGGAATTTATGGCGCCCCTGTTAAATCTAAAGAGGTTATTAATGTCGGCTTCGGGTCAGTAGCACTGAAGGTGTTCAAGAAGGACGAGGTCGGGGTGAATCGAGCACCGTGCAACCCGAGAAAGGGGTGGAAGAGGTAGAGACTGTAGAAAAAAGTCCGACGATTTAACTCTCTATAGAGGAGGTATTAAAATCCCAGCTAGTGGCGAACCCAAGTAAGGGATTAATTAAGGAATTGAGGGATCGATTATCCCTTGACTTGGGGAATAGGGAAACATCGGACTCTAAGGGGGAGGGAGGAGGGTAGTTGACCTATTTAAATTTAAAGACTGCAGAGGGAGTCCAACTAGCCAACGTAGCACGACTATCGTAAGTAGGTAAATGAATAATGTTAACAATGATCATGTTTGTGCAAATAAATTTATGCCATACCAAGTCTGCTTCGGCGGCGCTATTTCTCAGACTTGCTAAGTCAGGGGAAGGGATAGTTCTGATTTGAGTTTTTTTAAGCCTGATAGAACTTGAAATTGTAAAAAATAAAACAAAAAATTAAGTTTGGCAGATCTCAGTATACTCTGACAAATAATCATGAATAGACTCACGCTTTAACAATGCTACGAAATTATTAAAATTTACTTTGAAAATCAGTCGTCGACTCGTGCAACGCATAAACGACTTCGTGATTTTTATGATGCACATAATCGTCCATCTGAGCAAGCCATCCGTCGAACTATGGATAGATTTCGTAACACATACTCTCTAGCGAATGCAATAACATCAACACATCGAAGGTGCGGCTTACACGCTGGTGGCATCATCGGACCTTATTTATTCAAAAATGAGGCCGGAAATCGCTTTACGGTGGTCGCACCATGATCAATGATTTTTTTTAAAATACGGATGACATTGAATCGAACGAAATGTGATTATAACAGGATGGCGCTACGTGCCATACGGCGCACGCAACCATCGACTTATTAAACGCAATAAATTTGGCGATAAGTTGATTTCGAGAAATGGACCTTTCAATTGGCCTCCAAGGTCGTGCGATTCGACAACTATCGAATATTTCCTATGGAGATACGTGAAGTCACTGGTTTATGCTGATACACCAGCAACAATTGATGCCTTGGAGGCCAGCATTGTTCGTGTTATTCGTGACATATGGCCAGCAGTGCTCGAAAAAGTGGCGTTGCGTCAAAAACAGCAGGCCCATATGCCCGAAATCATTTTCAAATATTAATGCCATGTATTGATCTTTCGAATAAAAAAAATGTTTTGATTCCAATTTAATTGTTTGTGTTATTTTTTACAATTTCAAGTCCTATCAGGCTTAAAAAAACACCCATTGTTAATGTTTTTCTACTTCCACAGTACTGCAATAGGGACATTACTGCCGTCTGCATAGAGACAGAGGGTTGGGGATTCTGGCGTGCAGCCGCATACATGGACCGGGAGAAGCCAGTGGCGCCAGATATACTGGGTACACTTGTTTGTGATGCAGAAATGTGGAAGGTCGGCGTCATCTTAGGGTGTGGTGCGAACGCGCACCATTCCATCTGGGGCAGCTCGGACAGCAAGGTCAGGGGTGAGTTATTTTTTGCAGTTCTTGTAAAAACTAACCTCATTATTAGTACTATAGGTTAGGAACCCACATTTATTATTAGAAATAGGCAGAAGGTTTTTGATGTTACTCTGGTCTCCGATTTTATCTCACCAATGATCAGCGAATAGTGGGTGCGGCGAAGGAACATTCCTTCTCTGACCATCGTGATCTAACGTTTAAGCTTAATCCCCAAATTACAAATCAGAGATTTGGATTCAATAGTGGATACTCTTACTAGGGCTTGCAATGCCTATATGAGGGAAGCTTGCCAATTAACAAAGCTGAGGGAACGCGGAAACCTGTTTGGTGGACCTCGGCACTTGCGGAGTGCCGAAAAGTCTGCGGGTCTGCTCGATAAGAAGAAAGATCAAAGAAAAAGTAAATACTGGGGCTTCTATAAGGAATGCCTCAGAGAACATAAAAGAAAGACAAGGAAGGTGCAAAGAAATTCGTGGTGGCTCTTCTGTAATGGCAATTAAGAAAGATTATTGCGAGAATATTCTGAATACACGGAAGATAAAATGGGCTATTAAAAGTTTTAGGCACTTTAAGTCCGAATGTGATTGTACTAGCAGAAGTTCGGAAGAACTCGGAGGTTTTGCTTCCTTGGCTGCAGGTTATCATCAACAGATGTCTAAGCTGGGTATATGCCGAAAAAATGGAGGGAGGCTAAGATGATCTTCAACCCGAAAGCAAGTTGAAGCTCGCATAGCAACCCTAAGGACTTAAGACCAATATCTCTGTTATCCTTTCTGCTGAAAACCATGTAAAGGCTGCTGGATGTTTATATTCGTCCGAAAATTGTACCCATACACTGGGCACAGTTTCAATATACGTACCATAAAGATAAGTCCATGGATACGGCACTATGCCTTGGTTGAAGAAATTGAGAAGTCTCTGGATTTTCAAAAATTCTCGCTGGTGGTGTTTTTCGATATCGCAGGCACTTTCAACAGCGTGAAGGTGGAGGCAATTAGGGAAGGATTGCTACCACTCGAGATTGAACACCCAGTAACCAGCGCTAATTAATCACTTGCTGGGAAGCAGAAAGGTTTTTTTCGGGAATGGAGGAAGACTCCGTCAGAAGACGGGTTGTTCAGGGAACACCTCAGGGAGGTGTCCTCTCTCCTCTTCTTTGGAATATAGTAATCAACGGACTACTATTGGAACTGGACTGGGATGGAATAGGTGTAATTGCCAATGCTTTAGCGATTGTTGTCTCGGGAAAGCACTTTCGTACAATGCAGATGTGGTTTGGGGATCAACCCTTCTTAAACAGTGCCAGTTCTTTTTACTAGAAGATATGAAATTCCGTAAGTGGTTCCACAAATACGATAGAAAGAGTGAAGAAGGCCACTGTGGCACTCTTAATAGTGGCCAGGTCTGGAGAACCTATCACACAAGAACATGATGAGGAAGGTGCAGACGGCAGCCTGTTTGCTCATTAGTGAGGCACTGGAAAAGACAATCACTAGTGCCTTAGAGGTTAAAATGTACCTTCTCCCATTGGATACTATTGGTAAGCAAATCAATACGGCCGCCCGACTATCAGCGGTTTCGAGGTGGAAGTACCTGCAAAAAGAGCATTCAACTATAGTAAATTTTGTGAAGCATGATCTGGTGAATTTGGATTATGTAACACCCCTGTTGTGCTTTTGCAAGTTTTTTTAATATGATTCTCTCCTCTACAGAGGATTGGAAGAGTGATCTCATTGTGGAGACCAGAACAGTTAAATTATTCACCGCCGGCTCCAACCTCGTTGGTAGAGTGAGAGCTGATGTGTTTTGTGGGGAATTAAATGTGGTTCTATTTTTTCATCTCCCTGATTACTGCAGCGTTTACCAGACTGAAGTAATGGCGATTGAAGAGGTCATGAACTTGAGGCATAATGTAATATCGTTGACTGGTTTTATGTGGACAGCCGGGTGGCGATTCTTTCACTGGATTCAGTTTATCTGGCGTCAATGCTGGCGTTGGATCGTCACACAACTCTTAACGAGATGAGTAAACTATTCAGTATCCAGTTGGTCTGAGTTCCGGGCCATTCTGATGTTGCGGGAAATTGTAGGGCAGACGCATTAGCAAGGTACGGTACGACTCTTCAACTGGCACTAGGGAGAGAATGTGTAGGAGAATGTGCTGCTGAAAGCAGCAAGCCATAGGAAAGCAGTTGTCTTGGTAAATCCTAGGATCTTAGTTACACTACGGAAGTGTGATATAAGTAGAATTATAAGGGTATTTACCGGACACTGCCTCTTTGGAGATCGTGCGAGACAGCTGAGTCTGGATGCAAATGACTTCTGTTGAAGCTGCAAGGATGACGAGGAGGCGGAGACTCATGTTCATTTCTCATGTTCATTCCCTGTGCTATTAATAGCATTAAATGATTTTAAAGGGAGTTTAGTGATGTGGTATCACAATGGGTCATAATTGGCCCAAGTGTGCGACAGCAACCAATGAAACCTAACCTATCCTAACTATAAATAAATAAATAAAATAAAGTTAGCACCAATATGTAAAGAATTACCATAAATATCTATTAATCTAACCCATATCCACTTGTAAGAGTATGTGCTAAAATTATTTTTCATCCATCATGGGTTATTTATAATATATTCGACTGATGTAATTAATACTAATCTGAAGATCGGCAAGAACCATATTTTTTACCGCAATCAAAAATAAGAAGAGAGTAGCAAGTATAATCATCCCAACAGTATGATTTAAGAAACGCTTTCCTCTGTGTGTGGTAATCAACTAACTGAAGCTTTTTACATTACATTATTATTATATTTAATACACGATATTATATTATTATATTTTCCTTATCTATTATACAATTTTGCTCGTCTTATTTTTATTCTTTAATTTTATTATTACTACTAGTATTATTCTTTTATTTTTCTTAAGACTAATCTCATCCTTTTTATCGTCATAATATAAAGAATACATAAATAAAAAGTATAAAAATAGAAAATTGCTGTTTGTTTGTTTTCTTCGTTCAGATACATCTTCCGCTTTTCTTGGTCGTCGTCTTATTTTCATTTTTAATATTCTTTTCCTCTGATAACACACAAGAAGAAAAGAAAAGAATTGTTTCCTACTCTCTATAGTAGTATATACGTATGTAAGTATATACGAAAGCTCACAAAAATAGTATTTTATAATTTATGATTGTCTGGAAGACAGCAAACAATACATTCACGGATAGTATGAGGCATTCATTTATATTCTTTGCTTCTGTTATACTACTTTGTAGTATATTTCGTCTCTGGTTCTTAATCAATGAACCGCGGAACACCAAAGTTTAACGCCATTACACGATTAGAAAAGCGGAAATATTTCCACGATTTATTAAATATTCAAATTAATTTAGTATTTCAAATATTGAGAAAATTAAATTACCATGTTTCACCTTTAGTGCGCTTCCCACTGGTGGGGGCTTTAACCACTTGCCAATTAAATAAAACTTTATAATTTCAATTATAGAAGAGAACAAGCATTTTGGTTTTTTAATTTATGCTAATTTATTTTATTCAATTTTCTTGGTTATGTACAAAATTAAACTTAAATTATACCAACAAATATTTAGTCAGGTCAAGTCAGGAAATACAAATGGTTCACTAATTATTACTTTAGTAAGAATTGAGCTAGCCTTAACATATTTTTGGGCCAGCTTTTGTTGTTATAGAACCATCATTAGTGGGTAATTTGAGAATTTCATAATGAGTCTCTTGTACCCATAGCGTCGGCATATTATGTGGTTGCTACTGGAACCAATCCATTCTCTTTGGTAAAGGTGTTGAGCACTCGTCCCAACTTCCAGCGTGTGGCGGGAAATTGTTCGTCTTTTAACAGTACTAAGTCGTTGGTCAGCAAGTTATGCCATTAGATTGATAGGTACCTGTCCGGGTATTCTCGCTCTATGTTCCTTCAGATGGTCGTTTATTTTGCCAATAGCGAAATTTATGAGGATTTTGAAGTAACACCTGTCGATAATTGTACCACTCATCCGTCTCATTCAGTGTATTATTCAGAATAATATCTTTTAATTTAAGATTCGTTTCTGTTAGCTGTTCGTTGTCAATTATTATCTGTTTCCATTTTTTACACTTGATTTCGCGATTAAAGTCTTGATGTTGGATGGCTTTGACTATTGCCCATTCTGAATGAACCGATAACAGTACGCTACAATTGTCTTTATTTTATTAATGTCTGAGTGTCGTTCGAATAATTAAATTAACTGATATCGTCTTATCTTTTTATTCTTCTGGTTGTAATTCTCCTACGATGCATTCAGCGTTGGCTCCATCGAAACTATCTATCGGGTTGCAACAAGTCTGCAACTGCAGTGGCAACAAATGCTTTTTATTGTAGACTTTCGGTTGGCTACAAATATTTTGAATTTCTATGAATCACCATGAATCCAACCCAAAGTACTGTTATTCGGTCTAATCCGAATAACAGTACTAATGTCCGCTATGTCCATGTTGCCTTGAACGAGTTTCATCATTCTTGTAAGTAGTAACACTAGCATTGAGTTCTAACCGCGGGATGAATAGTTTTATTTTAATGGGTGCGACACGTATTTTTAATGTTAATAAATGTGTGGTGATGTTGCCTTTTTCATCAGAGCTCCGGCAGTAAATTGTTGCAGCATATGCTGCATCCATAGGTGATTTAATTGTTGAGCCAATCCAACAAAGGATCATCATATGTTTCACTGCTGGCATTTCTTCCTTGTACTGAATCCATTTGTTTTTCAATATTAGAGATAGTCCTTCGTCCAATACAATGGACTTTCCAAGCATCTTGCAGCATTAATTTAGCGGTAATAATTATTGGTGACAACCATCCGACGGGATTCAATTTGGATGAGTACGACAATAATGCACGTTTGGTATGTTGTTCATTTGAAAAATACAGATTTGACATATCAAACTCAATTACATCCTCCAGTGGTTTATATACTTCACCCAAGGTTTTGACGCAATCATTCAACTTAATTGAAAAGTTGCCCGTTCGACGGAATTTGCTTGGGATACATTCCAGGATGTCCCTGGAGTTGGGTGCCCATTTGCGAAGATTTAAACTACCTTGTTCTTTAGTAGTCTTTAATTCATTCACTGATAACACAGCTTCCTCTAAGGTGTCGGGACTTATGCTAGAAAACTGGCCACCGTAGTACTATAGGTTACATTGTTCAACCTGTAAGCCTCGATAGGTTTTTTAGGCTCATCTCTCCACATAATTCTTTGAAAACCCCGATCATAGTTATCTATCCATACGTGTCTGTACATTTTTTGAATGTCGGCGGTTACGACATACTTGTGCTTCCGCGATCGAAGTAGGATATCGGCGAGGTCTTGCTGAAGCTTAAGACCAGTCTTCATTAAATCGTTCGATAATACGCCGGTTGTCGCTTTCTGAGGCACCGAATACCACCCGGAGTTTAGTTGCACTGCTTTCTTGTTTCAGCACTCCGTGATGTGGGATATAATAACTAAGATTAACTACCAGTTATTTTTGTCCTGATAGCACTAATCCACAACCATGAATTTAGAGCAAACTAGTGCCATAGTTTTTATTTCTGTTTTCATAATCTTAATTCTTAATTATTAGGAAAATAATAAATAAATAATTATTAATTAACTATTTTTAAATATCTAGCCTTATGCCCTTATAAAAAAAATTAATTGCAATATAAAGAAATAATAACTCAACTCAAAAGTGTTAACTGAAGTTTCAAAAGTGAGTTTTGCTTATCTGATTATCCTTGTCATTGAGTCAAAATAAACAATTTCACCAATATTAAATTCGACCACACTTGAAGATAAACAATAACGTACATTTTCTATCTACCGTAGTATTATATCAATGATGGTTATTATGTAGATTTCCTTTCCACTGCCTTTTTTATTGGTCCAGCAGAACATTTTGTCAGTTCTGATGGAGAAATACATGTTATTCCATTTTTTCTTTTGTTGAAAATTTGAAATAGCTCTATTTCATCCGAACTATTTTTAAATTCAATTTTCCAATATATTTTGGTATATTGTAACCATCGCACGCAGAGCCATGAACAGGAGTTGCCATCTTAATTTGAAAAATATAACAACATATGGTTGATTTCAAATAAAAATTGAAGTAGTGAAACGCACCTCGTATCTTTGACCGTAAAATAAACATCGTCGCTACAAAATTGTATCAGTCTCGGACATGGCAAATACGATTTAAATATATTTATTATCATGCTAATGAAGTTTACCCTACAAATTACTCCTAAATTAAAAAAATGGAACGGAAAACATTAATCGTTAAGTTCCTAGACATTCTATGCTTCCAAGTACTCAAATTTAATTAAAGATAGTTCTAGAAATACTAAGAGCTTTAAATTCATATGTACTAAACTAGTGCAAACCAGAACAAAATTCTAATGGATGTTGCAAATCTAAAACGACATTCATCGTCGACGATGAAGCACTGCATTTTGTAGAAATTTTGATTCTAAGAAATTTCATAACTCAAAATTTTCACCGATTTTCAAACTTGTCACTGTGATATTTTGGTAGATCCAAGTACTTAACTTGTGCGAACCCGATGGAAATTCTAATGTAGCTTGCATATCTAAAACGACACTCATTTGAAGAATGGAATTTCACAAAAAAATTTGATTTTAAGAAAATTCATGTTCAAAATGTTCACCGATCACCAAACTTGTCACTATAATAATTTTGTAGACCCATATGTGTACTCTACTTGTGCCAACCCGATTAAAATTATATTTAAAATTTCTACGGAATGCCGTTCCTCACAAGAATTTCGTTTTGGATTTGCGAGCTCCATTAGAATTCGAATCGGGTTAGGACAAGTAAAATGAAAATTTTGTGATATGGAGATAATATTCCGATACCGTATATTTCAATACTCCGTATTAAGCGATGGATTCTGCTGACTTTAGAAAAGCTAGCAACACTTTTAAAAACATGATTTGAAAAGAAATTGAAAAATTAAAGACTAATTTTAGTTTAATTAAATGCCTTATTTAATTTTTTTGCTCCGTTTATCATTTATAAATCGTTGGGATTTTCCATTTAATGCTAGCATATCCCAAATACGAAAGGAAAAATAAGATCTATAACGACATCAAGGCTGATTATGGCCAAGTCAAATGGGTTTTATTCGTTCTTACCCAAGATTCGGGTAAACAAAAATTCTACCGTGAGTATAAACAATTTCGTTTACTTCGGTAATCAAAGATGGACATGATAATAAAATTCCTACAAAATTAGAAAAATTAAGGGTGGCTAAAGTGTTCAATTTTACGAAGTTTGTTGGTCTGTAATCATGTCAATTCTACACTACGCGAATAACATAACATGAAAATAGTAATGATTCAATAAGTCGGTCATTAAGTTCCTAAAAATATTCATTTTTTGTACTATTTTTTGCATTCCGCAAATAGATAGTAGTCGCTTATGACACTAAAAAATTGTTTCATAATGTTGAATTCACACAGATGCTTTATGGAAAAATCACTACAAACATATTAATATTGTATATTATGTTTTTTCACTACAATAAGCGATATGGTTCTTGTAAAATTAGTCCCACCCCAGAACACTAAAACCAACGCTATTTTCAATATTATATATCTTTTTAATCTAATTATCATGAAAAATACTAGATCACCGGAAAAATCTACAAATTTTGTAGAAAATAAAAATAAAAATTAACTAAGAAAGATTACAAAGAGCGTAGGGCCGAACTTCTAATTTTCTGGAACACCATAATTGATAAAATTACCTTTACCAAGAATATCATTAATTTTGACAACTTGAAACTTGTCAACCAGGAAAGCCATTACTAAGTAACACACCGCTAAGCCATATTGTGATTAATTACATACAAAGCTTTTGTTGCAAAGACGAAGCAATTCTTATCACAGCTTTTCTCACACAGCTCCATCGGTATTTAGAAATTCCCTAAACGTCTCTTACAATTTTTAAAATCACCAACGGTAAGTGAACCGTCCTGTCCTCGATTACTAACAAAGTAGTTGACATCTTTTGAATAAGATATTATTCATTTTCCTAAAAAGCAAAATGTAACAAAACTGCAAAATCATTGTATTTGAAAAATTCTACTTCTCCTTTACAAAAGTGTACATAAATTTACTAAAATGCTTAAATTCAGAAATTAAAGTCAATACAAAGATAATAAAACACGAATTAAGAGATACAAGAATACAAAAGTGGGCAATAAAAAGGAAATATTATTACAAGTATCCATTGTTATTCCAACTGAATATATATATTTCAAAGAAAATACAAGAATGTAAGCTCTTGCTAACAATTGCAAATTCAAACTTGCATTTTTTATTATTGGTTGCTAAACCAATCAACAATTTCACATTTTAAGTAACACTAAAATAATTTAAAAATTTTAAAAATCAATTTTAAATTAAACAAAATGTATCTAATAAATTAAGAGAATCAAAAAAGTTTTATAAATAAATAAATAAATAAAATAAATAAAATAAATAAAATAAGTAAAATAAATAAAATAAATAAAATAAATAAAATAAATAAAATAAATAAAATAAATAAAATAAATAAAATAAATAAAATAAATAAAATAAATGAAATAAATAAAATAAATAAAATAAATAAAATAAATAAAATAAATAAAATAAATAAAATAAATAAAATAAATAAAATAAATAAAATAAATAAAATAAATAAAATAAATAAAATAAATAAAATAAATAAAATAAATAAAATAAATAAAATAAATAAAATAAATAAAATAAATAAAATAAATAAAATAAATAAAATAAATAAAATAAATAAAATAAATAAAATAAATAAAATAAATAAAATAAATAAAATAAATAAAATAAATAAAATAAATAAAATAAATAAAATAAATAAAATAAATAAAATAAATAAAATAAATAAAATAAATAAAATAAATAAAATAAATAAAATAAATAAAATAAATAAAATAAATAAAATAAATAAAATAAATAAAATAAATAAAATAAATAAAATAAATAAAATAAATAAAATAAATAAAATAAATAAAATAAATAAAATAAATAAAATAAATAAAATAAATAAAATAAATAAAATAAATAAAATAAATAAAATAAATAAAATAAATAAAATAAATAAAATAAATAAAATAAATAAAATAAATAAAATAAATAAAATAAATAAAATAAATAAAATAAATAAAATAAATAAAATAAATAAAATAAATAAAATAAATAAAATAAATAAAATTAATAAAATTTTTTTGTAACAGTATTATACTCGTATTAAAGAGAAAAAAATATTTTTCGGGACTTTTAAAGTTCAGAGCGAGTACGATTAGTAAATTGTATTTTGTTTTGTGCACCCATCATCAGCATTGACGTGTTTTGTTGTGTTTGAAAGCCAGAGAGTGTCACGAATAAGAGACTTCCAATCATAATTTGAATGGGGTGTATTAAAGGTAGTTGCGTGTATGCGCAGTCTAATAATACTAGCACACATGGTTTAATTGGCAGGGTTCCATTACTTCACAACAGTTAAGCAACACTGCAATAATCGTGCAACAAATTATATAAGATATAGAAAATAGAACTGAGGTATCAATAAGGTAGATTGAAATAATAAATTTTATATTTTTTTTTACAACAGTGGCAATCAATAAATAATGAATTTAATTTAATCAATATAACTAAAGAACGAATTTTTTGCTAGTTGTGCAGTTAGACATTCAGTCGACATTTTTGTACACATGTCGTACCAGGTATGTATATACATTTACCTAGCGTGTTCACATATTCATACATTTACAGATAAAGTTTGGCCGCAGGGATTTTTACTTTTTTGTTAAAATGTTGAATACGTACACAATTAAAGCATAATTATATATAATTAATTATACAATATTTTTAAATTGTACGTCATGTCATATTATAGAACTCTGGAAAAATTTTCATATAAAATAAAAAAGTTTGTCATTCGTTTCTACCACCAAAATCGGGAAATTCGTCGTCTTATTATTTAATTACTCGAAACGTAAAAAGTTATTTTCTTTCGAAATCGCTCTGCAATATCTTATTTTTGGATGAATGCTTATTTAATTAAATAATTTGAGGTAGTATTAGTGAAGAAATTCATTCATTATCTCACGTCTGTATACAAAGTAATAATTTTGTACTTAAACCTACATATGATATTGGGATGTATATGTTCTTTATAATTTCGTTGCTAAATAATTCAAGCTTAATTGAACAGTACGTCAATATACCGCAGAAAACTTAATTATTTTTCGATCGATCTTTTTCCAGGTACGAGTAAAATACCTCGTAAATGAAAATTTTAAATAATGAGAATATAATGTTAATACACTCGTAATGTATGTTCTGCTCGTTTTACATATTCAAAGTGTTCAATTTATTATCTCGATTTAATTCATTCCAAGAAAAATAATATTTTTAATTGTCTGTTAGCACAATAATTCTGTTCGTAGCCATGATTGTCTAAATATAGTTGCAAGTGTAGGAATTTAGTTGGATAATTGAGTTTTATCGATTTTTCGTTTAAATATTTTGACATTAATTATTATAATAAATGTGTCGTTCAAATACAAAGTGACGCGTTTCTGCATGTTAGATAGTTATATTTTATAGACCGTTTCACATTGCATCCCCTTGTTATTTCAGTAATGGGACACTTCAATGAAATGCCGCTATTATTTTCCTCATCTAAATACTTTTTCAGCGATTAGGAAAAACATTAAAGGTTAGCTTGAATTCTTTTTGGACCACTAGTGTAAGTGTTACAGGCTAGAGCAAATTTTTGAATTATACCATTAGAAATTTGTTAAATTATTTTAATTGAAACACCATTGGTACATAACGGACGATTGTTCAACTTTCCTTCAATGTGAACTAGAAGAGTGTGAAGTTCTTCATAGGAAATAACTCGTTCACCAGTTAAACGTTGCAGATGGGTTATAATTGTCTTTACTCCGGCCTCCCAGAGACCTCCGAAATGCAGAAAATATACGGGGATACAGTGCCAATTCGTTTGATGCTGTTTTAAAAATTGCGTTGCAGTTTATTCTCCATGTTCCAATATAAATTTATTCAGCTCGCCGATTACTTTCCTTGCACCTTTGAAATTGAATCCATTATCAGAGTATATATCTGAACCTGTTAAATGCCGCCCGAAACGATTCAGTAGATAGATCCACAGTGACTAATATGTGCAACGCCTTAGCGCACATGAATACAAACACACTTACGTAGCTTTTTGGTACTTGTTAACCTCTGGACCCGCAAAGTCAACACCGGTTCATATAAACGGTTTTACTATCTCCACCCTTTCTTTGGGTAACGATTCCATCTTTTGATTAAGCCACCGAAGACGTTGCTTTGTACACTGGACAGAACTGTGAAATATATCTCTACTAGTGCTTCAAATCCCCAATATCCATTATTTTCTTCGCAACAAGTGTAACAAATATGATTAGCCGCAATGGAAATTGTTGATATGTTGCTCCACTATCATTTTTTTCACTATCGGATAATGGTTTGGTAATAAAATAGGATGATATGGTTTATACTGGATTTACGCATGCTCGATTCGCCCACCAACGCGTAGCACTCCGACATCGTCGATGATTGGATTAAGGTTTGCAATTTATGTAGTTCTGCTCCAAACGCCTTACACTGAGCTGCTCGGTAGACCCTCGAAATGGCTTGATTTAACTCGTCTCTAGCTAGTCTACCCCTTTGTTTTCTTAGATATAAGCAACTACCTTCTATAGATATAAGCAACTACCAAACTTAAGTTCGTGAAACAGGAATTCCTTTCTTGTAATTCGTAGAGAAATTTACTTCGAGATATTGCCTATTTATCGTCATTGCTAGGCAATTATGCTCTGCCGTTATGCCTTGGTTTTTGAAACTCGAACGGACAATTTTGGGCTACTGATCTCTTGAATATAGGATATAGTCAGGACCATGCCACCAACAAATAAAACGTTGTAATTCAATGGAAGAGAGCCCGCGTGCGGCACAGTCAGCCCGGTTTAGAGCGGATAGAAATCAATAATCTTTCGGTAGTATGTTTAAAATTTTGCTAGTGCGGTTTGCTACATACGTTTTCTGTCTTCGGTCCATGCCACCATATTGTCCTTTGAAACGTATAAAATCTCGCCAACTTGCTTCATTAATTTTACTAGTAATAGTGCTCCGCATAATTATCCGCATAATCCGTACTATAGTTGGGCAACCTTTGTTTTTGTGGTAATTAATTCCGCATTGATGCCCCGTCGGTTTCAGTACACAAGTACACGCTGCCAGACCGCCACTTCCTTAATATCATACCGGCACTCTCTAAAACAGCATCAACTTCCAAACACAATTTCGTTGCATTTGCGATCGATTCGCCGCCGCTCATTAGGTCAGATGTGTTATGTATCTCTTTAGTTCAGCTCATGCATCTCTTAGTTGCCGATGTGTTATGTATCTCTTTTACAGTTTTTAATAAAGCACCTCGATTTAGTCTTTGTTACAAATAAAAAAATCCGCTTTAGGCACTGTCTAATGAATTCCCTAAAGTTATAGGAGGGACTTTAATATAAACTTACCATTGGCGTGTCTTTGAAACTTTGTTTTAAAATCTTTTTTACAGTCATTTTCTTCTATGGACCAAGGATCGCATGTGGGAATCTCCTCCATTTCCCAAAATTGTTTAAAGGTTTCGTCTATATTTAGGCCAATGTGAAAATTGAGACTCGTTTGATTGTACTCACTTGCTTTTCTGGTAGCTTCTTCTGACACGATTGTACCAAACATTCTAAAATAGCAATCTGACCATCTCGTAGTACATTAAAAAATCGGTCGGTTCCAATTATTATGTCTATTGTCCCGGGTGTATGGAAATATGGAACTGCCAATTTTATGTTTTTGAATTGCTTTAAATTGGTGAGATTTACCTTGCACGGTAGCTGTTAGCTACTTAATTTTTATAAAATAAGAACATCAATTTGTATTGTTTGATAAAATACCTTTCGTTGATTCTGTACCAGAAGTCAAACCTTTGATAAGTAATTTCGCAATTTTTACGTGGTAACGCGAGTCGTTGAGCCTGCGCACCAAAATCTAATAAAACTCGACATTTTTGGAATTGGTTTGTTGCATCCCGAACCCTTATAACAGCTGTAGATAGTAGTTGCGGTTGATGATTTGGGAACATGCATATAAAATACAGCTTCTTCTCAGCTACGAAACTTCTTCTATCATTCACGGAAAGCCCTAAAAATTGTTCGCAATTCCTTAGGATTTGATTTTCACCGCATTTCAGACAACTTACTGGTTTCATATCTACATATATTACTTTCAAATTCGAGCGTGTAGCTGTCGACTGTGCAATTTGTCTCGAAGGTTGGCAACTTTCTAAGGTGTCACTCTGTTTGTTTAAAAAATCGAAGTAATTAGTTATGGTAGGAAATTCAATCTCATAACTGTGCTGAGCCCAATCATGTTTAGTTACTTGATCCAGTTTGTTCACCAAAATATGAAGTAATCATGGATCGCGTGACTCAGTTTGGCCACCTAAAACCTTTAGCCCTCGTAATACCTCATCGGAAACATTGCGCATATGGTGCAAAGATTTGGCGGAAGCTTGTTTGATCGTAAGTTGATCCATAAATTGTTTAAATAGCATCGCTGTCACATGATTACTTTTGTCATATTGCTTATTTATTATATCCCACGCTTCTTCGTAATTTGCTTCATTTATTGTGATATGTCTCACTAACGTCGCCGCATCACCTCTCAGTGCTGCAATTTATATACCTTCGGAATTTTTGGATTACTATTAATTGACGCCTCAAATAAATCACGAAAGGAAACAAACTCAGAATATATCCCGGAAAATGTGGGTGCATTCATTCGTGGCAATCGAACGTCGGATTCAGTTTTTAAATTCAAGGTTGTTACGTCACTCAAAAAGGATCGTTGGTTAGCCACAAGTTCATTTAAGCGCTGATTGAGATTTCCAGGGCGCTCATCCTTATCCAATATCAGCTCGGCTTGTATTTATTTTCCTTTGGTTGTAAAATATTTGGTCTCGATGGTATCTTGTAAATCGACATTCTCAGGTAAATCTCTAAAATTCTTTTCGTTTGAGTTGTAGTCCTCCCATTCCTCAGTTAAAAGTTTAACTTGCGCCTTTGGCGAAATTTTCTATTTGAGACAACCAATTTACTTTTCGTTGAAGTGATCGCGTGTCTGCCATTTTGAATCGAATATAAATTAGTACTAATGAAATACTTTTCTCTTTTATTTTTAGGAATACGGAATTTACACTATGACAATCGTATCAACAAACACCAAGAATTTTTACACTTTGGTTGTTGGTTTTTATGTTAAATTCTTAATTGCACTTGATTTACGTCTTCCTACGAATTTTTATTTGCCAACTATTCCAATAACCACGTTCAAATACAAATCACAGGTTATTTTATGTATTATTTTGTCTGATGCTGATTCGGATGCTGATTGCAACCGGCTCGAAGGACCAGTGTAAAATCTATTGTCTTTAGATTCATAAATCAATAAACAATCCGCTGAATTTTCCTGCCAAATACTATATTATGTCGTGACTTTAGAAACTTAAATAACCGTAATACAAATTTGATGATTGGTTCAATGAGTCCTAGCCAAGCTCCAGGGCTGCTAGAGAATTTGCTGCCGGATGAGACATATTGGCTTGCCGGATGAGACGTTTTTGCGAGATGACTTATTTGAATCAGCTTTGTCTACAAAATTCCAAAGTAAATTATGTCAAATGCATTTTTATTTTTAAAATCGTGATCGATCACAAATAAGCCAGAAAACCATGGTTACCAACGGCCAAAATTAGGCACCACAAAGAACAGGTGTTTATTATATGCAAATAATTATATTGTGAATTTACACGAAATTAGTTTACCATTTGCACGAAATATTTTATTTTAATTCAAACTTTATTAAAATGGCACACATTTCATTTGAAAATAATTCGGTTTCTAGTGGGGTTTGTAGCCACAAAAACCATAACTATTTTGTGACCACATATGAACCCAAAATGTCCCTGTTGAAATTTCCCCAAAAAATTATTTATTTGGTCTATTCGGACATAATATACTCAAAAATTTATAACATTTGTGTTCTTCAGAGGAAAAAAAATTATTTCCCATTTTCCTATACCCCCAAAAAAGTACTGTAATGAAAAAGTTTTGTTTTCCAATCTGGTTGCATGATAGAAAAACAGGAAACAGCTTTGCAATTTTTATTTTCTGTATTCACACAATTTATTCATGTATGTTGACTGTTTTCCGGATTTAGAAAAATAGTTAATCTAAAATCCAAAAAATATTTGTATTTTGTAAATTTTTAAAATCTCGAATTATTTGATAAATACGTATTTGATGAAAATGTGATGATAAATACGAAATTTTCATGAATGTAAAATTTTTTCGATTTCCCATTTTATAATTTTTTTTGTGTATAAATTCGTTGTACTCCTGTTATTTTCGCCATTTAAACTTTTGACCTCTTTGCTCATGAAATTTCTTCAATATTTGTTCTACTTTTATGAAAAATAACCGAAATTACAAATTTTAAGAAGTTAAAATTTTATTTTAAATAAATAACAAAACTTTTAATTTTTTTACTTTATTTTGTTTAATTAAAAACAGACAACGAAGAAAGAAACCAAAAAGCTAAAACAGCTTTTTCTTTGTGCTTTTATTTAGTATGACGCTGTGAAAATATTATAAAATGTTTGTGTGTGTGTGGGCGCTGCCTTCTGCCCCTGTCATTATTTTGTTTTGCCGCGTGCGTTTGTTGGTGCTGGTTATTGTGAACGGTATTGTCATTTTAATTTTTATTTAATTAATAAATAAAGTTTCCCGTTTTCTCTATTTTGTCAATTTTTAATTATATTTTTTTTAAGAAATGGACTTAAGCACGATACAAACCAAAATTAGAAGGAAATAGAATTATTTAAAAATTAAAAGACAGAATAACGTTAAACAAAAAAGGTGAATGTCATTTTCATGTTGATGAGGAGTTCTGAACACAACAAAACAGCAACAAATATTTTAAAAGATTTTTGTCATTATGCGGGTGCTATTTTATGGTGCGGTAGACGTAAATAATATAATTAATTTGAGTGATTTTTTTTTGTTTTTTTTGTCTGTGTGCGATATAGCTTATATTTTAGAGGGTGGTTTTTGTAGGGTTCTGGCAATTAAAAATTGTTTTGAATTTTTCTTAATATTTTATTTGATTTCAAATTAAGAAAATTAATAAAATCAAGGGAAAGCAGCCTAGTTCTTTAAAAAGCGAAGTTGTTGGAGTGTAACTATGAATGTTAGAGAAACTGAATCAAAACACAAATAGTTAAGTTTGATTGATTGATTTGATTTAATACACTTTTCATATGCGTATTGGACAATTAAGCAAATTTTTGTTAACACAATTACTATTAAGAATTATTGTTTACTTTGATTTGTCAAAATAAAGTCAATCACTTTTGTCTTCTAATGTACTAGATTAGCGAGTATGTTTAATGCAGTTTCATAATTAGGATCAAGAAGTATAAAATGATTTAACTTCGAAAATCAATTAGTATACATGAGATAACAGAAATCAATGGATAGTTTTAAGTAATTTGGGGAAAAATTCTTCTTTTTCTATATCTGGCGAACGAATCACATCGTAAACAAAATTATACAAATATTATAAACTGAAATTGTAAAAATTGAATTATTATTATTTATTACATGCAATTAAGTTTATTGTGGAGCGAAGATCAAAGTTGAATTGAATAAATTCAATTATTGGGTCGAATCAGATCTGCTGGTGTTATCAGCAACTTTGCGAACATTTTGGTGCCGAAACCCGGGAATTT
This sequence comes from Nephrotoma guestfalica, assembly GCA_963691935.1. Lineage (NCBI taxonomy): Eukaryota > Metazoa > Arthropoda > Insecta > Diptera > Tipulidae > Nephrotoma > Nephrotoma guestfalica. The sequence goes on from OY829914.1 coordinate 248,781,637, forward strand.
CCCACAGAAGACAGATTGTATCTACTGTGCGGAACTTTTATTTGTAATATTGAAATTGAAATTAAAGTGCAGTAATAAAGTGTGATAAAGTGTAATTATTTTTCGTGAATTTAAAATGGATAGATTAAAACGACTTCGCGATCGCGCTCATAATCAAATAGTTCTGATTCTGCGGTATGCGGAGAGATAAATGCGACACTAACATCGAAGATATTAAAAGCCGGCTTGACATTTCGGAGGTTCGATATGAAACTTTCAATGAATATGAAAATTATTTGAATTTCCTACGTATAAACCAATCACCAACAAAGTGGATCAACAGTTCTACAAAGCACGAGCATTATTAACTACAGCTATTAACAGTCAATGCCAAGGTCGAGATGAAGTTAATGTTACACAAGGTTTGTTGGAGCCGCAACCAGCAAAGAACATTTTTTGAAGGAGTTAATACTTCACAACTAGTACGACTACCAAAAATTCAAATAGAAAAATTCTCTAGGGATTATAGATATTGGGCCTCGGTCCACAATTTATTTAATTCCACCGTGCATAACAACAAAAATATCAGTGACGTACACAAACTACAAATATTGAAAGGGCTGCCGTCGGGTGATGCTGCCTCCCTTATACGGCATATTACCATCACTGAACATATTTATTCAGAAGCATGGGACAAATTATGTAGTCGTTATAATAAAATGATTCCAATTGTGACATAGCTCACTCAAACATTTTTCGACCAAAAACCATGTATGCAATCGAACGGCAAAGACTTTCGACGTATTACCGAAACAGCACTTCGTGCACTAGGGTCAAAAGCCGAAACTCGCGACCCGTGGCTTATTCACATATTATTTAGTAAAATCGACAATGAATCTTAGCAATTGTTGGCAAACGAGTCAGTCGTTAAGAATTCCCCTATGTTCGCAAATTTACTCGCATTTTTAAATAAGAGAAGTGATGTTCTTGAATTTTGCGATGCAACATCTAAAAGGCATCCGGTGAAAGCAACAGCAAAATCGTTTCTGTCTTCGAGTTCTAACAACAATCTTGAATGCTTCGGATGTAGACAGCAACATCCATTGTTCAGATGTCCGGTCTTTAAAAACCAAGGCTTAGATGCGAGACTGAAATTAGTGGATGAAATGGTTTCATGTCAAAATTGTTTGAAAGAGGGTCACACAACGAGAAAATGTTTAAGCAAAACATCATGCCTGACTTGCAACAAACGTCACCATATTCTGCTTCATTCAGGCCAAAGTGAAACACAATCAGAGCACAAATCTGCTTCCTCGAGTCATCATGTGTCAATTCATGATCCTTACGTTAATAAACTAATACTTGATTCAGTTTAAGCTCAATCGACTAATGGAATAGACAATACTGTTAAAATACCACATTCGTACAATAAGCAACCAGCTGTACAAGTTTTACATACGCTGTTTTCAAGTTCATTTCGAGCACTTCTAGATTCGGGATCGCAAGCTTCATTTGTAACCGAACATTGCGCCCAACGGCTACACCTTCAGCGAAGTCAAGCTTCCATATCTATTTACAGGCTAGCATCTACCTCGACGGGAAAAATAAAGAGGAGAATCGATATGACCATATATTCCCGTATAGACAAGCACTTAAACGTTTTGGCTCATTTCATTGGTAACATAACAAGTTTATTACCAACCAAACCAATTAAATTAAATAAAGTCATTTCGGAATTACAATTAGCCGATCCGGACTTTAACAAACCAAATAAATTAGAGGTTTTGCTAGGAGCTGATGTATTTTTTGATGTGTTAAACCAAGAAAAACGTACAGTTTACAGCTTCCAAACCTTATACTCAACCAAGTTTTGGTGGTTATTCGCTGGAACATGGACTGAAGAAAAAACCAATTTACATGTAAACGTCGAGCGAGTCAATCAAATGTTAAATGAGGATCTGCACCAACTGTTGAAAAGATTCTGCGAAATCGAAGAAGTTTCATATCAAGTAGAAGTTCCAGTCAATACTCGTATATGCGAAGAATATTATAACAAAACAACATCGAGAGATGCTAGCGGCAAATTTATTGTGCGACTGTCGTTTAAGGAGCCAAGGCCGATATTGGGTACATCATTCGAGACTGCACGACTTCTTTGATGCCTGTCAGTCATTTACTATTGTACATATTGCGCTCAGCATCTTGCAGTTAAATCACTGAGAAAATCAGCTGAACAATATCACCAGATATATCCAGAGGCTACGGAAATTATTAACAACGAATTATGCATTGACGACTTATTGACGGGCTGTGATAGTGTTGTTTTACATTTTTAAGTGTTGTTTTATCCAAATTCCTAGGCCTTCTCTTTCTAGGTAAAGCTGTCGTTGGTTTTTCTGAAACATCCTCTATTGAAACAAACTCAATAAGTTCATTCCTCAAAAATTTCGGGGTCAGTTTGAACGATTGAGGTAGTAATATAATTATTTTTTTTTTCAATATTTTCGCATTCAATTATACCATTTATTTCTCCCGGTTGAGCCAGAATTGTTTTTCCTATTCGAACAAATAACACAAAATTACACAATTGTTATTCTTGGTTTATCAATATTATTTCTAGTGAGCTTACCAAGATGATTGAGCAAGAAATCGGCTTCATTTTCGCTTCCAGCACTATCCGCATCACTAACATACCCATCATCTGGAGGAAACAATACGATTTCAAAGCTTTCGGTGTTTCCTATTTGGGTTTACTTCATTTCCTCTTCGTCCAACTCATCGATATAATTTAAAATATACTCCAAATTTTTCTCAACCTGCTTATAAAAATTAAATTTTGTGTAATTCAATTAATAACAAAAATATAATTAACAACAATTATAATAAAATTAATAATAACTTAAAATTATAAAATATTTCATTAACGGAAAGTTATAATTTTTCGAAAAACGACGTCAAATGCTATTATTTATTTCACAAGAATATTTATTAAATTTCACGAATTAATAATGAAAAATCCCGAATTACGTATTATAAATTAAAAACATTGTGCTAGTTGAAAAAAGTGACAAGCTGGGCAACCAGCGGGTAAACCTAATTCGAGTACGTTGAATTCAATAGTGCTTTTGACATATTTCGGCTCTGAGTCAAAAATTTGTCAAAATATACACTCATTTTCACGTTGATAGCTCTTGAACCATTAACATTTTCGTTTTGCTTTTTTCAGCGAAGTTGTTCCTATTATTCCGGCTAAATAATTGCACCCAGTGGGTATTTTTATACAAAATGTCGACAGGCAATTTTTTCGTTGTTCACCCATAGTATTTGAACCATTAAGATTTTCGTTATGCTTTGCCGAACATATCAAATTTATCAAGAACATATCAATACCGAAAAACCACATCCATCATATTTGTGTGTTTTACTTAGGCTGGTTAGGTTAGGTTAGGTTGGAGTGGCCTTCTCGCATGAACCACAAAAAGTCAGGGTCCGTTTTGGCAAAAGCTTCTTATAGAAGATCTCGGCTCTTATCTTGCCGTCTAGAGAAACACGGGTCCACCTGAACAGAGATCCGTATACACAGATAAGGATAAATACAACTGGAGGTCGGTATACTTTAGGTCAAACAGGACGCTCATTTTAAATAAGATACAAGAACACTTCAATGACATAACCAAATTTAAAAAAAGACAAAAATCAAGTTTTGCTAACACATAAAAACTGAAAACTGGTATACTAAATTAAATAAAAATTTGACCATTTTTCACAGAATCAAAAAAGTACCGAAATTAGACAGGTTAGTATATAGGTTACTATTGGTCTAGCATTTATCTATCCCAAATATTGTGGCTATTTATTCTGTGGTTTGCAATAACTAGACTAATTGTTGTTGCGGGAATAAAGCAAGTTTACGATCATCGCCATACCAATACAAATATCAGAAACAAATATAGACGAAGCTGTTAAACAAAATTGAAAACTCCATGGTAGCGATAAAATTCAACTTACTGGTTTTTAAAACATTCCAGTTTTAATACTGAACACACGAGTATTCTTACAGTACTCGGCCACAATAACAACACGGAATTATTTACTTCGACCAGAAAACCAATTTAGGCCATTCAAGTATAGGGCAATGACATGTATATCAATGCCATACGTCCATAGTTGGCCGAAACCTAAATAATCACGGCGAATCACTAAGACGGACAAAGCGGAGGGCTTTAGGAGCAGTTGATACTAGATTCAAAAATTATGATGACTACTAAGGAAAACGCCAAAAACAATGACGAATATTAAGGAAAACGCCGACCGATGCACTAAGCATATATTTATTAAAAAAGGCGTTCACTAACCAACCACACTTTCGACTGCTTCACATACTCGAAATACACAAGATACCTAAATCCGCAGCTCATACAATCCCTTCAAATAATTATGGATTACTATGGAATCGTACTATATATTTATAAACTCATAATAGACCAATTTTGCTCGAGCAATTTTCTAATTTAAAGATTGAGTCTTCTTTCGTTCTGTTCAGCATTAAATTCACTTTCAAATATAATCAAGAGCACTTGGCTATAGCTAGGTCACAGTACGGCAGCTATAGTTGTTTTGGATCATCTGAATGAGATTGTACTTAACACATAATTTGCATCTAGGTGACAATTTGTTTTGCTGAATATTCATATAATCGAATCACCACTAAACGTTACAAGCAAATTTGTGTAAAGTAGCCTATAAACATGTGTAAGTGTCATCTGCTGTTTCTATAAACATCATTATTTTCTGCGTTTGTTTGTCATTTAATAATACTATTGGCCTGGCATTTATGTATCTCAAATTCTATTAATGGTTCGCGGTTTTCTGTTCTTGCGTAATATTGTTCAATACAATGTGATGTAGTTTGAAGGATAATGTGTTTTTGACCAGTTCTACATTCCAAAAGCTTTGTGACGGATACATATTCTAAATTTTTGGTCGCAATTACTAAAATGTTATGCTTTAGTAGAGTTATATTTTAGTTGGTGCGTCTCCTTCATTTAAACCAATTCATTATATTTTGTAAATAATGTAAAAACATACTAAGTTTTGGTGATCATGGTTTTGTGAGTATAACACCCGACTTTTTTCTATCATGAACGGAAGTAAAACACGAATCACTATTTGATTACATGTTATAAACTTTAGAGTATTTACAAGAGAAATACGACGATTATACTTGCTTCTTCCGAAAATGCCAAATTTCGCTGATTAATTGGTTGGCCGATTTTGACAAAAAACATAGCAATTTTTTTTAAAAAGGTTAAATATAAAATTAAATTCTTGAAGTGAAATCTTATCACCCGAGATATTTACAAACATAATCATAACAACCGAAAGTTAATCAAATCAGAATAATTTTCATTTTAGGATCAATTTACATTTGATTTGATTCAATTCGTATTGTCAGTAGTTTCTCAAATAAAAATGTAATTTATTATTGAATTAATCAAGAAATTATTTTGCAGGGTTCATTAATTCAATAAAATCACTAGTTAATCCTACAGTTAAAAACGATGAAATTAAGTTTAAAATCAATAACTATTGTGATAGAAAGTTAACTTGGATAGAATCAATGCATGTTGTGTTTGAAATTTATAAATATAATTGTTTCTAAAATGATATACCTAATTAATTAAACAAATTTTTCGTTGAGTGAATATATTATTTATTGCCTTTTTAAAAATTGTATTATAACTAATTAAATAACTTATTTATTGAATTAATCGTCCAAGTATTGCGCAAATTCCAAAAATTCAATAATTTAACTTGTTAATTTACAATTAAAAATGAAAAAAAAATGTATAATTAATAATTTTTGCTGATTTATTATAATAAGTTGGATTATTAAAAAATAATTATAAAACTAGTCAAATTAATAATTTTTTTATTAGTCCTAGGTGGCTTTTATTCGATTAAACATTTAATTATTGTTTTTCTAAAGAGTAATTTCAATAAACAATATTTTTTGAAATGATAATGGTTTTTTTTCTGGGTGTAGATCTTGGTATAAATTTTGGCCACAATTTGACTCATGAGTCATGAGACATTTGTATACTGTACGTATACAAATTTCTCATGAGTCAGGAATCAAATTGCGGCCAAAACTCACAAACAGAGAATAAACAAAAACAAAAACTCCAACAATTTAATTAACGGCAAAATCAACACAAAAACGAGAGCTTGTGGCATGCAAATGTGTAAAAGAAGTTATCAAGAAAGTTCTCGGAATTAATCGATCTGATGATTGGCGCAAATATATTAAAAATATGCTGACCGCATTTCATAATATAAACGTTCGAATGTCATTAAAAATGCATTTTTTACATTGTCATGTGGAAAAATTCGCCGAACAATCACCAGCCGAATTCGATGAGCACGGCGAGCATTTTTACCAAGTGACGGCAAGATTCGAATATTGGTACAGCGGCAAAAAGCTATATGCACTCTTGGGTGACATTTGTTGGAATTTGCGAGAGGAAGAAGATCCCGAAGACGACACGAACGAATCAGAAAATGAAAAAGTTAAGCAAAATGTTAAATTTTTAGGAAATAGTTAAGAAAAATCGCCATAAAATCAACTGAATCGATTTAACTTTCTTTTAAATAGTTTCTATTGTATCTATATTTGTCGATGCACCTTATTAAAGTTAGCCAAAAGTTTCCATCCGAGAGGTAATGCAGATAGTGCCTTTGCTATCTCAGCCGTAAGGTAATGCATATAGTGTATTCGCTAGCCCAGCAGAAAGATGTTAATGCAGATATTGGTTTTGCAATCCAAGCAATGCATCCGTTGCTATCTAATTTGCATCCATTTAGCATCCATTTTGTTCAGAAATTCTGAAGGGGATGCAGGGGTGTAATTTTGCAAAAATTCGCTGATTCAATATATCGAAAATGCATTGAATGGCCTGACGCTCAAGATTATCGTGCTTTGTCATTGATGCCACTATGGTTATTTGATAGGCCATAATGTAAGTGAACTTCGGCCTAATCTGAAGTTGACCAACATTATAGCCTATCAAATAACCATAGTGGCATCAATGATAAATCACGATAAACTTGAACGACAAGCCTTTCAATGCATTTGCAATATATTGAATTAGCGATGAATTAGCGAAACTATGCAAAATTACACCCCTGTATCCCCTTCAGAATTTCTCCACAATTGGGCCGAAGTTGACCAACATTATGGCCTACCAAAATATCCATAGTGGCATCGACATTCAATGCGTTTATGATATATTGAATTAGCGATGAATTAGCGAAATTGTGCCCTATATTTATGATATATTGAATTAGCCCTGCATCCCCTTCAGAATTTCTTTACAATTGGGCCGAAGTTGACCAACATTATGGCCTACCAAATGACATGCCTCAATGACAAAGCACGATAATCTTGAACGACAGGCCATTCAATGCATTTTCGATATATTGAATCAGCAAATTTTTGCAAAATTACACTCCTGCATCCCCTTCAGAATTTCTCAACAAAATGGATGCTAAATGAATGCAAATTGGATAACAGTGAACGCATTGCTTGGATACCAAAAGCAATACCTGCATTATCATATTTCGGCTGGGATAGCGAAGATACTATCTGCATTACCTTTCGGCTGGGATAGCAAAGACGCCATCTGCATTACCTTTCGGCTGGAAACTTTCGGCTAACTTTAACAGTATTGTCGATGCGAAAAACAACACAGAGATGTGAATGTAGGTGTGGTTTTTCGGTCTTAATATGTTAGACAAAGTTGTTTGTCTTGGCTTGCGCAATAACTTTGCTGAAGAAATCAAAACGAAACTCTTAGTGGTTCAAGAACTATTAAAACGGGTTGTGTCTACCTAAAGCTAGAGCAAACCCAGTTTCATAGAAAATTTGAATTTACCAGTATTACATCTCCTTGCGGCATTAACCGGAAGAGGTTAGTGCTTGGTTGTGCGGATGGGGATGCACAAATAACGGCCTTGATAACCGCATCAAAAAATAAATAAAAATGGGAAAAGAAAAGTAGTGGTATCAGACCCCGAAGTAGTAAGTTTGACTTCACCAATCCATGACGAGGGTCGAACCAACTGTGGTTGTATATGGTGAGGGGGTTTCACACTAACATTTTATATCAAATTGCAACATTAAGTAGTGCTAATAACCTAACTTTTGTTGGGGTTAGTAAGATGTTTTTTAGACAGTAATATGTTTCGGACAGAAGGAAAAGGAGTTGCAAGCAACATCAATTTCCGTCCCTAGAGACAGTCGGATGACAGATTACCGCCGGTCCCCAGAATGTTAGCAGCCTGTTATACTCACCAAAGTTTGTGTTGGACGCGGCCCAAAACTCAAATAAAAAATAATAATTTTCTTTAAAAACTGTTCGAACACAAAAAAAAAATGTATTAATTATAAAAACAACTTACACACAATTATCACACAGTCCTTCACTGCCAGTTGTGCTCAAGCTACTTTACGTGATAGTTAATTTCAAAAGACTGACCCCTCTTCAAGGGGTAGGAATTTATTCAAAAATTAAATTAGTTGTTGAGAGAGGGAGGTGATATTTTTAGCACAGTGATTAAAAGTGCTCACTCAATCAACTTAAATTTAAAAAATTGTAACACAAATAAAAATGTAGAAAGTAACACAAATAAAAATGCACATGATACAATTTTGTTTTAATTAATTTTTGTTTAATTAATTTTAACTTTGCTTTGAAAAAAGTAATTGTATTACCGACTCCAACGAGCTCGGACTTACAGAATATAATTCAAAGTTGTAATCGTGGCTCCGAAGAGTACACTCTTAAGAATTATAACTGATTTCCATCTCTGAAGAGTTTGGATTATAAATTAATCTTAAGATTAGTTATTAGTGTAAAGTGTTGTAAAGAAAATGTTAATAAAAATACTGTAAAGAAAGTTTTAATAAAAAATATTTTTTTTATAATATTTTAAACTTCTGAAAATGAAACTGGCGCAGTTGGTAAGATTTTCTTCTGAAGAAGGAAATCCAGTGATTAAACAAAAAAAAAAATTTTTTTTAAATATTTTGTGAACTTGAGTGAACAGTAACGAAGACACACATTAAAAGTTAGTGAGCTCGTTGAAACAAAATTCGCGAAAGTGTAAAATCGTACGTCTTTCAGATCAAGTAAATCAGTAAATCATAGACAGTAATAATTTAGTGTTAATAAGTAATATTTAAGTGTTTTAATGCAAATCGAAGATAACAATAATTAAGTGCTAATAAAACCAGAAAACTTTTATAATAAAACTTATAAAATTTATATTGTGACGTGATAATCATAGACAATGAAAGACTTAAAAAATGAATTAGCTGCACAATAGCAGATCCAAAAACGATTACTAGATCAAGTAAACACATTGAATCGAAAAATAAGTGAATAAGACAAAAAATTAAGTGAAGTGAAATCTTTAAAATTCGATTTAACACCAAACCAAATAATTCGAAATTTTAATGATATTACGCCATTTTCCGGTGAAGATCATTATAAATTAAAATCATTCTTGAACGCAGTGAGTGATTGTGAAAATTTATGTGGCGACATTGAACTTACATGCTACTGTCTTAAACGAGTCATAAACAGTAAAATAATTGGTATGGCGAGAAGTACAATCATGGAAATCCCAGATCACATGAGGAATTGGTGTAACGTAATGCAACACTTAAAACTGAAATTTAGACCCAAGGAAACAATTCATCAATTGCTATTCAAGGCAAATTGCGACTACGATAATGAAGATATGTTTACCTATAACTCCTTAGATAAAGAACTAGTGCAAATTTTAAAGTCAAAACTTGTGCCTATAGCGCAACTACAAATTGATTTAAATCTATCACTTTTTGAACTTGATAATTTTTTATGTAAATCGGAGATATATTTATCTGACGATATAATCAAATTCGAATATAGAATACACAAAAATGGTAAAAATAGTTTCATTAATAAAAAATTTAGTTATAATAATCAGAAAAATTCGAAAAATAGTGATCATAACGTAATATATAACTCAAATTTTAACCATAACGATTCAAATAGTTTACAAAGAAATCATAATACTAACAATACTAATAATTTTAATAATGGGTCACATGCTCAACATCAAAATACTGCTTATAACAATAATTTTAACAGACAAGGACAGTTTAGATTTAATCCAAGACAATTTAGGTTCAACTCGAATAACTTTAATCAATTTAATAGGAATAACCAAAATAGAAATGAAACAAGGTCAGTAGAACCGATGGAGGTTGATAATATTGTTAGAAGCCCGGAACTTAATCCCGAGGTAAATTTTATAGAACCGCCTCAATTAGACAATTACCGATAGTTAAACTTACATTCGATCAAATTGTTATCAATTGTTTATTAGACACTGGCTCGGATACCAGTCTCATTAAACCAAACGTCTTAAAATACCAAATATTGAAAATTGAAAAACCGATAAAATATAATTCTTTAGGTGGATCAAATTATGTGACGGAAAAAATTATTACCCCGATCCCCAAAGAACTAATCAAAAATGGTACCCTAGAATGGAAGATATTCTCTCTAAACAGCGAGAAATACGATGCTATAATAGGCATAAATTTTTTGAAACCATTCGAAGCCATTATTGACACAAAAAATGGATGTCTTAAGATATTCAATAAATTTACGATTCCATTTATTAACGTTGGATATCCTAGTGGTTTTGCCGAAGTAAACCATCTAGAACCAACAACCAATCCCAAAGAAGAAATAATCAACAAAGTAAACCAAACTCATTTGAATGTCGAGGAAAAGGAATACCTGAAGGTTATTCTCGAAAAAAATAAAGACTTATTTTATCTCGAACGCCAAAACTTGACCTTCGCCCACGAGATAACACACGAAATTAGATTAAAACACGAAAACCCAATATACAGTAAAATTTACCGATATCCCCAAGTGCATGAGAAAGAAATTTAAAGGCAAATCCAGGATATGTTAAAGCAAGAAATTATAAGAGAATCAAATTCACCGTACAATTCCCCGCTCTGGATTGTCCCAAAAAAGTTAGACAGCTCTAACGAGAAAAAGTGGAGAATTGTCATTGATTATCGGAAGCTTAATGCAATTTCAGTTGATGATAAATTCCCGATTCCAAATATCGAAGGCATACTCTATAAATTGGGAAAAGCCCAGTATTTTTCGACACTGGATTTAGCCAAAGGTTTCCATCAAATGATGGTAAAGCCGGAAGATCAGAAAAACAGCTTTCTCAACTCCATTTGGCCATTATGAGAATATAAGAATGCCATTCGGACTGAAGAATGCACCGTCAACATTTCAACGGTTAATGAACTCTGTTTTAAGAGACTTCATAAATAAAATATGTGTAGCCTATCTTGACGACATATTAATCTTTAGCACCTCTATGGAGGAACACATATTAAATATTAATAAAGTATTCAATAAATTACGGGAATCAAATCTAAAAATCCAAATTGACAAGTGTCATTTCTTCTCTAAAGAAACCGATTATCTAGGTCATACCTTAACTACCGACGGTGTAAAACCAAACAAGAAAAAAGTAACCGACATAACAAATTTAAAATTACCCGAAACGCAAAAACAAATAAAATCATTCATAGGAGTAGCTGGATACTATAGGAAATTCATTAAAGATTACGCGAAAATTGCTCAACCTATGACCAAATATTTGAAGAAGGTTGCGAAAATTAATAACCTAGACCCCTACATATACAAATGCTTTTGAAAAATTGAAAACAATTTTAACTACACATCCGATCTTAAGATATCCGGGCTACAATGAACCATTTGTTCTTAACACCGATGCGAGTCAATTCGCAATTGGCGCTGTATTATTACAACAAAACCATCCAGTAGCCTATGCAAGTAGAACCTTAAACCAACACGAAATTCGATACAGTACAACTGAAAAGGAACTATTAGCAATTGTATGGTCTGTTAAATACTTCAGACCTTATATTTACGGCAAACCATTTGAGCGTAACACGGATCACCAAGCATTGAAATGGCTCCAAACTAAATATTTAGGAAAAGACCTCAATCCGAGACTCCAAAGATGGATATTGTCACTCGGAGAGTATATCATCAAAATTAACTATTTACAGGGAAAATAAAATAAAATCGCAGACTTTCTAAGTAGAATTAACACTGACACACAAGAAATAAACAGAATAGAATCTAGTTTCCAACTTAACGAAGAGAGAAATCTCCCATTAGCATATGAAATTAATAATGAAGAATTAGTCGAGAATCATAATTTAGACAACGAGTCAACACAACCCAATGTAGAATCACGAACAAAGGAACAAAACGTTAATATTACAACCTTAGAAACAATAGTGAATAGATTCAAAACTCAAGTTATATTTACTGAAAATTTCACTAACGAATTAGAAAATATTCTAGGAAGTCGTAGAATTAATAATAACCCAAAAATAAGTAAAGGAGAATTAATAAACAAATTAAAAACCTATTTAACAGGCACAAGAGTAGCAATCCATACGTATATTTCTGACGAAGAATTTTATGATATACAACAGACATTAATCAGTGAATTTCCCAATATCAAATTTGTAAAATGCTCTTACTTTGCACAGGACGTAGAAACAGAAGACCAATTAATAAAAATAATTTCGATACAACATAAAGAACAAGGCCATCCTGGTATAATAACGTTATATGAAGATTTAAAGTTTAAAGTATATGGAAAACATATGAAAATTCTAATCACCAAAATAACTAACAATTGTGATATTTGCAACCTAGCTAAACACGACAGGAACCCTATCCGACCCAAATTTCAAAAAACCGAATTACCTACAGATAAAAATCAAATAATCCATATAGATACCGATGTGAACAAGAAACAATCATTTATTGTATTTATTGATAAGTTTAACAAATTCGCTACAGCATATCCCTTAGGAAATAGGACACATGTTGAACTCATAGAAAAAATTAGAATGTACTTTAACCATAAAAAACCGTTAAAGATTATAGCTGATAACGAATTCAAACATGTGAATATTAAAGAATTCCTAGATCAAGAAAATGTAGACTTCCATTTAGCCAAACCTAATAGCCATACTGGCAATGCTGACGTTGAACGTTTAAATAATTCCTTAACGGAAAAACTCAGAATATTAAATCTAGAGCAGATGAACCCAATACGAATTCAAATGCTAGAAGCAGTTAAAATGTACAATAACCAGTACCATAGCACAATAAAACGCACCCCATCAAAAGCAGAAGAAGGTATACCAAACAAGGAAGAAATCTATAATAACCTAATCCTTGCACAAAGCAAAAGATTAAACAGATATAACAGAAATAGGGAAGATTACCAAGAACTTAGAGAACAAGGTTACATTAAGAACTACAAAGCTTTAAGACATAAAGACCAACCAAAATTTTGAAGACATAATTTAATAAATATACACCCTACTAATATAAAACGACCTCTACAATTCGCAGATTACAACTGCATTAATAATACTGATAACACTGATGACAACGATACCGACACATGCTCAACTCTCAGTCGAGAAAATCGAGACGGATAACGGGTACACCATAATTAAAGAATACGAAAAACTAATCTCAAAGACATACAATTACTCTTTACACATCATAGATCTAGAGCCGATCGAAATGACAATATTAGAACTAAGAATCTCAATACACGAAATCATATCGAACCTTACAGAAATTACTTGTCGACAATTACTAGAAGAACTGGACTTTTTATTAACTAAACTATTGACATTAAAAACAGGACATCACTCAATCCATAAAAGAGGATTGATTAATTTCTTATGAACCATAAGTAAATGGATTTCAGGTACAATGGATGACGAGAACAGACAGATAATTAACGAACATTTAGAGACAATTGACAGCAATAATGGAAATATTGTATCCAATATAAATCAGCAAATCAAAATAAACAATAATCTTAACGATACTATTTACAAATTATATCATGCAATTGAAGACGACCGACGGAATATCCAAAACCTCATAACAATTAGGGACAATCAAACTCTAACTAAACTAATAATATTAGATCTTAGAATGAAAATTCATGAAACAGATAGATTAATAAACGACTTACAGGATAATATAATAAACTCTAAAAACATACATTACATTAGTAAAATATATTTACTAATCTAAACATTATACGTCCTTCCTTACTAAACCATAAGGAAATCATAGAATATAAAATAGATATAAACAAATTAAAATACTTAAGAGTAGGATTTACTAAAACCGATACTAATAAGCTAGTATTTCTAATCAAGATCCCTTATAAAATGACAAAAATAAATAAAAAATCGATAATTCCCTTGTCAAATGAAAAAGATTGTAAAACTATAAATTCTGAAATTATCGAAACTCTTGAAATCAATAATCACTATTATAAATTTGACAATAATAAGGATATTTATCAATTATCGGAATTAAAACATTGCGTATTAAATAAGAATTGTGAAGTAGTAAAAAACTGTAATAATGAAATTTACCACATTAATGATAACATGATAATAATTCAACTTGCCAATAACATAACTTTAAAATCAAATATTGATGAAAGAAAATTTGTATTAAAAGGAAACTATTTCATTAAATTTTATAATTGTACTATAAACATAGATAATAAGTTATTTTCAAATAGCATTAAGGAAGAAAAAGACAATTTTGTAATTCCAAATTAAGATTATAAGCCAATAAATAATACATTTACTTTTAAGGAAATTATATTAGAAACAAATAAAAACATAGATGAAATTAATGTTTTACAATGTGACAAAGTTATTCAATATTCAGGAGGAATCATAATCATTATAGTAATGTTAATAATAATAATACTCTTATGTTATATTTTTATAAACAAAAACAATTTAAAATTAAACAAAAACAATTTAAAATTAAACAAAAAGAATTTAAAAATTAAACAAACAGGATTTAAATTTGTAAACAGAACTCAGGAGAGTTCTGAATCTAACGAAGGGAGAGTTACACCCCTGGATATTGAAAGTAACACAAATAAAAATGCACATGATACAATTTTGTTTTAGGTATCATGTTAAGTTAAAATTGTCACACGAAAATAAATGTTAAATTAACAATTTTCATTAGAATAAATTTAGAAATATGGAAATATGGTGTGATTTAAGTAAAAAAGGCATAAATGCAAAATTAACAAAAAATAATAAAGAAATTAATTTTAACTTTGCTTTGAAAAAAGTAATTGTATTACCGACTCCAAAGAGCTCGGACTTAAAGAATATAATTCAAGGTTGTAATCGTGGCTCCGAAGAGTACACTCTTAAGAATTATAACTGATTTCCATCTCTGAAGAGTTTGGATTATAAATTAATCTTAAGATTAGTTATTAGTATAAATACTGTAAAGAAAGTTTTAATAAAAAATATTTTTTTAATAATATTTTAAACTTCTGAAAATAAATCTCGCGTGTTGTAGATTTTCGATTTGTAGCTATTCCGCAAGTGTATCCAACAACAAATACAAATGGTTTAAAAATAAACGTAAATGAAAATGTGAAGAGATAGCATGACTATAACATAACTTAGATTTAGTTGGAGATGTTATCTCCAAAGGCATGCCGATAAGAAAATAATTTTATGCTTGGAATTAACGGAATTAAATAGAATTCCGTTACACTATCAACGTGAAAATGAGTGTGTATTTTGACAAATTCTTGACTCAGAGCGAAAACATGACCATAGCGGTATCTCAAAAATGGGGACTAACGTTGAAATGGGACTAGCACTATTGAATTCAGCATGCGTTTACATGGTACGATATTTGCAAAATTTGCATTTTAGTGTAAGTTGAGGCTTACGCTAGGCACTAAGGATTAAGACTATTCGAATATCAGATATATTTTAACATATTTTATATATTTTTAAAACAAACCCTAAAATCAGCAAAACCAATTAAAAACATTATAAAGAGGACATTATAACCTTCTCACTTCTTCGATAACGAGCAGTCCCATGCTTACCACGTACAAACTTAATAAGGCATTTTCACAACATTATGTGGTACGTACAAATCATCCATTGTTACTTCAATTAAAGCACTTTTGAATCTTTGATTTAATCGAATTATTTAAAATAGTCCCAAACTTTTACATTATCGGTTTAAAAAAATGTTTAGGTAAAGATAGCTAATTCCATCGAACAAGAGGATCCCTTAATTTATATGCATTGTATAATGGGGATACGATAATACGATTAATGTCCGAAAATAGAAAATAATAGGATAAATTGAAAATCTTTTTGGAAGCCCAACACAAACATAATTTATTTATGCTGTAACATAAAAAGATTTAGTTTTATTCCTTTTTCGTGTTATTGCTACCGTTTTTGTTGTTGTTGTTATTGTTATTGTTGATGTGTATACGGTATCGAAGAAAATTAAGATTTTTCCTTTTAAGAATTAAAAAAAATAATACGACTATAGAAAATTAATTAATTTCTATATATTTCACGTTACCCGACTATCTATACGGAGCACACATAAACACAAAACTTGAAGGGAAACTAATTATTCGATATGAAAGCACACAAAATAAATTAAAGAATTTTAAAAATCATCGACCTGAAATTTTAAGTACACAAAAAGCAAATTTGTTTTTTTTTATTGCAAGAACAAAAACAGCAACAAAACCTCCCTTACTAGAGAGGGCTGAAAAAAAAACTAGTGAAAGATAAAATAAATTTTTGGATTGGAGAATTAAAATAAAATAAAATAAAATAAAAAAAGATTCTTTTTTTGAATTTTAATTAAATTAAATTAAACAACATAAAATAAAATTAAAAACAAAATAAAATTCTCTTATTTATTTATTTCAATTATATTATTATTTTTTTTTGTATATAATTTAAAATTAAATGAATACATAAAAAAAAATTCTTCGTATTCAAAAAAAAGGTTAACAAATTGAAAATAAATTTCCACTACACACTTACACTGTTGTCGAATAGTGGAAAATATAAAAAATAATTATTTTGCTTTATCTGTGTACAGTAATTTAAAAAATTTATAATTAATTTTGTTTTGTCTATTATTCAATTAGAAATTTAAATAATTTAAATTTAAATTAAAATGTATTTTCATACAAAATAATTGTAGATGTATAGAAAATAAAAATTAAAAATTTCCTAATATTTTATTGGAATTAATTCAATTAATTAAAATTTTTTTGGTGAATTTGGGTTTTTGTTTCCGAGAGAAATTTTTAGAGACAAATTTTTCTATAATTATTGAATTGTTTACAAAATTACTAAATATCTCTATTAATTAAATGAACAATAACTGTATATATGTATATTTATTTATTTATCTGTAAATTTTTTTACAGATAGGTCACGACTTTGGGAAAATTCTAAGGGCCTTAATTTTGGAAAAACATTTTTCATATGTATGACGTCACAAATACTTGGAATAGTTATAATAAATTTTGCTGAAGATGAGTGTCTATGCTAAATATTATTGTATCAAAAACCAAAAATAATAACTTTTGTGAAATATAAATAAATAATAATTTGCCAGGTAATAAAAATCGTGATAAAAAGCTTAAATTTAAAATTTAAAATAAACATAAATAAATTCGTAGTTCGAATGTCATTGAAAATACATATTTTGCATTGTCATGTGGAAAAATTCGCCGAACAATCACCAGCCGAATCCGATGAGCACGGCGAGCATTTTTACCAAGTGACGGCAAGATTCGAATATTGGTACAGCGGCAAAAAGCTACATACACTTTTGAGTGACATTTGTTGGAATTTGCAAGAGGAAGAAGATCCCGAAGACGACACGAACGAATCAGAAAATTAAAAAGTTACGCAAAATGTTAAATTTTTAGGAAATAGTTAAGAAAAATCGCCATAAAATCAACTGAATCGATTTAACTTTCTTTTAAATAGTTTCTATTGTATCTATATTTGTCGATGCACCTTATTAAAGTTAGCCAAAAGTTTCCAGCCGAGAGGTAATGCAGATAGTGCCTTTGCTATCTCAGCCGAAAAATAATGCATATAGTGTATTCGCTAGCCCAGCCAAAAGATGTTAATGCAGATATTGGTTTTGTAATTCAAGCAATGCATCCATTGCTATCTAATTTGCATCCATTTAGCATCCATTTTGTTCAGAAATTCTGAAGGGGATGCAGGAGTGTAATTTTGCAAGAATTCGCTGATTCAATGTATCGAAAATGCATTGAATGGCCTGTCGTTCAAGATTATCGTGCTTTGTCATTGATGCCACTATGGTTATTTGATAGGCCATAATGAAAGTGAACTTCGGCCTAATCTGAAGTTGATTATAGCCTATCAAATAACCATAGTGGCATCAATGACAAATCACGATAATCTTGAACAACAAGCCTTTCAATGCATTTTCAATATATTGATTTAGCGATGAATTAGCGAAATTATGCAAAATTACACCCCTGTATCCCCTTCAGAATTTCTCCACAACTGGGCCGAAGTTGACCAACATTATGGCCTTCCAAAATATCCATAGTGGCATCGATGACAAAGCACGTTAACCTTGAACGACAGGCCATTCAATGCATTTATGATATATTGAATTAGCAATGAATTAGCGAAATTGTGCCCTATATTTATGATATATTGAATTAGCCCTGCATCCCCTTCAGAATTTCTTTACAATTGCTGAAGAAATCAAAACGAAAATCTTAATGGCTATTGAAACGGGTTGTTTCTACCTAAAGCTAGAGCTAACCCAGTTTCATAGAAAATTTGCATTTACCTGTATTACATCCCCTTTCCGCTTTAACCGGAAGAGGTTAGTGTTTGGTTGTGGGGACGGGGATGTACAAGTAACGGCCTTGGTAACCGCATCGAAAAATAAATAAAAATGGGAAAGGAAAAGTGGGGGTATCGAACCCCGAAGTAGAGGACGACCCAAAAAACACAAATTCCCAATTGTTTAAAATGATACGTCGTTGAAAGAACAACAATCTTGACAACCAAATGTTACGAATAATATCGTATTCAATCTCAATGTACAAAATCGAATCGAAGAAATGTTTGTCCAACAACCTGGACCATACAACGCGGCAAGACCAATCAGAACAGCTAAAGCAAACGGCTTGGAAATATGTCTGAGGTAATTATGATGCTTAATGAATCTCAATAACAAGATCACCTTGATCAAATGCAACGAATAAATGCTCATCGTATCCCAAACGAAAATCATGAAGAACGTAATCATCGCTTGGAACAAGACCGAAACCGATCATCACAATAAATCGCAAACGAGAATGATGCACAACGAAATCTGCGATTAGAAGAACAACGCCGTCGCAATGTTCGACGGCAACGAGCTATGGCACTACGCCAGCGTTAATTACAAATTATTGGGACCCTTCAACGTTGCATGTATTAACTGCGGAGCCCTCCATTTTCCCGAAGAAAGAGTAGCAAATAAAAGTGATTCATTTGTAGAT
This sequence comes from Nephrotoma guestfalica, assembly GCA_963691935.1. Classification (NCBI taxonomy): domain Eukaryota; kingdom Metazoa; phylum Arthropoda; class Insecta; order Diptera; family Tipulidae; genus Nephrotoma; species Nephrotoma guestfalica. The sequence goes on from OY829914.1 coordinate 248,801,200, forward strand.
CGCTGCTTGCATGGTCGAATTGTGTTGCCATCTCCACAGTTTCCAAATGAATTGGTTTGCCTTTTTTACGACGTCACCCGCTCGCTAATGAGTTCGCTAATGTTTTGCTTTAGCTTCATTCAACGTAAGCGATGATCGAATCATCATATTTAGCTTCAAAGCAGCTGGACAAGTTTATCATAAAATTAATATGGCGGCACATCCGACTCAACCCCCTCAAGGTGCTTTCGAACCACATTCATATGGCCAAATGTAGTTTTTAGACTCCGATGATGCTGTTGGCGAACGCCTTGCACATCCTCTAAATTATGGGATCAGTCGTGAATTAATGGATCTGTTGGAGGAAATATTGCGAGAACTAAACATGTATGCCCAAAGTTACATGAGTATGCGAGAAGTGGAGGATGATATAAATCAACGTGCTGCTGCACTGGGACTACAACCTCCAAATGTACAGCTCATTTTTACAGTACCTGTTGGTGTGGATTATAAACGGTCAAATCAACCCTCCTGCATGTAATGAAGTATACGTTGTTCTTACGCTTAACGCCGATCAAAGTTTCCCGTCAAATGAAATGCCACTTCGAATACCTTATGCAAGTCGCCCACATCTAACACGACTTGAACTAGCGCAATATCGTATAGCTTTTCGACCTGAACACGCCGAAAGCCTTTCTTTGCAAACTAATTTAACACCCGACCTGCGTCAAACAGTTTTCAACGCTTTACATTTTGGTGGACGCCTTTGTCAACAATATCTCGTCAATATTTTCATTCGAGTTGAACGTGATTGCATCCAATGGATCAAATTTATTCAAAAAACTATTTTAGTCGATCAGCATGCAGATGTTATCCGACTTATCAACGAATTAAATGACACAATGACTTGTAATCCCAATTGGCCAGAAACTAAAGAAGCAGCGCGTACAATATCTGACAATGGAGTTATCATACATCAGTCCACTCACGATCGTCCCGATCTCGCCGCTCGAATTGCGAAACACAAATTTTTGTTATGATATTATCAATGATTTGGATAAAAAACAGATATTTGGAATGGTGGCCGCATATGTGTATACCAACGAATTTCAAAAACGGGGACTACCACATATGCATTTGCTTTGATTATGAATCCTGAAGATCGAATCCAAAATCCAGAAGAAATTGATGATCTAATTTCAGCTGAAATTCCAAATACCGACGACCCTGGAGGGGTACCTGGATGGTGTGGATCCAGGTGCCTCAAAATGTGGTCAGTAAAAATTGGAAAATTGCAGTGCCGCTTCGGTTTTCAAAGCAATTCAAAGAAGTAACATGTCTTATGACCCCAAATTGGACCAAAATAATCGAGAAGAATTGTCACATGAACTTGCAGTACATCGAAAAGATAAGTATAATCGCCGAGTTACACGAGATAATCGTCTTGCGGCCACATATAATGCTTATTTGCTGAAAAATTAAAAAGTCACATCAATGTTGAATATGTTAGCAGGATAGGTCCGGTAAGATATTTATATAAATTCATCTACATAGGACACGATTGCGCTATGAAGTAGACACCTATATGGAAGGTCACTGCATTACACCACCTGAAGAAGATCTAGCAGATATTGGACCGAAAAGGTTCAATGTTAGAAACGCATTTTCGACTTAACCAGGTGTTGAAGCAAATGCAAACAAACCAGAATTACTACTACTACTATTGGCAAATGCCAGAACATTTTAAATGGGATGGAAAAACGAGTACATGGGAACCGCGAATGCGTCGATTGTGCGTAATTGGTCGAATACATAACGTAAATTATGTTGCTCAACCAAAATACTTCCATTTGCGAGTACTTCTCTGTCATGTGAAGGACATAACAAGTTTTGATGATCTCCTTACTTTGAATGGCATTCGTTATGCGCCATACAAACAAGCGTGCCTAGCTCATGGCCCCGCCTTCAACGATAAACAGTGGATAGATGGTCTTGAAGAATCAGCACTGCACAAACTGCCTTCGGTAATACGAATACTCTTCGTTCAGATTCTTATTTTTGAATGTCCCGAAGATCCTATAGGTCTCTGGGAAAGATTCAAAAATCAGGATTTATTCAGCAAGCACGACGAAATAATAGGTCTGAGGATGATGCAATCTAACGTGTTTATAGTATTATTGCATTCAAGTTAAATACGACAGCAACGGACGGTCGAAATTTTCGGTTTTGGGTGTAACGATATGGTATGGACGACATTGACAATTACGAAGATCACCCAAAACATTGACGTTTTAAATTTTGATGAGTCATCTGGCACTGAAGAACGCATGAATCGGCTTCTGCAACAAAAACAGATTGAAATTGTGGACAGAATTTTACGTGCAGCCAATGACTCTAACTATGTTGAAACAAAATGTTTTTTCATAGATGGACCAGGCGGTACCGGTAAAACCTTCATGTATAAGATCACCCACTTTGTGGCCAAACTCTATTGCCTGCTGGACAAACATCACACAATACATTTGGTCTAGAAGTTTCGCTTTCCCCAGATTCAATTTCCATCATTAATCCTGGTTCAGTCAAAGCTACAGAACTCGCTCAAGTTGAGGTTTTCCTTATGGATGAGACACCGATGTTACCGAAGTATGTTTTAAAAAATATGGATTAGTTGTTGCGCTTTATTGCAAATCCAAACTTGTCATTTGGAGGGAACATTTTAGTCGCTGGAGGTGATTTCCGCCAGTGCTCACCTGTTTAACTCCGAAGCAACCGTAGTGAAACACTCGATTTGTCGATCAAAAAAAGTCATCTCTGGAAGCATTTCAAAATTGTTCGTTAAAAAAAAATATGCGTGTCGAACTTGAACAGGAAGCATTCGCAAAGTATATCCTGAAACTGGAAAATGGAAATCTTCCAAAAAATGACTTCAATGAAATCGAATTACCTGAGGAAATAATTTCCAGTGATAATTTAATCAAAGAAGTATTTGGAAATTGCCTTGCGAATGAAAATTATGGTGGAATGAAGGAACGTGTTATTATCGCGCCACTGAACAAAGAAGTCAGTAATATTAGAATTTCTTAATTCGATTGAAATTGCTGATTTGCCACCCCATGAATTAAAACTAAAGAAAAATACGAAAATTATGCTAATGCATAATTTAGATATTTCGGAGTGTATGTGCAATTTTAAAACGCCTGATTGTTACCGAATTCCGAAACTGATTGTTTACCTGTTGGCGTCGACCTACGTACACCTGTCTTTAATCACGGTATGTTGTATGTAGCATTTTCCCGTGTTAGGCAACAAAATAGCTTGAAAGTTCTGTTACCACCTGAAAATGAACGTCGCACGTATAAGTTGTGTGGAAAGAAGCATGGAACGTTCCTGATGAAACTTCTATAAAATTTGATAGTGACAGCGACGACGGTTACCTCGGCAACATCGATTTTTATGCCTCAGCCGAATAAAATAAAATGAAATTAAAGTTGTTTTGCGAAAGAGCTTACAAAAATGTTTTTCTTTTCACCGAGCAAAGCTCGGTCCCCAGGTACTTTTTATTTATAATGAGATGATTATTCAGTTAAGGAGTGCTTCGGTGTTGCGCCGCATTGTCTACACCGCGTAGATAATTAATATTCTACACGGTTAGACAATGTATGTAGAAAATTAAGAAAATCAAAACTTTCTTGTTTCTTGGCAATCCAATCAATTCCAAAATGGAGTTCATTCTTTCTTCACATTGAAAAATTCGACCCAAAGCTTTTATGGACCACGTTTATGTTTATGTTACGGTTAAAGTTGTTTCGTTTGTAAATAGGGCCTATGTTGGGATGATTAAATGGTGGAAGGGAGGTTCGAATGTTCAATGTTCGTTAAAGTTATGTTAGCCGATAAATAATACAGTTATTGTTAACTATACAACGCTATAACCTTCCATGGTAATTTGCCATACACCACTGAACAATGCACAACAGATTTGACAACATGGCTGCTATAACCTAACAAAATTTCGAGTGTCCCTAATGAAAGACCCTTTACAATATTCAATAGCATTATTACGCAATAAAATGGTAAATTTTGAGGCAAATAATGACCATTCGAGTACAATTTCCTCGGGTTCATAATCCTAATAAATGCCAAAATATGACCGAAGGTTCATTTGATATTTTAAATAATTTTTTTTTGCTTTATCTCCAATTTAGGATCACAGGGAGTCTACTGGGCTGGACCATCAAACTCTATTGGGTTTTATTTCTTCGATTTTCACCCACAACATTCCGAGTTATTTCGCTTCTTTTACTGCAACATTGATTTCATATGCGAATTAAACAATCTTAGTTTTGATTTGCGGAATAGAACAGATGTGTTCCAGGCTGTGTGTAACATGTTTATTGTTGTTCTGGCTTTGTTGATTTGTTTCTTTATAACCCCATCTGTGCCAACCGTTCTCGCTAAAGTACAACCAACGTATACTATTTCATTGGTGTATTTAGCCTCATCGTCGGGTTATCCTGATCTTTATTTTGAGGCCAACATCTTTTGCTAGATCTGAGTAGGTGCAGTGGTGAATGTCATTCATTAGACTGTTCAATGAAGATGCGTTTTGTTTTAATATGAAAACATTGGTGTAACTTCGCCCTGGACTGAAGCCAGCTTGTTCCTTTCTTAATTTCAGATTGACTGTCGGTAAAATTCTATAGAGGATGACCATTGCTATATATCCTGCCAATTTATACATTTTGCTTATGTCACCTTTCTTGAGAATCGTTATTATTTGCACAAATAACATTATTTTTGATTATTGAATATACATTGATTGATGTAGTACGCACATGTTTTGACACTGGCTTCTAAATTCTTGGCACTCGACCCAAGTGTGTTGATAGCCGTGTCGATATAGGTTTCTTAGATTTGTTTCCAATGTTGCTCTACACTGATAGCTGATTCTTCAATGGTTTCACAGAATGTGTCTCTTGTGCTGGGCATCCTTTAATCTGTCGGTATTTAGTTTTATGTTGAATTATGATATTTTACTACTCGTTGTCCTGACATCTTGTAATGGCTTGTGAAATATCTTGTTGCGGCCATTACGTGATCTGTTTGGTTCGTTATTCTACACATCAGGTGATGTCCATGTGTGTATATTTTTGTGTAGAAATGTACCGCCATGGAGTCGTTCTCCATTATTATTACACACAGAGTCTATATTACTTGTTTCTCCATATGGTAGTTTATCAGGTCGGTTTTAGATGTTCCAAAATGGGGCCTGTAGTTGTTCATAGAAATCATTCCTCTGGTTGTTTCAACTAGTCTTTTGTTGCATCGTTTCACCGAATAAAGGCTGTATTAGTATTTTTGGATGAGATCATGTTCACTGCTACGGTTATTATTTGCTTTAGCTTTTGTTAATATCTGGATCCAAGCCTTATTCATCCCTTCCAAAAATATATTAAGTAATTTCGCTTGTGTTTTAATTCACCACTGTTTTATCTCGCTGCACTGAGGCCCAGAATTTCGTTTCTATTCTTCCCCTAATTCTTACTAAGCATTCACGTTTCTGTTAGAGTTTTGATGTTTAAATTTCCGATTCGTGTCCATGCCCGATAGCTTAGTATCGGATATTTGCCGGGTTGCATTCTGGTGGGTTTCTGTAATTATTTTGAATACGGATCAATGAATGACTGATCCATTGAAACCTAGCCAGCCCAGTGAACCCATAAGCCTCCTTCTCAATGAGGTGTACTGGCCGTTAAGGGAGAGGGATTCCATTTTGCTTCAATATTCTTGTTTTTGTATGATATTCCCAAGCGATGACCCAACCTTGTACTTGACGTTGTTTGACGTTGATGATGAAACTGTTATTGTTTATGTCTATCTCGGCCACTTGCCCCCAATTTCAAGAAAGGTAACTCAAGTGAAAAATGGCCAAGAAAAGGAAACGTTGATTGATAATCAATTGGTGAATCTCTGGGGCAAATGTAATCCTGAGCTAACTTGAGCAAACTGGATATCGCTTGCATTAAAAACCCCTCACCTGTATTCTTGTTCAATAAAAGATCATTATCGCAGCTAATTTTAACTAAAATACGTAAAAAATATGTTTTGTAGTAACCCCAACTACGTTGCTTAAAAACGGACGTTAAAATCAGAAATGAAGTATTTTTTTCGAAAATCTTCATAACAGAAGTCACATTTGGCACAGCGAAACTATTTCCGAATTTAGCCTCGTAAATCGTTTATGGTTGTACCAATATTGAAGACATCGATTCACTCAGATTTTCAATCTCGCCTATATTTGATTAATAAACATTGAATTTTAACTGGAAAACTAGAAGATGACGGCTTCGTACAGATAAACAATGGAGAAAACAACAAAACGTAATAATCTACATTGTCTGCATATTCTACCAATTTTCGACATTGGATGCACAAAATCAATTGTCTACGCTATTTTCGACACCAACATGTAGACAATTCGGAAATACACTTTCCCATAATCACTTGACGTGTTTTTACCACTTTAGCTAACGGCCAACTGATATTTTACCGGATTTAACTTTTGTTCTCGATGTCGCCACGTAGGTGGTTCCCCATTACTAAATCACTTTTAGTTGCCAACATAGAGTGACCAGACCAAAATTCCAAATTTGGGTACTCTTAAAGTAAGATTTTAATTGTTGGATTAGTTTTAATAAGAAGTTCTTTCTTTTATAGAGTATAGGAGTAAATGTGAGGGCGCAATTTTCGTTGTGCTGTGTGTCTATGTGTCGGTCTGTGTCCTCTCTGCAGCCCAAGTGGATTGACTTATTTTAATGAGGCTTCATACTTGGGCATTTTCATGTGTTATTAGGTGGGGGTTTTGGGGTTTTGGCGGAGGTCGGACCACCGGATGTGGCATGGTGGTTGGATTGGATGTGTAATAGGGCTGTTGAAAATCATTTTCCAAAATTTAGGCGGTAGTGACGATTTTGGTAGTAAACTGTTATTTCAGGCGGATTCTAAATAGACTTGGCATCTTAATTGGTACAGTACAATTTTCTGGAATTTGATCGGACGTGAAGAATTTTTATAAAAAAACTAATTTCCACCTAAATTCGCATAAGTTCTTGTTTTATTTTTGGAATGATTTGTTTCCGAAATCAACTTTTTCTGCAGCATACACACACAAACACAGCACTTGACATTTTCTCTTTAGCTTGAGAGAACAAGGAAGCCACTACGATGTCAGGGGTAAAGAGGTTCGTATTTAAATGTTGTATATGGTTTTGTCATGTAAGCTTCATGAGAGTCAGATGGCGGCAAATTAAAATCCTTTGGTTGCCTCTAGTCACCGTAGTGTTCAAATATTGTGATTGGCCTATATAAGAGGTGGAGGAGGGTCGGGCGACAAAAGATACGTTGTGTCTTGTTGGTCATTTTATACTGTCGTTCATTAGCTAGAAGCAATGTCAATTTGCTTGAGGCTGGTAGTTCCTTATTTTTTGCACTTAGTGGATTGATCTCATGTTCGAAGTGTCTTGACTGAATATGTTTGAATAGAAGAAGTCATGATTTTCGTAATTCTCGAATAAGTAAACTTCGTGAAACTAAGTTGTCTGGAGTTCGCTTTAATATTATGTCGATAAATCGCATGATTGAAGATTGAAATTCGTTTGATTAAACTAACTATTATATTTGGCTGTCAACCTCGAATAAAAAGGAATGAATGCTTGACCTCAATCTAGTTTACACCATCCCCCCTTCCCACCAAAGTCTAAAACTCCTCCCCCTTTGGTGTGAAGTGTGGGCCATCTGAGCGTTTTCCTTTTAGTTGTTTCGTTCGAGGTCTCGACGGATGCTTCGTTGACAACTGCTTCACTGGTAATTTCCTTTGTTTGGTTTGCAGCTTTGCATCTTATTAAGAAATGGAGTACCTTGTAAACTGCATATAATATTATTATGGAAGCGGCTACTCCTATAAATATAAACTCAAAATTATTATTAGATTTTTGTTTTAGAATATTTATTTCCTTTAGAGTGTCAAAGGTCCAGTCATTAAGTTTTTCGAGAGTTAATTGTTCTGAAATTTCGTTATGTTCAACTTCATTATATAATGTTGAGAGTCTAAAGAGTTGTTAAGTCTAAAGCTTGTCAGGATTGATCCGTTTAGAGGCGCAGTCTGCTGGGTTATCCTTTGAATTTATATATCTCCACTGCAATCTACTCAGGTTGGTAAGTATTTCCCCAGTTCTATCTCCAACAAATGTATTTCATTTTGTTGGAGACGCGGATAGCCGATCTAACACAATGGTATAGTCTGCCCAGCCGATGATATCTACGGATTCGATTTTGAGAAATTGCATGATGATTGAGAGCAATATAGTGAGAAGTAATTTCAGCCTTGGAATATATATTTGTTTAACGGGTACGACTTTGGTTTACACCGACAATAATTTGATTTTTGATTCTCGATTAGGGTTTTTATGTGTCCATGCACTACAGCTGAGTAAGCATATATGGATATTATCTGGGTAAACGTAATTTGCGCCAAACGTTTTCATTTCTAAGGGAAATTGATCGTCTTATTTTAAGTTCCTTGTCCATAAAGTTTGGAAGAAGATTTTTGTTCTGACCGTTATTGGAGCGACCTCTTGCAACGGATCTGTAAGTAACTGTTTCAAACATCTTTTCTACATAGACTGTTAACGCCACTTTAAACATTCGAAAACGACAAATTATTTCATACAAGGCCGATTGGAAAGTGGGTTCAACAGCAAGACAATCGTTTAACGTCCCATGGTAGTTTTAGTGGAACCATCAAACAAACTCGGAGCTACGTTGTACTGCTGGAATCTTTACTGGCACCGTGATGTGGCAGATAATATCCGTGGCATTGTCCAATGCTATCGGCGGATTTCATATGTCCCAAATCAATATGCAAATTCTTTCTGTTTGTTAAATCATTTTTCTATTGAAAACATGCATATCGCTCCTGTGTGGATAAAATTACAGAGATTTGAACGGCGAGCGTTAACTGGTAATCGTACATTGAACCGGCTAATCAGTAGCCCTACAACTATCAATTTTAGAAGTTGGTTTCAGATAATACTTTTTCTTGTGATAATACTAGAGATGTTCGTTTGGGATTGTTTCAATCTCCAGAAATTTTCTTAGTAGGTGCCGCAACGATCCATCCAAGAAAAGTATTTTCCACCATAAAGTGATTTTTTGTGGTGAATCTTTAGTCCGTGAATAGTTTAAAAAATTAATCAGCTCTATTTCTGAGATCTAGCTCCTTGCCTTTGTAAAACTGGGGATCAGCTAAATCGTGGTTATTAAAAGCATCAATATTAAAGCATTTGCTTCGATTTGTAAAACTATGTTGTTTTTGTTAAGAGTTGTTATTTTCAGCGGTACTGACCCTCTCGGATACCCACTTGAGGTGCCCCAATGCCTTGACATGACTGATGACAACTTTGGCACAATGTTTTCGCAACTGAAGTATCTGCGCAAATTATAGCAATACTCTATCTACTATCAATGTAGCGGGTAGTGTGTAGCTTCCGCTTTGATTGCTGGTAGTGCAATTCAATGAAGTTGCTTCGCTAGACTGATCTTTTGCACTGTTTGCAACGAAATTTAGATCTGCAGTTATGCACGCTGTGATTGTTCTAGCAATTGAATCAACAATGATCATAGTTACTACCATTTCTTTCAATTTATAAAACTCAAATAGCGTGCGCTCTCCACCACACATACTGAACATATCTTGCTTTTGGTTGTTCCACTTGCAACTGCTTGACTTATAATATTTAATTTTGATTTAATTGATTGGGGTTGAGAACGTTTGTTTTGGCATAAGAGCAATTTTAGTCCATTGATCTCTTTCGCGAGAAAGTTAAAAAACTGCTTTAAGTTTTGTCATAGTCTGTAGACCCGGTGTTCATAAACTGTTAGCCTCATTATAGAGCTTATTGACGAAACTTTGAATTAACTAGTGGTCTCTATTTACCGCTCCTTCTCCTATAGAGCCTTAAGTGCTCTAACGTTCATGCTTTTTCGTGCTGTAACTGATGGTTGATGGACACAATTTTTTATGAACGCAAGGATGGTGTACTTTCTGCAAAGATGATCGTATCTCGCTCTCGTAATTTCCCTAATGCCTCGATGTAATTTAATGTTTCAATAAATTTGCTGATCCCCCTTTCAACGACAACTTCAAGTATTGCAGTTTTAGTGAAGGCGTTAGTCTTGTGTTGTCGTGAAATGACTGCCACTCAATAAACAATATAAATTAATAATTATTATGATAATTTTCTTCTGATTTTTAGGCTTTTATACGCAAATTTTATAACTGTATCACCGCATTCTGACAACGGCATATAATGCAAAAGCAAATGTTCTTGTCGGACGGTTCCACAAGCAATAAAAGCCGCATTAACAGCTAGAATTAATACTTCCAATTGGAGTTCAGAATTTTCAACAATCCAGACTTTTTACATGGGATACAAGTTTTCGCCCAGTTGCTTGTATCAGTTAATTAGTCATTAAATAGTTAATCATTAATTAGTTATTTAACTAACAGGGTGCGCTAATTAGTTAACTAAATTGATTATTTTGGAATCAAGGATTTTAGAAATGTGTTACTTCTCATTTGTAAATATATCATCTTACAGATTCGTGAGTGGCTGCTTTATACTTAATTACAATTATAGAATAAAGCTTAAATTATTGTAATATTTCCATTGATCATCATTTTTAGTTATTACTGGAAACTAACTCACATTTCTTATCATTCGGTTTCGTTAAATATAAAAAGGGTGCACGGTGGATTCCGGCTTCCGGGAGATCTTGTCTATAATAAAGCTTGGTCGTGCACTCCTAATCAATCAATGAAGTAGAACTAATGCGATTGTTTAGTTATTTTAACATGATTCCGTTTAATTGAATTCAGAAAAAAATTTGATTACCTTTCAGCATAAATATAAATAATTATCGTTAGGACTCCGCCAGATCTAGTATCGTTTCAAAAACCAATCTTTATGTTCTCTTTATGCAACTAGGTGGTAATGCATTTTTATCATCAGCGCTCATTAGCAAATGGCTCTATAAAAGCTTTTAATAGAAAGATTTCTAACATGAATTATATCAAATTATATTCTGGGCGGAGTTTTCGTATATTTCTGACAAAAATACAAAATGTTATCATTCATTATTCTTCTATTGACCTGATGTCAGAATCATCGGTTAAGGATTAGTGCAAAACCAAAATTAATTAAGCATTCGTAATAATTTATGCTGCAAAAATTCAATCAGCCCCATATTAACATTTATTTTGTTAAAACTAAATTTTCTAAAAATATATTTTTTGGTTGGCATCATCACATTCGTTCTCAATTGACTAATTTATCGCAGACATGATATACTCGTACAAATAACGAAACAGCAACAAAAATAAAAAATAATTTACACCAGCCCTTAAGTGATCAATATTTCATTCTCATGTTGTATGTATGTTTTGTAACATATCTGTTATTTTTAGATTCCCATATATAGCCGCACATACGTATGAGTAAACGCACTGGTATAAATATACCAACCCCATAAAACACGCTCCAACACCCTTGCAAATGATTCTAATAAATAAATTCGCCTAGAATTCTGTATATGTAGCAGGTAACGTTGTTGCTGTTATTTTCATTATAACCATATCACATCTCATATGGAATTGATGTTGTGTTCCTTTTTTGCCAATTCTAATATGTTTAAATCACGCATATACAAAACACAGCCGATTTAATTAATTCAGTGCCGAGATAAAATAATTTCGTCATCAACACACAATGTAATAATATCCGGTTAGAATATTTAAATGTATTGTTGCCGGAACCTTTTTCACTTCGATCGCGTTCAATTTATGTAAATGGGAATGGTTTCGATTATTTGGGTACGTAATCAGGGTACAAAAGAATTTGTTCTGAAAAGAAACGGATATTAAAGTAAATTTACCTTGTTTGTATGTATTTCAAATCCGCCAGAGTTCGTACAACTTTAAATAGAAATCCGAAGAGCTAAGGATTCCAAATATTAGCAAATATAAATTCTATTTGTTGTATTTTATAGTAAATTATTCACTGGTACTTCCAAAATGATCGAGATTTTTTAAGTTCAGTTTTAATGAATGGACACTACAACTGTAGCCACCGTAGTCTTTGAACATCCCGTGAATTACTTAAAAATTTGTCAAAGGTGTCATTCTAAAAGGAAGTGAACTCAATCAATTGTAGTGAATTTGGATGCTTTAGGTTAGACGAAAATGACGTTTAGAGTGATATAGACTGAAGTTTCCTAGATCGCGATGCATACATCTGATACATGAAAAATCATTACATGAATTAAAAGCACATTTTGTTTAGAAAATCATCAAATGGGTTTTCACAATTTCCATCTCAATGAAGATTAGAATGCTATCACACGTTTATCTAGTATGGCTTAAAAAAATAACAAAACAAACAGTCGGTAAAAGCAATGTTAACAATGGAAACCTGACAACAGACAAATTTACTTTAATTAAAATCTATTATCACAACTTAAATTAAATTAAAGCAAATCAAAATAAATACAATTAAAAATATTAACATAAGGAAGACGAATAATTTAATAATTTCAATGAATTATAAAGGGTGACCCAATAGGAGGTACGTATCATGTTCATATGACATTTGTGTTCAGTATTCATTGACACCATAAATAGATTTACGCGAGAACAACGTTTACAAATTGTGAAAATTCATTTCTAAAATCAGTGTTCAGTGAAAAATTATTTTCGTGCTCCTCGACCAATTTATGGTGTTCATTATCGTCAAACTAAACGCACTATTCGCGAAACAATCAATAAATTTCGAAACACTTTTTCATTATTGGATAATCATCAACCGACTGCCTTTGAAGGCATACAAAATACAGCTTGTTCAAGACTTCAGCCGGTTGACCTTCATTTGCGTCAACGATTTGGTTTATGGGCGTCCAATCGATTAACAACAATCGATTCCTGCATTAGAAGCGAACATAACACGCGTAATTAACAAAATATTGGCCAAAATATCGGCCGAAATACTCGAAAGAGTGCTCGAAAATTCAACCCATAGAATGGATCATCTAAGAGTCAGTCGCGGACAACATTTAAAAGAACAAATTTTCAAACATTAAATGTCTTAAACCGAACTTACGTCTCAAATACAATTGATTATTAAATTGATTTTAATGCGTCAAAAAACTTCCGAAAGCTCTTATTGGAAATATTGACACAGAAATCGAATAGCCTAGACTATTTGTACAAGGATTTTTGGGTTTCAGGATATTTATTGGATAGCTCTCACAGAGATACTACCGAGTGGTGACTAATATGAAATAATCCGTAAGAGGTGGGTGTCCCTTGAAATAAAATGGGCTCGTCAAAAAACTACGAGATTTTCTCATTTGTTAATGCGTTGGAAAATCGAATCGTATATAACATTTTTACGGTTTATGGGTTTCAGTGAATAGTATCAAATGACGGCATAAGAGGTGCCTTTTGAAATAAACTTGGTTCGTCATAAGACTACGAGATTTTCCAATTTGTTAAAGCCAGACGATTTTTCCCAAAACTCGAAAACCACCTTCTGGCAATTTTCATTAAAACTGTGGAAATGGAGAAAAAAAATTAAATCGTATTACAATTTTATATCGTCATGAATTCTTCCATACGGATAAATCACCATAGGGGGAACCAAAACTCCTGAAGCAGCAAACGAAAACATAACAGTTAAATTGGCTTTCGCTAATCCTCGATCGATTTCGTATATATTCCTGGCTCCTCTTGCTGCTAATACTGCTAAGCTGGTTTCGTCGCCATTAATAACCCTTGAGGAATCGCTTAATATTTCAAAAAATTCGTTCTCCTTCAAATACGTTTCAATAGAAGAAGGAGAATCATTAATAACCCTATCAATAATCATTAAAATAATAATGCCTAATTGGCGTTGTTTCGTCTACAGTAAATAGATGGCAATGCTAATTAACCAAGATACGCGATAATTGGTGCTTATCGATGGGGGGCATAATAAGTTGGAAAAGATGCAAGTTGCAAAATAATTTTTTAGTTGCGATCAAGATTTTTTCCTATTAACAAGCGCAAAATATTAAACGGTTAAGATAATATGAATACGGTTGAAAGTTGTGATAGTTATGGTCAATAAAATTATAAGTTATAATTGAGAAAACAAAAAAAAAACAAAATTAGTTATTCTCGAAACATTTTGGTGCCGAAACCCGGGATTATTGCTGTTTAAGTTGAAGAAACGCCATCATATTTGCTGCGAAAACATCGGATATCAAGTGAAAATATACGAGTGCATTACTACATAAGAAAATATTGATTGATTGTGAAAACGGAACAGTGAAACAGAGTGAGTTGGACTAACGCGAGTTTTATAAAGTGTAAGTTTTCGTTAATAAGTAAGTGCTCAAAATGGACAGATACATACTCGTTCGCGATCGTACCGTTAAACAAATCCGCACGATTAAAAATTATAGTGTTACGATTAATAATAATACATCGGTCGAAGTGATGCAGATGCGCGAAGTTAATATCGAGAAATTGTACAAGAATTTCAATAGCCAAAAGCTAGAGCTATTAGCGTTTTAACAGTATGCACCAATAACGGAAGAGAGTGATGAACTGTGTCTAGATACCACTGCAAATTTAAAAGCCGCTATGAATGCAAGGATACCACGTGTTCAAGAAAAACAAGCGGAAATTCAGGATTTGAACGCCACGCTCGGTCAATTTATCGGGCAACAGCAAACCGTCTTACTAGGCATACACCAATCACGAAACGTACGATTACCAAGATTTAATATAAATCCATTTACGGGCGATTATAAACTTTGGCCGTCCTTTCATGATTTATATGTAACAACGGTGCATGAAAACACGAGTATTAAGCCGGTACAGAAACTACAAATTTTAAATTCGTTGGTCAAAGGGGAGCCTGCTGCATTAATCCGATATATTCAAGTCATTGATCAAAATTACGAGGAAGCTTGGGCTAAACTGGTTGCCAGATATAATAAACCAAAGGCAATTATCTCATCGCTAATACAGGCGTTTATGGAGTAAAGAGCTTGCAGCCACGCGAACCACAAGGAGCTTTGAAAATTGTGTGATACGTCGGACGAAGTAATACGCGGTTTGAGAGTATTAGGACAACAAGCAGAAACACGAGACCCGTGGTTAGTTCAGCTATTACTTAAGAAAATAGATCCGGATACAAGACAGTTATGGGCTAAAGAAACTATAAAAATTTGTTGACCGTAGGGAATGGTTTTAATGGAATTGTTGGATTTTTTGGGTACACGGTGTGACGCTCTTGAGTCGTGTAGTGCGGTAACGAGACGAGTACAGTCCAACGAAATAGAAGGGTACATCATACAACATAGGCAAACAAATGGAGTTGTATAGCCTGTAAAAACGATCACAACTTGTACAAATGTCCGTTACTTAAAAGCATGAATGTGGAAAATCGAATCAAATTGATAGAAGGGTATAATAGCTGTACATTCAAAACACAGAATACATTCAGAATCACGATATTTTTCACGCGTTGTATGCTTAATATGTAAAAAACGATACCATTCAATACTGCATGAGGATAAATAACTTACAGATCTACATGCAACGGTTGAAATGCAGCTACAATCAAAATACCATCCACAGCGTCAAACAAAATGGTCGGCACCGCATCAACAATAAACAGTCAATGTCATCAAACAATTAATAAAGAAAAATTACAATCAACATCACAACAATCAACGAATGTACTAACGATACCTTCACCTGCAAATCAAACGTCCCTTGCAACAATATTGCCTACAGTATTGATTTACATTTAAGCCAACAATGGACAACGCCAGCGAGTAAGAGCCCTTCTGGATTCTGGGTCGCAATCGTCCTTTATTACGGAAGCGTGTGCACAACGCTTAGCTCGACGTCGGAGATATTCAAATCTATCCATTTACGGCCTAGCTTCTTGTGCAGCTGGAAATACGAAGGGAACCAATATAGAAACCAATATAGTAATCAAATCACGTGTAACTCCACATTACACAATTATAGTATCACCGCACATATAATAGAGAAGATCTCTTCATCTTTACCAGAAAACTTATTACCGATACCGGAAACGAATGAAATATGGCAACTTCAATTGGCAGATCCGCAATTTAATCGTCCTAGTATCATTGATATTTTAATTGGAGCAGAATATTTTCTAGATATCCTTGGTGAACAGCAGACGACAATTCGAGAGTGTACATCCCTACATTCGTCTAAATTTGGTTGGCTTGTGGCTGGAAACATCGGCCATAAACAGAACACCACAATGACTGGTCGGAACATTGGAATACAAGTGGAATCTCAATAAAGCAATGAAGAGTTAATGGAGATGTTAAACAAATTTTGGCAAGTAGAAGAAAAGGCAGTTGATCACGATTCGCAGGTTGCCGATTATTAACCCAAGACCGGAATTAGGGGATTCAATTATTAATGCTAAATCAAGGATGATATAGGAACGGAAAAAAGGTTTGTCAAATCACCAAAATATCAGGAAGATCATCAACGTTTTATGGCGGAATACATAGAACTAGGCCAAATGCAACCAATCCCTTGGACGAAAGTACCACGAGACAATAATACAAAATATTTCAGGCCACATCATGCAATCTACAAGGAAAGTATTACCACGAAAATCCGAGTTGTTTTCGACACCTCGTGCAAAACTACAACATCCATATCATTAAACGAGTGTTTACATGCCGGGCTGAAGCTTCAACCTGATTTAACAACAACGTTAATGCGATTTCGTGAAAATCTAATAGGAATTAATGCAGATATAGAAAAAATGTACAGGCAAATCCTGATACATCCTGCATATGCCAAATATCAATTAATTTTATGGCGAAATAATCCACAAAATGAACTATATCCTTATAGATGCAAGACGGTTACGTATGGAACGACATGTGCACCGTTTCTAGCTATTCGTACTTTGGAGGAAGTAGCTAGAACATATGAGAATAAATATCCGGAAGCCGCCAATACAATCCGACAGAATTTTTACATGGATGATTTGCTAACCGGAAGTGATTCCGTTGAAAACGCAATAAAATTAAAAGATGAAATCATCGAAATACTAAATAGTTGTCGTTTTAGATTGCGTAAATGGAAATCAAACTCTGAGTTATTTCTGGAATCTGTAGTACTGGATAACTCCGAAGATGTACTGAAATTAATCGAGGACGACCAAAGTATTAAAACGTTGGGAATTATGTGGTATCCAACAAGCGACGTTTTTACCTTTAAAATGAACCTGCTTCCGGAGGACGTAGCTTGGACCAAACGCAAAATGCTACCGGAAAGTGCTAAATTGTATGATCCGTTAGGATGGATTTCACCAATTATAGTGTGGTTTAAAATGTTTCTGCAAAAATTATGGCTAACCAAAACTGACCGGGATGAAGAGGCGCCTAGCCGTATACTAGTCTTATGGTAAAATATTTATTATAATTTAAATCGACTAGAAAATATTAAGATACCTCGGTGTTTACTGAAATCGGCCAAACCTGTAACAGTACAACTACATGCTTTTAGTGACGCGTCTGAATCGGCATACGGCTGCGTTATCTACATGACATCTTGCAACGACAACGGAGATATAACCTGTCGCTGTATAACCTGTTTCTTCTAAAAGTAAGGTAGCACCTATAAAACAAATCAGTCTTCTAAGACTTGAGATATGCGGGGCGGTTTTTCTTCCTGAACAAATAAACTATTGTCGAATGACATTTAACCTGGACAACATCAGTCTCTATGCCTGAACCGATTCAATGGTGGTATTATACTGGCTGTCAGATTTTCCGGCTCGGTGGAAAACATTTATTGGTAATCGTACAAGTAGAATACTGGAAATTATTCCCAGAGAGAAGTGGAGCCATGTTGTATCGAATCAAAACCCAGCAGATTACGTCTCTAGAGGAGTTGAACCAAAGGTAATATCAACACTCAATACCTGGTGGCACGGACCTAGTTGGCTATCCTTATCCGAAGCTATTTGGCCATAATTAAAACAACAATCTCCTCTCATGGGAGTAGATACGGAAACCCGAAGTAAAGCAGTTATAGCTCTAATGGAAACGGCACAAAACGAATTTGTCAACCAATTGTTAGCCAAATTTTCTTCTTCGTTTCGAATTAAGAAAATAGTAGCCTATATTCTTCGAGTTGGGAGAGTACATAAATCCGATAACAAGGAGCCAAGGAAAATGGAGTTGTGGGAGTACAAGAAAGCCGAAACAACTCTTATTCGAGAGATCCAAGCATCTACTTTCTAGCGCGAAATTATTAAACTTCGGAAGAATGCACCAGTAGACACTGATAGTGAGTTGAGCTCATTAGACCCCTTCATCGATCCTAATGGTATCCTGCGTGTAGGGGGTAGATTAAGAAATGCACAATTGAATTACAACAGTCAGCATCCTATTATCTTACCGATTAATATGTTGATCATTAAAGAAATACACATTGGTAATCTACATGCTGGAAATACATTAATGCTGAGCGTATTGCGTCAATGGTATTGGATGATAGGTGATAGATATCAAATTAAGCGACACATAAAATCCTGCATAATCTGTATAGGATACATACATACCCAGATACGACAAAAAATAGCAGATTTACCCATGAAACCATGTACTCGAAATAGACCATTCTTAAATACCGGCATAGATTACTTAGGACCGATCTATATTAAAACTGGCCAACACCGAAATGCACCGTTAACGAAGGCCTATGTCGCGGTATTTATATGTCTAACAGTGAAGGCTGTGCATTTAGAAGTGGTGACTTCTTCACAGAAGTCTTAGTACTGAAGCTTTCCTTGCAGCATTGAAAAGATTAGTATCCCGTCGCGGTTGTCCTAGTCAAATATGGTGTGATAATGGGTCAAATTTTGTTGGAGCAAATAATGAACTTAAAAGACTTAAGAATGAAATCAACAAAATAATAAAATAATTTCTAATTTTATTTTGCAGAAAGGCATTGATTTTAAATTTAATCCTGCTCGCGCACCTCATTTTGGAAGGTTATGGGAGGCAGCTGTTAAATCCGTGAAACACCATTTTCGTAGAACCACAAAAGAAGCCAAACTTAATTTGGAAGAGACGACCACTATAATAACACAAATTGAAGGACTTCTAAACTCCAGACCGTTATGCCGTGTGAATGATGATTCCACTAGTCTGGAAATGCTTACGGCTGGTCATTTTTTGATTGTAGACTCATTAATGGCGGTTCCAGAACCGGTATTGGAACACGCATCTATTAAAACGCTTTCTAGATGGCAAAATATGCAGTGACGTGTGAAGTCCTTCTGGAAACCCTGGTCCAGGGATTACCTGAATACTTTGCAAGAACGAAGTAAATGGAGAAAGGGAAGTTCAACTATCAAAATAGACGACCTGGTATTAATTAAAAACGACCATTTACCACCAAGTCAATGGCTCCTCGACAGAATAAAGCAAACCCATCCGGGTAATGATGGAATAGTAAGAGTAATAACAATTCAAACTGCCACAAGCACGATAAAACGACCAATATCAAAAATAATTGTTCTGCCACAAATTCCATAAACCACTTTCAACTTCTAAATCACCATGTAAAGGCCATTGCAATATGTATTGTGCTAGTTAAGAAAATACATCCGTAATTTTCTTAACGCGGGGGAATATGTTGGAAAACCTAAAATACAAAAATTCTATCAATAATCATTAAAATATGAATGCCTAATTGGCGTCGTTTCGTCTACAGTAAATAGATGGCAATGCTAATTAACCGAGATGCGCGATAATTAGTGCTTATCGATGGGGGGCATAATGAGTTGGAAAATAATTTTTTAGTTGCGATCAAGATTTTTTTTCCTATTAACAAGCGCAAAATGTTAAACGGTTAAGATAATATGAATAGTTGTGAGAGTTATGGTCAATAAAATTATAAATTATAAATTATTGTGTTTTAAAACTTTGTGTAGAAAACCAAAAAAAACAAAATTAGTTATTCTCGAAACAGCACCGTCAATGGTCCGGGTCTAATTTTTCTGAAATTTTCACCCATTCGAAATATTAAGGAACACCATAATATTTTGCAGCTGCTTTTTTTGATATGTTTGTTGTTTTAATAGCTTTAAGAGCATTTTACAGGTCCTTCTCGGAATAATTCTAATTCGGTTTTGGCATGTTCACTCTGCAAATATATTATAACTATTGACACCCTTTGAACTACAATTATTGACACTATGTCAATTATTATACTCCAATAGAATATAGTTATTGATAGCAAGCGTCAATAATTGGATATGAATCAAAAACGAATTCAAATATTGACACAATGATTTTCTAGTATTCTAATTTAAAATATCACACTTTCCACTACAAATTTAGAAATTTGTATCTTAATATTTAATAATTGTTCTAGATTGTTATTTAAATGTACTTATTAAATTAATTTAAATTACTTACATATTCGAAATCCTTATCAAAATTAGGTACTTTCACCACAAACTCATGAATATTCAGGCACGCGACTTTGTTAAGCAAAATCCATTACCAAACTAAATTTCTAAACAACAAAACCGAGGTTATAGAGAATAAGAATTGACCACTGTTTACAAAAACATGTGATTTGGAGGGTATAGGAAAGAGTAATTTATTATAAAGCTTTAGAAATGCAAGTAGTGTTAATAATTGTGTTAAATTTTTTAAGTATCATTGTTTTTGTCTTTAAAATTTTTGCTATTTTATTAATCATTTTTGGTGTGTTCCTTTCATCAGTTTAGGTAAGAAACATTTATCTGCCTACTTACAAGGACTATAGCGATTGTGCGGCTTCACAGCAACTATTACAAAACTCATATTAAGGCATTATTTCACAATGTACATTTACGGTGAATTTTGAAATTCAGTCAGAAAAGCACACTATAGGATGTTTACACATAGTTAGTAAAGTTAACAACGGCGTGGAGATGAGGATGCCCAGATAGCAGCTTGGTTAACCGCGATCAGTTGATTCCTTTTGAGGAAAACTAATAAGGACAGAAATAATTTTAACGGGGAGATTTGGGCGGGTTTCGGACCCTGAAGTAGGGAAAGAAACAAAAAAATATGTCAACCCATCCCGCTGATGAGTTGACTATGGGTGTGTATATTTTATGACACCTAGTGAGTCATCTCCTACCTGGGCTTTCTTACGGACAATAATTCAGACACTTTGATGTTGTTAGTTGCTTTGGTTAACAGATCGGCTCTAACAGAGAGGAAAGGGACAGCCTAGGCCGTATCAGTTCCTGTCTTAAAAAGACAGTTAGAGGAACGATCTGTTACTAGTTTTTTTACCTGGTTATTAGTGAAGCTTTAATTAGCCTAATACTTACTTACAGATACTCACCAAAGGCCGCCTGCTGGCTCCAACACACTAATCACACTCAGTCTATTAAAAAAAACTACGAACAATATTTAAAATAAAAATGTTTTTTGTTTTTAATTTATTCCACAAAATTTCACAAACAAAAGTTTACTACACTAAAAACTATGACCACATGTTGGTCTGAACACTCTAAAACAACTGACTCCCCTAAGAAAAATTTGTACCCCATTTATACATATCATCGCTGGCCGATTTTTGTGCTTTCATCACAAAACATGTACTATAAAAACCGTGTACAACAACGTGACATCGATTTTGGTATATCGATGCACGCGAAATTTTTTTTTCAACTCTTTTCAACTTCTTTTTCTTCAACTTTTTTTTTAGCATTTGCCTTTGTTGAATCAAAACAAGTGATCGTGTTACATTGATTTCAAGTACACATTCATTCAACCACCGCACGGTTATATACAGTAATTGGAGTAATGTACACACAAAAAAATGTGGACATTCGGCATGGTAATTATTTATGATATAATTTTGAGATGTTGCCTCGAAAATTAAGCCGATAGGTAATTTTAAAATATTTAGATTTAGTTTGGAAACGGAATTGGATAGAATTCCGTTACAGTGTTCTTGCACCTTCCACATTTTGGAAATGGAAAAGTGAAACCAAAATATTTTCATGCTTGATTAAATTTATTTCACATAATATAAGTTGAAGATTGTCATATAAAACGACAATTTTATTTCATATCCTTATTCCCAAATGTGCCTCCCATCTAACGGATATAAAAGTGTGCTTAAGTACCAATAACACGAAGTTATGTGATACGAATCGTATTAAATTACGCTTGTGTATAGAACTAATAAATTCATATTTTGGCTGTAAACTGTACCTAAATACAACTTTGCGATATATCTTTGTGTTATCTTTTTTGCATAAATGTTACGTAAAAACATGTGTAAATGAGCCAACAAATTATATTTCGTGAAATACCAAAAAATAAAATCTTGAATTTAATTTCTTTGTTACACAATTGAGTTTTCCTGTTGTGTATCTGGCTGTGTGTATGTGGAAAAATGGAATGATTTAAAAGTTTTCCATTTTACTTCTCAACCGTAGTCTAAAGTTTAATTTTCCTTCCCTGGTATATATATGGTACTTACGTAGAAGTATACACATTTTAATATAAATGTTGGTTCTGCTTTTTCGTTATACCAAAAACTCGTATGTGTGTACCATCACATATTTTATAACTAAATTATAACTTTGCCATATGAATCCTACATGATATACTTACACCCTAGAATATTCTTAAAATTCATATAATATTTAAACAATAAAATAACGAATTTTCTTTATTTTATTTTTTGTTTTCGTTTTTCCTAAATCAATTCCTGAAAATAAAATTTATCTCCTTTTCCACATAATACATACTCGTATACATAATTATACACAGATACGTACACACATTCAAATCCATTCGCATATACTCGTATAAGGAAAATTCTAAAATATTTATCATTTTGGAATAAAAACAAAAAAACAAAACGAAAACAGAGACAAATATAACTTAAAATTCCTTAAGGCAATATATCACCATGTGAATATATGAAGAAAAATTACCATCTAACAATTTTACCCATTTTCCGATTCCATACTTAGCTCCAGCCTGCTCACATTTTAATATGTGAGTGTACACTGTACCATTTCTTCACTTTGCCCAAAAACACACTTTTTTTTTATTTGTGCCTTTTGGTTGGGGGAAGAATTATTGTATCTCACATCCACATACACACATACGTACGTCATACATATATACTCACATACATACACACAAAAGTAAAATATTTATTTTTTGGGAAAACAGCACCGAGCAAAATAAATAAAAAAATTTCACTTTTGTCCTAAAGATTTATGTATGTATGAATTAACATCCATCTTCAAAGCGTATAAGACAAGCAAAAAAAATATTTTTGTGTTTTTTGTTGTTGGGATGCCTTCTTACATACATACGATTTAAGATTTTCTTCTATTTATTATGTTTGAAGAAAAACATTTAAAATGTGAAAATAAATATTACACGTATCTCTCACGAGACGAAAATGACGAAGAACGAATGGATGAGGGAAATTTTACCAGCAATCAAAAGTGTATATATGTTCAAGATGGAAAATGAAAAGTGTAAATGTAAACTTTTTAATTTAAATTTGAATAATGGCTAGTTATAACGATTTCTTGAAAGATGTGTGATGTTTTTCGGATGACGGTATTATAAGGTCAGGGTTATTTGATTTAGTTTTGGCTAAAAGGTCGTTTAATAAACTTTCGCATTAACCAAACAAATAAGTCCTTATATGCTAAAATAAAGTTGGCTGCGAACTTTTAAACTTATAATCGCACGTCTTTGTCAGCAAACTGATTTTCAGTGGCTGGTGTGGACGACACCTGCATACATATTATTGAAATCCCCAGCGAACTACAAGTAAAGCAGAAAGCAGCTCCTTAGGCAGGAGGCAGAAAATGCATTAAAGACAACGTCATCATCATCGCCAAGAAACCCGTGCATTCCTTAGCAAGTCCAGGTAGCGCCACTGGAAAAATAAATTGCTAATCGTTAACAAGTACAAATTTAGTAAAATCGTTATTTTAGCAATAGATGCAAAATCGCAGTTTAATAATGGGATCAAGGAACCAGGAGTTGCTGAGATTTTCTAGAGCTCTTTCAGGATAACAAAATTGATAAGGCTTACATATAATCTGTCTAGCCTACCAGGCATAACTTTATCTAGCAAAACTTAACAGAGAAGAAGAGTTAAGAAAACACTATGGTCACTACCACGAAACTCTGTTTACCTTGCCCCCTCCAGTTTCAAGCGACCTTAACACATCACTGCTGTAGTGTACATCCTTTTCTACAGCAAACATACTCTACATCAAATCACACTGACGGCTTGCGACAATTCCAAATTCAAATCAAGGACAGGAGTATTTAAATTAATGACAACAGAAAATTATCAGATGACCCCCGCACTAAAAACCGCTCTAAGTATATTGGGGCAGCTGGTTAAACGAATGACAAACAACCACCTCGCTACAATGACAAGTTGTATAGGCTATCAGGTTGGCATTCACCACAAAAAAAATCCCCGAGGTCTCTGTAGAAACCAAAGGAATGCTAACAGTTCAAAATAATAACAAGGATACGGTATCGGAGCGCTTCATGGGCTGTGTAATTTTACACTTTCCGGGGTGCAGAATGTAAAGCGGTTAGTTAATCATTAGAAAATAAGCCGTTACCTTCTGACTCAAATCAAGGAACTGGGGAATGCGGAGTGAAAGATTATCAAGGAAAACGGAAAATCACCTCTATTTCGCCCAAAATAGCGATAGTCTACGTAAAAGTTCGTTTGGATTCTACTACAATTTTCTAACCTATTTGGTTGTTATGAAATTTTTCTTAAAAGCTCTTTAAGGATTCTACTACAACAAAAAATTTAATTCATACTCGAAAAATGCATGCAAGAGCCAGTTTGAACCGTTAAAACGCCCTTCTCATTCATACGATGTAACGTTCAATGATATGATGGTTTGGTTTGTTTTCATTTCTAACAATTTCTTGGAATAAAGAAACCAACTATCACTGTAGGCTAATGCCGTTCGCAGAAGAAAGAAACGAGAAATTAGATTTGCTCCACTTTATTTCATTCGTACGAATAGACCAATCCACTTGAATTTAGAAAAAGGTGGTAACAGACGTCAAATGAAATAACCGTGGATGATATTTTTCTACTTTTAAGTATTGTCGATATACTCGATTAGCAGACGGCTATAATCGGATTCCTTTAAGCGATGAAGACAGACTAAAGAAAGCTTTAAGCGTCCAAATAGGTCAATACCAATTCACGCAAATGCCATTTTGACTAAAAGGTGCATCCATCACATTTCAAAGAATCATAGACACTTTATCTGGGTTGCACAAATTTGGAGGATGCAGTGGTTTTTGGATACAATATCCCAGATTACAATAGGAATCTCCTTGATGTATTTCAATCACTAAGAACATATAATTTAAAACTCCCACCTTCCAAATGTATTTTTTTACAGAAGTAAATTTTCTATTTAGGATATACAAAACCCAAATATGGAATTAAACCAGACCCTTCGAAAACCACAGCAATTCAAAATTTTCCTGTACCAAAATCACAAAAGAAAGTAAAATCATTTCTTGATCTTGTTGGATATTGTCGTAGATTTATTGAACAATTTTCTGAACTTACTCCCCACCAATTTTGCAATACAGGTGGTGGATAGTGGACGGCCTGTCGATAGATAAGTTAGCGGTGAATAAAATAAGCCGAATAAACCGCAGCTTTACTGGGAAAAGGTTCTCAGGGAACTGAGGGGTGGTTAACCTTTGTTCAATAAATTCTGAGTGCCAATGATACCCAGTATGGAAGGGCGAACTGATGGCACCATAAAACTACCGACTATTAGCCACGGCAATCTGAGCGTTGCGTTTCCTTGCGCTCTCGTGTCCCCCAGGTAGTGAATGGAGAACTCCATAAATGGGTCATCCCTTGAATAAAATGGGTCCCATTGGAATGGGCGCCGAGGGCCTAGGTACTCGTTGTGTCAATGGGCCAGATTAAGGTGTCATTTGTCCCGTGCTGATGATTGACTAGGCTGGGGGTCCATTTAACAAAACCCAGTCGTGAATGGAACCCTTTGGATACCATGCTACCTCCAGATGTATTTAGCCTTACCTGCGTATACGGATCTCTGCGCAGGTACACCTTTATTTCTCCGACACTAGTGAGAAAATGAATGACCAAGGAAAAATTAAAAATAAAAATAAAAGGAGCCGGGACCCTCCAAAAACCGAAGAGTACAAAAAAAGAGAGTAACTCTAACAATGAAGGTGGGGCTCCCTCCTTAGTGGCACGAGAAAGCAACACCATGGCATCGAAGCCAGGTGAAAGCGGGACCGCCAAACAAAATTGAGGGAGGTATTCGAAGAGACTGTCGGTGTGTAGAATCTTAGAGAAACTGGCTGAGACCTCTGAGAGACAGCTTACAGTAGAACGGATAGAATCTGTGGCATGGACTAAGAAAACTGTCGACTGCAACAGCTCGGAAAAGGTCTTTGGGTCCAAAATACAGAGCCCCCAGAGTGATCTTGAAGCGTTCGGCAGCAAGCGAAGCAAGGTGCAAACAGATATCATGTAGTGTGCTCCAAAGGATCAACATCCGAAGCAATTCAGTGAGATCCTAATGAAGCACGTGCTAGAATTAGCTATCATTGACAGAAGTCAGGAGGATGGGAGCATCACGCCGAAGAAGTGGAAAGTTGTGTATAATGCAGTACACTTCATATTTTTGAGGGTTCTGAGATAAAATCCGTGATCCCCCCCGTCTTGTAGAGATGCGGGATGGTACCAGGGGCGCGTGAAGTTAATTGTGTGTTTGGACCAGAGATCGGTCGACCTCTATAAAAGGTCAGTAACCGAAATAGGCGAGATGTGGCAGGGCGCGAGGCTTGGGGCAACGCGTCTGGTTAACCAACCGAGCTGGAGAAACCAGAGGAGATCCTTTAGATCATTCGGGCCGATAATCCCGATCTTCGATCGGAAGATTAGAGGATTTTAAAGCAAAAGGAAGCTAAGGGGGGCGTTAGATTGGCAATCATGTTGATCAATAAAGAATCCCGGGCTTCCCTTGCAAAATCAAAGGGAGTGATCAACTTCGGGTTCGGGTCGATCACTCTTAAATTATATAAGAAAGATGAGGTCGATACGGGCGCGGAAGATCAGCCTGGGGGTGGAGGCAAACGGACCCAGCGGGAGACGGTCAAGCAAACGGGCGACGACCGGGGAGAGGTAGCCTCCTCTCTCTTGAGCCTGATGGGGACATCCTGCCGAACTATCAACGAGAGACGGATGACATCCGAAGCAACGAGCCAGATGACACTATCCCGATGCAGGGAGTGCAGTAAGAGGTGAGTAAGGCAGATCTCAGTGATTAATATTGTACAAAGGTGTATAAATTATTATACTCAAGTAACTCTGAAAAGATCAGATCGTGTATTTTTGTGAAAAGTAATTATAATAATTTTTTTCTTCCTCAATTTAATAGCGGGAATGTCACAGCGGTAAGCGTTGAGGTTGGCTGTGAAAAATTTAGGCTAGCCTCAGCCTATATAAATCGCGAGAAGGAGGGTCCGCCGGATAGCCTGGGGGAACTGATTCGGGAATCAGGTCAAAGAAAGGTAGGTGTTATATTTGGATGTGATCTAAACGCGCATCACACAATATGGGGAAGCACAGACATTAACGAGAGGGGTGAGCAATTTTTTCATTACTTAATAAATACTAACCTTTAAGTTGGCAATATTGGGCGTTTTAGATGTGACCTTTGCATCAGAAACAATTTTTCATATGATCAAGAGGTGGAGAGTGGTGAGGGGGCACTCATTCTCTGAACACCGGTATGTAACATGTAACCTCAACGTTAAAAATGTTCTGGAAAACTGTCAGGACTCCCAGAAGGACAAACTGGAACAAATATGGTAAGAGAGGAATTATTGCCGCTAGGGTTCCCTGAACTCCCGGCGACTGTAGAAGAATTAGATTGCATGGTTGATATTGTTACAAAGACATGCAATGCTGCGTGCCCCCTGATAAAGCCTA
This sequence comes from Nephrotoma guestfalica, assembly GCA_963691935.1. NCBI lineage: Eukaryota > Metazoa > Arthropoda > Insecta > Diptera > Tipulidae > Nephrotoma > Nephrotoma guestfalica. The sequence goes on from OY829914.1 coordinate 248,829,371, forward strand.
GGACAGCCATTAATAAAGCCAAGAACACATGGTAGGTTCGGGATTGGGACTCCTATAAGAAGGACTTAAGAAAGTAGAAAAAAGAGTTGAGGAAGGCTGAAGGGGGTCTTGGAGTCTCATCTGTTGTAGAGTGGAGGAGGTGTCTGAGACTTCTCGCCTTAGGAAAATTTTATCTACCAATCCAGCCAGTCCTAGTTATTTAATTAGATCGGACAGGTCATGGACAGCTTCAAGTGCGGAATCGTTGAGCTTCTCATGGAGGCCCAATTTCCTGGAAGCTTTGATGACACGATGGAGCTCATCGAGGAACACCTTCAATAGATATGGAGGGCATCGTGAACAGGGAACGAATTCTGTGGACGCTGAATTGCTTAAGTATTACAAATCGGCAGGCTCGGATTAGTTTATACCAACAGAGGTCCAAAGGAACTCGGCAGTCAACCTTCCTTGGCTAGAGGTTACCTTCGGGGGTTGCCTAAAACTGGTCTATATTTCTTAGAAATAGAACAAGGTCATAGAAGTCTTTATCCCGATACCAGAAAGAGCTCACATGCTTGACCAAAGGACCTGAGGCCTTTGTTGAAAACTTTGGAAAGGCTGGTAGATGTAGTTATTCGAACAAAAGTTGAGGCTAGAAATTGGGCAATGTCGCAGCATCCGTACTGTAATGGAAAGTCGATGGACACAGCTTTGCACGATTTATTACGCACGACTGAGAAGTCAATTTACTCGCAATAGTTTTGTATGGTAGCATTTCAGGACATTGTGGGTGCCTTTAATAATGTAAAAACGGAGGCGACCATGGAAGGATTATCATTTTTTAAGGTGGATTAGATAAACCCCACGTAGAAGTGTAATGTCCCCCTTTCTTTGGAGTGTAGTGATGAATGGATTGCTGTTGGAACTGAGGAGAGAGGGTACAGGGGTGTTAGTGTATACAGATGATGTAGCGATAGCTGTCTCAGGCAAATATCTGGAAACGATTAGGGATGTTACGCAGAATGCATTACTGATCGTTGCGAAATATGCCAGCAAATGTCGATTAAGGGTCAACCCTTCTAAGACGGAACTGGTACTATTTACTAAGAAATATAAAATTCTGGTAGTTAGCCCTCATACCATGAACGGCATTAGACTGGGTTTTGCTGTCAGAGTGAGATTTTTAGGAAGTAAGCTCAGCTGGAAGCCTAACATTATGGAAAGGGTAAATAAAGTCATAGGTAAAAGATGGGGTTTGAAACCAGAGCTGGTAAACTGGCTCTATACTGTAGTTATAAGACCTGTGCTAATGTGCGGAGTGGGCGTGAGGTGGCCAGCTCTGGATAAGGTAACATATATAGGGATAATGGAGAAAGTGCAAAGAACGGCCTGCAACCTTATAAGCGGGATGCTTAGCACAACACCTACACTTGCTTTAGAGGTTATGTTTTACCTTATTCCAATCGAATTTTCTGGTAAGCAGATGATAGCCAAGGTGACTACGAGACTCTCGGTTGCCTTTCAGTGGAAGTTTCTTCAGGCGGGGCACTCGACGATAGTTAGATCGCTAAGGGAAGAACTGGCGAATCTAGATTGTAATAAACCAATGTTGAACTTCAATAAAGGTTTCTGGACCATCTGTCCCTCGAGGGAATCCTGGAGGAACGGATCAATACTGAAAAACGAGTTTATGCAATTTTTGTACCACGCTGAAGTGGTGGTGATCGGGGTAGTCGTGACATGGTTGAAGCATGACGTGGCATCCGTGAGGGATATCGCAATTAATGTGGATAGTCAGACGGCGGTCAGGTCGCTAGAGGTAATTTGTCTGAAGTCACGGGTTGTGATGGATTTCCGATCATCTCGTAATAAGATCAGCGAGTATTTCAGAATCCAGATATGCTGGGTCCCTGGTCATTCAGACGTCACGGGAAATTGCAGGGCAGACGAGCTAGGTAGGTATGACTCGCCAGAATCAGCTGGCAAGGGCAGGTCTGGAGAGACCTATAGCAGCTCTCAAATTAGCGCTCAGTAAAACAGCAAACGCCTCGACAAATGAGTGATGATGGGCCAACCCTTTCACGTTCAGGGTATTAAAACAGGTTTGGCCAAAACTCTCCAAGGCACTAGTATCCCTGGGAAAACGAGAAGAAGGATTGGACGTGGGGTTACTGAGAGGACACTGCCTTTTTGGGGAACATGTGACAAACCTGGGTCTACTGATGAATGACTTTTGCAGAAGTTGTATGGACGAAGAGGAGGAAGAAATTTTAGATCACTTCCCATGCTCGTGTCCGGCACCATCAGACAGAAGGCATAAGTACTTAGGTGTGTACGGTATGAACAGCCTAGTGGAGCTCGCGGACTGTGGAGTGCGAGATATTTTACGCTACATAAGTAGCTCTGGATGGTTTCAATGGGAGTAAAGGCGAGAATAGGCCACTATTTGCACTCTAAGCTAAAGTAACTTAACCTTTTACTTTATCAGTTCAAACGAAATATAATATGTCACACTTTTCTTGATAGTTATCATCTTTCTGAAATAGAGAGTGTATGTAAAGCTGACTGCAGAAATTCATAATTTCTTAAAGATTACCTATCTATACAATAATGAATAAGATACTTCTGGTTAAAGTAACACTTACGAAAATACTGCTAAGTTAAAATTAGTTAATGTGAAAAGTTTTCTGGCTAAACAAGTAAACCATAAAAACATTGGAAGGGAATAATTCCTAAACTTTCTACTATTTACTTTTATATTATCATTCGAATTATATTTCATGTAGCAAAATATTCCCATAGCGACAATTTTGCGAATTAAAATAAATATTCCTTATAATATACTATGCATAATAATATTTATTTTCATAAACTATATAATGCAGTTTGACCAACAAAACTTACCACATTAGTTTTGAACACAGAAAAAAAAATATTTACTTAACTTTTTTTTCTAACCCAATCCTATCAACTTTTGTAGACTAAACCATACCCAAAAATAAAGTTTTTCTAATACAGCAAATCTCAAGTGTTTTTCGAATGATATTGTTCTCTAACCAGAATAAATTAAAATAAGCGGCAGCACAATACGTAAAGTAGTATAGTACAGTGGTAGTAGCAACAATTATGTTCCTTTTTCATTTATTGTTGTTGCCTCCTTGAGAAAAATAATTAAATCCTTTGAAAGACTTCGTCTTTTTGTCGTTAAGCTAAATAATAATATTTTGTTGCGTGTTTTCAACACACACCCGAATACATAGTCTTCGTATACGTATAGATGGAACCCAGTGAAAGACAACACTGACAATTTTATAATAAATTTTCGTAAAATACAAAAAAAGCTCCCAAACAATACCAAAATGAAGTGAATCTAAAGTTTACTTTTATACAGTTTGCGCTAATATTTTTTTTTGTGCTCAGGCATTGTTGCTGTACTTTTAGTCAAATATAAAAATCACACCCATGAGATTGGTGATACAGCAAGTACAAGACAAGGCACACCAACCAAAAACAACGTATAATACAAAAATCTTCTTCTAACTTTACATTTAACATGAGACTGGAATATTATCATAAAATTATTAAATATTAGACGAGCTTTTATAATATGGAGCTTTTGTTATTGTTGTTGTTGTGTGTACTGCATATATAGTTGTGTTGTATTATTATATATATAAAAATTAATGAACGTAGAGGGTGCGTTAATTCTGGGAATAATAATTTATGGTTTAGGGAATAAAAGCAGCAAGGCAAATACCAACAGCAAAAATTATGATACGAAATGACAATTTTTTTGGAGGAACATAATGAGAACACACTTTAAAAAGTTTGGTGATATCGCTGCGGAAATATCCATTCAAAAAGTGTATAATACAGTTATGATTGCCGTCATAATATTATATTATACTGTTTATCGAATGACACGCGATTGTCTTATGTTTTCGTAATATTTTAAACTTTTAAATATTTAAGCTGGTTCCTGTTTTATGTATTTTACGCAATTAATAATTAATCGAATATTTTATTTTATTATTTCCAACTGAAGCTTTCTAAATTTTAATGTTTTACCATTCGAAAAGTTTGTTCCACTTTTAAAAATAAAATGTGAGCTTTTCCAGAATTTCGTTTTTTTTTGTTTCATTTATTTTAAGTCATTTCAATACAGCAAAAGTAAAAGGTCGTTATTTTATTATAAATTATTTATGTTTTTTGAATATTTATGTTTGTGCATTAATTTTGCAACGAAATGTACATTAATGAATAAATAAGAAAAATAAATAAAGAGAAAGTTAAACTTTTTTGTATTATGGCTAAGTGTAAATAATTAAATGCAAAAATAAGTTTTTACTAAGGAGAAATTTTGCATTTGTTAAATTAAAATTAATTTTTCACTTTGCAAGATTTTCGTTTTAGTTATAAATCTGCTGTGTTTCACCTTTTAAGGATTAAGCTATTTCTAGATGAAGACGGTTTCGTATGAATGAATTAAAATTAAAAATTTTATTTTTCTCATATTTTGATTGCTTTATCAATTTAAAATAAAGTTTTCATTTTCATTTCATAGTTGAGTTCCTATATCAAGCAAAACCATAGCTTAATCTGAAACTCAGAATGATATAACTTACTAACCACTAAAATACTTCCAAATGTAGGATTAATTCAATATTTAAAAAGATGTGTTTCGAAAGTATCTTGTAGACTTTAAAAATTCTTTCGACGTCACAGTTAATTCTTGACCTTGTTTCAAAAGGGCATATAACCAAATAATATGAAAATTAACAGGTAGTAACATGCGACGGTTGTACTAGATTGCAAGCACGTTTGCAATACTTTAGTCTACCCCGCCCTATCTCACGTATATGAAGGTATAGTAGCAATCTATCTCAAATAATTTGCTGTTATGTAAATACTGTTAAAGTTAACCGAAAGATTCAAGCCGATGGTAATGCAGATGATAAATGGTAATGCAGATACCTTTACTACCCATCTGAAAATGATAATGCAAATAATATGTTTTACATCCCAACCGGAAATAATGTGATCTCTAGATACTGTAGATTGCATCGATAAAGAAGTTTCGCTTCAATATTCAACCGAAAAATACCGGTAATACAAATTTAAAAGTAACAAATGAATCGTCAATTTTTTAAAAGAAAAATATCAATAACAGACTTCTATGCAATAATCACGCTTAGCCGATGAAATATTTGTATATCAAGATTATGATCCGATCTGACTGTACCAGTTTGATGAAAGATGACCCTAAATAGAATATGATTATATATTTTGAGTGGGATTGATGAGGTTATATTAGTGAAATGTTCCATTTTCCATTGTTTCGACGTTAAAGCTGTTCAAATAATCGATATTTTGCCAAATGTCCAGTGTCTGTCACTAAAAATGAAAACTGAAATGAAACTAAAAATGATAAAAAACTTTACAACAGGCCACAAAGTGTAAACCTACACTTTAAAAAAAAACTTGTTTTTTAAAACGAAATAAAATGCTAATAAAAATAAGTTCACAATGGCAAGCTAATTTAGCCACAACAATGAGCCATAACCTTTCAATATATTTTTTAGAAGCCTAACATATTTATGTGAGTAGTTCTAAATTATTTTAATTTTAAAATTTTGCTGAAGTAAAAAGTGTAGTGCCGGTTCGATGGTCATTGACAAGGCATCGTAGAGATGTATACGCTTAAGGCATTGACCTTTGAATAGCCACTACACTTTTAACATCAGCAAAATTTTAAAAATGAAAAAAATCTATTAGTGCCCCACCCCATAAATATCTTGGCTTCTAGAAAACATTAAAAATTGCCTAATTAAGATGATTTTATATGCCGTTAAGAGTAGACATTTCTACGATGCCTTGTCATTAACTATTGATCCTCACTACACATTAATAGTGTAGGTCAAATTTAATCAGGATATTTGTGTATATACACTTTTAAGCTTTTCTAAGCATTTTTTTCAATTTGTCGGAAACTTCACCGTACCTGTCTGTCTCACTATGAAAACTCTATAAAATATGACCTAAGATTAAAATTCTAAGTTTAGGCTGAAAGATTATGAGTAAAAATTTTATTTTCCGCATATTCAGTCGATAAATTCATTCATGATGAGCGATTTTTATTGGTGTCCATATGGCATAATCTCGAATGATGGACGATTATATCGTCAGAAGAAGAGAAACAAAAATGTCTCCCCTAACCTACAATCAAAATCTACCTATGGTCATGGGCTATCGAATCGGCATAGTCAGATTTGTGTCCATGTGGCAACATCTAGAATGATGAACGATTTTATCGTTAAAGACGTCAGAAGAACAGAAAAATAAAAATTTCACCAATTTAACCCCATCAGACTGACCCCTAACCTATGAACAAATACTACCTATAGTCATGGGCTATTGAATCGGCCTAGTCAGATTGCTGTCCATGAGGCAAAATCTCAGAAGAAGGGAAAAATAAAAATTTCCACCCTATAACCCGATTAGACTTACCTCTAACCTATGATGAAAATCTACCAATGGTCATGGACTATCGAATCGGTTTAGCCAGATTGGTGCCCATGTGGCAAAATCTCGAATGATGGACGATTATATCGTCAGAAGAAGAGAAACAAAAAAGTCTCCCCTAACCTACAATCAAAATCTACCTATGGTCATGGGCTATCGAATCGGCATAGTCAGATTTGTGTCCATGTGGCAACATCTAGAATGATGAACGATTTTATCGTTAAAGACGTCAGAAGAACAGAAAAATAAAAATTTCACCAATTTAACCCCATCAGACTGACCCCTAACCTATGAACAAATACTACCTATAGTCATGGGCTATTGAATCGGCCTAGTCAGATTGCTGTCCATGAGGCAAAATCTCAGAAGAAGGGAAAAATAAAAATTTCCACCCTATAACCCGATTAGACTTACCTCTAACCTATGATGAAAATCTACCAATGGTCATGGACTATCGAATCGGTTTAGCCAGATTGGTGCCCATGTGGCAAAATCTCGAATAATGGACGATTTTATCGCCAGAAGAAGGGAAACATAAAAATTTCACCTATATAACCTTATCAGTCCCATCCTTAACCTGTAATCAAAATCTACTTATGGTCATGGGCTAGCGAATCGGCTTAGTCAGAATGGGGTCCATGTGGTAAAATCTCGAATGATGAACGATTTTATTGTCAGAATAAGAGAAAAATAAAAATGTCACCCCTATAACCCCATCATACTGACCCCTAAAATACAATCAAAATCTAAATATGTTTATGGGCTATCGAATCGGCATAGTCAGATTTGTGTCAATCTGGTTAAAAACGAATGATGGACGATTTTGTTGATGAAACGACGGCCCATTGAATTGGCGTAGTCAGATCGGTGTATGCGTGGCATAGTCTTGTATTGCTATTCTTTCTCAAGTTATTACCGCTTACAAATCTTTTTAAATGTGACTTTTTCCAAATATAATACTTTTAACATTAAGTTATAATAAATTTTTGAAAGTTGGCCGAATGCTGCTATATACACATGAAACAATAAATTAATATCGGTTAAATTGCAAATTGTATTTGTTGTTTGTTATGATACATATGTTAGTCTTTTTCGGCTAGGATATTTCAATTTAATATATACATTTTTAACTTTCGGCTGAAGCAGTCAAGACACTATTTGAATTATCGATGTTTTCACTTGTGGCTGGTAACTTTCGGCTGGCAACTTTCCGCTAACTTGTTTTTAAATTGTTTATTGTCCCTGTAATCTGTTCTGGAGCCAAGGCTCTCCCAACTCTTTCGCGGTTTGCTTATTTACGTCCTTTCCTTTACGCCAGTGTTGGCCAATTTGAGGCTGTGCGGTTATAGGTCCGATTTTATCACTATCTGCTCATTGCATGGCCATGCCAGCCTGTACTGGCCCATGAGTTTTTTTACTCCGATAGGGGGTCATAGATGTGTTCCATTCCATCACAGATCGTAATCTGTTGATGAACATTCCCTTTGCATCCTGCCCCTATCGGGATTCGAACGCGGTTCCTCCCGATCCAAACGCCAAAGTTTTAATCACTGTGCTATTTGGTCGGTTTTCGGCTAACTTTAACAAGGTCTTGTGTAAAGTTAGTACAGCCCAGATTTCGATTCAAATCATTTCGAATAATACATCAATTTTACATAACAATAAGTAATAAATGTAAATAACTGTGAGATTCTGGTATGCAAATCACAATAAAAATTATAGAACAAGCTGGAAAATGAACTATGGGATAGGAATTTCATTGATTTTAATTAAAATTCCCCCCCCCCCCCTCCTCGATAAAACTAAATTTATCTCGCAAAAAATGTTTTGGAAGAAAAGCTTTTATCGAGCGGGACGAGAATTTAAATCAAAATCAATAAAATTCGTAACCCACCCAGAGTTTATTGGTTATTTTACTTAGGCCTAAAATCAGCTTCTAGTGTATAAATTTCAAAATTACTCGTATGTTGCTCTAACCCGAGTCATTTTTAGTTTTGGCGAAAAAATTTTAGTTTTGGTGAGAGGAATGAAAATTCAAATTAAAATCAATAAACTTCTGTTAGAGTTCATGTTCGGGATCTTACCATGGAACGATTATTTTCTGGCATAGATGGCAAAAATAGCCGCAAGTGTAAATATCTCAAAAACATTTGTCCTAATTCAAGACATTGTGAGTTTTGGCGAAAAAATTTCAGTTTATCAAGCGAGACGAACATTTTAGTAAAAATCAATGAAATGCCTGGTCCAAATGTAGGATTCCGAACTTTCAGCTGAACGATTTTTCTTATTTTGTCTAAAACTAGCAACTAGTGTGTGTACCTCAAAATCATGTGGCCTTAATTGGAATTTGTTTTAGTTGTATCGAGTAGGACGTAAATATAAATAAAAATCAATGAAATTGCTATAGTCCAGAGTTCATTTTCAAGAACTTTCCTAGCAACGATTTTTTATTATTTGGCCTTAAATAAGCTACTGGTGTATTAATCTCAAAATCGTAGCCGTAATCCGATGTATTTTTAGTTATATCGCGCGAGACATAAATTTAAATAAAAATCAATGAAATTCCTAGCTCATAGTTCGTTTTCAGGAACTTGCCATGGAACGATTTTTTTCTAATTTGGCCTATAATTTTCCATTAGAATCGCATCTCAGCATCTTACAGTATTTTGATATTTTATTTATTATTCGATCAGTTAGATTGACATTACCTAGACGGTTTGCTTTTTAATTATTTTATTGAGTCAAATTGAATTAAATAAACCTGGCAAATTTTTGGTTTTGATTAATTTTGATAAAACTTCTGTGGTCTTCTAACTTCACTCAAGAGAAAATTTGTAATAGATATGTTAGTGATGCCTAATTATTATTTTTAATTTACTGGGATATAATGTTTGTATAACTTTATAAACACCGCTGCCTCCCAAAATTATGCTCCTTAATTTTATTTTTCGACCTACATTGCTGCATACATTGCAGTTGATTGCAAAATCATTTCAATAATGGTGTCAGACCTAACATCTCAGTAATAAAACCGAGTTGCCTCATTTAATTTAATGAACCTACCACATGTTCCTCTGTGGCAGTAACGGTATTAAGGGTACCTCACTTTCCCATAATGTTAAATACATTGGATTCAAAATATCCATGTTCACAAAAAAAGGTCGTTCATCGACCATTACTTCATCCGGTGCTATCATGCCTCAAGCGTAGCACAATGGACGGCATACTCCTGCTTAGTGTAACTGCCAGGGCTGCATCTTTAGACACTGCCTGATAAGCACTTGTAACTCTAGGTACTCCGCATAATTGAATCTATTCCATGCTCGTGCGGGATTTAGACACATATATTTTATTGCTTTTTTGAGATTACTTGATCTAATAAGATCAAAAACTGTAAATCGTGTTCTACCATCCCAGCATTAACCATTCTCATCACTTGATTCGGGTTATATTGAACCATCGCTAAACTCCTAGATATGATCACGACAGCAACATCGTCTAAGTACTCAAAAATGGGTCTGAAATTTCAAGCCAAAACAGAATCCTGTTCAACAGATCAGGGCCGAAAATCGATCAAACTCAAACAATTTTTAGTCATTACGAAGAGATGAATAATGTTGTTCCCCAGCATTAGGCGCTTCGCACACAAAATGCCCCAAGAAGCACAAGAAGTCTCGTTTTATGTGAGACACTTTAATAACCTTCGTATTGCATTTAATTTTCTTTAAACTTTTTATTGACATGTCACACTTATATGTTCGTAGTTAAATCAATAAAACGCTAACAGCACCAGAACGGTTGATTTATGAACTAAATTTTATCGAAACTATTGTATGATCAAAGAGATGGCGGAATTGTAAAGCAATATCGTGATTTCGGAAGTTATTTTGGGTGATCCCCCATCAGATACCAAACACATCTGTGACCGTTTGGTGGAGTACAAAACTCACGGGCCGACCCATCTTTCATGCCAGTATTATACGGTGGCATGGAGCTATGCAATGTGCAGATGGTTCTACATAAATCGGACCTATAGCCATACGTTTTCGATTTGGCAAACAATGCGTAAGATATAGAACTTGAAAAGCGAACCGCGAAAACGTTGGGAGTGCTTCGGTCCCTAAACAGATTGCAAAGGTTAAAACCAAAAAAACGATATAGTCAAATTCTTCACCCAGAGTTCATATTACCTTTTAACATTCGAATGATTTTTCAAATTTTTGTTCGGCTCAAATTTTCGGCTAGCTCAGTAGCATAGGCTTATGTGCTTCCCATAGTCATTATTCCGATGATAGTACCAGTTTAAAGTGGGGTCATACTCAAATTATTCAGATTCAGAATTAAGATCAATTACATATGAATGCTACTATCATCGGAATAACGACTACGGTGAGCCCTTAAGCCTTTGATTCCCCACAAACGTTTATGTCATATAACACCTGATGTACACTTTTACATAAAAAATTATAATAGTCAATAGTTAAGTCCCAAAATAAACCAATATGGAACTAAAATTTATTATTTATTTCTAGATTTTTGGGCCAACTAATTTAATCGATTTATTTCTAACTTTTAGGCCCAAATTCCCAATTAGGTTATTCCTAGGAGTTCCGCAAATAAATTATTAATTTGAATCAGACCTTTACAGTCACAGTTCAGGCTTGAACTATTGCCGTTGTATCTGTGAAGGATGGCCGTAACTCTTGAGCAAATCGCCTCGAGGGGATATATCCAGGATTCCAGCAATTCAATTTTCAGTTTAAATTTTTGTATTAATGGATGGAGTTAACTACGTCACAACTATCCATGTGGATTGCCTTTGTCGCCATACAGGTAAATATGCCCCCTTTATATGTTTCGACCTCCTCAACTGATGGGCTTTGATTAAGTATGGTCCAGCATAATCAATCCCAGTTTGAATAAACGGTCGGATAAAATTAACCCGCGCTGAGAAAGTTGCACCATCAATTGCTGTTGGACCTTCTTTTTATATCGGTGGCACTTCACACATTGGTTGATTGTTCCTTTTATGGGATGCTTTCTGCACACAATATTGAACCTTAGTTTTATGGACGAAACCAAGTGAGACGTGGCGAAATGACACAACTTACTGTGAATATTTTGGACCATTCTCTCTCTTCTCTACTATGCGAGATGGTGGAAGTATGATCGGGTGACGCGTATCGTAGTTTAGTGGTGAATTTTATAATCTTCCGCTAACTCGTAATATGCCTTGACTATCAACAAATGGATATAATTTCAATAGGTTGTTTTTACATTATGTGTTGCCAGATTGGATGTTGTACGATTGGCGACGGGCGACAATTCTCACTACCATCGGAGATCCTAGACATGGTGCTCAAACTCATTGGAATAACTATATAAGCCTGCGGTTCTGCGTCGAATTCACACGAAAAGCTCTCCTTCGTTTCTGGGATGATTAGTGGAGAGCTTGATAACCAACAGGGTTCTTTCCACCACAGGACATCATCTTTAAATTCAATTGGTGTTGTTCATCGTGTGGCTCGATCAGCTGGATTCAGTTTTGATTGAACATGGTGCCATTGGGTTCTGTTTGTGTACGATAGTATTAGCCCAGTTTGATTGGCAATATAGGTTGGCCATACTTTGGGTGGTTTGGATAGCCAATCCAACACTATTTAGGAATCACTAGAGAAGAACTGCCTCGGTTAAATTTTGCAGTTTAGTTCAGAGTTAACTTTCCTCGTCAGCCTTACTAATAATGGGGCTGCACAAAGCTCTAGTTTAGGAATAGATAGCGTTTTTATGGACGCTACCTTTGTTTTCGCGGTGATGTAATTGATATGGAGCTCTTGAGATGGTGTTGTTACCTTCGAGTATAGGACCGTAGCGTAAGCATCCTTCGATGCATCGCCAAATCCGTGTATTTCGAATGTGTCATAATTTGTGTATAACCATCTCTTGATTTCTATCTCATCAACTAATCCAAACTCGATTCGGAGGTTTACCTACTTTGTTCGACATGGCTCTGGTAATGCATCGGGTCAAATAACCTAGATGATTCAGAGAGTAATCCCCGCTTCGTGGCGGAAGGCAGACTCGACATTTGAAAACATCTTGCGATGGTTGGTAACACAATCCTAGCACGAATGTGATAGATTCACTGGTTGCAAATTCTCGTTCGATGATATGAAAATCTGCTCCTCCAATATTATACAATAGCTTGGGATGATTTGGTGACGTCTTCTTGAGTGTAAAGCCTGCCGAGTTCATCAGTTGTATCAGTTCGTTGCGTAACTTGAACGCGTCGGATAGTGAGTGACACCCTATGAGCACATCATCGACGTAGACATCTGACCTTAACCTTTCAGTCACAATTGGGTATTTGCTCTGCCATTGGTTTGCAATATAATTCAACGAATTCGTTGCCAAAAAGGGTGCAGATGAAATTCCGTATGTTACGGTCAGCAAGCGGTAATTTTTTAATGAACAATCCGGCGTTTCTCTCCATACTGTACGCTGGTAATCGGTGTCTTCGGAACGGATCATCACTTGCCGATAAATTTTTTCAATGTCGGCGCCAAATACGAATGCATGTTTTCGGTATCGCAACAACATTTGAAACAACCCTTATTGAACGGTTGGCCCAACCAGCAATTCATCATTCAGCGAGGGCCCGGTTGACGTTTTTGCGATTCATTGAATACAACCCGTAATTTTGATGTATCTGCTTTTTTAAAAATACCTTAGTGAGGCAGATAAAACATCTGATGGTTTGTTCTTGGTATTTCGTTTTGCTGGATTTCAGCCATGTGACCCAACCGTTCATAATCCTTCATAAACTTTATGTATTCCAAGCGCAATCTTTCGTTGGTGGATAACATTTTCTCTAGAACGTAGAACTGACGTAAGGCTGAAGTGTGACCTAATAGAGGCGGGTTTCTTTTAAATGAAAGGCTATCTATTATTCTTCCATTACTGCTACCTGCAACTGTGGCCTCAAAGTGTTCGACACATGCGGATTCTTCTGGAGTATACTGTAACGCATCTGATATATCTTCAGTCTCCCAAAATGATTGAAGAGTTTTGTCGATATCCACCTATTGATTTTCCGATAGGTGTACCGGCTCATTTAGAGTGTGGGGCAGTGATAAGAATCTGCCTCCTACTATCCACCCCAGTGTGGTGTTTTGTGCCATTAACGATGGATTGCCTAATAGTATTTTGCTATCGTTCAGTAACTCAAAGAAGTAATCGATACCTATTAAAAGATCAACTCGACCCGGCTTATTAAATGTAGGGTCGGCTAATCTAACTACATCGCTCTTTTGATCGTCAACATCTACCGGGTTCGATGGTAGGTGTGAGATTAGCTTGGACACCATTAGAGCTGCAATTTGGTATATGACATCACGATTAACTTTGAGTCAAACCAGAATCTAGCAATCATCGAATAATCGACGACAGCTTGATGTCAGCTGATGTGTAGGTTTCTTCTGCAGTCGCAGTATAGGTTTCGCTCGTTGGCGCTTTAGGATCGCTGCTGGAAATGGTTTCGATTGAACTCACTCGGTTGCCCGCTTTATTGTCATCAGGATCGGAATGAAAAAGAGTGTGATGTCTCCTAATGCAAATGTAGCATGCCCTACTTGAACGACATTGATATACAGAATGATTGTCTCCAAGACAGTTGAAGCATCTTTTCCTTTAGAAATTATCTGTGCTCCAGTAATGCCATGGATTTAAATCGTGAGCATTTAAACAGACGATGGCGATCTCCATTACATAATTTGCAGAGTACAGGTGATATTTCAGTGTGTAACATTTTAGTAACTGGCTGCAATTTGGTATCAGGCTTCTTTACTGTTGACTTTACTTCTGTTAGGGGGTCGACACGGATTAAAAGGAAATCTAGGAAGCTCTGCAGTGTAGGGAAATTCTGTTCGGCAGATTTATATCTTCAAGCCTTTCTTGTCTCGTTATCAAGAAATTGAGCCACGGAACGCGTGATTCTGCGTCCTTGCCCAGCGCCTTTAGTCCTCTTACTACTTCGTTCAAATTATCATAAAATGCAGTAAGGTGGGCAGCAATAGCCTTTTACTCTTCCTTGTTCCAAGAATGCTTGATATGAGCCTCGACTATAGGTTTCTTTCTGTCGTAACGTTTGGTGAGCCACTAAATTGCTTCAATGTAGTTAGCATCGTCTACGCGTAAATAACTGATCAAGCTGTAAGCGTTGCATTGCAAGGGTCCCTTTAGTTACTTGAACTTTTGTGCTGGTGACAATGATATATTCATGAGAATGGATGAGAAATGGTGGATGAGAATATATCGTGGAATGATTGCCAGTTTTTCATATCTCCATCAAAGGTTGATATCCATTAAGTCTGACGAGGTTGACACTAGCAGTGGCATCGAATGACTTCTCATGATTAGATGGCTGATGACTTCCAAATTTCACACGAATTAGCGCCTATAATTTCGGGATGATCGTGTAGTATTGATCATCGACTGTATCCATTTCAGATGCTACGGTTGCATCAATTTGAAATATGGCGTCTTCGGGTCGCAATGAACTCCGAATATAATTTATGCGTATTATCACATCGAGTTTTAAAAGCATCGTAAGTCAGACCTGCACCATGCGTATCAATATAATTTGTTATTTTTATTTTTTTTTCATTCGACTTTTATCTTGAACGATACCTAGAGTTTTTGTTTACACACTGCGACCTTTTATTTTTGACTGACGAAGCAATAATTTTCTCCACAGCATGAATAATGTACTAAAATTAGTTTTAGCAATTTATACTAGATAGTGCGTCGATCAATTTGCTGATTTCGTCTGGTGATAAAACATTAGAATCCATCCTGGTCTAAGCGCTGGAAAATCAAGCTTATTGAGTCTAAATTTACGCATATTAACTTTACATATCAAAAGGCGTCCCATCTACCAATAGAAATTAACTCAAGACCAGTGCCATATGCAAACAAAGTTAAATATCTTGGCATGACACTCGATGCCAAGCTCAAGTGGAGAGAGCATGTCAAAAAGCAGAAAAAATAACCTAATATTAGGTTCAGAAAAATGTATTGTCTCATAGGCATAGGCTCTGAGCTTACAATACACAACAAGCTGCTGCTATATCGGCAAATACTGAAGCCGATGTGGATCTAGGGTATTCAACTCTGGGGATGTTCGAAGCAAACAAACAAAGATGAAATAAAAAAGCATGCCGCCAAACACGAAATAAGGCTCCAGGAACATGGACACCTCTATGTTCGCCATATGATAGATAACCCTGTCGTTGAAAGAAGACTTAAAAGAACGAGGTCACTTGACCTAGAAAACATACCAAATTAAAATTAGTATTTTAAATAGGTTTACTTAATTTTGGGACTAACTATTGGGTTTAACCCCCACAAATCAGAATTGTTTAAGAAATGTAAAATTTAAAAAATATATTTCGGGATTATTAGAAATTAGCGAGCAATTAGAAATTAGCACAAAAAAATTCGAAAAGTGTTTTTTGGCCTGTTTTTTCGAGCCAGCTTCCCATACATGATTATGCCGCCGAAAAAATTGCTTTGCCAACAATAATAGAAAAGTATCGATATTTACTATATCATATCTCTTGCTAAAGTTTGTACCCGCCGTCTAGAACATGAAATATTTTCCTAAGGTGAAATAAGTATTTCTAAATTCTAAGAACTGTTTTAAAGATTTGTGTTTTAGGTTACTAAAAACTTCGATGCTGTTTCAATGTAATATGCATAATGAAAAGCTTACTTTCCAGTCATTTCTTAGAAAAATTGTATTCTAAAAAATGTTCCCCATCCCCCGTGGTTTTTATACCCACGTAACACAAACATATTTTTATATTTCACGTCAATGTTCTATATACGGAGTCGTGTTTTTTTCTGTTTAAATTTAATCGACTGATTGATTCATGAATTGTATTACTCTGGAGTAATCAATCTTATATTTCAATTTAAGATATTGTTTTCGATGTTTTATATATACGAATGGTATATTATGTTTTATGCATGTATAGTTGGATGATTATGTAGTACAAACGTATCATGTACATGTTCCAAAGTAGATATATGTGTTATTTCTAATGGGTTTTCATGTATATGTGCCTATCGATATAAGGTTAAGATACATTTCTGTCAAAGTCAACAAGTTAGATTTAAAAATCTCATTCTGTTTGATTTAATATTTTGTTGTACGTAGCATTATTAAGTGAGTTTGATTTCTCGTATCCGGAAGCAATATTGAATTGAAAAATATTTTACTGGTTTGAGTAAATATTTTTTTGAAATTTGCACAATTTTCTGGTAGTGAAAGGTTAATACGGTAATTTTCCGAAAAAACAAAATTGGATCAAAACGAACGAAGCAGTATAAAGCGTTATGATATTATAAACTGTAATCTGCACGCAGAAACCAAAAATTTATGATCAGCCATTAAATATATACTCTATACCGAAGAAAATGTCTATTACGTACAACATTAATAGAACCATAAAGATCATTAATGTTAACGCACGATCATAACTCCGTCATTTATTTTAATTTAAATCAAGATTCAAATATTTATTTTATTCATATCCGTTTTTATCCTTATTATTATCCTTAATAAAAATATTCCTATTACGTATATAAACCACTGCTACATAAATTATTGTTATGATTGAGTCTGTTTTTCTTTGCGCCGTTACACGCACACATTTTCTTAGTACATATCCGGTGTGTCTGTGTGCGTGTGCGTATGTGATTCCTTTCCAGCTGTATGCCATAGCTCTATTCGAATTCTGAGTGCGGGGAACAAAAAGGCAACAACTATAAGAAAATATGTAATTCTTGATAACATCCATCCTCCATGCATAATACATCCGCGAAAATATATCCAGATGTATACCTAACATGCGGCGGAGAGCAAGCATAATAGTAGAACTAAGAATACATTTTCCAGAACATAAAAATGAAAAACCCATAACAAAAAATATCGTACACAGCCAAAAAAATATTTGTATGTACGAGTGTATATGTATGTGTGTGTGTATAAGAAAATCCATTTTCAATTCACGATCTGTTCCTTTAGTCACGTTTCCATCATATTCCTTATTTATTTTTATTATTTTTTATTTTTATGCGTTTCCGCGAATTTTATTTTTATACTTTACGAACACACATTTCAGTATTTTTTTTTTTTACATTTGGTACTTGGGCTGTGAGTTCTCAATTCGGTGAATTCTCTGTGTTTTTTCATTCTACCCTTGCGGAAAAAATATTTTCCAATTTTCTTTTATTTTTTGTGTGTAAACGTTAACTTTTATTTTATTTTTTAAATTTAACAAAATATTTTTTTATTGTGTTTATAGAAAATTTGCTGATATTGATGGGTTGTTGTTGTTCTTTTGGTGTTAAGCATTCCTTTTTTCCAATAGTTAGCAATCAAGGTTAAACAGATATGAGTTATTGAGTTTGTGAGTGTAAATGAAAATGCCTGTATATGCTCGGCGAAGGAATAGAAAATTTATTTGGTTTTTTTTGTGCTTTAAATTTATGCTGTGTATTTTATGTTCAAGGGTAGGATCAATAAATTTCAATAAATTATGGATATATGTTGAATGCGAGAAATGGGTTTTATATCATAGACAATGTTCGATTTAAGATTAAACAGTATATTTTAGTTGCAGATCAATATATCATTTATTGACGGTGACAGCAAAAAAGGAAATTAATGTTAGTTATGAGCTTTGACAATGTTTGTGAAATATATACCAAAAATGTACACTGTTAAATTTAAAAATATCCCAATTGGATTTGTCTTGTAGTGAAATTGAAATATTTTTAGATACTCTTACACATTTATATTAGAATAGTGCCTGATCCCTCAATAGTGTCGTTGTAAAAATTAAACCAATTTCTAACAATCTGTGTTATTTAAATTCTAAAGAAGGCTATTTTAGATAATTTTTCTACTTTTATAACTCCGATCATAGAAATGTTCACGATGCCTCACCTATATGACCGAATAGCTAAAATAAAACCACACGTTTCTGGTGGACATGATTTAATTATGATGATTTATAATTCCAGCGTATTTTAAACAATTGTGGTTTTTGATTTCAATCTATTTTCCAACATTATTGTTACCGCTCCTGGAGATGTTTATACATTTTTACCGGTGTGAAGTACTTAACGTTAATGAAAAGTGTAGCTACTCATTTTAACGAAAAGCGTAGACTCAAGGAGTGTAGATACACAAATTATCAAAAAGTGTAGCTGCAAAAGAAAAAAGTTTGGAATTCGAAATGCGTGGTTTAATTAAAATTATTAAAAATAAACAAAAAATATTGAGAATCACAATATGCAATACAATAATAAGTTAGTTAGTAATACCTTTTTTATAAAAAAATAATTTAAAAATCTTTTTAATTCAAAAAATCATAGGAACAATGAGTGCCGAGTATGGAATTTAGTGTTCTCAAGTTAGCAACGCTTACGTTTCGCATAAATTGAATAAATCACAGCGTAGCTACAGTGTACCGGAGCTCGAATGTCTCGCCGCAGTGCTTGTCATAAAAAAAATTCGAATGTACGTCGAGGGGCTTCCATTCACTGTAGTTACGGACCACGCTAGTTTGACGGGGTTTATGACCACAAAAGATTTATCCGGAAGATTAGCGCGGTGGAGTATTGTATTACAAGGATTTGATTTTCAAATAAAATATAGGAAAGAAACTCAAAATATTGTTCCCGATTCTTTATCAAGAATTCATATGGACGAGCTAAGTTTAAGCGACTCTCCGTTAAATATTGAGTTTCATCCTCCAGAGTTCAACACTAGTGAATATTGTGAACTGATATATCAATTAGAAAAGTCGAAACGGGTACAAAATACCAAAACCATTGAAAATCGGGTATACATTAACGTTAATCCTCAGAGGAAAGAAGGTCACTTGCTAACTAATGACAACAATGATCCGAATTGGAAATTGATCGTACCAATTAACTTAAGACTAGGGATAATTAAATCGGCCCATGAAACCCTATCTGCAGCACATTTGGGAATTAAAAAGACTACCGAAGTTGTTCGTCGCTATTATTATTGGCCATCGTTATTAACCGATATAAAAAATTATTTAAGCACATGTGAGCCATGCAAAATTAATAAGGCAGCCAATTATTCAACGCACCCTTCATTATATTCTCTACCAGTAACTTCAAGACCTTGGGAAAGAATATATCTCGATTTTCTCGGGCCGTACCCTAGAACCACTCGCGGACATACAGCAATATTCATAGTAGTAAATCACTTTTCCAAGTTTGTTTTAACTCACTCAGTTAGGCAAGCAACGGCAAAGCAAGTAGTTCGTTTTTTTGGAGGGTCATGTCTTTCTTATGTTTGGTGCACCAAAAGTGATGGTATCAGACAACGGAAAACAATTTGAATCCGCGAGATCCACCATAGTAAAAAATAGAATCATCGGCCACCAGCTTGTTAAGCGTATCAACCCCTCCTATCGTTTGCGAAGTAGTCTATTGTTGTCTATATTGGGTTTATTTGATTCACTCTCAACGCTGTCATCTACGCTGTCACATCCTAACGCTGTCTCAACCGTTTAATTTAATATGGTTGATTATTGTGCTTTGTATGTAGATTAGCTTAGCGAAATATTTCTCGATTGTATCATTTCCCTGTGTTATGCTGTACAAATCTCACGATATTTGTTTCATTTCTCCACGAAATTAAATTATCTTTAATTGCTTCCCACTCTAACAGGGTTCCGTACATTGTTAGTATCTCGTTAGCTTCACCTCGAATCTTGTTGCGGATTGCTCTTACAAATATTTTCAAGCACGGCTGTTCGTCTATGTCATTACACAAACTTAGAATTTCCTTTACGTTTTCGATAAATTCGGAGAGGGTATGTAAGCTTCCCTCATATCTTGGGAGGTTCTTTATCGCGTCAGGTATTTAAAGATTTTTAAACACGTCGTTGTCACCATTTCGATAATCTCTCAAATCATCAAAATCACAATTTACAGACATTTTGTTAGAGGTTGGGGTATGATTAATACTTTCAATTTCGAATTTTGTTTCTACTTTAAAATTTTCATATCTATCTATTAAATTATCTAACCGACCAAATGGCATAGTGGTTAAAGCTTTGGCGTTTGGATCGGGAGGTACCGGGTTCGAATCCCGATAAGGGCAGGATGCAAAGGGAATTTTCATCAAGAAATTACGATTTGTGATGAAAAGGAACTCATCTATGACCCCTGTCGGAGTGAAAAACTCATGGGCCGACCCATCTTCCATGCCAGTATAGGCTGGAATGGAGCTATGCAATGTGCAGATGGCAATAAAATCGGACCTTTATCCGTACGTCCTCCAACTGGCCAATACAGGCGTAAAGGAAAGGACGTAAATAAGCAAACCGCGAAAGACTTGGGGAGAGCCTTGGCCCCAGAACAGATAGCAGGAAAAAAAATATTTAAATGTTCGTTTCTATTTGTATGTGAATTCGTTCTATGAACCGCAGAACTTTGGTGAGATACTAAGTTATTTTGTGAGCTGCTGAGCGAGCGTAAAACCAATACGGGACAAGTTTATCGACGACAACTAACGGATTTAAAGCAAGCTCTAACTACAAAACGACTGGAATGGGATTAAAGGTACAATAAGATTATTTTGCAACATGACACCGCTAGGCCACATGTGGCTATAAATGACAAAAACTACTTGGACAGGCAGAACTCGGAAATTCTACCCCTCCCGCCGTATTCACCAAACGTTGCTCCCTTTGATTACCACTTATTCCGGTCGATGCAATCAGCCCTAGCACAGCAGCACTTCACTTCATAAGAAAACGTCAAAAATTGGGTCAATAACTGGATCGCCTCGAAACAACCAGACTTCTTCTATCGGAGAATCCGTTTATTGCCTGAACAATGGGCGAAGGTTATTGTTTCCGATGGAGCAAACTTTGTATAAAGCATTCTGTTTCATTCATTTTCTACACAAACTAATGTCTTTTATTTCACTAAAAAAGGTCGGAAATACATTTGTGCACCCATAATCATAATACAAAACTATTTTATTACTGAGAAAATTTGATGAAATATATCAAGCAAACCTTCAAAAATTTGAGGTCATGTGAAGAGCCCGGGAAAGCTTGTTTGAATATATCGCACAAACTAAATTTGAAAATTTCTAAAAATTTACCGTTTAAAGTGTCATGGCTGGAAATGAATTCAAATGAAAGGTCTTAATGATTACGTGGAAAAAATGTTAGGTCAATTTTCATGTAAGGAGTTCGGGAAAACTCAATTAAATATATCGCACACACAAAATTTGAAATTTTTTAAAAATGTACTGTTTAAAGTGTCATGACTCAAAATGGATTCAACTTAAAGTTCTTAATAATGAGAAAACTCGATGAAATATATCAAGCAAAACTTCAAACATTTCAGGTTAAGTAAAGAGTCCGGGAAAATTTGGTTCAATATATCGCACACCCAAAATTTGAAAATTTCTAAAAATTTACCGTTTAAAGTGTCATGGCTGGAAAAGATTTAAATGGAACGTCTTAATGATGCTTACAACTGGAAAAAATTGCAGGTCAATTTTCAAGGAGAGTTCCGGAAAATTCAACTAAATATATCGCACACACAAAATTTGAAAATTTCTTAAAATTTATCGTTTAAAGTGTCATGGCTGGAAATAGATTCAAATGAAAGTTCTTAATGAAGCTGCTCACACCTAAAAAAATGTCAGATCAATTTTCATATTGAAGGTCCGGGAAAACTCGATTGAATATATCGCACACACAAAATTTGAAAATTTCTAGAAATTGACCGTTTAAAGTGTCATTGCTAAAAATGGATTCAAATTAAAGATCTTAATAATGTTCAAATGTAAAAAAATTGCAGGTCATTTATCGCACGCACAAAATTTTAAGAAAACTCGATGAAATATATTAAGCAAAACTTTAAAATTTTCAGGTCATGTGAAGAGCCCGGGAAAATTTGTTTGAATATATCCCACAAACAAAATTTGAAAATTTCTACAAATTTACCGTTTAAAGTGTCGTGGCTGGAAAAAGTTGCAAAAGAATGGTCTTAATAATGCTGCTCACACCTGAAACAATTTTAGGTCAATTTTTATGTTGGGAGTCTGGGAAAACTCGATTGATTATATTGCACTCACAAAACTTGAAAATCTCTAAAAATATACCGTTTAATGTGTCGTGGCTGGAAATGGATTCAAATGAAAGGTCTTAATGATGTTTACACCTGGAAGTATCGGGTCAATTTTCATATTTCATGTTCATCATTTAGACTTTTCATTTAAATTTATTTCCAGCCCTGACACTTAGAACGGTAAATTTTTAAAAATTTTAAAATTTTGTGTGTGCGATATATTCAACCGAGTTTTTCCGGACTACCAACATGAAAATTGACCTGAAATTTTTAAAATGCTATTCATTAGAAGGCACTTTATTTGAAATATTTTCTAGACATGTCGCTATAGTTGCATTCCCCATCTTACCTTCCCAATCATCTAATAAAGCACTTGGAAAAATTTGTTTTGGTAATTTGTTTTAAATGTTTCGAATGAGAAATTCTTATTTTAATTTTTTTAGTTGTGGTTTGGGAACAGAAAAATAAAAATTTCGAATATAATTAATTGATTTCCGACATAAAATTTGTATCTGCATTATCGTCATTTTTCGGCTGGAATTTTTAATGAACATGCTACCGACAATTATCGGCTGTCATTTTCGTTTGATTAGTTTGAATCTACATTATCGACATTTTTCGGCTGAACATTTTCCGCTATAACTTTAATAGGGTCAATTTTTTTACTTTTTTTAGTTCTGCTATTATTATTGTTCAGCTTCTGCTGCTATTCTGATATTTTATTGATTGTGAAAGGAGTTTTTTGTTTTGTCTTACTTCTGTTGCCATAAATAAACATAATAATATAAATTGGGATGTGCGCTCTAGCTCCCCCCCCCCCCCCATTTAGATTATTAAGATGATTGATTAGACATTTTATTGCTTTGAGTCGTATTCTTAAAGGTTACACAAAATCATTGCACAGTTTATAAATAAAGAAAATAACTGGAAATGGCATGACCGAATAGATAATAAAAAAGTTCTAATTGATGTAAAGTATTGTGGCATCCTGAAATGTTTTCGTATACAATATAATATCGTACTGAACTATACAAGGTTGACCTATAGGTAAAATAAAATGGATTGTAATTGATTGCGAAGAGGGATACATGAGACGGTTCTTTGATCTATGTACAATGTGTACGCTAAATATAATAAAGTCGAGTTGCACAGTGATTTTATTATTTTATGCAAAATATGCATTCGTTGTGTGTACAGCTTTCAGTTTTTCTCGAAACACTCATTTTCTTTATTCCAATTATACTTATCACCCTTATCATTTAAATACAGAGCAAAATTATAATAATCATAACAATGCAGTGCATATATGCATTATGCATTTTTGCACTGAGCAGAACAAAAATTTTCTGAATATGTATGCTACATACATACTCCTAGCTATAGATGTACATGAGTTTTTTGTTCTGTTCGTTTTCCATTTCCATGATATGAATATTCAATTTTCCATATCTAGTCTCTAATGTGAATTCTAAATTTTTCTATAAACTGATACAAAAAAATCTGTTGATTTTATTATTATTTTATGTATCGTGTATTTTCGAGGGTATGCGAGTATTTAGAATTTGATAGTAGTTTTACCAAATTTTCTATATACTCGTACCCGTACCGAAAGAAAATATTTTGTTATGCTTTTTTGATAAAAATTATGAAAATTCACGTTTTTTTTTTCAAAATTCAAATTTTATTACGTCAATCATAATGATAGTTTTAATATGTGTACAGTATTTTTTTATATAGATACGTGGAAAATAATTCATTCACTCTAGACTAAAACTATAATATATAGCCCACTGTATGTACATGTACATGCAGCTGCAGAGGTAAATCACCTCTTTGAAAGCCTTATCACATTTAATAATCATAAATACCGACAGCGTTATACAGCAAAATATGTATCGATCGATTTGTGCTGATTATGTCGGTAAAAAGTGTGTACAGATATGTATGAATGCGTAACACATTCTGATTTGGTAAATTAACACATTTATACACGATATGTTGACGATATAATGTATAATTGCATATACATACATTATGAACGTATAATGAGTATGCAAACACAGAATTATTTTATTATAAAATTCTAATTAAAAAATTGTAGGTTGTATTTTGAATTTGCCCTAGAACTCAATCATGTAACGATAGATGTAATTATGGTGAAGTACGTAGTGGTAAGCGTAATTAAATTTATAATTAGCAACGTATTAATTGCGGTTTCTGTGTCAATTTTATTATGGCCACCGCATAGAATATTTATCATTATTTTGCTAGCGCTACCATTCCGTGGAGCGATTTGACCCTTCATTTTTAAGGGTATACATAAACAGGTAGACCGGCTAGTCAGACCTAGCAAATGATGCATCCTGCTCCCGAGTGAGGCATACCTACATGTCGTCGCCTCTGGACTAGAGTATGCTAACCGAAAAAACCACACTTTTGAGATAAATTTAAATTAAAGTTTACGTGGTCATTACGACTTTGTCTGAAGCGATAGTTCAAAGTTTTACGGATTATGTGAGAATACCAGTGAGGAACAATCATTTTAATTTTGGGAAAAAGTTATTTAAAAAATAATAATTTTCCAATGAGAAGTTTTTTTGTCATACGCTATACGACATTAGAATAGATCTTAACGGCGAATATTTTGAAAAACAATAAAGCAGTTTTTAATAAAAAAATTTAATTTTTTATTATTTTTTGTAAAAAAATTTACGGCAGCCCTCGTATTATAGACATCGTCACAGTATAGTAAAGTTAGTCGGGTCTGTGGTACTCTAGATACTTGAACCAGTTTGGCTTTTATTCTGAGTGTCATTTGATACAACGTTTTTCTGAGCCGAGATGTATCATACTTTTCGTATAGCTCTCCTATATATATAAGTAATGTGCTTAGCCTGTGATGCATGCACTTAAAATACAGAGATCAATTATGCGTCAGCTCCGACGCGACGATTATCTTGGAATATATACAATAGGTAAAGAAGGTAAATAAACGCGTCTTTTATTATATTCCAAAAAGAAGATGTCGTTTGACTAACGTGCTGCGGGAATTTTTTCTCAAGTTTGCATTATCGCAGGCAGGAAAGTCATGTTGCGAATCGCCAACATTTTGATAGATGTCAATATCCCCCTCCCTCTCGCTTAATGCTGGGTCGTCTGTATTGTCTTATGCGATTGCAATTTTCAATTTAGACCTGTTCCTCGTTACGAAGCCAAGTTTCTTCCTACGGTTTCAAGAATACGTAGACCAAAGGATGCGAATGTGTCTTACTGTAATTGTAAACAGTATCATCAAACCCTCCTTGCGATTTGTGAATTGTCAACGAGCAGGCTAGATTTGCGGATTTACATCACTGTTGCGGATTTACATTTGATAGGGACCGCTGTAAAACAAGCCAAACCCGTAGAACTCTATTTTGATTACCTACTGCCCCATTGGCTAACCCATCAGCAACGTCGATGTTTGCGGTTATCATGTTGGGTTTATCTCTAACGAAAATAATTTCGTATGCTAACCCTCCAATGTCAATTGTGCTGAGTTTGGGAAGCTTCTCTCTAGCAATTCTTTGTTTTTCGTGATCATCTTCCGAATATTTTGTCATCAGCAAATGACTTCGATGTTTCATCATATGAACTCAATATTCTCAAATTATACGCATCGAATGAAAGATTATCATTGAATAATCATATTCCATCAGAACAGCGTACTTCCGCTTCCTTCTCTGAGCAGAATCTCAATTCAATCAGTTGCAACTCTTGCTCATCTAATCGATCTTCATTGCCAACCTTTGATAATAATGAAAAGAATTCAGCATTGTATTGCCGTGTAACTTTGGTCAATTCATAAAAAAATTTCCTTTCATAACTGCTGATCATCGATCCGCTGTATTTTTTGCTTCCAAATGGGAGTATCTCTAATCGGTGGCAACTGCCTCAAATAACTAATACAAATGATATACCTACCAAAAGTGGCATCATAATTTCCCCCACATTTCCACTCCAATCATGCTAATTTCATCGATGAGTATCATCTTGACATACTTGAATAAAGATCTATATAAACCCTTGACCTCGTTCGATTGTTTGGAAACTCAAAAGCATGATTTTCAAGGCAGTATCAATAATCGTGCCTCTTATAACAACCGCGGCTTTCCCTGTGGATGCACATGCAAGATAGGCATTACAATAATCATGACTAACTGTAAATCGATTGCAAATTTTCATGATGAGTTCGGTGAGAAAACTTCTCCCACATCCAGCAGGACCAGTCAAGAATAGTTAAAACGGGAGTGGTTTCCTAAATTCAGATCTTCAAGAAGCTGTTGATATGGATCATGAATTTACTCAACATTAACCTGCTTCCGGTGATTATTATATGTGTGAAT
The DNA here is from genome assembly GCA_963691935.1 of Nephrotoma guestfalica. Taxonomy (NCBI): domain Eukaryota; kingdom Metazoa; phylum Arthropoda; class Insecta; order Diptera; family Tipulidae; genus Nephrotoma; species Nephrotoma guestfalica. The sequence goes on from OY829914.1 coordinate 248,856,457, forward strand.
CGTTGAGCTCCATCTTTTCCCGAGAGAAACGCGCGCCAATTTCCGTCGTCTAGCAATATCTAAATTGGATTCGCATTCTTTTCTCCACTCCAGTATAAGGCCTTCATTTTCATCGAAAATATGCAGATATTTCATAGCTGCCAGAACATCAGTTTCTTCAATCCTAAAAGATATGTAAAGTAACCATTTCCCTCTTGTAGTCTGTTAACTCTTTTCCCAGATAATAATTAATTTTTTATCTTATAATTTTTGGAATTTTCCTGCACTGGAAAACATTGGCACTATGGAGTACTAATGATATGGAATGGAATCTTGTTTTGACTAAACCGGAAAGATTTACTTCGGGTTGTAGGAGTTTTGTTGTAATGAATTTTTTGGGTTGGTCCTGGGTAATTTTTTTTTAGGAAACAAACTGCTTTATCCAGAAGCACCCTTTCTTATCCCAAACTTATTTAATAAAATTCCGAAATTCTGATTTGACTAACAGATGCTTTCTTGATCGTGCCTTTTGAGGCCGCTGAACAAGGGGATTATCTACATATTCGGGAATCGCGGTTTTTCCGTTTTATTTCAGTTCTTCGGTAAATGTTAATTGCGTTAACGAAGCGAATTGCTCCAAATCTATTTTATCCAAATGTTGATTTTGCTCCAGCGATGATATTTCTTTATATGTTGGGAGTTGCTCGTCTGCGGTCGGGACCGGGAGCCAAAGGTGGTTGCTGGATAGAAACAGTAATCGATGCTTGCTCTTGTGTTGCATGCGATGTTTCTTCGGTGACATCTTTTATTATAGACAAGATGTTTTTCTCAAGAGATTTTATAGTAAATACAATTTTTCTTACATAGAATATACCGGCGGGTGATTTCTCGTTAGATTCGATTTCATAAAGCAGTTTTGTATGGAAGCTATTAATTTTTTTTTAATTGAATGTCTGGTAAGCCATCTACTGTGGTCCCTGTGGAGTGGAGTACATCATTGTGGCTTATGTTTCTGCTGTAGTGTATTGATCCGTTTTAGTTTTCGACTTTTGAATGAATGTGGTGCTGCTTTTGGTTGAAGCAGTGGGGAGAAAAGTGCATTTTGGTTGAGTGGAACTACCGTTCTTTGTTCAAGATGCTCACTATAATAAGGATGAAATGGCAAATGCATATGTACTTCCAGCCTTTGTTTTGATCATTTCTGATCATTCTAGATGGTGATTGGAGTGTTGTCAGATTAATAAAGTTGCATCAATATATACGGATATTGGTGTGAAGCAGTCAGATTATTTAATTGTTATCTCATTCATATATTAAGATTCTTGTAGAAATATAAATTAATAATTTATTAATTTGAATTTTAGGTTTCAGTGTAAAATTAAAATTAAAATTCTTAAACTTCTTATTATTCTTATTTTAAACGTGATAATAATAACTTAACGAATTTTGGAACTCTGGATTAGGACATGTATAGGTAGGCGGTTGTGATCGATTCGGAATTGTTGGTTTAAGTTTAAAATTATAATTTTTCGAAAGTATTTAATCTAGATTTACTAATGTTATTTTAGAAATTAGTTCTATTTTTTTAGTTTATGGTTTAGATTTAGGGAATTTCATTTGGACAATCATTTCATTTCATCATACTTCCATTGCATTAGAGTATTAATTAGTTTTAGTATAATTAGTTTTATGTTCGAAATTTAAATTTTAAATGGATAAAATAAAACTTTTTATAAGAGCAAACAATTTGGAAATTGTTGGTAATGGCTATTGGGTTTGCTAATAACTTTGCTATTTCAGCGAATATTTGAATTTTTGGAACTACAGATAGCGTTGAAGCTACGGAGTAAATTTGCAATGCAGTCAAATTTGCTGTACTAAGATAGTTTTTCGGGATCATGCACTTTTTAATTAAATTAATTTCAAGGTTATTCGGAAGACTGTACCTTTGGTAAAGGTTTTGGTTAGCTTGTTCTAGGTTGGATAAATAATTATCGCTGTATGTCGATTATATGATTTATAATTTATTTAATGCTGTCGTAAATAGATTGTATTTAGTTAACTATCGTAGATTAATTTTTAATGTCTTATTTTAATATTTTCTGATGTGCTAGCTACTTATTATTAATTCTGTCATCTTACAGATTCCTGATTACTTTAATAGTTTTATTTAATTTTGGTTTAATTTGTGAAGGTGGGGATTCTAAAGCTGTGAAAAACATTCTTTTTTAATACATTACCTTACAGATTCCAGATTAGCTGTTTTTGGAACCAGTTCTCGTTTGGTCATTTTCTATTTGTATAAATAAACATATTTGTATTAGATTAGGGATGGCAGGGACAAGTGACTTTCATAAATATTTTTTTATAAATAAATCCATCAAATCAACAGACCTAGAAGTTAGGAAGGCCGTGCGTGCCTTTTCTGCTTTGATACTACAATATTTGGATTCGATTTATTTTATTTGTTTTAAGAGAACCAAATTAATTTAGTAAATAATAATCATTACTTTACATTTATTATATGCAAGTATAAATTTATTATATCGTATGTTGTCCTAAATAATCAATTAACTATGGTTTCAGGAAATTCTATTTTAAGTTGTGGAGTTGCAGGAGGCGAGAATTAAATTAATCAATTTTTATATGATTTAGGTAGCAGGAACATGTTAATTTAGTATTAAATTTCACGAAACCTGCAGATGCTTGTGAAAAAATATTTCTTTGTATATTTCATTGCTGATAGTGTTGATTAGAATTATATAGTCATTGTGTTACTAACCACCGACTTTATATAGGTGGCTGTAACCGGGCCGATTCAATCAATCAATTATGTTTAGGAAGCCGGAAATTATTAATGCAGAATTAAATTTCAGGAAATTTCGGGATGCTGATTTAGAGAAGCAATTGTTGAAGACCAATATCATCGTTATTCATTAAACCTATTAAGCCTTTATGCCTCCTCTAGATTAGAAGTCAATTAGAATTGTGTTGTATCGAACGATCGCTAGGTGTCTGAACCCGGGTCGTTCTGCCCCCCCCCCCCCCAAAAAAAAACCCCTCCTGTCCTTCCTATTGTTATGTGTAAACAGGCTGTAGGGATACGCCCGGCGTTATCCGGGACACTTGTCCAGTACTTGGTCCTACAGTCCAATCAATTAACCAATCAATCAATACGCTATACGACATTAAGAAACTGTGATATAGCGGTATTTCCGCAGCAAACGCACAAGCGTGCTAATTGAAACTAATTTTTTCAAACAAAATCACATTTTATTATTCGATGAACAAGAAACTTAAAAAAAACAGTTCAGTCTTAAAAAATTAAATTTTTTCATTCAAATTATTGTCAAACGTTAATTTTGTGCATACATTTTACTCTGGCTTTAGCGCAGTATGGTAGAAATGTTGGTCGACCTTAGGCATACATTTGAGAAGACTCAGCAAATCCTTGCGTGTTTCCTCACTTATCTTAATGTTATCAGTCTGAAAAATGTCTACATCGAAACTAAAGCTGTTTGACCCTCATTAAAGTTTCTTTTTGTCCTTCTGGAACAACTTGTTGGCTTTGTTATAGATTCCGTTGTGAAATCTTTATTAAAAGATCTCTAATATGAAACATTCGTTAAGTTTCGCGATTCATACTTTAAATGTCGTACTTTGGTATACGGAATACAAGAGAAATTAAATTTTTAGGCCGCCAGGCTAAAGTGCATAAAATCAGTGCTTTTCGTTTGTAATATTTTCAAATTAATTTTAGAAAATTTGGCATCTGCAAGTAATCTCACTAATCCAATTGGACTGTAGATTTCTATATTTTTCAAATATTTTTCCAAAGTACTGTGCACAGTAGCAACTTCTTGCAGAAGAGAGTGTCCTGGTCCCGAATATTTGTGCTCTATGAGAATAATGCCTGGATTTCATGAAGTTCAACAAGCTTAAAGATAAACTCGAATTGCAGTTCTGTGGAACACAAGATGTATGTGAAGTTGGGCCAAATTTCAACCCAAAAAAATGCGATGGCAACATTAAAATTATGACTTCTAAAATATTAGGAGTATCAGCCCCACAAATTATATTTCATGACATTTTATAAGAACTCAGCCCAAAAAAATATTACAATCGTGATAGTTTCTCATAGTCAGCCCAAAATTTACTATAACAAATGTTAAAACTGTCTCGCCAGTTATATCTAATACCCTCAACCCAAAAACTCATTATGGAAGGTTAAATAATAAACCAAATTAAAAAATTTAAATCAAATTCAAATTAAAGACAGCCTAATAAAGAATAATCAAAAACTGAGGAACTCTAAATAAAAAAGGTTGCAACTAATTTAAAAATACATATTCATTTGTGTGACTTCAAAGTTCAGGCATTAGCTACCGAAGCCATCAAGTTTTCCATTGGCACTGATACAACAATATTCCACAACACAATATTTGAGCACCCTAACATGGTCATCGTGGTCATAAATAACCCAATAAAACTGCAATGATACCATTCAATTTTTTGATTAGCTCTGGTCCTAATCTATACCAAGGCTCTCGTGTAAATCTATGGCCCAATAAAGCTAAATAAATATTCGTCAATTTTTAATCTGCAACTTTTAAGTTTTGTTATTGACCCGCGATGCCATACCGTTTTTCGATTAGTTCTGGTCCTAATCTATACCATTGCGTAAGATCATGCGATTCTAACAAGTCTCTCGTGGATATATGTGACCCAATATGGCTAAACAAATACTCGACTATTTTTACTGCAACTTTTAAGTTTTGGTGTTGCCCTGCGATGCCATTACGTTTTTTGGTTAGTCCTGGTCCTAGTCTATACCATTGCGTCGGGGCGTGCGAATCTAACTAGACTCTCGTGGCCATATATGACCTAATTAAACTAAATAAATACTCGTCAATATTTACTCTGTAAGTTTTGGTATTGGTCCGTTGCGTCCCGTAAGCGTATACCATTGCGTCCGGGCGTGTAATTCTAACAAGGCTTTCGTGGCCATATATCGCGGGCCAATACCAAAACTTAAAACTTACAGAGTAAAAATTAACGAGTATTTATTTAACTTAATTGGACCATATATGGCCACAGAGCCTTGTTAGAATGGCACGCTCTGACGCAATGGTATAGTCTAGGACCAGGACTAATCGAAAAACGTAATGGCATCACAGGCCAATACCAAAACTTAAAAGTTCCAGAGTAAAAATTGACGAGTATTTATTTAGCTTAATTGGACCATATGAAGCCACGAGACTTGTTAGAATCGCACGCCCCGACGCAATGGTATAGATTAGGACAAAAACTATTAGAAAAACGTAATGGTATTGCTGGCTAATACCAAAACTTAAAAGATACAGAATAACAATTGACGAACATTTATTTCGCGTAACTGGGCAATATATGGCCAAGAGAGCCTTGTTATTATAGATTTGGACCAAAACTATTCGAAAAACGTAATGGCATCATGCGCCAATACCAAAACTTAAAAGTTCCAGAGTAAAAATTGACAAGTATTTATTTAGCGTAATTGGGCCATATATGGCCACGAGAGCCTTGTCCAGAAGGATTAATTGATTCTAACTTAAGTTTTTTCCATAAATATGGAGATCACAGTGATATTTGGTCAAAATCGGACCACTGGAAGTGACCCCTTTAATAATAGTTTTTTTGTTTAAAAACTTTTAATTTAAATTTGGAACAATATATTGTAGGTTCAGATAAATTTTCCAAAATTTAAGCGGAAATGTCGATTTTAGACAAAAAACCGTCGAGGTTCTTGCAAATTTAATATTCAAGAAAAATAATATTTTTTTAAAATTTCCCAGTTCACCGAAAGTGACAGTCTCCGTTGAAACTCGAAAAATGATAATGAACCGTTAAAAATGATAATGAACTAAAAAAATTCTAAATTAATTTTGCAACAATACCGGTCCAGATCATTTTTCCATGATTTAAGCTGATTTGACGATTTTTGCCAAAAAACTTTTTTTTTCTTGATCGGGTTGAAACTTTAGCTTCAGAAACAAATCAGCCTGCCTTCACAGGAGTTTTCTCGTTTTTCAGTTGAAAACGGTTATAAATTGACAGATTTTAAACCAATTTCGCAACAATATCGGGCAAGATCAGTTTTTCTAAAATCGTATTGACGATTTTTGTCAAAAAAAACAGTTTTTAGTACAAATTTGCACCCCATACGGATTGATTGATCTTTATGAAACTTTATATTTAAATTTTTCTTCAATAAATTTTAACATCTCAGTGATTTTTGGCCAAGAACTGGCGGAAACATTGGAACTTTGTATTTTTCAAATGTTTTAAAAAAAATATCAATTATGAGAAAATCGACTGTGAACTAAAAGATTCAAAGTTACATTTGCAACAATCTGCAACTAGATCATTTTACATCATGGACATTTTTTGACCTCGAGTTTTTGACTAAATGTCTGTGTCCATTATACAGCTCAAACGGAATGACTGTGTAAAACTTCATAGTTCAGTTTTTTTTCCATAAATTGGGAAGCTCCAGTGATTTTTGGATAAAATTTGTCTACCGAAAGTGGGAGCTTCCACAGGAGCTTTTTCATTTATTGCCAATATTTTGATAAGCATAAGCATTCTCGAGAAAACGATTAAACACAAAAAGATTGTGAATTAATTTTCAAACAAAACACTTTTCAAATTTTACCGGAAATTACGAGTTCCGAGAAAATACTGTATTTCACCAATATACGGCATCTCTAAAGCCGAGGATTGACTATTCGGCACAAAACATCATTCTAATACTTTTTATATTAATTGGGAGTTCATTGCGAGATTTCGTAGGAATCTGGTTACTGGAAGTGGCAGATTCTATGGTAGCTTTTTCAATTTTTGCAATGATGCTGAAAAGTTTAGCATTTACAAAAAACGACAAAGAGTTAAAATAGTTATATATTAGTTCAATTTTTCACTTTAGAAATCCAGAGTGATGTATTCGAAATCTATGTAAATTCGTGCATGTAAAAGAAATTCGCCACAACATATTCACTCCTCCATTTTACAATAAAGAAAGACGTTGTCGTTCACACGTACCAGGATGCAATACATGATTGCTAAAAACCATTTAAGTTTGTGATTTATGGCTTTAAGGGTAAGGTCAAAAATCGAAGAAATCTTAAATTGAAAGCTCTTATATTTTTCAGTCAAATTTTATTCAAATTTATGAAAATCCAGCCCCTCTTTCGCTACATTTATTTAAATTCCTATGCTAAGAGCTGTGCTACAAATGGTTTGTACATGAATTGCGAGAGCTCATAAATAGCTCGTAACTATGCATTAATTATTTTTTCAGTTTAACAAGGCGAGGTACTTGCCTGACAGTAATGATTTTTGAACATTGATAATAATGTCTTTTACTATACATCGAGATAAAACTCAATAATTTGACTGGCCAAATCATTAAATATTGAAAAGCTAGACCTAAGTAACATCGATTTAGCATCGGACCTCTATCTGCTTTGATTTATCAGATCAAATCATAAAATTTTGAAATACTACGGTCCACTGTCCCGACCTTTACTATCTTTTAGAATTAAATAAAGTATAGTATTGCCTAGGTCAAAAAACGAATTTCAAAATGATCTCGTATGTGTGCATGGTTCCGTGCAGAACAAATATACAGCCTTCTATACAGCAAGGACTGTTTGACCGATCAAGATGAAACTTCATACATCTTTTTTCAATAATTTGGAGTCCCTCGTGGCAGCTCCCATAAAAGCATTTTAGTTTGATATAAATATTTTGAAAAATACAGCATCCACATGAAAAACGACTATAAACTAAAAGATGTTAAATTAAATTTGGTACCATATCGGTACAGATTAGTTTTTCAAATTTTAAGCGGTAATGACTGTTTTAGACAAAATCCTTTTTTATTTGTATAGTTATGGTAAAAATGTTTGACCTTGTACGCGGGTGGCGTTGTGCAGACTAAATTCCCAGATGAATTAACTGATCCAGTTGAAACTTCTTATTCAAGTTTTTTTTTCACAAATTTAGAAATCCTAGTGATTTTTGGCCGAAACCAATTCACCTAAAGTGGCAGCTTCCTTAGCTTTTTCGTTTTTAAGAACCTTTTTATGAGCCTTTTAAGAACCTCACTCTACAATGGAAAGGAATATTATAGGAATAGAACAATCCCTAAAATAAAATTGATAATTTCATTTAATAAATTGAAATACTCCGTAAGTTGAACAAAAATTCTAACACTATTAGCATGCAAACCATAAGTGTGTGGCTGCCTTTGCTTGATTATGAAAGCTTTGCCTATAGGAACTGAATAATGCTTCCAAAACTTAATAAAAAAATGTTTTGATCGAGAACCTTGAAAACCAATTTTTATTAAATTCAAATTTGGTGGAGTTGGTAGCTCTGTTTGACCCGCTAACTACTCGTATAGCTCTTTTCATTTAATTAAGAAGTAATCATGATAAATATTTAGTTATGTAAATACTGTGAACGCAAATGCGTGAAAAATATCTAAAATATTTCGGGAGTGAGTTCGGTCCTGAGGAATATGAAATAGTCGAATTCATTGCAAAAATAAATGGTTTCCATAATATGCCAATTACCCGCCAATTCGTCTTTCTAACGGTGAATAGGCTAGAAGAGATGAAGATAAAGCTAAAGCCTTTGCTGATCACCTTGAAAGTGTATTCACTCCATACCATGGATTATCGGTGGTTCAAACAGAAATTGTAGCAATCAGACCTGTGAGGAAATTCAAGATAAAGAAACCACTAGTAACGTTTATTATTGCACATCAAATGTAATCTAAAAAACAAATGGGTTTGGCCGAATTACTGGTGAAATGCTTAAACAACTGTCTAAGTGTGCCTTTGAACAACTGGCTCAAATATTCAATTTAATTTACGAATCAGGATATCCATGAGTGTTGGAAATTGTGAACTATAAAAATGGTGCTAAGGACTGACAAGGATTCTACCAAAGTTTCGTCATATAGACCAATAAGCCTACTACCAATCATCTCGAAAGTATTCGAAAAAGCCATTATCGAAAATATTAAGCCGGAACTACGAAATATTAACCCTAATCATCAATTTAGTTTAAGAGCAGAGCCAAGCCATTGAGCTCGGAACCATTGAGCAAGTGCATCGAGTAGCCACAGAAATCAAGTCAGCATACAAAGATAAAAAATACTGTTCCGCCGTCTTATTGGAAGAAATTTACCAACTTATGAAGCCGTATTTGTCAAATCGCAGAAAAGTATTTTGGCTGGAGCACCACAAGGTAGTGTGCTTGGCCCAACGTTATACAGAGTGGGCCATATAACTTTTATTTGAAGTAGCGGTTATTTTGAGTATGGTAAGGGTTATGTCATTTCTGATTTGACAGAGTTGTATCCTTCCGCTGAACGAGAATGGTTGTGTATTTGCTTGAACAACGCTGGAAAATATTGAAACATTTCTTCGAAAATCATGGTAATGTTGCAGAATGTGTGTGAAAATTACGTACGGAAGAAACGAAGCGCCGGGAGCTCCATATGTGCGTTATTTTTTGATAAAGTTAAAGAATCAGGCTTGCTAATTAATAAACCAACACGAACCACGCAGCCAACTAAGCGTGCACCCGAAAATGTTGATGCTGTAGCCGAGAATATGTGTGAGTCGCCGGGAACATCAACTCGTCATCGTGCTCAAGAATTGAACATTTCACGCACAACATTGCGACGAATTCTGCATAAAGACCTTGGTATGCCACCGTACAAAGTTCAATTGATTCAGAAATTGAAGCAAAGAGACCACCCATTGCGTTTTCGGTTCGCTGAGTGGGTTTGCGATCGACTTGAAGAAGATGCCGATTTTGGTAAAAACATCATCTTTTCGGATGAGGCGCATTTCCATCTTGGCGGCTATGTAAACAAGCAGAATTGTCGCATTTGGGGCACGTGATCGTAGAGAAGCCGATGCATTCTCAACGAGTGACTGTTTGGTGCCGATTTTGGTCCGGTGGCATCATTGAGCCATTTTTCTTTGAAAATGAGCAGAGCCGCCGTTACTGTCAATGGTGAGTGCTACCGCGCCATGATAAACGATTTTTGGTTCCCGGCACTTGAAGAGGAGGACATTGGCAACATTTGGTTTCAACAAGACGGAACTCCGTGCCACACAGCACACGTTTCAATTGATATTTCGAGCACTGTCTTCGAAGATCGAACTATCAGCAGAAATGCTGAAGTGATTTGGCCGCCTCGGAGCTGTGATTTGACATTGTTGGACTATTATCTTTGGAATGCCGTCAAAGATAAGTGTTACGCCGATAAACCAGCAACGATTGACGCTCTCAAGAACAATATTCGCATTGCCATTGAAGACATAATGCCGCATACCATCTAAAATGTGCTCAAAAATTGGACCGAACATATGGGGTACGTCAATGCCAGCCGAGGCAATGATATGAATGAAATTGTATTCCGTAATTAATCGAAAGGATTGTTCTTTACAATGAAAAAATAAATTTGAAAAAATATTGAGAACTTTTTGTTTTATTGCATTTTTAAAAAAAAATTATTTGGCCCATCCTATATTTAATTTTTACTTCAGATATATTAACGTCTTCAGAAATGATGACGTCTACTTTCGCAAATGATACGGCAATCGTATGTAGCCATAAAAATCCACAAACGGCTATAGAAATTCTGCAACAACACATTTAAGACATCGAAATATGGCTAAAGAAATGGAAGATAAAGGTCAATGAAGAGAAATCGACCCACCTGTAACAATGAATGGAATACAAATCACTCAATCAAATGAAGTAAAATATATAGACGTCCATCTAGACCGACGGTTAACTTGGCGAAAACATATTGAAATAAAACGAAGCCATATCAAATTAAAAATTGATAACTGGCACTGGTTCATGGGGAAATATTTAACCATTGACCTAGAATAACAAACTTGTCCTGTATGACACAATGATTAAGCCAATTGACACAATGATTATGGCAATCAATTTCAAATTCGAATATTAACATTGTCCGAACGAATACAGTGAAAAATTCTCAGAAATAAAAATAAAAACATATAGAAGGACCTTAGCATCATAACTATCAATGGCGAATTACAAGAGATGCGTATCAGCTATGTAGGGAAACTTGCATCTCATCCGATATCGCTGGCACGATATGTCAAAGATATACCTACGATTAAAGAAGAAAACGGTGGCTGTAACAACATAAATTATAAAATTATAAAGTTTACTTATTGATCAAAATAGATTCTGCTCCAGCAGAGTTACATAATTACTTTAGTGATTAAGATTTGACAACTAATTGTTATGTTCATGTTTGAAAGATTCAATATTGCTGCCAAAGGATTGCCAATTCTTGGTTTTTTAATTTATAGCAAGCTTTTCAGAACAAAAAGTTACAATTAAAAAACCTTCACACGCGAATATCGACGAATATCTTTAAACCATTCAAAACAACTTCAGAATCAGTGAATATTTCTAACACAAAGATAACCAATTTTTGCTTTGAGTTTAAATCGTACTGTAAATTTTTGCAGACCAATGAATCAATTTCTGAGAGGTTCTGATATATCATAGGAGTATATTTTATGATTATTTCTAAATCGTGGAAATTCTGTATAAAGCTCGAAAATTCAATTCAATTCAGAGTTTGAAATATGTAGTGGTTACATGTTAGAACATTTGGCAGAGCCCTTTATTTAGTAACTCAACTGGTTCTAGAAGAGCCACCTACTTGAAAACGTAAAACATATTGGAAGTTCAATATTATTACAAAACAAACCAGAATCTAGTAAATCCAACCACTTATATTATTTTTGCCTTGTACGCACTATAGAATCGTAAAGCTATTTAATGTTTTTTGTAATTCAAAAAACACTCTAACATGTTGTTGATTCCCACTCACATATGTCTCTTAAAAGCACGTTTCGCCAAAAACAAATTAATTTGTTACATTTATTGTAGTAACAACAATATGATGAACCTTTCTAAAAAGATACCCTTGGCTTTCCAAATAATTTTTATTTAAATTTATTTGGTTCTTAAAAATTGGAGATCTTTCTATAGTCGCATATCACACATCTTTATACTAATTCATATTGAATACCACAAACACAAACAAAGGCTATGTATATATTCGACACATGACAAGAAAACTCACTCATATCACATTCATCAAAAGGCATTTCAGCACATATTTAACCTAAACAATGTTAAAGCCGTTTGGAGCTGTTTTCGAAAACTTATACACGATGTCCATCCCCAATAAAATAAAACTGTGAAAAGTTATCAGCATACTGTACAAAATATCCAACAAAAAATTACCAATTTTGTATTCAAAACAAGTTCACAAAGTTAAATAATTTTCGTTTTCTTCCACAGGGGTAGTTTTTCCAGTTCCCAAAAAAAATTTTTTTTTTGGTGCTGTGTGGACATTCCATTGTGTGCCTAAGTAGAATTTGATTTGTTTGTTGATATTGTTCGATATATAGTCGTATGTGAGTATTTTTACTCGATTAAGGCAGTATTGGGTCTCGTTTTCAATTTTTGATTTTTCGAAACCAAATACAGGTTGACCCACATAACAATAAGCTCTATTCGTATATACCTAATTATTTTATTATGTCTTATTGATAAATAATTTCACAAAAGCATTATACAGGTACACGGATATACAGAAATTTTTTCGGTTGGCTTGGGACTCGAAAAATATATTTTAGAAAGGTTTCTTTTAAAATTATGTATTACGACGAAAGCTCTGAATATGAAACAACAAAGAAAAGGTGTATAATGTCCCTAGAAGTAAAAAAGAACAAAAACATTTTTAAGTTTTTTCGATTTTGGAAAATGTGCTATAAATAAACAGAATCGATCCAATAGACAATAAAAAAAGCTTTTGTTGTCTTTATGTACTTCAATTTTGTTTTTGTGTATGTAATGGAAAGCTTCAAGAATTTTAATGAGCTTTTATAACATGTAGAATTCCGAAATGTTTTTCATACTCAAATAAGTTTATGTAAATGACTAAAATGGACATTATCCTATCTGGTTAGGAATATTAAAACTTCAATAATTTATAGTTTAGTCTATTATTAGCATCTAGATTTGGCGCGACTCAAATTATAAAATGCGGTCAGTACTTAAATTGGTTCGTGCCAAATTATTTTTTAATCATGGTGTCTAGATGATATTTTCCATTTAATCAGTCAATTCTATAGCCACAATCTCGATCATAGTTAATCCGGTTAAAGATAAAGAGAATAATTAGGCCAGCCAAAAATTTTGATCTCGAAGTTTTTGCTGATTTATCATTCGCTCTATCGCCGAAGTGAAAAAAATGATTTTAAAAAACGTATGTGTGTGTGTATTTGCGGCATTTTTGGCTGAAATCTGTTTGGCTTATTTTTGAAAAATAAAGAAGTTTTTTAACAAAATATCAACCTCTGCAAAGCCTAGAGGGATTGATTGATCGGGACAAAACTTCATAATACTTTAGCATTTACCATAAATTAGAAGGTTCTAGATTTGTTTGGCCTAAATCGGTTCACCGGAAGTGGCATCTTCCATAGGAGCCTTTTCATATTATTCAAATATTTTGAAAATATATCACTTATGAGAAAAAGACAAGGAACTAAAATATTGAAATTAATTTTGCAACAATACCGATTCACATCAGTTTTACAAATTTTAACCAAAATAAAACTAAGGCTTTTTTCTTAAATAGCAGGTGCTAGTTATTTTTGGTCGACATCTGTCTCTCGGAAGTGGCAGCTTCTGTAAGAGCTTTTTGATTTACTGTGCAAATATTTTAAAAAGTTAGACGACGTATTGTAGCGTGTAACTAATCTAAAAAAAAATTACAATAAATGACCCGACGAAATTTTCAGCTTATAACAAACATTTTAATAAAAAAATAGAAACAAACAAAACAATAATTTATTTTATGCGTAAAGGTGATGTTGTTTCAAGGTATGTGTGATGTATGGTATGTCGATTTCCAATCGTTTTTCCATTCTCCCTTGGAGATTTTGCGGATAGATAAATAAAAAAATTATTAGTTAACAGAAAAAGTTAAAACCAAAAAATTATTTTATCTCAGCAACAGCACGTCAGTACCATTCCATATATGTGTTTGCTTGATTGAGCGGTATGACATCTATTACACGCAAAAAAGCATCGGGTCAGCTCTAGAACAATCCAACCCTGGCAAGGGTAAAAGTTGCTAAGACACTTAAATGGAACAAAAAAATGAATTTCGGAAGGAAAAAAGAACAATCAAATATTTTAATTGTATGGGAAAATAAGAAAACGGTAAATCAGAATTTTTTTTGTATCGATTGGGAACTCACCCGATCGTACCACTTTGATTTGACTTAACAAAAAAAAAACACAACAAATAACTTTTAATTACGGCCAATAACACTCCCACACACTTATCACTAGTGGGTGCTGTTTCCCGATTTTTTTTCAGCCCACGGAATCGGGATTAAAAATTTCTAAAATTCCGGGATTACCCGGGAACCGTGATTTTTTTTAAAATATTAAAAATTTTACTAATTCTACATTTTCAATTCATTATTTGTATTATAAAAAAACATAATAATAATAAAAACAAAAATAAAATAAAATTTTGATGCATTTATTTTTCAGCCTCTAAGTTTTTAAAAACCACAACACATCAATTGAATAGTCTGATAGACCCACTCGATTTTTTTTGTTACGATTGAGCCGGAAATTAAAAAAACCCGCGCCGATTCGGTCGACGTTGGTTTGATCGTCATTAATGACTTATAAATACGTTTCAAAGTATGTTTCATTTTTCCAGTAGCCTCGTATAATTTCATTTCTTTTTGTATACAGATGTAGTTTTGGTCCGCGTTTACTGGCTCCATAGTTTTCTGTGACGTAATTATTTATTATTATTTACTTGCCAAAGACTTCTTCAACAAATCATTTGTAGCTGATGGTGATGGTAAACTACTAACATTTGTTGTTGTTTCATCAATTAAATCGGATGAATCCCAATCATCCTTGATTTTTATGATCAGAAAAATATTAGATTCCCAAGTCTTTTGCTAATTTAGATATCGCCGAAATTGATGATTTAGCAAAAAAGTCTCCATAGCTATTGAACTCACATTCGGTATCGGTTGCTGAAGGTTTTAAATTTTCTGAATTTTGCAATAAACATTACAAGCGAAATCAAATCTTTTGAACGCCTTTGTGATAGCCTTTTCTTCAAAGCTTCCAAGATGTTTTTTGCTAAAGTACCAGGTAAATTTCGGACAGGATTGAAGAGAAACTTTATAATTCCTTCTGAAGTAGGAAGATTACAATATCTTGCACCCAGTGCTTCAACTGCTAATTGTACTTGTTTTAAGACACTTAACAATTCCTGCATCTTTTTAATCTCATCTTCGTTTAATTTTACTGGAGAATTTAGGTCTATCAATGCTTTTCTAATACAGGATTTCAACAATAAATACCGCTCCAACATCGGAACAATACTGTTCCACCTAGTCTGAGAATCCAACATCAGATTGAATTATTTTCCATGCTCAGTTTTAACATGTTTTTGAAGCACACAGTTTTTGTTCACTGGCGGACATTGTTCAAAGCTGTCTTAAAATCTCCAAAATAATTTCAGTATCATCATCCTCGTCTACTTCTATAAAATCATCGTCGCAGTTTTCTAAGTCTAAATCTTCATCAGATTCTTCTACAGCAGAAAACTCTAAAACATCATTATACAACTTACTTGTTTTGGGTTTTGTTATTTTTTTGTAAATGATATCACAAATTGCAAGTTGAATACCATGATTTAAGAATAATTGGTGAACCATAAATGATGATTCGCTCCCAAATTTTTTCATCACAGATGCTCCATCGGTTGTTACGGCCAAAACATCACTTAAGTTGATTTTAAAACTAGAAAATTTTTGTTGAAACAGATTTTTTAATACTTCAGATGAACAAGTATCATAAAATTCTGATCAGACCTAGGTTATGGTAGCTGCCATAACCAGTCATCAAGTGTCAAACTCAATAATGAATTTTCCTTTTGTACAAATTAGTTTTTTTGTAATTTCCAATTTTACTTATTCATAGTAATCGTGTACCGGTGTGAAGCTTTTAACATTTATCAAAAGTGTAGCTACACAAATTAACAAAAAACAAAAATGTAGATACACAATTTAACAAAAAGTGTAGAACTATACATAAAAAAATCGTGGCAGGGTTGAAATTGTTATAATTTTCACTAAATATAATCTAATCTAATCCGTGGCATATCACTGCGACATTTTGGGAATTTTTTTATTTAGTGTAAATGGAAATAATAAGATAAAAAGTGTAAACCGGTTCTTGTGGGTATTTAAGGACCATCAACACTAAATTCTAGAGAACACACCACAAATCTGAGTATACTGGCATTTCAGGGACACTTTCTTGAAGATTGAAGGGAGTGTCCCCGAAATGCCAGTATACTCAGATTTGTGGTGTCATCTCTAGAATTAAGTGTTGATGGCCCTTAAACACCCACAAGACCCGGTTTACACTTTTTATCTTATTATTTCCATTTACACTAAACAAAAAAAAAATCGCCGAAGGTCGCAGAGCTAATGTGGAAATGTGGAGATAAAACGTGTGGAGATAAAAATCTGGAAAAATCGTGGAAATCAAAACACGAACAAAATATATAAAAAAAATTGTGACCATTACATTACATCTTTAGTATGACAAAAAAATTACTCAAACTTAATAAATTTGATAATTTTGTTTTGTTTAGTTACAACACCCTCTAAATTGTTTACACTAATCCTATCCATTTACACCGTATTTGTGGTCATTCCCGAAACAAACCAAAAAGGCATTAAAGTTTCGCCGGTTCCCAGTGGGCATCAATAACACATCTGGTGTACGTCACAGTGCACAAGAATAATTAAACCGGCACTGTTAAGCGGCCAAAATTTAAATTACGCAAACAAACTATAAATGAAACTAAATGTACGCCTTATAGACGTCGCTCAACCACTTCACTCAAAAACGTTATCTACGTTTTTATGTAAATAACGTAAAGTACATAAAAATTTGTGTAATTTACATAAAATATGTAAAAAACGTGAAAGCTCTAAAAATTAACTGAAAATATTGTATAAATGTAACAAGCGTTTGTTTATAAGGATTATACGAATCAAAAATATCAATCATGCAGTTCATTTAGAAGGTCAATCATAATTATTTTAGACTTTTAGTTATCTACAATCACAAGAAGAAATTCATTTAAGTATCTCCACTGCCATCTGTGTTTGCCTTAAACAAGCTCTAAAAAACGATTACTGACATCTTTAGGTTTAGTTTAGCTACATATGTGAAATATAATAGTTTTTATAGTGTAATACGTGCCATCTATTATCAAATTGTAGCATTTTACACGGTTTCTTCGTAAATGTCAAACAGTCGAGTAAATGCCATCAACATATTAGTAAGTTATTTTTTCCACCACCAAAAATCCATACACTGATCCGTGTAAAATAACGAATGATTTTTATACCTGCCGAAATTATCAGAAACCACCATGAGACTCAAATTTGGAGGTGGAAATTTAATTCAACATTCAACTTCGGTACTAAATCGGCCTAAAAAAAATTTACCAATAGGTGCAGCTACTTCGCTGGTTGTTGTTGAACGACCGGTGATTTATATACTAATCTTTCACTATGACCAAGAGCAACTGTAATTTCCTGTAAAATTTGCAAAAAACCTCGATCAAAATTATTAGCTCGTTTTGAATTTGGTCTTGGAACTTCTTATAGAGAGAATTCTCGCCCAGCTGTAAACAACACATGAATCTCCCAAACATAGTAGTCCCTTCTTGTGCGAATAAGTAGAAAATCTAACTGAAAATTTAGATGCGGATAAATAGGTGCTCGATACGTTATTTTCAACAACTCTGGACGATCTGAATCTTTTCCCGGTTTTTGTTTATAATAATGTTTAATTTTCGAACACATTCCTACTTGGTTCATTAAAAGGGGATGTTCTTCACAAAACTCAACCAAAATTATTTCACCATGACGACCAGTCAGATCTCATAAAGAACACACTTCCACAACTAGACGCAATTCTTTCTAACTTTCGTGGATTTTTCTTCTTTTGAATGTGTATCATCAGCGTTAATACAGGTTGAGCTTGACTGAATGCTAAAAGTCTATGCGAATATTTCGTCATTGGTGGACGATGGACGATGCTCTTAATTTCATGGATTTCATGGGTGTTTCATGGCTCGTTTTTCAACTACAGGAGTTGAATGTTGAATTAAATTTCTTCCTTCGAGTTTGAGTCTCGTGGGTGTTTCTGATGATTTCAGTATGGGTGTTTGGTTGTGGTGGTGGAGTACATTCGGCAATAACATTAATAACGGCAATAACATTTTCAAACAGCCTGTATATATTGTCCAGTATGAAGTATTTTCAAAAAGGAGCTTGTGTGAACAAAAGCAACAAATTTATTTTTGTTCGCCAGTAGATTATGGATCAAAATATTATTCAATTTGGATTATATGGTTGCTCATTCAGAATTTTAATTGTATCTTCATTTTGGCCGTGCATCTATGGCGACTGTTGAACAGAATAAAATAATCTGGATTGTACAAAATTTAAAATACAGATATTACCAATGCTAATATGTACTTACGTTAAGAAAGCTCATCAAATTTTTGATATATCAATTTGTTTTTGTTTTCTTTTCAACGTTACACCGTCCATTTTTATAATAATTAAATAGTTATTAAATTATATAATAGATAGCGCGCTTGTAATGAAATATACGTTATTTACTTTACACACAGTAAAAAGTAACTTATGTAATTTACATGTAAATAACCATGTAAATTACATCGTGTAATTAACGCGTCCTACAGTGGTTAGAGCTTTCGATATTATCAAACATCTTTCAATTGAAATTCAAGCACTATATAATGGCTTTGTGTCGACAACAGTAACTCCAAAACAAAAACTGGATTAATTTTTAGATGCCCAGCATATATACTAGGAAAATTCTTCCGATGGAAATGTAGAGGGAAATTTACCTTTCTGACGATTTCGAGTTGACTCATTGGTAACTGTAACTAAAAAAAATCTTAGTGTAAACAAAACTAAAACTAAACTAAATTAATCGATTTCACTGATGAATCGGATGACTGTTTTGACAAAAAGGCTTCGATAGTATTTGTATCACCGTGATAACTAAAAAGTTATCCATAGCTAACAAATCCAATTGCATTGAAATTCATAAAAATAATTTGGATGCAAAGTGTATTTTAAGTTTGTACAGATTGTAGAACTATTGTGTAATTAAGAGGTACCAACAAAGTTGCTATAAAATCTTTAATATGGAATGCACCGATTTCATTTCCAGTAAAATCCTACAAAACATATGTATAAGTTAGTTCCTTTTTTGCTTTAACGCTGCATTTGACCCATTTTGGGGCAAGCTTCGATGCAAATTGTTCCGTTGCATCAGATAATTGGAAGTTTCGCTTCCACACTATATCACCTATCTTGTGTTGCGCCATTTTTGATCTGAGGCGAATATCTTTCGTACGAACGGCGTAAGTTTTCTTGTACAGCTTTGCGTATGTCAATCAATAAACTGATGACGTGCCGTAGCCAAAATGACTAATCACCCTTCCGAAGTTGAGATAATATGATGTAAACCCGGTCGTCATGAGGAGCGGTGCGTAGTGCGTAGCATGCATGCAATCTAGTACATTTCTACACACCATGAATGCTGATCTTTAAGATATTTCGGCATATCGGACATTTTTATAATGCGATATTCCATTGGACTTTAAACAATTTTGTAACGCCGTCGAGATGAATTGTGGGCCATTGTCTGATAATAATGTTTTAGGTGTCCCATAAACCTCCAATATTCTAACAGTATTTTTATTTTCTGAGTTACGCATAGGAAATAAAAGCACGAATTTGGTAAAGACAACAAGAACAACCAATATATACACGTTACCTTTATGAGGCCTGGGTAGTAGACCGAGAAAGTTAACAGCGATGACTGTTGTATTATTTTACAGATTTTACCAGATTGAGCCACAAATAATTTTGCCGAACTCTAAAAATGGTTTTTGTAATTCCGAGGTGGGCTGATAAAGGGCTATCATGACATAGTCTAAGAACTTGGTTTCTATCATTTAGTGGAACGACCTTTTTCCATTGAGATTTACCAAAATGCCTAAATAGATCACCCTCTTGAATCTTATAGCCCGGATAATTTTCCGATTTCTGTTTTATCTTATTAAGCAGATCACAATACCATAAATCAACGAGACTGATTGAGTTACCATCACAAAACGCTGCTCTGGACACTGCGCCTGGGACAACATGTTATTTTCCTTTTCTGTGACAAAAGTCAAACTTATGTTGCTGTAGTTTTAGAGCCCATCCTCCCAATCTACCACTAGGATCCTTAACATTGATAAACCACATTAGCGAGGTATGGTCAGTAATAACTGCGAAATAACTGCCGTCGATATACGGCCGGAAACGTTCAATTGCTAGTATGACTGTAAGGCACTCCTTTTCAGTCGTATGGTACTTCCGTTACTATGCGTACTTCACTTTTGACTAAAACAGGAAATCATCTTTTCGTCTGCCCCTTCACCTAGAACCAATACGGCTCCCACACCAACGTCTAATGCATCTGTTTGAATTATAAACTGTTTGCCAAAGTCTAGATTTGCCAAGATAGGTGAAGATACTAGCAACGATTTTAACAGAAGGAAAAGCTGATTGGCTGCTTCAGTCCATACAAAAGTTGAGTGGTAATTGAGGCGAAATTCTTAATGAACCGCCTCGCCTATACAAGCTTGCCATACCAAATAATCTTCTGAAAGCCTTTGGAGAGTTTGGCGTTGGATAGTTAAGGACTGCTTCTAGTTTTTCCGGATCGGTGGTTAGACCGTCTCTAAAAATGATATACCCCTATTTGTATGAATTTGTATTTTTCGATATTAATAGTTAACTTGGCGTTTCGCAGACGATCTTTCACTATTCGTAAACGGTCAACATGCTTTTCAAAAGTCTCAGTCGATATTATGATGTCGTATAGATACACGATGACTTTTGGCTCTAAATCCACCCCGAGCGCTCGATCCGTGACTCTAGCCATAGTCTGTGCTGCATTGTGAAGGCTAAAATGGATCAATACTCTAAACTGGAAGTACCCTCTAGAAGATACTGAGAAAGCAGTTTTTCTTTAGAAAATTCTTCCAAAGGAATCTGCCAGAAGCCTTCGGAGAGGTCTAGTTTTGAGAAAAAATTTGTGCTGTCGTAATGGATAAGCGTCGGGCTTTGTAACAGAGTTTAGCTTTCGTGAATCTAAACACAAAGGATTTTTTCCGTTCGGTTTATTAGCACATACAATTGGATTACTGCATGGACTTATAGATCTCTCTATTACTCCTAGCGTACGATCCAGTTCAGCGTCTAATTGTAATTTTTATACGGAGAAACTGGATAGTTTCTTTCTTTAATGGGAATAGTTTTTCAGGTATCAATGAAATGGCTGAGAACATTAGTTTCTCCAATTTGTGTACCATCGGATATTAAAAATTCTGAGAGGACAAATTTAATCTCACGAATTTGCTCTTGCGAAAGACTATGTTGAAATTCCGAAACCTTAAAATCGATCGAGTTTGAGGAAAACTCATTCACTACCGGTATAATGTTAAAACGATTCCAGAAATCAATTCCTAATATTAAAGGGGATGATAGAGTTGGAATGACTAAAGTTGGCACTACAAAGATTTTTTTGTTATATGTAAAAAGCCCTTGGTTAGGTATTTAATACCATCGGCAGTAGGGATATCCGAATCGATATTATGCCGGTGCCAAAAATGGCACAACTCGCCCCGGAATCCAACAATCCTTTAACACTAATATCAAAAATGTTAACTTCTATCATAGGTCTACCATCGACTGAAAAATTTATAAGAGGGTTGAGACAATGTGGAAAGTATGAAAAGTGGTCAGTTTGAGAATTTTGCTTTGATGTCTTGAATGTTTTGAAGTTAAATTGACTCCTAGATTTAACGTCTAGTCGCGGTCTCCCGAATTGAACTTTAAAGTAAAACACTTTTGTCTGGGGAGATGGACACGCATTGAAAGTGTGACCCTTCTTCCTACAATGCCAACATTGAGTGACGTTGGTTCTAACATTGGGTTAATTCTCTGCCGGTGTTTGTAGTTCCGCATCTTAATTATTAGCACTCACTCTGGACTCGACTTCATATACTTTTTGTTTCGGTTTATAAACTGGGGTATTTGAAATGGAGTTTCCGAGTTTAGTTTTAGCTGAACTTCGGCGACTAAGGTTATAACGCAAGTCTTCTATTTGTTTGCAGTATAGACCTAGTTCTGCAATCTTCTTAATCTGTGTTATCGTAAGTTGAAACTTAGTTACTTAAGCGCAGAGATACAAATGGTCCATCTTTCGTCTGCAAGCGATCTTCGACCTCCTTCATCAACCAAAAATCATAATCTTCTGGAAGGAAATTCTGTTTTAGATCTCGTTTAAGCTCTATAAAGCTCGATTTATGTCTGATTGCAGAACTCATAGGATGAAAAATATTTCATTTCAATACTATATAGGCTGGCGTGGAGCTATATGTAATGTGCAGGTGGCGCTACGTAAATCGACTATATAGTCATACGTCATCGATTTGGCTATTGTACTTCGTAGAGTCGAACTGTACTTCGTCGACTGCTTCAAAGCCAGAGCAGATTACAAAGGCTAAAAACGAACAAACAAGCAGTCGTACTTTAAAGGCACGATGATTATTGATGTCCTTAATTTAAGCTCCAAAAAATAATAATAATACAGATGGTTTCTCCACATCTACTGTCAGGGAGAGGTAACTAGTCCAGGAAATTATTTTTATTATGTTTTTATTATATTTTTGATTCAAATCCATCAAACACCCGCGAACTTACCAAAAATTGTCAATTGACGGACGAGAACGGAATGGCTTATAGTTATCATAATTTAAAAATATTGTTTAACCAAAGGCAGCACCTGACAAATGATTTTGGTTGCTTACTACTGCATTGGATAAACATGAATTGGAACATAATACGATTACATTAAATCATTAGAAATTGATACTCGATGGCTAGAAGTATAGTACTAAATAGCAGGAACCATTTGTAATTATATCAGTGGTATAATGATTTGATCTGGTTACAGTTCAGTTTTTCTATGGGCAGAAACAAATTTTAGTATACAGCCTGTTTATGAAAATTTCGTACATTTTGCGTTCAGATTAGTTAATTAGATAATGCCGAAAATCCAACGCTACTGAAGTTAGCAGAAAAATTCAGCAGAAAAAACTGCAATATCGACCTCATTTATATACATTGGTAAAAAAGTCAGCAACAATTTGTTGATTTATATAAGAACTAGAACTCTATTTCTATCTACCGAGCGAGTATGACAACCCGCTGATCCTGGGAATTCCCGATATTTAATTTAGAGTCCGCGTTTTATACGTGATATACGTGAGATGGGAAATGAATTCATAAATTTGCCAACAAGATACAGAAATTATCGGCAATGACAAATCGGTGGGCCATTTAATAGAAGAGCCCGTCTCAGACTAATTTGCGTTGCTCACGTTCGTAAAATATCATAAAACGCACACTCAAAATTAAATAGCGGGAATTATCCCTCGCTCGGTAGGTAAACATAGAGGTTCAAAACTTATATAAATCTACAAATTTGCGGACCTTTTAAGCCCTAAGGTTATAGTTTCTTCTGTTCAACGGAACCAATACATTTCCCGTGTCACGTATATTCGAATAGCGGGAATTCCCATGATCGACACAACTTTATGTTTTGTCAGAAATTGACCAACAAGGTACAGAAACTATCAGTAATGACAAATCGGTGGACATTTTAATAGAAGTGCTCATCCCAGAATGATTTTTGTTGCTCAAGTTCGTAAAATTCCATAAAACGTGAACTCAAAATTAAATAGCAAAATTTTCGACGATCAGCGGGTCGTCATACTCGCTCGGTAGGTAGACATAGGGATCCAAAACTTATATAAACCAACAAATTTGCGGATCTTTTAAACCCTAAGGCTGGAGAATTTTTTTACTTTCTACGTCTAATTTATTATTACTAACTAACAGTTCGTGTGCTTATGGGAATGCATTTTTATAGTAAACAATTTATATTTCGGCCGAAAACATGCTTACTTAAGAAAATTGGATCAATTTTTCTATCAAATTGTCAAAAACAATAAATAATATTTGCTGATTTTTTCTACCAATGTATATTATGAAAATAGATAATGCAGTTTTTTATGATGTATTTTGCTAACGTCAGTAACATGTCTTTTTCTATCAATGTCTATAAAAGAGGTCGATAATGCAGTTTTCTACTGATTTTTTCGTCAAAAGCAATAAGGAAAACAATATAAAAGCACTAATCGACATTATCTACGAATATTCTAACTAGTCTACTAATGGTCGATATTGTCTACATAAACATGAATTGTGTGCACCATTTTCGACACCAACGAACAACACTAATCATAATCGTATTTTTTCCAAATTCTCATTTACATTTCATTTAGCCAACCAAAAGATATTTAATGTAACTACCAAAATCTACTCAAATACTAAAATTTAGACTTGTTTGACAATTAACGCCCAGTAGAAAAATACCAGATCATTATAACAACGAACGTGTTAGGTCAATAACATTTAACTGGTATCCGAATTTCAAATTAAATATTTTTCAATCTCTTTTCTATATTAAACGCTGTAAAATGGAAAGAATCAATCAAAATACAAAAAAAAAAAATTGTATTCCGAGAAACGAAAATTCCAATTCCGAAAAATTTAAATAATTTAATTTAGTCAAATAATAATAATAATAATTCCACGATTGAAACTCAATTTAATTTATTTTCGTTCATCTTTTGTTAAGGGAAAAAACCGTCTCAAGAAATATTAAAAAATAAACATTTCTTTTGTGTCGATTATAATGTTACATGGTTGGTGGCTTTTCAATGTTTCGCGCGACGAAATTGGGGATGGTATACAAGGGCCGAAAACCCAAAAAATTTTGTTTTGGTTGAAAGTGGAAATCACTTGATAAAGATGTACATCGTGAATGCCAGTGACAACCAAAAAACCGTTTAATATCAAATTCGGTGCATATACATGTGGAGGGGGTAAAATCCGTTAATGAAAATTCGATTGAAATATCCTAAAGGGAAATCGTTTTTCTTTTTGATTTTATTTATTTAATATATTTTTTCTTATTTTTGTGTTATGGATTATTTTCATTTTTAAGATTTTCTTATTATTTTGCAATCAAAATATTGTTTTATGAAAACGATCGGAAACGAAAATCCATAACGTACCGATGGTGGAAGAAGATGTTAGCAAAAAATTATTTCGATTTTTGTCTAAATATCCGATTTCGGTCGTGTATTTGTACAGCACTGTACTCGTATAAATACGTTTTAGGTGAATTGTAATGATGGTGAGGTTAGGATCAAATGATTGCTTGTATTGATAAAATTCACTCGAAAGGAAAAAAAATATTTTTTTTTACTTACCTACGTATACAGCAGTAACATAGGGATTGTAATTTTATTTTCCTCGGGGACACACAATATATCGAGATTTGTTTTGAAGTTTTAATGTATCCATTTTGTCTCTGTGTGTATATAAATGTTGAATACAACGCTTCGTTTGGATGCGATTTTATACATACATCGAGTAATCTCCCGCAAATGATGTAAATCCAGAATTATGTCCTCCAGAAATAGTGCTTTAAACAAGTAGCCCTAATATTGCTTTTAAATAAACTTACTGCACCCCTCGTTTCATATAATTTGAAGAAGAATATGTTGGGATGATAAGAAAATAACAATTTTTATTTATTAAGATATTTAAAAGTTATCCTTGACATCTTTATGCCTTAAAATATCATAAAAAGGGTTTCATGTTTCCCCTAAATGTTACTGTTTGTTATGCGCTCCCTAAATAAATATCAATTACCCGATTCGGTATGATAACCTGACCTTTTATTTATATTGAGAGCGCTTGGTTGTGTGTTACCGATTGACTAGTTTCATCAATACCTCGTAAGTGGGATAACCGAATTCGTAAAAGGGGGCTGTTTCATCGCATAAGTTATAAAGACGTCATTTAGGCGGAATCTACTGTTGTGAATTAGTTATAAAAATCCTAACATACAAATTGTTTTACAGTGTACGTCATTAAATTCTGAAAATATAAATAAATAATAAAATAGGAGTTTCTTGATTAATTTTTATTTTTATTGCGAAATTTAATTTTTATTAATATTTTCCTAAAATTCCTCCATTTTCTTTTTGTTTATGAAATGTAGTACGAGTAGGATTGTTTTGTATTATTAGAATTTTACGATCAAAATGAAATATACTTAATTTGCAAATAATAAAAAAATTATTTATAAAGGAGGAAGTATTAGTCAGTTCAAGAAAACTCCAGATCCACAAGTGATCGCAAAGCAATTATGTCAATCAATGAAGCAACATCCTAGTCGAACACAGATGAGATATTTGTGATAAGATTCTGAAATACTCACAAACTATGATTGCTTCTCCAAACTTCTGGGAATAAAATGACAAGTGTTAAATGTCAGGTTTGGACCAAATAAAGACGCTGATGAAAACCAATTTTATTCTTTTGTAATTTATAATTAATTTTATTAAACAAAAAATGACCTCCACTCCTTTTCTTTTTTCCATTTATACTTGAATGAAGTACTACCTAATTCAAGAACAACAATTCACAGTCTAGCGAATAAAAGTGTTACCAGGCAACACAAAATACATTTCAGTTTTTAAAAATAATATTACAGATGGCAGATCGTTAAGTTTCTTCATATTACACTCGTTCATCCTGATACGTATATGGTTGTCCTCAATATAATCTAAAGCGGCGTCGACCATGTGTTTGCGTTAGTTCTTCGATACGATATCGGTCTCCATCAGTTTTCCACTGTCCTCAGTTGAGACGGGCTCAGTATAGACAACAACCTTGTCACCAACTTTATACTTAACTGGTGTTCGGTGTTTGGCATCAAATCGTATTTTTGTTTTGTTTTTGGTCTTTCTGTATTTTATTCGATTCCTCCTCCCTGATGTGGGCATGATTAGTCTGCTCAAAATTAGTGGATGATTCCTTTTCTTCTAATATAGAACACTAAACAGAGGTTTCGAAGGAACTCCGCAAAAAGAAATTCTTGCAGCGATTTCTTAGTAACGGAGTGGGGTAAACTGTTAATTGTCCATTGAATTTTAACGAGTGCATTACCAATGTATACGTTATCGTTCATAGACATGGTCCTTAATGAGTGTAAAATAGTGCAATTGGTTCTTTCTACCTGCCCATTCGCGCGTGGAGTAGCAGTAGCATTCAGCGCATATTTTCTTTTTTATTATCAGCACAAAATTTCTCAAAACTATTTGATTTCAGAGACGAACTCCGGCCGTTTACCAAGCGGGATGTCATTTCAAAATGAAGTGCCAATTCATTGATCGCGTTAGTCACAAATCGAGTCGCGGTACGAAATATTGCCGACAGCTTTGAGATAGACGTATTTCGTGAAAAAATCAATGATTTCCAAGCGATGGTCCAGATGCCTGCCTGGATGGTACAATAATCAACGCAAGTTTTTATATATTTTTGGCCACCAGAATACTCTTCGAATAACCGATAACGTTTTTTCTAAAGCGAAGTGCCCCATTTCGTCATGACATATGTGTACGATATGACATCTTACCCGGTTCGGTACGTAAAATTTGCGACATAATCTGTTTTTTGGACGATATACTCATTATTCGACGGATCATCTATATTTTCCTTAAGTTTTATATCGTCTGGATCATTATCTTGTAACATATTGTGCCGACCTTGCTCAACACA
The DNA here is from genome assembly GCA_963691935.1 of Nephrotoma guestfalica. NCBI lineage: Eukaryota > Metazoa > Arthropoda > Insecta > Diptera > Tipulidae > Nephrotoma > Nephrotoma guestfalica. The sequence continues at coordinate 248,884,476 of OY829914.1, forward strand.
TTCGTCGGAACTATTTATCATTACTATTATTTCTGGTAGTGGAAGAACCGGATTTCTACATAAGGCATCCACATGGATCATATTGTCTCCCGAACTGTGTTGTATGTCCATATCATACTCCAATAATGGTACCCATCATCTACCTATACGAGGTACCAAATCTCGTTTCGTCGAAGCTGCCTTTAAAGCACTACAGTCGGTTACAACTGTAAAGCGCTGTATTGTTTCGACGACAGAAAGAGACTGTAATTCATAACTATGTTACATTTTTTCAAGTTCGGTTGTTTGTCTACTGTAATAGCTAACCGGATGCAATTCACCATCAAACTACCGTTGGAACAACCCGAGTCCAATTTAACTTGCTGGCGTCCGTAGTACACCCCGCTGACCTAAAATATTTTTTCGGTTCAGTCGAATGTTGAATCCTTTCTAGTTAAGCGAGTTATTGGTGCTGCGATAACAGAAAAATTCGGCATAAACTTCTGAAAGTGGCTGGATAAACCTATGAATTGTCGGATTTCGTGCACGATTTTGGGTAAGGGAAATTCAACAACGCACTTTAGTTTATCTTAACCTCGTTTCATGCCTGTCTCGGTTACTTTATATCCTAGAAACTCAACCTTATTTTGCAAAAACTTGCATTTGCTTAAATTTTAAGGTTAACCCGTAGTTGCGAATCTTATTTAACAATTCTTCTAATATTTTTAAGTCCTCTTCAATAAAAGAATTGGAATTATAATATCTTCTAAATATAGTATAGATGGCCAGGCCGTTCATTAAACGTTGACATACCGCCGGTGAATTTGCTAATCCAAAAGGCATTTGCTCGAATTCATACTGCCCATCAGGAGTGACGAATGATGTGAATTTTTTAGAATTATTTGCAACTGGAATCTGACAATAGCCAGAAGCTAAATCAAGGATCTTAAAACATTTTTTATTGGTCAATCGTTGTAATGAATTTGCCAACATATTTAATCGGTTTAATTTTACGATAATAAAATGTTTAAATTAATAAATGTGGCTGACTGTCCCACGGCATAAATATGATATCGAATCTCGTTTAATGATCAAAGCAGAATTTTACGTATTTTAAGATAAATAAAATTGCATAGTCCAAATTAAATTATTTAACAAACTAATATTTAATGCCGCAGGGAATATTTATAGGAAACCCTCCAAGAACACGATTAATTGGTTCAGTGTTCTTTGAAACCGTGTTGTCCGGGACTACAAAAAACGGGAGTGTGAAAATAAAAGAAACACGTTATGTTTTAATTTTTATTTAGTGTACAGGCAACCCTCCAACAACACGGAATTCGAAGAACCCGGATATTTTTCCTCGAATTACACGGTTTAAAACTACACGATTTTCGTTGACTCCCTTTTATTTTGTTTTTTGTATTCCACAACATAAAAAAACGTAACGTGTTTCTTTTCTTTTCACACTCCCATTTTCTGTAGTCTCTAAAAACACGCTTTCAAGGAACACGGAACCAATTAATCGTGTTCTTAGAGGTTTTCCTGTAGTTTGAAACCATGTAGTACGAGGGAAGATATCCGTGTTCTTCGAAACTCATGGTAATTCGTAGAGAATACCGTGTTCTTGAAGGATTACCAGTATATTGACAAAATCATTTTTGTTGTTGTCAAAATAATTTGTTGTTGTCATAAATTACATAAACGATTTTTGTTGTTGTCAAATTGCAAACATAATTTTGCTAGATTATAAACTCAGCACGCTAATGTTTTTTTTTAATATTACATAACTATTTTATGTGTAAGTCCACTAAAATTAAATAATTGTTGTTGTTATTGTCAAAATAACATTAACAAAGAAGAAAATATTATAATGTTGAGGTACTCACTTGGATTCAAATAAAAATATTTAAGAATTCCGTTGTGGTTGTTGTAGATCAAACTGTTTTAACCCAAAAAAGTTTGTTGGGATTCTTAGCCCAACTGTCTCAATACTGTAAAGTTTAAAATCTCCTATTTTAGGTATTTACTTCTATTTCTGAATTCCAATAAAATTTCGTAAACAGCATTACTTTGTTTTAAGTCCACTAACAAATCTCATATTTTCCCTGAGCTGTGTGTATTGTCCGTTACATTTTTTTTCCAGTTTCATTATTTTCTAGCAACGTGTAACATGAGCAGAGTTACTACTCGTATATAAAATCCATATACATGTAAGTTGATTGTACATGTCAAGTTTATTATGGAGTCACCAGTGTGTCACAAAAAATAAAATCCGCACCTAAATATTGCAGACAGGGGTAATAAATAATGCATGCGACAGCAGTAAATATTCCACATATTTTATTAACATCATCCCAACTCGACACACTAAATCAATCAAAATGTGTACGTATACATTCACATAAACACCATATGATTCATTTATAATAAGTTATACGAGCACATTATCCAATAATGGTCCATCGAGAATTCCGGAAGCAATTTTCTCCACTACATATCCAGTCCAGTTAAATGACCTTTAATATTGTTATCGCATTTAACACGTATTGCCGCACAGATGAGGAAAAATAAAACATAAAAAAATTTGTGAAATCCAATTTACTCATCAATCAAACCTGATGATACCCAACAAACACAACATACAATCATCGGAAAATAAAAACAAAACAAAACGGAAAATGTGTGAAAGACGAAAAAGCATGGTAAATCTTAAATGTTCCCATAATCAAAAATGGGAAACACTTTGCCTTGTTATTATTACTTTTTCCTGCCATCGTTTTTCATTTTCATTGTCACCCTTCACTTATTTTCCTACATTTCTCTTCTGTCTAATGCTGTTGTATACTCCGAAGTAGTTTTTCCATTTTCCTTTTATACTGTACATGTAGTACGATTCTTTTTTGTTTTGTTAATAACAAATAAAACTCAACATTATTTTTTTCGGTCGTTCGTTCGTTCGTTCGTTGTTATCCCAAATGGGAAATCATTTGTGTTCATTCGAATTTTATTTTATTTTCTTATATTGTGACATTTTTAATTTAGAGAAATAAAAAAAAATAAATAAAATGAAAATCGAGTAAAAGGAAAATTATAGATGAAGCACAGAATGAAGAGAAAATTTTCTACTTTAAATTTGAGTGTTTTTTCTAGCGATTCAAATTATTGCGGAATTGGTATATGTCGCTGTGTATATACGGCGGCTGGATGTACACGACAAACGAATATATAATCTTGATTTATAGTTCAGTGAATTGTTTTTCATTTGTTTTAATAATTATAACGGTTCAATGTTGTTACTGGTACACTTTACGTTGTTCTTGTTACCATTATACTAAATTGAACATTTTCAAATTTAGAAAAAAAAAATCATTTTTGCTGTGTGGTTTAGTGAGATTATGTCTGAATGTGGCTTGAGGTAACAGGTGAAATGTTATTTTATATAATTTTTCAATTCGCATGTCAAAAACCCTCTGGATTTTTATTTTAGATTTTTATTTGAATTGAAATTTTAGAATAAAATAATAAAATATCACAAAAAATTGCTAGTGCACAGAAATTTTGATAAATTTATAACCAAACAATTTTTTTTGTTGTATTTTATTTTTTGGGGTGTTTATAGCATGAAATATGAGCATGGTAAAATATGTATGTATGATAATGTTTATTGTTTAGATGAATGACGTCCTAAATATAGATTATTTATGCATTCACATATTGCAATTACAGGTAGATTTATTTACTATCTTCATGTACAGATTTTCAATTGGGGTCGGCATAATCTAAGTCCATACAGAGTTTCGTGCTTTCTTTTCCTTTCCGATTTTAGATAATAAAAAATAACACCTGTACGAGAATAGATAAGATAAACATTTTAACTATACTAAATTGTCGTAGTGCTAGCTCCAGTTTTAACTAAAATTTTCAACTGCAGATTATGTAAAGAGTGGTTAAATTTTAAGGGCCGACTTTGAATGTGAACCACACCTAAACGTCAAGTTTTTTCTGCATTTAATTTGACATTTCTCAATTTCAGACTAACTCAATTTGAACAGAAATGGTGGCAAATGGCCAGAATGGTGGCAAGAAATGGCAACAGTGGATGATCAATTTTCGAAGAAAATCATCTTCAGTGATGAGACACATTTTCACCTCAGTGGATTCGTCAATAAGCACAATTGCCGCATTTGGGCGAATCATAATCCAAGCGTGATTGTCGAAAAACCAATGCACCCACAAAGAGTGACTTTTTGGTGCGGTTTATGGGCTGGCGGCATCATCGGTCCGTATTTTTTCCAAAATGAGGCCGGTCAGGCAGTTACTGTGAATGGTGTTCGCTATCGTGAGATGATAACGAACTTTTTAGGGCCCGAATTGGAAGATATGGATGTGGACGATATGTGGTTTCAACAGGACGGTGTCACTTGCCACACAGCTAACGAAACAATGGCTCGTTTGCGCGACAAATTATATGGCCGTGTTATCTCACGTGGTGGCGATGTCAATTGGCCGCCAAGATCATGTGATTTGACACCGTTGGACTTCTTTCTTTGGGGTTATTTGAAAGAAAAGGTGTATGTCGATAAGCCAGCAACAATTCAAGAGCTATAGGATGAGATAATTCGGCACATTAACGGCATAGAACCTCAATTATCCCTAAGCGTCATCGAAAATTTGGACCATCGGGTGGAGGTGTGCCGCCGAGGTCGCGGTGGCCATTTGGCCGATATTTTGTCCCATACATAATTGAAACATACCATATTATCATAATAAAAAGAATTGACAAAAATTTCCTAAATAATTTGTGCTTTATTCAAAATCAACATCGGCCCTTTAAAATTTAACCACCCTTTACTATGGTATATTTTGCTAATCTTTAAAATTTGGCTGTGTTGAGAGGCATTTGATTATTAGATTCCATTAAACAAATTGGAACAACTTTTAATGGTTCCCCGATAGCTTTTGTAGATTCTACGAGAGTAACTTACGCCTGCACTTATGAAGAACTTTCTCTAAAAAATGAATGATGATATGATCCAGGCTCACTAAATAGTAATATTAGCTCTAAATTATTAAAAAATTGGGACAATTTCAACTGGAAGCCTCATATTAGCCAACTTTGCAAAAGTATGATCATTCCAAATCAAGAACGTATCTACTCTGACCTCTAGTTCCTCCCGATGGATTCGCCTTTACTATAGTTTGCAATGATTGAATCCAACATAAAATACTAAGTTTTATCATGGAGTGGAATGCACTTTGAAACGTTTACAACATTTTTGGTGTTGGCAGAAACATGCAATTCAATTAATTTACAGTAAATTACGTCGAACGCCATTATTTTATTTGTCTCAAGCATAAGTATTCTACCTGCACGTTATGTCTTTGTGTATAAAATATTATTAGACAATTATTTTCGCCGTATTTAATTCCGTATTCGGATATTTAAACTATAAAGCTATGAATTTTAAAACTAGTGAACATTTATTCGATTTGTTGCGTTTAGGAATACCGTAAAATCCACGTTTCATCATACGTAATGATTTTGTGCAAAAATTCTTCTCTTTGATTATTGTTTTCTTCGATCAGTTTATGAGGAACCCATTTTTCCCATTACATGCAATCCTAACTATTCTGCAAGCTCTTTTTGAGTTTGCCACGGGTTTTCATTCAGTAAACCTAAGTTCGTCATCTTCAAATTGTTTTACTGCATCTGGACGTGGGTCGTCCTCAAGACTAAAGTTACCATCACGAAATTTTGAAAACCACTTTTTTACTGTACTCACAGAATGTTCACTCAAAGTCCGAATTAATCGATTCCATAGCTTGAGCAGCATTTTTTTCATTTGAAAACAAAATAGCATGCAATGACGAAAATGTTGCTTATCGACATCCATCTCTTAAAATTGATCTACACGGAACGACAGCTTGTAAATGACTGAAACTTATGTCATAAAAACAGCAATGCCAACTTTAGAGCCGAGTTTCTCTATATTAAGTAGAACGTATTTCTACGCTGAACATATTTTCCTAAAACATTTTACGGCCAATTTTCTTTCTGAAAATTGGCGATATTTCCCAATTTTCATTGATTTATTGGGATTTTCCAAACGTCTAGACCGAAATTCAGATTACTTCGTGAGGTTTCACGTGCAGGTATTTATTGCGAAGGCAGTAAAAACGAGCTGATTTCGAGATTACAGAGTGTCATAGAATTGGATGCTGACATAGGTCCGACGCTAATACCATCAGGGATGGCGCACTTACCCAAAATAAAGTTACCAGTCCTGCCGTGTAAAAAAGAAGTAAACAAAGAGAGAACCGGAGCAGTGAATCAAATAATAACAACCATTTTAGAAAAGCCAAAGCTCCAAACAAAAGAAACAATTCTTGAACTTGGAGGTATGATGAATGCGCAGGCCAGAAAGTTTAATCAACAAATCAAAGCATAACCTGTAGAACGTGCAGAACGAAAAACTTGAACAAATTTGCTTGAAACGCATTAGCTTAAATGAGAGATTAAGAACCTTGGAAGAAGTGGGCGGTCGTTTAAAGGAAATGGAAAATGATATTTAACAAGTTTGGAAGCTTGCTTTGAATCAAATATCTTACAAATCGTTAGAGACAAGTACCACTTACGGAAGCTGAAGAAGAATTTTAAAGCCTCCAACATTCAATGACGAAATCCCATTTAAAAATTTTAAAGTATAGTTCCCTGTACCTGCAACGGAACGGAGTTAGGAGCGGCTTATGACTGTGTCGGAACTAAGTTTTGGTCAGTGATACGTTGAAGAAATATGAAAGAACAACTCCGAAAGAAACGACAAATACGTGGGGAAGCCTGCAAGACAATGAACCTGCAGATTTGTTGAACGGACTAAAGTGAACGAGTTTATCATTGCTGGCAAGAACAATCATATAATACCTTATTTGAGACCCAATACTAAAGTTAAAACTGTAAATAATGTGTTGTCGTTGGCTTTGGAATATGAGGCAGCCAGAGCAAGTTAAGCAACTAGTTCATTAAAGTTGCGCAAGCTGGATTCGGAGGATATAACGTATAGATAAATAAAATGGTAAGAGAATAGTTAAGGCAACTAACACAAAGCAATTGTAGTCGCAGACCATAACAAACCGTTAAGTGTTGAGCCAGATGAATTTAATAGTGAAAGAAAATGTTTCAGTTGCGGAAAGCTAGATCACCACATCTGAGATTGTATATGCAACCATGAATGGCCGTTTTGTGCGGCAGCCTGATTTCCGACTTAAGTAACATGAAATCGAGCGGAAGGAACAGACATAGGAGCAAATGTTAAGTTCTATATTAGCAAGTCAGATACTGCGAGAAGAGTGCACGAGTTGGCTTACCGAGTGAAGGAAAGATCTTTGAGGGGGAGGCCTTACAAGAAATTTCAATAATATTTTGAGAGTGAGACCGACTGTGAAGTTGGTCGCTAAAGAGAGAGGGACCCAGACGGTCGCGACGAAGAGGCGTACTAAGGCTTGCATATTGGAGTTGAGTCGAGCGAGTACTGGAGTGTAATGAGACAAATCTACCACGAAAAGTGCTTAACGATTAATCCGCGAGCAACATCACTAAAGCCAGCGTGACCAACGTAAGGCTGATGTTGCAACCTTGACCGTTTGCGAGCAATGAGTGCTTGGTTTAGCTTATAATTGAACCTGCGTCGCCAAAATTATAGTTTTGATGTAGCCATGATGCCGGGATGGTTCTTGGGCAATTTATTAAAAATTAATTACATTACAAAACAATTATTTTTTCCAAAATCGTCAGTTTAACCACTTTTAATAATTTATAACACCAGGTTGCCACCTGATTTTGGGCCAAATGTTGCTCCAGGTGTGTATCCAGGTATGTGTAATAAATTATTTCTGTAGCAGATTAGACGGAATTGTCATCAGTCGATGTAGGGTTCAAACTGTAATGTATTAGCCAGTTTTGCCACCTTTAATAATTTAATACGTCAGACCGTAAGCCTTGTGAAGGGCAAATCAACCTTACCAAGTCCAAATGCATTAGTGGCAAAAAGCTTCTTTCTTTGATTCTAACTTGAAATAATAGATTTATCATTTACAGGAAATTGAGTGTCGTATTTAGCATTGCAATCTATAATATACCGATTAATTTATATCGCACATTAAAAAATACACATTTTTTTCATAAATTTTGTTCTCCTGAAAACCTAAAAAAAGTTATTCCCTTTTGCAATGTCCACAGACATATTTGAACCCTTTACCGTCTGAAGCGAATTTCGCCCAACCTGACAAACAAATAATTTATTACACATCTGGATAAGGTTGACCTGCCCTCTACATGGTCCATGGAGTAACTTTTGGCCCAATATCTGGTAGCGGTCTGGTGTAATAAACTATTTAATGTGGTGAAACCTTAATGGTCGGGTTCATATTTGAAGAAATTTTGAATTTTGAATTACATATTTGAAGCCATCCATTATCGGCCGAAGCCAATTCCGTCTAACCGGACCCAAAACTAATTTATTTTACACCTAGATACAGTTGTTATGCCCTCCATAAGGTCTATATAATAAAATTTGACCCATTATCTGGTGGCGGTCTGGTGTAACAAAAAGGTTTACCAAGATAATCGAACTTTAAATTACATATTAATGTTGAAGCCATTACAACTTTATTGTCTGATGCCAAGCTCATCTAACCTGACACAAAAATAATTTAATATACCCGCGGAAAAAGGTTAACCTGCCATTTACAAGGCTCACGAAGTAATATTTTGGTGTAATAAGACACTTATATTACAATTGTAAGTTTACATTGACTGATGCAAATTCCGTCTAATCTGCGAGGAGTATCGGTAAAAAATTATCAAACTTCCACCAAAGCGGAACCTAAACCTCATGCTAGTAAAACGGGAGAACCAAAACCAAAACTGTACTCGCAAGTAGTCATGACAAAACCAATTATTTCGGAGCACACTACTGAAGGTACAGCAGTGCTCCAAAAGATACTAAGAAGCATGGAAGCTCTTAACATTCGTCTAGCTAAACAAGAGAAATGCCTTCAAGCTCTAAGCAAGAGGTTAGATAAGCAAGACTCTCTAAATGAAATGAAATCCATGCTCTATTAAAATGATGCAAACAACAACAAATAAAACATTAAGAATAGTAACCTGGAATGCAAATGGGCTAATGCAACATACTCCAGAATTAGAAATTTTCCTAAATACTGAAAAAATAGATATATGCCTAGTATCGGAAACCCATTTTACTTCAACTTCATATCTTAAAATATATGGATACAATTGGTACCACGCCATTCATCCAGCAGGAAGGGCAAGGGGAGGATCGTCGGTGGTTATAAAAGAAAACATCAAACACTTTATAGACCTTAAAATTATAGACCTTAAAAGTATTTATAAATAACAACAAAGAATATAGTGTATCGTCAATATATTGCCCCCCAAGATATAATTTAATTAAACAAGACTATTGCACATTATTTAAATCACTTGGATCAAGTTTCATAATCGGAGGTGATTTTAATGCAAAAAACACCTACTGGGGATCAAGAGTAACCTCTAAAAAAGGAAGAGAGCTGTTTGCAGCAGGAAGACTATGCAATTGCGATTTTCATTCTGGAGATCAACCAACTTATTGGCCTACGGATAGAAACAAAATACCCGATATCATTGACTTCTTTATCACCAAAGGTATAGACGAAAACTACATATACCTAGAAAGCAGCGAGGGGATTATGTCGGATCATACGCCTGTTATTATGACAATCAGTGCAACGATTATTAAAAAAACTAGTCCACCTTCGCTGACGAACAAAAAAACCTGCTGGGAGAAATTCCAGAAACTTATTGAGGATAATATTGATCTTCAGGTGCCAATTAAAAACCCGATACAGCTAGAAGAAGAACTAGAACAACTCAACAACAGTATACAAGAAGCGGCGTGGAGTAGTACCCCCTCAAGTTCAAAGGAAATGCGCCGAAATGCTACTTATCCTCTAGAATTTAGGGAACTGGTTGCAGCAAAACGACAAGCAAGAAAGGCCTGGCAAAGAAGTCAAGCGCCAGAATATAAAACAACTCTTAATTTTTTATCCAATAAACTAAAGTTGCTAATTAAAGAAATCAAAAACGAATCCATTAATATATACTTGAGTGGCCTTACGAAAAAGATACCGAGTACTCCCTTTGGAAAGCGACAAAAAGGTTAAAACGACCTAAACTACAAATTCCACCAGTAAAAAATGAAGATGGTACATGGGCTATAAGTGCAAAGCAAAAAGCTTCGTTGTTTGCAACCCACCTCGAGAACACGTTTCAGCTGCTACCTAGACAAACTGCAGAGGAAAACATACCACCAGTATATAAAATGGATAACTGCAATATATCTCCTGTCACACTACAAGAATTAAAAGAGGAAATCAATCTCAACCTAAATACAAAGAAATCTCCAGGATTGGACTTAATTACAGGACAAATAGTAAAAGCTCTTCCTGAAAAAGGTCTGCGTAAACTACTCCAAATAATTAATGCAGTGTTCAGACTTAAACACGTTCCAAGTCAATGGAAAGTAGCAGAAGTAATTATGATACCTAAACCAAACAAACCACTTAATGAAAAATTCGTATAGGCCGATTTCCTTACTCCCAATAATTTCAAAATTATTCGAGAAACTACTCCTAAAGAGACTAAAACCAATAATAGCAGAAAGAAATCTTGTTCCTCCACATCAATTTGGCTTCAGAGAAAATCATTCAACAATAGAACAAGTACACCGAATTACAAACATAATTGAAGACGTACTTGAAAAAAAGAAAGTATGTTCAAGCGTCTTCTTGGATGTAGCACAGGCCTTTGACAGAGTATGGCATAAAGGTTTGGAATATAAATTACAAAGAGACTTACCAAAGCAGTTTTATGAAATTCTAAAATCTTACATATCTAACCGACACTTTCGAGTTAAATTAGATGGCGAATACTCAGAAATAAAGAAAATATCAGCAGAGGTACCACAAGGTAGCGTTCTGGGACCAACTTTATATGTTCTATACACCTCGGACCTGCCAACGATAGAGGATACTAACATAGCGACGTTTGCGGATGATAGGGCCATCTTAGCAGTTGCTAATTGCATAGAAGAATCTACAAGCAAATTGCAAAGAGCTACTAATATTGTCAGTACCTGGACCAAGAGATGGCGAATAAAACTTAATGAAACAAAATCTGTTCACGTAAACTTTACCAACAAGAAGGTCAACTGGATACCAGTAGAACTGAACTCCCAGCAAATTCCCTGTGCAAATACGGCAAAATATCTAGGCATGACTCTAGACGCGAAACTAAATTGGAAAGAGCATGTGAAAAAGAAAAAAGAAGAGTTAAACATCAAATACAGAAAGATGGATTGGCTCTTAGGAAGAAATTCTGAGCTAACTCTACATAATAAATTGCTACTATACCGGCAAATCCTAAAACCTGTGTGGACTTACGGTATTCAGATCTGGGGCTGTACAAAGAAAACCAATGTCAATATCATCCAGTCATTCCAAAGCAAAGTCCTTCGTGGAATAGTTAATGCACCGTGGTACATAAGAAATGACAACCTCCATAGAGATCTGAAGATGGATTTCGTTAGTGAAGAAATAAGCAAACACGCGAGAAAACACATGCAACGTATTAGTCTACACCAAAATGCTGAGATACGTCGTATGTTGGATGATTCAAACCCAGTAAGACGGCTGCGAAGGAAGAAACCGCATGATCTACAAGATCCAATCAGGATCGACTAAAAATATAATAAAATTGTGAAGGGGGCTAGCCAAAGGGCTACAACCCTCCAAACAAGAATATAAATTATGAAAGATAAATTACCAGATGATTTGTAAATCACTTGTAATAAATAAATATTTATAAAAAAAAAAAAAAAATATTATTTTAAGATCAATAAATTTAATGAATTATAACAGTAGTAGCTTTAATTTGATTTTACAGAATATTCGAAGCTTGCGGAAAAATTTCGACGTATTCTTGAGTAATATAAGTGCTCTAAATTTGGATTTTGATGTCATATTTTTTACTGAAACATGGATTTCGAGTTCGGAAATTTCAGATTATAATTTGGATGGCTTTATGTTCTATGCAAATGTTATAAATCTGGTTTTGTAACGGCACTTGTTAGGTCTTCGTTGGATTGCCAGGTATTTTCGTTAACGTTTTCATCCGCCGATGTTTTGAAAATTGTCATTAGTCTAGGTAAAATTAAATACTGTTTCGTGTTGATTTATAGGTTGCATTTCTATGGATTTGAAGAATTTTTGAGAGAGTTGAACGGCTTTTTAAACTCCGATACTTCAAAACATAAAATATTGCTTGGTGATATAAATTTTGATCTAATGAAAGATTCTCAGTTAAAAGATAATTACTTATTATTATGTGCCTTATTTGGTTTGGAATCACTTGTCAATAATGTAACACGACCATGTTCTAATACTTGTATTGATCATCTTTTTGTAGAAGCCGATCACCAACGGCTTACTATTCATAATACAAATATTTTAAATCTGAAAAATACCAACAAACCGAAGAATAATCGCAAATACAAAAAGTTATGTCAAACGAAAATAAATTTTACGGAGTTAGCAAGATCCTTAAGTACATATGATTGGTGCACAGTCTGGAATTCGGATGATCCTAATATAGCATATTCAAATTTTGTCGAAATATTCATTTCTAATCTAAATAAACATAAATCGGTACTTAAAATTAAACGTAGAAACTGGAAACTTAAGCCTTGGATATCCGACGCCTTATTAAATTTGATTAATCTTCGGTACAGGTTATCTAAGAAGCTAATCAATGATCGTAATAACAGCTTTTTAAAGAAAAAAGTGGACGCGCTTAACTCCAGAATTAAAACCTCGATACCTTAAACTAAAGAAACATATTTTAAAAATAAGATGTCTTCAGCTTCAGATATAAAATCAAAATGGAAAATTGTAAATAGTGTGTTGAACAACGTTCCCGTTTCTGATACTATTTCTTCTTTGGAAATTGGTGAAAATAACGTCATTTCGGATTTTAATGAAATTGCTAATGTGCTAAATGATCATTTTATTAATTTACCAAGCGTCATTCTAAACGAAACACCAGAAAATATGACTGTAGAAAATACTGTTCGAAATAATATGGTTTTGACTCGGTTTAATGGCTCGAGTCTATTTTTTACTCCAGTTAGTGAGTTGGAAATTGTCTCAGCCGTCCGTGAACTGAAAAATACTAAATCTTGCGGTATTGATGGATTTTAAAATGTAGTGGTCAAAAATGTGATCTTTTACTGACCCAAACAATTATCGTCCAATCACCATATTGAACACTTTTTCTAAGATTTTTAGTATAGGATAAGAAGAGTATCCGCTCTTTTTATAGACGTTACTAAAGCGATCGATATCGTTAATCATGAAGTGTTACTGAAGAAGATATCGCATATTGGTATTAGGGGTATGCCTCTTTCGCTGTTTAAATCCTATTTATATAACCGCGTTCAGAGTGTATGTATTAATCATGTTCGAAGCAATGAAAAAATGGTTAATGTTGGAGTTCCTCAAGGAGCTGTGTTGGGACCACTACTTTTTTGATTTATTGTAATTCTATTTTTGATCTTGATTTGCGTATTAATATTGTCGCCTTTGCCGATGATGTTGCGTTGCAGTATTCAAATTTGAATATGGATTCGTTGAAATATGACGTTAAGTGTGACCTGTAATTAATTATGACTCAGAGACCTATCACTAATTGTCGTGTAATGACTCTAATTGCAGCAATCTCTGTGTACCCATTGAAACCGTAAGTTCGTCACATACTTAGGTTTAAATCTTGATTCACAGCTTAACTTTAAAAATCACGTGATTAATTTAAAACAAAAACTCCGTCGTGCTTTAAGATCATTTTTCCATTTGCATAATATCTGTGCAGCTCCGAATTTTTAAAATGTCTCTATTACGCTTTGATTGGTTCTCATCTTCAGTATGGGTTAACATGTTGAGGTGGAATTTATTGGTCAAACATCAAACCATTATTGACGATACAAAAAAGTCAGCTTAGAATTTTGAATCATTTACCAAGAACTACACCACCTTTTCCACTGTTTCTAAATTATAAAATATTACCACTGCGGTATCTATACGTATTTAAAGTTTTGAAAATGTATTATTTACCAACCGGAAATCGTTTAATGAATAAATTTAGTGAGCCATACTTGTTTCGTAATAGAAATAGAATTAGTATTCCGCAACCTTTTAAAGAGCATTTCGAGAATTTATTTTCTTACACTGCACCTAAGCTGTATAGCCAGCTACCAACCGCAACCGCGGGTACTTTTAGTGTATTTATAAAATTATTGAAAGAATGGTTATTCTCAATAAATGACATTGAGGTCTTGTTTAGAACACAATCCTAAATAGTACGAGTATATTATGCTACTTTTATTTATAAGGAAAGCAAGGGTAAAAATATGTGGCGAATATTCAGACCATGCCCAAATATTGCTTAAAAATTTGTAATTTTTTATTTTTTAAATTTGTGAAATTATATTTATATATTTTTAATTTGTATTAAATTATTATTTTTTTATTAGTTATGAATCGTGACTCCGTGACATTTTTTAAATCAGGTGTTTACTGAAATTTGAAGTGAAGCTAGGTAATTTTGTCTATAAACTGGGTAAACTCAAAAATCGGAACAATTATAGGTACATTTGGCCGTAATTGGAACAACATTCTCTGATAGCTAGTTTTATCTTACTATTCTAACAATTGTTTGGTTTAATTTAATTGAATATTATTTTCTAAAATAAAACTATGAAAAAAAAGTTTGGGTCCCGTTCACGTACCTTTACTTGCCGGTACATTTTCTTAACGACTGCACTTAGTGCGATGGGGTGTGTGCGAAAACGAAGTAAAATTGACCGTTTGTTGCATCGCTGGGCTAATCATGAAAATATTGGTCAATGATTTCACATTATATGTCTTTCCATAAATCCTGAATATATTTTTCAATATTACTTTCAGCATTCAACGTTCGACAGATTTCAATCTTGGAATAACCATGCAGATTATCTGATGATATTCAAAAAATTTCCTCATCGTACAATCAATATTCATATCATCTGTTGTTATGTTATGATTGTATATGTTCGATTGTTTGTAGATGGTCTCTCCTGACAGTACCCATCCGACCATTCTATACAATTTCAAAACACTTGTTAGATCTTAACACAATGTCTATTTCTTTGATTTTATCAAAATTGGGATCGGCTAGTTGTAGATTTTCCAAATAATCATAACTTTTTTGTTGAAATTCGTCATAACCGGAATTGTGGTTAATTAGTTCAAAATAAACATGGCCATTTCAAAGCTTCTTTTTGATATAAACAGAGATTCTATGATTATAGACGTCATCTCTCTAGTGTAAGTTGTCGCAATACCCGATACCGTAGGTTTGGCGTTTGCTTTTGACAAACTTAGCTTCTGCAAACGAAATTTCGAAATAAATGATGCTTGTAACCCAGAATCCAATAACATCCCACTATCCAATAATATTGTGTATTTTTACCTTTAACTTGAATAGTGGACGTAGTAACGGAAGTGAACGCGTTGCTATGCAATTATGTGTGATGGCGTCTTTTACATAGTTTACAAGCAAACTTTGAGCAGCATGTAGCTACATGATACGGTTCAATACAACTAATACAATAATGTGCCAATTTATATTTATTAGGAAAGTAAACCTAATTATATTAATGATTTTCGCTTTCAAAGAAGGCCCTTTCAGTTTAATTGTTCCGGCTTCACTGGATAAACAAATAGCAGAAAAAGTCTAATTACTTTACACAATAATTCCTGTAAATCGTTATTGTTTTTGTTTTCTGGCGAAACGGATCCAACGAATTGTGATTTTTTCGTGCAAAGAGATTCTAGCAGTAAAATTGTCGTTTTAATCATAAAAGTGTTTCCTGGAAAGGCAAACAAATTTTAATTTTCATTTTCATAGTATTTGGTTAGAATATATTTTAACACTGTACACATTTTTCCAAAAAAAAACACATCAAACAAAATTTAATGGTAAAGTCAATTAATAATTTAATTGTACGCGGTCATTCATAAGTTTTTGGAAGTGTAAAAATTACTCGATTCCCGAAAATTGTGTGTACAATGTCCTGAAATCCGTTATTACAATTTTCTTGCCCTTTACACAATATTTTATGTGTATATGAATTTACGTATTGTAGTCTAATGCAGGCTCGTGTCGTGTCAATCCAGATCATAAAATAAAATTTGTATTAACCCTGGTGGATTGTCACACGAAAGTCTATATACGAGAGAAAAAGGAAAATTTAAATATTAAATCCCTTTCTGCACCCAAATCAAAAAATATCTCAGACATATATACGGTCTCCTCATATCTCGATGTACACATATTTTCCAGAGTGTACATAGTGTTGTTGTGTATGTGTGTAGGACAAGTCAACAATCCAAAAATGAAAAAAAAAATTCTGTCCTAACGACAAATAATTGGACAGATTGTATTTTATTGAATTTTTGTATATGTTGTGTATCCTAATTCCTTTTGCAGATTTCAATTTTTTATTTATCTTAATTTTTATTTTTATCCAAAATGATTTTTTGCTCCCGTTTAGTTTGCTTCTCTGTGTCCTTTCGATTAGATCTTAAAGAAAGCAAAAAATGAGGATATAACCAAACAACAACAATAACAATAATAATAACAACAACAATAAATATACTTAAAATGTAACATTTAGATTTGAATTTATAATATCAAAAGCTGAAATTAAATAAGGAAGGATGCTGTATCCTTTTCTCTAAAGAAAACAAAAAATATAATAACTTTCTGTTTGTATATGTATGTAGGTATAATTCGAATTTTAAAAAGGGATACAATATTTAGTGGTTATATTTTAAAAGGATAAAATTAAATTTGTTTTTATCAATAATATACGTAAATGCGGGGTTGGGGAGAACGCCGATCTGCAAACACACCCAAACAGCATCAGAAACCAATTTCATACGCATTTACGTAAATTTCGAATTTATTGATTTTATCCGAATTTTATCGTTTAAACATTTATTTATTATTTTTGTTAAATAAATTTACTTGTACCAAAAATATAAAAAAAGGATAATGCCAAAGGATTACGTAATTCATTGATTTATGGAATAAAAAATTATCATGGAAATGAATCTCGAATACAACATCAGCAGCAATACAACACCAAATAATGTACATAAAATTATATGTAATGTTTAGTGAGTTAATATTAATGTTTAAACATGAAAATCCATAGTGTAGATACACTCGTATTTGTGGTAGTAATGTAAACGCATACTGACACAGAACTTTAGTTACAGATTCTGAGAAGAAATATGTAATAGTTATAGGTTTTATTTAGTGCTTTGGGCGAATCGTGGGTTCAAATTTTTTAGTAGAATTAGGACAAGAAAATTAATTGTCCTGCTATAACCCGTTAATCGAAATCGATATTTTTCAATCATTTTTAATTTTTGCATTCGAATTTGGAGTTGAAGCACTCGCCTTACGTCGTCTGTCGACATTTTGAACGTACGGTTATAAGTTCTTTACTTAAACCATATATACATCGCTAGTGTGTCAATCAATCATAGTACTAATACGTCAAATACGTGACAACTATCGCATACTGCATCGAAACACTTTAGGTTGACAAAATTTGCCTTCGGAATCCTTTGCTTGTCTATGAAGTTGCCGTCTATTAGACGGGTTGTTACTCTGACCAGCAAGGATCGAATATTCATTCCTTGAGCTAATACCAATTGTATTCCGCCATGTAGCTTGCCTTTGTGGTTGCTGGCAGGTTCGAACTCAGTAGGCGTCCCCTAACACGTAGCAGACCATTTTGATCTAGAAATAGGTTTAGCGATAAGCGTTTATTAGCTTTCGAGCTGTGCCATAGGATTTTTCGAGTCCCCTTTGATTTTTTGTTGCTGGCTATTGACTCTAAATGTATTTTGTGGAGCTAAGTTCATCTTTTTTACCAACGTCCATTCCTGGCAGTTTATGATTGAGGTTCTCAAATAATATGGCTTCAATATTTAACAAAAATCTCCGGCAAACCTTGGCCATAGCTTGGTGTTGATAACGTATCGAAAAATACCTGCTTCCATTCTACCGACTCCCGAAATTTTAATGTATGCCTTTTGTTCTTGAACGTTGAACTGGTTGGTGGCCTGTGCGAAATAGAGAAATTAGAGCCGCCTGCGATCCTGCATCAATTAATGCTCTTTAGGTTACAAGCTGGCCAGTTGGTAATAATACTGATGATTGCTGACTCACTACAAAGGTTTTGGTTGTAACTTCGGTTTTCGCTGCCGAGTTGTTGCAATTCAAAGGTTTGTTGTTTCCCGTTACACACTAATCATAACGTTGTTGCTAGACACCTATATTTTTGATTCCAGATCATTCTAAAGACTAGCCTTCTTGTCCGAATCCTGTAAAACCCTCAAAATATCGTGAAAATATTTCTATTTTAAATATAATTTTAAGCTCGAAAACAAAATCTGTAAATTTAAGTCATACGCCTAAATATCTATATTTATACATAAACTATGCATTTAGGTGTGCATATTTTGCCTCTTCTAGAACTAAACCTCTTTCCTTAATCTCTAGTTGTTTTCGAGAATGCCTTTGAGCTGGGTGATGCCCATCTGTTGGTACCTCATGTTGGTAAAACGTTTTCGGCGATCTCCATGTTGTCGAATACTCGAACATCCTCGATCACTATTTCGGCATTTTTTCTATCCGTCCTCATCTCTAATTGATGGTCCAACTGAATTGAGACAAATAGTTAAATTTTGCCATCGAATCGTTCAATACTTAGAATTGATTTGACCAAACTTCCCTGTGGCTATTTCACTGTGGGTTTCTAAGAAATTAAACATCTCCTCCAATTGTTAATTTGTTTTTATTTTCTTTAGTTTGTCCCGATTAATAAAATAAAATTCTTATTAAACGTACAAAAATTTATATTTTTTATAATTAATTAACTCTAACATTGTAAAATTAGGAAACTTATAATTTTGAACATTCAAAATTCGTGAATAAATTTAAAAATTCAAAGCGGATCAAAAAATATGATGGTCAAAAATATTACAACACACAAAACTATCGAAAATGTGATATCTCATCGAACACCAAAATTTTCGATGTTGCAACATGTCAGCCATGATTTTAAATTTATGCTAATTAAAATTCGAGGATTACATCAAATTTATGACGAGAAAACTAAATCACTTCGAAAAAATACAATTTCACCAAGCAGCAGAGATCATACTACGTAATTTTTCTACGAAACCTACCCTTGGGAAGGCCGACGGCTTTCTCTAGACTGTCATAGCTAAAAAATTAATTCGACGGTTTCAGTAATAACTCCAGATAGGCAAGGGAAATGAACTCCCTTAAATAACATAACTGACAAGAAACTTAAGGAAATTCACGACCATGTCAAACCGGTGTGAAGTTTTAACGAAAAGTGTAGCTACACAAATTAATGAAAAGTGTAGAAATTAAAGCAATTGCAATTGTGCTTCATACAAATACCGGGATACAATTTTATCATAATAATTCTAGTTTAAAATGTAACCCCAAATTAATTCTTTGCATGTTTGAGATGATATACAACACAAGAATTAGGATATAAATTTCATAAAATTCTAATATTCGTTAAAATTCTTGCTACACTATGGCCGATTCCAGAAAACTCAGAGATGCTACCAAGTGTGGCCATAATTTTCTGAAAGTGGATGAGTCGTCCCTGTTCGAAAAATTTAAACACATTCAAATAAAAAGATTTGGTATTGCTTCACAATTTTTAAATCGGGAAATTTATGAAGATTCTATTACTAGTCAAAATACCTCCCACACTATGGTCGATTCCAGAATACTCAGAGAAGTTACCAAAAGTGGGCATATATTTTCTGAAAGTGAATGGATCGGCCTGTTTAGAACAGTAAACCACATCAAAATAAAACGATTTGGGGTTGCTTTATCCGTGCGCTATTAAGCAATATATGCTCGCACTTGGTAACAACTCTAACTTTTCTGGAATCGGCCATAGTGTGGCAGGTATTTTGACGAATATTAAAATATTCATTAAATTTACCGATTTAAACATTTTCGTGAAGAAATCCCAAATCTTTTTATTGTTACGTGGTTAACTGTTTTGAATAGGACGATTCATTCGTTTCAGAAAATATATGACCACTCTGGGTAGCATCTCTGAGATTTCTGGAATCGGCCATAGTGTAGCAAGTATTTTGACGAGAATTAGAACATTCATTAAATTTACCGAATCAAAATTGTCGTGAAGCAATCCCAAATTTTTTTATTTTAATGTGTTTAGTGT
Source organism: Nephrotoma guestfalica (assembly GCA_963691935.1). Classification (NCBI taxonomy): domain Eukaryota; kingdom Metazoa; phylum Arthropoda; class Insecta; order Diptera; family Tipulidae; genus Nephrotoma; species Nephrotoma guestfalica. The sequence continues at coordinate 248,904,920 of OY829914.1, forward strand.
GTGTAACATGTTTCATCCACTTTCAGAAAATATGTGCCCACACTTGGCATCATCTCTGAGTTTTTTATTTGGTCATAGTGTAGCATACGTATATATCATTTCAAACATTTGAAGAATTAATTGTTTTGCTCGTAATATTTGCTTGAAGTACATATTTTTGAAGAATTTTTTCTGTTAAGGTGTGCTATTTAAACTTTTAATTGCTACACTTTTTATTAATTTGTGTAGCTACACTTTTCATTAATTTGTGTAACTACGCTTTTCGGTAAAAATTTCACACCGGTATATATCAATAGTTTCCCGACTTACTTAATTGTAACCCATCTTAAAATTACCTTCAATGTGATTGAACATTATCGAGCAAGCTGAACCTCACACAGATGTCGATTTCTGGTCATAGCCATATGGTGTGCAACTCTAGTAAAACCTGCACTTCTAGTAAAAGCCTAATTGATGTAGCGAAAAGTGGATGAAAAGGGACAAACGTTTGTATCGAATGACGTTAAACGGCTCCGATTTAATAAATATTCTAAATACTGTTTAAAAATTGTATGGAAGTTCATCCTAGAAATTTTATTAAAATCATTTAGTTTTATTTTAGTAAAAACTTCATCACCCTATATACGCGATTGAACTTTTTACTGAATCTTAATAAATTTAATTTCCTATTAATTTGCATAAATTCAGGGACAAATTCTTTAAATCGTTTAAAATATCAATTTTTTTTAACTTATTTTGTAACCATGATGCAGAAATTTAGGAAATAAATATTTAATTATTGTAGAGAGTTTAATTAATCAAAATAAATTATTAAGTTTAAGTTTAGATTTAAGAATTATTTGACCACAATTAATTTATTAGCAAACCTGGTTGTGTTAAAAGAACAAACAAATTTGCAAAATTATCATCTGCCTCACAGCATCTTTATCTTAGCTGATTAGAATACTGTGACTGTAACACATTTCAAGATAATCGGTTGGAGTTTACTACCCCTACGGCCTAAATAACCGAAAATAGCGAATATTTTTATAAATGAATTATTGGGTGTTTAAATTGTGAATTGGTATTTTAAGTTAGAAATAACAACTAAAGTTAATTTTGCTTTTGATTTATGTTTTTGGCATTTTGCAAGAAAGGTTTATCTTTTAAAATTTGAAAAAACCAATGCATAATGGCTTTTTTCATTAAGCTTCAAATGTTTGGAATAATCTACCACTGGTTTTCTACTTTCCTCCAAAAAAATTATGTAGCCTAACCTTCAAATATTTCTTATTTCTGTTAACTCGACTTAAGCACTTTCTGGTTGTGACCACAGAAATTAAAATTAAATCCCTGCCTTATTTCATTTATTGTATTTTGGTTTTCACTACAACTAAATCAAAAAATCCATTCACTGTTTATTTTTCTTATTTGTTTACTTTTCAGAAGTCTGGTTGATAGTTTCAAGATATAGCATTTATTCACATTCAATTAAAAATCGAATATTCTCAAATTTTAAAATTAAATAATTTAAATCTAAACGTTTTCTGCATTTAACAAAAAAATTATAATTACAATTTTCAAACCATTTTGTAAAAACCTCAAAAGCTCAAACAGCCCGCTCTAGGCACGAATAACTAAAAGTTGACTATTTTCACGAATAAATTCCAAAAGCATTGCACTGTTTAATTTTAATAGATTTTTTTATTATTTAGAGCTGCCTTTTACTTTATTCTTGAATCTTTCCTATCTTGGGATACTCACAAGTAGTTTTCAAATTTTAATTCTTAGTGTTAATATGCGCCATTTGGTTTGCTGTTTATATGAAGTACTTAGCTAGATCTAAGGAATTTTTTCTTTTAAGGCGCTGATATCTAGACCTCCATAATATTTCCCAAGCTAATATGTTGGGATGTTGTTCTAACTTAGTGTGATATCTTCTGCTGTACTGCTGCAAGGAATCTGCCACTGTTTCGATGTTGAGATCACGGTGTATGTTTGTGTTACATATATGTACCAATGTGCGTTTACCATTCTTCGTAGTATTTGTTGATTGTGCACGTTGCAATTTTATTATATTTGAGGCACAGGCAGAGCCCCACAATTGTATTCCGTAAGTCCAGATTGGTTTTAGTACCATTTTATACAACAAGACTTTATAATAATAATAATTAATTTAGAATGTTTTCCTTCCGATTTATTTGATCACTTTTGATATTGATTTGTTTCGACATGCTTCATCCAAGTCAATCTTCTATCTAGATGTAGATCTAGGTAGTTAATGGTTTCGCATTGGGATAGATTGATGTTATTTAGCTTCACCGGAGGGCAGGTTTGTTTACGGAGAGTGAATGTAATGTGTGCTGATTTCTGCTCGTTTGCTTTTATTCTCCACTTTGAAAGCCATTTAGTGACTTTTTCTAAGTGTTCTTGCACGACTCTTGATGTTATTTGAGGGTTTTCATGTATCGCTAATAATGTTGTATCATCTGCAAATGTTGAAACTGTTATATAATTTGAAGTAGGAAGGTCCGCTGTGTAAATTAGATATAACACTGGACCCAGTGCGCTGCCTTGTGGAACCCCTACGCGTACTTCATTTAAATTGGAGGATGCACTATTATGTATCACCCGGAATTTCCGGTTTAGCAGGTAATTTTTAATGATTTTATGCACAAGGCCTTCATGACATACTTAAAAATGCTCAAAAGCAGTACTTTTTTGTTCAAATGAGTTTCTGATTTCTGATACGATCCTATGTACTTGTTCTATATGGTTCCACGATTTTCTCTAAATCCAGACTGATGAACCGGTATAATACTTTGCTCTTGCAGAATTGGCTTAAGCTTTTTAAGAAGCATTTTGTCAAAGAGCTTTGGCAGAGTTGCCAGTAATCTGATTGAAGGATACGAATCTACTTTTGTTTCATCTATACCTGGTTTATGTATCATTATCATCTGTGACATTTTCCAAGTTTCAGTGAAACACCCAGCTTTCATTACAGCATTGAAAATGTATGTTATTAATTTGACACATATATCTGGAAGTTCTATAATTTTACCACTAATAAGATCATGAACAGGTGCCTTATTGTTTTCACTTCACGCAATTTACATTTAATTGGTTCAAATTTTAAATCTTCAAGTTGTGACGTGTCAAGTTGTAAGTTCGAGCGCTGTTAGGCGAATACATTTGCTTATTCTGCATCGCTTCTTGCCCAGTTTCCATCGAGAAGGCAAATCGGAGGACATGAGTGCGTAGGCCATTTCAGATTTTTGTGGCTTTCCACAGTGAATAATCTGTTGTGTCTAAAGCTGTAAGTTAACTAATTAGATAATATTGAATCCCCTCATCATGTTATTTTGTTAGTGCTGCTTTCAGGTTTTTGATAGCTTTATTTAATTTTGATTTAAGTCCAGGTGATTTATGTAACTGCCATTGGCTGCGCAGTATGCGTTTGCTCTTTAAGAGCTGTTGCATATTCTGTGACGCTTAGTGCATTTTATTTTAGTAAAGCTGTTTCAGGTAGCATCTTTCGCTGCTTGCTCTAATGTCTTCGTTAGGTGTTGTTCTGTTTCTTCAATCTCAGATTTCGTTTTAAGTGGGATGCTTAATGAGCACTCTATAGTCACCTCCGATTTGAATTGAGGCCAATTAGTGTGTCGGTTGGTTAAAAAATATTTGATTCTGCATTTAAAACTTGTGTGCTTAGCATGTTCGTAGCATGTTTTGGCCTTAATATAAGTTCTAGCAATACTCTTTGTTACACAGAAGTCGATTAACAAGTCTGGTCTGCCGCCAGAAACATGATCTAGTTTCCTTCCTGCATACATTTCGACAGCTGCTTGCCTTTTGGTGCTGTTATTCGTGAGCCCCATTTGATGTGTTTGGAGTTAAAATCTCCTCCTTATAGGAATATATTTCCCAAGGTTTTGAAATAACTTGCAAATTGTTGCTTTTTAATTGAATATTTCGGTGGACAGTAAGCTGCAGATATGGTGCATGTACCGGACCTGTATATGTTCCTCGCGATATTTTACCAGTTCATGGTGTCTTATTCTATCTCTAATAATAATTGCTGATCCTCACGAGGTTTTCCGTTAGGATGTTGGGAATCGTAAATTGTATAACCATTGAATTTTACAGAGTTCATTTGTGTAAAATATGTCTCAGAGACCATCATGATGTCAATGTTGTGTTTAGTAAGAAAATGCTGTACTTATAATTTACGTTGCGCTAGCTCATTGGCATTCCATAAGGCAAATTTAAGTTCGATCATCTTATATTTTGATTTTTCGTTATCAGTTGTATCCAGGTAGTCAGGTTTTGCAACATAATTATCATATTTGTTTCCATAATTAGCATTAATTTGTTCATTGTTTCGTTGAAAGTACTTATCATTTTGTAGATTCTCTGATCACCATTCTGAGGTTTATTTGCTTTATTCAGCACGTTACCCGCAGCCACCTCTGAGTATGATGTTTCTATGTTAATGGTTGCAGAAATAATTTTCTCGTTTCAAATAATTCGTTGCCTTGGTGCCATTTCTTCCTTAACTCCTTATACACAACGCATCCTCTGTAATCAGCGGTATGGTTTGCGCCACAATTGCTGCACTTCTTTACTTCAGATTTGGTTTTGTCTAAATCGCACTCACTAGTTTTGTGCGTGTTGCCGCATATCACGCAAACAGATGACAGTTTGCAATAGTTTCGATAATGGCAAAATTCTTGGCAAATGGTGCATTGTAAGACTGACTTACGTTTGTGTGACTCTTTTGCTACCACTCCCTCTGGTGTCCCTCTGGTTTTTTCTGCTTCAGGTTCCAGCCCAACTTTTAGCATTATCTGAGGGATTTTCTCACGATTAATAATGTTGATAACGCGTCTTATATTGAAGCCATTGGCAATGAGTTCCTCACGTATTTCTTGTGGCGGTACAGATGATTCTATTGCTTTTATTAATACTGTTAGTCCTCTCGAACTTTTCAATCTGTATGTTTAAAGGTATATATTAGCTGCTTCTAAGATGGCAACAATTTTGCGATATGCTTCTATGATCAAGACTAAAATTCTGGTTTCACAGATATGGCCTTGTTTAATTGGAGCAATGAAAAACTCTCCACCTACTTTTTTTTAAGTTCAGCTAATAATTGTTGGGACGGCGCTTCTCGAAGATATATTGATGGTGGTCGCTCTTTTGATACTCTCGCCTCTTCTCGAGTTTCCTCCTCGTTTTTATTTTTATTTCCACACAGAGGTTGGACATGATTACTAGTTGTTATCCCTGCTCCTAGTTTTAGAGTTTTTGTTACAGTTTGCACTGGAAACTTGGGATTACGTTTACGTTTGGATGTTATGGTTATGTAACGTACAAAACCTGTTTGCATTAATGAATGCAAAACAGTATCCGTTTCATTGGCATTGCATTTATCTATTATAGCGATGTCGCTTGGTATAATATTGTTACCTACCACAATAATTAATGTTGTAGCACTTTTTAATGTTTGTGAACCACTTACACTTTTTTGAATTGCATTTTTATGTATACCAGAGGTCGATGGCACTAGAGAATTAGCACGATTTATTGCACTTAAATTTGTGACGGATTGCGATCGTTGTTGTTTTATTTTGCTTGGAGAAACAAGCCCATTGTCACATTCCGCACATTCTGCACTTATTTTTAAATTTTTTTTATAAATTTCACTTGTTTTTAAATTTAAGACACAGAAAAAAAATTGTTTTAAAGGCAATGCACTTTTAATTATTAATATTTTATTTATTTTTACTGCACTCATCGATTTTACGTCCGTACCTCGCGACGATTTAAATCGATGTTAGAATAGAAAATGGAAAAACAAATAATTCTGTGGTAACAAATCATCTTGTTACCACAGAACGAAACATTTATATTTTACAGTGCAATTTGAATCATTTACTTTTGTATATAAATCTATACAACACTCCATATGAGTATGATCTGGATCTAAAAATGTATGATCAACAGTGTCAATGTTATTAGATGAAGCTGTGAAAATGGCAAACATAAGCGACACGTACGAGTTTCTATTTTGACCCGGGCAACAATCGCTGTAAAACGTTATATTCGTGAGAGTTGGTGGAAGTTTTTGAAGGTGTTCGTAAAGGCATGATGCTATCTCATTGCCACCTCGATTTCCAGTTGCCTCGTGCCACATATGACAGAATGGAGTACCTGCGATTAGAAAATATTATTAATGGTATGTTTACAATAATTTGCAATGTAATGAAGCTTACCTGTACCACAATCGTGAATTGTAAGATTAAATGTGTATAGTTGACGTTTGTAAAAACAAATGGATGATCGCAAATATGGCGTGGGCAAACACTGCTGTAGATCAAATACGAATACTTTGGAACTAGTTGAGAAAGCAGAAATATCAGCTTTCTTACTATCGTAAGCTTGTTCTGCGCCATTTGATGGTGATCTGTTTGCTCTTTCTTTAGATTTTGCAACTCTATGTCTTCGGCTGAGGAAATGTTTATTTTAAGTAAATCGCATTTGGTACAAGTATTGCGGGTTTTAAATTTTAATCCAAGTGTGTGGAGAATTTCCGAATATTTATTTAAAGATACAGATTGCAGTTTATCTTGCATATACAATCGATATATCAATCAGAGCTTAAGTACAGTTTAGAAGTGTGTCTGCGACTATAATGGCTTTCATACGCCGGAAAACTTCTAATATGGTCAACTACTTCTTTAAACTTTTCAACGGAAATTTTCTTTACGGAGGGGCCCACACCTCGCAAGTCTTGGGCAATAGCGGTTCCCGAAGACTCTAATTTCTTAGCAACTACGAAAAACGATTTGTTTCTGCTAAGGTGGCTTTGAAACATTTTTGGCATACCTGCGTTCGTATTCCATTAATATTCCAGTAATAACAATAACAATATGGCCGGCTTCGTGGTCCAATTGCACTTTTTATATTGCATGTTCTTTTGTGACCTACGTGAACATACCCTTGTGAACGTTTATCTAGCCTGCTACAAACGCCATTCTGAGATTAAAGTTGCCCATATTCCAAAATTGGGTAAACAATTGTTCTTGGAGTTCAGGGGATAACTTATTGCTACAATTTCATTTGCATGGGTGTAGCAGCTGAATTTTTCTCGCATTTACAATTTTTCCAGAGACCGATGTATACGATTTTCCTGAATTTCGTTTGGCTTTACGTAATTTAGGCGTTTCCGTACTTATTGGCGCTGATCCAGTTACTGCTGATGAAATTTTCAAATTTCATTCACACTATCTGAATCTCTTTCCGAAGTATATGATGAAACACTAGGTTTAAAATTGGGATCGGCAAGACTATCATCACACGATTCTTCCATATCACTATCCGAGATTATTATTGGCATATCTGAAATTCAAATTAATGCGGTTTAACATTTAAAAACATGAAATTGTAGCTTACCATAGGGATGCTTTTTTGAGATCCGCTACTGCCAGGTATTGATATTATTGCTCTCACTAGTTTTCGCTTTTAATGCTAGCGCAACCATCCTACTGGCTCTGTGTGCACTCATTTTGCATGTAATACCACAGTTTTTTTGTATAACAAAGTTCAATAGACAGCAAGGACAAACAAAACTGCTCATATTTCACTTTATACGAGATTATAAAACCTTTTTGCTGTTTCGTACTTAAGCTCTAGTTAAATTATTTATTATCCATGAAAAATCACTATGCACGTGAAAAAACGACTTGTTTAATGCTGTATAAGATAGCGGAAATTTCTCAGCGGAAAATAAGATATTTCGCTACTCGCCGCAAGTGGCAGCACATAAAAGAGAATTTATTTTGTTATATATATAATTAGCAGCGGAAATTTTTATTAATTTTGAATCTCTTTTTTCACTAAATAAAACATCCCAGCGGAACAAAATATTAAAATTGATCCTTAAAATGACAAATTGATTGATCTCCAAAGTAAAGGAACTCGGTAAATGAAATCTTGAAATTTAACAATATTCCGTCTTTCCGCCATTCTAAAAGAAGAACGATGAAATTTGGATAATAGTATTGAACAGGGGTCGAAAACTTAGGACAAGATTCTAGGATCTGTTCATGCTGGACTAAACTTGACCATTTCATAACTTATAATTTTGGAAATTTAAATTTTTTTAAACATTTATTTTCAATTTTTGTGCGATATCTCAAAAACTTTCACTAGTAACCAATACTTTCGGTTGTTTTTCTAATAGCCTAGGTAGTACTGAGACTACGAGGAAAATTTGGAAAAAATTGAAGGATTAGAATTTTCACTATAATATTCTGATTTTCTGCGGCCATATAAGTTATTTATAGTTTTTGCCCGATATCTCAAAAGCTTCCACTAGTAACCAATACTTTCGATTGTTTTTTTAAGGGCTGAGGTAGAATTGAGACTACGAGGAAAATTTGGGGAAAATTGAAGGATAAGAATTTTCACTTTAAAATTAAATTTATTTTCCAACTATTTAAAAATTTAATAAAAAATATCACGCAACTCCATATTCATATCAGCATTTTTGCCACGTGACGTCAAATTATACCTTTATTTTTTGTTTATCTTGAAAAGGAGTTTTTATCCAACACTTCAGAATAATATTATTTTCTAAACGTACTGGCAATAAAGAAAGTAGGTTCCGTGCAGTATTTTTAACTGTCCGCCATTGCCCGTCAATCAACAGTTAAAATTTTGAAAAAATAACCATTTCCAAAAAGGGGCGTCAACACATTGAAGATGTACATTTGCCTACTATTAATTTAATTTACCGATATAAGCTTTTTAAACAAAAGCTTTATACAATATTTTCACTTTAATTTAAAATTTTAATAAATCGATAAAATTAAAACGTCCCAGTTTGCTGTTATTTATACCTATTGGTGTTATTGTTGCTGGAAAGTAACCCGAAAATGAAAATTTTTAGTACAAAGCGACGAAAAATTTAAATAATTGTTAATTGAGTTGAAAAATTTTTGTGGAAGCTTTAGTCGAGAAATATTTTTTTGGTTTCTAATTAAAAATGCTTTTATTTGGCAACATTTTTCGTACATACTCATAATATCGTACTCAAATTTCCGACACACGAGCGCCTTTATATCGCTTTGTGAAAATTGTTTTCCGTATTTGAATAAAACCACACATCGTTGTCTAGTTAACCATTTAACACTGTTCCTATAGCAAACACATGTGGAATGAAGCACAAAAATATTCATTCCCATGAAATATTTTTGATAATGTCGTTGTTAGTATTCCGTCGTATATTTGGTTTATTTAATTTATTTTAACAGTTTATTTATTTATTTATTTATTTTGTAATTACTTTAAATCATTAGCAAAGTGGAAACAAAATTTAGAAGCACAAAATACGATTTTACCATATACATATATGCCGAGAATCGCATAATATAATTATTTTAAACTAAACAGGTAAATATTTTCGATTCGTGATTTGGGATATAATTTTGGAGTTTATAGTTGTGCTGTACTACGCTATCTCATTTTCCAGTTTTCATTTTTGGTTATGTATGATAATTTTTTACAGTTACCGGGTGTAGTTTATATAAACAGTAATAATTAGATTACAACCGAATTACACTGAACATATATTGGGAATAATAAAATATAAATTGTTTTTGGTACAACCAAACCGATACCATTTTTTCTCTATAAGTACCAAACTAAATTGTTAAGGTGAGTGTGTTGAGACGAGAATTACCTAAAATTAAGCTGAGTATCCATTTTGACATGTTCTAATGGACCCTCAATTTTTATTTTAATTACAATTTATTTTAGGATACATTATTCGGTCACCTATAGTAGTTTACAATAACCAAACAACACCGAAGGCGAAAATCTTTTAATTTTTCAAAATTAATTTTATGGTCAAACGTAATTAATATGCTAAACTGAATTTGAAATTTTAAAAGGATACACAACATGTATTACAAAATAGTTTATAATAGATGATCATAAAATGAGAAGCTACAAAAAAAGGATATTTAGTTGGTATACGGTTTAATGTATGGTTCATTCCCTAATTTTTAGCAGAAGAGTAATTAATTAAGTGGTGAATAGTAAAAACTACTGAGCAAAAATAATGTACTCGTTTCTTACTCACTCTATTTATTTTCTATACAAATAGTGTTCTATACAAATGAGTGTTCAATAGTGTTCTATACAAATAGTGTATTTTGGTTTTAACTATTCCGGTGTATTTCCAAACAACTTGCATAGTAGTATTTTTGACCAAAATTTGTGGAGGAATGTGAACGTAATGGCAATTTTGTTGCATGTGCAACTTTATCTAATCTACACTGCCACGTATGAGAAGTTATCCCACGATTCCATCCCAGAAAATAAAAAAAATTCATCTACGAGTACCAACACCGCAGTAGAAATATTTGCAGACGATACAGCTATCCTAGCAGCTGATAGAGATATTTCGGAAGCAACAAGCAAACTTCAAAATTCAGTTAACACCGTCAGCAACTGGACCAAAAAACGACACATCTTATTAAATGAAACCAAATCAGTACACGTCAACTTTACAAGTCAAAATATAAACTGTATTCTCGTGGTTCTCAACTCAAACCAAATTCCATATGCAAATACAGCTAAATACCTTGGCATGACCCTCGATGCAGAGATGGAAAGAACACACATCAAGAAGAAAAAAAAGTTAAACATCAAATATAGGAAAACGTATGGGTAAAAATTGTGAGCTCTTAATACACAACAAATTGCGTTTATACAGGCAAATGCCACAACCAGTATAGACCTATGGTATCCAACTTTTGGGTTGTGCCAAGAAAACCAAGAATTGATTTAATGCTTCCAAAATAAAGTGCTGCGAGTGATTGTGAGTGTCCCATGGTACATTAGGAACGACAATTTCCAAAGGGATTTAAAGATGGGATACGTCACCAATGAAATGAAAAACGAAGCAAACAAGTAAATATCCATTGTATGTTTGACACCACCAATAGATCAAGGAGTCTTCAAAGACAGAAACCGCTGGTTCTTATAGTAGCTTGAATTAGAATACGAAATTATTGTAAAATAAGTAACCAATAGGTTACTCATCCTAAGCCGAGAAAATAATTTAAGCTAGAAAAATCACTAGATGATATCTGAATCAGTTGTAATATTGAATAAAAAAAAATCAGACAACACTAATCAATAAAAACATCATTTGCTCTTGTACAAATTTATTCTTTTAACGTGCCAAATTTAAATGTTATTTTAGTTCAAATACGATTTGTATGAATATATCTGGCCCAGGACTAAAGTTCGCAAAGTGGCTAAGGAACGATTTTTTTCCACTTTTCTAAAAGTAAGGCACTTGTGTGATCGTCTCAAAACTACATAACCTTAATCCTACTAGTTTATACTCATAACGAGCCAAGTACCTTTATCGCTTTATCGATTTTCGGAGAGAGCTGTTTCGGTGATGTTCTTTCATCCAATTATTTAGCGTCTGTGCGTGGTGGATTGTTATATTTTTATTTTGGTTTGATTGGCGATTTGGAGTTGTCGGTGTCTCATGTGTTTTTTGGTAATTGGGCTGGTTTATTTGGTTCTGGTGGTGATTTTTGGTTGTAGGGGGTCTGGCCGTAATGCTTTTTGGTTGAAGGTGGAATTTTGGTTAAAGTCGGAGCTGCAGACAGGATAGGAATCATTGTTTTGAACGGTCGACTGGATTGTTTGGTTGTCGGCATCTTACGGTTATGCTGGCTCCTTATTATTGATTTTTGTCATCATGATTATTCCTGATTTTTTGGATAGTTTTGTGTGGGTTTGGTTCGGTTTATTTGGGTGTTGGGATTCCGGAACTGTGCCGGGAATCCATTTTTGATGTATTACCTAGCTGATTTCAGATTGCTGGAACCAGATTTCTTTTGGTAATTTTTTTTTGCTTTATAAATAAGCATGTTTGTATTGGGCTGGACATGGCAAGGACAAGTGACCTTCACATTGTATGGTTTTTCGTTTAACTATTTTTATAAATGGATCCGTCAATAAGCGGGTTTACAGTGATTCTATTCGGTGAGGATGGACGACTTCGCCTTCCTTTCCTACTTTGATATGAGTTGTACAGTATTTTTTTGTTTCTGGAGTCGATTTGTTCTGTTTTGGTTTGATTTGTTTTGGGAGAGACAAGTTGGTCTAGGATATTTGCTGCAACTTGATTGGTTGTAAGTTAAAATTTTTTTGGGAAGCCGTTTGCTGAATATTTGTATCCAGAAGGAATCAAATAATTGTGCTGGCTTGTGCAGACCTTTTCGCATTATATTTTTGACTAACAATTTACTGACTATTGACTGCTTAGGTTTCTGTAACCGGGTTGATTCGGTCATATTTAACATGCCTATCCTGTCCTTCCATCTTGTTGGATTTGGTGGGGAGTGTGGCGGGCCCGTCGTCATCCGGGAGTCTCGCTAAAATCATTGCAATCAATCAATCAATCCATCAATCATGTGTTTATATGTATATGTGTGTGTGTATATATATGTAATAATATGAATATGTATGTATGTTTGTATGTGTATATACTTTTTTTATACCTAATAACAAGACGTCACAAATTTTGTACCAAAATACAGTAAACCCTCAATTTAACGGACCCCGATTTAACGGGCGCTTGATTTAACGGACAATATTTTATTTTCCGTCTTTCGATTACCGATTATGATGGGATTGAGTATGTTAGATGGAAATGGGATTCTTAAATGAATTTTGGAAAAACTTTTGAAATAATGCCACCTAGGACTAATTTAATGACGGAACTACGTCGTTCTTAAAACAAGCAGCTCGTGATGTTAACGTGTTTCTCGTAAAATGAGCATGTTAACATCTATCACCAGTATGTGACTCATTAGCAAATCAAATTAGTGGGTTGAGCAACAGGCCAACTACCTATTCTCACAAAAAATCATGTTGTGAACCCTACACAAAGGCCTCGGATATATTTACAGTATTCTTATCAACCACGACCTCGAAAACTGTTCACGGGAACATGGAATATGATGTATTCTAAAAAACTTGAGATCTTCAGAACCTTTCGAATCAAGCGAAAATTTATACTTTTGAGGTACTTGCAATACAAGAGCATAAATGGTCTGGGAGTTAATTCCATAAAACATCCAATGATTACACTCTCCACTACAGCAATAATCAGAAACGAGGAAAATTAGGATGCGGTTTCTCATCCACTGGCGAGTACAGCAGTTTATCATTTCATAACCCCATATTTATCAAACATGCCAAATTCCATCATTATCGGTTAACTAATAGCCGTGTACCATTCTAGGTAACTCCTCTGGAGGAGGCGACTCCCTAAAGATGGATCCACTCCTATCGTAATCCATCCAGTGACCGTATTCCACAATTTCTTCCTAAAATCAGTTAAGAATCCCATTTACATCCAGCATATCCAATCTCATAATAATCGGTTAAGAATTGATCGAGTTCCGTGCCAAGTGGCCATATTCCAGAAATTTTTTCAATAATAATTTAAAAATCCCATTCCCATCCAACATACCCAATCCCAACATAATCGGCTAAGAAATGTTTGAGTTTCGTCCCATTATGGCCATATTCCAGAACTTCTTCTAAAAAATGTTTATAAAACTCATTTCCATCCAACAAACAAATCCTATCTTAATATGTTAAGAATTAGTCGAGTTCCGTTCCAGGTGACCCAATTCTAGAACTTCTTCCAAAAATCATTTAAGAATCCCAATTCCATCCAATATACCCAATCCCATCATATAATCGGCTAAGAATTGATCAAGTTCCGTCCCAGGTGGCCATATTCCAGAAATTCTTCCAAAAACTGTTTATGAATCTCATTTCCATCTGACAAGCAAAAACCCATGTTAATCGGTTAAGAAATGAACAAGTTCTGTCATAGTGGGCCATATTCCAGAACAAGTGCAAAACATATAGACGACTAAATTTAGAAACATTCGGATTTCACGGACAATCGCATTTAACGGACTTCCTAATTAGCCCGATAAATCGAGGTTTTACTGTTATCGGACAAACTCTATAGGCTTAACCTTTCAAACGAGATAGATTTGATTTTCAAACGGATTGCTATAGCAACAGATTTATTTGAGTCAAACTCGTTCATTGAATTCGTAAGTGGCACACATTAAATATTAATCAAAGCTATATCATTTGAGTCATTTAAAAGGTTTGGCTTAAAGACTCATCCAAAAATAGTGGCATTTTAGTAGAAACTTTTCGATGTTTTATAATTGGCCGTTTAAAGTATTCCACTCAGACTCCAAGAGTGCACTGAATAAATTCTGCTCAAAAATATTCCGACGTCAATCTGTTTAGAAATGTCATTGATGTCATTTGAAAGGATAAGTACATAGCTGGCATCTGTATATAATGAAATTTTAGTACAATTACGATGTCCAGTTATTGGTGCGACTCAACGAATTCAATGAACGAGTTTACTCAAAAAAATTTTTTCGCGATCAATCCCAATGGATATCAAACGAGGTTAAGCCTATAAATAGGCTGCTGTAAAAGTATTAAAAAACGGTAATTAGAAGTCATCTGTCAATTCGCATCACATCATTGCTTTTTATTTACTTGAAAAATTGAATTCAGTGAAAAAAAATGGAATTATCGCGTGATAATTTTCGTTGGATGATTTTTTACGATTTTCGAACAGAGCTAACTCAATAACCGAGCTTCGAAACACTTCATTCGACTTTTGGCGACGAAGCACCATCCCTGGGTAGTGCTTATATTGGTATAACGAATTTAAACGCGAACGACGTTCACTCAAAGACGATATGCGTGAAGGTTGTTCAAAAACAGTTGTTATGTGCCAGAAAACATCGATGCTTTGAGAAAACTGATTGAAGAGGATCGTCATGTGACTTATCGTGAAATCGAGGCATGCCTTACATGAACATTTAAAGATGCGGAAGCTATCTACACGTTGGATTTCACATTTGTTGACAGACGCACGAAAAAAGATTCGTGTCGATTGGTACCGCCAAATACTTGAAAAATTCGTTGGAGGTATACTTCCAAAAACGAATACAAGATCGTGACGAGTCATAGATATATACGTATGAGCCGAAAAGAAAAAGGCAATCAACTGTTTGGGTCTTCAAATACGAAGAAAAACCAAATGAGAGCTTGTTACTTCACGAAAATCGGTCATGTAATTACTGTGGCTCTTGTAAATAAAAAGCCATTTGTTTGCCCGAGGTTTTCAAGAAATTGAAAGAAAACAACCCAAAACGGCGAATCATTTTGCATCACGATAATGCGAGCTCACACACATCACACCAAACAAGCGAGTATTTGAGCACTCAAACAATCGAATTGATGGGTCATCCTTACAGCCCCAACTTATTACTTTTTCTAAAAACTTTTACGGCAGCCCTCGTAGAATTCATCCGATAATAGTTGAATTTTGATACAAACTCTGCGATGTCTGGTTATTGGTCGTTAAATATATTATTCTTCATGGGAGTTCTAAATAAATTTTACTCAAAAATCTTCCGATACCAATTTGTTGGCTACAAATTTTGCGATGTTCTGTTATTGGAACTTTTTGGAAAACCACTCAACATATAAATCACACAACATATAAATCGGAATCCAAAATGAGTTATACATTAAAGAGCAACTAAAATTAGAAAGAGACAAAATGTACTTTTTTCCGGACAAGTTTTGTGGTGGTTATAGCTTCGGCACTTAGAGCGGGAGGTACTGGGTTCGAATTCGGATAATACCGATCTATAAACAAGCAGACAAGACCGCTGTTTCGAACTATAGGCCAATTTCGGTAGTAACAAGCTTTGGTAGCATTTTTGAAAGAGCAATCAATTGACAATAGGAAACCTTTCTAAACGATAACAACATAATAAATCCTAATCACTTTTGCGTTAATAATGAAGTTAAAAAAACTGAATCCAGATGAATCCAGTATTAATTTGTTATAAAATTATCTATCTAACCGATGGCAATACGTAGAAATAAATAGAGAAAATGTAAGTGACAAATTAAAAATCCATGCATGTGTACCCCAAGCTTCATGAGGGGGAAAGTTTAGTGACAACTCTTTGTCACTAAACTTTCAAAAGACAAATTATTATTCTTCAAAATAAGCCACTTCCAAATGACCTGCTAAAATATTTTAGTTTTTGTGAGGTTCACATTAAGCAAGTTTCCTCATCAACATATCTTGGACTTGTAATTGATTCAAAATTTAAATGGTACGGCCATCTCGCAAAAAATCATAAACAAATATCGCCTATTGTTGATAAAATATGCGCTTGATGAATTTATCATGCCTACATAAATTCTCAATTCTCGTCCATGTCAGGTTGACATGGAGCTTATATGCAGATGTTATACTGTAATTGTGTGAATGGGTAGTGTGTGCGTGAATAAAAACTGAGGTATTAATTGTCCTTCAAAGGACATTTAAACTACTGGACAGTTAATACGTTCTTAAAAAAAATATATTTCTTACTTGAAAAATGTTTTTTGAAGTAAGAAATAATTTCTTTTCTGTTTTTAAAAAGCGAGCACTGCATCTCTTTCTCATATCGTAGAGCTGTCACTTTCAACAATGTGTTTAACAGTATAAAAACTAACAGAAGCAATTTTCTAAAATATTCTCATTTGAATCGGATCAATATTGCTGTTATATTTTGTTAGACACAACCCTTTCATCGCACAACACTTTTATGCAACAGAATTACAATAGAAGTGAATTCTTTCTCAGTATGAACACTACCGAATGCGGTACGATACCAACAAAACCAGTAAAATTTCTAATAGTAATACGTAAACCCATACTTACAAAATATCTAGGCAGTCTATAACATCACAGAGTTGTTGAAGAACGCTGCGTGTTCTCCATATTAATGCATGGCAAATGTTCTGCAGAACTAAAAAACGAAATGCAAAACTTCGTTACGCCAGGAAGAATAACAAGATGAATGGTAATGCAAACCTCCATGAAGTGGCATTCGCTAAACGGCTTCGAAATACCGTTCGAAAAATGCAGAAAACCTTTACTTGAATGATCACGCGATGGGTTACAAGAACCTTGGACATTCTTAAAGTCTGTCCTAGACCCAATTAAAGCTAAACGTAAAAATAATTTCTTAAACAAATATTTGATCTATATCCGCAATACTGAGAAATTATTTCACCCATGTGATTCGTAAATATTACAGTTTACCTTTATTCATCGTTGCCACGAAATATTAAAGCCCACAATAAAAAACTAAACTAAATAAATTAATTAATAAACAAAAAATGTTTCTGTAAATAAACTAAAACTAAATTTAAAACAATAAATAATAAATAATTTTAGTTTTTTTTGGTAGTTTCCTATTTAATTGAATTTATCACAAACTCACCAAGTAAACTAACTGATATTTTTTTGTACAAGAGTGTAGTTACATAGTTTACACTTTACTACGAAAATAAAATGCCGGCACCCAGTTATAGATGTTCCCGTACACGAGTACATATGATATGAATATAATAGTTTTTGCTATATTGTGCGAGAGCTAAAAACTAATAAATTTATTAGAATTTTATACAATAAAAATTTATTCCAGGGATGCTGTGCTGTTGTTGTTAGTATGTTAGATGAATTTAATGAGTTTATAGCTGGATAAAAATAATTTAACAATTTGTTTTTTAGATAAAACCAAAACATAAAATAAATATAAAATTCGCTTGAAAAATAAATAAATAAACGTACACACCAAAAATAAAAAGCTCTCTAACAAAAAAGGTGGGTGGTTGTGTCATGAACAGAGATAAAATTTGTTCGTCGAGAGCGAATATAACACAAAACAATTTTTTTTTCTCGTTGGTACATCGTTGTGATGATAGTCATAATTCACTGGAATTTGATTTGACTTTTTTTTTATTTATACAAAAGAAATTCTATAAAGCTTGACGGTATACGATACCACGAAGTATAAAAAGCTTTTTTGAATTTATGTGTACAATAAAGTGAAATGACGAGTTTTTAAAATACATTTAATTGAAATTTTTTATAATTGACCTCAACAACAACAGCTGTTTATGATACGAACATGTTAATTTTAATTTTGTTTGTATCTGTGTGTTTTTCGTTGAAGTCACATTATTTGTATAATTATGTTTACAATATTTCCGCGCTTTTATAATTCGTAATGTAATATAATAAATCACAATTTTAATTAAAATAATTAGTGATATTTTGTAATATTATTTGTAAAAGACCACACACACATGCACACACACACACGTATTTACACAGGCTTTATGTTGGATGTACAATTAGCATTTGGGTTGGAAATTAGCTAGCACAAAGACTAACCAACTTGTCATAGTTCAACATTAATTTGCTATTGTAACCCTACATTCACAGCATTGTTTTAGATGTTGTTTTGAACTTATCGTGATCCAACAACAAAATATTAAATTTTGTTTTTTGGTTATGTAAACTGATCGTTTTTATTTATTTGTCATTCTGTGCTCTCAAAGTGTCAATCAATATAAAAATTTAAGTGTGTGGGAAAGTTAATTATAAAAAAAAATTTGTTAAAATCTTAATTAAAAATATTACATAAACTGAGATATTAGCCAGTATTGCAGCAGCTGGTGTTACTTTACTGGCATAATATCGTCCACGTCCAATTAAAAATATAGATAAAAATGTGTCAACGAAAATAAAAACACGTACAAGATGGTACCGAAGCTATGTTAAATGAGATGCGCTTATCCGATGTCGAAACATTTTTTAATTTTACCCGAATGTGTCCAGACAGTTTCGATAAATTACTATCTTACGTCCGGCCTTATTTAATCACAAAATATATTACGACGATCGATTACTCCTTCTGCAAAACTAGCTCTAACATTAAGGTGAATATAAATTTTTTATTCATAATTCAATCTTGCAAGTGGAGACAACCAAGCTTCCATTGGTTATGCGTTCGTTTTGAGCAAGTCAACCACATGAATCGCGTTCCAGGATACATTGGTGTCCGAGAAAATTTTAATAATTTCTTTACGAACTGTTTAGTAAAATTTTTAGTAAAAATTTCTCGAATCGGGTGGATCATGAGAAGTTTTCACCAAGCCACATTTTCCTTTATATGTATTAGTTAGTTAACCCTGTATAAGACGAAACTACAAAATTTTGGTTTAAAATTTTATTTAAATTCAAAAGACCGTTAAATATGATTTTAAAAATTAAATAAACATAATGACATATCAAACATTAAAAAAATAAAAACACCTTTTACAGATTTTAAGTGTCGTCATTATTAAATATGTACATTAAACTTTCAAACCCACAGTACTACAACCCATCAAAAATACAGTCAAATAATTATAACTAAAACGAAAATTTCTAAATAAATATTCATAGCCACATGCGAATCGCAATACATTAAAGCTGTCCAGCATAGCCAAATACGCCACATGTCTATGCGGATCGTCAGGGTGTCCCATTTTGGCCCGTTCATTTTATCACACTTAGGACGAAAAAATGTGAAAATGGAAATTCTGTGGAGCGAATCCTGGAGATTTTGCCACATAGCCACATACATAGTACAATAGACTAAAGCCGTTCAATTTCGCGAAAATACTCCACAAGTCTATGCGGATTGTCAGGGTGCTCCATTGTGGCCTAAATATTATTGAATTATAATAAAATAGTCCGAGAGCTACATATTATGAAAGATTAAAGTCAGTTACTTTATGTTTATTTCTCTGGCACTGAACCCCTTATAGAGATTTAACCGTTTAATTGAAGTTACGATATCAGGTTACTTTTTTAGATTAATGATTGATAAGTTTATTGAATCCTAGCCAGGTTCAGCGGTTACCAAAGTTGTGCAAACCCAAGCAATGGTTACGAGATGTCGATAGTGGTGATGTATCTCATTAACTATTTCAGATTAAAGCAGTCCGATTTGGAAAAAATACACCGCATATCTCGCTAATCGTATGGGTGTACCATTTTACCCGTTCTTTTATCATAACAATTAAGTTCGTAAATTGAAATTTTGTGGAGAGTATCCTGGAAAGCTGCCCAATTTTGACTATTTTATTTTACTATTTTATTATAATTCAATAATATTTAGGCCACAATGGAGAACCCTGACGATCCGCATAGACATGTGGCGTATTTTTGCGAAATTGAAAAGTTCTTTTTTTTATTAACGGGTGATTTTTTAAGAGCTTGAGAACTTTTTTTTAAAAAAAAACGCATAAAATTTGCAAAATCTCATCGGTTCTTTATTTGAAACGTTAGATTGGTCCATGACATTTACTTTTTGAAGATAATTTCATTTAAATGTTGACCGCGGCTGCGTCTTAGGTGGTCCATTCGGAAAGTCCAATTTTGGGCAACTTTTTCGAGCATTTCGGCCGGAATAGCCCGAATTTCTTCGGAAATGTTGTCTTCCAAAACTGGAATAGTTGCTGGCTTATTTCTGTAGACTTTAGACTTGACGTAGCCCCACAAAAAATAGTCTAAAGGCGTCAAATCGCATGATCTTGGTGCCCAACTTACCGGGCCATTTCTTGAGATGAATTGTTCTCCGAAGTTTTCCCTCAAAATGGCCATAGAATCGCGAGCTGTGTGGCATGTAGCGCCATCTTGTTGAAACCACATGTCAACTAAGTTCAGTTCTTCCATTTTTGGCAACAAAAAGTTTGTTAGCATCGAACGATAGCGATCGCCATTCACCGTAACGTTGCGTCCAACAGCATCTTTGAAAAATTACGGTCCAATGATTCCACCAGCGTACAAACCACACCAAACAGTGCATTTTTCGGGATGCATGGGCAGTTCTTGAACGGCTTCTGGTTGCTCTTCACTCCAAATGCGGCAATTTTGCTTATTTACGTAGCCATTCAACCAGAAATGAGCCTCATCGCTGAACAAAATTTGTCGATAAAAAAGCGGATTTTCTGCCAACTTTTCTAGGGCCCATTCACTGAAAATTCGACGTTGTGGCAGATCGTTCGGCTTCAGTTCTTGCAGGAGCTGTATTTTATACGGTTTTACACCAAAATCTTTGCGTAAAATCTTCCATGTCGTCGAATAACACAAACCCAATTGCTGCGAACGGCGACGAATCGACATTTCACGGTCTTCAGCAACACTCTCAGAAACAGACGCAATATTCTCTTCTGTACGCACTGTACGCATTCGTGTGGTTGGTTTAATGTCCAATAAAGTAAACTGAGTGCGAAACTTGGTCACAATCGCATTAATTGTTTGCTCACTTGGTCGATTATGTAGACCATAAATCGGACGTAAATCGCGAAACACTTTTCGAACCGAACACTGATTTTTGTAATATAATTCAATTATTTGCAAGCGTTGCTCGTTAGTAAGTCTATTCATTATGAAATGTCAAAGCATACTGAGCATCTTTCTCTTTGACACCTTGTCTGAAATCCCGCGTGATCTGTCAAATACTAATGCATGAAAATCCTAACCACAAAAAAATCACCCTTTACTATTTCGTCAATTTTTTTTATTTATCTGGTACCACTTTACTTATAGAGCGTTTGGTCATAATAATTATTATATTAAAAGATTAATTCAATTATTTGACATTTCAAATATTCGATTATTACGATGGGTATATATTTTTGTTTTTACTTTGTACCAATTTTTTCAAGTTTAACTATTATTTCGTCTTATACAGGTAATAATACTAATCCATATGCAATTGAAACAAGTCGCAAACGATTCGTAAAAACTTCCAATACGTGATACATTGCACGCAATTTGGATTGTTTTAAAAGATAAGCCAGTGTCAGCGCCAACTAAAACTACGCAGTTGGAAACAGCTGATTAATTCAATCAGCGATGGAACTTCCCCAACTGTGTTGGACTTATTGATGGGAAACATGTTCGAATTGTTGCAAGTTTTAATTATTATAATATGATAATTTTAAATATTTATACATTTTTATAATTTAAATATTTGTATTTACTTGTAGGCACCATCTCATTCAGGATCCGATTACTTCAATTATAAAAACTATTTTTCGGTCATCCTTGCATGGCAATACGTGATTACCGACATAAGTTCTTGGCATTTGATGTAGGAACTAAACGAAATTGTTGAAGGGAGCCAAGTTTACCTTACTATTTATTAAGAGGTGAAGCTTTCGGTATGTTAAAAAATCACCATTTAATTAATTATATAAGTTTTCATTAAAAATTTGTTTGTACATTTATAGGTCTTAAAACTTGGTTAATGGCCCCCTACTGTGGGAAATCAACAGGCAATTTAAGTTTCTATAAATTAATATTTAATTACAATCAATTAGGAGCCAGAAGTGTGATTGAAAACACGTTTGGTTTACTTGTAAGTAGATGGAGAATTTTAAAGAACACGTATGTGTAAGTACTGAAAATTCGGACAAAGTTGTTCTACCAGTTATTTGCTTGCATAACTTTTGCTTAATGTATGAGGAGGTGACAAGGAGCTTGGACAGCAAATTTGGATAACATACCACAAATTGCAAGACAAGGTAATACATTAAAGCAACGATTCAGATAATTTTTGCCTTTGTTTATACATATATTATATTTAAAAATTGAACCTAATTAAAGTTATATTTTTCGAAAACAGGAGGATTTAATACAACTACAGCAGCTACCAATATAAGAGACACTTTAGCTGAACATTTTATGACAGATGGGTCAATTCCCTGGAAATGATCGATGGTGGATTAAATTTTAATAAAGAACAGTTGAATTTTACGTAAAGAAAATTTATTTATTACAATTTACCTTATCATGAAAACATTGGTTTATAAATATGGAAGCCCCCAAGAATTCAATATCATTAAGTCAGCATTGAATCAGTCATGAATGATGTCACAATATTCCCAAAATTGTCTGCCCTGTCGTTTGGTATTGGATCGCTCCATTGGGTTTGAGTGACTTCTGATAAACCATAACTTGGTCTACTATTGGAAAAACTGAAACAAGGCCTGCTTCTTTATTGAGGCGGAATGTATTCTGAAAGGAATGAAAAACGTTATGTAGTATAATTAAATTTATATATTTATTTTAGCAAGTATGTATTCACCTAAATTTGCGGTAAGGGGGTTTGTTGTTTCGTTCCACTCTACACACTATTAATTATAAATATGCAATAAATTCTAATTAAATTACATACTTTCTTACATGTATATGTTTTGGCGTTACTCTGGCCACTGTACCAGAGCCACTTGGGGCTTTAGTTGTACTGCTCTTGAATCTGGTGTGTTGGTTTTTGTGATATTTAAACGAATGCTTCACTATATTAATAGTGAGATTACCATACTTTTGGTTTAATTCTTTAACTATTTCGGACCACATCCTAATTCACAATTCCCGAACTTCTTTCTTGACCGGGTAAGCAATAGTTAAATAAGGGAGGTCTCTCAAGCACCATGTTGAATAATGCTTCATCAAATGCATCCTTTTCTTTGCCGCTCAATTGAAAATCGCGAAAAGTTTTTTTAAAAAAATTTTCGTTTCGTTTGCTGGTTCAGATGTTTTGTACAACTTGTCATAAAAAATAAAAACAAAAATTGATTGATTGCTGGTGATTTAAAAAAAATATCTATATCTAAATATATATAATATATAAATAAGTTTCTAATTTTATTTTTAAACACAACAAAAAACTATTAAATATATAGATTAAAACCAATTTAACTTATTAAAAATATTAATTTCAATTCCAAATATTAATAATAACAAAGAAAAATTAGAAACAAAAATATAAATGTCGATAAATTGTTTACTAAAACAACAAAAAAATACTACGGCATACATATTTGGTTGTTTTCGCCCTTGTTTTCGGTACACTGTCAATGCACGTAGCAAATATTTTTACTATGGAAACGATAACTGTTTTATATGGGAATGCAACAACAGAGTACAATCTGAAAACAACATCGAAAACAATGACGAAAACAATACTGTGAATGAAGCCTTATTTGGCGATTCATGGAATTGTATAATGCTGAAGCACAAATATTCAGAAACCAACCATCAAAGTAGTTTTAAATCGTATACAAAGTTCGATTGAATTATCTACATTTTCGATACTTTCGAGAATATTTGGTGGTTTGCGCTATATCGATGCGACCGATGACAATTAACACATAATTCTAGAGAAGTCTACATAAATCAGGAAACCCTTGTTACTCAATAAAGTTTTTCTTAGTAAATACCATTAAAATATAGGAATTCTTTTTCTATACCTTCAAAATGCCGGTATAACCAGTATTGTGTATACAACTCTAGAATTATATGTTAATGGCCATCAAACATCCACAAGACTGTATGTACGCTTATCATAATTGTATTTTGTTGTAAATTCGATAAAAATTCCCCGAGGGTCGCATCGATATACCGCAAATCACTAAATATTCTCGAAAGTATCGAAAATTTAGATATGAGTAGATATCTCTAGCATCACGTGTAAATGGCCATCAAATATCTTCGAGACCGGGTGTGTAGTTGTAGTTATAATATTCATTGAATAAAAACCAATTGTACATATTTAGTTTTATTTGTATAATCGTTTTTCATTTTCTTCTAAAAATCGGTTTTTAATTAGAAACACTAAAAATTCAACCCTGCCATATTTTTTGTTTGCATAGCTACACTTTTTATTTTATTGTGTAACTACACTTTTGTTATTGGTTAATTTGTGTAGCTACACTTTTGATAAATGTTAAATACTTCACACCGGTCTTCCAAGAGTCATATACACAGGATGTATTCCCACAAGATTCAAATTAGAAATCTGTTCAACAAAGTTTATAAGATCAATATGTGGTTTGATTTTCTGGAATGCTCGTGAAAAGTTCACGAATCGAGCTATTCCTGGAACTCGCATTATAAATAACGGGTCTTATACAAATGGGTGGTGCAACAAATTTTCATTACCCTTTTCAGTGAATTTGTCTACAATTGTGGACGTCATCTTGTCATTGCCTTAATTAGTAAAAAATAATGCTGGTAATGCTCTTTTTTATGTAATTCGATGAATTCAAATATATAAAAAGTGAAATCTCCAATTTTATTGTTTTGTTACGAATTTCAATGATAAACATTTATTAGTTTTGTAATGTGATTCAAAGCGTAAGGTTCTCTCGAAACAGGAAAGAGCTAGTATATATTTTTTAAATTTGTGCTGTGAATGCTAAGGTGGTAAATTAGAATCTTGTGATTATAAAATATTAATAAGTTTATTAAAATAAATATTACTATCGAATCTTTTACACAAAAAATGGTTTTTTGACTATAAAAGTTATGTGTTTGAGGACAAAATCTTTCTAGGGTGGCGTTCTCATTTGGGGACATAAATATCTTTATCCATAAATTAGTACAAATCATTTCAATACTATCACGATTCTTGAACAATATAAAAGTATAAAATGCAACGAACCGTTCACCTACCGGTAAAATATTTGAAACCACATGAAATTTTGGAGTTGCTGAATGCAGGTGATTCAGAGCTGAAAATTTCAGACGAAAAATGAATGCGTGGGTCTGAATTAAACACAATTATCTAAAAATAAATATCGATTGAGTTATGAAACCGAAGAAAATATTTTAAAGTTATGATGAGCAAAGTGAATTGACATTTGAAACTGAGAACGTTGTAGCTACCGGAAATGATGCGGGATCGGATGTAACCATTGAAAATATCGGTTTAAATTAGGAATTGGTTTATACGAAAAAAGACGATATTCGGCGGCACAAGGAGAAGCAATTGTTATCGATGTTTAGCCAGTAAAATATTTTCGAGGGAGATGCACCTTTCCCCAATTGTCTATCGTCTATCAACTTCTGCAAAAAACTAGAAATATATAAATTCGCTATTTTATTTTATTAAACATTTCATTTAATTTTTAGTTTAGCACAACACAGTTTGTTTATTACTTTTATTGATGACAGATGATTTCTTTATTTAACTATAAAGGGTGACACACACGAAGTGTTACCAACTTCAGACTGTCATTGCTGTCAAACCAGTGATGACAGAGCGCTCAAATTTACACTATTGACAGTTCATTCCATTGTTTGCAAGCGTACAAAAGCATTTTAGTGGGATATATTCAGGAAAAAGTTATCCGCAATGGAATTCAAACGTAATAGTGTGATTGCTCTTTAATTGGCTGGAAAACCACAGCCGCAGATTGTTAACCAGTTAAAACAACTGCATGTGAATAAAATATTTGTGTATCGCACCATAAATCGTTATAACGGTACTGGCAGCATTGCAAAAAGGACATGGTGGTGGACCGAAACGCACTGCAACAGTGCCGGATATCATTCGGAAGGTGAAGGTCGAATTGGCTCGGAATCCGCACCGTAGCGGCAGAAAAATGGCTCGTGAGGCGAACATTTCGCTCGAACGGATGCAGCACATATTGAAAGATCATGTTGAACTAAAGGCCTTGAAATTCCATAAAACGCATGGTCTCACCGATGTTCAAAAAAGGAGAGAGTAAGAGTGGAAAGAGCAAAGGCGTTGTTACACTTGCACGAAAGAGGCGATTTGCCGAATTTGGTTTTCTCCGATGAGTCACCGTTCGTTATTGAGCAATATCTGAACAAGCAAAACGGCCCGATTTACTTGCCCAGCCATTCTACTAATAATTTGGATCACCGGATTGCCACTCGAAACCAAGCGCCGCCGATGGTGATGGTTTGGGCCGCCGTAACGGCCGAAAGCCGTTCACCGCTCGTTTTTTTGGACCGTGGCATCAAGATAAATGCTCAAACTTATCGGGATCATGTGTTGGAGGGAGCGTTGAAGGTGGTATTGTGCCTTTGGCACAAAAACATTTCGGCCGCAGAGCCTAGACATTTCAACAGGATTCGGCGCCGAGTCATAAAGGGCGCCTCAATCTAGATTGGCTGAGAAACAACGTTCCGTGGTTCATTTCCACTGCCCAATGGCCACCAATGGGGTATTTTGAAGAGCAAGGTTGGGACAAAAAAACACCAAAGTGTCGATCATCTCAAGCAAGCGCTTCGCCGGGAATGGGCCAAAACACCACAGAGCCACTTTCGTGCTGGATGCAATAGCTTTGTCGGCCGTTTGAAGGCCATAATCGCAGCTAAGGGTGGCCAATTTGAAAACTGCTAATGCAATTCGAAAATTTAAATATTTATGAACATGTTTTACTTACATTTAATAAAATTCATTAAAAAATAAAAATTCTGTGGCGTTTTGTTTTGATAACACTTCGTGTCAGCCACCCTGTAGAATCCAAATTATTGTTCTTGTATAGTTTGGGTGTGATATGCCAATTAATTTTCCTATTTATATATATGTGTGTTTTGGTCAAAGATAATATTCAGTGGCTGATAATTTTCTGAGCAAATTTGAGGGAATTGTAGAGTCGTTTCGGGGATTTCAATTTAAATGTTTTGGATACTAGAAATCCCAAAGTCGGGAAATCCCTAAATATAATTTCTTCAAATGGTTTTATTCGTGCAAGTAAAATTAATTTGGACTACGCAACTTGAATTTCTACTGCTACCTCAACGTTAATTGACCACGTGTTGACTGATCAAATCGGGTTAATAAATGGATTGTTTTGGAGGATATTTCTTTCTCAGATTACAGATCTGAGTTTCCGCGTGAAAAAAGACCCCGATATGCGCGATTTTTAATTTTTAATTATGATTTAGCCGAGAAAAGCTCCTTCTGGGAAATTTTGTTAATACTTTTGTGCAAGTAAAATCCGAATCTCAATATTCGGGTCTTAAACAACCGTGGATAGCAAATAAATTGCTCCTCGATATCAAAATAAGTAAGACATTTTTTAAACTTAAGCTCAAATATCCAAATTAGGTTCATCTGATCGAAAAATATAATATTCTGCGTAACTTCTACGCAACAAAGTTGAATGCTTGTAACGAAGAACCACAAGAATTTTGAAAATTTATGAAATTGGCTATATTTAATCAAAATCGCTGGCCTATCACAAAAAAATATCCCTCAATATAGATGGTTTAGCAATCGATAAATCAGCTGCAGTTGCCAATGCGATAAACTTGTGCTTTGCGCATGAATGTGATTTTCTCTGGCCACAAGTTAGTTTACGTGTTAGAGAACAACGAATAAATATAAAATTGGATCTATCTCATATAAATGAAGCTGAGGTAACCCAAAATATTGGAGCTCTGAAAACAGCCGCAGCTTCACGAAAAATTGAAGAGAGCTCTAACCTGCGTGAAAATAAATCACTTTCCGATGGAATATTTCTTGAGAAATTGAAAATAGCAAAGGTTGTACCAATATACAAGGATGGTGTTACTCAGAACCCAATAAATTATGGACCAATCTCTGTACTTAGTGCAAAATCTAAAGTATACGAAAAAATAGTGAAAGCCCAAATCATTGAGTTCTTGGATAAACACAATATTCTAGCTCAAGAACAATGTGGTTTCACCAAATGATCCAGCACACAAGGCGCCTGCTTAGAATTAACAAACTTTATTTCGGAAAACGTGGAAAGGATTGATTGTAGCAAATATGTTTTTAGATTTAAGGAAAGCATTTGACGCGATAGACCACGACATATGGCTGGGGAAGCTTCAGTTAATTAGAACCACCTGAAATTAGAACCAGATAAAGATGCATACAAACTGTTGAAATAACTTTTAATTATGGTAACCCCAAAATTCAAGATCGAATTACGACATTGGTCGATATACGTAGAATCGGATCGTGACCCCATATTTTACTATGAAAAAATGTGTACAAATTCGGTATTCAGCTTTATTTCTGTCTATATTTATTGTTTTGTGGTTTTAGTCTTATCTCAGATCTCTTCCGCAAGTTTTCGCTGTAAAACAAATATAAAGTGAACAGCTAGTCCTTTTTAAAGGCGTTTCTCAGTGCTCCATAGCCACACTAGGACCTGTTCTGTTTAACATTTATATAAATGATATTTGCAGCCTATATCTTAGAGGGGAAATTCAACTGTAAGCTGATGACTTAGTTAAAAAATATAGTAGTTTAACAAATACAGGCTTCATCTAAATGCAAAAAAACTAAGTACATGTTACTCACAAATAAAAAGTTCTCGGATACGACTATCAATGCGTATACAGCATTATTTGCGGTAGTGTGGTAAGAGAAAGGGTAAACTCTTTTAAATACTTAGGATTAGTGCTACCACCAACCATTTCCTAAAAATTCCACGACTTACAATAATAATGGATTGCGAATCAGAACTACATTTAAAATTCTTACTTCGTGCATACGCATATTGATTCATAAACAGAAGCAAGTTTCCTACTACATCTAAATTCTGAACAATGAAATAAATAAATCTCTGTCAGATAAGTATCCGACTAGTTGATGCTTGTTGAATCAAAAAGGAGCCGATCAACCTACCGCCGTTTTAAGGAAAGTTCTCAAACTTATTTCTATGTCAAAAGTTTATTCCTATATAATAATATTATGTCTGAACTACATCATACAACTTAAGAAACTAATAAAATAAAATTTATTTTCGTATAAACTTCGACTGCGCTGTTTGTTGCAGGAAGCGCAACAAACATACACCAGCACAATAAAAAAGTGAAATAAAGTATAAAAAAACAGTAACAGCAAACTAAAACCATAAAAATTATCTCAATTTTTCAGTCTATTTCATTATAATCCCCTGTGTTCGGTTAAATTTTGCTTCCCAAAATAATATTTTACCATAAAGAGCTTTCCACCTTTATACTAAACCGAAATCACTTTTTTCACCTTGTGCGCACCACTAAATCGCGTAAAAATTATTTTCTTTCCGTAAATTCAACATCTTATAAACGTGGATGTGCTGAATATAAAATCTCTTTCATCATCTGTTATATATAATAAAAGAGCTATTGGTTTACCCAACCTGGAGTAATACATCTGCACATACATTATTTATAAATAAACTGCATTTCTAACTTATACAGAACTAAAAAGTACTTTCAATGTATCTACCTAAGACGAATGTATATAAAATCAAAAAGCTCTTTGAATTTACATTTTCCCAGAAGTATACCATACACTATATATAGATACAATATAAACACCAAAGCGGAACGAGAGCGCATTTATAGAGTACGAGAATAAGGAAAGCTCGAAAGTAAAGTAGATTTTCTTATCGACATTTAACAGTGCGGTTCTTTCTATAATAAACGAGTACATATTCGAATAACGAATGTAAATATTTTATGTTTAGTTTTCACTGTTCGTTCGGAAAATTCGAAATAAATTTTTATGTTTTGATTGCATTCATAAAAAGCGGAAATGTAGCTTTTCCAATGAACAATTTATTTTAATTTTATTTTCGTTTTGAGTTTTTGTCTTTATTTCGAACCGTTGTGTATTTCGCGATTTTATAACACGGTTGGGAAGACGGACACCGGAATAAACAATAAATGAAGAATTATTAAAGAATTGAATTTGATAAAGCACTAGGTCCTTGTGCATGCATTTGAGGTGTCAGCATATTCTTCCCTAGTAGTTTCCCATACTAGTTCATCATAACGGTGATTACTTGAGCCAAGAAAAAAATAAGTGGCCAGTGGCAGTATATGCTTTTCAGATATGATAGTGTCTATATGTCGAAAGCTGTGTTATTTGAGTAAATTTTCACTCGTGTTTTTCGATAAATTTTTAGTATTCTAGGGGTAGCCGCAAAGTTCTCTCTGAACGTAATGCAATAAGTTGAATAGGCCCAAGTATCCGCACTACTCATATTTAGTAGCACATATATTTCGTATACAGTGTGATTTGAGTAAAATGATCAAAAAAATTAAATTTCACTCATATTTTTAGTTATTTTACTTTTACTTTTTTACTCAATTTGGTATCGATAATTTTAATAATAATTTTGACAATCATGTTAAGTAGAGCCACTTGTTATTTTGGCAGTAATTTCACCAAGGTCACTAAACATTTATAGTTATACCCAATCAAAAATACTCAAAGCTAAACTATTATTTTCCCAGTCAAATTCAGGTCGTATTACTTGATTGTTAATATTGCTATGACTTTGATGGTTTACCCCACCAATTTTCGTTATTTACACCATTTGTTTATTTTACAATAAAATATATTGCATACCACTTCTTAAATAAGCCTCTCCAAAGACTAACTTAAGTCTAGCTAATTGTGTTGGTCATACAAATATTTAAATTCCGTGCTGAATGTTTCAAACTCTCCACGACCCTTTACTTCTGCTCCAAACTAATCTGCTATACAACTCATAAAAGGAAATTACACCACTGGACAATATTCTACCACCCTCTTTAACTCCGAAAAATTACCTCTCTTCTGTCTATTACTTTAGCCATTACTCTCTTGATCACCACCCTCTACTCATTACCCCTTCCAATAACCTCATTTACCCCCTCCATTACCGCTAGTTATTGCTCCCTCGATAATTACCCCTTACCCCGGTCATTACCAACCCCCAGATTTTAGACTACCAGCCCCTACGCTATTATGAATAATTTCGATGATTTCTACCTTAGCACAATTCGTTTCCGAACATTTTGCGGGTGTCAAATCACCATTTCAAGACTGATCTTTTCACCGTCGACAATTGTCAACCATCGATCAAGTTTGCCATAAGGTAGTTATTTATAAACTTATTCAATTCAAAATTTTCCAATATACTTTATTAAAATTATTGCCAACTACCTCAATGAAAGACATTAGTTAATCTATATTTCAAATCCACACCGGCGTCCCCCAAGGGTGATGCTCTCATTAACCATTTCATCAAAAAAAATTCGATATTAATTTTGCCCAATATGACGACGAAATGGCAATCAACACATCACATGTTGACCCCAGTGGTGTCATAAAAAGCTATTGTGCTCAGTCGTACATGAAATTGAATTACATAATTAATATAAAAAAATCCGTGGGATTAATCTTTTGATGAAAAATTGTTATATTTGTCAAAATTGTTGTTGTTGTCAATATGGCGACGATCAAAAATACTCACAATTATTCGGTTAAAATCCATTCTGATGTGAATATTCGAACAAATTGAATTAAATAATTAATAAAAACGTTTTCTAACGTGCGATATAAATCTTATTGTGAAGAATTGTTGTTTTTGTCAAGATTGTTGTTGTTGTCAATATGACGACGATCAAAAATACTCACAATTATTCGGTTAAAATCCATTCTGATGTGAATATTCGAACAAATTGAATTAAACAATTAATAAAATCGTTTTCTAACGTGCGATATAAATCTTATTGTGAAGAATTGTTGTTTTTGACAAGATTGTTGTTGTTGTCAATATGGCGACGATCGAAAATACTCACAATTATTCGATTAAAATCCATTATGATGTGAATTTTCGAACAAAATGAATTAAATAATTAATAAAAACGTTTTCTAACGTGCGATATAAATCTTATTGTGAAGAATTGTTGTTTTTGTCAAGATTGTTGTTGTTGTCAATATGACGACGATCAAAAATACTCACAATTATTCGGTTAAAATCCATTCTGATGTGAATATTCGAACAAATTGAATTAAACAATTAATAAAATCGTTTTCTAACGTGCGATATAAATCTTATTGTGAAGAATTGTTGTTTTTGACAAGATTGTTGTTGTTGTCAATATGGCGACGATCGAAAATACTCACAATTATTCGATTAAAATCCATTATGATGTGAATTTTCGAACAAAATGAATTAAATAATTAATAAAAACGTTTTCTAACGTGCGATATAAATCTTATTGTGAAGAATTGTTGTTTTTGTCAAGATTGTTGTTGTTGTCAATATCGTGAGGATCGAAAATACTCACAATTATTCGGTTAAAATCCATTCTGATGTGAATATTCGAACAAAATGAATTAAATGATTAATAAAAAAGTTTTCTAACGTGAGATATAAATCTTATAATTGTTGTTTTTGTCAAGATTGTTGTTGTTGTCAATATCGTGACGATCGAAAATACTCACAAATATTCGGTTAAAATCCACTCTGATGTGAATATTCGAACAAAATGAATTAAATAATTAATAAAATAGTTTTCTTACATATATGATTCATAATGTCTAAGTGACGACTTTCGAATTTCTTTTGTTTTTCGCTTGTACGAATAAATTATCTACTAATTACTAATTACTATCTAATTATTATTGACACTAAACATATAAATTTATATTTGATTTTGCAACTCTACACTCAACTCTATAGAAAATTCGTGCAGCTAAAACTGATCGAATTTTTGGTAATTTGATCCTCCTCGTTTCCATTACCGATCTGCCGATCTGGATTACCAGATTTGCGCACAGCGTGCCAACGCCTGATTAAAAGTTATTTGACACTTTATCTGTAAAGATGTATCGGCATTAAAGAAGGATTCTGGGCACCAAATTAAACTTCCATTGCGTGTAAAAGAAAGAATTTTACAACAATCGCAAGTATTTTGAACACACCTTGTGCGGTATACATGACCTATTTGATCTAGCGTCTATTTTCATTAGCCAGGTCAGCCTCACCCCTATTGTATCTGATTCACGTTTAATTATACCTCATCATATTTATGGAAGAAGTAATTCAGATGCCATAGAATAAATTTGTCAAAATTTAGTTTTTTTGTGTGAATGTTTTAACATTTAACTGCACTTTTAAAATAATTTTTCATTGAAAGCAATATTTGTCAGCCCAGTGAAGAAAATATTTATAGTTCAATTCAACTCCAAATATATTTTAGTTTGGCCAAATGTCAGTAGATGTCAGCAAATTATATATGGTTCGATTTTTAGAAACACTTATATTTGGTCGGAAGTCTAAATACAACAGGATTAGGGACAGGGTCTGAATTTCAGTTAAAATTTTTACCCAATCCCAATCGAGAAATGATTGCGATGAGTTCTTCGTTAGGGAATATTTGTTTTGGGAAGTCTCCTCTCCGAACACGGTTTCTTTTCTATTTTTTAAACAAATGTTTTTGAATGTCAGGACACTATTTCAATGAGCTCTGGTTTTGTGGCAATCCCGGATGGCACTAAGCTCCAACTACATTTTTTAAAACTCAAAATAAGTTTTTCATCAGCTAAAATATGTTTTTTGAACGTTTCTGAAGGGTATCTTTGGATACCAGAGGCCGATTGCATTGGTTCCTCATTTCGGCAAAATTGCTTATTGTATCCAAAAGTGAAAAAAATGTGGGGGAGCTTTAAACACCAAGTGGTTCTCAGTGTGGTGTAGGTCTTTTTAAAATAAAGTTGCTGCTCGTTCGATTTTTGGAAATGTTGGGAAGAATGGTTTCTAATGAAACTGGAAGCGTTTGCAAGAAGTCCTGATATCTGGTAAATTCGTTTAGTTATTCTTCACGACATCTAGTATGGTCGGAATGGTTGTATCAATCGTGTATTTTCTAGGATTGTGGTTGTAATGAATAAAAATATAGATTTGTATATCAATCGTTACCA
Organism: Nephrotoma guestfalica; assembly: GCA_963691935.1. Taxonomy (NCBI): domain Eukaryota; kingdom Metazoa; phylum Arthropoda; class Insecta; order Diptera; family Tipulidae; genus Nephrotoma; species Nephrotoma guestfalica. The sequence continues at coordinate 248,939,431 of OY829914.1, forward strand.
ATAAATGTTGTTTAGTAATTTATCTATCCATACAATATATTTAAACTCCGTTAAATTGTACATTTGTAGCCACAGGTTTGAAAATCAATGAAAATGATTTTTTTTTCCAGTACAGGGAATCGATTAATATGAGTCACAATTTCCGAAAAATTCATTGCGAGATGATATTCGACTTCCAGGAAGTGATTACGATGAGTTCAAATGTCTGTAAAATCCATGTATGGAATTCTTTGTTGGGGCGCGGGAGCCTATTCCAAAAGTTAACAATTCCAAATCTTAAACGATTAGATTGGAACTTGATTGTTTGAAGAAAATGTCTATTTGGTTTGGATCAAAGCAACGATTTGTATATTGGACATTTTGAATAAATTCTAGCTGGGTTTTATTCCATCAAACTACCAGCTCTTAATGAAATGTCAATCTTAGAGACTATAGCATTGAAAACGGTTTGTGAATTAATGTTTTAAATATTTTTATTAAAGAAGCAATTAAAATTTGATTGGCTTGGGCTTTACAAAACAACACACCAATAGAAAGTTTAATACTTTAGGCAGTTACTCAACAATTCGAATTCAACCAAGTTTGGCCGAGCTATGGTAGAAATTTTCACTTCCGTTGGAAAATTTTGTTAATTACGTTACTTTGATAACATTGGTTGAAATATAAGGAAACATAACTGTCTAAGGTGACATTTTTCGCCATATGTTTGTCAAAAATGACCGCCTAATTCACATCCCACCTATTGTTGTATTTCAAATCATATGTAAAATATATTTTATACAGTATCACTGACTTTAATTAGGTAGAACCTTAAGAACCAAAAACAAAATTAAAATTATTTTAAAACAATAGCATTTTTAAATTTATCACAGATGTTTAGCTAAATCACTTTAATTAATTTTCACCACATGTGGACATTATTCTCTTCTAATTAACAAAATTAAAAATGTCTAAAAGAGAAAATTTTAATATTTGTTCAATCCCTAAAGGGTATGTAAAGGAAATAAAGTTTTGTGGTATAGTAGCATTATGTCATATGAGCACTAAAAACACTTATAGCTTTGTACTCCAACAAGACATAATAAACCTACCTGCTTCATAAAATCTATATCACATAGTATTACAATACGAGAATGGGAGGAGTGACAAAAAAAAATTAATTTTCGTATCTGATGAAAATATCTTTTCAAATTATATTTTAAACATTAAAATATGTATAAGTAATTATTGTAATTAACTTTTATCAATTCCCAAATAGCCCCGAAACGTCTATATACACAACATATATGCACGAGAGCATGCCTGATAAAATAAAAACGTGCTGTTGGTCTCGTTTATATTTCCAAATCAAGATGCCATTTAATAACAACAACAAATCAATTTTCCATCTTCCATACGAGTATATAGTAAAAATATAGTATAGGTGTATTTGTCGATACACATACCGCACTACATAAATACACAGAAGGAATCTTACATCGATGGAATATCTAAGTACAATTACCACTTACTCGTATATGTAAACAAATTTATCGTATTCTTTCCCAAAAGACTATCAATCTAAACTTTTAAAAAGTTAATTAAATTTTATTTATCTTAAAATGGAATAGACATCACTTGACAATAATTTAAATTAAAAAGACATAAAAATGCTTTTGCGTCCAGTTCAAATAGCAAGTGTGAAAGATCATGTTGGGGTAATTGGAAAAGTTTTTATTTTTGTGTTCTGTTTGTTTGTGATGTTGATTTAATGTGGATCGTTTCGTATACACATACAATTTTTTTAAAAACTTTGATTGATATTTTTAAAAATAAGTTTTTGAAAGAATTTTAATGTTGTGTTGTTTTTCTGTTTTTAATCGGACCTTACCTTTGAATGGTTATGCGAGCAGAAATCGAAGTTACAATAATTATTAGTTTCATAGTCTAGTCGGTTTTATTGAAAAATGCGCCTGAATTGATGAATTTTTCAAACTGTTGAACACTTTGTGTTTTGGCGGCATTGATCAGAGATATATTCGGATCCCTGTATAATCGTTTATATATTTTGTTTTACAGTAAGGTACATCCAATAAAAGATCTCACAAAATCTCCAAACAAAAATCCGGAAAATGGGATTTTAATATGAGTTTTGACTAAGGTTTTTGAAATTGGTTAATTTGAATGGAACTAGGTCATTTAACAACCAACTGAATTGAAACAGAATGTCTTTAATGAAAGTTTACGATATACGGAAAGAACAAAGTATAACATCTGTAAAGTACTCAAATCAAGGCCGACTGAGTATCCCACGAATGTTGATGGATAAAATAGCGCAAGACACTCCTCGTGTTCAGATTGGAAAAATCGCCGAAGAGTTTGGTTATCATTCGCAACAGAAGTTTAACAAAAATATAATTTCTGGCCTCAAAATGAAAGCGTATACAATTATATGTTGATAACACTTATTCTTACGAAGTAAAGTAATGGGTGAATATTGTACAAAACACTCGACTTTATTTTCACGAATGTATACTTAGATCTCGAATACACCAGGTTTGGTTCCTAAAACGAAAAATAATTTGATTTTTTTACTCATAGATGGAAAATTTGTAATCAATCATCATCAGGTCGCGACGACTGATGTTGTACTATTTACATTGGAATATTGCCTATATATATAGGACAATACCATGTATATGAAGTACTAGCGAATTATTGCTAGCCTAACGAAATCGATTCTTTCATATTTTTCATCTATGTTTCATTCTCACAAGTAACTTTTCGTGTTTTTTACGAATTTATTTTATAATTTTCACTTTCGTTTTCTATTGTAAAGGGTTTTATTGTGATTGTTCCGTACATTGGGTCTATCTTCAGTACTCTCGTATTAAATACACAATCATAGGAAATTATTCCACTTTGCGTGAAATCTGTGTTGACAAAAGAGCCATATATGAGTAAAAAATTCGAAGAATTCAATTCTTCATCAAAGATAGACCCAATGTACGGAACAGTCTCAATGAAACCCATTACAATAGAAAACAAAAGTAAAAATTACGAAAAATAAAACTGAGCGGACGTTTGGTAACAACTGTCTTGCGTAATAAAAATCCACTATTGATGCTTATATTTCATAAAATCTATCTTTAAATTTATTTCAATATTTTAATGGCATTGTTTTTGTAAATGTGTATTCCTTCATAGCAAAAATTGAAAAAGCCTACCATAACAACGTACCGAAAACAAGAATCTCGACCACATTTTTTGGGTCCCCCAATTTATACAAATAAGTTAACTATGCAATTCCATTCCGAATAGTCAGTGCCCTAACTGTATAGAGTTGCCGAATTATGGTCAAATAATTTTTTATTAATACTTACATCAATTTTGTTGGTAACTTAATTTACAATCTTTTGGCTTTAATCGTATTTTTGAAAATACTTTCTATGGAAGCTATCACTTCTTATGAACCGATTCCAGCCAACGCTGGAATTTCTCTTCACAAACAATTTAACTATACAAAGTGAAACTAGACTATTTCGGGTGTGCCACGGAATCACAAAACTGCAACGAATTAGCAAAAATCGTTTTAACGAAATGTATTGGTCCATAAAGTGATAACATGTTACGGGTCACTTCAATAATACCCATTGGAAGTCATTTTTTCTTTCTCTATTAATTACAACTGAGACTGTGCTCATCTAGCAATTTATCTTTCAAATTTACAAATTTTACATTTCTTAAATAATTCTGATTTGTTGGGGTTCGTCCCAAAATTAATTAAACCTATTGAAATTATTAATTTTAATTTGGTATGTTTATACTAGGTCAAGTGGCCTCGTTCTTTGAAGCCTTCTTTCAACGACAGGGTTATCTATTATGATAGGCGAATATACGGGTTTCCATGTTCCTGGAGCCTTATTTCGTATTTGGCGGTATGCCTTTTTATTTCATTTTTAATGTATTCCATCTGTAAGTACCTGTGAAGCTCTTCACTTCTTGTGTACCACCCACGGAGTATTTACGATACTACTGAGAACCTTATTTTGAAACGCAACATCCCCAGAGTTGAATACCGTAGGTCCATATCGGCTCCAGTATTTGCCGATTTAGCAGCAGCCTGTTGTATATTGTAAGCTCAGAGCCTCTACCTATGAGCCAAAACATTTTTCTGAACTTTATATTAAGTTCTTCTTTTTTCTTTTTGACGTGTTCTCTCCACTTGAGCTTGGCATCCAGAGTCATGCCCAAATATTTAGCTTTGTTTGCATATGGCACCGGTGGTGTGTTAATTACTAGCGAAAATGTGAAGCCTTTTGATATGTAAAGTTATTATGCGTGGATTTCGTCTCATTAAGCTTGATTCTCCAGCGCTTAGTCCAGTTACAAACCGCATTCTCCTGGAGTTTGCAATTCCAAATCTCCTGGAGATTGCTCGTCGCATCAGCGACATTACTTAAAATGGCCATGATTGTTGTGTCATCTGCAAAGGTGGCTATGTTGTTGGAATATCCCTTGTAAAGGGTGGTTAAATTTTAAGGGCCGACTTTGAATGTGAACCACACCTAAACGTCAAGTTTTTTTCTGCATTTAATTTGACATTTCTCAATTTCAGACTAACTCAATTTGAACTATGGAAAGATACACAATCGAACAGCGCATTAAACTTAGCAACAGTGGATGATCAAGTTTCGATAAAAATCATCTTCAGTGATGAGGCACATTTTCACCTCAGTGGATTCGTCAATAAGCAGAATTGCCGCATTTGGGCGAATCATAATCCAAGCGTGATTGTCGAAAAACCAATGCACTCACAAAGAGTGACTAATTGGTGCGGTTTATGGGCTGGCGGCACCATCGGGCCGTATTTTTTCCAAAATGAGGCCGGTCAGGCAGTTACTGTGAATGGCGTTCGCTATCGTGAGATGATAACGAACTTCTTATGGTCCGAATTGGAAGATATGGATGTGGACGATATGTGGTTTCAACAGGTCGGTGCCACTTGCCACACAGCTAACGAAACAATGGCTCTTTTGCGCGACAAATTCAATGGCCGTGTTATCTCACGTGGTGGCGATGTCAATTGGCCGCCAAGATCATGTGATTTGACACCATTGGACTTCTTTCTTTGGGGTTATTTGAAAGAAATGGTGTACGTTGATAAGCCAGCAACAATTTAAGAGCTAAAGGATGAGATAATTCGGCACATTAACGGCATAGAACCTCAATTATGCCTAAACGTCATCGAAAATTTGGACCATCGGGTGGAGGTGTGCCGCCGAGGTCGCGGCCTCCATTTGGCCGATATTTTGTTCCATACATTTTTGAACCATACCATATTATCATAATGAAAAGAATTGACAAAGATTTCCTAAATAATTTGTGCTTTATTCAAAATCAACATCGGCCCTTAAAATTTAACCACCCTTCATATAATAAATACATGATTGGTCCTAAGACACTCTCCTGTGGGACACCGGCAGAGATTTTCTTTAGTTCGGAATACTCATCCTGATATTTCACACGAAAATGTTTATTGGATAAATAAGATCTTAGTATGGCATAGAATTACCTCAGCAGATCTCTGTGCAGCTAGAATTCCAGTCCACTGTGCCAAACTTTATCGAATGCTTGGGCGATGTTCAGAAATATGATGGAACATGTTTTTTTGCATTCTAACGTTCTTTCTATAACGTTGGGGATTCTATGCACCTGTTCAATTGTGGAGTGTTTAAGTCTATTAAGTAATAATTTTTCAAAGAATTTTGCCATAATTGGCAGCAATGAAATTGGCCTGTATGATTTTTTATCGTTAGGTAGTTTATCAGGTTTTGCTATCATGGTTACTTCTGCTACTTTCCATTGCCACGGAATATATTGTAACTGAAAGCTTGCATTGATTATGTGTAATAGCTTACGAAATCCTTTACCTGGTAGAGCTTTCATTATTTGGCAAGTAATTAAGTCATATCCTGGGGCTTTTATAACATTCATGTTGCTTTTTACTTCTTCTTTTAATTCTTTGAGAGTTACTTGGCGTATGCCAAAATCATCTAGCTTTTGAATTGACATTATATTTTCATTGGCCGTTTGTCTTGGTAGTGAATGGAAGGTATCCTCGAGATACTCCGCAAATAGATCAGCCTTATTCTTAGGACCTCTTGCCCAGGTTCCATCCTCCTTTTTAAGTGGAGACACTTGCATTTTAGGCCTTTTGTGTTCTTTCGTCGCCTTCCACAGAGAATAATCAAAAATTTGTTCATCAATAAGGCTAACCAGAACTAGAACTAGATATCTGTTGATTGATGCATTTTTTACTTCTTTAAGAAGAGATTTGAGACTGTTACCTAAATTGTTAAGAATTGTTTTGTTCTCCGGTGTTCTAGTTATTTGTCAGGTTTTACGTGTCCATCGTTTTTCTCTTACCACCTCACTAAGTTCCACTGGGTAGAATATGTTAAGCTTCTTCTTATTTTGTATAATGTGAGTACTTTCCAAAGCAACATGGTGAATTATTTCATTGAGTTGTTCTAATTCATCTTCCAACTGGTGGGAATTTCTGATCAGGACCAGCAGATTGATTTTTTCTTTAATACTTCAAGAAACAGATCCCAGTTTGTTTTTGAATTTGTTAATCTGGGTGCACTCTCTCTTTGAATTACCATTTCACTGACTGTCATGATAACCGGGGAATGATCCGATACTAGAGAATTACTATCTTCAATGTGAATGTAGTTCTGGGATATACCTCTTGCTACATAAATGTCTATTAGGTCAGGTATCTTCGTTCCGTCACTGGGCCAGTAAGTTGGGGAACCACCAGAGTAAAATTCACATTTTGATGTCTGCCCTGCTTGAAACAATTCTTTACCTTTTGACGTCGTAAGTCTAGATCCCCAATAGGTGTTTTCACAATAAAATCACCTCCAATTATAAAATCACGTCCAAACGAATTAAATGGTTTAAGGTAGTCCTCCTTTTTCAAGTTGTGCCAGGGAGGACAATATACTGCAGAGACAGTGAGCTGTCTGTGTTTAATTTGGATCATCACAGTAGTGGCTTGCATGGTTTATTCTTCGATATTTGATTCTAAATGGTGTTTTATATTTTTTTTTATTAGTAATGCCGAACCACCTCTTGCTCTTTCCGCTGGATGAATGGAGTGATATAAGTTATAACCCCGTATTTTAACAAACGAAGATTTAACTAGATGGCTTTCAGATATCAAGAAAATGTCGATTTTTTCTGAATTTAAAAATATTTCTATTTCTGGAATATGTTGCATAATGCCATTCGCATTCCAGATTGCTATTTTGAAAGTTGTGTTCTTACTTAACATTTTTTGTTGGATTGCGTTGAGGGAGTTGCATTTTCTTCAGTTGATCAAGTATCATGTTGTTCAGATTACTTTGGTCATCTAGCCGCTTTGAAATGGTCACTTTCACAGCCCATATGTATTGTTGAACCCAAACCTTCCACTACCTGCGCAAATGAACTTCTTTGCCCTGTATTGCTTGGTTGTGGGCTTTGATTCATTTGATTTGATATTTGAACCCTTCGATTTTCGTGATTTTGCAGTTGATTTTCTGTTTTATCTCTTGATTTTTGTAGTTGTTTAACAACCTCACAGCCTCGATAATTAGCCGGATGTTGGCCATTACAATTTGTACACTTGGCTGGCACATCTCTCCCTATTGTACATGCCTGGGTAATATGATTACCTGAGCATTTTACACATCTTGGATCCAGGCCGCAATATCTTTGGGTGTGATTAAATGACTGACATTTTTTACATTGGGGTATGCGTGTTGTGGTTCTCCTCATTGGTTCAATTTTCACCTTCATGTGGAGAATTCCTTTTATTCCATAAATGTTTTGAACATTCTGTTTGTTGTCAAATACTAGCATAAAAAGAGGGAGTCCCCTTTAACTGATAATTTGGTTTCCTTCCTGAATTTCTGTTCTCTCTTTCAGCATCTATAGTATTTTAAGACCTTTATTTTGTAAGTCTTTCATTATTCTTTGCTTGAGCAAGTGTGATGCAAACCTCTTGCCATGAATTTTATAGGTCGGGCCTGTTTGTTCTCGTAAGTGAACCACTGATACTATTCAGCATTCAATTTCATAGATAAGGTTCTATAGGTAGTAATTTTATTGGAAGTCATTGGATATTACAATAACGCTACATGTGGAGAGGAATAAGAAAATAAAAAAAATAATAAACAACGATGATAGTCATCATCAGAAAATATTAGAATTAAAATCGGCTTCCAGGTAAATTTCCTTCATCTTTTTTATTGTCATTGGATGGGCAATTTGACACCACCGTGCCCCTCGTTGTCGTTTTTGTAACTCCCGGGTTGTGTACCTGTTTCCCTCTTTTGGTTCACTGGACAATTTTATTTTACAATTTTGTGAAGTTAACAAATAATTGTTTACATTTTTACGTAAACAATGTAAACAATTATTAATTACTGTAGAAAATTGTAATAAATTGTAATAAAATGCATTATTTTTTAATTTTATTGGCGATTACC